>JAIUCV010000034.1:1568749-2922516 GCA_026724425.1 Erythrophleum ivorense | reverse complement strand
AAGCAAAAAATGCTCAAGTCCATAAGCCTAACCAATACCATCTTAAATGAAGAGACTTTTTTCACAATACAACACATGTACATTTCATCGTCTAAATCATCATACTACCTCCTTTGATTAACATAGATATTCATAATTGTTGCAACAATTTCAACAGAGTTTCTCCTGAAATTTAGACATCCCCCAATTTTTACAACAGCTATAAATACAGCAAAAATAACAAGGGTGAGCTCCATGCTTCTTGCCAACAAACAATATACAAAAGAATAAAAGAAATACAAGGAAAGGGGATCCTCTCTATTTCAAATAGAGCTGTAACTAAGGTATGTACAATCAACAGCCCAAAAAAAGATTTATCGCAACAAAATTCCATGCCCTTTCAATCCAAAGATTGGGTTTACCAATGCAACATCTCTAACTATGAGATTAATAGAGGCAGATCAGATCTAACAACATTATTTGAAAAAGTTAAAATTAAAAGAGTGAGTTGAAACTTGATGAGTAGATAAATAGTTACAATAATTAAAAATAACTAGATTAATTAGGCAATGTTAATTAATATTGAAGCTTATGTAAGGAATCATCTTCAAGAGTTAAATCTTGGCATAAAGGTCATATAAATCTCAAGATTAACCATTGTTGGTGGCGATTAACCTCGTTAGTAGATCCTTACCCCTCATAGGTAGCTACACCTAATTGGTAGTTTCCTTTCCACCTACTAGTACATGTTATACATAATTTTCTATGGTGGCTTCACCTCGTTGGCAGCTCCTTACCTTTTTACGGGTTGGTACATATTAAAGGTAGTTCCTTCTCCACCCAGATCTTACAATGAAACTAGATAGTATATAAGGATTGGTAATTCACACATAGCAGGCTAGAAACAATATAAGCAACACCTATTTGTCATTGCAATTGAACAAAAAATTTACTAATGTATAGAAACATAAAGTAGATGGAAAGGTAAATGAGTATCCAATAAATAAATAAATAGAATATTATAAATTAAGCGAAAGACCTAATTAGATATTTAAATATCTAAATAGATGACTATATGTATAAATAATTAAATGCTTAATATTTAATCCAAATAAGTTAGGATAACACCATGAGAAATACACTTGGTGAAGGATATAAAAGAATTACATGTATATATATATAAAAGTTAGTATTAAGAAATATAGCTACGCAAATATATATATATATATATATATATATATACCTAGAGGAATATAGAATTCAAGCTATAAAATTCATGATACAATCCAAATTTTGTCAATAATCGATCAAATAAGCATACTTAATAAATTCTCATATCGCATCTCATTTCTTAATTTATTTATCAAAGAATAACTAGGTTCCCACATGGGATTTCCTCCATATAGGAAAGGAGTATATGCCATAATCAAGCTAGAGCATACAAATTCACCTTATGTTAACCCTTCATCATTTTGTTTGATCAACCTAGGTGATAATACATCTCAAACCTACCTCACAAGGCCCCTCAACAACTTATCTTGAACAACTTTGAACCATCATTTATATACATATACACAAGGTTGTCAAATTTGTGAGTTTAAGTAAATTTGTAAATAGGAAGTAAATTTATAACGTAGACTTGTAAGAGTTTATATTTGTTAATAATCACATATAAAATATAATATATAAACAGAAATTCATTTAAATACACTTTAAATTATATTAATTTTTAAAAAAAATATTTAGATTCTATAATTCATATTTTTCAATATAGAAATTCCAATAAAGTTCATACATAAATATTATTTTTGAATCCCTCTTTAATAGATTGTTCTGGATTTAAAATTTTTTATCTTTTTTAAATTCAGTTTGACTTAATTATATGAGAATTCGTCAAACTTAGTTCAAAATACATTAAGTTAACTAAATTTATCTGAGTCAAAGGCAAATTAAACAGATTTTTTATTGACTCCGAGTTTACAAACTAGTTAACACGATTTTTGAAGTAGAAACTTAAACTTGTTAAAATCGGAGAGTCAATTCATGAGTTTAACAACAATACATATACATACAAATACATTAATAGGAAAAACTCATAAACATATTGTAATTATTGTCTACTCATAGTGATGTCAAAAGCTAACACGTATTTACTCTTCTTCGAAAGTTCAACTCCTTCCACTGTCAATGTTCACAGAATTTCCTGATAACACTAAACTTGCCAAATCATTACGTAGACCCAAAACAACAATTCTTAACATCTATCTAAAAGATAGCTTCCTAACCAATTTTTCCATTCCATAATTCACCCACCACTCATACAACTGCCTTTTAATTTAGCTCTTCCTGTTTGAATTCTAATTCATGATTTGAGTTCCAAAATCACTTCAAGGAAGTAAGAATTGAAGATTTGTGCATGATTAACATGATTAGGAAGCCTCATTCTAAGATCTCCAATTTCCTCCTTTCATATTGGGCTAGCCAAGCAAGGCCAAGAACTCCTACACCTTTTGTCACCCCATTGAGTTGGAATAGGCTGAAAAATGCAAGGGAAGAATATAAATTAATGGATCTAGCATTCAAAATGAAGAAGAACAGAAATGGAACACTCATCGCAGGTTGCTGCACTCTCGGCTTGCTTATAGACCAAGTTGCTCAAATTAGCGACAGGGGAGCTCGGGGAGGTCAATATAATGTCAAAAGAAGCTTTATGGTAGAGGAAAATATGGCAGCTCCACTAGAGAGGGAGCACGCGAGCTTCCAATTTTGGGGGGGGGGGGGGGGGGGGGGGGGAGGCTGAACACAACAGAAGGAAGAAGCAGTGGATGAAAAATGCCGATGGAGGAAGGAATGGTAAAAGAAAAGAAAGAAAAAAGAAGAAAAAGAAAAAAATGAATCTTTTTTCTTTTTGGACTGTCACAAAAATCTAAATATCGTATTTTCTTCCTTTTAAGAAATTCAATAGATGTAACCTCTCTATCTCTCGCTTAGCTACCTCATGAGTGATTGCATAATATTACCTTCAGTGAGGTAACCTCATTCGGATGAAACTTCTTTTCTTGTTCATTAACCATGCCGACCGGTCTCTCATAAATCAGTCCCTTATCTAATTGAACTTTTCAAATAACTTCTTCACTATAATGACCTTGTTAAATACTTTTTATCGGCCCAATATTTGTTTGATTTGAAATTTCCTTACCTGTCTATCCTCAACAGCTACTAACCTCATCATATAGGCCAAATCAATGAACCTCTTAGAAACACGTGACTATTAAATTGTTAAGTGATTTATTATAAACTTTTACATATCTCCTCGTATGAAACTTCTTTGGGCTTAAGACGTATGCATGGGCCCCCTACTTTGTCCAATTTTTTTATCACTTAATTAGTTAGAGAAGTTTCTTTTTACCATGTTAAGGATCGTTCAAAAGCTTAGACCATTATCTGACGTCTAATGAATAATTTTATTATAATATCTAACGTAAATATTATAGTAACTAACATATATATAGCAACTAACCGTAAAGTTTCTTTTTAAGGATCGTTCAAAGCTTTTTTTTTTTAATTTTTAATTCAACTATTGAGATATTGATCACGAAAATTGAATCATTTGCCTATGGACTTGCGGGTGGGCATCACTCAATTTGATCTTAGAGTCACTCTGCTACAAATCTTTCTTATCTTGTTGTGAATAAATCTTTGAGGTATTAATGATATTTACTTTGCTTAGAATATTACTTCCGTCTTTTTTGGGTGAACAAAATGGCATATTTCTCTATGTTATTTAGGTACAATGAGGTACGTTGCAAATTTGAATTTTAAAATGTGATGAACATGTTAAAATGCAATTGCTTTCCGTTTTAATTTTAATATTATTCTTATAATTAAAATTGCTTTCCATTGAATTTTTTTAGATGATAATGGCTTAAAAGACAATAATCAATAATACTTTAAAACGATATAATCATATAATGAATTAAAACACAATGATACATGTTTAATCATATTTAAGGCTATTAAAATACAATTTATTTATAACGTAATTTGGGCTGTTTTCACTTTTTTAATATATGTGGTTCAATATTTTGCTACTTTAAGATTGGCTCCATTAGTACAACATTATCCTATGATTTACTATTATTTTTTTCCAAATAAAGAATCTCAAATTTCTCCTTATTATTTCATCTCAAATTACACTTTAAAGTAGGAATTTGGAGAATATATAACTTGGTTGGGGAAGATAGGAGTTAGAGATTTTAAATGGAAAAATAATGGGAGAAACTAGGAGAAATTGAATATGTTAGATTGAACTATTAGGTTAAAAATTTAAGAAGGAGACAAGATTTTTTATAAGTGTTGGGCTTGGTCGGGAATACAGTGGTAAGGGATTTTGACATGTAGGTTGAATTAGAAGAAATTTGAGAAAATTAAAGATGTTAGGTTGAATGATTAGGTCAAAATTTGAGAATGAGGCAATAATTTAAGGTCACTTTTTTAATTTGGGAATCATGAGATTTGAGGATATTTTGTTTGAACTAAGAATTTTGGGATGAGGCAAATATTTGTGGATGTTAGATTAAATGAGTAGACACATATTTCTAAATGGATAAAAAATTTAGGAAGTGTTTGGCTCAAATAGGAAGATAGAAATAAGAAATTTTGATATGAAATTAGAAGAAATTTGGGAACTGAGAATTTCTAAGATTTAATGGAATTATATGTATCACTCCACAATGTTGCACTAAAAAGGCAAACTTTAAGATGTACCAAAGCGTCAACTTTTGAATGACGTACAAGCAAAATTTGATGTAACAAAAGTCATGATAGTAAAATATATTTGACCCTTTTTAAAAAAAATGATAAACGAATAAAGATTTTTTTTTTCTCCTCATTATTTATCTGCATGTTATGTCCTTAATATTCACATTAATATCAATTTTAATATACTCCCCTTACTATAAATTCAAACATTGAAGTCATTAAATCTCATAAATACTCTTAATTATATATAATTCTTTTTTCTGAGATATTTAAAATAATTGCATTAGTACTAAATTATTATGAGATATTGAAATTCTAATATCGTTAAAAAAATAGTTACTTGATTCACTTACTATCTATGATCTCCCTTTATCTTAAACAAGTAATAGCAAGAGGGACACTCCCCACTATAATTTTATTTCCTTATCCTTTTCACTGGCACAATAATTTTATTTCCTAATCCTTTTCACTGGCTTGTAATTGCAAAGCATTTTATTGAAATTCGTGTGTGTTATAACTATAACTTTAATTACAAATGAAAGAATTCAGAGCACTTCTTTGATATTGAGATGATAATGAACAAAGAATCATTTGAGATTACTATCCATAGTAACTTTCTCTTAATTTGATGAATTATTATTTGCTTCTTGCTTTTTCTAATTTTGCAGATGGGCATCACTCAATTTGATCATAGGGTTACCTCACTGGAAACTTTTTCTTGTATCTTCTACTGACTTTTGATTACAAAGTCTAAGGTAAATAACAGAATACAAATTCTCTATTTTTCATTTGTTTTATTTTAGATTTTGCTAAACTTTTGTGACTTAGATTCACATTCATAAGTATACATGAATGATTTATTATTATTATTATTATTATTATTATTTGCATAAGGTTAAAAGGTATTAAACTAACAATCTTCAATAAACTATGAATATCTCATGACTAAATCATGCTTTGTGTCATACATAGGGTAACACCCATTTATACATTAAATAATTATACAACATTGTTTCGTTAATTAATATTATATTTCTATCATTTTTAACTAACTTGTTGCATTTTCCATTAAAAAAATAACTTATTGTATTAAAATATTATTCTGTAATATATATAAAAATTTGAAAAGTTTCTTTAATATAGTTAAATCAATAAATCATTATATATATATATATATACACACACATAAACTTTTTTTGTAATTTAACAAATTAAATTGAGTAACATAACATAGCTTAATCAATAATTGAATTAAATCATGCATGTGTTATATATATATATATATATATATATATATATATATATATATATATATAATATACTAATGAAAATTAAAGCGTTAAAAGCCCTGTTCATTGACTTAAACTTCTTGTATTTTGAGTATACTTTACAGCTATAATAATATTAACTTTTATTATATTATTTCACTTTGATGTACTAATTTTTTTTGAAGAAACATAATTCTAATACAAATAATAATTTTTTAATACAAAAGTATGATTTAGATAATTATTACTTAAAAGTAAAATAGATAATTATTACCTAAAATAAAATGAATCTCCTATTCGACTGGCAGTCCCATTTAATAGCTAATCCTTTCTGGGAAATCCCTTAATTAACACTTGAAAACTAATTAAATAGCCTGTGAGAATATTAAAAGAAAAAAAAAAGAAAAAATCCTCGGAATTATTCGAAAACTAATTAAATAGCCTATGAATGCTAATGGCTCTTTGCGCGATGGATTGTTGTCTAAAAGTAATTACCGTATCTATTGTCTATATATATATAAAAAAAAAAGTTTTATCATTATTATATATTACTGATGGATTTCAATTTTTAAAAACTTGACAAAACTTGCAATGGTGTCCATTTTAAACACATGAATGATTTTACCTTTGTGAACTATATTTATACGCAATATTTGATTTTTTTGTAAATAATTTTACATTAGAGATTGTACTTAATTCCTCATATATATCATAAAATACACACACTTCACACTTACTAAATTATTTTATTCTAAAAAGACTTAGTAGCTTTATTCTGATCATTCCTTTAAGGCACCGGCAGGAAAGGAAGGGACAAAACCATACGGTCTTTTTCCATTATCTTATTGACCTGCGGCCCAATAGAAATTCAAAGGATTGAAAACAATAAATAAAGGTATGTCCATCAATTTAATATTTACTATTGAAGTTTTTCTTATTATATGACACTTTATTTTTATGTCCATCATTTTGAATTGGCCTTGGATATTGGAACACGAGTAGAACAATAATAACGGAATAAGTTTTCGATCACCAAATGAATGAATAGCTTACTTGCATTATTTTAGAGTTGGTACCTTGATAAACAACAATTTCCTTTTACTTTTTACTTTAATTGTTTGTTTATTTAAAGAGTCTTGGTTTACACTGTTCGTTCTAATTCTTGCTTTCCTTCAGTTTCAGTCATCATCTTTCTGCTTTGCTTTCATTCTTCTTTGGCTCCAAAAATATCACCAAGGTTATCAATTCATATTACAGGTAAATAATGGAATATATATAAATTCTTTATTTTACATGTCTTTAAATTATATATATATATATATTGCAAGGAAAGATTAGAAAACAAAACACTGAAGAGGTCTATTGTATGCTTTTATTTAAATGTTTATATTAATTGAAAAAAGTTTGACAACGGAATAAATCATTTAATTAAGATCGACTACATTAATGACTAATTACTCTCTTTAATTGTTTTCTTAGTCCACCACTTTTGGGTTACGTCATAGTATATATAGGGGATAGCCTATATTGTGCTTCCAATTTAATTTGATATCAAATCCTTAAGCCTCATATATTGAGGATAAGAGAAACATATATATTAAAAAATTATAATAGCATGCTTTGTGAAACTGTCATAGAAGATTTAATGGGCAGGAGGGGAGATGACATATGAATAATATTTTATTATACTCTTACAAATTATTTACTCCCCCTTGTCATAAGTTTATCGTCTCATATTTTTAAATGTTAGAACATCATTTCAATCTAAAAATTTAAATTATAAAATAATTTATTATAAATTTTTACATACCTCAAACCTCTTTGGACGTAAAATGTATGCGTAGACCCACCTTCTTTGTCTAATTCTTCATCGCATGGTTATAAAAGTTAAGGATTGCCATTATGTCAAAGACTTTCTCTACTTAAAAACTTTAGTGAATTTTTATGAAGTAATTTTATAATAATATCTAACATATATATATATATATTTATGATATCTTTTAGGTGAGAGTCCGTATGAAAGGCATTAAAGCATTTATTGAGATGCTAATCATGAAAATTGAATCATTTGAGTCTTAATTTAATGAATCCTTTACCTTCAAACTTGCAGGTGAGCATCACTCAATTTGATCTTAGGGTCACTCTACTACAAATCGTTTTTATATTCCTGTGACTTTGGATAAGCCATTGAGGTAATTAATGTTATTTATTTTATTTAAAATATTACTTTTGGGGGGGGGGGGAGAACAATAAGGTTTATTTCTCTATGTTATTTAGGTGCAATAAGGTACGTTGCTAATTTGAAGTTGAATTATTAAAAGCTATTATATGAAGGATAAATTACTGTTACTTCTCTTGAAAGGTACCTAAATTACATAATCCTATTATCTATTATGAAAAAAATAAAATAAAATCCCCTAAGTTAAAATATAGCTAAAATAACGTCAAGAATAATATTAATTTTTTTTTTAATAAACATAGAACTTATGGAAAAAATATATATATTTTTAACTTTTATTTCAACGTTATAAATTTTATGGAATTGGATAGGATTTGAAAGTTTCTATTCAAGATTTAATGGAATTATAGCACACTACAACGTTGTACAAATAAGGCAAATGTTGCTTTCTTTGAAGCATACACGCAAGTATACGTATCGCGAAGGTAATATAGTGGTAAGAAAAGATCATTCCCTCGAGGATTTGTTGTCAAAACAACGTCAAGTACTGAAATTCACATCCTAATTTAAATCAAACAAATCAATTTTTAAATGTTGGTGTTAAAGAGAAATTGTTTAAGGAATCTAGGCTACTTAGAAGTCTAGGTTAGTATTTGGATTTCCGGGTGAATATTAGCATCTAAGATTATTAGTCCTCTTGTACTTCATAGCAATTAGCTCAACATTCATTCCCTTCTGCTCTCAATGGTAATACATGTTGGTCTAGGATTCTGTTGTTCCTATATATATTTTTCTAAATATTATATATGGTACTCCATTAATTTTATAATCCCTTATAAAATCAGCTAAGATCAATCTAAGATTACAATACCTAATTAGACCATGTGAGATTATTAAGTATATTCCTATCTCAATAACTAAGTCATCCACTTACCTTAGCAAATTTCAAGTACTCACACCACTCAACTTTTGATCTAACCTCCCTTTCCATTTCCCAAATTCAAGTAAGGTATCACATCAATCTAAATGTTGGCCAATTAATCAGAAAGCATGAAGTATAAAGTTGAATGAACAAACATTAACCATTGATTGCAAAATTAGAATGAGGAACAACTATTAATCCATCCAAGAGTTCCAAATAATCCTAGATTAGATAGGGTTTAGCTATACATGATCATAAAAACCAAAGACAAACTTGAAGTAACAATCAAATACATCAGAAACTATGATAAAGACAGAAAAATGAAGAAGAAACTCAGGAACACAAGGATTCAGCTTCAATCTTGAATCTCCAGCTTCACTTTACTTCAAAATGGCTTCCTAGCTCTTCCCTTAGCTTTTGCACACTTGGAATAACACAAAAAACAACCCAGAATGATGGCTGCTTCGACTCCCCTTTGCATATGAAGCTTCAAACCCTCGGAAATTCTGGAAGTAAAACGTTGCGTTCAGTTAATTCATGTTGCGCTACGGCTCAGAATGTTGCGCCGCGGCGAGATTTGGTTTTGTAAGACTGAGCGTTGCGACGAGATTTGATTTTGTTTGACTTTTGAGGGTATGCATGGCTTGCACCTCGGCGCACACATATACGCCGCAGCGAGTTTTGGTTTTGTGTGACCTCTCACCGCGGCTCATTTCCCAAACACTGAGGAGTTGACTCCATTCCATTAGCGTCGCGGCCTACTCAATATCTCACCACAGCGATTTTTGGTTCTGACTGAGGCCTCGCCGCAGCTCAAATATTTCTGCCGCGACGCACTTTGCACAACACGCTTCCTTGGGATTTCTGCACTTTCCGCCTCGACGTAATAAAACTTGGCCGCGGCGAGATGTGCAAATCCAACACTTTGCAACCTTTTTCTCCTGAAATTGCTCCACACTCTTCAAAACATGCATTATAAGAAAACCAAGTATGATTAGTTATCAATATACTCAAAAATGAAGGTAAAGTTGATGATTTTTTAAGTAAGTATTGAGTATAGAACTATTCATCTTAAGTATGTTCATTTCTTTCTATGGATGTATTGTTTATCCTATAAGTGGAGGCTAAAATCATATTTACTGAGAGAAAATATGTACAATAACATGAATAGTTGGGAATTATCAGCAAACTTAGCAAAATGATTATAACTAAAAACAAGTTAGTAAAAACATTTAACCATTTTTTCTTTTTAAATATTTTGGTAAACAAATAAAACATTTTTAATCCTCATTATTGATTTGAATGTTATGTCCTTAATAGTTACAATAGTAGTTGTTTTAATATACTCCCAGTGATATAAATTCAAACTTTGAAAGTCATTAATCTTATAAATACTCTTCATTATGTATAATTATTTTTCTGAGATTTTTGAAATAATTTTATTAATACTAATTTATTATGAGATTTTGAAATAGTAATATTAAAAAAACAATTATTTGATTCACTTACTATTTTTATCTTCAACAAGTTTGCTTCATAGTCACTATAAGAATAGCAACAAGGACACTTCCCACTATAATTATATATATATATATATATATATATATATATAATTTTTTTTTTAATTTAGATCTCTTAAACTTTTTTGACTAATTCATAAATATACATATGTTTTTATTACAAAAGAGCAAAAAAGAAAATAGTTAATTAATTATTTTGTCAATTAAAAGAGAAAATCACTCGTAAATATATCATTAATTAGTCATTTAATAAACAACAAATTTTAATTTAACCTGGTTGATAACACTTCATTGAAATTCATGTGTTATACCTATTACTTTAATTCATATTGGGGATAATTACACATGCCATTGATTATGATCGCGTTGTATTGCATTAGATGGCAGAGGTTTGTATTTCTATTGCGACCGAGGTTGCAAAATATTTGGTGGGTACACTTTTACATGGTGCTCGTTATTTGTTTTGTTTCAACCAATTCATTGAAGATGTTAAGAAAGCGAAAGATGAGCTGGAGTCAACACTAGCAGGTGTGATAGTGCAAAGGGAAGATGCTGCTCGAAAAACTAAAGAAATAATGCCACCCGTGAAGAAGTGGTTGAATGATGTGGAGAATATCTTACAAGAGGTGCAGAAGTTGCAAGAAAAGGTTGAAGGAGGAGGAAAGAATTGTTTTAATGTGTCACTTAGGTATTCTTTAGCAAAGGATATGGCAAATAAGGCTGAGCAGATGGTAAAGCTCAAGGAAAATGCTAACTTCGAGCCATTTTCCCATCTCATCCAACTTCCAGGCATCGATTACTTTTCTTCAAAAGATTTTGTGGATTTCGACTCGAGAAAATCAACTTACAATAGGCTTTTGAAGGCATTTAAAGATGATAAGAACAAGATGGTTGGATTGTATGGGATGGGGGGTTCAGGTAAAACCACTTTGGCAAAACAGGTGGGTAAGAAAGTTGCTGAACTAAAGCTTTTTGACAAGGCGATTATGGCTGTTGTCTCTCAACCCCCAAATGTTGGAAATATCCAAGGTCAAATAGCAGAGCAAATAGGTTTGAAATTTCAGGAGGAAACACAATCTGGTAGAGCACAAAGACTATCGATTGGATTACAAAATAATAAGATTCTTATAATCTTGGATGATGTGTGGGGCAAACTAAATCTTGAAGATATAGGCATTTCACTCGATGAAGGATGTCGTATTTTGTTAACCACTCGCCTTCAAAATGTATGTGTCTCTATGGATTGTGAGAGTATAATTGAACTACCTCTGTTAACTAAAGAGGAAGCATGGACTTTGTTCAAGATGCGTGCAAACATAATCAATGACTCCTCAAATAAGTTTGATGGTGTGGGAAGGAAAATTGTTGATGAGTGTAAGGAACTGCCCATTGCAATTGTGACGGTGGGAAGCGCATTAAAGGGAAAAAATATTGAACAGTGGGAGTTAGCATTATCAAGACTAAAACACTCCCAACCCCCGGATATTGAAGAGGGTTTGAGGAGCCCTTATGCATGTCTCAAATTGAGTTATGATAATTTGAGAAGCCCAATAGCCAAGTCCCTCTTCTTATTGTGCTCTATGTTCCCTGAGGATTGTGAAATCAATAAAGAAGATTTGATTCGATTTGGTAAAGGGGCACTTGAGTTCAGTAAGGCTGTTGACACAATAGAGGATGCAAGGAGAGAGATTCTTGTGGCTATTAACATCTTATTGGATTCTTGTTTGTTGATGCCTACTGATGAACAAGTATGCATGAAAATGCACGACTTAGTTCGAGATGTAGCCTTGTGGATTGCAGAGAAGAAAGATCAAGTTGTTTTGCAAGCAAGCCATGCAATTCCAAAAATGTTAGTTGAAAATGAAATTGTGAAAGATACAGAGGTAATATCATTATGGAACCTGGAAAAGAATTTTAGGCTCTCCGATCAATTGCATTGTCCAACCCTTAAGGTTTTACTATTTCATTCTGAAGAGGACATTCAAGAATCCAATGTATATCTTGGGGGAATGGAAGCACTCAAAGTCTTGGCCCTCATAAGATGTAGCTTTACATGGGTTATTTCATGGAATATGACTAAGTGGTCAATGCCGCAATCAATTGAGTCATTAACAAATCTCCACACCTTATGCCTTAGAGGATATGTGTTGGATGATATTTCTATTTTGAGTAAAGTCAAAGGATTAGAGATTCTTGACTTACGTGGTTCTTCTTTTAATGAATTACCTATTGGAATTGTAAATATGAAAAAGTTGAAACTACTGGATTTGTATGGATGTTTAATTTATAAAAGTCCTTATGAAGTAATAAGAGGATGTTTAAAGTTACAAGAATTATACATATGCCATCCATCTACATGCCCTGAAAATGTCTCCTTTCCAAGATTGCAGAGGTATGCTATATTTGTTGCCTTGAGGGGTGAAAGCATCCTTCCTAATGATGCATTTGAAGTTCTTGATGAATTTGAAGCATCAAGAGCCTTAGCTATGGAAGGTTATAACATTTCCGCACTAAATTCGTCATTGGAATACCTCTTTCTCGGAGCAGATTTTCTCTTTTTGCTGGATTGTAGGGGGGACAATAAAGAGCCGTTTTCCAAGGTAAAGGCCTTACGTCTTGCAAAATGTCCAGAGATAAAATTCATTATTGATAACACTGATGCCAACATTCTTCAAGATAAACAACCTTTGAAGTTGAACTCAGATTTGTCTTATTTACAATTAAGACAGTTACCTGAGTTGGAATTCATTTGGAAGGGGGCCACACAAATGCTAAGCCTCCAAAGACTTGAACTTGTTTGGATCGAGGATTGCCCAAAATTGAAAACTCTCTTCACCTCGACTATCATTACAAGCTTACCAGAGTTGAAGGAACTTGTTGTAATAAAATGCAATGAATTGGAGGAAATCTTTTCTGCAAATTCATTTAAAAACCCTTCTGCTTCTTCCCATGACATTTACTTCCCCAAACTTGTCTGGATTTCAATAAAAGATTGCAGCAAATTGAAATGGCTTTTCTCTTATTCTCTGGCTTGTCATTGTCCTTCACTTACTCAACTGTCAATAAGGGATTGCTTTGCACTTGAGGTGGTTGTTCAACGAATTGAAGGCAGAGGACTTGTGGATCGGGTATTGTTTCCCAAACTGACTGACTTAACACTTAGAAGCTTGCCTAGTCTGACAGAGATTTTCCCTGGTTTTGGGTACAACAATTCCTTTCATTCAATACAAGATTGCCCCAAATATGCCTTGCCATCAACTTCCAATTATGCTACCTTGTCATCAGGTACACAGTACATAGCTCGAGTGTTAGTTTAGCTTGCCTTGTGCAAAAGGATAAAAACTCATTTTTTTTAAGGCAGTTGAGTCTAATTTTGTCGCTCCTAATTTTTTTTAAAAAAACGACTTAATAATGAGGGATCACATGTTATGAGAATTTTTTTTTTTAACACTTGGGGAACTTTGAAAAAAAAGAAGAAGAAAATCTTCAACAATAGGCATTATTGAGATTGTGTGTGTGTGTATAGTGCTTTTCTTTTAGTCCATGCTATCAAAATCTTTCAATGACAAGAAGATAAATAATATTTTTTATAATTTAGCACTTCATGATTACTTCTTTTATAAAATATTCATTCATATGTTATATATGTTTTTATTAGAGAATTTAACTATAAACAAACTGTTTCTTTATTATTTTTTTCGACTCTGGGAACCTAAAGAAAAAAAAAATCTCCAAATCATAGTCACTATTTAGTGTTTTTTTTTTTTCTTATAGAAATTTTATCGATATATATACTTCAATTTAGCACCTTATTATTGCTTCTTTAAAAAAAAAAAACCACATGTTATGTTTTTATTTGAGCATTTGATTGTAAAGCACTCAAGGAACTATTCCTAGGTTATGTCCTATTTAAAGCTATCTTCTTAATGATTAAATTAAATTATTAAATGACACTGTTATTATATTACCGAGTTTCAAGAATTATGATATCTTTCTACGTTAGATGTTACAGGGAATGATAATAAGCTTGATAACACTGATGCCAACATTCTTCAAGATAAAGAACCTCTAAAGTTGAGCTCAGATTTGTCTCGTTTAAGATTAGAAGAGTTACCTGAGTTGGAATTCATTTGGAAAGGGCCCACACAAATTCTAAGCCTCCAAAGACTTGAAATAGTTCTGATCGAGAATTGCCCAAAATTGAAAATTATCTTCACCCCGACTATCGTTACAAGCTTACCAGGGTTGGAGATGCTTCATATAAGAAAATGCAACGAATTGGAGGGAATCATTTCTGCAGAAGCAGAGCAACTCACTAACCTATCCTCTTCTTCCCATAATGTTTGCTTCGCCAAACTTGACCATATTTCGATAAGCAATTGCAACAAATTGAAATGGCTTTTCTCTTATTCTCTGGCTTGTCATTGTCCTTCACTTACTGAACTCTCAATAGAAAATTGCTCTGCACTTGAGGGGATTGTTCGTGGATTTGAAGGTAAAGCTGGGGATGAAGGTGGAAGACTTGGGGATCGGGTACTGTTTCCCAAACTGACTGACTTATCACTCAGACGATTGCCAAAGCTGAGAGAGATTTTTCCAAGTTTTGAGTACGACAGTTCCCTTCATGATATACAGGATTGTCCAAACATACGTCTTATCCGCAAAATCCCACTTGAATAGACTGCCTCATTTGCGCACCAGGTACGCTTGGTATCCATCACTTTTCTTCACCTCTTACATGCCCCTTAATTATTTTCCTAATAGATTGCCTTTTTACACAGCATAAAACATTTACGCTTTACTTTGATCATGATTTGGCCTTGAGTTTGTGAAGCAATTCTAGCATTATTATATTCTAATTAAACTTTCTTCTTCTTCTCCTTTTTTTTTAAGCAACAAAATATTATTTGTAAACGGAATTTATTACTTTTTTCCTAGTAGATGAATTTGATACTCTCTCTCCAAAGTTTAAGTTACTAAGTCAAATGCAAAACTTTATCTTTTTTTTTTCTTTTTAAAAATTTTTTGTCAAGGAAATAATTTTGTTCATTACAATTTCTGTCTCCAGCAATATATTGTGGAAAGTACTAATTCAAGGTTGCTTATTAAAAAGAAAATTAATGATGATGCATAAACTAAAAATTCCACATATTTTTATGAGAATTTTCCTTTTCTCTCTTTTTGATATGGGAAAACTCTCTTTTATCTGTGCCTTTTGTTTTCGTATTACATTTTTTTATGTTTATCTTTTAATTTAATTTTGCTTAAAAAATTCATGTTTGTCATCAAGTATATAATATATGTATACTTTGTATTAAATATATATATATATCCTCAATAATAGGCAATAATCAATTTAACTTTTTCTATTTAAGGCATTATGTCTATATAACAGTTTTCTTATCAAATTAATACATTAAATGACGCGTTGTAATATTAGAGTTTCAAGAATTATATAACCGCAAATATATAATATTCACCGTTAACATAATTTTTTACCCATTATTCACATAGTTATGAAGAGTTAGCTTGGTTAAATTGATCCAAATATTATCTAATTGCAATTTTAAAAAATCCATGCAAAATAAATATTTTTAATAGTTTTTTGCTTTATCTATATACTTATGTAGCGTTTGAGTTCACCTGGTGATTAATACTTTATTTCTTTCAGATTTGGGGATCAAATCAGCAAATTACATATTACAGGGGTAATGATGAGCTTTGGATCTTCTAATGGTCTCTTTATGTTCAGTTGTGTTTTACTTGTGTGTGAAATGCGTTGGATATGTCTCATTGTATTGAATATTCTGTAGAAGATAAATAATTATCTGGATTGGATTGTATGTTCTTTTATTTCATTTGGACGGCTTGTTTATTTGTATCAGTAGATACCAATTCAAATTTGATATAATAATAATTGAATTATTTGGATGTTGGGTCTATTATTGACTTCTTATATTGTGCCTTATTTCAATGTCACAATTTAGTTTTTGATTTTGCTATAAAAATTATGGTTACAATTCCATATTTATTCTCACCATGAAAGAAAATTAATCATCATCTAATAATATAAACTCCAAAACAAACAGACAAAAAAGCGAATTGGATTTGTCAGAATATTTTCAACCCTAAGAATGCTTCTGCAATTATTTAAAAGATATTATCAATTACATTCAATTATATAAAACCAGTGGTGGAGAACTCCTCAACATTAACAATCAACAAAACTATTACCCTGACCCAAACTTCCTTTGCTTTGTTTTGTTTTTGTTATTTGTTATTTTTTAGTTCTTCCAGTGCAAGTTAGTTATTCTTAATTAAACTTCTTTTCCTATAACTTTCTGTTCATTGTTATTCATTCTAGATTTCTTTATTTAAAGAGTTTAAGATGATAATGCAGAATTAGCAACGCTGAAGTTAATATAAAAAAGACATGAAATATATATCTGATAAATCAGAATATTGTGCATGGATTTTTTTTTTTTTAACTCATTGATGAAATGCTGTAGATCATCTCCTTTGGATTTGTATTCTTTTGGTTTCACCAGGAGGGAATGGGATTTGATGACCGTTTTCTCTTCTTAACTGTTTCCTACTGTTGCTACAAGGCACCTCAAAACTAGTTTTCTGATATCAAGACAATGTAATATTTCCCTAATACTTAAAAATGAGAATATACCTTTGATTTTAGATTAAAACTACTTTTCTTACTGAACTTATAATTGCACCAGACACATTTAAAATCGTTGAAGATGCAAAAATTCCTTGGAAACTTAAATTTCTTGCATTTATTTTCTAAATGCAAATCAATTTTAGCACAATCAAACCAAAATTCCATGATTACCGGATACAGGAAAAGAAAAAGAAGACAATCGATCTATCTCAGCCTGTTGTTCTGTAATATACACCGTCTACGATATCAACTCAAGAAAGAATGTCAAAATCTGTATCTCATTAAGCATATTCAGGCAAAATACAAGAGAAATTCAATCACAGGACTTAAGGAAATCTTCGTGGATAATGTTGATCAGGTTCGGGCAATGTACATGGAAAATTGGTCTTCTTTAACCAGTGAGCTTCAAAGAACTATGATATCCCAATTACAATAGAAACCTGAACATGGGACTGCAAATATATGTCTACGTGCAGGCAGGTGCTCGCTGGAAACTACAAATAGAGAGAAGTGGGTTAAGCTATTTCAAGCACTAAAGGTCATCTCTCCACATGTGGTCAAGTATATACATGATTTGAGAAATCATCTGTTCCCCAATATAAGCTTCCCTGTTTTTGCTTGGTTGAATAGAAGGACATGATCCTTGGCTTCCTCTAGCCCTTTTACTAGTAAATCCTTTTATCAATTCCTAACTGGTAATCCAAATGTACAAAACTTTTCTCTATCTTCAGTCTTACTGGAAGGCCAAGGTTCGCTCTAACGTGTAGACTTTTGTTTGAACTATGGTACTTGATGGAATTAATATATAGAAAAAAAAAAATCCTAAAGTACAACTTTTGGGTATTCAACTTTCTAATAAAAATATGAGCAGTGGACATTTTCGCAGTGGAAGGAAGAGTTTATTTTGTAATTTTATCCCCTCTGGCCTTGGAAGTCATTGGCTATGTTAAAGAATATAAAGCACGTGTGAATGAAGTTGTTAGAACTAGCTAGAAGTTGTTAGAGGGCTTAGCTGAAGTCAGTTACAGAGCACGTGATCTTGTATGTATATATGTACGTAGTTATAGTAAGAATGATTGAACGAGTTACTTCTTCTGAATCCACAACTCTCGTCTCTCTTTTGCCGATACCATACTTAACATGGTATCAGAGCTTTAAAGCCATCAATGGCAACGAATTTGGTTCAGTCCTCTGAATCGCTTTCTACTCCTTTGAAATTACTACCTACTGCTTATCGACAAGATGTCATTACCTTCTCACATTCAATCTCTATAAAACTGGATGAAACAAATTTTCTATCCTAAAAACAACAAGTTCATGCTGCAATCGAAGGATATGAACTGCAACAGTTCATTGAGATTGAACCTACGGTACCAGCCAAATTTTCCTCTAAAGATGATCAAACTGCTGGAAAAACATCTTCTGAATTCTTACAATGGAGGCGACAAGATCAGCTACTCATGTCTTAGATACTGTCTTCACTATCTACCTCCATGCTGACATGAGTCATAGGCTGTACCACATCATCAGAGTTATGGAAATAGATCCTCATCTTCTTTTCCTCACAGACACGAGCCAGAATTAAACAGTTCAAAACACAACTTCAAGACACTAAGAAAGGAAGTCTATCCATGAATGAATATCTGCTCAAGATTAAAGAATCTGTTGATGCTCTTATCTCAATCAGACACCGTGTCTTAGTCAGCGATCACATTGAAGCCGTGTTGGAAGGTCTTCCTGAAGAATATGATTCTTTTGTTACCTCTATCTCCACCAGATTAGATCCCTATACGATGGCTGATATTGAAGCATTACTGTTAGCACAAGAAAGTCAAATTGAGAAACACTCTAAAATCCTGGCGCTTACTCACTCAACCAATATAGTTCACTCAACACCAAGCAAGACTTCCTTCAGATCTGGATCAAGTCGTGGAGTGATACGGCCAGATCACTTTGGCTTTAATTCAAACAGAGGTAGAGGATGGAACTTTCATGGCAGGAGAGGCAGAGGAGGTCGTGCATTTGGTCAATCACATGGGATCATGTGTCAAGTGTGTGGTAAAATTGGACATCTTGCGTGGAAATGCTATCATCGATATGATCAGAATTATCAAGGACCTCCTCAAGCTATGAATTCCTCATCTCAGTTTCAAACAGCACATAACCAAGTTCCTAGATCTCAAGGGAACATGGCTTCGTTCAACACTCAATCTCATTCCTCCTACACTCCACCAATTTTTGACTCCACTTGGTACCCCGATTCAGGCGCCAGTACACATATCACATATGGAGCAGCCTGCAGGGTTTGAACATCCTAACAAGACGTTGGTCTGTTGTTTACATAAAGCTCTGTATGGGCTCAAGCAGGCTCCTCGGGCATGGTATGACAGATTAGCATCTTCTTTGCTTCAGCTTGGTTTTCAACATAGCAGATGTGATCAATCATTATTCATTCGTCTCACCCCACAGCATACCACCTTTCTCCTGGTTTATGTGGATGATATCCTCGTCACCAGCAGCTCATCTTCTACACTTCAGGATCTGGTAACTCACCTTCACACTGAGTTTACTTTAAAGGACCTTGGTCCTATCAATTATTTCCTTGGCATTCAAGTTCAGAAATCTCATGATTGTAGCCTGCTTCTTTCTCAATCTCGGTATGTTTAAGATCTCCTGGTTAAAGTCCAAATCAACTCAGCTCGAAGCATTTCCACACCAATGATGTCTGGTTTAAAACTGTCTCGATTTGGTAGTGATCCTATGACTGACCCTTAACTCTATCGATCCACTGTCGGTGCTTTACAGTATGCCACCTTGACCAGACTTGAGCTTTCCTTTGCAGTCAATAAAGTCTGTCAGTTTATGGCCAATCCTCTGGAATCTCACTGAAAAGTAGTTAAATGGATATTAAGATATCTCTCTGGTACATTGCATCATGGCTTACAGATCAAACCTTGTTCCACTTTTGCTATCACTGCTTCTTGTGATGCGGATTGGGGGTCTAACATTGATGATCGTCGAAGCACATCTGGCTCCAGTGTTAACCTCGGTCTCAATCTGGTTTCCTAGAGTTCTAAAAAGCAAATAGTTGTTTCCCGGTCATCTACTAAAGCTGAGTATCGAAGTTTGGCCAACACAATTACTGACGTTGTCTAGTTGAAATCCCTACTCACAGAACTCTATATTCCTCAGCCCCAACCTCCTCTTATCTTTTGTGACAATTTAAGTACTGTTCTAATGAGTGCCAATCCCATTCTTCATTCTAGAACCAAACACTTTGAATTGGACCTTCACTTTGTTCGGGAAAAGACCATCAACAAAACTGTAGTTGTTCGGCATGTTCCTTCCTCTGTTCAGATTGCTGATATCCTGACCAAGCCTCTGTCTAAAGTTTGCTTTCTACAACATTGTTTCAAACTTCAAGTCAAAGCTCCGCCTTTCTTGGGTTTGCCAGGGGGATGACCAAACAGGTTGCTCATTTTAAGGGGAAGTGTTAGAGAATATAAAACACGTGTGAATGAAGTTGTTAGAACTAGCTAGAAGTGGTTAGAGGGCTTAGCTGTAGTCAGTTACAAAGCATGTGATCTTGTATGTATATATGTACGTAGCTATAGTAAGAATGATTGAACGAGTTACTTCTTCTGAATCCACAACTCTTGTCTCTCTTCTGCTGATACCATACTTAACAGGCTAGAATAATTATTTTGAAAAGCATACAACTTAGAAAACATTATAGTAAATAGCAAATGGCTAAAAAAATTAATAAACAGACCTAGAATTAATGGTATGCAAGACGGCAATTTTTAAAATTAAATCAATGCTAGGTTACTAAAGCATTTGATGAAATTTCTTGCCAGTGGAAAAATAGGTGTTGGTCATAGTCGTAAGTTGTTTGATATACCGTAACCTCAATGTGCTTAGTTACAAGATACAATGATGTTGATAAATCATAGTACTTATGTTTGTTATGGCAATTAGTGATATCTTATGAAGCACATTCTAATATGAGCATGCAACACAGCACGGATGCGGAGGCACCAAATTTTAAAATATTGGAAATGGACACAGCATATGTGTGTGTGTGTGTGTGTGTGTGTGTGTAAAATTGGAAATTGCGAAGAAAAGAAATTCATAAATCATAATATCATATACATTACACAAACCATTGCAATATATATAATCTCCTTTAAAAGGGTTCTACACAATAAGTTTGCAGAATATGGGCTCTGCATCTCCCCTTTCATTTCATTATAGAACATTGTTTGAGTTCCCTAATCCCTATGAATAAACTTGCAATCGCTTCAGTCTTTCAATTAAACCTGCACTAACCTATGAGTTCCCCAATTCCTAAGAAAAAACTAGCAATAACCAGCAAAATATTTTCCTTTTTATTTGGACACGTACCAATGCGTTTTGGACATGCGTCACTCGTGTGTCGTGACAGAGTCTATTTCTAACTCACCCATACGCCACCAAAATGGTGAGTTTGTGCTATTTCAGTGATATCTTACATGTCAATGAAATAAAATATGAATGCTACGTTGTACATATTAACAATGTTATTTACTTCTTGAATTTTCAGATATACTGTTTTAAGTAAAAATAAATTACATCCTATAAATTTATACTCTTTTTACAATGAGTTAAAATACAATTTTAAAAAACTAAACAAAAAAATTCATGTGTTATTTATTCTCCCTTCATTCACATAAAAAATTAAATAAAAAGTAATGTAATTTTTTTAAATAATTATGTATTATATTTTACATGCTTATAATTTTTTTTTAATAAACCTTATTCTGTAGTTAATTACCATAGAAAGACGGGTATACTTGGTTATATATAAAAAACTATCACTCTACCTAGTTACGTGAGATAACAAAATATTTTGGCTGTCATCAGATGATATCCTTTTATCTAGGATTTGATATTAAAGTGTTACCTCGTATACCACCGTGTTATCACATAATAACTGATAACATACCAAAGACTGACATCCAATCTCAACATCCAAGATACCATGGTATGTGAGATGATGGGATCAAGATCACAGCATATCAAGTACCTTTTAAGTTTCTTTCATGAATCTGCTCATCTTTTTTTATGTATTATACAAGACACAAGCTTGTCAATTTAAAGTAAGTAAAGCAGAAATATTTTCAAGCATCTACCATTAGATTGTGATTCTAATCATTAACATAAGTTAAGGGAGGTCTGTGTAATTTACATTTTGTTTCAGAGGAAGTTTTGAAAATAATAGAGATCTATGTAATTTCCCAAAACTTAAAAGATGCTTGTGTTGGGTTTGAAAATAGATGAGAGATTTTTATAATTTTAATAAAATTTATAAAAAGTCTACGTAATTTACTCTACATATTTAATTAAGCACATTCAAGCAAAATACAAGAGATATTCAATCATAGAACTTAAGGAAACCTGAACATGGAAACGCAGATACATGTCTACGTGCTGGCAGGTACTCGCTGGAAACTACAAATAGAGAAAAGTGGGTTAAGCTATTTCAAGTACTTAAGCTCGTCTCATAACTTGCAGTCACATATATACATGATTTGAAAAATCAAGTGTTCCCTACTATAGGCTTCCCTGTTTTGACTTTGTTGAATAAAAGGAAATGATCTTCGGGTTCCTTTAACTCTTTCAGTACCAAATCCTTTTATCAATTCCTAATTGGTTATCCAAATGAACAAAGCTTTACTCTGTATAAGTCTTACTGGTAGGCCAAGGTTCGCTCTAAGGTAAAGACTCTTGTTTGAACTATGGTGCTCGATGGAGTTAATTTGTGTAAAAAAATTTATGTACATCTTTTGGGTATTCAGCTCTCGACTAAAAATACGAGTAGTGGATATTTTTGTAGGATAGAGGAGAGTAATTTACCCGCATTCAGTTCAATGTTTTCTTTTATTTTGTAATTTCTTCCCCTCTGGCCTTGGAAATCATTGGCTAGAATCATTATTTTGTAAAGCAATCAAGTAAATAGCAAATGGCTCAAAAAATTAATAAACAAACCTAGAATTTACGGCATTCAATACGACAACTTTTAAAATTAAATCGATACTAGGTAGCTTAGGCATTTGATGAAATTTCTTGCCATTGGAAAATAGGTGTTGGTCATATATGTAAGTTGTTTAATATACTGTGACCTCAAATGCTATGATGTTCATAGTTATAAGATACTATGATGTTGACGAATCATTGTACTTATGTTTATGGTAATTAGTGATATCTTATGAAGTGCAGATTCTAATACGGACATCCAACATGACACAGATATGGAGACACCAAATTTTAAAATATTGGACATAGACATGGCATATATATGTGAGTATGCGTATAAAATAGGAAATTGCTAAGAAACAAGATTCATAAATCATAATATTATATACATTGCACAAACCATTGCAATATATATCATCTCTTTTAAATGGGTTCTACATAATAAATTTCCAGAAAATGGGTTGTGCATCTCCCTTCTCGTTTCATTATCAATACATGAAAAGCATGACCAGCACCACATATATCACAGCTCAAGAGGATAAAACATTGTTTCTGGGTTCCCTAGTCCCTATGAATAAACCAGCAATAGCTTATGAGTCTTTCAATTAGACCTGCACTAACCTATGAGTTCCCCAATCCCTAGGAAAAATCTAGCAATAACCAGCAAAATATTTTCCTTTTTATCTGGACACGTACCAATGCATGTTGGACATATGTCATTAGTGTGTCATGACAGAGTCCATTTCTAACTAACCGATATGCCACCAAAATGGTGTGTTTGTAATTTCTAGGTGATATCTTACATGTCAATGAAATAAAATATAAATATTTGGTTGTACATGTTGATCAATAATATTTACTTCTTGAATTTTCAGATATACCGTTTTAAGTAAAAATAAATTACATCTTATAAATTTATACTCTTTTTACAATTTTTGAATTAAAATATAATTTAAACAAAAATTAAAATACTGAAAAATTCTCGTGTTATTTATTCCCTCTTCATTCACATTAAAAAAATAAAATATAATGTAATTTTTTAAAAAAATTCTGTATTATATTTTACATGTTTACAATTTTTTTTAAA
Organism: Erythrophleum ivorense; assembly: GCA_026724425.1. Taxonomy (NCBI): domain Eukaryota; kingdom Viridiplantae; phylum Streptophyta; class Magnoliopsida; order Fabales; family Fabaceae; genus Erythrophleum; species Erythrophleum ivorense. Next base: position 2,898,112 of record JAIUCV010000034.1, on the reverse strand, counting down.
TAAACCTTATTATGTAGTTAATTACCACGGAAAGACAAGGGTAAGTAAAATTGGTAACATATAAAAAAACTATTACACTCAACCCACTTATGTGAGATGACAGAATATTTTGGCTGTCATCATATATGACCTTGTTATCACATAATAATTTATCAAAACTGTCATCCAATCTTGACATCCAAGATACTATGGCATGTGAGATGATGGGATCAAGAACACAGTATACCAAGCGCCTCTTAAGTTCTTTCATGAATTTGCCCATCTTTTTTTTTTTTTTTATAATATCAAGACACAAGGTTGTCAATTTATAGGAAGTAAAGCAGAAATATTTTCAAGCATTTGTAATTAGATTATGATTCCAATCATTAACATAAATCAAATTAAGATACTTACTTTGATGTTGAATGATGTTGTTTATAATAATTTCTGTAATCAAATGCCCTCTTCTTGCTCATCCATATCTTCAAGGATAACATATACACTTTGTAGTCGAAACTGTTTTGAGGGTCCCACCCACATCATCTTCGCCTGTTTGACCCTTCTGAAGCTTTCAGTAGCCGACATTTAAAAAAGAGAGAGAGAGAGAGAGAGAGAGAGAGAAAAAGATAGAGTTACAGAGAGAAACTAATGACAAAAATGGAATTGAGAGGAAGTAATACATAATATTGAACCAGGTGTATAACTAAAGTCCAATATCTTCATTTGTTTCTCAGGTACAAAATGAAAAAGAAAGCATCAGTAGAGAAGATCATTGCAAGATTTTATATTTGATAAAAGATCATAGATTATTAGGAATAATGAGAGAGTGCATCTAGAGATAAGAGATTCTCCTAAACCAAAACAAAATGCAATGAAAATATCAAGCCAAAGTGGCTCAAAACAGTAACATAGTTGTCCAATCTTTTTGCATAGAAATTCCCCTGAAAACCCAGAAGCAAGGAGCACATAAAGATAAAAAATTAACAGAATCCTATATATCCTATCCCATAATAAATGTATGAAGGATAAAATAAAGGACATCAGTGAAAACACAGGTCTTTTCCTGTAACCAAAAACACTATATGCTAACTACACACTGTATCTGCCAAAACCTTTAAGCTGTAATAAGAAACAAGCTGAATTTAAGAAATTTAAGAAACCATGTTATTTCCCTACGTACAAAATGCAAGATTGGAAAACATAAAATAAAAAGCATACAGTGAGATGTTATCTACTTACAGAATTGCCCACCACTCTTTTAGTCAGCCACCAGTTAAGAGTTGCCTGAGGAGTTTCCTAAAATATCAACAACACAAAGATTCACCTTAATTAACCCAACGACTCCCATGAAACTGCATTAACCTAGTTAACTAATCCTCAAGATATGGCGCGTAATTTATCAAGTCTCCAACTCCGCTTTCTATCCGTTAATTGACTACCAACCACAATCCCCTTACATGTACCCATCATCAACAGGGTTCAAATAATCCAAAACCCCCATCATTCAACTAATCCCAAAAAATGAGATATAGACAAATTTAATAATATGAAAAGTGCATTCACATTATGTCACCAAGTTCATGCACCAACCAACGAAGAATTTAGTCTGCAAATAAAGTTTAAAATATGACATGTAATGAATGCCACGTTTTACAATTAATCAAGAATAAGACTTACTACCATTATCAGTCAGGTAAGATCTTTACAAGGCATCAAAGTGGATTTATTAGATCATTGAAAGTCTCCTCTTTAGTTTTATGGAGGATTTGTGAAAGAAATGGAATTGAGTGTGAGCTTACAGCAAAAAATTTAACCAGTAAAAAGAATAAGGAGACGGATTTAAAATCTTCACAACTGCTCAAATCTTTCAACACAACCACTTCATATGAATTTCTAGAGTATTGCATATATATGAGACATGGAACCTGGTTCTAGCCTTTTACCCGTTCTAATTCTTTGAAAAAATGTCATAAATACAGGGTCTAATTAAAACTTACATAATAAGTGTGAATATATATATATATATATAGAGAGAGAGAGAGAGAGAGAGGTAGATCCTAGCAATATTTTCTTTCTTATCTATTTCCCTATACCTCCCAGAAGTAATGATCATTAAGCCGTCCTTCAAGGAAGCAGACACAAGAGGTTTGAGGGATTTTTAGACAGAACTTTGAATTTTGGTTCACCTCACACTAATATTTACGTAAAAAATTTCACTATTTAGCCTATGGGATACAGCACAAAATAACTAATTGTCATATATTGACTTAAAATGGATTAGCCCAAGAAACCCCCACTTGACCCTCCCGCAGCTCACGTTCAAAGAGGGAAAAAATTGGCCAAGAGCACAACTTCCAATTAAAAAACGGCACAGGTTGCTGACTTCCTAGCACAGAATATAACAGCCAAGTGGAGGAAAAACAAGGAAATAAGCTTGGGAAAGACTATTCTCACCCACACGTTGCTGTTGTACCCGATTTTGATAAAATAAAAAGGTCCAGTCAAGAAAACCCGATTGACCTCTTTCTCTCTCTCTCGGTTGGTGGGTAGGAGCAACAGAGGTGACTTGCAAAAACGAAACTCCGCTGCTTAAACGGCAGAAAGAGAGGAAGATGGAAGAAAGTCGAAGACCCTAGAAGAAATGGCTTGGCGGAGAAATGAAGCGTAGGGAGATCCAGATCCTCTTCCCTTTGTCTTTCTCTCCAATCTTTCGTTTGAAGTTTGGATCATTTAAATTAAAATTTAAAAACCTTAGATTTTTTTCTTAATTTTTATAAGTTGAAACTTTATATTTTTCAAATTTTATAATAAAAAATTATTTTTTTATTTTTATTTTTTAAAAAAATATTTTTAAAATTGTTAAAATAATTAAATAAATTTAAATTATTTAAATTAATTTAATCCATCGAAATTTCTCACTATAGGAGCTACGGAAGAGGCGATCTATTTCGAGCATAGGGTGGACAGCTGGCAACTTATTGTATCAGATATTTTGAGCATGTGAATAAATAAAATAAAATTAAAGATTTAAAATTAAAAATATACATTTTAAAAGATTTGTTATTATTATTTTAAAATAAATTATTATTTACTTTAAATAATTTTTTTAAATTTAATAATAATAAATCTTTTAAAATAAATATATTTAATTTTAAATCTTTAACTCTAATTCTTAAAAAAAAAAAAAGATGAGATTGACATTTTAGAATATTTGATAGCCAGTTATACTATGAAATCGGTTTGTTCTTTATTGTACAATATTTTTTTTAATTTAATTTTATCTCTAAATTTTATTTTTTTATTATTATTATTATTTCCGAAGTAGTTTACAACATAATTTATTGACTTAAGTGAATTTAATTTAAATATAGACTGATTCTTTTAAATTTAAATTTATAATTAGATAATTAGAATATTTATTATTTTCTACTTCCTACATTGTTACGTTATTACAATAAGAAGTAAAGCAAAAATATATTTGTATTGAGGAGAATGGATGAAAAGCAAAGAAAAATATATTTATTTATATTAAATCAAAGAAAACGATAAAAATTAGAATTTCATTTCCCTTCTTCTCCCTCCCCTGTATTCCCCTCAATTCAAATATAAGGTTTAGCTACTCCCACCGGAATGGGAAAAGGAACGATTCGATAAACAATTTTGAATAAGCATAATCTGACCACCCAAAGAGTGAAAGACACCCTTCCAATTTTTCTTAACGTTAAGAGGTCTTTTGAACAACAGGAACCCAAAAAACTCAAGCATATACCGGAGTGGATGGTTAGTAGACGGTGGTCTTGTTCTACTTACCATCACTTTCGACAATGATTATGACAGACAAGGTCGATGATGTTATTCCCACTTCTTTGACTTTTGCCATTTCCTGGGAATTCTCGAATGTCCCCTGCTTCTGTGGATGTGGATTCAGATACGAATGATCAAAAGTCTTTATTTTAAAAATAGAGGAGAAGAATGATAATTTTATTTGAAGTTACGAGAAGTTTGTATAATTTATCCCTGTTTTTTCAAGGAAAGGTTTTTAAGATAGTAATGAAGCCTTGCAATTTTGTAAAACTCAAAAACTGTTTGATAAGAAATCTGAGTAATTTATTTACATATTTTGATAACAAGGTAAACTATATTTAATAAGCTTTTCTTGTTAATACTTCTTTCAAATATATTTCAAAAAACTATAGAAGTTATTTCTTAAAATAACCTTCAGATATTCTTTTTTTTTTAAATGTAACTAATATCTTAAAATATTAACAATAGTTCTTTATATGAATTTGTACTATTTTATGATTTTATACACTTGTAATAATTTTAATTTATAATACTTCTACAAAATATAATACAATTCACATAAAATTTTATTAATTTATATTATTGCACATGAATCACACAACATCAGCGCTACAGAAGTTACAATGGTTTCAAACGAAGGATAAAATGTTTTTTTAGTTTTTAAGGGAGGGGGTTAACTTGATTTAATTTTGAAATGCAGAAGCAGGCAGAGCAAGGTGAAACTGAAAACACAGATGCAAAGCAATGGAAACAGAGAAATGCGAAGGGCCAGAACAGCGAGCACGATGGAAAAGAAGAGTCAGAGCAAGCTACAAATAGAGAAAAGTGGGTTAAGCTATTTCAAGTACTTAACCTCATCTCATCACGTGAGTCAAATATGTAGAAAATGTTTTTTTTTTCAATTAAAAAAATAATAAATATTTTAATATATTTTTACTCCCTAGTATTATGGTCATTTGATTATCTTTCCTTTCCATTCATGTATCCTTATCCTTCAATCAAATATAAAAGAAAAAAAAAAGTCTATTATTTTTTATGATATACCAAATATAATTATTTTATTTCATTAAAATTCATTTTCTTTCTCATCCTTATTCTTATTTATATTCTTATTCTAATAAAAATTGTTCGTAAACCAAACAAGACCTAAAAGAAATCAAACATATTTTGTTATATTTTTATTACTTATATAATATATGCATATATTTATTACATATACATATATATATATATATATATATATATATATATATCACTTTTATATTTTTATTACTCTCTTTATTTATCTCTTTATCAATAATCGTACCTTCTTACATTTCTTTGATTAATTGTCAATTATTTATAGAACTTTAATAATTTATAATTATGAATTATTCAAAAATTAATTATTATGTTAAAAAAGTAACAATTTTATCATTGATGAGAATCTAAACTTTCCAGCCAACCAAAAAATAAAAAAGGAATTTAATTTATAAAACTTAACCAATTTTTGTTTTAATTCCAACATGTATAAAAATATTAGGGGTACAACTTTGCTATGCTTAGCGTTGCCAACCCCCCTCCTTTTATTTATTTATTTTTTTGATAAAATGTGTGCATGTCATGCAATGCAACAAAAGAGCTACGTAGCAAATAATCCACAAATGAAAAAATATTAGCATTTAATATTATAAATCTAAAGAATTTATATTAAATAAAATTGTTGTCATCAAACGATAATTTTTTTGGGTAGACTTTATTTTTCTTTGGTTGACATGTAAAGATAATTTAAATATAGAATAAAATTTTACCAAAATTTTTAAAAAAATTGTTAGAAGCATATATGAACTTGGTTAGGACTTTTTCTTCATTCTATTTTTCACTAAAATAATTATTGATGTCCAATTGTAGAAATTCTTCGCCGTCTTGTGTCTTGTTGTATTACTTAAGAGAAAAAATTTCCTTTTCATCAAATTCTTTTAAAATTTAAATAAAATTATTACTTAATATAAAATTAATATTCAAACTAATGAATAGTAAATTAAAGTGAGAGATTTGAGAGAGTAATTACTGATGATAGAAAAAGTGAAAGACTAGACTCTAACTGATTTGTGAAATAATTTAATTTTTTTTGTCATAAACAAATTGTTAGCCATTTGACGATAATATAATTAATGGCTAGATTATGGGTCCAAGAGTTAAAATTATATTAGACATAGAGTTAACAATTAACTAGTTAATTGATATCTTATAGTATCAATTTCACTAAATACAATCTCTAATAACCAAAGTTTTAATTTTAATTTTAATTTCATACCAACATCATTAATCTCAAGGTCCAATCAACAAAACATCTTGAAATAAGCATCTCAAAATCTGTCATGGCCTCCTTGTTATGATTAAAACCAGCTGTATTTTTTATTTGTCCTTGTCGAAATTGAGCAACTTCTCTCTGTTTTTGTATTTTTATTATCCTTCAGTTTGTTGATGGGAAAATAACATACAAAATTAATTATAACCAAAACGCAATAATGCAAAAAGTAATTGTCCAAAAGGTAATAAACGTACTAAATTCGGATTGGTAGGGTCTGAGTTTAGGCTAAAGTACATTAAACTCAGATTGAATCAATTTGAATTCAATATATTATTAAACTCGGTTTGACAAAAAAATTTAACTTGAAATTAATTTTTAGATGTAAATAATTATAAAAATAAAGAATAAATAATTATCTCTTTAATTAATATGTTTTTGAAAGAAGGAAATTATTTAAAAAATAACAAAGATAAAAGAAAGAATAAAAAATAAATGAAGAAGAAAAGAAATAAAGCGACATACAATAATTTTAATGTGCAATCTAGGGACAAAGTTTTCAAGGGGAGGTTTTACATTGCACAAAAAGTCAAAAGAGAAAAATCCTTTAAAGAAAATAAGGACCCTTTAAAGGGAAAGCTCAAGCCCAATAGGTATTGTTAAGATTGTATAATCACCAAGGCAAATTTCTCATTGCAAGTTCACATGAATATTTGGCCCTTTTCATCTTTCTTTCTTAAGCTACTTTCTTACCCATTAGACCCTATTACAGTCCTGAGACATCCTCTCTTACTAAGTGAATTCCGAATATAGAATTTTGTTAAAGCAACGGGAAAAGGAGACTAATGGGAGACTTGACGAGGGTATGTTAATTCTTAAGCTTAATATCTCTTATTTTGTAAACCTATTTACCAAGGCCACACTATAAGCATGAAAAGTTCTTGTTGAGGTTTAGCTTGTTTGAAAAATAATAGAGCAGGTTTTCTCGAAAAGAATGATTAAAAGAATAACCAAAATAATTGAAATTGAGGCAAAAAGTTTGATTCAGAGAAAATGTTCTGAATTACATTGATTGCTTCTTTCAAAAGGAGTTCAAATCCAAAAGTGAAACTTCTCTCTGACCTACCATATTCATTTTCTTAGAATTTCATTTCTCTATTGTTCAGAAAAATGCTTCAAGTCTAAAATTAGGGCATTTTCTTATTTTGTTACATTGTGTCTAGCCATTATCTATTCCACTTCTCCACTCTTAAACCATGATCATATTCTTCATCATCCTTTACATTCCTCTAATGTTGAGGACTTTCTTTTTCCTTCTCAAGCCTATGTGTTTGTATCTTTTAATGCATGATTGTAATGACATTGTTAAATAAGGTAAGTGTGGATTTAACTTATTAACCTTTCAAGCATTAATGATGGAGAGTTGACAAGAGGAGATTGCCTTGTTAAGTTAATAATTCAAGGTTGATGGCAAACAAATCATTTGGAGAAAAATCATTGAGAAATAAATTAAAGTAAGAGCGTTGGGTCTTCTTAGTTTAGGATACTTCCTCAGGGGAATTTTTGGCTAGCCTAAAGCTATCAATAAATTCTTTCATTTAAATGACAAAGAGAAAATTTGGTAAGATAATCAAAATTTTATCCTTTCTCATTGGGACAGGTGAAGAGCTAATGTGTCAAATTTTTTCCAAAAGCAAAGGGTTAAAAATCCTATATTTTATAAATTTTGAGATTTTTCATGCATCATGTGCTTGTATTGAATTTGTATATAGACAAAGCATCTTTTTCCTTTCAAGTCAAATTGATTTTGAAAAAAAAAACTAAAAAAGGAGATCACATTTTTTTTTCATCAATTCATTTTCCAAAAAAAAAAAGTCTAAAATTCAAAATCAATTTAAGGACATCCAAAAATAATGCTCCTTCTCTTCCCCTTTTTCCTTTGAGATGATTTTGTTTTTTTAAAAAAGGATGACATTCAAAATTCAAAATCAATCTAAAAGCATGTTGAAATAATACTCTCTCTCTCTCTTCCTCTTTCTTTTAAGGTGATCTAAAAAAAAAAGGTTCAAAACTCAAAATCAATTTAAGGATGTTTAAAGAGAATGTCCTTATATTTTTTCTCTATTTAGAGTTAAGTTCACTTGCATAAATTGTGCACATTCTAGAAATAAAAAAATTTCAAGCTTAAGAAGTCAAAAAAGAAAAAAACATAAAACTAGCATGTTATATGCATTTCATATTACCGGATTCATACTGGGGCAAGGAAGAATACACAATTTGCATCTAAAAAAAAGAGGGAAAAAAAGAAAAAAGAACAAGTTTGCATTTCATGTTTCACATGTCACACATATACACATGTTACATTAAACTGGGCTTGCACTGGGATAAGAAAAACACACAATTTAAAAAAAATGCAAAATAATCTGCATCTCCTTATGTCCTTCATGTTTCATACGTGCATACATCATATAAAGCCCTAGTTTACACCAGTGCAAATAAAAGGAAAATTTGCACTTCATAAAATAAAGTATCACATGTTTCATACATCCCACATTTGCATACCTTATATAGACCTTAGTTCATACTGGGGCAAGTAAAAACAAACATTTTTCATTTTTTAAAGCATCTTATATGCTTCTTGCATTTCACCTGGGCATATATTATGTGGACCTCAAATTCATATTGGGGCAAAGAAAAACAAAAAATGTGCATTCCATAAATTGTAGTATCCCACATACTTTATACTTCCAACACCTGCAATGACCTCAATTTATATCGAGGCAAAAATTGAGTTATTAAGCTCAAAATTCAAGCATTTTGCATGCATTGCACATTTCATATAAGTGCATTACCTTGCATAAAACTTAGATAAATGAAGTAAAGTTTTCAAACTTAGAAAACTTTACCCAAAAAAAAAAAAGAGGCACTCTTAAAGTCCTGCACAGAACAGGCACCAAAAGTCCTACTCCAGAACAGGCAACCCAAAAGTCCTGCACCAGAACAGGCACCACGAAGTCTTGTATTAAAACAGGCACCCAAAAGTCCTGCATTAGAATAGGCACCATTTCGAAGTCCTGCACCAAAATAAGCACCTAAAAGTTCTGTGTTAGAATAGGCACCAAAGTCTTACCAGAATAAGCATATAAAAGTTCTGTCAGAATAGGCATTAAAAGTCTTATCAGAATAGGTATCAAAGTCCTACCAGAATAAACAATTGAAGTCCTACCAAAACAGGCATCCAAAAGTCCTCCCAAAATAGGCAACCAAAAGTTTTATCAGAATAGGCACCAAGTCTTGCACAGAACAGGTACAAACAAAAGTCCTATCAGAATAGGCATCCGAAAAGTCCTACCAGAACAAGCACCAGAAGTCTTACCAGAATAGGAAACCAAAGTTTTGCCAAAATAGGCACTAAAAGTCGTACCAGAATAGGCACACAAAGTCTTGCACTAGAACAGGCAACTCAAAGTCTTACCAGAATAGGCACATAAAAGTCTTGCACCATTTTGAAGCCCTGCACCAGCATAGGCACCACGAAGTTTTACACTAGAACAAGCAACCCAAAGTCTTACCAGAATAGGCACACAAAAGTCTTGCTTCAGAGCAGGCAACCCAAAGTCCTACCAGAATAGGCACACAAAAGTCCTGCTCTAGAATAGGTAACCCAAAGTCCTGCACCAGAATAAGCACCCAAAAGTCATGCACCAAAACAGGCACTATTTCAAAGCCTTGCACCAAAACAAGCACCCAAAGTCCTACGCTAGAATAGGCATCCGATGTCAGGCACCAGAATAGGAATCTCTTTAAACCTTGCTCTAGCAAGCATTTCTTAGCCTTTTATCTTTGATCATGTTTGGCATTCCTTGGTAAGTTAGCTCACTTTGATCTGTTAACTCCCTAAACAAAATATATGTTTCCATCTTTACTTATTCTTAAGTTAAGGATATCTAAAATTGCATTTTCAATCTCCTCACTTAAAGAATAAGTAAAGAGGGGCAACATGTAAATACCATATTTTGTTTGGATTGCTTCCTCCTTTTGTTTATTTTTAAAAGACAATTAAATCATCCTAGACAAAATACGTGTTCTTATCTTTACTTGTTCCTTATGCAAAAATATTAAAAATTACATTTTTAATCTCATTGCCTAAGAAACAAGTAAGGAGAGGCAACTGTAAACACCATATTTTGTTCGAATGAGCTTAAAAAATAACAACAAAATGAAATTAGCAAAAAGGTATAAAAAATGAAAAAAGAAAGAAAGTTACTAAAAAAAAGTATTAGACTTATTTTCTCCCCAATTCCTAAAATCCAAATAACTCAGTCCAAGAAGAAAAAAAAAAGAAAACAAAATTAAAAAAAATCAAATTAAAATATCAAATGAAAAAGAAAAAGTCAAGAAAAAAAAGTAAAAAAAAAGAGAAGAAAAATCTCCAGCTTAAAAAATTAAAAAAAATAGACCAAGACAATTCAACCCATCTTCTTTAAACCCACTGAACCAAACAATGCAAAAAAGAAAAAAGAAAAATTAGTCCAATTGAAACAAATAAAAAGAGAGAAGAAAGAGAATATTAAGGAAGAAAAGGAATTTTAGCCCAAGTCTAGCCTAATTCAAACCCACCAGCCCAACCAAAACATAATAGATAAAAAAATTATTATTTAGGTTGAGGTCAAAACGCATACCATTTTCATGCGTCTGGCCATTGCCAGTAGGGAGAACAAGGAGATAGAGGGACAGAACATTGAAAAGAAAAGAAAAAAAAGAAAAAAGCAGGGGCATGCAGCTTTGGAGATGGAAAAGGCAAAAAGAGATGCATCAGGGAAGAAGGTTTTTTTCGAAGATGCAGAAGGGACGCGAGGTTCAAGATTCAGAGAGGAAGGGATTAGGAGGAGCGTCTGAGATTGAAACAAAAGAAGGAGGGAGTTGAACTGGGGGAAAGGAAAGAAAAATAGAAGGGGATTCGGAGACTGAAGGAGAGACGAGAGAGGAAGAGAGAAGGTAAGGGGGATTTTTCTAATTCCGGCGGAGGGAGAGAGAGAGCGTGATGAGAAATCAAAAAATCAAGGCAGAGAACGCGAGGAAGAGACTGTGAAAGCAAGAAAACAGGAAAAGGATTTTCTGATTCGAAAAAAAGGAGATCCTAAGATGGAGGAGAAGCGAGATTGACGGCCGGAGAGTACAGAGAGAAGAGAATACTGGGCACGAGATTGATGGCAAAAAAGGAAGTTTAAAATCATGGGAGAATGTCTACAATTTGTTGAAAGAAGTGAGTCCCGCAGGGTATGCCTATTCATCACTCATTTCTCTCAAAATGACAAAACCATGAATCTGTTTTAATCACTTAATCTTTTTGAGTCCCTGTTTCAATGGTGCTGTCGATGGGGTTCTATTCTTGAGCTGTAAATTTGATTTGGGAAGGCTTCTTCGTTAATGAGATTGCTGGTATTTTTTTAGATGGGATTCTATATTTAATGCTGTGGTCATGGTTTGTACTTAAAACCATCTCTGTGTTCAATCTAGAAATTCTGACATATCTCCTTAAGGTTTTGTTTTGAGTCTGGGATGTTAGAACCAAAAACTCATGAATTTTTGGGTGATAATTTTTAAGGGTTTTGTACATTGTTTGGCCCTGCCCGTATGATGCAAGCTAGTTCTTTTTTCTATGTTTAGAATATTGGTATTAGTTTCTACACAAGTGTGTTCAACTAGCGTTCTGTAATTCATCCGTGGGTGCATTTTGGAATCAAATTCGGGCAATGTTCAGAGACTGATGGGTTGTAGAGTTATTTCTTTTTTTGCTTATGTCTTGAGGCTAAAATTTGAGGGATCTAAATGTTAACGATGACCTTGTTCTCTTGAAGCAGAATTCTAGGTTAGGATGTCACCATATTGAGCTCAATCGTGTGTCAAATTAGAAATGAAATGGTGTTGCAATAACTTGGAACATTTCTAATTAGACTAAACTGGAAATATAAAATTTTCATGATTAGATTCATGTCACTAGTGCTAGCTAGGTTTTTAGTTTTGGTTGGTTAACTTGAATGAGTGATCAATTTTTTGCTTATTAATAACACTTCGTGTGAATTTTCTATTGAATTTTCCCCTGTTGAATTTAGGTTTAGTAGTTGATTTTGGATTTAGGTTCTTGCTTGACATGGAGATAATTGTTATTTGTTGTGATTATAGTTGATTATGGGCTCAGATTTTTGCTTGGGATGTGAGTCTTGGTCCAATGATTAAACCTAGATTTATGCTTCCGCTTGATTGCTGATCTCTTGTTGTGGTTATGGATTTTGACCCTGAACTAATTATGCTTCATGCTTTTCCTTTGTTACATCTACACCATTGGCCATGAAAATTGTTAGGGAGAATGTATATGAAATCCTTGGATGAACAACTAACAGAGAAGGAAGAAGGAGCTTTATTGATCATGGAGGCAACTTAGGAGTGTGTTCAAAACAGCATGCCAGTGTGTTCAAAAAAAAAAAACCAAAACACCTGGGAAGGCTATTGTTTCTGGTTTTATATTCTATCCTTGGTTGTAAACATTATATTAAATATGTCATTTGATTGCACATAAGCACACACACCACAAATATCCGGATGTTTATATTGTTATTTTGTTATTTCTTATTTTTAGTTTTATTTTATTTTGTTTTTAGAATTGTCATGTGGAATTTCTTGTTCCCTCAGATGCATATGAATCAATACAAGGGTATGTGTGGCAATAAACCTCCTTAATCCTTATTAAGTTTTATAATTATGTTTTAATAAATTTTGAATTTTAATGGCATACAACAAAGGAGGTTTGATTTCAAATAAAATTTTATAACAAAATTGAAAGTTTAAAAAAAAATTCTTAAAGAAGATTTTAAGAAAAAAAACAAAATGATATTCAAAAATAAAAGGATTTTCTTTCCAAATAAAATAGAGAGAGTTTTCAAAATAAGGAAACAAGAAGAAAAAAGAGCAAAAGATATCAAGAAGTCTTTTTTCCTTCCAACTCAAAATCTTATTTCAAATGTCAAAATTAAAAAAAAAGGAAGAAAAGACAGGAAAGGAAAAATTGTTTTTAGTTAAATTAAAAGAAAGGTAAAAAAAATAACAAATAAAAGATTCAAAAAAATTCAAAAGTACAAAAACCAAAGTAAAAAAATGTGAAAATATTAAAAAAATTAATTAATTAAAAATCAAAAGAGAAAAAAAGAGAAAAGAAAAGCCTCTCAATTAAAAAAGAAATTTTAGTAACATATCTAAAAATCAAATCAATAATCATGATTAATAAAAAAAATTCTAAAAAGAAAATCTAAGATAGCTAATTCAAAAGCAGTCAAAAATTAAAAAAAATTAAAAAAACATAAAACATAAAAAAAAAAAAATCAAAATAAAGAAATTAAAAAAAATAAAATTAGCAATATCATGGCAAAAATAAAAAAAGAATCATTAATAAAAGTTAAAAAAAAGAGGAAAAGCTAAAAAAAAAAGAGGAACAAAAAAATGAAATTAACTTTATCTTTAGCACATTAAAACACATCAACCAATTTTAAATCTGTTCTATTTGTTAAATGTAAAAATAATTTTTATTTTCTTTCTCTTAAAAAAAATTTAAAAAAATTAATTATAATAATAAACAAAAATTTAAAATAAAAAAAAAAACAAAGAAAATGAAACAAAATATCAACCAAACATAGTTTTTACTTTGAATTACATGGATTTTGATCCTTATTGAAGAGTATGTAAGCCCTAGGCTTTTATGTTAAGTCAAGTCCACTCTTGTAAATAATTGTTTTCTTCTAATTTTATTTTCTTAATTTCTCTTTATCTTATCTTATTTTTAATTTTATTCCTTCTTATTTTATTTTATGAATTTCTTTCTGTTTTATTTTACTCTTAATTTTCTTTCATTTTTAAATTTTACTTTATATGTTTCAGTCCTCTTATTTTTTGTTTTACGTGTGATTTGTTAGAGAGAATTAAAATAGAATCAAGGCCATTTTAATTTTGCACAACTGACTTAGCGTAATCGTTCTTAGTAATGGGTGTAGTAAGATGCCTAACACCTTCCCCACTCACAATCGACTCTTGAATCTATTTTCTAGTTCGTAGACTATTTTTTTTTCTTATAAAAAAGGTTTTTCCAAATTTTTATTTTTTTAAAAAATTAAAATTTTGATAACGACTCTATTACTTTTAATTTTGATTTCAGTTTGATGCCATGTGGTCGCATTTTCGGGTGTGACAAATGTTATTTAATTTAAAAATAATATTTAACTTTTACAGTATCAAATAATAAATTGAAGGGAGAGATTTGAGAGAGAAATTATTGACTGAGAAAAGTGAAAGACTAGAGCAAAAATAGTCAATTAATAAATAGTTATAACTTTCCCCCGTTTAGTTATACTTCATTACATAACAAAATAATCTTTGTCCATTAGATGATTATAGAAATAATAAATGAATATGAATGTAAAAGTTAATCTAATGTCAATTAATCCCTTGGAAGCTCCTCTAATTAGATGATTTCAAATTTGACCCAAAAAATGAAAGATTTTTAGAAAGATTGTAGGATTTTAAATTGATGATTGCAATTACAGAAGTTTTTATAATGAGTAGATTCTATGCTCCCTGAGACTGAGAAGCACAAGGTGTTTTTACAATTTAGATTGTTCAGATTAAATTTAGATTGTCTACATTTTTATTATTTTTGTTTTTTTAATTTGTTAATTTTTTATTTAAAAAGTAAGAAAGTATAAAATAAAAATAAATTTTTAACTGTTAACTTTTTTAAAAATGATGATTGATAATAAAAAATAAAAAATAAAAATTTTAAATTTGAATCACCCAAATTTCAACAAACGAGGATCACACAATGCTCCACATTGAGAAATCGAGTTCATTTTTTCAATGTTAAGATTTTGATTGTGGAATGACTTTCTAATCCACATTTTTTTTAATTGTTAGACGCTTATAAATCTCAAGCTTTGTGAGAATGGGAATTTCCTTTCTTGTTTATGTAAAGGATAAATATTACTTGCAATTATTAAATGTTTCAATAAAACTGTGATGTGTAAAAATTTTAAGGAAATGGTTTAATAATATAATTTTAAATGATAAAAAATCTACATATTCTTATTAAAAAATTTTATAATAAACATATAAAGAAGTGCGAACAAAATTTTGCCCTTTTTAAGAAACAGAACACTTTAGTAGAGATGCTTTTATGTTCCTTTTCAGTTATGTCAGCATTACTTCTTTTTCATTGATATATAATACAGTTTTTCGTAAGCGAGAGCTCCATGTGTTAATGGTCCATGCCTGTAGACAACTTAAATAAAAATTAAAAATAAATGTCAATTATCATAACTATCCTCCTCTACGTTCACTATTTGAAATTTCTGTTTTTCTTTTGAAGCAATAGAAATTAGAAGGAAAATAAAACATAACAGAAGCAAGATAACGGTCAGAGCCAATAATTCTTATCTCGTTGACGTTTGTTAGAGGCACTTCCAAGATAGAGCATAATAGAGAATCTTCCTAAGTGACTAGCTTTTGATAAACAGGGGATCTTTCATTAAGGTCTACAATAATTTTTATTTAAACTTTACCTTCTAATTATCACATGACCTTATTGTAATTGTAGATCATCCCTACTGATGTTTACATATAAAAATAGAATAAACGGTGATAACTCAATGACAGAGTGATTGAGAAAGATTGAGAAGAGCATTTAAGGGAGAAAGAGGAACAATAAAGAAAGATACAAAGTAGACTACGAACACTTCAAAAGAAATAGGCGCAACCTCTTTGAATTTGAGTAGACAGCATTTGGAAGATGTCATTCCTCTGACTGTCCAGGGTCCACCACCGTGTGAAGACTAAAGAGTCCCGAGCTAAGGCCGTCAATGCTGCTACTTCGAGTGGCAGTGGGCCCGGAATAGGTCTCGCTGCTGGTCGGAGAATTTCGACTTCTCCGATATTACGGGCTCAGCCTGGCCTTGCCGGTCCTGCGCGTGGCGTTGGTGGTCCTGCTCCGCCGTCCTCTACCACCGATGCCACCTGGGCAATATCAAGCAGCGAGCCCGGTTGGGCCACCACTGCACCCATTCCCTGGTCCGTCGTCGCAGTTTGGGCAGAGACCTAGAGGGCCGCCCCCTCCACTGTTCCTGTTTATGGGCCACCTCGGCCAGGTGTGCCCCCTCCTTCAAACCCTCCGAATCAGCAACAGCGATAACTATTAACTAGGTGTGTCTCTGTTCTTTTTGTTAGTTTATATCTGTTAATTTATGAACATGGATGTCGAGGAGAGTTAGGAGACTTTGTACATTTTATGGCTTCCAGATATCTAGGCCAAGCGCGTTGTTTGAGTTTAGCAGGTCCTGATATAAAAGAAAATGTGATTGTTCCTAACATCATCCTCAGTTTAGTATAACTAGAATCAATCTTCCCATCAAAGTTCACATCAACAACCTTCACCATTTTCTCTGTTGTATTCATCCCAAGCCTTAGTCCAAATCCAGCTCCAACAACCTCTTTAACTTCTTATGCTTTCATATATATTCAGTGGACAGATACTTATGATGTTCCAGAAATATACTGAAATAAGATCCGATTCAGCCATACTTTTGTAAGCGAATAAAAATCTATTATTGATGGCTCATAGATTCAGTCTATGGATGCATAAGAATGCTTCTTAGCTTAATTGTCAGTTCTAGAGTCATAATTGATTCAGTTAGTTTTTGGTCTTTCAATTACAAAATATAGATTTGCTTGTTTGATTTATTGAATGGTTTCAATCACTATTTATTAGCTGGTAAATTTACTATCTTTGCTTCATTAGAAACTATTTTTCATCTTAGGCATATTTTTCTCTTATATTCATTTAGTTTAGGCACAATTTGTAACGGTATAAATCCCATTCTGGTTTTCTATAAACTAAACTTTAAAGATAGACCTCAACAGGAACACCCCAGAGTCAGGTGAATGTGGGAGATTAACTTCTAATTGTAAAACAAGCCAATGGAAATTTAATCATATGTGCCAGTAGGTAGGGTAACATGCCTCAGATCAAGTAGGTTCCCTGGGAAGACTGTTCACCCATTGCTCTATTCCAAATTACAATATAATAACTTGTACAACTCACATTCATATCAAATCACATTTGTTAGCAAAAATTTTTTTTTCCTGCGCCGGGGGGGGGGACTTTTGACAGAAACCCTGTTTCATAGATATAAAGATAAATCTAAAAATTGTGGTTAGCTGATGTATTGGCCTTCTTCCTTCATGCATTGTTACCCATATAATGTTGATCATTTTAAATTTTTTAATCAAATATGACAAAGTTGATAATTTAATATATACCAGGGGAATGATGGCAAATTATAATGCAATATTACTTGGTTAAACTTTCAAACTGTTCTCAAGGAAACATCTTGAAAATCAGAGTTGAGCAATTTAGTTTACAATTTATACTAGAAACATTTCCTTGGCTTGTAGGTTCTAGTCTTCAAAATACTGCACACTGCTATGAATTCAGAATATGAGTTTTTCTGTGCTTCTTTAAGATTCTAAATTAGTATTTTGTTTTTCTTTTATTGGCTTTGAGCTATGTTTTCGTTCCATCACAGTTGTCAAACATCCCATTTTAGACTAGCTACAATAGCTACTTTCCAGGCCTGGAAAATGTGAAATAAAAGTCACGAGATCTTGTATTGCACCTATGCATGAATCATGATACACATTTTGCACATGGCCAATGCCTCGTTTGTAATAATTGGCTTTATATAGTTATATTATGCAAAACTCCTTTATATATAATCTAAGCATAACAGAAACCCCGTTTCATGTTTTTAAAATTATGTAGACCTCTCTTTATATAATATAAATTTCCTATTATTTTATGATAAATTTTAAAATAAGGGAAGTCAAATATAATTCACTCTTCCAACAAGTTCTCTGAAATATTAGTAAATTATTTTCAATCACAAACTTCTATAGAGAAAATGTCTTCTCATTTTAGAAATTGTGCAAGATTCAAGATTGAGTACTAATAAAACTCTATATGGTGCATAGCATAGCCGTGCTATTTTTATTTAATTTTTTCTAGTGAACATCATTTACATGTTTGTTTTGCCTTACCTTGTAGTGGATTTTGCATTTTTTGTTTATTGACCTTTGAGGTCGCTGACTCCTCATATACTTGATCTCTAGTACTAAATAGAACACTTCAAAGTTATAGCGGCAGGCATTTTCTAGTTGATGCTATGAAAACTTGAACCATTAGCTTCTTGTGCACATTTTTAGAACCAGCTTTTACTTCGGAAGCAATATTTGCTTGGACTGCCATAAATCCTTCTAGTGATGGATTTGTTGATGCCTTGATGAGACCTTGTTAATTCTAAACAGTATCGCCTTTTAGAAGCAAATAAGTTATGGTATTGCTGCCTTAGTGTCAGACATCTAGATAGGTTGTGTAGATTGTTAAAAAAATTAATTTCAGATTTTCAGACTTAATATACTGATTTGTGGGTGTGAAGAACAGAATTGGCAACTCTTTTTTCTCTGTAACCACTTACATCTATTGTTATTTTGTTGCTGCTTTTCTTAGTATAATTAGTTACTTTCTTCAGGACTTAATAGTTTAACTTGAATGATTAGTGAGCATATTTAGCATATGAATGATGGGCAATTTCTATTAATGGACGTCTGCTTATTTTAACTTGTCATGGGTAAACAGGTTGAGTTCAATTTAGCTTTAATCATTAGTTTGAGCTTAAAAATTTAGAGTCAAATGGTGTAGCAGACAACTATGGCCTATGAAAGCTCATGGGAGGATTATAATTCCTCTTTATAATTATTAACTATTTTTGACAGTTAAGTTAGGTGAGAATTCGAAAATGCATGTAATGATGAAAAAAAAGATAGAGCTCTCCAAAATATTACCTTGTTGTGTTTCTTCTCATGACTATTATAGCTATTAGAAAGAGGGCAAATCCAGATAAAAACTATTTTTAGCCTAAATTAATATCACAATGGCTATTCTTTCTTCTAAATCAACCCAATTTCCATGGCTTAAAATCTAGAGCCAATTGCTGAAACTTTGCTTGATCTTGCATATCATAAAGATATGCAGCTAGTATTGTATATATACATTTGAATTTACTTAATTTTGTGTTAACTATTGTTGTTATTATGTATTTCTTTGGTTTTGGTAGGAACTTTAGAAGCAAGACTAATTACAATAGACGTAGGGAATAACTTTTTTTTTTTTTGTGGTCATGTATACTTGAGAAATTACCTATATGGCATCTTTCTTCTCTTATAATAAAGGTGAACATAAACAACTACTTTGGCCCCAAAAAAAAAAGAGAACAAAAGGAATGCTTTGCTTTTCTTCTTATTCAAGGAAGGAGCACATAAAATAACCCCAAATGGAAGCAATATATGTAATACAACAAACGTTGAACAATAAAAATGGAATAACTTTTTTCGTCATAGAATGTCACACCCTACTCCCCAAGAGAAGGGGTGACCAACACGGGGAACCCATACGAAGTTTTTAGCTACAGCTTGATTGATTACTCCATATTAGTAAATAATCTTTGGGAAGTCATATACCGAATAACTGTACAATAAGTGTAACCCTGCCTCATTGGATATATATATATATATATAACTTCTTTCCTTTAGCAAAGTATCCCCTGTAAATAAGACATCCCAAATTTCTACAAATAGCCATAATTCAACATAAACAACAATGGAGAGCTCCGCTCTCCTAAACTAGTCATCCAAAACATCAAAGAACCAAAATGGGGAAGGGGGAAACAAAACCTATAACCATTGGTCCTACTTTTGAAATACTTTACAATACACTTTTCTATCAATTACAACAAACAACCACACAACAAAAGAATAACCAAGCCCTCAGCTCCAAAAAGGAGGCTCACCGCCACTACACCTTAGAACCTACGATGAGGGAGGCGGATCAGATCCTGTGACGCTATCTGAAAAAAAATTAAAATCAAAGGAGTGAGACAACTCAGTGAGGAAATAACAGAATTTCTCATTCAAATCAAAGGTTGTAACTTAAAAAAAGTTAAAAATATATGCGTTGACCGTCAGACTTTACTAGTTAGCAAATCCTTGACCTATGGCATGCAAGACTACCTATCAAGGCCCTGAGTCTCGTGATATAATGACTTAAGGAAGGTTTTTCACAAGGTCAAGTAAGGTAGCGGCTACACCTCGTTGGTAGCTCCTTTCCCCTTATTTCACTTGGGAGGCTACACCTAACAAGCAGCTCCTTCTCTACCCTTTATACTTACACGTCATAACTTATATTTTTTGGGGGAGGCTACACCTCGTTGGCAGCTCATTACCCATTCCTTTCAGGTGGTTACTCCTAACGGGTAGCTCTTTCTCCACCTAGAACCCTTCAAAACACATAGCCAGGTTCCCACAAGGACTATAGCATGCACTTAAAGATAAGACACACACAAATCCATAATTCGCATTCATACATGTATATGTGTATATATATATATATATCATTAGCCAAACCTTATTATTGTTGTTATTATTACTATTTTAAGCAAGGAATTTAAATTATAGGGGACAAAAATTAGCTCAAACAGCAATTAACTAAATCAAAAGAATATGAATGCATAATTTCATAATTATAAATAAGTAACCAAGTAAAACCCATTAACGAGAAATAAATAAAAATTTCTTCTCCCAATAAATCCCCCTCGAAACAATTCATTTTCCAAAAAAAAAAACAACACATGAATATATATATGTATGTATATATATTACGACATATTATCCCACATGGAATGATTTGGAACATGGAATGATTTGGAACAAAGGTAACGATATCACAATCAATGGTAGTAATAAGCGGCTCAAAAATCTATTATTTACTCACAGACGGTGCCCCAAAACTAGTACGCTATTTGTTCCTCCTTGAAAGGTTAGCTTCCTCCACCGTCAATGGTCATAGAACTTCCTGATACATCCAAACTTACCCAAATCACTACATAGATCACCATGATCATTCATTCATTTTTTTTGTTTAATCATATAATTCCATAATAGCTATCAACACATCCTATTCATTCTCTGAACCATACTCACATGCGTACAACGATCCCTTAACTTGAATCCTCTTACATAAATCTTGTTTCATAATTTAAGCTCATACATCACTCTTAAGGAGTAAAAATTAAGGATTTATACATATCCAACATAATTAGAAAGTCCCAAAATAAAATCCCCTTTTTCTTTGCCCTCCAACAGCCCGCCAAACAAAGAATGAAGGATCTCACTATCCTTCTCATTCCTTAGAGCAAGGATGGCCAGAAATGGAGGGGAATAGCCGAAATCCATGAGATAAGGAAGAACACCACAACAAAAATGGAGGAGAAGCGTGTGAGAGACAGAAGGCACTCACCTGGACCAACAGCACCACGGGCTCCTCTCCTTGCGTCATTGTGTTCGATCCAACAGTGGGGAAGCTTGGGATGATCTACGCGACACCGGCGCTGGCCCTACGGTGGAGAAGAAACAATGACACTTAGGGGAAGGAAGCTCTGTATGCGCAGGGGAAGAAAGAGGAACAGTATGCAGAAGGGGAAAATGGCACAGGAGAAATGAAGACCCAGGGGAGAGAGAAAAGTAATATGTTAAAATAATAACCCCCTCCTGTTAATTTATCCAGTCATTACACAGAATATGGTTAAGAAATGAATATAGCTTACTTGAACTTTAGAATTGGTACTACCATGATTAAAGAGTTGAAGTAAAGAACAAATTCTCATAGTGTATTTATTTATAAAGTCTAGATGTTTTTCTCTTATTCATTCACGTTTCTCTCTAATTTGTTCTTGGCTATCCTGAGTCATTTATTGCCTTTCTTGAATTCCCAGAATTGGTTACAGTCACTATACATACCTGCCTGCAGTTTCAATCATTTTCTTTCTGCCTTCCTTTATTGTTCATTGGTTCCAGAAATATCATCAAGGTCATCAATATATATTACAGGTAAAATTACCATAGAAATTCTTTATTTTATTTGTATTTAAATTAAGGTTTTCTTTTTAAGCAAAAGTGTATTGGAAAACAAAACAAATCTGTTAAATGCTTTTCTATATTATACTGAATTTATGTTAATTGAAAACTTTGACACCAGAATAAATTATTTTAGTTTAAATCAGCTTTATTAATTGGACTAATGGAAATCTTTTAGTTTTCCTCCTAAAATAATAGGTTATCTTGTGCTCCAAATTATGGTATCTCACGTTTGTATAATCGTTGTAGAAAAAAAGAAGTATGCTTGATTTGTAAAACTATATTATAGAAGATTTATCACTTTTTAATGAGTGGATGATATGGACAATTTTATGATACTATTATAATTTATATACTTGCTCTTGCTATAAATTTAAAGTTAGGAAATCATCATATCTCGCAAATTATTACTTATATAGAATTTATTTTTGGTATGATCATCTAATAATCTTATTATTAATAAATTGTTTAGAATATTTTTTTGGGAGAGGGTACTGTTAATGAAAGAAGTCAGAACATTTTTCTTTGATATTGAGATGATAATGCAAAATGAATAATTTGTGATTACTATCCATAATATCTTTGTCTTAATTTGGTGAATCATTATTTGCTTCTTGTCTTTTCCGGATTTTGCGGGTGGGCATCATACAATTTGATTCTTGGGTCATTCCAGTTGAACTTTTTCTTCTACCGTCTACTGATCTGTGATTGTGAAGGCTGAGGTGAATAATGGAATAAATATTCTCTATTTTTTATTTATATTTTATATTTTGCTAAGCTTTTGTGATTTAAGATTCATATTCATCAACTTTTTTTTTTTTTTCATATACATGGCGGTAAAAGGTATTAGACTTATGATCTTTTATAAACTATAAATATCTTATAAGCAAATCATACTTAGTGGCGCAAATGTAAGATAACATTCTCTCAATCATTGTCATGCAAAATAAATTTACACATTAAATAATATACAATATTCTTTCATTAATTTATGTTGTTTCCCTTTCAATATTAACTATTTTTTTTGTTTTTTTCCCATAAAAAATAACTGATTGTATTAAAATAATATGCTTAATATATATATTAGAAAATTTTCTGTAATACAATTAAATTAATAAATCAATATATTTTTGTTTGAAAAATTAAACTTATTGTATTTTAAGTATACTTTACAGCTACAATAATATTGACTTTGGGTATATCATTTCTTTTTGATATAATAATATTATTTTTTTTAAGAAACAAAATTCCAATCCAGATAGTAATTTTTTAATATGAAAGTATGATTTAAATAATTGTTATCTAAAACTAAAATGATTCTCCTACTTGATTGGTAATCTCGTTTAATGGTCCTTTTTTTTTTTGTTTGGAAAAAAGATCTTTTTTTCGGTGTCTATAATCCTCCAAATCAAACCTGTATCTTTTCCTTCGGCATCCAAGGCAGGCCAACAGCGCAATGATAAATAATATTAAAATAATCTATCTCTATTATCATTTTCTTAAAAAATATTTAAAAATAATTGCCGCATCTATACATGTGTTGTCTATACATATAAAAAGTTTGTTTAAATTAATTATTATATGTTCTATTACTTTCTTTAAAAAAAAACCAATGAATTTCAATTTTTTAAAACTTTACTAAACTTGTAATGGTTTCTCTATTTCATATCAGTATACACATGAATGATTTTACTTTGAGATTGTTACCTAGCTTTTCTGAACATGACTTATATAATTATATGAAATATTATTAATTTGCTTTGTAAATAATTTATCATTAGAGATGAAGACTTTCAAGTGATTTCGATAAGGTAGTATTGAGATTAAAATAATTGAGTTTTATAGTATAATTGCGAAAATATAGAGATTAAGTAGAATTACCCCCCTAGCCGAGCTTGTTTTTATTTTTGTTTTGTCACAATTTGTCAAAAAAATGGATAATATATATTTTTGACCTATCAGAAACATTGATAATAGTGACATTATATATTTTATCAATAATCATAATTAATTTTTCATTTATAGTGTATTTTAATAATGAGAAAGATATTTATTTTTAATATCTAATAAACATGATTAATTTTATTATTATTTATATAAGAGGTGCATTGCATTTTTTCCACTCATATCATAATACCGAAAATTTCTCTTTCTGCAATATATATCAGTTATTTAAAAATAATTGTTTTGAAATATAATGAGGAATAAATTTAAAGTGAGACTTTACAGCCTAGTTCTTCCGCTTATCACATGAGAAAGAATAAGCATTAAGTCAAAATTGAAGAAAATGAGGCATTAACAAATATTTTTAAATTTTAAAAATTAATGAGGCCTTTTAAATTATTTATTTTATTTTATTTTTTGCTTACAAAAACAGCCTAAGGCCTTGAGGGTAGAAGTGAAAAGAAGGGGCAAGGTAGATTCAAACTTTAGGATATTAAAATTCCCTAACATGCGCTTATCTTTGGGGTAAGTACCACTTAAGCAAACCGCTTTAGACAAAATTATATTTATATTTAAATAGGCTTTTAAATAAGCTCTTACTTATTTCATTTTGTCTAGGGTTATATATATATATATATATATATATATATATATATATATATATATATATATATATAAATTATTAGTGATACTATTAAAGGTATTGCTAAAATGAAGGATAATATTTTAGCAATAAATTTTAGTGATGAATTTTTTAGTCGCCACTAAAAATTATCATTAAAAGTTTATTTTTTTTTGTAGGAATAATATGGTGGCATGTTAATTTAAACTTTAAAATACAATAACTAAACTAAAATGCATAACTTGAATTATCCTAGGGGATTATATAAATTGTGAGACACTTTAAATATTTCTCATTTTATAATTTAAAAACCACAATAAAGTAATGTAAATTTTAAAATATTTCATGTGTAATATATAGAGGTACATATATAGATATACACATAGTTGATCAATAAATTACACTTGTATGTATGTTAGGAAGGAAAGTAATAAGAAATTGATTCATTAATTATTTTGCTCATTAAGAGAGAAATAAATTAAATATATTGATTTGCTATTCAATAAAGAATGCTATGAATCAAAAAAATATTTATAGGACTTTGTTAGTAACAATGAATCCATATCACACTTATATATAATTTGACATAAAACTTTATTTGAAATTCATATTCGCGTCACTGTGGCTTAAAAACTTAGCAACAATACCGTCACAATTGTGATTACTACATACGATTACCTCCAAATACCAGATTTGGATCCCTTCATTTAATTATCTTGCATTTAATTTAAAATTAGATTGAAAAAAGAAAGGAGATTATATTGGTATAAATGGTGAAAGAAGCCCTTTTTTAAAAAAAAATTTCTCTACATAGATACTGAAAATAAAATTTAATGCGAAGAAATAAAAAATGAAACTTTATATGGTCAAAAACTCGGAAAGAAAGTAATTTTTCTTCGTCTTTAATCAAACATCTGCTTACTTGATTTTGCAGGTGGGATTGCGAACTCGATCAAAGCTTGACACTGCATCTTTTTCTTGTCTTCCAATCTTTCACTGATTTTCAATTGCACAAGTATCTAAGGTAAGTAACAGAATGCTAATTCTCTCTTTTTTCATTTTTAATTTTATATTATAATATTTTGAAATCAAACCGCTTGACCATTTTTTTTAACAAACAATATAAAAATAATTGTTATACGTATATGTCCAGAATTTATCTATTTTTTGGTAAATATTTAAAATTCAATTGTTATAACAAAGTTTACTTAGTATTTTTATTAATTTTTAGTGCATGAAATCGTATGGTATTTACATAGTAAAATTTGATTTAAATAAATCATTTTATTATTTAAAACAAATGCGTACTTGTGGGGGTAGAGAACCCAGCTAGTGTACCCTTTCCTATGGGTGAACAAGGAATAATAACAGAACAAAATATTTGATAAAAATGTTTATTGAGTATTTTTCTTTATTTTCTTACTAAGTTCCTAATTAGTGGGGACTTACATGAAGATGAAAATCTAGATATTGTATTTTCTTCCCTTTAAGAAATTCAATAGATGCAACCTCTCTATCTTTCGCTTAGCTACTTCATGAGAGTGATTGCGTCATATTACCTTCAGTGAGGTAACCTCATTCGAATGAAACTTCTTTTTTTGTTCATTTACCATGGCGACTGGTCTCTCATAAATCAGTCCCTTATCTAGTTGAACTTTTCAAATAACTTCTTCACTATAATGACCTTGTGAAATATCTTTAGCCGGCCCAATATTTGTTTGATTGAAATTTCCTTACCTGTCTATCCTCAATAGCTACTAACCTCGTCACATAGGCCAAATCAATGGACCTCTTAGAAACACATGACTGTTAAATTGTTAAGTGATTTATCATAAACTTTTACATATCACCTTGTATGAAGCTTCTTTAGGCTTAAATCGTATGCATGGATCCCCTACTTTGTCCTATTTTTTATCACTTGATTAGTTAGAAAAGTTTCTTTTTACCATGTTGAGGATCTTTCAAAAACTTAGACCTTTATCTGAAGTCTAATGAATAATTTTATTATAGTATCTAACGTATATATTATAGCATCTAACATATCTAACATATATATAACTACTAACTTAAAGTTTCTTTTTAAGGATCGTCCGAAGCTTTTTTTTTATATTTATTTTTAATTCAACTATTAAGATATTGATCATGAAAATCGAATCATTTGCTCACTTAATGAATCATTTGCCTATGGACTTGCAGGTGGGCATCACCCAATTTGATCTTAGAGTCAGTCTGCTACAAATCTTTCTTATCTTGTTGTGAATAAATCTTTGAGGTATTAATGATATTTACTTTGCTTAGAATATTACTTCCGTCTTTTTTGGGTGAACAAAATGGCATGTTTCTCTATGTTATTTAGGTACAATAAGGTACGTTGCAAATTTGAATTTTAAAATATGATGAACATGTTAAAACGCAATTGCTTTCAGTTTTAATTTTGATATTATTCTTATAATTAAAATTTCTTTCCCTTTTTTTTTTCCTATCAATATTGGAGTTTTTTTTTGGAGATGCTGATGGCTCAAAAGACAATAATCAATAATACTTTAAAACAATATAATAATATAATGAATTAAAACACAATGAAACATGTTTAATCATCTTTAAGGCGATTGTTTTCACTTTTTAATATATGTGGTTCAAAGTTAACATTCTGCTACTTTAAGGTTGGCTCCATTAGTACAACATTATTCTATGATTCATTATTATTTTTTCCCAAATAAAGAATCTCAAATTTCTCCTTATTATTTCATCTCAAATTACACTTTAAAGTAGGAATTTGGAGAACATGTAACTTGGTGGGGAAGATAGGAGCTAGAGATTTTAAATGGAAAAATAATGGGAGAAAATAGGAGAAATTGAATATGTTAGATTGAACTATTAGGTTAAAAATTTAAGAATGAGGCAAGATTTTAGAAAAAGTGTGGGGCTTGGTCGGGAATACAGGGGTAAGGGATTTTGACATGTAGGTTGAATTAGAAGAAATTTGAGAAAATTAAAGATGTTAGGTTGAATGAATAGGTCAAAATTTGAGAATGAGGCAATAATTTAAGAAGTTTGTGGCTTGATTTAGAAGAGATGGGGTAGGGATTTTCAAATGAAATTGAGAGAAATTTGGGAATCATGAGATTTGGGGATCTTTTTTTTTGAACTAAGAATTTTGGGATGAGGCAGATATTTGTGGACGTTAGATTAAATGAGTAGACACATATTTCTAAATGGATAAAAAATTTAGGAAGTGTTTGGCTCAAATAGGAAGGTAGAAATAAGAAATTTTGATATGAAATTAGGAGAAATTTTGAGAAATCATATAGGAACTGAGAGTTTCGAAGATTTAATGGAATTATATGTATCACTCCACGATGTTACACTAACAAAGCAAACTTTAAGATGTACCAAAGCGTCAACTATTGAATCACGCACGTGCAAGCAAAATTTGATGTAAATATAATCATGATAGTAAAATATATTTAACCCCTTTTTTTAAAAAAATGATAAACGAATAAAGCATTTTTTTTCCCTCCTCATTATTGATCTGCATGTTATGTCCTTAATTTTTACAATAATATCAATTTTAATATACTCCCCTTGCTATAAATTCAACCTTTGAGGCCTGTTTGGTTAGTTGCAAAGTAGATATAACACATTTGTATAATTTGTATAATGTGTATTATATCTTTTTACTTATTATTTTATTTATTAAATCACCATTTTAACAATCAAATTACATTTTTAACAGTAGGGACACAAAAATAATTTTTTATCTTACCTACTTACTTTTTATATTTTCTTTGCTTTTATATTATCCAACCAACTAGGTCATGAAGTCATTAAATCTCATAAATACTCTTAAGTATGTATAATTCTTTTTCTCTAAGATATTTAAAATAATTTTATTAGTACTAAATTATTATGAGATATTGAAATTCTAATATCATTAAAAATATAAGTATTTGATTCACTTACTAGCTATGATCTCCCTTTATCTTAAACAAGTTATAACAAGAGGGACACTCCCCACTATAATTTTACTTCTTTATCCTTTTCGCTGACTTGTAATTGCAAAACATTTTATCGAGATTCGTGTGTACCTATAACTTTAATTTGTATTGGGGATAATACAAAGGAAAGAATTCAGAGCATTTCTTTGATATTGAGATGATAATGAACAATGAATCATTTGAGATTTCTATCCATAATGTCTTTCTCCTCGCTTTTTCTGGTTTTGCAGGTGGGCATCTATTTGATCATAGGGTCAACTCACTGGAGACTTTTTCTTCTATCTTCTATTGACTTTTGATTGCAAAGTCTAAGGTGAATTTCGCCCCCAAAAAATTTAAAAAAATAGTCTAAGGTAAATAAAAGAATACAAATACTCTATTATTTATTTGTTTTATTTTAGATTTTGCTAAACTTTTGTGACTTGGATTCACATTCATAAATATACACAAATGATTATTATTATTATGATTATGATTATTATTATTATTTGAATGAGGGTAAAAGTTATTAAACTTACAGTCTTCAATATACTACAAATATCTCATGACTAAATCATGCTTAGTGGCACACATAAGATAACACTCATTTATACATTAAATAATTATACAACATTGTTTCATTAATTAATATTATATTTCCATACTTTTTAACCAACTTGTTGCAATTTCCATAAAAAAATTAGAAATTTTTTTAATATAGTTAAATCAATAAATCAATATATATATATATATACATAAACCTATTTTGTAATTTAACAAATTAAATTGAGTAACGTAACATAGCTTAATCAATAGTCGAATTAAATCATGCATGTGTAATATATATATATATATATATATATTTAAAAAAATATATACTAATGAAAATTAAAGTGTTAAAAGCCCTGTTCATTGACTTAAACTTCTTGTATTTTGAGTATACTTTACAGCCATAATAATATTAACTTTATTATGTTATTTCACTTTGTCGTAATAATTTTTTATCAGAGTACTAATACAAATAATAATTTTTTAATACCAAAGTATGATTTATATAATTATTACTTAAAAGTAAAATAGATAATTATTACCTAAAAATAAAATGAATATTCTTTCGACTGGCAGTCCCATTTAATAGCTGATCCTTTCTGGGAAATCTCTTAATTAACACTTGAAAACTAATTAAAACAGCCTGTGAAAATATTAAAGGAAAAAAGTCCTCGGAATTAGTCGTTAGATCTTTACCTTTCTTTTTGAGATCTATGAATGCCAATGGCTCTTTGTCCGATGGATTGTTATCTAAAAATAATTGCCGTATCTATTGTCTATATCTATATACAAGAAGAGTTTTATCATTATTATATATTACTAATAGATTTCAATTTTTTAAAGACTTGACGAAACTTGCAATGGTGTCCATTTTATACCAGTATATATACACATGACTGATTTTACCTTTGTGAACATGACATTTATTTATATGCAATATTATTAATTTTTTTTTGGCAAATAATTTTACATTAGAGATTGTACTTAATTCCTTCTATATATATATATATATATCATAAGAAACACACACTTCACACTTACTGAATTATTTTATTCTAATAAAGCGCAGTAGCTTTATTCCGATCATTCCTCAAGGCACCAGCAAGAAAGGAAGCAACAAAACCATTGTTTTATTGACCTGCTGCCTAATAGAAATTCAAGGGATTGAAAACAATAAATAAAGGTATGTCCATCAGTTTAATATTTACTATTGAAGTTTTCTTATTTTATGACACTATTTTTATGCCCATCCCTTTGAATTGGCCATGGATATTGGAACACAAGTAGAACAATAATAATGGAACAACTTTCCAATCACCAAATTAATGAATAGCTTACTTGCCAACTTAATTTCTTGTTTATTTAAGGAGTCTTGGTCTACAATGTTCTTTCTGATCTCCTCTTGTACTCTTGACTTTGTCAATTCCGGCTTTCCTTCAGTTTCAGTCATCATCTTGCTTCTTCCATTTCATTCTTCTTTGGCTCCAAAAATATCACCAAGGTTATCAATTCATATTACAGGTAAATAATGGAATATATATAAATTCTTTATTTTACATGTCTTTAAATTTTATATATATATATATATATATATATATATATTGCAAGGAAAGATTAGAAAACAAAACACTGGAGAGGTCTATTGTATGCTTTTATTTAAATGTTTATATTAATTGAGGAAAGTTTGACAACTGAATAAATCATTTAATTAAGATCGACTACATTAATGACTAATTACTCTCTTTAATTGTTTTCTTAGTCCACCCCTTTTGGGTTACGTCAGTATATAGGGGATAGCCTATATTTGTGCTTCCAATTTAATTTGACATCAAATCCTTAAGCCTCGTATATTGAGGATAAGAGAAACATATATATTAAAAAATTGTAATAGCATGCTTTGTGAAGTTGTCATAGAAGATTTATCTGTTTTTAATGGGCAGGAGATGATATAAGAACAATATTTTATATAGTCTTATAAATTATTTACTCCCCCTTTTCATAAGTTTATTATCTCATATTTTTATCTGTTGGAACATCATTTCAATTTAAAATTTAAAATTATTAAATAATTTATTATAAATTTTTACATCCCTCAAACTTTTTTGGACGTAAAATGTATACATAGACTCACCTTCTTTGTCTAATTCTTTATGGCTTAGTTATAGAAGCTTTATTATTATGCCAAGGATTATCATTATGTGAAAGACTTTTTCAATTTAAAAACTTAAATTTTTAGGTGAATTTTTATGAATAATTTTATAATAATATCTAAGATATATATATATATATATATATATATATATATATATGATATTTTTTAAGCGAGAGTCCGTAAGAAAGGCTTCAGAGCATTTATTGAGATGCTAATCATGAAAACTGAATCATTTGAGTCTTAATTTAATGAATCCTTTGTCTTCAAACTTGCAGGTGGGCATCACTCAATTTGATCTTAGGGTCACTTTGCTACAAATCTTTCTTATATTCCTGTGACTTTTGGATAAGCCTTTGAGGTAATCATCAATATGATAAATTATTATCAATATGTTAAAATGAAAAGGTTGAATTTGGAGAATGCGTCACTGGGTGGGGAAGATAGGAGTTAGAAATTTGAAAATAGAAAAATAATGAGACATACTTGGAGAAATTGAACATTTTACATTGAACGACTAGGTAAAAATTGAAGGATGAGGTAAGAGTTTTGAAAGTATGGGGCTTGGTTGGGAAAATATAGGGTTTAGAATTGGAAAAAAATTGAGAAAATTACAGATGTTACGTTGAACGATTAGGTCAAAATTTGTGAACCGAACAATAATTTAAGAAGTGTGTAGCTTCATTGAGTAGAGATGGGGTAGGATGAATCATAAGACCTAAAAACTTTTGTCGAAACTAGGAATTTTGAAATGAGGCAAATATTTGTGGATGTTAGATTAAATGAATAGACAAATAATTCCAAATCGATAAAAAGATTTAGAGTTTTTGACCCAATTAGGAAGTCAGGAATAAGAAATTATGATATAAAATTAGAAAAGGTTTTAAGAAATTAGAGAAATTGGATATAATATTTGAGAGTTTCTATCCAAGATTTAATGGGATTATAGCACACTGCAATGTTGTACTAACAAAACAAACTTGCAAAAGATTTTTTAGTAAAAACAAGAAAGTGAAAATATTTAACCATTTTTTCTATTTAAATATTTGGTAGAGAAATAAAACATTTTTAATCCTCATTATTGATTTTCATGTTATCTCCTTAATAGTTACAATAGTAGTTGTTTTAATATACTCCCATTGATATAAATTCAAACTTTGGAAGTCATTAATCTCATAAATACTCTTAATTATGTATAATTATCTTTTTCTGGGATATTTGAAATAATTTTATTAGTACTAATTTGTTATGAGATTTTGAAATAGTAATATTAACAAAAAAAAAACAATTATTTGATTCACTTACTATCTATGATGTCTCTTTATCTTAAACAAGTCATTTTGCTTCCTGCTTATTTGTAGGTTATTATAAAAATATACTCGGGACACTTGGCACTATAATTACATATATATATATATATATATGTATGTATATATGTATGTATGTATAGAATTTTATGACTAATTCATAATTATACATATGCGTTTATTACAAAGGGCTAAAAAAGAAAATAGTTAATTAATTATTTTGTCAATTAAAAGAAAAAATCACTTATAAATATATCATTAATTAGTCATTTAATAAACAACAAATTGTAATTTAACTTGGTTGATAACACTTCATTGAAATTCGTGTGTTACGCCTATTACTTTAATTTGTATTGGGGATAATTACAAACTCCATTGATTATGATCGCATTGTATTACATTAGATGGCAGAGGTTTGTATCTCTATTGCGACCAAGGCTGCAGAATATTTGGTGGATCCACTTTTACGTGGTGCGCGTTATTTATTTTTTTTCAACCAATTCATTGAAGATGTTAAGAATGCGAAAGCTGAGCTGGAGTCAACACTAACAGGTGTGATAGAGCATAAGGAAGATGTTGCTCGAAAAACTGAAGAAATAACAAGACCTGTAAAGAAGTGGTTGAATGATGTGGAGAATATCTTACAAGAGGTGCAGAAGTTGCAAGAAAAGGTTGAAGGAGGAGGAAAGAATTGTTTTAATGTGTCACTTAGGTATTCTTTAGCAAAGGAAATGGCAAATAAGGCTGAGCAGATGGTAAAGCTCAAGGAAAATGCTAACTTTGAGCCATTTTCCCATCTCATCCAACTTCCAGGCATCGATTACTTTTCTTCAAAAGATTTTGTGGATTTTGACTCAAGAAAATCAACTTACAATAGGCTTTTGAAGGCATTTAAAGATGACAAGAAGAAGATGGTTGGACTGTATGGGATGGGTGGTTCAGGTAAAACCACTTTGGCAAAAGAGGTGGGTAAGAAAGTTGCTGAACTAAAGCTTTTTGACAAGGTGGTTATGGCTGTTGTGTCTCAACCCCCAAATGTTGGAAATATCCAAGGTCAAATAGGAGAGCAAATAGGTTTGAAATTTCAGGAGGAAACACAATCTGGTAGAGCACAAAGACTATCGATTGGATTACAAAATAAGAAGATTCTTATAATCTTGGATGATGTGTGGGGCAAACTAAATCTTGAAGATATAGGCATTCCGCTTAATGAAGGATGTTGTGTCTTGTTAACCACTCGCCTTCAAGATGTATGTGTCTCTATGGATTGTGAGAGTATAATTAAACTGCCTCTCTTAACTAAAGAGGAAGCATGGGCTTTGTTCAAGATGCGTGCAAATATAATCAATGACTTCTCGAATAAGTTTGATGATGTGGGAAGGAAAATTGTTGATGAGTGTAAGGGACTGGCCATTGCAATTGTGACGGTGGGAAGCTCATTAAAGGGAAAAAATATTGAACAGTGGGAGTTAGCACTATCAAGACTGAAGCATTCCCAACTACTGGATATTGAAGAGGATTTAAGGAGCCCTTATGCATGTCTCAAATTGAGTTATGATAATTTGAGAAGTCCAGTAACCAAGTCCCTCTTCTTATTGTGCTCTATGTTCCCTGAGGATTCTGAAATCAATAAAGAAGATTTGATTCGATTTGGTAAAGGGGCACTTGAGTTGGGTAAGACTGTTGACACAATGGAGGATGCAAGGAAAGAGATTTTTGTAGCTATCAACATCTTATTGGATTCTTCTTTGTTGATGCCTACTGACAAACAAGTATGCGTAAAAATGCATGACTTAGTTCGAGATGTAGCCTTGTGGATTGCAGAGAAGAAAGATCAAATAATTTTGCAAGCAAGCCATGAGGTTCCAAAAATGTTAGTTGAAAATGAAACTGTGAAAGATACAGAGGTAATATCATTATGGAATTTGGAAAAAAATTTTAAACTCTCCGATCAATTGCATTGTCCAACACTTAAGGTTTTACTACTTCATTCTAAAGAGGACATTGAAGAACCCAATGTATATCTTGGGGGAATGGAAGCACTCAAAGTCTTGGCCCTCATAAGATATAGCTTTACATGGGATATTTGGGTTATTTCACGGAATAGGACTAAGTGGTCAATGCCGCAATCAATTGAGTCATTAACAAATCTCCGCACCTTATGCCTTAGAGGATATGTATTGGATGATATTTCTATTTTGAGTAAACTCAAAGGATTAGAGATTCTTGACTTACGTGGTTCTTCTTTTAATGAATTACCTATTGAAATTGTAAATATGAAAAAGTTGAAACTACTGGATTTGTATGGATGTTTAATTGATAGAAGTCCTTATGAAGTAATAGGAGGATGTTTAAGGTTACAAGAATTATACATATGGCATCCATCTACATGCCCTGAAAATGTCTCTTTTCCAAGATTGCGGAGGTATGTTATATCTGTTACCTTGAGGGATGAAAGCATCTTTGATGATGATACATCTGATGTTTTTGATGAATTTGAAGTATCAAGAGCCTTAGCTGTGGAAGGTTGTAACATTTCCGCGCTAAATTCGTCATTGGAATATCTCTTTCTCGGAGCAGATTTTCTCCTTTTGGTGGATTGTAGGGGTAAAGAGCCGTTTTCCAAGGTAAAGGTCCTAGGTCTTGTAAAATGTCCAGAGATAAAAGTCATTATTGATAACACTAATGCCAACGTTCTTCAAGATAAACAACCTTTGAAGTTGAACTCAGATTTGTCTTATTTATCCTTAGAAGAGTTACCTGAGTTGGAATTCATTTGGAAGGGCCCCACACAAATTCTAAGCCTTCAAAGACTTACACAAGTTTGGATTGTGGATTGCCCAAAATTGAAAACTATCTTCACCTCGACTATCGTTACAAGCTTACCAGAGTTGAGGGAACTTGTTGTAATAAAATGCAATGAATTGGAGGAAATCTTTTCTGTAGATTCATTTAAAAACCTTTCTGCTTCTTCCCGCAACGTTTGCTTCCCCAAACTTGACAGTATTTCAATAGAAGATTGCAACAAATTGAAATGGCTTTTCTCTGATTCTCTGGCTTGTCATTGTCCTTCACTTACTGAACTGTCAATAAGTGATTGCTCTGCACTTGAGGTGGTTGTTCAACGAATTGAAGGCAGAGGACTTGCGGATCGGGTATTGTTTCCCAAACTGAATTTGTTAGAACTCGAACAACTACCAAACTTGAGAGAGATTTTCCCTGGTTTTGAGTACGATGAATCCCTTCATGATATACGAGATTGTCCAAACATACGTCTTATCCGCAAAATCCCACTTGAATAGACTGCCTCATTTGCGCACCAGGTACGCTTGGTATCTACCACTTTTCTTCACCTCTTACATGCCCCTTAATTATTTCCCTAATAGATTGCGTTTTTACACAGCATAAAACATCTATGCTTTTCCTTTGATCATGATTTGGCCTTGAGTTGGTGAAGCAATTCTAGCATTATTATATTCTAATTAAACTTTCTTCTTCTTCTCCTTTTTTTTTTTTTTAAGCAACAAAATATTATTTGTAAACGGAATTTATTACTTTTTTCCTAGTAGATGAATTTGATACTCTCTCTCCAAAGTTTAAGTTACTAAGTCAAATGCAAAACTTTATCTTTTTTTTTCTTCTTAAAAATTTGTTGTCAAGGAAATAATTTTGTTCATTACAATTTTTGTCTCCAGCAATATATTGTGGAAAGTACTAATTCAAGGTTGCTTATTAAAAGGAAAATTAATGATGATGCATAAACTAAAAATTCCACATATTTTTATGAGAATTTTCCTTTTCTCTCTTTTTGATATGGGAAAACTATCTTTTATCTGTGCCTTTTGTTTTCGTATTACATTTTTTTTATGTTTATCTTTTAATTTAATTTTGCTCAAAAAATTCATGTTTGTCATCAAGTATATAATATATGTATACTTTGTATTAAAAAAAAAAATATATATATATATCCTCAAATTTTTTGTCAAGGAAATAATTTT
The DNA here is from genome assembly GCA_026724425.1 of Erythrophleum ivorense. NCBI lineage: Eukaryota > Viridiplantae > Streptophyta > Magnoliopsida > Fabales > Fabaceae > Erythrophleum > Erythrophleum ivorense. The sequence continues at coordinate 2,861,428 of JAIUCV010000034.1, read as the reverse complement.
GTTCATTACAATTTTTGTCTTCAGCAATATATTGTGGAAAGTACTAATTCAAGGTTGCTTATTAAAAGGAAAATTAATGATGATGCATAAACTAAAAATTCCACATATTTTTATGAGAATTTTCCTTTTCTCTCTTTTGATATGGGAAAAAACTCTTTTAACTGTGCCTTTTGTTTCGTATTACATTTTTGTATCTTGATCTTTTAATTTAATTTTGCTCAAAAAATTCATGTTTGTCATCAAGTATATAATATATGTATACTTTGTGTTAAAAAAAAAAAAATATATATATATATATATATATATATATATCCTATATCCTCAATAATAGGCAATAATCAATTTAACTTTTTCTATTTAAGGCATTATGTCTATATAACAGTTTTCTTATCAAATTAATACATTAAATGACACGTTGTAATATTAGAGTTTCAAGAATTATATAACCACAAATATATAATATTCACCGTTAACATAATTTTTCACCCATTATTCACATAGTTATGAAGAGTTAGCTTAGTTAAATTGATCCAAATATTATCTAATTGCAATTTTAAAAAATCCATGCAAAATAAATATTTTTAATAGTTTTTTGCTTTATCTATATACTTATGTAGCGTTTGAGTTCACCTGTTGATTAATACTTTATTTCTTTCAGATTTGGGGATCAAATCAGCAAATTATATATTACAGGGGTAATGATGAGCTTTGGATCTTCTAATGGTCTCTTTATGTTCAGTTGTGTTTTACTTGTGTGTGAAATGTGTTGGATATGTGTCATTGTATTGAATATTCTGTAGAAGATAAATAATTATCTGGATTGGATTGTATGTTCTTTTATTTTATTTGGACGGCATGTTTATTTGTATCAGTAGATACCAATTTAAATTTGATATAATAATAATTGAATTATTTGGATGTTGGGTCTATTATTGACTTCTTAGATTGTGCCTTATTTCAATGTCACAATTTAGTTTTTGATTTTGCTATAAAAATTATGTTTACAATTCCATATTTATTCTCACCATGAACGAAAATTAATTATCATCTAATAATATAAACTCCAAAACAAACAGACAAAAAATCGAATTGGATTTGTCAGAATATTTTCAACACTAAGAATGCTTCTGCAATTATTTAAAAGATGTTACAATTACATTCAATTATATAAAACCAGTGGTGGAGAACTCAACATTAACAATCAACAAAACTATTACCCTGACCCAAACTTTCTATGCTTTGTTTTGTTTTCGTTTTTTGTTTTCTAAGTTCTTCTTCCAGTGCAAGTTACTTATTCTTAATTAAACTGCTTTTCCTATAACTTTCTGTTCATTGTTGTTCATTCTAGATTTCTTTATTTAAAGAGTTTAAGATGATAATGCAGAATTAGCAACGCTGAAGTTAATATCAAAAAGGCATGAAATATATATCTGATAAATCAGAATATTGTGCATGGATTTTTTTTTTTTTAACTCATTGATGAAATGCTGTAGATCATCTCCTTTGGATTTGTATTCTTTTGGTTTCACCAGGAGGGAATGGGATTTGATGACCGTTTTCTCTTAACTGTTTCCTACTCTTGCTACAAGGCACCTCAAAACTAGTTTTCTGATATCAAGACAATGTAATATTTCCCTAATACTTAAAAATGAGAATATACCTTTGATTATAGATAAAAACTACTTTTCTTACTGAACTTATAATTGCACCAGACACATTTAAAATTGTTGAAGAGGAAAAAATTCCTTGGAAACTTAAATTTCTTGCATTTATTTTCTAAATGCAAATCAATTTTAGCACAATCAAACCAAAATTCCATGATTACCGGATACAGGAAAAGAAAAAGAAGACAATCGATCTATCTCAGCCTGTTGTTCTGTAATATACACCGTCTACGGTATCAACTCAAGAAAGAATGTCAAAATCTGTATCTCATTAAGCATATTCAGGCAAAATACAAGAGAAATTCAATCACAGGACGTAAGGAAACCTTCGTGGATAATGTTGATCAGGCTCAGGCAATGTACATGGAAAATTGGTCTTCTTTAACCAATGAGCTTCAAAGAACTATGACATCCCAATTGCAATAGAAACCTGAACATGGGACTGCAGATATATGTCTACGTGCAGGCAGATGCTCGCTGGAAACTACAAATAGAGAGAAGTGGGTTAAGCTATTTCAAGTACTAAAGGTCATCTCTTCACATGTGGTCAAGTATATACATGATTTGAGAAATCATCTGTTCCCCAATATTGCCCTGTTTGATTTGATTTGATTCTGTAAAACAATTTTTTTGTTTTCAAAAACAAAAAAATAAAAAAACCTGTTTGATAATGTGTTTTTAATGAAGTGTTTTGTAAAACAAAAAAATAAAATTTTATTTTCAAAAACAAAAAACTCAGAACATTTTTTAAGTGTTCTGTAATTTTTGTTCTATAGAATGAAGTAAAAAACACAAAACAATTACTTTTCAAAATAATGATTCAAACAGATTTTTTAATTTTTTTGTTCTCAAAAACATATGTTTTGAAAATATTAAAACAAAAACAATTTCAAACTGGCCCATAAGCTTCCCTATTTTCTCTTGGTTGAATAGAAGGACATGATCCTTGGCTTCCTCTAGCCCTTTTACTAGTAAATCCTTTTATCAGTTCCTAACTGGTAATCCAAATGTACAAAACTTTTCTCTATCTTCAGTCTTACTGGAAGGCCAAGTTTCGCTCTAACGTGAAGACTTTTGTTTGAACTATGGTACTTGATGGAATTAATATATAGAAAAAAAAAATCCTAAAGTACAACTTTTGGGTATTCAACTTTCTAATAAAAATATGAGCAGTGGACATTTTCGCAGTGGAAGGAAGAGTTTTATTTTGTAATTTTATCCCCTCTGGCCTTGGAAGTCATTGGCTAGAATCATTATTTTGTAACGCATACAACTTAGAAAACATTATAGTAAATAGCAAATGGCTAAAAAAATTAATACAGACCTAGAATTAATGGTATGCAAGACGGCAATTTTTAAAATTAAATCAATGCTTGGTTACTAAAGCATTTGATGAAATTTCTTGCCAGTGGAAAAATAGGTGTTGGTCGTAGTCGTAAGTTGTTTGATATACTGTAACCTCAATGTGCATAGTTACAAGTTACAATGATGTTGATAAATCATAGTACTTATGTTTGTTATGGCAATTAGTGATATCTTATGAAGCACATTCTAATATGAGCATGCAACACAGCACGGATGCGGAGACACCAAATTTTAAAATATTGGAAATGGACACAGCATATATATATGTGTGTGTGCGCGCGTGTGTGTGTGTAAAATTGGAAATTGCGAAGAAAAGAGATTCATAAATCATAATATCATATACATTACACAAACCATTGCAATATATATAATCTCCTTTAAATGGGTTCTACACAATAAGTTTGCAGAATATGGGCTCTGCATCTCCCCTTTCATTTCATTATAGAACATTGTTTCTGAGTTCCCTAATCCCTATGAATAAACTTGCAATCGCTTCAGTCTTTCAATTAAACCTGCACTAACCTGAGTTCCCCAATCCCTAAGAAAAAACTAGCAATAACCAGCAAAATATTTTCCTTTTTATTTGGACACGTACCAATGCGTGTTGGACATGCGTCATTCGTGTGTCGTGACAGAGTCCATTTCTAACTCACCCATACGCCACCAAAATGGTGAGTTTGTGCTATTTCAGTGATATCTTACATGTCAATGAAATAAAATATGAATGTTTCGTTGTACATATTGAACAATGTTATTTACTTCTTGAATTTTCAGATATACTGTTTTAAGTAAAAATAAATTACATCCTATAAATTTATACTCTTTTTACAATTTGAGTTAAAATACAATTTTAAAAAACTAAAAAAGAAAATCACGTGTTATTTATTCTCCCTTCATTCACATAAAAAATTAAATAAAAAGTAATGTAATTTTTTTAAATAATTATGTATTATATTTTACATGCTTATAATTCTTTTTTAATAAACCTTATTCTGTAGTTAATTACCATAGAAAGACGGGTATACTTGGTTATATATAAAAAACTATCACTCTACCTAGTTACGTGAGATAACAAAATATTTTGGCTGTCATCAGATGAAATCCTTTTATCTAGGATTTGATATTAAAGTATTACCTCGTATACCACCTTGTTATCACATAATAACTGATAACATACCAACGACTGACATCCAAGATACCATGGTATGTGAGATGATGGGATCAATATCAGAGCATATCAAGTACCTTTTAAGTTTCTTTCATGAACCTGCTCATCTTTTTTTATGTATTATACAAGACACAAGCTTGTCAATTTAAAGTAAGTCAAGCAGAAATATTTTCAAGCATCTACCATTAGATTGTGATTCTAATCATTAACATAAGGTAAGGGAGGTCTGTGTAATTTACATTTTGTTTCAGGGGAAATTTTGAAAATAATAGAGATCTATGTAATTTCCCAAAACTTAAAAGATGCTTGTGTTGGGTTTGAAAATAGATGAGAGATTTTTATAATTTTAATAAAATTTATATAAAGTTTGCGTAATTTACTTTACATATTTAATCAAGCACATTCAAGCAAAATACAAGAGATATTCAATCATAGAACTTAAGGAAACCTGAACATGGAAACGCAGATATATGTCTACGTGCTGGCAGGTACTCGCTGGAAACTACAAATAGAGAAAAGTGGGTTAAGCTATTTCAAATACTTAAGCTCGTCTCATAACATGCAGTCACATATATACATGATTTGAAAAATCAAGTGTTCCCTACTATAGGCTTCCCTGTTTTGACTTTGTTGAATAAAAGGAAATGATCTTCGGGTTCCTCTAACTCTCAGTACCAAATCCTTTTATCAATTCCTAATTGGTTATCCAAATGTACAAAGCTTTACTCTGTATAAGTCTTACTGGTAGGCCAAGGTTCGCTCTAAGGTAAAGACTCTTGTTTGAACTATGGTACTCGATGGAGTTAATTTATGTAAAAAAATTTATGTACATCTTTTGGGTATTCAGCTCTCTACTAAAAATACGAGTAGTGGATATTTTTGTAGGATAGAGGAGAGTATTTACCCGCATTCAGTTCAATGTTTTCTTTTATTTTGTAATTTCTTCCCCTCTGGCCTTGGAAATCATTGGCTAGAATCATTATTTTGTAAAGCAATCAAGTAAATAGCAAATGGCTCAAAAAATTAATAAACAAACCTAGAATTTACGGCATTCAATACGACAACTTTTAAAATTCAATCGATATTAGGTAGCTTAAGCATTTGATGAAATTTCTTGCCATTGGAAAATAGGTGTTGGTCATATATGTAAGTTGTTTAATATACTGTGACCTCAAATGCTATGATGTTTATAGTTATAAGATACTATGATGTTGACGAATCATTGTATTTATGTTTATGGTAATTAGTGATATCTTATGAAGCGCAGATTCTAATACGGACATCCAACATGACACAGATATGGAGACACCAAATTTTAAAATATTGGACATAGACATGGCATATATATGTGTGAGTATGCGTATAAAATAGGAAATTGCTAAGAAAAGAGATTCATAAATCATAATATTATATACATTGCACAAACCATTGCAATATATATCATCTCCTTTAAATGGGTTCTACATAATAAATTTGAAGAAAATGGGTTTTGCATCTCCCTTCTCGTTTCACTATCAATACATGAAAAGCATGACCAGCACCACATATATCACAGCTCAAGAGGATAAAACATTGTTTCTGGGTTCCCTAGTCCCTATGAATAAACCAGCAATAGCTTATGAGTCTTTCAATTAAACCAGCACTAACCTATGAGTTCCCCAATCCCTAGGAAAAATCTAGCAATAACCAGCAAAATATTTTCCTTTTTATCTGGACACGTACCAATGCATGTTGGACATATGTCATTAGTGTGTCATGACAAGAGTCCATTTCTAACTCACCGATATGCCACCAAAATGGTGTGTTTGTGCTTTCTAGGTGATATCTTACATGTCAATGAAATAAAATATAAATATTTGGTTGTACAGGTTGATCAATAATATTTACTTCTTGAATTTTCAGATATACCGTTTTAAGTAAAAATAAATTACATCTTACAAGTTTATACTCTTTTTACAATTTTTGAGTTAAAATATAATTTAAAAAAAATTAAAATACTAAAAAATTCTCGTGTTATTTATTCCCTCTTCATTCACATTAAAAAATTAAAATATAATGTAATTTTTTAAAAAAATTCTGTATTATATTTTACATGTTTACAATTTTTTTTAAATAAACCTTATTATGTAGTTAATTACCACGGAAAGACAAGGGTAAGCAAAATTGGTAACATATAAAAAAACTATTACACTCAACCCACTTATGTGAGATGACAGAATATTTTGGCTGTCATCATATATGACCTTTTTATCACATAATAATTTATCAAAACTGTCATCCAATCTTGACATCCAAGATACTATGGCATGTGAGATGATGGGATCAAGAACACAGTATACCAAGCGCCTCTTAAGTTCTTTCATGAATTTGCCCATCCTTTTTTTTTTTTTAAATATCATACAAGACACAAGGTTGTCAATTTATACGAAGTAAAGCAGAAATATTTTCAAGCATTTGCAATTAGATTATGATTCCAATCATTAACATAAATCAAATTAAGATACTTACTTTGAAGTTGAATGATGTTGTTTATAATGATTTCTGTAATCAAATGCTCTCTTCTTGCTCATCCATATCTTCAAGGATAACATACTTTGTAGTCGAAACTGTTTTGAGGGTCCCACCCACATCATCTTCGCCTGTTTGACCCTTTTGAAGCTTTCAGTCGCTGACATTTAAAAAAGAGAGAGAGAGAGAGAGAGAGAGAGAGAGAGAGAGAGAGAGAGAGACAGAGTTACAGAGAGAAACTAATGCCAAAAATGGAATTGAGAGGAAGTAATACATAATATTGAACCAGGTGTATAACTAAAGTCCAATATCTTCATTTGTTTCTCAGGTACAAAATGAAAAAGAAAGCATCAGTAGAGAAGATCATTGTAAGATTTTATATTTGATAAAAGAAGGTCATAGATTATTAGGAATAATGAGAGAGTGCATCTAGAGATAAGAGATTCTCCTAAACCAAAACAAAATGCAATGAAAATATCAAGCCAAAGTGGCTCAAAACAGTAACATAGTTGTCCAATCTTTTTGCATAGAAATTCCCCTGAAAAACCCATAAGCAAGGAGCACATAAAGATAAACAATTAACAGAATCCTATATATCCTATCCCATAATAAATGTATGAAGGATAAAATAAAGGACATCAGTGAAAACACAGGTCTTTTCCTGTAACCAAAAACACTATATGCTAACTACACACTGTACCTGCTAAAACCTTTAAGCTGTAACATGAGAAACAAGCTGAATTTAAGAAATTTAAGAAACCATGTTATTTCCCGACGTACAAAATGCAAGATTGGAAAACATAAAATAAAAAGCATACAGTGAGATGTTATCGACTTACAGAATTGCCCACCACTCTTTCAGTCAGCAACCAGTTAAGAGTTGCCTGAGGAGTTTCCTAAAATATCAACAACACAAAGATTCACCTTAATGAACCCAACGACTCCCATGAAACTACATTAGCCTAGTTAACTAATCCTCAAGATATGGCGTGTAATTTATCAAGTCTCCAACTCCGCTTTCTATCCGTTAATTGACTACCAACCACAATCCCCTTGTATGTACCCATCAACAATAGGGTTCAAATAATCCAAAACATCCATCATTCAACTAATCCAAAAAAATGAGATATACACAAGTCTAATAATATGAAAAGAGCATTCACATTATGTCACAAAGTTCATGCACCAACCAACGAACAATTTAGTCTGCAAATAATGTTTAAAATATGACATGTAATAAATACTACGTTTTACAATTAATCAAGAATAAGACTTACTACCATTTACGAGGGTCCTCTAAACAATTAAAACTTACATAATAAGTGTGCGTATATATATATATATATATATATATATATATATATAGGTAGATCCTAGCAATATTTTCTTCCTTATCTATTTTCCTATACATCCCAGAAGTAATGAACATTAACCCGTCCTTCAAGGAAGGAGGGACAAGAGGTTTGGGGGATTTTTAAACAGAACTTAAAATATCGGTTTACCTCACACTAATGTTTGCCTAATAAACTAATATTTGCCTAGTAAATTTCACTATTTGGCCTGTGGGATACAGCACAAAAGAACTAATATCACATATTGACTTGAAAAGGATTAGCTCAAGAACCCCCACTTGTCCCTCCCGCAGCACCCGTTCAAAGAGGGAAAAAATTGGCCAAGAGCACAACTAACAATAAAAAAAAGGGCACAGGTTTCTGACTTCCTAGCACAGAATATAACAGCCAAGTGGAGGAAAAACAAGGAAATAGACTCGGGAAAGACTAGTCTCACCTACACGTTGCTGTTGTACCAGATTTTGAGTACAAAAAATAAAACTAAAAAAGTCCAGTCAAGGAAACCCGATTGACCTCTCTCTCTCTCTCTCTCTCTCTCGGCTGGTGGGTAGTAGCAACAGAGGTGACTTGCAAAAACGAGACTCTGGTGGTTCTCCTTCTTTAATCTGATACGCACAGTAGCAGGGAAGATGAGTCGCAAGGCTAAGTTGGAAGCTTGGGCTGCTTGAACGGCGGAAAGAGAAGAAGATGGAAGAGAGTCGAAGAACCTAGAAGAAATGGCTTGGCAGAGATATGAAGCTTTATAGGGAGATCCAGATCCTCTTTTCCCTCCCTTTCCCTCCAATCTTGTGAAATTTGGATCATTTAAATTAAAAATTAAAAATTAAAAATCTTAGATTTCTTTTTAATTTTTAAAAAAATTATATTTAAAAATCAAAAAATAAAAAATATCTATTTTAAAATTTTTTTATTATTAAATAATAATTATCTTAAAATAAATGAAAATAATTTTTTAAAAATAATTTTTTAATTTTTAATTATTTATTATAATTTTTTTTAATTTTTATAAATAAAAATATTATATTTTTAAATTTTATAATAAAAAATTATTTTTAAAATTAAAAAAAAATAAATTATTTAAAATTATTTAAATTAATTTAAACCATTCAAATTTCTTACTATAGGAGCTACGGAAGAGGCGATCTATTTCGAGCATAGGGTGGACAGCTGGCAACTTAACGTATCAGATATTTTGAGCATATGAGAAAAAAATAATAATAATAAAAATGAGATAGAGGTGAGACTGGCATTTCCTAAGTGCTAGGGTACTTGATAGCCTGCTATACCATGGCATCGGCTTGTTTTTTATTGTATAATAAATTTTTATCTTTCTTAATTTAATTCTATCTCCAAATTTTATTTTATTTTATTATTATTTCCAAAATAATTTACAACATATTTTATTGACTAGAGTGAATTATAATTAGATAATTAGATTTTTTATTATTTTCTACTTCCTAAATTGTTAGGTTATTACAATAGGAAATAAAGCAAAAATATTTTCAAGCCTATGAAATTAGATTATGATTCTAATCATTAACCTAAATCAAGAAACTTACTTTAAAATTGAATGGTGTTTTTTATAATAGTTTCAAAAAATTCAGATGCCTCTTCCAGCTCATCCATCTCTTTAATGATAACATACTTTTTAGCAGAATCTGTTATGAGAGTCTCACCCACATCATCTTCACCTTTTTGACCCTTCTAAAGTTTCTAGTATTTGACATTTATTTCAAAAAAAAAAAAACAAGAGAGAAAGAAAGAGAGAGAGAGTTAGAGAGAGAAACTAGTGCAAAAATGGAATTGAGAGGAAGTAATACGTCATATTGAACCAGGTGTACAACAAAAGTCCCATTTGTTTTCTCAGGTACAAAAGGAAAAAGAAATAAAAAGAAGAAGAAGAAAGCATTAGTAGAGAAGTTCATTCTAAAATTTTATATCTGATAAAAGAAGAATATATTACGAAGAATAATGAGGAAATGCAACTGGAGATAAGAGATCCTCATAAACAAAGACAAAATTAAGAGAAAATATCAAGCCAATGTGGCTCAAAATGGTAACATAGCTGTCGAATCTCTTTGAGTAGAAATTCCCTAGGAACAGCCACGAGCAAGGAGCAATAAAGATAAACAATTAACACAATCTTATCCTGTCCCATAATAAATGTATGAAGGATAAAATAAAGGACATCAATGCAAACGCAGGTCGTCTTTCTGCAACCAAAAACACTATATATGCTAACTACACATTGTATCTTCCCAAACCTTTAAGCTGTAACATGAGAAACAAGCCGAAAGGGGTGGTGGTGCTGGTAGGCCTGGGCAATGATTAATTGATACAAGCTGATTTATCATAAATCAAATTTCAATCTCACAATGTCTAATATGCATGCTTCTCAATATAATCCAATTATTTACAAGTTTCAAGCATTTGACACCCCCACATTCTGAAAGGGAGAACCTAAAAATTATAACAATCATTATTTAAAATAATATATTCTACAGTATGTAGATGCATAATATGTTGCTTACAGTACCACACTTTTCTGGTTGGACGTTGAACCTTTATGGCTTACAATAATACTTCCTCTTAAACAAATATTATATATGAATTGTATACTATAGCGGTCAATATATACGATAATTATATATTACAAAGGTTAAGTTCTATTTATTCATTATTTATATAGCAATTTTCTTTTTGTTACTAATTTTAACATCTTCACTCAAGAGTATTATATCTTAAGCCCAAAGAAACCAGTTTGCTGAAAAAGAAGCATATCCTTGAGAATCATCTATGGACTTGCATGACTTGTACGGATTGCTCGAAATCCACCCTTTACAGTCTAAGCTCTAAATCGTACTTCAAATTATCCATTGCCATAATCAAATAGTTTCTCTGCCATAGCTGTTTAGCTGCCAAAGCAATGTTTGCCATCCTTTAGTAAAATTTTTATTTTGACATTTTCTTTGATTTAGATTTAAATCTAAACTTTTTCCTTAAAATATGTTTGCATCGAGGAGAATGGATGAAAAGGGAAGAAAAATATATATATTTATATTAAATCAAAGAAAACAATAAAAATTAGAATTTCACTTCCCTTCTTTTCCCTCCCCTGTGTTCCCCTTAGTCCAAATATAAGGTTTAGATACTCCCACCGGAATAGGAAAAGAAACAATTAGATAAACAATTTTGAATAAGCATAATCTGACCACCCAAAGAGTAAAAGACACCCTTCCAATTTTTCTTAACTCTAAGAGGTTTGATCTTTCTCAAAATCAGGCTTTCACAAAATCAGCTTAAAAACTAAACCACAAATTCCCTGTCTTCTTGCATCATCCGCCACCTCATTCGTTACTAGAGCTACGTCTAAAATCTGCTTCCCTGCAATAAAAGCATTTCAATTTTCTGAAATGGCCCAAATAACATTCAATGTAGTTGAAAGGACTTCGGTAATGAGCTTATACACACTAGTAACAAAACTTATAGGGTGATAGTTCTTCAGCCCAATAGACAACAATATATATATATATATATATATAAGTTGCATATAATGCAGTTATATGGATAGAATAACATATACCTGTATCATTGAACAAATGAGCATATTTTTTAATCAAGACGTGCAATCTAGAAGTCACCTTGATCTCTCAAGAAACATAATCATTACAAAAATTAATAATATATCTTGTTGAAGCACCCAAGAACAGAAAGCCTTGAAACATTTATTTCTCCCTTCATCATCATCATCAAATTGTCATCAGAATTACTAAATGCTCCATGAAAGTTTGTTGAGCTCAAAAAACTGAACGCTCATCCCATGAAGGCACACACAATGAACAGGGAACAATTGGATCTAATAGACAATTCAAACTGTTGAAATTTAAGGTAAAACAGAGATATGATGAGCATACACGCACACCTAGTGGCACTCCCCTCTTTTTTATTTATAATACTTTGACTCCTGGAGACAATGGGAAGAGATAACTATAAGACTTTGCAATAAGAAAATCCAAGATTCTTAAATAATAATAAAATTTTAATCCATGAAGAGTCTCACTTTAATAGGTTTCTCAAAGCAAACTTGTCGCTCGATTAATAGGTAGTGCTAAAGCAATCACACAAGGACACAGTAATTTGATCCAAGGTTCTAAAAGATGAAATTTAAAATAAAATAAAATTACAAGAAATTACTGAACGAGGCCATTTTTTCATTCCAAAAAGACCTTATATCGTTTGACCCCCTTTAGCTCTTTTGGGTATGATACACACAGTTAATTTTAGAAATAAATGAGATTAGGTGACTGAATCCTTTATCTATCTAAAAGAATCTAAGTGGTGGTCGTAAAGTATTATTTATGTTAAAGAACTTAGACCAAGTGTAATAGATAATATTGACATGTATAGTAAAAGTTTACGTACCACCATTTTTGTAATGAAATGAACCAACTCTAGCTAATTTTTATAATGTTATATTCAGAACTCAAGCATATATTGGAGTGGATGGTTAGTAGACGGTGGTCTTGTTCTACTTACCATCACTTTCGACAATGATTATGACAAGGTCGATGATGTTACTCCCACTTCTTTGACTTTTGGCATTTCCTGGGAATTCTCGAATGTCTTCTGCATCTGTGGATGTGGATTCAGATATGAACTGGAAAGAAGAGAAGGCTCTTGTGAGGTTGAATGCACTGTTCCCTTCCCCTTTAATTTCTGCTCAGCTAGTGTATAATATATAATGATCAAAAGCCTTTATTTTAAAAATAGGAGAGAGGTATGATAATTTTATTATAATTAAAAGAAGTCTATATAATTTATTTTTTATTTTTAAAAATAATGATAAGATCTTGCAATTTTGTAAAACTTAAAAAATGTTTATATCGATTTTAAAAATAAAAAAAATTATATAATTTTAATAAAATTCATAGAAAGTCTAAGTAATTTACTTTACATATTTAGATAACAAGGTAAACTTATATTTAATAAGTTTTTTTTGTAAATACTTCTTTCAAATATATTTCAAAAAGCTATAAAAGTTCTTTCGCAATACCTTCAGATATTCTTTTTTAATAACTAATATCTTAAAATATTAACATAGTTCTTTATATAAATTTGTACTATTTTATGATTTTATACACTCATAATAACTTTAATTTATAATACTTTACAAAATATAATACAATTCACATAAAACTTTGATTAATTTATATTATTGCACATGAATCACACAATGTCAACGTTACAGAAGTTACAATGCTTTCAAATGAAGAATAAATTTTTTTTTTTGGTTGGGGCGGGGGGGGGGGGGGTTTGCTTGATTTAATTTTGAAATGCAGAAGCAGGCAGAGCAAGGTGAAACTGAAAACACAGAGGCAAAGCAATGGAAACAGAGAATTGTGAAGGGCCAGAACAGCTAGCGCCATGGAAAGAAGAGGCAGAGCAAGTATTTTCACCTATCTGTGCTGTATCAAGCCAAATCCCTGTTGTTTTGTAATATACACCGTCTATGACATCAACTTAAGAAAAGAATGTCAAAATCTATATTTAATAAATCATATTCAAGCAAAATACAAGAGATATTCAATCATAGAACTTAAGGAAGCCAGAACATGGGAGTGCTAATATATGTCTACGTGCAGGCAGGTACTTGCTGGAAACTACAGATAGAGACAAGTGGGTTAAGGTATTTCAAGTACTTAAGCTCATTCACATGTAGTCAAATATATACAAGAATTGAAAAATCATGTGTTCCCTAATCTAGGCTTCCCTGTCACTTTGTTGAATAAAAGGAAATGATCTTGGGTTCCTTTAACTCTCTTGCCAGTAAATCCTTTTATCAATTCTTAATTGCTAATTCAAATATGCAAAGCTTATCTTTTAAGTTTTATCTACTCAAAGGCCAAGACTTTAAACTTTTAGTAACGATTAAAAAAAAGTCGTCACTAAAAATATATTTTTAATAATAATTTTATTAAATTGTCATTAAAATATTATTTTTTATTTTGGCAAGATTTTTAGTGGGGACATAGAAAATTCACCACTAAAGCACTCTCTGTGGCGACAAAAATTGCCATCACAAAAAAATTCTTTAATGACAACTCAAGCATTGTCACCACTAAAAGTTTAACAAAATTCTTGCTCCATACCCAAAAAGTTTTGTTCTAAGCTTTTAGTGACTATTCGGTCACTACTAAAAATTACTTATAGTGACAATCTTTATATGTTGCTACTAAAAGTTTGACAAATTTTTTTATCTAAAAATTTTTATATTTTAACTTTTAGTAACAACTTATAAAAATCGTCACTAAAAGTAATTTTTAATGACAACATTTGATCACCACTAGAAGTTTAGCCAATTGTTTACCTTCTCTCCAAACATTTTTGTACCAAAAATTAAGTGACAATATTTTATTGTCACTAAACATTTAGCAAAAATATTTTTGAAGTTTCATGTAGTGTTAACATCACCACGAAAAGTTTGGCAACATTTTTTATTTATAAAAATGGCATTATTGAGAATTGAACCAAAAATTTTATAGCAAATTGCTAACACTTTAATTGATTAAAACAAATAATTATATATATCATATATAATATATAAAAATAACAAAACTAATATATATACTATTTGTAATTATAACTATATTTTTAATTTGGTTAAATTTTTCATTTTATAAATTACTTTTTCTAATTTGTTATTTTTAAGCCCTTTGCTTTTTTTTTAAAATTTTTATTTTTAATGATGGAAACCTTATACTCTTAAATTTTAATCATCAATGGTTTTCAATATCAAGCAATTAATAATTAAATATTTAAAAATTATTAATATTTATTTTTATATTATATTTTTATTATATAAAATTTTAAAAAATATATTTAATTATCATCAATTTAACCACAATTTACTTATGGTAAGATTAATGAACCTAAATTAATACTTCCATTAGTTCAATAACTAATCTAATTTTAAAAATATTATATATTTAAGATTTATTTATTTACAAGTTAATATTGAATAATAAAATATTTTTATAATTATATATATATATATATATATCATATTTTCTTATAAACAATTTTACAAAAATATAGAATGTCTCTAATTTAATCCTAATTTTTACTTTTTTTTTCCTTTCTTCCAGTCACAATCATATTTGTTTTTTCTTCTCCAGTACTCATTCACACCTATACTCCCTTCTTCTTTCTTTATTAAGTCATCCTTTTATTCTTCAATCTTTAAATTTACACTTTCTTTTCCAATTCACCTATTTGTCATTTAAAGCTACTATCAAAGTTTTGTCTACATATCTACTTTTTTTAAATTTGAAACCCTGCCTCCATTTTGCTTTAAATTTCCTTTCTTTTAAATTCAAATTTAGATTTGTTTCATATTTGCATGCCTCATCTTCTCTCTTTTTATCCAACGAATGAAGTGGGTGGTAAGAATAGGAAAGGGAAGCAAGAAATGGTATTAATTATTTTAATCTCAAATAATATATTTATCATTTAAACTCTCTATATATACACATACCGATTATCAATTATTTCTTTTTATTCATTTTTTATCTAGTTTTATGAGTTATCTAATTATTAATAAAAATAAAAAATAAAGCAAATAGATAATTGTATTATAGTTATTTAATTTTTAATTAACAAGATAATTGCATTCATAAAGTTGTACAACATTTATTAAAATTTTAATAATTATTTTATAAAAATTCATATTAATTTAATTTAAATAATCTCAAAGGATATATTTATTATATAAACTTGTTTCTTATTTATATAACATTTATTGAAATTTTTTTAAAGATTCTTTATCTAATTTTTGGAGTTATCTAATCATTAATCAAACATAAAAAACCCTTTTATAAGATAATTGAAATGGATAATTTTATTTAAGATAAATACTAATCCAAGATGAGAAAGACATATTTTGAAAAAAAAAATTATAATAACACTTGTTTATGAAATAAAAAAAAATTCTCCTAAATTGGCTAAATGGAATAATTCAAAAATTTTATTCATTAAAATTTGCTAAAAATTTGACAAAGAAAGTATTTATTCATAACTCTAATTAATTTTTCAAAATAAAAATAAATCAAAGAATACATAAAATTAATTTTTCAAAACCCTAACAACTCTTCTCACTTACTCTACCATCCCAAAAACATTTAATGGCAATGTTCTTTTTAAAAATCTAAAACATGGCTGAAACACATGTTTAATAAAGATAATAACTCCTAAAATAAAAGAATAAATATAAAATTATAAAATTAACTGAATTAAATAAAAAAGACAAATAAAATTTACTAAAATTAAAAAATATATCAATAAATTATTTTCTATTATTAATATTAATTAATTATATTGTTTGTATTTATATGTATTATATAATTATATATTATATATAATTAAGGTATCTTTTTTGTGCTAATTAATTTAGATAATTATCTAATAAAGATAATAACTCCTAAAATAAAAGAAAAAAGCAAAAATGTAAAATGGACAAAATTAAAAAAACTAAAATAAAAATTATTAATAGATCATGTTCTTGGATGGCAAAGGAAAATGATTAAACAGGGTGTCGTTAGTGTGGATAACTGACTGCATACCATATAGTAATGTCTGCTTTTATTGCATAATTAGCATTCCAAAGACAAGTCTTCAAAATTCCGCATTTCCTAGTCGTCATTTGATATGCAAAATTATTTAAAAAAATAATTTTGTAAATAAAAATAACTTGTAGTATTTTTATTTTAAAAATTAAAAATAAATACTAATAAATAATAATTATAAAATATAATAAATATTATATATATATATATATAAATAAAAATAAATTCTATTTTTCTCCCCATTAGACTTTTGATCCATCCATCAAAACTGCATTTGGGTATCTTCTAAAACCCAGGAATATTTTATCAAATTTCTCAAATGCTTAAATAGCTTTATTATTAATAGCATTATAAATGCTGAGCCATCGTCATCGTGTGACTTGTATGGGATGCGATAGCAAGGACACGTAATTGTGGGAGATATTGGGGAAGCCAAATTTGGATGATATTCCCATGACATTAAAAATCCAATGGGCTCACCCATGGCTGGCTCGTTTTTCAACTTTAGCTGACTCCATGAATCGTGCAAGGGTCATGTACCATATTTATACATAATTAAGAAATACAGTTGATATATTAATCTGTCTTTTCCTTATCCTAATTAATCTAAATAGCCTAATCTTAATTAATTTAAACAACTCTCTGATAAAGATACTAACTCCTAAAATAAAAGGATAAAAACAGAAATATAAAATCCACTAAATTAAATAAATAGGACAAATAAAAATAAATAAAATAAAAATAAGTAAATAAATTATTATCTATTAATAATAATAATTAATTATATATAATATAGTTAAGATATATAGTTGAAACATATCCGTCATTTTTTATCCTAATTAATTTAAATAACATAATCTAAATAAGTATCTAAATAATAATATTAAATAAATAACAATGCTATTTTAAGTCACTAAGAAATTTAAATTAATAATAATATAATAACTATTATTATAAAAAGACAAAACTAAAAATAAATAAAAAACCCATTAACCCAATTACCCAAACCCTAGCCCATACGTCACTTTAGCCATCAAGCCATCTTCCCACTTTAATTTTACGATGTGTACAGTGCTGATGGGAGATGAGAGAATAACGCAATGATGGAGCCACCATTTTTTACCTTCAAGCTTTGCACGTGGGTGAAGAAAGCATTTTCGATCTAAGTGAGTTTAGGAAAAACTCATTTCCTCTCCTTGCACTACAATCCTATCTGATTAATTTTTCATTTGAGCAAAAAATTTTGATTTAAGGTTCCTATGATTTAGGGATTTTCGACTAATTCAATGAGAAAGTAGAAGAGGGATGTTGAAGCTATTAGGAATTATAATTAATTATACAGTCTTGTATATTAGGGTGTAGAATGTGCATTGTGTATAACAGAATAGGACACTTGTGCATATTGTATTTTTTTGTTGTAACATATTGCTGTATTAATACACCTGTTGGACTAAAGTCTCGAGTAGCTCAACAAGTTGCTTTCTCATCATTTCAGCTCTTGCTCTTTCCTTAACTTGGTATCAGAACCTCAATCCACCATGACCTCCTCTTCTTCTTCCATTCCTTCTCTTGTTGCCAACACATCCGTGGTACCAGCTACTCTGAAATGCTTCGATAGATATCTCCTCCAGTTGTCCCGTTAATCTTCTCAAACTTTCCAACACCATTGGCTCTATGAATCAGATCTTCCCGATCAAGCTAGATCGTGGCAACTATCATTTATGGCACTCTATGATATTTCTAGTCATTAAGGGCAATAGATTATATGGTTTTTTAATAGGGACAAAACCATGTCCCTTTAAATTTGTCTCTGATGATATAGGAATCAAGCCCAATCTAGCTTTCGAAGAATGGGTGGCCACTAATCACCTCCTTCTCGAATGGCTCCTCAGTACAATGTCGCTTGAATTAGTGGCTCAATTGACTCGTTGTATGTCCTTCAAAGCTGTGTGGGATGGTGCGAGAGCTTTGTTCAGAGCTACAAATCAAGCGCGGATTACCCTTTACAAGTTTGAGTTCTAGAGAGCTCGCAAAGGGTTGTCTTGAATGGACGACTACCTTACTCGAATGCGGACTATAGCTTACCAACTCATCATTGTTGGGTGCTCTTTGTCAGATGAAGATCTTATCAGTCAAGTGCTTGTTGGTCTTGATGCCAAATATAATGCAATTGTGGTTCAATTACTGAACACACTAAATCCTTCATGGCTAGATCTGCAATCCCAACTTCTCGCTTTCGAAAGTTGACTTGATCAACTCAATCAATTCTCCCAACTAAATCTCAATAGTGCACAGGCCAATTTTGTCCGATATGATGCTCAGGCTTCCAATCCTCAAGGTTTCTTCCATTCACGCTCATACCGTAGTTCTCGGGGTCATGATTATTTCTTTAGTGGTGCACCACGTCTCACATGTCAAATGTGTGATAAACATGGTCATGCCACTATTAATTGTTTTCATAGGTTTGATAAATCCTTTATTGAACACACTAGAGAACCCAATGCTAATTTTGCTTCCTGTGTAGCAACACCTGTTATAGTTTGTGACCCTACTTGGTACACAGACAGTGGCACCGACAATCATATCACTAAAGACCTTACTAAAATGGATTCAGCAATGAGCACTGATGGTAAGGCACATTTAATTATCGCTAATGGTCACAAGGTTCCTATTGAGCACATTGGTACTACTCGGTTGAATACCCCACATAAATCATTAACATTGAATAATGTGTTACATGTCCCTCATATTACCAAAGATCTCTTAAGTGTTTCACGTTTAGTTGATGATAACCCTATCACTGTTGATTTTGACTCTACTTCCTATTATGTGAAGGATAAGGAAACAAGGGATATTCTATTGTAAGGGAAGCGTAGTGAAGGTCTTTATTAGCTTGCCTCCTTTCCTTACCAAACTCGAGTGGCACCAGAAGCCAGGACATCCTTCTGATAAGATTTTGTCTCAAATTTTAGCTTTATGTAATGTTACAACTTCAAATTCTAATAAAGACTATTTCTGTGATACTTGTAAGTTAGGTAAAAGTCACACTTTACCTTTTAATGCTTCTATTTCTGAAACTAAAGCTCCTTTAGAACTTATTTATTTTGACTTGTGGGGTCCTGCCCCAATTTCTTCAAGAGAAGGCTATCGCTATTATGTTCATTTTCTAGATGACTTTACCATATACACTTGGGTTTATCCATTGAGAAATAAATCAGATGTTGCCAATGCATTTACTATTTTCAAGTCTATGGTTAAGAATCAATTTGACAAATGAATTAAGATTTTTCAATATGATGGTGGTGGTGAATTTCAATCACTTACCTTCTTATTTGATCAGTATGGCATCATTTATAGAGTTACATATCCATATACATCCTCTCAAAATGGTAAAGCTGAGAGAAAACATCAACATATAGTTGAATTAGGCCTTACTTTGCTTGCTCAAGTTGCTATGCCTATCTTTTATTGGTGGGATGCTTTTCATATGGCTATTGAAGGTGAGTTTCCTATTCTTCTCCTTTCTTTGTTTAGCATTGTGAGAATTTAATCTCTTAGTGGCTATTTGATGTGTTTTGGCCAAAGCTGCCAAACCTTGAGGGAGGGTGATGCTTACTAGATAATGACACCGCAAGTGTACGGGTCGTAAGAGTAATACATGATGAATCAAGGTTGTTTTCTCAGAAAATCAATACGATTGGTGATTAGGCATTAGAGTTCTCATATTCATTTTAGTTAAACAAATCAAATTGTACTTACGTTTTTATAAAAATTAATTCAAATATAATTAACAATAATGAAAGATGATTTTAATCGAAAATAAGTAATTAAAAATACCCTAGGAATTCTAATCCCCTTTATCCACAATGTCAATCATTCCCTTTTTCAATTAATTGGCTTAATGTCAATTTTAGAGTCAAGGTCTAATTGGGCGCAAATATCTTTTGATTTATTTAAACCCCTATATCAACTCACTCTTGATATCTCAAAGGAGTAGTTAATATTCAATCAAGCTCAGACCTTATCTCGACTACTTAGGGCCCTTGAGTATATTTCTATCTCAAGTGCAAATTAAACTATATCTAATCCTAAGTTGTTCTATAAGCAATTCCCTTCTTTCAAAGGTTAATTACCCAACCCATAATCAAACTAAAGGAGGCCAATCAATAGAATGAACCATAATTTAGATTAAATATTAAAATCTTCAATAATCCACATAATCAAAAGGGAGATAATCTCCAAAGATTAAAGGTTCATAGAATCCCTAAGGGTTACAAGATTTAGCTACGCATGGCTTGAAATGCACAAACAATCTCAGCGAACATATCAACAATCATCAACTAGAAGGGAAGATGGAGTAGAAACACCTAATCGAAAGAATAAATGATAGAATCAATGATTTCTCGATCAACATGAAGCTTCCCTAACACCTCTTGTGCATTTTCCTTTTCTTCTAGTTGGCCAGAACGTTTCTCCTTCGCTGAATAATGAAGCCTTAGCCTCTTCTCCTCTATTTTAGCTCCCTAATCAAAGCTGTATATTTCAGAGGCCGATCTCGCTACGGCGAGGCCTGCCTCTCGCTATACCAAGGGCTCATAAATTCTCAAATTTCTGCTACTCTCACTACTGTTATGCTATGGTGAGTTGCTCCCTAGAATTTGTATGCCTCGCTACTTCGCTATGGCGAAGTACCTTTCTCGCTACAGCAAAAGTGCATCCTCGCTACAATGAATTTAGTTCTAGCTGTAGCGAGAGGACTTGTTCCACTTGTATTTTTCACTTCTCAGCTTCCCTCTCTTTTCTCAATTCTTCCTTCAATCTTTTACTTTTCCCTGAAATTGAAATCAATCATAAAATGAAGCTCAAAATGATAAAGATATTGCAATAGAAACACTTTCTTTATTTTGTTTGATTAAATACACATTTAACCATATTAATTAATAGAAAAGTACTTTGCCTCCCTAATTTAATCTCAAATATATTCTTTTTTCATCTTAAATTAGGGAGTCATCAGAGGGATTTCAAAGGATGGGGTGATAGGGCTGATGAGGAACGCTGTAGTAAAGCTTGGGAGATTTAGGATTTGCATGAATTGTGTGTCTCCCTATGTGGTTCCCACGCGCATGAGTAGGAGTTTTCTCAAGCTTGATGATGAGGGAACTGCAGGGCTTTATTCTAATCCTAAAGGTACTATTCTTCAACCTCAAGACATTGCTGATGTTGCTTTTTATTTGGCTAGTGATGACTCCAAGTATGTTAGTGGCCATGATAATTATTTGTGCATAATAAAAAAGAAGTCAAACTTCTCCAAAAAACAATTGCCATAGAAAGTGAAAATATGATCTCATTCAAATAATTATATATATTTTTGTCACTACAAACAAGATATTAAAATCCCATGTCAAACAAAAAAATATACATCGAAAACTTATACCATAACTCTCTCACTCCAATAAATTCCAAACTACCAACCTCTTAGTGCTTTGCTTTAACTAGCTTTACAATTGACAAGCATACTAAAACTTTCTTCCAATTATCATGCCTCATCACTACCATGACTTGAAGTTCAGAATTTGCAAGTCTTATTATTGTATTTGTTTTGGCACTAATTAAGCTCAATTGTAATTTCTTTTTTTTTTTTTTTGAGAACACAACTAAGTGGTCCCTTACACAAGATATGCTTAAGATAATATTAAAAGAGTGGCAAAGGGAAGACAAGAAGCAACAAATGTCTTAATTAATTTTAATATTGTCTCTCCAAACATTAATTTCAATTATAAATCCAATGATGCCTGTCCAGTTACATTGTGATGAATCTGAAGTTGATTTTGTGTTATTGATTCATTTGCTTGCCTCTTATGGACTACCCTCACTTCTCTTATCTATGAACTGGTCTCTCTCTTTTAAAACTCTTTTAGTAAATTTACTATAACTTTCTCTGGTACATGCTAATTTATATATTACAACAATACCACTCTTAAAATCATCTATGTATGAACATTTCAAATTTTATTATATTGCTTGCAATATGTGTCAGACTATGAGTGTTTATGATTCTTAAGATATGGTTTCAAAATTCGTACAAAAGGATGTCATGATCTTCTTTTATACAAGGTTTGATTAGTCTAACTATATCAGCAATATTACTGATTTTTGGTTTACTAAAGATATAGTTTCAAAATTTGTATAAAACCTAATAGTATATTATAAGGCCTATTTCTTTGGTTTCTATTTTACATGGGTTGGCTGTAAGGGTTTCTGCTATGAATTCTGAATATATTCAAAAATCAAGTGGCTGAAAATTGATTAGTTTGTTCTAACCAATAAAATGATTAACTTGGAAATTTGCTAGCTAACTTTTTATGTCTTTTTGTTTTCTTTTGGTCTAATTGCATTTGCCTATAATTTATTTCACCAGTTCACTTTTGTCTATAATGTTGTTTAATTGCATTTTAAATGAATTATTTCTATTTAAACTTCATGCATGTCCATGATTTGGATGATAAAATGCCTATTTTTCAAATACTCCTTTAATATGTTTTAAGTCTTTAGCCATCCTTTATGATCATGTCCCACCATCCATCACAGCTAGCTGAACTTAAAATGCTATGGAAATTCCATCTTAAAGGGACCCATAATATACTATTGAGACCATTAGATTGGTCTTTTATTGACAATAACATTATTTGGGTATTCCTTCTATGATTGAAACTACTAATGTAATAGTCCAAACATGAGTTAGGTAAGATAATAAAATCTAGGTAAATTAAACTAAATTTTATGTTTTTAATTAAGCTTGCAATTTAAAATTTAAAATAAGAAATAGAAGAAAGGTTAATTTTGGCATTCATTAAAACAAAACAAAAAAAGCAGAGGAAAAGGAAAGATGTATAAATTGATTAAAAAAAAAGAGTTAAAACCTTGTTGAGATCATCTTTTATTTACTCATTTATTTATTTTCAACTCCTTTACTTTATCAACATTGTACGACAAATTCTGAGTAAGGATTAAAAAGGCTCACTTTCAAAATTTATTTTCTAAGCCTTGCATTCCTTCTAATTATTATTAGGTCCCTTTCTAAATTTAGCTTTTGAAATGTCGAGAAGTTCCACATGCTTTCTCCCCAACCTATAACCAAGATATATATATTTTTTTCCTTATTTTTCTCCATCAGTCACATCTTGCCCAGTTTCTCTGCACCTTTCTCACCATAGCTTCTTATTGCATCCTTCACTCTCATACTCGATGTCCAACATCTTAGGCAAGCCATAGGTTGTACAAGTGAGGTCAATGGTAGCAAGAATCATCAAATGCAACACAACCTTCTTCTGTTTGAAAATTTTGCAGCTTACTCTTTCTTATAGGTTGGTAACCAACGTGACGCCCAACTTCATCCTTCTTTGCATCTTTTCTAACTGAGTTCTAAAAATTTCAACAGCAACCCTCCCTTATATTTTGTAACCTTTCTCCTCCTCTCATGTGAAGCAAATTGATGACTCCCAATATTTGGTATTAATTATAGTTAATTGGATTTAATTTGGGAGTCATCCATTAGAGTTTTAATGAGATTTATTCATTATTTGTAAATAATTTTTCAAATCAAAAGTGAAAGAGAGAAATGAAGTTAATTGTGAATAATTATGATTGAGTAGATGTTGCCTTAATAGAAAATATTTCTTGTTTCAGAATTTTATTCAATGATAATCTCCAGGCAAAGAAGAGGTCGCTTTATCTGAAGAAGTGGCCGCTAAATTCGGTAAGCTCCAGGAAAAAAAGCGGTCGCTTTATCTGAAGAAGCGGCCGCTAAACTCGGCGTCAAAACTCTGCGTTTTGATTAATGAGGATACAAAACACGAATTGCAGCTAGGTTTTCATTCATTCTGCGGCAGAGGAGGGTTCTGAACGTCCAAGAGGCATTTTTGGGTGGTCTTTGGAGGTTTTTCAAGCTTGGAGGAGTGAAGGAAGAGGAAGAATCAATGGGAAGCTCCACTTTCTGCATTTATTTCATCCCTTTGTTTGTTTTTTCTGTTTCTCTTCATCTTCTCCATGTATTTGATTGGGATTTGCTGTAGATTTAGCTATGTATAGCTAAACTTCTCTTTACCTAGAGCACTATGAACTTGATGTAAACTAAATCTTTATTTTACTTGTTGATTGTAATGATTTGAGCCTTGTGTATCTTTCTTTTGCTTAATGCTTTCTTAGGGATTGGCCACCTCTTGGAATTGATTTGGGTAATTAGAATTTACTTTGAAAAAGGAATTCTAATTGGACCTAAGAGTTGGATAGATTAAGTTAGATTATTCTAATTTGTAATTGGGATAGAAATATACCTAATTGCCTTAATTGGTTTGTAGAGGGTTATGGTTAGTAATGCACTCTAACCTAATTCTAAGGATACTTAGACTTTAGGAAAGAGTAGGGCTATAATTACATCGACGGACGGTTATAGCTTATGAATCTCTTAACCCACAAGGTGATAATTAATTGCAATTGAACAAGTAATTAAGTTCTAGTAAGCATCAAGGGAATAGTGACTCTAGGTAACTTCAAAATCTTAGATTTTTGTCTAAATTTTCTTTGCCAACTAAGTTTTCTTTAAATTGTTTTGGTTGAAAATTAGTTTTAAATCATGAATTGCTTAATTGGTAGCTTAACATGGATGAAAGGGGGTTGTGCATTGCCTAATTGCATTTAAATCATTCCTCGTGGGAACGATACTTTTACTTATCATTGAACTACTTGAACCGATCCGTGCACTTGCGAAAGCCCATAAAATTTTTCGTGGTCACAAATGCTGCATCTACTTGCCTCTCCATAACTACTTCAGGTAAGTTAGTGTCTTGCTTTTTCTTTTGTTGCACAATAAGTGGTGGTGGGGGGCCTAATGGGTCTTTGAGTTAGGGATTTGGATGAAGGATTTACTCCATTGTTTTAATTCATTTTCCTTCCTAGACGACTATGGGTTGCAAGGATAAATTTGTCTAGTAAAAAGTTAGACTTATTATTTTGTGTCTTTATAAACGAAACTATAAGTGTCCGAAAGTTAATGTAAACATGAATTATGAATAAAGATAAGGGGTTATTCCAAATGGGTGATAATAGAAAATTTCTCAAACTAAGGAAAGTTGTTTTCTTAATGAGGGGACATTTATTTATTGTTTAAGAGAAACTAACTGTCTCCTAAATTGTTATGTCATTATAAGAATAATCTATTTCTTATATATATATATATATACATATATTAAAGTGAATTAACTAGAAATAGGAAATTAAGAAGATTGGTGCTTGAAATAAGAATTAAATTGGATGGTAATCTAATTATAGTAAATTGAATACTAAGTTGGAGTTACATTAGGATTAGGAATTGATAAGAATGTACAACTATGAAATTAAGTAGGGTAGTAGAGTGGAATGATGGGTTTGATAACTTAACTCCATAATCTTGGCATTCTAAAAAAAAAACTTTGAATTTGTGAGCAAAGTTTGACTACCTAACTTAAGTTGGTAATGACTGCAAGGAAGCGAAGTTAGGTAGTGGAGGGAACTTGATGGTAGTTAAAATAGAAAATCTAGTCTAGTCTAATAGCATAGGGGGTAAGGGAAAGATTTTACTTTGTTCTTTGAATTTATATGTATTATTGTAAATGTGTCTAGGAAAGTTTTCAGACTTTTTTGCTTGAGGAATGTGATGGTAGTTCAATGATGGGACAACATATAGCCTTTTGGCTAGCACTGTGAGTAGATTATAAAGCTTGATACATTTTTAACCTTCCTCCAATTTTTACTTCTTTACTTCTTGCTTGTTTTGGCCTTGAGATAAGCTTCTTAGGAAGTATCTTCATGCATGCAAATATTTTAAATATTAAATCTTTCTGATTCTGTTATTTTAAAATATAATTATTATTAAGTTGAATTTGAAATTTGTATGCTACTCTAAGTGATAATTGTGATAAATGACTGCCTTCAATCTGATAATTTTGGACTATGCTAGTATTCTAATTTTGAACCATATGAATGTTTTAAATATGAATACACAAATTTAGTTTTATTTAAGAAGCTATCTGGTATAGAACCCTGTAGCTAACAGCAGTATTTGTTAGTCTTGGTGCACCTTGATTTGCCCAGTTAGCAGGGGTGTTGCTAGCCCCGTGTGTTGGCCACCACATGTGGATTTGTTCCAATTATTACGAGCTATGTGCTCTGCGTCTGTAGTTACTTACCCTCGTGAGCTATGTGCTCTGCGTCTGTTTTATTTTGGTTTTAACTAGATGCTTCCTATTCTTGTTTGGTAAATGACCTCATAATAATAATTTTATTTGAAATATTCATTTTAACTATGTAATAAATGTTGAATTATTCGTATATTGGCATTATTATTTTATATCATTAGCAAATTATTTTATTCTTATTATGATTTAGAATAATACAAGATCAGGATTGTTTATTGACTCTCAATGTGAGCAATGTTTTTAAGAAACTCGTTATCTGCTTGTCCCTTTTGTTATTATGCTTTATTTTCTACTCACTAAGTACTGCGGCTCACTTTATCATCTATTTTTGGTAGATATTTGAATCATGTATAGATGTTTACTTGGGCTAGCTCAAGAGTGTTTTTAGCAAAGAGCCAATGGTTAGCTAGTCGAATATTAGTAAACTACTGTCTTTGTATGTATATATTTGTACACTAGAGTTTGCTCTACAGACTTCAGGTAGAATCCTCACCTTGCTAGTTATATTTTGTCTTTTGTTTTTTGGAAAATGAGATTCTATATATTAGGCTGATGGATACAAGATCATCTCATATCCCGTGCCAGTCATGTCTTTGTTTTTGGGATGTGACAATTAAGTAGTTTTTTTTCATGTAATTAAAGTATATATGGCCTATTGGACTATTTATTAATTTTCTTTCAACATGCCAAGGAAGAGTTAGTCAAGCACAAAAAAGAAATGCTTGTGGCCCTTGAAGAATTTTTTTTTTAAAAAAAATCTAGGAACTAGCTATTACACATTACCCATCCTCTAAGGTGATTACTTCAAGGGCACTACAACCTCAATAAATGCACTCAATGTCATTTCTTGCAATTGACATTTCTGCTATACATGCTTGGGTAAAGGAATTAGAGGTTAAAAGGTAAGATCCACAATTGGTAAGATAGGGACACCCTTATAATATAGTTTTCTTACTTTTTTATCATAGGCTTCTTAATTTAGGATGATATCTTAGGCTTCTTAATTTAGTGGGTTGATTGTTCTTTTAACATGAAATGATGTGGAAGGCATTTAAATTTCCAAGGGGTCATTAAAATTGTTGTTATTGAGAAGTTTTGTTTGGTTTTTGTAGTTTAAAACAAAAAATTAGTTTTTAGTAGTTCAAGTGCTTGTAAGTTGACAAATAATTTTATTTTCAAGCATGTCAATTAACTTGGTAGGTATATTTAGATTTTTTTTCTTCTTGAATGATTATGTAATATATTGTACACGTGTAGTTGAATCGTCATAAGAGTGAGGCATGAGGGCCCCTATAGTAACTTAAATTTAGGTCTTGAGATGCAATGGTCATGCACCTCATTGATTTGTGCTAGATAACTTTTGTCTTGCTGATAAAATTTCTTTTTTATCAGAAAATAAATTTGGCCACAATTTTGTGCATGTCAATCATGCTAATTCTCTTTCTTTCATGTTGCTAAGATTCTTTAAGCACCTCTTATCTCTTTCGTTGTCATTTTAGTTACATATGAACTTTTGCCTTTCACCTTGTTTTATTCATTAATAGCAATATATTATTAAACACTTTAATTTTTTGCTTTGTGAGAAATATTTTAATTATTCTATGATATTTTTCTTAAGGAACATCTCTTGAAAGAGGGATGTTGTCAAAGTTTTTATTCAACAAGGGTTTTCCAATGATATTGTAAAGGTACATACCATCATTATACATCAATATTGATTACTATTTGGATAATCTTTTGTCTGATATTTGGTTACATGCTCTATAACATCTTATGTTAGAATGTTGCTTCTACAATAATTATAAAATATAAATGAGTAAAAATGTAATATTAATCATATTTAAATCAAGCTACTTAAAAACATTATAAGTTAAGGAAACTATGGCCAAGTTTGGCTTATATAGAACTATTCTAGCTTGCCTATTCACTTGAATCAAATTAGTTAGCAATTTAAGGTGACTTTAACTTAGCGTTTTTGGGTAGACTTTTAGTACACTAACTTATTTCATTTTCATTCTAAATCAATGCGTCCCATTTCACTTTAATACACATATTTATCATAAATTGAAATAGGATCTTGTGGAAGTATGTTTCTTGTTAGGTAGTTTGGCTAAGAACTTAACACGGGCATGTTGTTACTTGATGTGGTTAATAGTGGATACAATAAGCTTGAGGAAGAATGATCAACTGGGTTTATATTGAAGATTTGGTTACTTTTAGTTCGTTTTGCACAAATACAATAGTCAGTAGATAACCAATAAATATGGATGGATAATAATATAACTTGATGAATAATGAATAGTGTAAAAAAAGTGGCGGCTATACATTAGAAAACATCCTTGAGTCCACAGGGTATTCAAAAGAATTTGAGGCACCAAAATGTAAGAGAATAATGAGAACTAAGGGTTGCTTTGATAAAGTTAAATTTGAATTTAATAGTATTGCATGAAATTGAATTAAATTTATATGGGCAACTAGAAATATTTAAAAAAAAAAACTCTTTAATGATGATTGTAGTTGTCATTAATTTTTTTTAAATTAAAAAAACTTTTAGCGGTGACTATTGTCATTATGTTGTCATTAAAAATGATACTTTTAGCGGCGACTAATATCACCAAGAAAAGTCATTCTTTAGTTGCAACTTTTATAAAAGGAAAATTAATGGGGTTTCAATGGCGATATTTGCCGTGATAAAATAGTATTGGTAACTACTTTTTGTAACAACCAGGAAAAAGAAAGAATAAGAAAAGGAAGGAGAAAGAAAAAGGAAAAGAAAAGCTGAAAATTTTCAAGGGCTGAAAATTTCTAAGTCTTCTCGCCACAGCCTGGCTATAGCGAATGCACTTGTTCGCTATAGCGAGAAATGACCTAGCTATAGCGAGAATGCCTTCTCGCTATAGCAAAAATGCTTCTAGCTATAGCGAGTACGGGCATCCCCTACATAATCCAGGGAGTTACTCGCCGTAGCGACGCCATAGCGAAGGCAGAGGTCTGGGACAGACATGAACTCGCTGTAGTGAGGGCGATGGCTCGCTATAGCGAAGGAAGTCCGAAAAAGCGAGAAAAAGAGAATTTGACTTTTTAAAAGCCTCCAAATCTCTCATTTCCTCTTTTAACCGACTCAAGCTCACTTTAAGAGAGAGAAAAGGGTGGAGGAGAGAGAGAGAAGCCTAGAGGAGGAAGGAAGAATAAGAAAGGTAAGGATTTCCATGGCTTTTCTCTTAGTATATTGCTCTTCTCCCCTTACCCTCTCTTTCCACGGTTTTAGTAGTTAAAGTAGTTAAGTCTTGAGCTTGGTTCAGAAGAGGGAGAGTGGGAAACCACTCTTGAGGAAGGTTAGAAGTCATATAGTCCCTTTTTCTTGATTTCCTTCTTAAGAGTTTGAGAGTTTGAGAGGAGAGAAAGAATAGTTAATGGATCCTAGTGAGAGGAAGAACCCTAGCTTGATATGCTTAGTATGGTTGCTAGAAAGAGATCCCTAGCTTATGAATCAAGTGTTAAGGAATTAATTCCATGCTTCTTGTGTGGTTAGGCTCAAGAGAAGCTTTCCCATCTAGAAGTGGTTATGAAACCAAAGGAGGAGATAAATTGAAGAGGAAGGTTGTCAATAGCCAATAAGGTAGCTCTCTCCACCTTCTTTCATGCCTAATTGTGTGCTTACATGATTTTACTTGTGTGTATGTATGATTTGAGCCATGAGAAGTATGTTAGCATGATGATACCTTATGAATTTAAATGATGTGTTATGTGTTTGTTTTGGTTTGCTTGAGTAATGGAAAAGCCAATAACCCTTTAGCCATGGTGAGGATGAGCCAAATCCTCAAGTTAGTTGAGACAAAGTAATGAGTCTCCCAAAAGTGAGGTTGACTCTCAAAGAGTAAGGGTTGAGTCCAAGAACCTCTTAAGAATGGGTGTAGCAAGTCCAAAATCCACAAGTGAGTGGGTGAGGCTAATCCATGTACTTGGCAAGCTTCTAAGTGTTATGTATGGCCTACTCACATGTTGAGAATGTCTTTCTTTTATGCATGGCCAATTCAAATGTTGCAAATGCTTTTATTATGATTTTATATGCTAACATGTCATACATGCATGGTGAGACTTGTTTGCATGCTTTATATGTATGATTGAATGAGAGATGAGCTATTGAGATTCTTTGAATCTCACCCTCCCTCTCCACCATCCAAACATGCTAGGTGGACCAAGTGAGGCTAGAGATGGGAGCCACCAAGCTTGAAGCTAGGGAGATCAATGAAGAATGGTAAAAGAGCTTCTTGTAAATATGTTGTATATGAGACAAGGGATGTAAATTAATGATGTACATGATGCAGTATCTATGAATGGTTGTAAACTAATGTATTCCCCATGTTTATATGAGAATGAGACCTATTTTGAATGAAGAAGCAAGTTTTGATTATGAAAAGCATAATGTTAGCATAGGTCATATGAGTGTATAAGTGGGTGTGGGGTAGTGAGTTTCTCCAATCTGAGTTATTAGACACTTGAGCCATGATTGATAGCCCCCATAGATGCTTTCTCATGTGCTTAAAGAGTCCTAAAGGTAGAAGAACTAAGATGGGACCCCATTAGCCTCTTTTAAACCAAGAAAATGGCCTTTTTGCACATGATGTCAAAGGTTGATCAAATTACATCTTCTTGCTTTGAAATTTGACATATGACTAGATCTTGTTTAGAGATTTTTGGGAAGCTAAAGATCAAGTCATTTGAAGGTCTATAGCATTTTCTATGATTTTTCAAAGTTGGCATCAGAAATTCGGATTTCAGAAAATACTGTTCATTTGGTCAGTTTGGAAATTGTGTCATCCGAGGGGAAAACGTAGTCCAATGGCTATGAAATTTTATACACAGAAACTAGACAGTCATAGTGACTTGTAGGAACTAGAAGAACCTCATTTGGAGGTCTAGAGAGGAAGATATGCAATTTCGAAGTTCCAGCCTAGCATCAGTCACCCAGTCAGACCCGAGGTACTGTTTCATCAGTTTTTGGGAATTTGGCTTGATGAACTGATCTAGAGATATTTTTTCTCTCTAGCTAACATCCACATATTTCCATAGTGATATCGTTTGCAAGCATTGGATTTTTGTGGAATTAGTTAGATAATTTTAAAGTCCATATCAGTAAATTGTGACAGTAACAGAACCCCCTCTGACCAGTAGACGATTTTGGATGTCAAACGCATGAGATGTGAGATTTTAAGACTTATACATATTTTTAGCATGAAGTAGACGTCTTAAGCTTTCTAGAATGATTGAGATCATGGGCTTTCAATTTTTCTGTATTTAGTTCTGAATTTTCAAACTCAGCCCAGAAATGAAGCCAAATCTACCGAAAACGAAATTGCATGTCTCATATTCCTTTTTTCTTTCCATGGGTTTAAAGCATATTGTTGGGATTAAAATAAGTCTTAATAGTGCAATTAAGCATGAGGATGCATAAAAAGAGCTCACCCGGTCCATGTGACATTAAAGTGAATATCTACCCATGTATAATGCCATAGAGAAAGAACATGAACCAAGAACAATGATCTCCCTTTTATGCTTCCCATATGCATGTGAGTATGTAAGGCATGATGGGTATGAGCTAAAAGTTAAGGTGTTACACTTTTGCTGCCACTAAATGTCATTTTTAGTGGCGACAATTATTATCACAACTAAAGACCTTTTGGTATGGGGGTATTAGTTTCAACCTAACAGTGATCTTAGTGGGAACTTTTTAAGTTTTAGTGGCGACAAAAGTCACTGTTAAAAATCTATTTTTTTGTAGTTTGAATTATAATACTTGACAGAGTTAATATATAAAAGAAAACTTAAGTATAATTTTGAAGGACTCAAATTTCTAATAAAAATATGAACAGTGAATATTTGGTAGGGGAAAGATTAATTTATTGCATTTAGTTCAAAAATTTCCTTTATTTTGTAATTTTGTCTCCTCTAACCTTGGAAGTCATTGGTTAAAATCATTATTTTGTAAGACATACAATAATATATTTTCTTCCTTTTGAAAAAAAAGAAATGTATAAAAAAATAATATGTAAAAATAAGTAAATCATTTTTCAAAAGATTAAAATTTCATGAAATAATAATAATGATAATAATAATAAATAAGAAAAGGAGCAACAGGCTGTGAGAAAATCACCACATATCAGGGAGTTTCTCACTGGTTTTCAGTCTTTATGGATCTTTCATGCTCTGATTTTTCAGCAAATAATTCCCCCACATCTTCAACACTTTTATTCTCTTTTACTTATCTCTATCAATAATCATTACTCTCTCACATCTCTTACTTCAATTTATTATAAATTATTTATCAAAATTCAACAATTTATTATTCTTATTATCATTATAATAAAAATTGATAATTATATTAAAAAATAACAATGAATTATCAGTGATTGAAATTTAAACTTTAAAGCCAACTAGAAAAAATAAATAAGTATTGAACTTGTAAAACTCAACTGATTTTCGTTTCATTTCCTATATGTACGAATATATTAGCATATAACATTATAAAATTAAAGAATTTATATTAAATAAAATTGTTGTCATCTAATGATTTTTTTTCGGATAGACACATCTAATCATAATTTAAATAAAGAGTAATTTAAAAAAATTGTTAGAAGCAAACATCAATATGCAAGACTTATTTCATTCTATTTTTCACAAAACAATTGATGATGTCCAAGGTTAGAAGTTCTTCACTGTCTCGTTGGGTTATTTAAGAGAATTTTATTTTTGAATTTTTATAAATAATTTAAATAATACTTTTATTTAATTTAAAAATAATATTTAATTTTTACAGTATTGAATTGTAAATTGAAGAGGGAGATTTGACAGAGAAATTATTGTCAGAGAGAAAAGTGAAAGAGTAGAGCAAAAATAGTTGATCAGTTAATAGTTATAACCTTTTTTCCCCCTTAGTCATGGTTCATTACATAACAAAATACTCTTTATTGATTAGATCATTATAGAATTAATAAATGAATATGAATGTAAAACTTAAACTGATGTCAATTAATCCCTCGAAGCTCCTTTAATTAGAAGATTTTAAATTTGACCAAAAAAATGAAAGATTTTCAGAAAGATTGTAGGATTTTAGATTGATGACTATAATTATTGGAGTTTTAATAGTGAGTAGATTCTATGCCACAACTTGGATTTTGAATCGTTTAAGTTTTATAATTTTTGTCTTTTTAATATTTTAATATTTTATTTAAAAAGTAATAAAGTACAGAATAAAAATAGCCTTTTAATGGTTAACTTTTAAAAAACAATGATTGAAAATAAAAGAATAAAAATTTTGAATCTAAATTATCCAAATTTAAGTAAATGAGGAGCACACAATGCTCCACACTTCTCGGATGAGAGGGAAACCAAGTTTATTTTTCGGTGTTAAGATTTTGATTGTGGAATGACTTTCTAATCCACATTTTTTTAATTATTACATGGTTACAAATCTCAACCTTCACGGGAGAATGGGAATTTCCTTTCTAAATTTTGTAAAAGGATAAATATTACTTGTAATTTGTGAAAAATTTAAAATAAAAGTTTAATAAAATAATTTTAAATAATAAAAAAATCCACATATTCTAATTAAAAAAATTTTATAATAAACATATAAAGAATTTTAAATAAATTTTGTCCTTTTATAAATAGAACACCTTAATAGAGGTGCTTTTATGTTTCTTTTTAGTTATGTCAGCATTACTTACTTCTTTTTCTTTGATATATAGAACAGTTCTTCTTTAAGTCATGGCACCGTGTGTTAATCGTCCATGCCTATACAAAAATTAAAATTAAAAAAATAAATGTCAATTATCATCACTATCCTCCTCCACGTCCACTATATGAAATCTCTGTTTCTCTTTTGATGCAATAGAAATTAGAAGGAAAATAAAACAAAACAGAAGCAAGATAATGGTCAGAGCCAATAATTTTGATCTTATTGATGTTTGTTATAGGCACTTCCAAGATAGAGTATGATAAAGAATCTTTGTTAAATGTATAGTTTTCAATAGACGGGATCTTTTATTAAGGTCTACAATGATTTTTATTTAAACTTTATCTTCTAATTATCCCATGTCCTTATTGTACTACCCTCTCACCCCATTGTAACTTTGCAATAGTAGATCATCCCTACTGATGTTTAAATGAAAAAATAGAATAAACGATGATAACTCAGTGACAAAGTATTTGAGAAAGATTAAGAACATCATTTAAGAGAGAGAGAACAATGGAGAATGATATAAAATAGAGAGAAAATGAACACTTTTAAAGAAATAGGCAACCTCTTGGATATTTGAATATGAATACTCAGCATTTGGAAGATGTCATTTCCATGATCGCCGAGGGTCCACCTCCTCCTAAAGAGTCCCCAGCTAAGGCCGTCAATGCTGCTACTTTGGGTGGCGGTGGCCCTGGAATAGTGTCGCTGCTGGTCGGGGAATTTCGACTGCTCCGATACTACGGGCTTAGCCCCACCTTGCCGATCTTGTGCGTGGCGTTGGTGGTCCTGCTCCGCCACCGATGGTGAGAGGTCCACCACCACCAATGCCACTTGGACAATATCAAGCTGCAAGCTCGGGTGGACCACCATTGCAGCCATTCCCTGGTCCGTCGTTGCAGTTTGGGTAGAGACCCAAAGGGCCACCTCCTCCACTGCCCCTTGTCCTTGGATGCCGCATCCTCCCAGTGACACTGTGCCTGTTTATGGGCCACCTCGGCCAGGTATGCACCCTCATCCAAACCCTTCGAATCAGCAACAACAGTAACTGTAAGTAGGTGTGTCTCTATTCTTTTTGTTAGTTCATATCTTTTAATTTATAAGCATGGATGTGGAGAAGAGTCAAGAAACTTTGTACATTTTATGGCTTCCAGATATAGGCCAAGTGCTTTGTTTGAGTTTAGCTAGTCCTGATATAAAAGAAAATGTGATTGTTCTTAACATCATCCTCAGTTTATTATAACTAGAATCAATCTTGCCATCAAAATTCATATCAACAACCTTCTTCATTTTCTCTTTTGTATTCATATCTAAGCCTTAGTCCAAATCCAGCTCCAACAACCTCTTTAACTTCTTATGCTTTCATATATCTTTAGTGGATTGATACTTATGATGTTCCAAAAATATACTGAACTAAGATCCGATTCAGCCATACTTTTGTAAGCGAAGAAAAATCTATTATTGATGGCTTATAGATTGAGTCTCTAGATGCAGAAGAATGCTTTTTAGCTTAATTGTCAATTCTAGAGTCATAATTGATTCAGTTAGTTTTTGGTCTTTTAATCACAAAATATAGATTTGCTAGCTTGATTTATTAAATGGTTTCAATCACTATTTATTAGCTAGTAAATTTACTATCTTTGCTTCATTAGAAACTATGTTTCATTTTAGGCGTATCATTCTCTTATATTCATTTAGTTTAGGCACAATTTGTAATGTATAAATCCCATTCTGGTTTTGTTTAAACTAAACTTTAAAGATAGGCTGAAACAGTAACACCCCATAGTCAGAGGTGAATGTGGGAGATTAACTTCTAATTGTAAAACAAGCCAATAGAAATTTAATCATATGTGCCAATAGGTTGGGAAACATGCCTCAGATCAAGTACGTTCCCTTGGGAGACTGTTCATCCATTGCTCTGTTCCAAATTGCAATATAATGACTTGTACAACTCACATCCATATCAAATCAAATTTGTTAGCAAAATGTTTTTTTTTTTGGGACTCTTTTGGAAGCACTTTTGATAGAAACCCTATTTCATAGATATAAAGATACATATAGAAATTTTGGTTAGCTGATGTATTGGCCTTCTTTGTTCACGCATTGTTGCCCATATGATATTGATCATTTTAAATTTCCTAATCAAATATGATAAAGTTGACAATTTAATATATACCAGGGAATGATGGAAAATTATAGTGCAATACATACCAGACTTCCTTGGTTAAACTTTTATACTGTTCTCAAGAAAACATCTTGAAAATCAAAGTTGAACAATTTGGTTTACAATTTCTAATAAAAGCATTTCCTTGGCTTACTGGTTCTAGACTTCAAAATACTGCACGCTGCTATGAATTCAGAATAAGTTTTTCTGTGGTTCTTTAAGGCTCTATTTAGTTTAACGGAGAGGAGGGGAGAAAAGGTTAATGGAGGGGAGGGGAGGAAAGATTATTATTTGGTTCAGGAGGGAAGAAGAGGGAAAGTAATTATATTTGGACAAATTTACCCTTATATTATTTAATTTTTTTTATAAAAAAGTTATTTATATCAATATTTTTTTAAAAAAATTATAAATTCCAATCTTTTTTATTTTTAATCCTTGATAAAAAAAATTATCTTAATTTTTATTAAATGTTAAAAAATTAAAAAATTAAAGGGCAAAAAAATAAATTATGAATTAAAAAATTCCCCCCTCCTCTCCTCTAAAACCCTCTAATTTGGAGGGAGGGAAATTTGCCTCTCCTTCCCTTCCCTCCCCTCCCCTTCCTTCCAATTTTTTTCAACCAAACATTTTATCCATTTTCCCTCCCCTCCAAAAACCTCCAACCAAACACACCATAAGATTCTAAATTAGTATTTTATTTTTCTTTTATTATTTTGAGCTTGTTTTTGTTCCATCACAATTGTCAAATATCCCATTTTAGACTAGCTATAATGGCTAGTTTCCAAGCCTGGAAAATGAGAAATAAAAGTTACATGATCTTGTATTGCACCTATACATGAATCATGATACACATTTTGCACATTGCCAATGCCTCGTGTAACGCCCGGTATGTTGTATAATCGCTGGAACGGGCCGGTTTGAAAAGTAAGTCCCTTAAGATGAGTGATTCAAGACCAAATAAAATTTGAATAAAATTTTAAATAATAGAAAACGAGGATTTGAGCCTTGAATTGCCCAAAAACTAGGGTCGGAGTGATTCAAAAAATTTGCCGAAAGGTCAGTGGCATTTTCGTAAATAAGTGCAATTTTAGAAAAACACCTAGGAGGGCTTTTTAAATGAAAATTTTGAGTTGCCCAGGGTTCTCAGTGGCCCTAAAAACCATGGGAAGCCCCGGGACTGGTAAAGCCCCTCCGGTGTCTTCTTTCCAACGTCGGTTGACCTAAATTTTGACCGGTTCGTTCGGGAAGGTTTTAGCTCCAATTTGAGTGATTTCAAAGGCATTTTATTAAATTGGGAATCTTAATTTTATGATGGAAAATATGGTTCTAAAAAAGGAGTTAAAACGAAATCAAACCAGAAATGCCATTATGAAAGGGCAAAAATGAAAACAAAATGCACAAAAGAAGCTTCCAAACTCCCTTTTTAAGCCACGTTCAGCTCCCCCCTCTCTAAATCAACTTTCTTCTGCCCAAAACTCAGAAATGGAGCTGCTGTCTTAGGCGCACAAAGGGAGGAAATTTTGGAGGAAGAAAAGCCAAAGAAAGAGTGAGAAAGTGTAAGGTTTTCATGCTCTTTCCTCTTGAAACTTCATCCTCCCCTTCTTGCTTCATCTTTCCATGGTTTTAATGTATTTTTTGGTGCTGATTTGGGTCTAGATCAGAGGAGGAAAATTCAAAATTTAAGGAGGAGAAAGAGGGAAGAGGAAGGGTTCTTGAAGGAAGCTTGATTGCAAGGTAGTTTCTCTCCCTTTGTTGCTTCTTTTTCTCCTTCTCCTCTTCCATGGTAGGATGTCTCAACCAGAACCATGAAGAGGGAAGAGTTTCTATTTTATAATCCAAAAGAATCTCTCAAACTAAGGCATGGGAAGATGGATTATACCAAAGAAATGCATGAAAAACTAGTAAAACTCAAATTAGAAAAGTGTAGGATGCTTGAACATAAGTTAAAATCTGGGTTGATTCAAGACTTCCCCATCATATGTGAGTGTTTGTTTGAGTTTCTAAGACTCCTAGGGAACCTCCCAAGTGCCCTATCCATTAAGGAAAAATCCCAAACTTCATGGGTTTTTAATGAAAGCATAACTAGGTCAAGACCCTTAGAGATAGCTATGGAGTATTTTAAATGGTTCCAAGCTTGATTTGGGACTTTATATGATAAAAGAAGATAGGAGAAACCCTTGGAAAAAATTTAGAAGCCTTAGGTTGGGAGATGAGGCAATGGCTTCCATAATGTAACCTTATGAAGTAACATGGACCTAGGTTTGTGAAAGTGAGTGTGTGATGGCTTCAAGGATCTTAAATGAGGTCAAGAGGTCTAAATATGGCAAGAGAATGGAACCAAGAATGTTAATTATGGTAGTTGCTTCATTAGGTCCTTAATGGAACCATATTGTGACAAATAGACCAAAGTGTAGTCTTAAGAATGAGTTGGATGTCATAATTTGTTCCAAGAGTATAATTTAGTGTTATTTATTGTGAATAGGCCAAAGAAATCCAACCCCACCTTCTTGTATTTGTGGAACCGAAAAGGAGAAGAAATAAGCAAAGTAAAGCTTGAATTTGCACCAAGGTAGCTCTCCACCTTTTCTTATTGCATTTTCTTGTTGCATATGGTGTCATTGTGTGCTTGTGTGTATGTTTATATGTTTGAGACATGCCACTTGATGCTATGTTGCTATTTTGGTACCAATATTCTTTCTTAAATGTCTTTGAATGATGGAAATGGCTCATAAGGTTGAGGTAGTGCCAAAAGTCCCTTAATGTGGGTGAGGAGATGCCAAAAGTCTCATGGCATAGGTGAGACAAGGCCAAAAGTCCCTTGGGTGGGTGAGGCTAAGTCAAAAGTCGCAAGAACCAAGAGTGAGGCAATCCAAAAGCCCTAGAAATGGGGTGAGACCAATCCAAAAGTCTCTAGAGCTCATTCTTATTCTTGACATGTGTTTGTAACATAAAAATGTGGAAATTGAATGCTTCATCGATTGAGTAGTTGCATACTTGTACCTTTGACATGTTATATGCCTTGAAAATGTGATTGAATAGGTGTATGAGCTATTGAGATTCAATGAATCTCACCCCCTCCTTTCTCTCATCTCATATGATCTAGGTGGAGTTGAAGATCCAAAGGATGGAAGCCAATGAGCCTAAATCTCCATCTCTTGGCAAACCTTTCTATTTTGATATACTATGATGACTAGAATGTAAAAGTAGATATGTAAATGTTATTTTTGAGCCATGACACTTTGAACAAGTGTAAAACTATGTAAAGTTAGTGTATGTATCAAGAATAGAGTCTAATGAGTAGAATTATGTATTTTGACCATTTGGGAGCCCATTTGTGTATGTATGTTTATGGAAGTGGCATAGTGAATTTAAGTTGCATGAAAGTTCAGACCTTATGAGGGACTTATTTATGTTATATTTATGCTTTCTAAGTTGCTCAAATGTGTGTGGAACCATGGATGGCTCATTTGAACCAAAGTTGCCTCTTGTTGGGACCAAAATTGCCATAAGCTTGAGCTATAGCAAAATCTGACCAAATGACCTCTTCTTGACTTGAAATTTTTCATGCAAGTAGATCTTGCCTAGAGCATTTTGGAAAGATAAAGATTAGGTCATTTGGAGGTCTGTGAAATTTTCTATGATTTTTCAAAGTTGGTATCAGAATTTCAGATTTGCATTGATACTGTTCATTTGGTCAGTTTTGAAATTGTGTCATCCGAGGGGCAAACGTGGTCCAATGGCTACGAAATTTTATAATTAGAAATTAGGCATTCACAGTGACTTGTAGCAACTAGAAGTACCTCATTTGGAGGTTTGAGTTGAGAGATATGAATTTTTGAATTTCTGGGACAATAGTAGTAGCTCAACATGACCTGAGTCACTGTTCCATTGAATTTAGGTAGCTAAACGTGCTTTCTCTGGTCTGAGTCCATTTTTAACATAAATTTAACGTTCATAGCTTTCCAAATTGGTATTATTTTCATGAATTGAATTTTTGTGGAATTAATTAGACATTTTCGAAGTTCATAACAGACACTTGCATCAGTACCAGTAGCTGTCCGAACCTTAACCCATTTTCGCGTGTCAAACATTTTCTGTGTTATGTTTCATGGCCTGGACATATTTTTAGAATAAATTAGACATGTGTAGCTTTCCATAATGGCCAAGAATGAACAATTTCAATTTTTCTAGAATTAGTTTCAAATTTTGAAACTTCCTATCAGTAAACTGAACCAGTGGCCCAGATAATAGAAACCCCAGTGGCTTTTCGGATGTC
Organism: Erythrophleum ivorense; assembly: GCA_026724425.1. Classification (NCBI taxonomy): domain Eukaryota; kingdom Viridiplantae; phylum Streptophyta; class Magnoliopsida; order Fabales; family Fabaceae; genus Erythrophleum; species Erythrophleum ivorense. Next base: position 2,820,340 of record JAIUCV010000034.1, on the reverse strand, counting down.
AATTGTTCTCTCCTTAATGATTCATGAGCTGAAACTATTTTTATCATGGGGTAGACATTCAGAGCTTTCTGTAATGGTAAATTTTGTTGGATTTCGATTTTTGTGGATTTAGTTATGAATTTCCGAAGTTGTGACAGAAAAATTGAAGTTCTGGCCGAAAATAAGAGTGTGAATTTGATGGTCCCCTTTGAGTTCCACGAGTTATGGGCCAACTTTGGTTATGCAAATGAGTTGTATGTATGTAATTAAATATGAGAACGTGTTGTATGAGCTCATATGGTCCATGTGACACCGAATGAAATTTTTATACTCGACGTAACGCGAAATAAGGCATTATTTTAATATTATTTTCCATTCCCTTTTGTTCAATTGATCATGTGAGACTTAGAAATGATCAGAAGCATGCTAGAAATATATGGTGTTACACCTCGTTTGTAATAATTGGCTTTATATGGTTATATTAGGTAAAACTCTTTTATATTTAATTTAAGCATAATAGAAACCCCTTTTCATGGATCAACAATGTATTATTTTTCATAGCTGGTTCCAAACCCAGAAAAAAAAAGAGGGTTGCGTCAGGCAGTCGATAGCTAATGTAAATCTTCGTTGAATTTTATGACATGGATTAATAATGTATTAGAAGTAATGATAGGTCGTTGCCTGGAAGCAACGTGCTATATAACTCAAATACAGTGACAAATGAGTAAGGGCTATTGTATCGATGCCTAAGTGTAGTAAAAAATAAATAAGGATTCTCATATTTTTGTAAATAAATGTGGGTAAAGAAGCTAGTTCATAAGAATAGGATTCATTTTGGAACTTGGAATATATGTATACTTATAGGTAAGTTAATGAAAATAGTAGATATTATGATTAGGAGGAGGATTAATTTTATGTGTCTGCAAGAAACTAAATAGGTAGAAGAAAAAATGAAAGAATTAGATACTTCACGTTTTAAACTAGAAAATGAGGTAGGTATAATTGTAGATAAGTTTTAGAAACATATTGTAGTGGATGTAAAAATGTTAAGAGATAGAATCATTGCATTAAAGTTTGTAGTGAAAAAGAAAACTTTTAATGTTATTAATACTTATACATCACAACTAGAGTTAGAAGAATATTATAAGATAAAATTCTGAGAGGACTTAAAATATTTAATTTAAAAAATACCATTAGGAGAAAAGATTCTTCTAAGAAGAGGTTTAAATGGTCATGTGAGGAGTGTATCTAGAGGTTATAAAGGTATTCATGGGGGATATGGCTTAGGAAAAGTTAATATAGAGAGTAAAATTATTCTAGACTTTTCATTATCATTTGATCTTACTTTAGCTAATACTTGTTTTAGAAAGTATGAGGAGCATCTTATCACGTACAAAAGTGGATGGGCATACTCTCAAATTGATTTATTTCTTATAAAGAAATTGAATAGAAAACTCTATAAGGATTACAAAGTTATACATGGAGAGAGCTTGATTACTTAGTATAAAGTCTTGGTCATGGATGCCTTAATTAAGAGAAGAGTAAAAAGCGAAGGCTAAGATAAGGTATCTAGAATTAAGTGATGGCAATGGAAAGAGGATAAAGAAAGGAGTTTGTAGAGACAAATTGTGGAGGAAGGATTATGAAAAGTACAAGTGCTAATGATATGTAGAATGAGATAGTTAAAGAGATTAGGAAGGTAGCAAATGAGATATTAGGTGAATCAAAAGACTTTAGACCTAGGAATAAAGACTCTTAGTAGTGGGATACAAGTGTACAAGATAAAGTTAAAGTTACGAGAGAGTGTTATAAAGTGTGGTCTTTGTATAAGAGTGATGTAAATTGAGAAAAATATAAGATAGCTAAAAAAAACACTAAGAAGGCAGTGAGCAAAATAAGAGTTAGGGCACTTGATGGGTTATACCAATATTTAGATATTACAATTGGAGAAAGAAATATTTACAAGTTAACTAAAAGTAAGTAAAGAAAGATTAGAGATATAGATCAAGTGAAATGCATTAAGGATGAAGAAGGAAACTTTTTGGTTATGAAACAAGATATCAGAGAACAATGAAAGGGTTATTTTTCATCAGTTTTTTAATGAAGGGCATGTGATTTTATTGTAATTGAATAGGTTAGACACTAAAGAGGAAGATAAAAAATCATACTTTTTATCATAAGATTTGAGAATCAGAGATAAAAGAAGCTATAAAGTGAATGGAGAATGGTATAATAGTTAGACTAGATAATATACTCATTGAAGTATAGAAGGATTTGGGAATGAAATGCATAAATTGGCTCACAAAATAATTTAACAAAATTATGAAATCGAAAAGAATGTTAGATAAATAGAGGAGAAGAACCTTAGTCCCTATTTATAAGAATAAGGGGGACATTTAAAAATGTGCAAATTATAAAGGAATTAAACTCATGAGCCACACTATAAAATTATGGGAAAGGATAATTGAGCGTAGGTTAAGACAAGAAACTCAAGTTACAGATAATCAATTTAGTTTTATACCAGAATGGTTGACCATAGAAGCAATATGATTGTTGTGAAAATTGATGAAAAGATATAGAGAGAATCAAAGAGATTTACATATGATATTCATTGATTTGGAGAAAAGCATATGATAGGGTACCAAAAGAGATTCTATGAAAGGTTTTAGATTAAAAAAGAGTATATATGACTTATATTCGAGCAATCCAAAATATGTATGATAGGATTATAACTAGTATAATAACAAAAGGTGGACCCATAGAACATTTCTTGATAACTATTGGTTTGCATTAAGGGTCAACTTTGAGTCATTATCTTTTTACTTTAGCATTAGATGTATTTACTGAACATATTCAAGAGCAAATATCACAATACATGCTTTTTGCAGATAACATAGTCTTAGTTGGAAAATCAAGAAAAGAGATGAATGAGAAGTTAGAGAGTTAGAGATTAGTTTTGGAAGTTCATAGATTTCGTTTAAGTAAAAGTAAAACAGAATATATATGGAGTGTAAATTTAGTAAGAGACGCATCACTTTTAGTGCATAAATGATAATTGAAAAATATATTATAAGTTATATGATTTAAGTATCTTAGATCCGTCATATAATATGATGGGGAATTAGAGGAAGATATACGACATAGGATTCAAGCGGGGTAGATAAAATAGAAAAGTGTTTCGAGTGTTATTTGTAATAGAAAAGTGTTCTTCAAACTTAAAAGTAAATTTTACCTCTCAGATATAAAACCTGTAATGTTATATGAAATTGAATGTTAGGCAATAAAAAGTTAACAAAAGAATAAGTTCAATGTTGCAGAGATAAGAATATTGCATTGGATGAGTGGACACACTAGACGAGATAGAATTAGAAATGAATGCATTAAAGAGAAGGTGTGAGTTGCACCTATTGTGGAAAAGATTATAAAATCACGACTTAGATAGTTTTGGCATGTGTGAAAGAGATCTATAGAAGTCCCAATTATGGAGTAGATGAGATGGAGAGAAGCCCAGTAGTTAGAGGTAGAGAAAGACTAAGAAAAACTATAAGAAAAAAAATTAAGAGAAATTTAAATTTAAATAATTTATCTAAAAATATGATTTACGATAAGTTTTTATAATGTCAATTCATTAATGTAGTCGATCTCATTTAGTGGGAAAGACTTTGTTATTGTTGTTGTTGTAGAAACCTCTTTTCATGTTTTTTAAATTATGCAGACCTCTCTTTTAAATTTAATATAATATAAATTTCTTATTTTTTATGCTAAATTTTAAAATAAGGGAAGTCAAAAATAATTCACTCTTCTAACAAGTTCTCTAAAATATTAGTAAATTATTTTCAATCACAAACTTCTATAAAGAAAATGTCTTCTCATTCTAATGAACAATTACTTGTGCAAGATTCAAGATTGAGTACTAATAAAACTCTAAATGGTCCAGAGCATAGCTATACTATTGTTATTTAATTTTTTCTAGTGAACATCATTTACATGTTTGTTTTGCTTAACCTTGTAGTAGATTTTGCATTTTTTGCTTTTGAACTTTGAGATAGCTAACTTCTCATATTCTTGCTCTCTAGTACTAAACAGAACACTTCAAAGTTATTGTGGCAGATATTTTCTAGTTGGTGCTGTGAAGACTTGAACCACTAGCTTCTTGTGCACATTTTTAGAACCAGCTTTTAATTAGGAAGCAATATTTGCTTAGATTGACACAAATCCTTCTACTGAGGGATTTGTTGATGCCTTGATGAGATTTTGTTAATCCCAAACAGTATCTCCTTTTGGAAGAAAAGAAGTTATCTTAATGCTGCCTTAGTATGAGACATTTAGATAAGTTGTTTAGATTGTTAAAAAAAATTAATTTTAGATTTCCATAGTATACTGACTTGTGAGTGTCAAGAATAGAATTGACAACCCTTTCAACTAGCACATCTATTATTATTTTGTTACTGCATTTCCTAGTATAATTAGTTACTTTCTTCTAGACTTGATAGTTTAACTTGCACAATTAGTAAGCATATTTAGCATACGAATGATGGGCAATTTCTATTAATGGACATCTGCTTATTTTAACTTGTCATGGGTAAATAGGTTGAGTTCAATTCAACTTTAATCATTAGTTTGAGCCAAGAAATTTAGAGTCAAATGGTATAGCAGACAAATATGACCTATGAAAGCTCATGGGAGGATTATAATTCCTATCTACAATTCTTAACTTTTTTTGACAGTTAGGTGAGAATTCGAAAATGCATGTAATGATAAAAAAAGAGAGAGCTCTCCAAAATGTTACCTTGTTGATTTTCTTCTCATGAGTATTCTATCTATTAGAGAGAGGGCAGATCCAGATAAAATCTATTTTTAGCCTAAATTAATACCATAATGGCTGTTCTATCTTCTAAATCAACCTAACTTCCATAGCTTAAAATCTAGAGCCAATTGTTGAAACTTTGCTTGATCTTGCATGTCATAAAGATATGCAGCTAGCCTTATATATGCACATTTGAATTTACTTAATTTTGTGTTGACTATTGTTGTTATACTGTGTTTCTTTGGTTTTGGTAAGAACATTAGAAGCAAGACTAATTATGATATACATAGGGAATAGCTATTTTTTTCTCCTTTTTTTTTGTCACGTGTACTTGAGAAATGACCTGTATCTCATCTTTCTTCTCTTAGAATAAAGCTAAACATAAACAACTACTTTGGCCAAAAAAAAAAAAAAAGGAATATTTTGGACCTGTTTGATTCTGTTTTTGTTTTATTGTTTTCAAAATAAATATTTTTTAAAATAAGTTTTGAGAATAAAGACATTAAAAAATCCGTTTGAATTATTATTTTGAAAAGTAATTATTTTTTATTTTTTTATTTTACAAAATAAAGGTTACAAAACATCTAAAATATGTTTTGATTTTTCTGTTTCCGAAAATAAAATTTTATTTTTTTATTTTACAAAACACATTATTAAACAAATTTTTTTTTATTTTTTTGTTTTTAAAAATAAAAAATTATTCTAAAAATAATTTACCAAACGGGTCCTTTATTTTTTTTCCTATTCAAGGAAGGAGCACATAAAATAACCCCAAATGAAAGTAATATATGTAATACAACAAATGTAGAACAGTAAAAATGGAATAACTTTTTAAATCACAGAATGTGGTTAAGAAATGAATATAGCTTACTTGAACTTTAGAATTGGTACTTTCATGATTAAAGAGTTGAAGTAAAGAACAAATTCTCCGTGTATTAATTTATAAAGTCTAGATGTTTTTCTCTTATTCATTCATATTTCTCTCTAATTTGTTCCTGGCTATCCTGAGTCATTTATTGCCTTTCTCGAATTCCCAGAAGTGGTTACAGTCACTATATGTACCTACAGTTTCAATCATTTTCTTTCTACCTTCCTTTATTGTTCATTGGTCCCAGATCATCAATTATATTACAGGTAAAATTACCATGGAAATCCTTTATTTTATTGGTATTTAAATTAAGGTTTTCCTTTTAAGCAAAAGGATATTAGAAAACAAAACAAATCTGTTACATGCTTTTCTATATTATACAGAATTTATGTTAATTGAAAAATTTGCCACCTGAATAAATTATTTTAGTTTAAATCAGCTTTGTTAATTGGACTAATTAAAATCTTTAGTTTTCCTCTTAAAATAATCGGTTATATTGTGCTCCAGATTAGGGTATCCCATGTTTATATAATCGTCGTGGGAAAAAAGAAGTATGCTTGATTTGTAAAATCGTGTTATAGAAGATTTATCATTTTTTAATGAGTGGATGATGACGACAATTTTATGATACTATTATAAATTATATACTCGCTCCTGCTCTAAATTCAAATTTAGGAAATCATTATCTCGCAAATTAATAGTTATATAGAATTTATTTTTAGTATGATCATCTAATTATTTTATTATTATTAAATTGTTTAGATTTTTTTTGGGAGAGTGTACTGTTAATGAAAGAAGTCAACGTTTTTCTTTGACATTGAGATGATAATGAAAAATGAATAATTGGTGATTACTATCCATAATGGGTGAACCATTATTTGCTTCTTGTCTTTTCCGGATTTTGCAGGTGGGCATCATACAATTTGATTCTTGGGTCATTCCAGTTGAACTTTTTTTTCTATCGTCTACTGACCTTTGATTGTGAAGGCTGAGGTAAATAACGGAATAAATATTCTCTATTTTTTTATTTATATTTTAGATTTTGCTAAGCTTTTGTGATTTAAGATTCATATTCATAAACTTTTTTTTTTCATGTACATGGCGGTAAAAGGTATTAAACTTATGATCTTTTATAAACTATAAATATCTCATGAGTAAATCATACTTAGTGGCGCAAATATAAGATAACATTCTCTCAATCATTGTAATGCAAAACTAATTTACATACTAAATAATATACAACATTCTTTCCTTAATTTATATTATTTTCCTTTCAATATTAACTAATTTTTTCATAAAAAATAACTTATTGTATTAAAATATTATGCATTATATATATATATTAAAAAAATTTCCGTAATACAATTAAATTAGTAAATCAGTATATCTTTTAAAATATATGTCTATTAGTTTTAAAAAATTAAACTTCTTGTATTTTAAATATACTTTACGGCTATAATAATATTGACTTTTGGTATATTATTTTTCTTTGATGTAATAATATTTTTTTAAAGAAACAAAATTCCAATTCAGATACTAATTTTTTAATATGAAAGTATGATTCAAATAATTGTTACCTAAAACTAAAATGACTCTCATAGTTGATTGTGGTCTCGTTTAATGGTCAATTTTTTTTTTTTTACATGGATATGTTAAATAGCCTTTGTGAGAGATTAAAAAAATGTCTGTAGTCCTTCGAGTCAAACCTGTATGTTTTCCTTCGGCATCCAAGGCATGCCAATAGCACGATGATAAATATTCTCTTTTCCACTCTCAAATATAAGTCACTTATTAAAGAATTATTTTAATTTAAAATATAAATTATTTTTTAACATTGTCTGCATCATTAAATAATTTTTTTCTTAAATATCTTTAATTAACATTGATCAACAAAAAACGAAACAGCTTTTACTTTCATGATGCACGAGGATTGAGAACCATGCAATCACCACGTTGCCCAACAGTGTTCGTCTTTTCATATCACCGTTTGACTTTTCAACTAAGTCCCTTCCTTAACCGAACACATCTCTCTGGTTTCATCTCTCTTCTCTTTCTTCTCTGGTTTTGAATGACTGTTTCTCTTCTCTCTCTCTGACAATTGGCCTCTGTTTCATCGGCTTCCATCTCTGTTTCAGCATCTTCTTTGTCCTCCCCATGGATTTGGTCAGTCTTGTTTGCCAATTGTTCCTCTTCATCTTCCGGTAGTTTATTTAAGTCCAAATGACTATGAGATGCTGTGTTCTCTGAACTTATACCAAAGTTTGCTAATGGACCTTCACCAACGTCAGAGACTGACTGCATGAAAGAGACATTCAAGTCTATGTGAAGTGGCATTTCAATCACTAATGGCTCTTCCGCTAGGCTGCTCGTACATGGCTGTCATGAATGGGTGTTTGTTCATAGTATTTCAGCTTAAATCTTTATTTTACTTTCAAATACACCCGCCACATTTTTAGCCTTAAAAAATTGGTGGGAAAACATTTGTTTTTCTCAGCAAATTTTACGTTAAAGAATTAATACTGTTTAGATTCAAAAAACTGTGAAAGAAAAAACAAAGAAGTCCTTAAGGTTAATAGTATAATTTATTAAGGATGGAGATAGGTTGTTTAATTAGGGGCAAATATGAAAAAAAATTATATTTTGATACAAATTTAATTAATTAAACTAACTTTAACTAATTTTCTTAATATATGTGAGGTAGGTAATGGTAACTTATATTTAATATCAGAAGGATTAATATTAAAATAATCTATCTTCATTATCATTTTTTTAAAAATTATTTAAAAATAATCACCGTTTCTATACTAGAAATGTGTTATCTATACATATGAAAAGTTTTATTAATTAATTATTATATATACTATTACTTTTTTAAAAAATAATGAATATAAAATTGAATCAAATCCAGTCGAACAAAACTAATACAAATCGATTAAAAAATTGATTAAAATGAAGTCAAATCAATTTTTAGCTTGTCAAAACCAAAAATGTTGGTTCAATTGTCAATTTTTTTTTTTTTTAATTTGGTTTGCCTTTAGCGAACTAAGCCGAACTCATACTTCTTCTCTATTATGAATTTAGAGATAAGGACTATAATATCATACTTATAGTTTATATATAATCATTTCTATTTCCTACTAAGAAACCAATAGAAAATAGATAAATGTAAGACCTATTTTAAAATTTTACAAATACTAAATGCTTTAAATAATATTAAGAGACTAAGAATTTTGTAGAATTTGTAAAACAATCTTATTTAATAAATATAAAGAGCATGTTATTTAGGATTGCTCCTCTCCTAATTTACTGGCAAGTTGTTGAAGACAAGAATGATCTAATATAGTAAAGATAGGATAAAGTAAATGGTTTCTAAAATCAAATTGCATTGGGAAAGAAAAAAATTATAAATTTAACATGAATCAAACTAATCCAAACAGAATTAAACTGACCAAAAACTGAATTAAATCAATTATTAAAGAGAATTGAAAAGATTCACCGTTTGGAAGAACTGATTAAGTTTGTTTAATTTAATTTTTGTCCAAAATTAAACTAAACCAAATCTACGAACACTCTTACATATAATGGTATATATATATATATATATATTATCTATATACACATGAATGATTTTACTCTGAGATTATTACCTAGCTTTTGTGAACATGACTTATATAATTATATGAAATATTATTAATCGTCTTTGTAAATGATTTGTCATTAGAGATGAAGACTTTAAATTGATTTCGATAAAGTATTATTGAGATTAAAATAATTTATTTTTGTAATTATAATTGCAAAAATATAGAGATTAAGTAGAATTACCCGCCTAGCCGAACTTTTTTTTGGTTACAATTTCTCAAAAAAAAAAAGGATAATATATATTTGTTGAGGTATCAGAAAACTTAATAATAGTGACATTATATATTTTTCAACAATCACAATCAATTTTTCATTTATAGTATATTTTAATTATGAGAAAGACATTTATTTTTAATTTCTAATAAACATGACTAATTTTATTATTTAATAAGAGATGCATTGCAATTTTTTTATTCATATCATAATATCGAAAATGTATTTTTCTGCAATATAAATCAATTATTCAAAAATAATTGTTTTGAAATATGATGAAGAATAAATTTAAAATGAGACTTTGCAGTTTAGTTCTTCTGCTCATCACATGAGAAAGAATGAGCAATAAGTCAAAATTGAAGAAAATGACACATTAATAAATATTTGTAAATTTTAAAAATTAATGAGGTATTTTAAATTCTATTTATTTTATATTATCTTTTGCTTACAAAAACAGCCCTAAGGCCTTGAGGATAGGAGTGAGGAAAGAGGCAAAGTAGATTTCAAACTGAAGTATATCAAAATTCCCTAACATGCACTTATGTTTAGGGTAATTACCACTTAAGCCAATCGTTTTGGATAAAATTATTTTTGTATTTAAATATGTTTTAAAATAAACTCTCAGTTATTTAATTTTGTCTAGAGTTTTTTTATTAAATATAAAATTTATCTATGTTATTTAGGCACAATATAGTGGCATGTTAATTTAAACTTTACAATATACTAAACAAACTAAAATGCATAACTCGAAATATCCTAGGAGATTATATAAATTGTGAGACACTTTAAATATTTTTACTCATTTTATAATATAAAAACCACAATAAATTAATTTTTAAATATTTCATGTATAATATATAGAGATACATATATACATAGTTGATCAATAAATTACACTTGTATGAATGTTAGGAAGGAAAGTAATAAGAAATTAATTCATTGACTATATATATTGATCATTAAGAGAGAAATAAATTAAATATATTAATTTACTTATCAATAAAGAATGCTATGAAAATTTTTCAGAAAGAGATTTATAAGACTTTATTAGTAACAACGAATTCATATCACACTTATATAATTTGACATATGTGGTAAAACTTTATTTGAAATTCATATTCACCTCAATGTGGTTTAAAAACTCAGCAACATTACAGTCACAATTGTGATTACTAGATACAATTACCTCCAAATACCAGATTTGGATTCCTTCCTTTAATTTTCTTGCTTTTAGTTTAAAATTAGATTAAAAAAAGATATTATAGGGGTATAAATCGTGAAAGAACCCCATATTTCTCTTTTTTCTTTTTTCTTTTTTAAATTTTCTCTTCATAGATACTGAAAATGAAATTTATAGCCAAAAAAATAAAAAATTAAACTTAATATGGTCAAGAACTCAGAAAGACAGTAATTTTTCTTTGTCTTTAATCAAACATTTGCTTACCTGTTTTTGTAGGTGGGATCGCTAATTTGATCAAAGCTTGACACTGCAGCTTTTTCTTGTCTTTCAATCTTCTACTGACTCTTAATTGCACAAATATTTGAGGTAAGTAAATAATGTTAATTCTCTATTTTTCATTTTTAATTATAGATTATAATATTTTGCAATCAAACTGCTTGACCAATTTTTTACAAACTATATAAAAATAATTGTTATATGTATATGTCCAGACTCTATCTATTTTTTGGTAAATATTTAAAATTTAATTGTTATAACAAAGTCTACTTACTATTTTTATTAATTTTTTATGAAATCATAGTGTTTGCATTGATTTAAAATAAATACAACTAATGTAGTTTAATAAAGCAATTTATTATTTAAAACGAATACGTACCTGTGGGGGGAAAACGCCTAGATGGTGTTAGTGTATCCTTTCTTATGGGTGAACAAGGAATGATAACAAAACAAAACATTTGATAGAAATGTTTATTGAGTGTTTTCTTTTTCTTACTAAGTTCCTAATAAGTGGGGATTTCCGTGAAGATATTACATTTTCTTTTCTTTAAGAAATTCAGTCTCCGATTTTAGAGTTTAAAGTTCTAGCCGATTCAAACAAATGTGGATTTTTGGTGCACGTTTAGGGTTCAAAGTTCTAACCTTCATGAGAGGAATTGCGCCATATTACTTTTACTAATATAACCTTCGAATGAAACGTCTTTTCTTTTCCATTTATCATGGCAACCAGTTTCCCATAAATCAGTCCCTTATCTAGTTGAACCTTTTTTTTTTTAATAACTTCACTATAATGACCTTGTTAAATATCTTTTACCAGCCCAATATTTGTTTGATTGAAATTTTCTTACCTGTCTATCCACAATAGCTACTAACATCATCATGTAGGCCAAATCGATGAACCGTTTAGAAATACATGACTATTAAATTGTTTAGTGATTCATAAACTTTTATATACCTCCTTGTATGAAACTTCTTTGGGCCTAGAAATGTATGTTAGGGATTGTTCAAAAACCTAAACTGTTATCTGAAGTTTTATGAATAATTTTATTATAATTTAACATATATATATATATATATATATATATATATCTGAATGTTTTTAAGGGAGAGTGTACCGTTAATGATAAAAGGCTTCAGGGCTTTTTTTTTAAAAAAAAAATTTAAATATTGAGGTATTGATCATACAAATTGAATCATTTGCTCACTTACTTTAAAATTAATGAATCATTTGCCTATGGACTCGTAGATGGGCATCACTCAATTTGATCTTAGAGTCAGTCTGCTACAAATTTTTCTTATCTTGTTGTGAATAAATCTTTGAGGTAATTAATGATATTTACTTTGCTAGAATATTACTTCCGTCTTTTTTGGGTGAACAAAAATGCGTATTTCTCTATGTTATTTAGGGACAATAAGATATGTTGCAAATTTGAATTTTAAAATATAATGAACATGTTAAAATGCACTTGCTTTCTATTTTAATTTTAATATTATTCTAATAACTAAAATTGTTTTCCATTTTTGTAACCCATTAATATTGCAATTAATTTTTTTTTTGGAGATGTAATGGATTTTTTTTTTTGGCCAGCGAGATGCTAATGGATTAAAGACAATAATCAATAATACTTTAAAACATTACAGTAATATAATAAATTAAAACACGATGATACGTGTTTAATCATATTTAAGGCGAGTAAAATACAATATATTTATAATGTAATTTGGGCTGTTTTTACTTTTTCAATGTATGTGGTTCAAAGTTAATATTCTGCTACTTTAATATTGGCTCCATTAGTACAACATTATCCTATGATTTAATTATTTCTTTTCAGATAAAATTCTCAAATTTCTCCTTATTATTTCATCTTAAATTACACTTTAAAGTAGGAATTTGGGGAATTGGGGAAGATAGGAGTTAGAGATTTTAAATGGAAAAATAATGAGAGAAAATAGGAGAAATTGAATATGTTGGATTGAGATGATAATGAAAAATGAATCATTGAGATTACTATCCATAATATCGTTCTCTTAATTTTATGAATCATTATTTATTTCTTGCTTTTTCCGATTTTGCAGATGGGTATCACTCAATTTGATCATAAGGTTGCCGCCCTGGAACTTTTTCTTCAATCTTCTACTGACTTTTGATTGCAAAGTCTTAGGTAAATTCCCTAACCCCCCCCCCCCCCCCCCCCAAAAAAAACCAACACAAAAACCAAAAAAAGCACAAAACAAAGAGAGTACAAATTCTCTATTTTTCATTTATTTTATTTTAAATTTTGCTAAACTTTTGTGAATTAGATTCACATTCATATATATAAACGAAGGATTTTATTATTTTTATTTTGTTTGCATGACGGTGAAAGGTATTAAACTTACAATCTTCAAAAACTATAAATATCTCATGGCTACATCATGCTTAGTGGCATACATAACATAACACTCATTTATACATTAAATAATTATACAACGTTGTTTCATTAATTAATATTATATTTCTATCAGTTTTAACTAACTTGTTGTATTTAATTTCCGTAAAAAATAACTTGTTGTATTAAACTATTATGCTATAATATATATAACAATTAGAAATTTTTCCGTAATATAGTTAAATCAATATATATATATATATATATATATATATATAAACTTTTTTTGCAATCTAACCAATTAAATTGAGTAACATAATATAGCTTAATCAATAGATAAATTAAATCATGCATGTGTAATATATATATATATATTAAAATGTACTAATGAAAATTAAAGTGTTAAAAGCCTTGTTCATTGACTTCAACTTCTTGTATTTTGAGTATACTTTACAGCTATAAAAATATTAACTCTTATTATATTATTTCTCTGTGTCGTAAAAATTTTTTTTTTGAAGAAACCAAATTCTAATACAAATAATAATTTTTTTAAATTATGATTTTGATAATTATTACGTGACAGTAAAATAGATAATTATTACCTAAAAACAAAATGAATCTCCTATTCGACTGGTAATCCCATTTAATGGCAAATCCTTTTCTGGGAGATGCCTTAATTAACACTTGAAAACTAGTTAAATAGCCTGTGAAAACATTAAAAAAAAAAGAATAAAAAAGTCGTTACTTATTTACCTTTTTTCTTTGAGATCTAGGAATGCTAATGGCTCTTTAGAAATTGTTATCTAAAAAAAAATTACCGTATCTATTCTCCCCCCATCTCTCTCTCTCTCTCTCTCTCTCTCTCTCTCTCTCTCTCTCTCTCTCTATATATATATATATATATATATATATATACGTTTTATCATTATTATATACTACTGACGTATTTCAATTTTTAAAAACTTGACTAAACTTGCAATGATGTCCACTTTATATTAGTATATATTGTTGTTAAATTTACGAGTTGACTTTTTTAGTTCAGTAAGTTTAAGTCTCTACTTAAAAAAATCATGTTAACTTACTTGTAAACTCGAGCCTTTAACTTATATAACTCAATTAATTTAGCATTTTTTTAATTGATTTTGACGAGTTATCATATAATTGAGTCAAATTGAATTTAAAAAAGATAAAAATTCTTAAATCGAGTACAATCCAATAAAAAAAGATATAAAAAATTTTTTTATATATGAACTTGATTAGAATTTTTATATTGAAAAATATGAATTATAGAATATAAATAATCTTTTAAAAAAATTAGTATAATTTGAATTGTATTTAAATAGATTTCATTTTGCATATTGTATTTTATATATAATTATTAACAAATGTAAACTCTTATCTTATAAGTTTATGATACGAATTTATATTACCAGTTCATCTCCCTTTTACGAGTTCACTTAAACTCACAAATTTGACAACTTTGTCAATATATACACATGAAAGATTTTATCTTTATTATTATTACCTAGTTTTTGTTAACATGACATATAATTATATGCAATTTTGTTAATTTTTTTTTGTAAATAATTTATTAATTCCTTATATATATGTCATAGGATACACACACTTCACACTCGCTGAATTATCTTATTCTAATAAAGCGTTGAAGCTTTATGCTGATCGTTCCTTCTAGGCACCAACAAGAAAGGAACGAACAAAACCGTTGGTCTTTTTCAATTATCTTTTTGACCTGCTGCGCAATAGAAATTCAAGGGATTGAAAACAATAAATAAAGGTATGTCCATCAGTTTAATATTTACTATTGAAGTTTTCTTATTTTATGACACTTTATTTTTATGTCCATCATTTTGAATTGGCCTTGGATATTGGAACACAAATAGAATAGTAATAATGGAATAGCTTTTTAATCACCAAATAAATGAAAAATTTTAGAATTGGCACCTTGATAAAGAACAATTTTTTTTTTAACTTTTAACTTTAATTTTTTGTTTATCTAAATAGTCTTGGTTTACACTGTTCTTTCTACTCTTCTCTCGGATTCTTGTCTTTGTCAATTCCTGCTTTCCCTCAGTTTCAGTCATCATCTTTCTGCTTTGCTTTCATTCTTCTTTGGCTCCAAAATTATCACCAAGGTTATCAATTATATTACAGGTAAAAAACAGAATGTATACAAATTCTTTGTTATACATGTCTTTAAATTATATTTTTTTAGCAAGGAAAGATTAGAAAACAAAACACTAAAGAGGTCTATTGTATGCTTTTATTTTAATGTTTATATTAATTGAAGAATGTTTGACAACTGAATAAATCATTTAATTTAGATCGACTACATTAATGACTAATTACTTTCTTTAATTTATTATTTACTCCTCCTTGTCATAAGTTTATTGTCTCATATATTTATATGTTAGAACATCATTTTAACTTAAGAATTTAAATTATTAAATAATTTGTTATAAATTTTATATACCTCTAACTTTTTTGGGCATACAATGTTTGCACAGACCCACCTTCTTTGTCCAATTTTTTATCGCTTAGTTCTATACGCTTTATGTCAAGGACTTTGTCAGCTTAAAAACTTAGGTTCCTAAGTGAATTTTTATGAATAATTTTATAATAATATCTAACACACACACACATATATATATATATATATATATATATATGATTTTTTTAGGCGAGAGTCCGTATGAAAAGCATTAGAGCATTTATTGAGATGCTAATCATGAAAATTGAATCATTTGAGTTTTAATTTATTGAATCCTTTTGCCTTCAAACCTGCAAGTGGGCATCACTCAATTTGATCTTGGGGGCACTTTGCTACAAATCTTTTTTATATTCCAGTGACCTTTGGATAAGCCTTTGTGGTAATCAACGGAATTTATTTTATTTACAATATTACTTTTCTTTTCTTTTTTTTGGGTTGGGGAGGACAAAAAGGGCTATTTCTCTATGTTATTTAGGTGCAATAAGGTATGTTGCTAATTTGAGTTTTAAAATATTATTAATATGTTAAAATGACAAAGTTGAATTATTAAAAGCTATTATATAAAGAATAAATTACTGTCCCTTCTCTTGAAAAGTACCTAAATTACATAATCCTCTCATCTATTATAAAAATATACGCAAAATTTCTTAAATTAGGATATGACTAAAATACCCTAAAAAATAATATTAATTTTTTAATTAAATATAGAAGTTATTAAAAAAATTTAACTTTTATTTCAATGTTACAAATTTCATATGCTTTAATGATTATTTGTCTCAAATAAAGATTTTCAAAAATTTCCTTATTAATTTCATCTTTCAAATTACACTTTTAAGTAGGAATTTGGAGAATAATGCGTGACTGGGTGGCGAAGACAGGAGTTAGAAATTTGAAAATAGAAAAATAATAAGAGACACTTGGAGAAATTGAACATTTTCGATTGAACGACTAGGTAAAAGTTTAACGATGAGGTAAGAATTTTCAAAGTGTGGGGCTTGGTTGGGTCAAGATTTTGAAATGCACTTAGAACTGGAAAAAAATTTGAGAAAATTAATGTTAGATTGAATGATTAGGTCAAAATTTGCCAATGAAACAATAATTTAGGAAGTGTATGGCTTGAGTTAACAGAGAGGGGGTAGGATAAATCATGAGGTTTTAGGACTTTCGTTTAAACTAAGAATTTTGGAACAAGGCGAATATTTGTGGATGTTGGATTAAATGAATAGACAGATAATTATGAATGGATAAAATATTCAGAGCGTCTGGCTCAATTAGGAAGATAGGAGTAAGAAATTATGATATAAAACTAGAAAAATGTTTTCAGAAATTAAAGAAACGGGATAAGATTTGAGAGTTTCTATCCAAGATTTAATGGAATTATAGCACATTGCAATGTTGTACTAAGAAAGCAAACTTAGCAAAATGATAATAACTTAAAACAAGATAGTAAAAATATTTAACCGTTTTTTCTTTTCAAATATTTGGTAAACAAATAAAACATTTTTAATCCTCATTATTCCTTTGCATGCTATGTCCTTAATGGTTACAATAGTAATAAGTCATTAATCTCTTAAATACTCTTAATTATGTATAATTATTTTTTGGATAAATTTTTACATATATTTAATATACCATGTCATCTAGACATTAATTAATAAAATAAAGCCAAACAATATAATAGCCCCCGCATAATACTTATATAATAATGGTATCATAATGGGTAAAAGAGTATAAGCCCTACGCATCACTTTATGATGGTAATAATAGAATAGTGAATAATAAAATGTAAAACCAAGTTATAAGTTGACATTATTTTATTAATAGTTGAGTTACATATTTTGTTTGATTGATTTTTTTTTCATTAAAAAGAATATAAATGATATGACACTCTTAGAACACTTTAAAATCTTTCTATATATACTGAGTTTTATTTAAGAAGTATTATTATGATGTGAAGGTAATTGCTGATTACATTGGTATATTAAGTGGATTCTTTAATGGGCTCCCAAAAAAAATAAAAAAAAGAAGTAACACACATATATCATTATGAGATGAAGATGGTTAGTAATTTACCGATTGCACTTAATTCCTTAATGTATATAATAAAATACACACACTTCCACACTTATTAAATTATTTTATTCTAATTAATAAAGCGTTGTAGCTTTATTCTGATCATTCCTTCAACGCACCAGCAAGGAAGGAAGGAACAAAACCATACGGTTTTTTTCCATTATCTTATTGACGTGCTGTCCAATAAAAGTTTGAGGGATTGAAAACAAAAAATAAAGGTATGTCCATTGGTTTAATATTTACTATTGAAGTTTTTCTTAT
The DNA here is from genome assembly GCA_026724425.1 of Erythrophleum ivorense. NCBI lineage: Eukaryota > Viridiplantae > Streptophyta > Magnoliopsida > Fabales > Fabaceae > Erythrophleum > Erythrophleum ivorense. The sequence continues at coordinate 2,802,166 of JAIUCV010000034.1, read as the reverse complement.
GTATATGACACTTTATTTTTATGTTAATTTTTTCCAATATTGATTTGATTTGCATTACTAATAAATCTAACAAATAGAAATACTTCTTATTAATTTATTAAAATTATTTCTTCGAATTGAGCTTCTTTTATCTATGAAGTTGTTTTTAATTAATTAGTCATTAATAAAATGAATAACACTATCATATAATTTTAGAAAGAACCCAAGCATGTTGACCTATATATTTCAAATATAACACAAGGCTTGGTGCGCAACAATAATGTGTACTGGCAGTTTTTCAATTTAAATAGTTCAGGCGTTATTTTGAAGTAAGGTGAAAGAAAGAAGGAATAAAAGAACCTTGTGTATTTTGCTCATAGTACTTTAATAAATTTTTAAATAATATATTTTAAATTTTGCCAAGCATTCCAAATTTATTAATTTTTTACAGGTCATTTTATACATATACTCCCTCGGGTCCAAAATATAAGTCACTTTTAACAGATTCACACTTCTTAAGAAAAATTAATTATGTTCTTAAATTTTTCAAATATTATCATATCTTTCCCGTCTTATCTATGTAGTTAATACAACTATTGTCATTAAATGAAAAGTTTTTAACATAACTGTTACCATTAAATAAAGAGTATTATAAGAAAAAATAATAATTATTATCAAATGATTTGAACCAAACTTTTTTCTTTTAGGTGACTTACATTTTGGACCAGAGGGAGTATATGTATGACCACAGTTAAATGGGGGATATCGTTATCGCAGTGGTGGCAAAGATTGCAGAGTATCTTGTGGCTCCAATCATAGTTCAAGCTCGTTATTTGTTGTGTCTAAGAAAATTTGAGGAGAGTCTACGAAATGAGAAAACACAGGTGGAATCAACTCTAAAGAGCGTGAAGGAACGCGCAAAGGCTACCAAAAGAACTGAAGAAATTACAGAAGCTGTTAAAAACTGGATGAAGGACGCGCAGGACATTCTAGAAGAGGCGCAAAAGCTGGAACGACAGGTTGAAGAAGCCAAAAACAGGTGTTTCAATGTGTCATCCCGATATTCCCTTGCAAAACAAGTTGAACACATGACGCAACAAATGGTGAAGCTCAGAAATGAACGCAACTTGGAGCCATTTTCCCTTCCTGTTGACCTTCCTGGCATCCATTACTTCTCTTCCAAAGATTTTCTATACTTCAAGAGTACAGAATCTGCTTGCAATGAAATTTTGAAGGCAGTCAAAGATGATAGGAGCAACATGATTGGACTGTATGGAATAGGAGGCTCTGGTAAAACCAGTTTGGCAAAAGAGGTAGGTAAGAAAATTGAAGAGTTAAAACTCTATGACAAAGTCATTATGGCAGTTGTCTCTCAGTCTTTAGACATAAAAAAAATCCAAGATCAAATCTCAGACCAACTAGGTTTTAAGTTTGACGAACAATCTATGCAAGGCAGAGCACAACGGCTATCCCAAGCATTAGGTAAAGGAAGGACTTTTATAATCTTGGATGATGTTTGGGAGTTTATAAACCTTGAAGAGATAGGGATTAAGCTTGAGGATAATAAGGGTTGTTGTGGCTTGTTAACCACTCGCAAAAAAAGGGTGTGTGAATCTATGGGTTGCCAAAGTATAATTGAACTATCTCTCCTAACAGATGAGGAAGCATGGACCTTATTCCAGCTGCACGCAAACATAACCAATGACTTCCCAAGTGAGCTGAAGGGTGTGGCAAGGGATATTGCGGATGAATGTAAAGGACTACCTATCGCAATTGTGACAGTGGGAAGAACGTTAAGGGAAAGGAGCTCTTTGGAGTGGAAGTTAGCGTTGTCGAAACTAAAGCATTCCCAACCATTGGATATTGAAGAGGGTTTGAGAGGCCCTTATGCATGCCTTGAGGTAAGTTATTATAATTTAAAAAACCCAGTAGCCAGGTCCATTTTCTTACTGTGTTCTATGTTTCCCGAAGATCATTGCATCAATAAGGAAGATTTGATTCGATTTGGCAAGGGGTCACTTGAGCTAGGTGAGAATGTTGACACAATGGAAGAAGTACGGGCAGAGATTTATGAGGCTATCAATATCCTCTTAGATTCTTGTTTGTTGTTGCAGGCTGAAAATGGCACTGGTAATAAAAATTATGTAAAAATGCATGACCTAGTTCGAGATGTAGCCTTGTGGGTTGCACGCAAAGAAGGTCAGGAAATTTTGGTGGCTAGCCAAGCGGTTCCAAAATTGTTGGTGGAAAATAGAACTATGAAAGATACAAAAATAATATCATTATGGGACTTGAAAGAGGATTTTAGGCTCTCTGATCAATTGCATTGTCCAACACTTAAGATTTTATTATGTCATTCTGAAAAGTTGTTACAAGAATCAAATGCATATCTTGAGGGAATGAAAGCCCTCAAGGTCTTGGCCCTCATAAGGTATAGCTTTCAGTGGGAATTTCATTTTAGCCGCCCTTGGTTAATGCCACAATCAATTGAAACATTAACAAATCTTCGCACCTTGTGCCTCAGAGGAAATGCATTGGGTGACATCTCTTTTCTTTGTAGCCTCAAAGGATTGGAGATTCTTGACTTGCGACTTTCTTCTTTTGATGAATTACCTAATGGAATTGAAGATATGAAAAAGTTGCAAGTGTTGGATGTGTATGACTGCTCAATTGAAAAAAGTCCTTATGAAGTAATAAGCAGATGTTCTCAGCTACAAGAATTGTACCTGAACTTGGAAGGTTTAGAGTCTCCTATCCCAAAAAGTGTCTCTTTTCCAAGATTGCAGAGGTATGTTATATGTGATTCGAGCATTACTGATTCGAATTATATCCTTTCATTATCACAATTTTTTGCTGACTGCATTGAAGTACTAAGAGCTTTAAGTATAAATGGCTTCAATTTCTCTGTTCCAAGTTCATCAATAAAAGATCTCTTTCTTAGAGCAGACATCCTCTATATGGAGAATTGTAGGTGGGATAATAAAGATTTAAATTCCAAGGTAAAGTGCTTAGTGCTTTTACGCTGCCCAGGAAAAAAAGTCCTTGTTGATGAGCCTGATGTCAACAATTTTCAAACAGAACAAGTGTTCTGCAACCTGGTTACCATAAGATTGGAATATATGAATGATCTTGAACAAGTGTTCCAAGATTCATCTATCAGTTGCTCTCTCCAAAAGCTACGAGAGCTAATCATATTCCTTTGTCCCAAATTGCATGACATATGCTTTCCAAACTACTCCAATTTGAGTAGTCTCAAGATACTTCACTTAAAATATTGTCCGATGCTAAAGTCAGCACTTTTCTCACCATTCATTGCCCGAACTCTAGCGATGTTAGAGGACTTGTATATAACAAGTTGCGATAATTTGAGGCATATAATAGCACAGCATGAGGGAGAAAGGAACGCCGATGGTAATAGTAACCAAGATGCTTTCTTCATGGCATTTCGAAATTTAAGATACCTTTCTGTTGATCATTGTGCCAAGTTAGAATCAGTTATGCCACTCTTTTTTGCTCGGAGTCTAGTAAGATTGGAGTCTTTGACAGTGCGGGTGACTCCTAAGTTGAAATATGTAATTGGTGGAAGGAAGGATGATTGGGTTTCGTCGTATCAAAGGAATGAAAACAAGAAGTCTATGGAGATTGAGATCAACATGCCTGCTTTAACAAAACTCTACTTTGGTAACTTGCCTGAACCAATTTTCCTTTTGCCTCAGCAATGCGATCCAAGTAGAAGGGTAAGACTATAGAAATTAAGTTTAATTTCATATGTTAGTAGAGTTCAATTTCTTGTATTCATCCATTTCTACATCTATCGTCTATTTATTACAGGAGAATGAGAATGACAGAGTATGGGTGGTTACAACTTTCAACCAATTGCGCAATCAAGTACTTCCTCAACCAATGCAAGCTCTCCTGAATTTGAAAAATCTAATAGCTGAAGGAATTCAAAGATATGAAGGAATTTTCGAATTTCGAGTTGGAAGAGCAGTTGATGGTAACCCTGTTAAAGAACAAGAACCTCTGAAGTTGAACTCAGAATTGTCTTATTTACATTTATATGATCTACCTGAATTGGAATTTATTTGGAAGAGTCCCACACAAATTCTGAGCCTTCAAAGACTTGAAAGAATTGAATTGAACAAATGCCCAAAATTGAGAACTACCTTCACCCTTGCTATAGTTCCAAGCCTACCAGAGTTGAGGGAACTTGTTGTAGCAGAATGCAACGAATGGGAGGAAATCTTTTCTATAGATTCCCTTGAAACCCTTTCTGCTTCTTCCCGCAATGTTTGCTTCCCCAAACTTGACTATATTTCGATAAGAAATTGCAACAAATTGAAATGGCTTTTCTCTTATTCTCTGGCTTGTCATTGTCCTTCACTAGCGAATCTAAGTATATGTGATTGCCCTGCACTTGAGGGGGTTGTTGATGGATTTGAAGGTAAAGCTGATGATGAAGGTCGAAGACATGGGAGTCGGGTACTATTTCCTAAACTGACGTGGTTTTTTATCCAACGATTGCCAAAGCTGAGAGAGATTTTTCCTGGTTTTGAGTACAACAGTTCCCTTCATCATATATATGATTGTCCGAACATACGTCTTAATAATACGCAGAATCCCTGTTGAGTAGATTGCCTCGTCAGCGCAACAGGTACACTTGGTTTCCATATATCACTTTTCTTCACCTCTTGCATACTTTTGGCAATACACACCTCTCAATCAATTATTTCCCTACCAGATTGCCTTTCTACGCTACATATGACATTTATGCTTTTTCTTTGATTATGATCTGGTCTTCAGTTTGTCAAGCAATTCAAGCTTATCGTATACTAATTAAAATCTTTCTTTTTTCAAACAACCAAATAATATTTGCAAACTGAAATTTTTTACTCTTTTTTTTTTCTTTTTCGATCGGCGAAGTTTAAGTTACCATGTCGATCACAAAACTTTATCTTCTTTTTTTTTTCCTAATTTTTGTCAAAAATAATTTGGTACACTACAATTTCTGTCTCCACCTATATATTGTGGAAAGTTCTTATTCGATGTTGCTTATTAAAAAAGAAAATTAATACTTTATTTCTTTCAGATTTGGAGATCAAATCAGCAAATTACATATGTATGGGGTTGCCGATGAGCTTTGGATCTACAAGTGGTCTCTTTAAGTTCAATTGTGTTTTACTTGTGGCGTGTGAAAGGTGTTGGATTTGTGTAATTGTGTTGAATATTCTATAGATGATACATAATTGTAAAATGTAATAATTATGCGGATTGGATTGTATGTTCTGCTTATTTCATTTGCACGGCTTGTTCATTTGTATAAGGAGTGGATATAATAATAATTGAATTATTTGGATGTTGGATATATTATTGACTTCTTATATTGTGCCTTATTTCATAGTTATGTAACAACCCAAAGTTTATAATAGGGATATATGGAGATATAGGTGAATGAAGTTAGAATGTGGTACCAGAGACATCTTTGGAGAATGAAGTTCAGATTACCATTTTGCCATCAGCGTTTTGCATCTTTATTTCTCGAAGGTTCTCGTTCTCTCTCGTCTCTTAAGCCAGCCACTATCTCTTCCTCTCCTTTGTCCCAAGCAAATTCCTATCTTCTTGTGATAGCTCCTCTCTTGTCCATCGAGTTAGTCTTGATATTCTCTTTGGGTTTACAATTTCTGTAATTTCCATTGCAGATCAGTAAGGCTCTCCATCCAGTTTCAATATTTTAATTCAATGTTACCTTTCTTCATGCTTTAAACTTTTTCCAGCAACCCAATTCTATGGCTTCGCCGTAATAACATTTTCGGTTATTGGAAGCAACTGACTTTGTTTCCTTCCATTGGCCTCTGTTTTCCAGCTCTAATGTAGCCGTGGGCCATGTCTTGGAACCTAAATTAGAAAACCTCAACTCACCCAAATACGGGCTTTCTCAAAATCAATGAAGTTGAAAGAACCTCGATGTTGAGCTTATTCGGTGATAGTTTAGCCTAACAGATGTATCCTTCTTAGGCATTAGACTGATGAAAGTAGATTTCATACTCACACCAGCATTGTTGCTATCAAATTCAGCAAACAACATAAAAGTCTTCCTTAATAAGATCCCGACAGTCTAAAAAGTGACAATAGCAAGACCGTCAGGCCTTGGGGCGATGCAATGCTCAAGCTCGTACAATCGATAAAAAGATCGAGCAAAGTCAAGATTTGATACGACCAAACCCAAGCAACTTACAAATGGTTTGATTCACATACAGCCATACTATTACTGTGGCAGGATTTTCTGATGAAATTTTCAAAAATTGGAAATGTCCGTAAGACCATAATTAAAAAAGACATGTCTCAGTTGTTCACTTGTTCCTTATTGTATCAGAACATAGTTTCAAAGCTCTAAATTAAGACGGAAGAAAAGTATGATCAAATACAATAATATATAGCTTGAAAGTGTATCCGCTTATGACTTACTTGTACGAATTGAATAAACTAACACGAACAATGATAGTGAAGAGACCAAGTCCTTCAAACCAAGTAAATTCATCATGAAGGTACAAGACAGCAACCTACACATAAATAGCATGAAAATAGAAGGTTAAGTGCAAGTAAATGAACAATCAACGACAATATATTAGAAAATTTAACAATAACAAATTAAAAATTAAATGTATTTCTATATATGATGCAGTTATATGTGTAGAATAACATAGATCTATAAGATAGAACAAATGAGGTGAGGAGAAAGACAGCCCGAGAGAGCTTGAGAGATAGAAGATAGAAAGCACTAGGGGGCAGGCAAAAAAACAGAGAAGGAGGTGAGGAGAGAGAGAGAGCACATCTCCAATGGATAGGAAAGCCAAAACAGATAGGATACTAAGAGCTCGAAACAAGGGAGTTCGGAACAGGGGAGTGATTGGTGTGGAAGAGAAACTTGAACGGGAAAGCAAGGTAGAACTAGAGGTAAGCCACAATTTGCTTGTTTAATCAGAATGGTTAATCTATCCCCCTTTTCCTCTTTCGGTCTTGATGGGCATAGGGCACTCCGTCAGTTGAATGGGGTCAATGCTTAAATATTGATTCAGTTTGGTTTATCGTATGACTCTGGTCGTGCTCTGTAACTAGCAATATGGGACTGTGATTAAAGCTGTTTGAAGGGCATAGTTACTAGCGTTTTAGATTAAATTCTAGGTGTTGGTTTTTTGCCGTCATATGGTCTGCTCTTTGCTTTCGTTTTCCTCTCTGGTTTGAAGTCAAAGATGTTTGCTTTGGGTAGATTTACCATGCCTTACTAAATTGTGAATCATGGTCTCTGTTGTTGCGGTGTGAAGTGTTGATTATGAGGTGTTTTTAGTGATGAAGTGAGTCTTCAAGAAACTCACTCATTAGGTTGAAGCGTTTTGGGCTTGCTGAATGCTACTTAGAATTGTTAACGTGCTGGGCGTTATGCTTGATTGGTATTAATCACTAATTTATTCTAAACCCTCGCATGCATTGGAGTTGATGGTTGGTAGACGGTGGTCTTGGTCTACTTACCCCCACTTTCGGCAATGACTGTGACAGGGTCGATGATGTTATTCCCTCTTCTTTCAATGCTCTGTTCCGCTCATGAAAAATATATAATGATTAGATGTTTATTTTTAAAATAGAAAAAAAGTTTATATAATTTTATTATAAATTAAAAAATTTATATAACTTATTTTTTGTTTTATGAAAATTTTAAAAAATAATAGCGATGTTTATATAATTTCCTAAAACTTAAAAAATATTTGTATTGATTTTAAAAATAAAAAAGGAATTTTGTATAATTTTAATAAAATTTATAAGAAGTCTTAGTGATTTAGTTTACATATTTTGATAATAAGATAAACTTATATTCAAAAAGTTTTTCTTGTTAATACTTCTTTCAAGTGTAGTTCAATAAGCTATAAAAGTTCTTTCTTAAAATAACCTCTCGATATTCTTTTTTTTTTTTTTAAAGCAAACTAAGATCTAAAATATTAACATAGTTCTTTATATAAATTTGTACTATTTTATGATTTTTTACACTCATAATAATTTTAATTTACAATACTTTTACAAAACATAATATGATTCACATAATTATTAATTTATATTATTGCACATGAATTACACAACATCAACGCTACAGAAGTTGCAATGCTTTCAAATGAAGGATGAAATGATATATATATATTTTAGGTGGGAGGGTTCCTTGATTTAATTTTGAAGTGCAGAAACAAGCAGAGCAAGGTAAAACCATAGTATTTAAAACCGGTTCGAAATAAGCCTACAACTATTGGATTATTGAATCAATAAAACTCGGTCAAAGACCGAGTTAAACCAGATAGTTCTTCGTTGAAGAAATCGGTGGTTGGAAGTGGCTTTCTTGCATCTCAAACCCGCGTCAAAGTAAAAGACTCAGATATGCTTTCCATGTCTCCCAACTGCTCTCCTTGTTAGTATTATACAAACAAATATGAATATAAACATATAAGTAAGATAATATATATATATATATATAATTATATATATATTTGTATTGGTTAAATTTTTTATTTGATAAATTTTTTTTTTAATTTATTATTTTTAAACTCTTTGCTTTTTATTTTTTAATAACAAATATAACCTTTATCATTATATCTCTATAATTGCTTTATTTATAATTATAAAATTTTAATGTTAAAGATTAAAAATAAAAATAAAATTTATATAATTTTTATTAAAATTATATAAATACATTTTAATATATTAAAAAAATTAAAATTTAAATATTATATCATATTTGATTTATTTTTAAATATAATTAGTTATAATATGTTTTAAAATTTTTATATATAAAGTAAAAAATATATATTTAATTATTACAGATTTAACTCTGGTCGAATCAATAAATCTGTGACTTCGTCAATTCAATAACTATCTAATTTTAAAAATATTGGGTAAAACTAAAAGCAAAGAGGCAAAGCAATGGAAACAGAGAAATGCGGAGGCCGAGAACAGTGAGCTCCATGGAAAGAAGAGGCAGAGCAAGTATTTCCCCCTATCTGTGCTGTATCAAGCCAAGTCCCTGTTGTTTTGTAATATACACCGTCTATGGTATCAACTTAAGAAAAGGATTTCAAAATCTGTATTTAATTAAGCATATTCAAGCAAAATACAAGAGATACTCAATCATAGAACTTAAGGAAGCCTGAACATGGAACTGCTGATATATGTCTACGTCCAGGCAGGAACTCGTTGGAAACCACAAATAGAGAAAAGTGGGTTAAGCTATTTCAAGTACTTAACCTCGTCTCATCACATGCAGCCAAATATGTACATGATTAGAAAAATCATGTGTTCCCTCATCAAGGCTTCCCTATTTTCACTTTGTTGAATAAAAGGAAATGATCTTTGGGTTCCCCTAGCTAGCTCTTTTACTCGTAAATCCTTTTATCAATTCTTAATTAGTAATTCAAATATACAAAGCTTTTCTTTTAAGTTTTCCTCGAAGCCAAGGTTTGCCGAAAGGCCAAAACTCTTGTTTGAATTATAGTACTTGACGGAGTTAATATATAAAAGAAAACTCAAGTATAATTTTTAAGGACTCAACTTTCTAATAAAAATGAACAATGGATATTTTGACAAAGGAAAGAGTAATTTACTTGCATTTAGTCCAAAATTTTGGTTTATTTTGTAATTTTGTTTCCTCTAACCTTGGAAGTCATTGGTTAAAATCATTATTTTGTAAAACATACAATAATCTTTTTCCTTCCTTTAAAATGAAAAAAAGAAAGAAAGAAGAGTATAAAAAAAAATAATATGTAAAAATAAACACATCATTTAAAAAAAAATTAAAATTTTATGAAAAAATAGTAATAAACAAGAAGAGGAGGAAACGCGGTGAGGAAATCACCTCATATCACCATCCATCGACAACGTGGATAAAGGGAGCGACGCAACATAGTGCTTCTTTTGAAATAAAGCTGTCGACCATAACAACAAAGAGGGAAGGTTGATAAAGTGAGATATAATGGGAAGAAGGGACGTGTCTTTTTCGCGCAAGCTTCTCACTCCACGAGACTCCATCCATCTTCCGTTTTTGTGGGTGCTTCTTCGCCTCTTTCTTCTTGTTTTATTTCGTGTCTGAGGCAGCAAATTCCTTGAGTGAGCTCAATACTTTCTCATCTTCTCCCCTTCGGTTAAAACGGTAGGCTCCAGCACTGTTGTGTCTTAGGTCAGTGAGTTTCTCTCTCGGTTTCAGTCCTTATGGTTCTTTCATGCTCTGATTTTTCAGCAACTAATTCCCCCATATCTTCATCATTTTCCTACCTTATTGCAGCATCTTCAGCTTTGGACAGCAGCTATAATCATTTTCTCACACTGACATCCTCCTATTCCAGCTCTAGTGGCTGGCCATGGATATGAAGTGGGAGCTTCCATGTGATCTATAACTTTGGATGGTAGGGAGAGGCTTTAGGTTCCAAGGGTGTAGGTAAAAGGATTGCTTCTTTGATTTTGTTCATGTTAACTCCCCATTAATTGGGATCCAAAAGAAATTTCATTTTTTTTTAATTCTCTTGTTGATAAGTCCTATTGAAAGCTTAACTGGGGATTTTTTTGTGATTAAAGATAAGTGTGTAAAGTGATGTTCGGAAGCTACACATAAGCTTGACTTTTCAAGTTTGATTTTCTAAGATAAATTTTAAACCATTAATGTAACACTAGTTAATTAAAAATGTTTATGCTAATTTTAGAACTGAATTGATCACTTGAATAAATCTTTGACAAGTCAAAAATTGAATTCTTGTAGTTAATTAACTTTTTTGATAGTGAGAGGAATTAGTAAATAAAATAGTAGGAATTGATGTAAATTAGTCTTTGCTGGAGGGTTCATTGGTTGCGTTGGAAATTGTTAAAAGGATACTTGAAAGCTACTCGTAAGCTAATTTCTTCAAGTTTAATTCTCTAGGTTAATAACATTAGATAGCCCAGCAGAACATTAGCTGTTAATAACAATTTTATTAGCTCTTAACGCAGCCCAGCAGTTCACTTCATGGTGGTATAAAAACTCAGCTACATTACAGTCACAATTATGATTACCATGGACAATTACCTCAATTACCATGGCTTAGATATCAGATTTAGATCCCCTCCATTTAGTTTTCTAGCATTTAGTTTAGAGTTAGACAAAAAAAGAAAGAAGAGGAGAGAAGAATGATTTTGAAAACCACTCACTCTCCTATGATATTTTGTTTAATAGTGAAAGAAGCTCCTATTTCTTTTTTCTTTTTTTTTTAATGTTCTCTATATAGATACTGAAAATTAAATTTATTCCCAAAAAATTGAAAAGTGAAACTTAATGTGGTGAAGAACTCGAAAAAAAAAAAAAATTTCTTTTCCTTTTCTTCTTTCACGCACTATCTATGATCTTGCTTTGTCTTTAATTAAACATTTGCTTACCTGATTTTGTAGGTGGGGATCAAAGCTTGGCACTGCAGCTTTTTCTTGTCTTGCAATATTCAACTGACTTTTAATTGCAGAAGTATTTGAGGAAAGTAACGGAGTGCTAATTCTTTATTTTTCATTATTGAATTATAGGATATAATATTTTGAAATCAAACCGCTTGATCAATTTTTTTTTAAACAATATGAAAATAATTGTTATATGTATATGTCCAGAATTTATCTATTTTTTGGTAAATATTTAAAATTTAAATGTTATAACAAAGTTTAGTATTTTTATTAATTTTTAATACATGAAATCGTATAGTGTTTGCATAGTAAAATTTGATTTGAAACAAATACAACTAATGTAGTTTAATAAAACAATTTATTATTTAAAACAAAGACGTACTTTTTTGGGGGGGGGGGGGTCTGCGTAGTGTACCCTTTCCTATGGGTGAACAAGGAATAATGACAAAACAAAAGAGGAAAAACATTTGATCAAAATAGGTATTTAATGTTTTTATATTGTGTTAAAAGAGGAAAAGCATTTGATCAAAATAGGTATTTAATGTTTTTATATTGTGTTCAAAATGAGATGCAATAACAATCTTTTGATGCCTAATAAGAATATCTTATTTTAAAGCTTTGAGAAACAAAACTGAGTAAATGCAGACATCAAAATAGGTATTTTATTTGGTATGCATTTCAACTTCTACCTCCTACGCAACTTCTTCATGAAAGTAATTGTGCCATATCTCCTTCACTGATGTAATCTCTTTCAAAAGAAACTTTTTTTCTTGTTCCTTTTAGTGCCAGTTTGGCAACACGTTGGGAAACCACGTTAAAAAAGAAGTTTCAAAATCTTGCTTTGTATGAAACGTAATTTTGGGGAGCGTTAACGCCTTTCCAAACACACCATTAGTCTCTCGTAAGTCAAACCCTTATCTAGTTGAACCTTTTATATAACTTCTTTACTATAGTGACCGTATTAAATATCTTTTGCTAGCCCAATATTTGTTTGATTAAAATTTCCTTATCTGTCTATCACAATAGCCTCTAACCGCATCATATAGGCCAAATCAATGAACCTCTTAGAAGCACGACTCTTAAACTCATAAAACTTCTTTAGGCATAAAATTTATGCATAGACCCACTTACTTTGTCTGATTTTTTATCACTTGGTTATATAAGTTTTAATATTTTGTCAAAGATTGTCATTATGTCAGAGACTGCGTAAAAACTTAAGTTTTTTTAAATGAATTTTTATGGATAATTTTATAATAATATCTAACACATATTTATGATATTTTTTAAGTGAGAGTTTACCATATGAAATGCATTACATTGAATTCTCTATAATGATATAGTTATGTAATAAGAGAAAAAATGACATAAAAATGTGAAAATATGTATAGGATTTATTTTCTCTCTTTACACATATTTCTTTTTTCTCTTAATTTGGATCCTCTCTTTCTCAATACACTATTCTATTAAAGAGAACTAAGAAAAAGTCATATAAAAGAGTGAGAGTATTTATTGGGTTCACTTTTTCTCTTCCCACGTACTTCCTTTTTTTTTTTTTTCTCTCTCTCTTTGTTTCCCTCCAATAAGATAGCATTCTGTTCTCATTGAGCACGAGATAATCCAAATTCCTTTTCTCTCTATCTCTCTTATTGTCTTATGTATAGTACTCTATTTACTACAGAAGATCCAAATTCTAAAGCATTTATGTCCTTTTTTATTTTTTAAACTACTGAGATGCTAATCATGAAAATTTTGCTAACCTAGTCTTAATTTTGCCTTCAAACTTGCAGGTGGGCATCACTCAATTTGATCTCAGGGTCACTTTGCTACAAATCTTTCTTACATTTTGGTGACTTTTGGATAAGGCTTTGAGGTAATTAACGGTACTTATTTTATTTACAATATTACTTATGTTTTCTTTTTTTTATTTTCGAACAAAATGAGTTATTTCTCCATGTTATTTAGGTGCAATAAGGTATAAATTACTATTATTTCTCTTAAAAGATACCTAAATTATATAACTTTATCCTCTATTATGAAAATATATACAAATTCTTCTAAGTTAAAATAGGGCCAAAATACCTTCAAGAATAATATTAATTTCTTTTATTAAAAATATAGCTTATTAAAAGGTTATTTTTAAAATTTTTATTTCAATGTTATAAATTTCATATGCTCTAATATTTTTTCTCAAAATAAAGATTCTGAAAATTTTCCTTATTATTTTCATTTCAAATCAGACTTTGAAGTCGGAATTTGGAGAATGCGTGACTGGGTGGGAAAGATAGAAGTCAGAAATTTGAAAATAGAAAAATAATTAGAGATAGTTGGAGAAATTGAATATTTTAGATTGAACGACTATGTAAAAGTTTAAAGATGAGGTAAGAATTTTCATAGTGTGGGGTTTGTTTAGTCTTTTTTTTTTTTTAGTTTGTTTTTTCATGATCTCTTTTGTTAGTCTTTTTTACATGGAATTGGGTATCATACTTTTACGATGAGTCTTGGCTACTAAATTTTTATGTCTCTATCTCTTTTTGTTTTGTTTACTTATTTATCTTTAAAAAATTAAAAATGTAGAGTTTTCAAAAATCCAAAAATAAAAAAAATAAAAAAGAGAACAATGAAGAAGAATGGAGATATATTTAATTTGGTTTTCACAAATTGTAATACAACAGCAAATATCAAATTTGTTTTGTCTGTGAAAATTGAGTTATTTTTATTTTCTTACTTTTCTCATAAAAAATAATAATTAAAAGTCACTAACCCAATTACCGATGATTTCTTACCTCATATTTTAACTATATAAACTTTAATCCATTCATCCAGTATGTTAGATTCTCAAGGCATGTCTATTTTTCATTTTTAAATATTTTATTTTCTTTATTTTTATAAATATATTATTTTTATTGCTTTTTGTAAATACTTCATGTTTATTTTTTTCTTTTTACAAATATTTTATTTTAATTTATTTTAATTTTTTTTCTTATTTTCTCTCTTCTTTTTGCTTATATTTTGATTAGGGTGATTAAAATAAAATCAATGTCATATTTATTTTGCATAGTTGAATTAGAAATTACTATTGTGGGCTGTGCAACACTTTTTTATGTAGACTTACTTTCAAATTTAAGTCCAGTTTACATGCCTTTTTTTTTTGTCTTTTCCTTGAAAAATAAAAAAAATTTATAAAATTTTGCCTTTCATAATTTAAATTTTAGTGGCAACTTCTTTTTTTGTTTTTGTTAAAAGAATAAAAAATATTTTTTTTCCTACACTTCATAGTCACATTTTCAAGTGTGACGGAGGACATGGCCTAGCATTCTTCAAAATATCCAAATAGACTGTATAAAATCGGGTTAAACAATACCAAAATACCATAGTTTCCTTGAAAAAAAATTGTGCTAACAGAGGCATCAACAATGAAGCACATGCACATGGGGCTGCGGGATTTTTTTTTTTCAAGAAAAAAAAAGATATGATACCCTTGGGATACGTTATTAAAATTCAAAAGATTTATCAAATTTTTCAATGCAAATGTTAAGGGTATAGGCTAGAAATCACGGGCTCAGTCTTCTATATATTCAAAAGAATCCAATAAATTCTTGAAAATTATTATTCATATTCAAGAGCATGGATCAAGTCTACTAAATAGTACACATCAGTTTACCTTATACAATTGTTAGAGTAATTTTTACATTCACTCGATACATTATGTTATTTATATATTTAATATTTAAAGTTTATTTTATATGTAGATCTATCTGTATTGTATATAAATTTTATTTATATAAATTTAATTATATTCATTGATTTTTTTAAATGTGTTATGCTCCAAGTTGATTTAAAAAAATTTTCAAATTTTTTTTATGAAATAAACCAACTTTTATTTTTTGTAATATTATATTCTGATCCCTAGCATAGGGCTGGATGGTAGACGGGGGTCTTGGTCTACTCACCACCACTTTCGACAATGATTATGACGGGGGGTGATTGCTATTTCCCCTTTTCAATGCTCTGGTCCGCTCATGAATAATATATAATGATTAGATATTTATTTTAAAAATAAAAAAGTTTATATAATTTTATTATAAATTAAAAAAATTATATAATTTATTTTTTGTTTTACAAAAAATTTGAGATATTTATATAATTTCGTCAAACTCAAAAACTATTTGTATTGATTTTAAAAATAAAAAAGAGATTTTGTATAATTTTAATAAAATTTATAAGAAGTCTTAGTAATTTAGTTTACATATTTTGATGATAAGATAAACTTATATATAATAAGTTTTTCTTGTTAATACTTCTTTCAAGTATATTTCAATAAGTTATAAAAGTTTTTTCTTAAAAAGAACTTTAGGATATTCTTTTCCAATAAAAAAAATGTAACTAATATCTAAAATATTAACAAAGTTCTTTATATAAATTTGTACTATTTTATGATTTTATACACTCATAATAATTTTAGTTTACAAGACTTTTACAAAACATAATACAATTCACATAATTATTAATTTATATTATTGCACAGGAATTACAAACATGAACGCTACAGAAGTTACAATGCTTTCAAATGATGGATGAAATGATATATTTTTTTAGGGGGGATGGTTCCTTGATTTAATTTTGAAATGCAGAAGCAGGCAGAGCAAGAGAAAACTGAAAAGACAGAGGCAAAGCAATGGAAACAGAGAAATGCGAAGGGCCAGAACAGTGAGCACCATGGAAAGAAGAGGCAGAGCAAGTATTTTCACCTGTGCTGTATCAAGCCAAATCCCTGTTGTTTTGTAATATACACCGTCTATGGTATCAACTTAAGAAAGAATGTCAAAATCTGTATTTAATTAAGCATATTCAAGTAAAATACAAGAGATATTCATGTAGGAATTTTTATGGGCCGGAATCAATTGGTTTTTGTTTTAAATAAAAATGGGTTGATTAATGATCCATGAGAGATGTATTGGGCCCACTTATTATAAGTGATCATATTATTTTGGGCTGGATATCTAATTGATTAGTATAGATAAAAGTGCGGGCTCATAACTCATAGGCCCATAATGAGTGGGTACTAGAGTTCTATTTAAACTTGGTTAAGTCCCTTCTATGTTCACGATGAATTCTAACTCCACAACTTACCTCATTATAAGTTGTGATAGGGAGTGTGTGAATCACAGAAGAAGCCCTAATCTCTTCAAACTTTCAGGCATTCAGAATCAACATGATATCTTAAATCTATCATCACGTCTTCTACACGTAATTAATCTAATATTCTAAATTCATATAATTATTGAGAATTTATTCTTACAATTCAATCATAGAACTTAAGGAAGCCTGAACATGGGGCTGCAGATATATGTCTACATCCAGGCAGGAACTCGCTGGAGACCACAAATAAAGAAAAGTGGGTTGAGCTATTTCAAGTACTTAAGCTCATCTCATCACATGTCGTCAAATATATACATGATTCGAAAAATCATGTGTTCCCTAATCTAGGCTTCCCTATTTTCACTTTGTTGAATAAAAGGAAATGATCTTTGGGTTACTCTAGCTCTTTACAAGTAAATCCTTTTATCAATTCTTAATTGGTAATTCAAATATACAAAGCTTTTCTTTTAAGTTTTCCTCGAAGCCAAGGTTTGCTGAAAGGCCAAGACTTTTGTTTGAATTATAGTACTCGACGGAGTTAATATATAAAAGAAAACTCAAGTATAATTTTTAAGGACTCAATTTTCTAATAAAAATATGAAAAATGGATATTTTGACAAAGGAAAGAGTAATTTACTTGCATCCACCCACAACGTGGATAAAGGGGGTGACAGAACATAGTGCTTCTTTTGAGAAATAAAGCTGTCGGCCATAACAACAAAGAGGGAAGGAAAGGGACTGATAAAGTGAGATATAATGGGCAGAGGGAACGTGTCTTGTTCGTGCAAGCTTCTCACTCCTCGAGACCCCATCCATCTTCCGTTTTTGTGGCTGCATCTTCGCCTCTTCCTTCTTGTATTATTTCGTGTCTGGGGTAGCAAATTCCTTGGGTGAGCTCGATACTCTCTCATTTTCTCCCCTTCGGTTAAAAGAGTAGGCTCCAGCACTGTTGTGTCTTAGGTCAGTGAGTTTCTCTCTCGTTTTCAGTCCTTATGGTTCTTTAATGCTCCGATTTTTCAGCAACTAATTCCCCCATATCTTCATCATTTTCGGTTTTCCTACCTTATTGCAGCATCTTCAGCTTTGGACAGCGGCTATGATCATTTTCTCACACTGACATCCTCCTATTCCAGCTCTAGTGGCTGGCCGTGGATATGAAGTGGGAGCTTCCATGTGATCTATAACTTTGGATGGTAGGGAGAGGCTTTAGGTTCCAAGGGTGTGAGTAAAAGGATTGCTTCTTTTATTTTGTTCTTGATAACTCCTCCTTTATTGGCATCCAAAAGAAATTTGACTTTTTTTAATTCACTTGTTGATAAGTCCTATTGAAAGCTTAACTGGGGATTCTTTTGTGATCAAAGATAAATGTGCAAAGTGATGTTTGGAAGCTACATATAAGCTTGACTTTTCAAGTTTAATTTTCTAAGATACATATATATATATATATATATATATATATATATTGATACAAAGGGGGCGAAAGCCCAAAACAAAAGCAAGGGGGAGACTTATCTTTCCACTGTCTTTTAATCGCAAAAGCCTCTTAGGCAAATAATATTATGACTCTCTCTCTCTCTCTCTATATATATATAGTTTTGTTTAAATTTAGAGCACGTTTGGAAGAAGTATTATCACAATGTGAAGGTGACTACTAATTACATTGGTGCCTTAGATTCTTTAATGTGTTCTAAAAGAAAAAAAAACACACACACATATATCATCATGATGTGAAGACAGTGATTAATTATACCGAATCTGCTTAATTTTTTAATATATACCATAAAATACACCCACTACACACTCTGCTAAATTAGTTTATTCTAATAAAGCGTTGTAGCTTTATTCTGATCATTCCTTCAGGGCACCAGCAAGGAAGGAAGGAACAAAACCATACGGCCTTTTTCCATTATCTTATTGACCTGCTGCCCAATAAAAGTTTGAGGGATTGAAAACATTAAATAAAGGTATGTCCATCAGTTTAATATTTACTATTGAGGTTTTTCTTATGTATATGACACTTTATTTTTATGTTAATTTTTTTCAATATTGATTTGATTTGCATTACTAATAATTCTAACAAATAGAAATACTTCTTGTTAGTTTATCAAAGTTATTTCTTCAAACCGAGCTTCTTTTTTTTGTGAAGTTGCTTTAATTAATTAGTCATTAATAAAATGAATAACATTATCATGTTATTTTAGGAAAAAAACCCAAGCATTTTGACACATATATATTTCAAATATAACACAAGGCTTGGTGCACAACAAGAATATATACTAGTAGTAGTTTTTCAATTAAAAGAGTTCAGGTTATTTTGAATTGAGGTGAAAAAAATAAAAGAAAGAGAGAATAATAGAACATTGTGTATTTTCTCATAGTACTTTAATAAAATTTTTAAATTCATTATATATATATATGTGTGTGTGTGTGATCACAGTTAAATGGGGGAGATCATTATTGCAGTGGTGGCAAAGATTGCAGAGTATCTTGTGGATCCAATCATAGGCCAAGCTCGTTATTTGTTGCGTCTAAGAAAATTTGAGGAGAGTCTTCGAAATGAGAAAACACAGTTGGAATCAGCACAAGAGCGCGTGGAGGAACGCGCAAAGGCTACCAAAAGAACTGAAGAAATTACAGGAGCTGTTAAGAAGTGGATGAAGGACGCCAAGGACATTCTACAGGAGGTGCAAGAGCTGGAACGAAGGGTTGAAGAAGCAAAAAACAAGTGTTTCAGTGTGTCATCCCGATATGCTCTTGCAAAACAAGTAGAACGCAGGACACGACAGATGTTGAAGCTCAGCAATGAATGCAACTTCGAGCCATTTTCCTTTTCCATTGAAGTTCGTGGTTACTTCTCTTCCAAAGATTTTGTGTACTTCAAGAGTACAGAATCTGCTTGCAATGAAATTTTGAAGGCAGTCGAATATGACAGGAGCAACATGATTGGACTATATGGAATGGGAGGCTCCGGTAAAACCAGTTTGGCAAAAGAGGTTGCTAAGATAATTGAAGAGTCAAAACTTTATGACAAGGTCATTATGGCAGTTGTCTCTCAGCCTTTAAAAATTGAAAACATCCAAGATCAAATCTCAGACCTGTTGGGTTTTAAGTTTGATGAACAATCTATGCAAGGCAGAGCACAACGGCTATCACAAGCGCTAAGTAAAGGAAGGACTCTTATAATCCTGGATGATGTTTGGGAGTATATAAACCTTGAAGAGATAGGGATTTGGTCCGAGGTTGATAAGGGTTACTGTGTCTTGTTAACCACTCGCAATAGAAGGGTGTGTGAATCTATGGGTTGCCAAAGTATAATTGAACTATCTCTCCTAACAGATGAGGAAGCATGGGCTTTATTCAAGCAGAATGCAAACATAACTAATGACTTCCCAAATGAGATGGAGCGTGTGGCAAGGAATATTGCTGATGAATGTAAAGGACTACCTATCGCAATTGTGATAGTGGGAAGAATGTTAAGGGGAAGTGGGAGCTCTTCTGAGTGGGAGTCCGCATTATCCAGACTAAAGCTTTCTCAACCACCGGATATTGAAGATGATTTAAGAGGTCTTTATCCATGTCTTAAGTTAAGTTATGATAATTTAAAAAAGCCGGTAGCCAAGTCCCTTTTCTTATTGTGCTCTTTGTTCCCTGAAGATCATGAAATCAATAATGAGGATTTGATTCGATTTGGCATGGGGTTACTTGAGCTGGGTGAGAATGTTGACACAATGGAAGAAGCAAGGAGAGAGATTTATGTGGCTATCAACATCCTCTTAGATTCTTGTCTATTGTTACATTCTGAAAATTATATTGGTAATAAAAATTGTGTAAAAATGCATGACTTAGTTCGAGGTGTAGCCTTGTGGGTTGCACGCAAGGAAGGTCAAGCAATTATGGTAGCTAGTCAAGCAATTCCAAGAATGTTAGTTGAAAATGAAATGGTGAAAGATACAAAGGTAATATCATTGTGGGACTTGAAAGAGAATATGAAACTCTTCGATCAATTACATTGTCCAACACTTAAGATTCTGCTACTTCATTCTAAAAAGTACATTAAAGAACCTGATGTATATCTTGGAGGAATGGAAGCCCTCAGAGTCTTGGCCCTCATAAGATCTAGCTTTGATTGGTTCATGACATCTAGCTTTGATTGGCCTTTTGAGGGGAGCATTAAGTCGTGGTCACTGCCACAATCAATTGGGTCATTAACAAATCTTCACACCTTATGCCTGAGAGAAAATGCATTGGGTGACATTTCTTTTTTGAGTAGCATTAAAGGATTGGAGATTCTTGACTTACGTGGTTCTTCTTTTAATGAATTACCAATTGGTATTGCAGATATGAAAAAGTTGAAATTGCTGGATTTGTTTAACTGTACAATTGAGAAAGATCCTTATGAAGTAATTGGAAAATGTTTACAGCTACAAGAATTACACTTATGGGATAACAGATCTACTTTCCCAAAAAATTTATCTTTCCCAAGACTGCAGAGGTATGTTATATGTGATTCCACATGCCATTTTCCTCATTTTCACCCTTCGTTATTACAATATGTTGCCGATTGTGTTGAAGAATTAAGAGCTTTATGTCTGCAAGGCTGCAATGTCTCTGTTCTAAGTTCATCAATGAAAGATCTCTTTCTTAGAGCAGACATCCTTTTTGTGGTGAACTGTAGGTGGAACAATAAGGATTTAAATTCCAAGGTAAAGTGGTTAATGCTTATTCGCTGTCCAGAGAAAAAAGTCATTTTTGATAACCCTGATGTCAACACTATCCAAATAGAACAAATGTTCTGCCACTTGGTTATCTTAAGATTAGAAGATATGAATAATCTTGAACAAGTGTTCCGCGATTCATCTATCATTTGCTCTCTCCAAAAGCTACAAGATCTATGCATAGTCAATTGTCCCCAGTTGCATAACATATGCCTTCCAAACTACTCCAATCTATGTAATCTCAAGGAACTTCGATTACTTGATTGTCCAATGCTGAAGTCTGCACCCTTTACACCAACCATTGCCCAGACTCTAGTGCTGTTAGAGGTATTGTATATAAGTGATTGCAATAATTTGAAGCATATGATAGCAGAGCGTGAGGAAGAAGGGAATGCTGATGGTAATTCGGAATCTTTCTTGATGGCATTTCAAAATTTAAAAATCCTTTCTGTTGAATGTTGTGCTGAGTTAGAATCAATTCTGCCACTCTTTTCTGCTCGGAGTCTATTAAAATTGAGGTCTTTGACACTATGGGAGACTCCTAAGTTGAAGTATGTAATTGGTGGAAGGAAGGATGATAGGGTTTCATTGTATCAAAGGAATGAAAACAAGTCAATGGAGATTGAGATTAACATGCCTGCTTTAACGAAACTCCACATGGATCACTTGCCTGAGCTAATTAGCTTTTTTCCTCAACAATACGGTCCAAGTACAATGGTAAGACCATGGAAATTAATTGGGTTTAATTTCTTATGTTAGTAAAATTCAATTTCTTGTATTTATCCATTTCTACGACTGCCATCTAATTATTTTATGCATTTACAGGAGATTGAGAATGAAAGAGTAAGGGTGCAGGTTACCATAACCTACAACCAGTTGCGGAATCAAGTACTTCCTCAACCATTGCAAGCTTTCCTAAAGTTGAAAAGTCTATTTATGGAAGCAATTCAAAGATATAAAGGTATTTTTGAATTCGAAGTCGGAAGAATAGTTGATGGTGACGCTGTTGAAGAACAAGAACCTTTGAAGTTGAACTCAGAATTGTCTTCTTTAACATTATTTGATCTACCTGAGTTGGAGTTTATTTGGAAGGGTCCCACCCAAATTCTGAGTCTCCAAAGACTTGAAGAAGTTAGTTTGCTCAAATGCCCAAAACTGAGAACAATCTTCACCCGGACTATTATTACAAGCCTACCCGAGTTGAGGAGACTTGACGTAACAGACTGCGAAGAATGGGAGGAAATCTTTCCTGCAGATTCACTTAAAATCCTTTCTGCTTCTTCCCGCAATGTTTGCTTACCCAATCTTTCCACTATTAGGATATCAAATTGCAACAAAGTGAAATGGCTTTTCTCTTATTTGCTGGCTTGTCAATGTCCTTCGCTTACGTATGTGTCGATAAGTGATTGCCGTGAACTTGAGGGGGTTGTTGATGGATTTGAAGGTAAAGTTGGTGATGAAGGTGGAAGACATGGAGACCATGTTCTGTTTCTCCAACGGGCTAGATTAAATCTCGAACGATTGCCAAAGCTGAGAGAGATTTTCCCAGGTTTCGAGTACAACGACAAGCTTCACGAGATACAAAATTGTCCAAACATACGTCGTACGCGCAAAATCCCACTTGAATAGACTGCCCATCGGCGCATCAGGTACACTCGGTATCCATCACTTTTACTTACCTCTTACATACTTTTGGCACTACACGCCTCTCAATTATTTCCCTTCCAGATTGCCTTCTTATGCTACATATAACGTTCATGCCCAAATTGTAATCTGAATTAGTTACTTATTTTTTATAGATGAATTTGATACTCTTTCTTCAAAGTTTAAGTTACTACGTCAAATACAAAACTTTATCTTTTTATTTCTTTTTTTTTTTTAATTTATTTTTTTGTCTTACAAATAATTTTGTACATTATAATTTATGTCGCCAGCTATATGTTGTGGGAAGTACTTATTCAAGAGTGCTTTTTAAAAAAAAAAAAAAAAATTTAGTGATGATGGTAAACTTAAAATTCCACATAGTTTTTTTGAGAATCTTCGTTTTCTCTTTTTTTGACGTGGGAAAACTCTCTTTTACTGTGTCTCTTGTTTTCGTATTAAAAATTTGTATGTTTACTTTTAATTTTATTCTTTTTAAAACACATATTTGTTATCAAATATATAATATATGCATACTTCATATTTGAAAAAAGAAACCCTCAATAATAGGCAATAATCAGTTTTACTTTTAGAGTTTCAAGTTATATAACAAAATAATAATCATATTCACCGTTTACATATATATATATATTGTTTTACACATTATTCACATAATTCTGAAGCGTTAGCTGAGTCAAATTGAGGTAGATATCATCTAATTACAATTTAAAAAACCTATGCAAAATAAAGATTGTTAATAGTTTTTGTTTTATCCATATACACATTTAGCGCTTGAGTTCAGCTGTTGATTAATAATTTATTTATTTCAGATTTGGAGATCAAATCAGCAAATTACATATGTACAGGGGTGATGATGAGCTTTGGATCTTCTAGTGCTCTCTGTGTTCTGTTGTGTTTTATTTGTGATGTGTGAAATGTGTTGGATTTGTGTAATTATGTTGAATATTCTACAGAAGATACATAATTATAGAATGTAATAATGGTCAAGATTGATTGTATGTAATTCTTATTTCATAAGCACTGCTTGTTCATTAAAAATCAAATGCTATAATATAGAGCTCGAAAGTGTGTCTGCTTATGAATTACTTGTACCAATTGAACAAACTAACACCAACAATGATAGCGCAGAGACCAAGTCCTTTCAGCCAAGTAAATTCATCAAGAAACTACAAGACAGCAACCTACAGGTAAACAGCATGAAACCAGAAGGTTAATGCAAGTAAACGCACTTATGTATTTCTGTTTATAATACAGTTATGTGAGTAGACTTACAGATATAACAAATGAGCATTCTTTTAATTTTGACTTGCAATCTAAAAATCACCTTGATCTCTCAAGAAACATTATAATAATTTAAAAATTAACCATATATCTTGTTGAAACACCAAAGAACAGAAAGCCTTGAAACATTTGTTTCCCCCTTCTTCATCATCATCATCATCATCAAATTGTCATCAGAATTACTAAATGCTCCATAACAGTTGGTTGAGCTCAAAAAAATTGAATGCTCATCCCGTGAAGGCCTACACAATCGACGGTGAAAAATTGGATCTAATCGACTATCCAAAGTGTTGAAATTGAAGGTGAAACAGAAATATGATAGGCACACACACGCGCGCCTAGTGGCTCTCCCCTCTTTTATTTATAATACCTTGGCTCCTGAAGATTGTGGTAAGAGATAACAATAAGACTTCAGATAATAAGAAAATCCAAGATTCTTAAATAAAATAAAATTTTAATCCTTTAAGAGTCCCACTTTGCTATGTTTCTCAACACAATTCTTTTACTCGATTAATAGGTAAAGCAATCACACAAGGACACATCAATTTGATCCAAGATAATTTATCTCGCTATCAACAAGATGAAATTTAAAATCAAATAAAATTACAAAAATTTACTGAACGAGGCCATTTTCTCATTCCAAAAAGACTTTATATTGTTTGACCCCACTTGACTCTTTTTGGTATGAACTGTTAATTTTGAAAATAAATGAAGTCAGGTGATATAGCCTAGCATTCTCCAAAATATCAAAATAGGCTGAATAAAATGGTATCAAACAATACCAAAATACCAGAGTTTCCTTTAAAGAAAAAACTGTGCTAATAGAGGCATCGCCACCTATGAAGCACAAATATATGGGGCTACGGATTTTTTTTTTTAAGATACAATACTTCTACGATATGTTATTAAAATTCAAAAGATTTATCAATTTTTTCAATGCAGATCTTACGGGTGTAGGCTGGAAATCAGTGTATTTATATTCAAGTGCATGGACCAAGTCTAGTAAATAATATTGACATGTATAGTAAAAGTCTACCTACCAACACATTTGTGATAAACCAACTCTAGCTAGTTTTTATAATATTATATTCAAAACTCAAGCATATATTGCAGTGGTTGGTTGGTAGACGGTCTTGGTCTACGTACCACCACAACTCTAGAAGAAAATTGCTTAGTCTGGAATGCAAAAGCAGGCAGAGCAAGGTGAAAATGTAGAGGCAGAGCAATGGAAACAGAGAAATGCGAAGGGCCAGAACAGTGAGCACGATGGACAGAAGAGGCAGAGCAAGCATTTTGCCAAATCCCTAAAGGCGGTGATGAGGAGTGGGAAAAGAATATTAGAAGTAATATTAAGAATATTATTTGTAAATTAGATATTAGGACATCAGTTAAAGCTTAGCTTAAGAATACTCTTCCTTACTATTTCTGGTATTTCTTTCACTGTTTTAAGCAGGCGTTTTTGGTTCCCTTTGTACACCTCTGATTGTAGTCTTTTCATTCAGTTTTTGGCAATGATATAAAAATATCAGTATTTGTCTTCTTTCCCCACCTTCCTCTTCCTCTCTCTATATCTCTATTTATATCTTATGAAGGCCACCGGGGGATACAGTTGGTCGTCAGGTTTAATTGCCTTAACAGAATCCCTCTTCCTCTCTAACGAACTTCCAATTCTTCCCTTGTTACATATATCACACGTATCAAAAACTTACCATGGACAGTACTAGGGACAATCTCAATGAGAGACTGATAAATATGGCAGACGAGGATTACATGGACAGAATGCAGAAAAAACTTTTAGATGCCATAACCTTGTTAGGTCAACAAACTAATGAATATCAAATCATGATCAATTTTCTTTTAAAATTGAAGAAAAACTTTTAATAGAGATTTTTATCGAACTCCTCTCTTTATAGAAGAAGATGAAATACACATGCCAACCGCTTCAAAACTAACATTGACCATCTTTGACCATGGACTTTGAATAAGTTGATTTTGGTTGTTGTCCAGAGTTGACTTTGAATTAAGATTTTTGCAAGTTATACTATTTTCCTAGGTTTTTTAGATCTCTTGACTTCATTTTTGAGATTATTTTTGAACAATTAAAGTTTGAAAATAACATTTTTTGATAATTTTGATTATTTCGGAAGGGATATAACGGTTTTGAGATGTGAAAGTGCTAAAACTTTCATGGCTCATCATTATTCAGGCTACTAGAGGTATGCAAACAATGAAGAACTATAATAAGGTAAGGGATTACTACTTATTTTGGAATATGGATAAGAGTTCTATTTCCAAGGAGCATCCTTCAAGAAGTTAATACTCTTCGAAGTTGGAAAGTTGGGGATGAAGTCATTGACAACAATATCAACAGAATTCAACTGATCTAAATAGGCAAGTGGAAAAACTAGACTAGCTTGGATATAGAACATAAACTTGTTGCCTCTACAGAAGAGGTAACTTAGAATCACTTAAACCGTATAAGCTAATTGGATGCAAGCAAATCCTTACTTTGATGCGGCAGATGCTACTTAGAATCACTTAAACTATATAGTTCAAGTAAACCTATCAAAGTCTGCCACATTGCCAAATCAGCAAATGCTAAAATACCGCCAACTCAGTAGTAGAGAAAGCTAAATACAACAATCTAATAGCTAATCAAATTTCTCTGAAGCAATCTGTGTCTCGCAATTTTGTAACCCTCTAAAGTAAGTTTTATGCACATGACATACAACAAGTGAAAAAGAAACGCTAATTAGTATATCTGATTCAGGTAAATGTTCCATGGATGAATGTTCATGTCATATCCTGCAACATGGTGATTTTGACAAAGTGACAGACCGAAATAGAGAGTGGTAGCCACTGGATGTTCATGTCAAAAAATTGCAAAAGAAAAAGAAAAAGAAAAAGTTGATACCAATATGGTGACAGCCTTCTTAACAACTCCAGCTCTTCTGATTGTGACTGTACTAGTTACTTCGACAAGAACAGATTCTGTTAATACCTGAAACGAGAAGGAGATCCAAATGTTTGAAAACTGACTTGATAGGAGGAAAGAGTTGAAAGCTTAACCGTTAAAGAGGCAGAAAGTCATCCAGCAAATATTGTAATGTAATGTCCTTGGAAAGGGAACATATACTACTATCATAAAGCCACCAAAAAGCATTAGCAAACAACTTCGAGAAACATGCCATGGACTATTAAAATATTTGTTTTCTCTGAATTCATCCCATGGATCCAATGCAAGAGAGAGAAGAGCAGTTGCCACTGCCATCACTGGAGTTACATAGCTCATCTGGGTAAGTGGATTTTTCAGACTTGAAATTATTTTGGAGAACTCAACAACATTTCACTAAAAATGCATAGAACTTTTAAATTTCTTACTGGAAAGTGAACGCGGGTAAAGGAAAAGCTTAAGGGAAGTAAGAGTAATCAAAGAAGAAGAAAATAGAGAAACATTAGAAGATGGCAATTTATAGAGAATTTAGCCGCAACAAGTCTTCGGACTAATTTATCAACCTCTACGGTTTTAAACCTCCAAAGTCCACTTCATGTTCTTGGCAAATCAGGAGACTAATAAAATCAGCATGGCCATTCTTGTCTGCAGCTCACAGCCTCGACGTCTGCAATGTTCGAGCTTTCTTGCTCATCTAAAGATAACCCATCTCATATTTCTTGTCATTAAACAAACTGTAACACTCAATCACAAGAACATTGATGTAGAAACTTGCAACTAAATTTTGTTCCTCCAACCTCATGGCCACCAAGATTAATTACTTGCTGACTACTCAAAAATTCGTACTCAAAATATCATCCTATTTCCATAATCCTCGAGAATTAGCTTATTTTCCTGGAAGTGAATAATCAAGAACCCTGTGCTTAAAATGTAAGATTCCAAGAACGCAATATATCTTTTAATTGGTCCTACACCCATCATTTCCCATTTCCAGGACCTGGTCCAGATTTGAAGCTCCTATCAGTTAAGGTTTATTTAGTTTTAAAAATCTTAGTTGCTTTCAAAAATATGTCCTAGATTTGTAAGTGATGCCAATCTTCCAAAACAATATTTCTAATTGAAGGGAAGACTTTTCAAGTAAACCTGACTTGAGAATACTAACAATTCGACAAAGGGAGCATTTAAATAAGGAAATCAAAGAATAACTAATAAAAGGGGCAATACATGGTTCAGCAAAGAGTTATAGTGATATTTAGTTTTCAGAAATTGTTGACATCCTAACAAATGCTAAGGTATATCTCTGTCATCTTAAGTTTTCACAATTTTACATCATCATCTAGATATGAAAAAATTCATTGTTTCCAGAAAAGGGTGACGGATTCTTTTGCAACCAAAAAAAAAAAAAGAAAAAACTTATTGGTTAATTTAGAGAGCACTGGCCCTGTCTGCCTACCTTAAAAATCTTTTTCTGTCTCAAAGGTTTCAGGTGCAGAAAGGACAGCAAGGTGCTTTGGAATTTTTCTCCTTTGTTTTTTTTTTTACCTTTCTTCCCCCTCGTCCGGAGTGTGATGTAATTCGGTGGAGCATAATTGCATAACGTTTATTTTAGCCAAAGATTTCTCCCTTCACACCTTTTGTAGTACAGGAGGATCTTTGCTTCCTCAGTTCCTTGCGGGTTTCAGCTAAAGCGACATTTCTCATCCAAAATATCATAAAAAATCTACAAAAATATTTTCCATAAAAATAATTACCATGGAGCTATTCAGGGAACTTACCGTAGGATTCTTTCTTTCGTGTTGGTTAGGTGTCAAGTTGCATGAAGAGAATGAAAACCAAGTCGACCCAGCAAAATGGAGTAAGAATAAATAGTTATCAACAGCGGCAAGCTTAACAAGTATAGATCCCCAAAATTCGAATTTTGTCTCTTTTGCAGCTGCATTTCACGGGAATTGTATCTCAGATGGAAGGTACAAATTAGGTACAAATTTCTCAATGTGTATAAATTCTTAAGGCTTGAAAAATGCACTTGGCAAATTTCAACTGAAAAAAAAAATTCAATAGAGCTGTATCATTTTACAGGTGTATAAAATAGTCATAACTTTTGCCTTCGGAAATGGGAAAAAAAAAAAAAGATGATACACAATATGAAGTACAAATATTCACTGTTCCATACTTGACCACACTTCCTAAGTATCCAATCCGTAGAACCAAAATTTATAACCAATTTGAGGATGGCCTAGAACACTCTGAAATTGGAACAATTTCCTTTGGCAAGGTATAAAGGGTTTGGTAAATATAGGCAGGCCAAAACTCAGAGGCAATGTGCAGTCTTTGCAGTATTGTGGAGTATTTGGTTTGACAGAAATGCCCGCATTTTCAAGGGTGTTTCACTGCCTCTCCAATAATAAGGGATACGGTAGTATTTATATTAGCTTCCTTGGGTATTTCTTGCAAGGTTTCTTCAAGGGGGTTTCTATGTTGGATATGCAGAGAGATTGGGCTGCTTTACTGTATTCTTTATTCTTTTGATTTTCGGGCTTTCTTCTTTTTCTCTTCCTCTTTGCCTCATTTAAGGGGATTTTATCCTCCTCCATTATACTGCTCTTCCTTCCTAATAAAGCTTCTTTTTCTGTAAGATAATAATAATAATAACAAGAAACAACAACAGCTGATTGGCTGCTCCAAATTCTGGTAACAGTTCGTAAATATCATGGAATACTAGTTATGTGATTATAAGTCACTTATCAATATAAAAAATCTATTCCAACGCTAATTCAGATTCCACGCTATTTTGGAATTGTTACAATCTCTTACACGAAATGCTTCAGAAAAATAATGGATTCAATATAGCATACTAAGATGGAGATAATATTATTAATTATTGCACCAACCATTAGTCAATAGGAAGATCTCGCTATTTTTTCATGATCACTGACGTTGTACGCTGCCAGAATTATTCTGATATTCTGCTTTCTTAAGTGCAAATTAAAGGCATG
Source organism: Erythrophleum ivorense (assembly GCA_026724425.1). Lineage (NCBI taxonomy): Eukaryota > Viridiplantae > Streptophyta > Magnoliopsida > Fabales > Fabaceae > Erythrophleum > Erythrophleum ivorense. The sequence continues at coordinate 2,771,993 of JAIUCV010000034.1, read as the reverse complement.
AAAGCCACAGGTGCCATATATACCTGTTAGTAATATACCAATGGAGATAACTAAGATGATGCCTGATCGTTTAAAGCTTGGTGTCTCCGACCATCCAACCAAAATTTGCAATTAAATGATAGAAAACTGGTATTAGTTTGAAAATGTATTTATCTTCATCCAGAATGTGTGCAAGATGATTTGAGAAGTGACAAATATACATGAAAAGTTTTTGACACTCCACCTTAAAAAAAGATAAAGAAAGCTTTTGATTGATAGCACAATATAACATTAGGCATTGTGGTAGACAACATTAGTCAGATATCGTGGCTCAAGGACCATTTAGTATATCCTATAACACCTCATAGGTTAATATATTATGAATTTATCACTTGTTTATAAATTTATATATTAAACTCTTTTTATATGTCAAAATGATATATAACCTTATTAAAATATGAGATTAGACTTGATTAAATTTTGATGTATGAAATCTTATTAACAATTTTTAATTTTAACCCTCATTTATAAGAATATTTATTGATTAAGATAGGTAGGTTTTAGTCTAACCCAATAAGAGGTGATCATGGGTTAGATATTGGCATAATCCAATATCTAACTTGATTTTGCACCAGGCTTTTTTTTGTAGGTCTAATGCCTGGACTTAGTTGGGTTCAATTGGTATTGATTGAGACTAGATTAGTTAGACCATTTTTAATTTTTGATAAAAATTATAAAATCATCCAAAATTTTTTTTATATAAATATTTATAAAATTATATTTTTACTAAAATTTTTTTATAGAAGTTCATATAAAATAACCTTTTTAAGAAAACTAATAAGATTGAGATAGGTCATGCCAAATTTGGTTTAGTATCGGACTTAACTTAATAAGTTTAGTATAAGGTTGGACTACATTGATTTCTTCAAAAATTGTTTTAGTATCGGACTTCACTTTTGAAAAAATAAGATTTTTATATAAATTTTTATAAAATAAAATTTTAAAAAATGTATAAGAGTGGGTCAAATTAGTCTAAACTAACTAACATAGCTAATCCAACTTAGCTTATTTAAATTGTTTTTTAACTATTCAATACGATGTGATTAGACAAGATCAAGTTGCCCAAATTGTTATGCACGGTTTATAATCCTACTTACTTATACTTTCTTTTCAAAAATTAATGTAACGCAATAAATTTAAATAAATATGATATATTTTTTAAGTAAAGAGTATTTTTGTTAAAAAAAATTAATTTTTATCATATCTAATATTATATAATATATTGTCAAATAAATAATAATATTATATTATTAGATACACTACCTTATATACTATGACCAAAATTTTAAGATTTTATCAAATCTTACCATCTTAGGTTTTATCCTGTGCATCATAGCAAATAAGCCCTTATGAACATAAGGCATTAAACATCGTACGTTACTTATCTAAACTCATCCAGATTCTGGGCAATTCCTAGGCAGTTAAAGAAAACCATGCCGCCATTCAACTTTAAATGGGTCCAGATTAAATTACTTGAACTACAAAGCATCATTCTTGACATGAACAGAGTAGTCGCACATGATGAACAGGGCAAGGACGTGGGTCTGCATAAACAGAGCAAGGGCGTGAGATTACGTGAGCATGGTAAGGATGCAATCACAGGCAAGCAGGGCAGGCAAGTAACTACCAATAATATCACAACCATAAAGAGAATGCGACAAGCACCAGTATGGGCACGTGATTATGAAATGGGGTGACCGAGCTCTGCTAAGGGAGTGACACGTGGTTTTGGAATAAAGTTAGTTACGGGGGAAAAGGGGGCATGTGTCAGACGTGTTGCAGGTATGGGAGGGAGAGTATTTAGGAGGGGGGAAAGGATGGAAGAAAGATATAGAAAAGAATTAGAATAACCTGATAAGGTTAGGAGTGACCTTTCTGCTCAAAAAGGAAGGAGTATCTTGCTATACATTCTATAGCTTATCATTTGGTGCCCTCGTTGAGAGACGTCGAAAATGGCGGAAGGAACTCGATTCTCCAAACTTGAAGCAGCACAAGGGGAACTCCAACGTACAGCGGGAACATTGGACGATCGAATGAGTCACATCGAGGAGACAATAAACGGTTACCGAGAGTTATTCCGTAATATGGAAATTATGATGAGACAAATGTTACAAGGCCTGAGTCAGGGGGCTCCGACCACACCACAATCTTCTGTAAAGAATGTGGATGTTCATAGCTTTCATCAGAGTATGATTCTCGACAGAAATCTGAAGATAGACATTCCTCATTTTGATGGAACTGATGCTGAGAATTGGGTCTTCAAAATACAGGAGTTCTTTGACACCTATGAAGTACCGAATGAACAACGGGTAAGGATTGCGTCATTTCACATGAGCGATCCAGGTTACTCTTGGTACAAATGGGTTATGAAAAATGACTTCATCCAGAATTGGGATAACTTTTTGAAGGCTTTGCTAATCCAGTTTGGGTCTACGTTATACGATGATCCCAAGGCTGCTATAATAGAGTTAAAACAAACTGGAACTATTGCTGAATATCAAAGCCAATTTGAGGAACTATCTACCAAGGTAACTGGCCTACCCGAATCTTGGTTAATTGGTTTCTTCGTTGCAGGGCTGCAAGATTATTTGAAATGTGAATTACAATTGGCTCAACCTGAGAGTTACTTCTAGGCAGTTTCTTTGGCCAAACTACATGAATAAAAACAACTAAAGCTTCACATGTCCATGAAACCTCATTATCATAACAAAACCAACTTGTTTAAATCTCAAAGTAACCAGGTTTTATCATACACACTCCCTAACTCACCCATGCAGAGTCCCTTTTCCAAACACGGGAATGTCTCTTCCAGTCCTATTACAGGGTCATTCCAATCCTCTAATACCCCGACGACCAACTCATAGAAACTCTCAACAGCAGAGATCAAATTAAAAAGGGAAAAAGGGTTGTGTTATTATTGTGATAAGAAATATAGTCCCAACCATAAATGCAAAAGTACATGTTATCTTTTGGTGGGAAATGAAGAGATAGAAGAAATACTACAACACCCTGACTCGGAGGCTAGGGAAGCACAAAAAGGAGAACAAGAAGTCAATGAGATTGTCCCTGAAATTAGCTTCAATGCGTTGGAAGGCGAATTTCATCCTAGTACCTTGAGGATGAAGGGGATGTGCTGTGGAAGGGAGCTAAGAATCCTTGTTGATAATGGGAGTACGCATAATTTTATTAGTAGAGAGATGGCCCAAAGTTTGCATATTCCTCAAGAGCCAACCAAAGAATTTAAGGTGTTAGTGGGGAGTGGGGCATATTTGGTTAGCAACCAAATATGTAACCAAGTTCAACTTCAGATTCAGGGCCATTGTTTTACTGTTGACTTATATATGCTAGACCTGAAGGGATCAGATGTCATTCTCGGGGTTCAATGGTTAGAAAATCTTGGCCCTGTGCTTATTAATCATAAGGAACTTACCATGGAATTTGACCATGGAGGGACGAGAGTCAAGCTTCAGGGAGACGTACGGATGCAGAAGCAACCTATGAACTGTAAGGCTTTGAGTAAGATGGTGTAAGAGCAAGCAGTGACATCTCTTTATCATTTACAGATGATAGACACTCAAGAAATTCCAAAAGGGATTAAAGTGCCTTTAGAAATAGTCGAAGTTCTGCAACATTACAAAGGTGTCTTCGATGAACCAAGAGAGGTACCACCTCTTAGGAATGAAGATCACCGAATTCCCATTGTACTTGGTGCTAAACCAGTGATAGTGAGACCATATAGATATCCACAATTTCAGAAGTGAGAGATTGAGCGGCTAGTAGAGGAGATGTTAAGGATGGGTATCATACGGGATAGCCAAAGTCCTTATTCCTCACCCGTTTTGTTAGTTAAGAAGAAGGATGGCAGTTGGCGTTTTTATGTAGATTACAGAGCTTTGAACAACGTAACAGCAAAGGACAAATTTCCAATTCCTACAATTGATGAGATTCTTGATGAGCTCCACGGGTCAGCCTATTTTTCTAAGTTGGATCTCCGTTTGGGCTACCACCAGATAAGAATGTGGGAATCAAATGTGCATAAGACAGCCATCAGGACTTACTTGGGCCACTATGAATTTGTGGTCATGCCTTTCGGCCTCTCTAACATGCCGGTGACTTTTCAAGCCACCATGAATAAGATATTCCAAAGATATCTTCGATGTTTTGTAGCTGTATTTTTTGATGACATCCTCATTTATAGTCGGACCTTCAAGGAGCATGTTGATCATTTAGCTACGGTACTGGGTATATTGCAAAGGAACACCCTCTTCATTAAATTATCAAAATGCCTGTTCTGTCAAGTGGAAATGGAATACTTAGGCCATGTCATAAGCCATATGGGGGTGCAAGTTGATCCCAAAAAGATTAAAAATATGTTGGAGTGGCCAGCACCTAACAATGTGAAGCAACTACGTGGGTTCTTGGGCTTGACCGGATACTACCGTCGGTTCATTAGGAGATACACCCTTATAGCTCAGCCACTAACCAATTTACTTAAAAAGCATGCCTTTTTATGGAATGATCAAGCTCAGAAGGCATTTGAAGAACTGAAGCTGCGTATGACCCAAGCCCCTGTTTTAACACTGCCAGACTTCAACAAATTATTTGTAGTTGAAATAGATGCTTCAAAGACTGGCATTGGTGCTGTACTAACACAAGCAGGGCATCTACTGGCTTATTTCAGTAATGTTCTGACTCCTAGACTCTCCTTCAGTTCAGCTTATGTAAGGGAGCTATATGCTATTACTCAGGCAGTGATGAAATGGAGGCATTACCTGTTAGGGAGGAAATTTGTGATTAAAACAGACCATCGGAGCCTAAAGGAGCTAATGCACCAAGTCATACAAACACCAGAGCAACAATTCTATTTGGACAAGTTGATGGGGTTTGATTATGACATTGAATATAGAAGTGGTAAATCCAATCAAGTCATGGATACCCTGTCCAGAATGCAAGAATCAGAACTGCATAGCTTTGAAGGAAACAAGCTCCAAATTACCAAGGTAACTAGCTCTCTTGAAAATGATCTTATCAAACTTAATAATGATTCAGAAGAACTGCAGTTGGTGCACTAACAATATTTCCATAATAAGCTCCCTAAGAATTACTCAATTAAAGGGCAGTTATTGTACTTTGATGATCGAGTATATGTTCTTGACAATTCCAAATTGAAGGAGCAGATTCTCCATGAGTTTCATTGCACTCCCCTCACTGGTCACATGGGAATTCATAAAACCTTTCGGAGGATATTTGAAATATTCTACTAGCCAAAAATGAGGAAAGATGTCAAGCAATATGTCTTGTCTTATCTGCCAGCAAACCAAGTATGACACCACAAAGGCAAAAGGGTTGCTGCAACCACTTCCTATACCTGATAAACCTTGGTCAGATGTCACAATGGATTTTATCACGGGGCTTCCAAATTCCCACGACTACAGTAGTATTTTAGTGGTTGTAGATCGATTAACTAAGGTGGCACACTTTGGAGCATTAAAAGCGGGTTACACTGCCATCTCAGTGGCTAGACTATTTGTAGACATAGTAGTGAAACACCATGGATTCCCTCGTGTCATCATTTCTGATCGGGATCCTCTCTTCTTAAGTCATTTTTGGAAACATCTGTTTCGGTTCAGTGGTACTTCACTTCATTACAGCACATCCTATCACCCACAAACCGATGGGCAATTAGAAGTCCTTAACCGATGTCTGGAACAATATCTGTGAGCCTTTGTGGCATAGCAGCCCCAACAATGGTACAATTACATGATCTGGGCAGAATTATCATACAATTCCTCTTACCACACTGCTATTAGGATGACACCCCACCAAGCTTTATATGGGGTGAATTCTACCTTTTTTCCACAATATACTTCGGGTAGCTCCTCAGTTGACGCAGTTGACAAATGGCTAACAGATAGAGAAGAAATTCGAAAACAGCTTCAGTAGAATCTACTTAAGGCTCAGAAGCAAATGAAGAAATTTGCAGACCAAAAAAGGGTGGATAGAGAATTTGATGTAGGTAACTGGGTGTTGCTAAATCTTTAGAAATACAAGCAATAGTCCTTGAGTTAGAAACTTAATTTTAAATCAGCTCCGAGATATTATGGATCATTTCAAATTGAAGAAAGAGTGGGAAAAGTCGCCTACAGACTCAAGCTACCTATCGAAAGTAAAGTGCATCCTGTTTTTCATGTCTCGCTTATCAAGGAATTCCATGGAAAACACTCACCAGTTGGCCAGTCACCATTAACGCTGCCTTCAACAGTTGATCATATGATTCCCATACCTGCTGCCATAATAGACCACAGAATAGTCCTCGATCAAGGTCTCAACCGTTATCAGGTGTTGGTTGAGTGGGAAGTTTCGATAAAGAGAATGCCACCTAGGAGGACTACTGCACATTGTAAGAAACTTTCCTTTCTATCAACCTTGAGGGCAAGGTTGTTTTCGAATAGGGAGGTATTGATATGAACAGAGTAGTCGCGCATGTTGAACAGGGCAAGGACGTGGGTCTGCATGAACAGAGCAAGGGCGTGAGATTACGTGAGCATGGTAAGGATGCAATCACAGGCAAGCTAGGCAGGCAAGTAACTATAAATAACGTCACAACCATAAAGAGAATGCGGCAAGCACTAGCATGTGCACGTGATTATGAAATGGGGTGACCGAGCTCTGCTAAGGGAGTGACATGTGGTTTTGGAATAAAGTTAGTTACGGGGAAAAAGAGGGCATGCGTCAGGCAAAATCCGACTGATGTGGCAAGGACCTCCCCCACTTATATGGCCCTTCACGAACCCGAGTCCCTCCGATGTGGGGCGTAATAGCTCCCCCCGGCCAATCCGTGACGCCTTCGTCACGGCTGGCCCACTGGACCACCATTCCATCCACGGTGTGGGCTCACCGTACGGTATCCCAGTTTTCCTTCGGTGGGATCCATTCCATCCACGGACACTCGGGCAGGCTCTGATACCACTTTATCACGAGTTCAATCTTCTCACCCCAAAAGCTAGCTCATCAGAGTGCGCAGCGAAACCACCATGTCCATCCGGGGCGTGCAGCCTCACCCAACCTCGGGTGCCATTACCCTCTCCACCGGACCACTGTTCCATCCACAGTGGGGGTCCACCTCCGGACCACATGGACATCGAGGAGACCATTACCCTTTCTCCTCAAAGCTAGCTTTTGGGGTGAGAAGACTGACCCCAGGACAAAGTGGTATCAGAGCCTGCCCGAGTGTCCGTGGATGGAATGGACCCCACCGAAGGAAAACTGGGATACCGTACGGTGGGCCCACACCGTGGATGGAATGGTGGTCCGGTGGGTCAGCCGTGACGAAGGCGTCACGGATTAGCCGGGGGAGCTGTTACGCCCCACATCGGAGGGACTCGGGTTCGTGAAGGGCCATATAAGTGGGGGAGGTCCTTGCCACATCAGCCGACTTTTGGGTGAGAAGACTGACCCCGTGACAAAGTGGTATCAGAGCCAAACCCACATTCCACGGCTCAGAGGTGGGCCCCACCGTGGATGGAATGGTGGTCCGGTGGGCCACCCGTGATGAGGGCGTCACGGATTGGCCGGGGGAGCTGTTACGTCCCACATCGGATGGACGAGGGGAGGGTCCTGGGTTTATAAGCGGGTGCGCTGCACACCCCACCAGCTATAGCTTTTGGGGAGAGGGTAATGACCCCTTGACAAAGTGGTATCAGAGCCTGCCCGAGTGTCCGTGGATGGAATGGACTCCACCGAAGGGAAACTGGGATACCATACGGTGGGCCCTACACCGTGGATGGAATGGTGGTTCGGTGGGCCACCCGTGACGAGGGCATCACGGATTGGCCGGGGGAGCTGTTACGCCCCACATCGGAGGGACTCGGGTTCGTGAAGGGCCATATAAGTGGGGGAGGTCCTTGCCACATCAGCCGGCTTTTGGGGTGAGAAGACTGACCCCGTGACAAAGTATTATTGTAGTGTATAAAGTTTTACTCTATAAAGATAGAGGTTTAATATGGATCAATTTACAATATCTATCTTCATATATAGAATATCAATCACATATATGTAATGTACATAGCGTCCCAATTTTTTTCTTTGTTTCATCTATTTGATTTGTATTGGTTCCAATCAATCTGAAATAATCAAAAGGCAACTCTTATTCTTCCGATTCGAATTTCTTGATTTCTTATTATTTTCAAGTGTTGTAGGTATGGACTGGAAAGTATTTAGGAGGGGGGAAAGGATGGAAGAAAGATATAGAAAAGAATTAGAGTAACCTAATAAGGTTAGGAGTGACCTTCCTGCTCGAAAAGGAAGGAGTATCTTGCTATACGTTCTGTAGCTTATCAATTCCTGTCCACGGTCATATGATTCTAGTAATTTGTTTAAATGACAACTTAAAATTTGAACCCCCAATTTGAAAAATACTGTTCATGGAACTTTATATAGTTGTAAATTGGATGCATAAATGGATCACTTAATTGACTCTAACACTGAACAATGCATAAATTTGCTTCAGAACTGTGCATTTACCCGAAGTTTTTGATAATCCCCCCATGACAAGGAAGAAAGAGCTATTCCTGAAAGCTAAAGGAAGGATTCTACAATTTTAAGTCCTCTAGAGTTACGAGTTATTCAGCTATCACACTTTCTTAAAAGCACTAGACTCTACAAATAACTCGTTTTACCTGATCTTTGTTCTACTCTACCAGCTTCTGCCAAATAACATAATTCTACCTTGCTTATGAAGTCAATAACTATTTGAGTACTATATAATTGATAGTGCACACACAATCTCGTATTTTAAGAATGGCAAGACTTCTATATGATTTTTTCAATTTCCCTTGGTGACGTAACTCGTTATATCCTTTGAGCATTCAACATTTATCTCCAGCATTTACGGGAGTCACAAAATTAGAAAGCACAATTACAAAGATCAAAGAACAGTTAAAGAAAAATTAGAGCAGTAGATTTACACTGCAAGAAAAAAAAAAAGGTAAATGTGGAGATGAAGGACGCTTACTTCCCCGGAAGAGAAAAGAGGAAATGCAGTCTTTAGTTACGTTACAAAAGAGAATAGACATTATTTGATATTTCTCTCATGAAAAATAAAAAGAAGAGAAACAACACCAACCGTTGAAGCAAATGTGGCAGAGATTAAAACAAGAGATGCATTGCTGAGGTTAACATTCCATGCTGTTCCAAGAGAGGTTGGTACTAGTACTACTGTGAAAGGCAAATTCCATCTGCGGCATTAGTTGATAGAAAACTTAATATAGTAAGCAGTTATAAATTTGTAACGTAATTACTGAAGTGTGGAGAGGACGAAAAATAGAAAAAGTGGCACCTTTGTCAATCCCAAATGTTCTGGGACCATTTCATATCGCTAGCAAATGTGTGCATTCAACCGAGAGGATGATAATCCAAAAGATCAAACAATCACAAGCATCTATACATATATGAAGCGGTAAGATTAGGATATGGTACAAATTATTGGGATATTAGGAGAGATGTCGAGAAACATGTTGTGATATAGAGATAAGATTGTTGTAGAAGATGGTCGGAAATATAAGAAATATGAGACTTCAACAGAATGAGATTAAGCACAATGGCACAGAATGGCTGAAAACTTCTTGCAAGGGGTGCAAGAATGACATCAGTGGATTGTAATTCCTTATAATTCTCTTATCTGTGAAAAATACAATGATTTCAGTAGAGATGACAGCAATTTGGAAGCATACAGACATGGATTCTTATTCCAAGTTCTGTTAATTCTTTGGTAGTGGTTAAACAAGAGATTTGGAATGCACAGAGCATATTTGTCTGCTCTGACCAAGAGCCAGTCAACCTCCAATATTAAGTTGTTTGGCTAGAGTTTGTATCTCTATTCTAGCGGAAATATTACACTCCGCTTGAAATCTATAAGCTTTCAATTCCAAGTAGAGGGCGAGCCTTGGCGCAACGATAAGGTTGTCGCTGAGTGACCTGGAGGTCACGGGTTCGAACCGAAAACAGCCTCTCTGTAAAATAACAGGGGTAAGGTTGCGTACATCTACCCTCCCCAGACCCCACCTAGTGGGAGCCTCGTGCACTGGGCCGCCCTTTTATGCTCGTCTCTATATCAAGACATAATAATATTCCGGTTTCGGATCACAATATGTTTTACACTTGAGAAGGAAGCAAGGAAAAAGAAAAGAGAAAATATAATTGATATATAATTCACAAGAACTTTCACCACAAGAATTACTAATTATATCAAAATCTAAAGCAACTCCAAAACTAAAAGTCACCAACACTAAATTAGTAGGCAAGATGTATAAAGAAGTTCCACCTTGTAAATTCCAATTAGCATAACAAAGCGAACAACAGAGAAAAGAGAGAATAAGATACAAGAGTTAAACATTTACCTCGCCATAAGTAATCCCTCACAGACATGACAACATTAGTGATGACTCCCAATATTTAGTATTAATTATAGTTAATTGGATTTAATTTGGGAGTCATCCATTAGAGTTTTAATGGAATTATTTATTATTTGTAAATAATTTTTCATATCAAAAGTGAAAGAGAGAAATGAAGTTAATTGTGAATAATTATGATTGAGTAGATGTTGCCTTAATAGAAAATATTTCTTGTTTCAGAATTTTACTCAATGATAAGCTCCAGGCAAAGAAGCGGTCGCTTTATCTGAAGAAGTGGCCGCTAAATTCGGTAAGCTCCAGGAAAAGAAGCGGTCGCTTTATCTGAAGAAGCGGCCACTAAACCCGGCGTCAAAACTCTGCGTTTTGATTAATGAGGATACAAAACACGAATTGCAGCTAGGTTTTCATTATTTTTGCGGCAGAGGAGGGTTCTGAACGTCCAAGAGGCATTTTTGGGTGGTCTTTGGAGGTTTTTCAAGCTTGGAGGAGTGAAGGAAGAGGAAGAATCAAGGGGAAGCTCCACTTTCTGCATTTATTTCATCCCTTTGTTTGCTTTTTCTGTTTCTCTTCATCTTCTCCATGTATTTGATTGGGATTTGCTGTAGATTTAGCTATGTGTAGCTAAACTTCCCTTTACCTAGAGTACTATGAACTTGATGTGAACTAAATCTTTATTTTTCTTGTTGATTGTAATGATTTGAGCCTTGTGTATCTTTCTTTTGCTTAATGCTTTCTTAGGGATTGGCCACCTCTTGGAATTGATTTGGGTAATTGGAAATTGCCTTGAAAAAGGAATTCTAATTGGACCTAAGAGTTGGATAGATTAAGTTAGATTATTCTAATTCGTAATTGGGATAGAAATATACCTAATTGCCTTAATTGGTTTGTAGAGGGTTATGGTTAGTAATGCACTCTAACCAAATTCTAAGGACACTTAGACTTTAGGAAAGAGTAGGGCTATAATTACATCGACGGACGGTTATAGCTTATGAATCTCTTAACCCACAAGGTGATAATTAATTGCAATTGAACAAGTAATTATGTTCTAGTAAGCATCAAGGGAATAGTGACTCTAGGTAACTTCAAAACCTTGGATTTTTGTCTAAATTTTCCTTGCCAACTAAGTTTTCTTTAATTTGTTTTGGGTGAAAATTAGTTTTAAATCATGAATTGTTTTATTGGTAGCTTAACATGGATGAAAGGGGGTTGTGCATTGCCTAATTGCATTTAAGTCATTCCTCGTGGGAACGATACTTTTACTTATCATTGAACTACTTGACGACCCGTGCACTTGCGGAAGCCCATATAATTTTTCGTGGTCAATTAGTTTGGAATCTATGAGACTAAAACCAAGTGATGAAGCTTGATAACACATCTTGCATTGAAAAGAGGGCAGTATTCATCAAGAAAGGAGTTGGAAACTTTCCCAGAGTGTCACCTAGCAGACTTTTATTGTACCTGTTTACAAGTTCAGCATAAGAAAAAGAAAGGAAGGAAAAATAATTAGCATGACATATAACATCAAACAATAAATTTACGCATGCACTAATCATTTGTTTAGAAAAGGAACTTACAAGGTCAAAAACAGGCTGAAGGTGTACCATAAAAGTATGGAAAACAATGTCAATGAAATATCTGGAACAGAAATAGGATTTGTGGAGCTTTTTCCCAATGATCCATGACTAGCCGAAGAAATGGGGGATTCAACACCAATTTTTCCCCTTGCAGCCCCATTTCAATGTCAAAAGATACATACTTCTCAGATCCATTACCCCTCAGATAAACAGAATCATCACCCATGGTTCCAACACCATTCATATGCATACCCTTATGCTGAAACCTCATGTGTCGCTGATCCCTTTCAAGGAGAGGTAATTCGAAATCAGAATCTGCTTCTCCACTTACATCTGCATTACCTAATCGTTGATCAAAATGGACCCCTGCATCTTCATCACACCAACGGGAAAACGAAAGCTCTCTACGTATACCAGAATCAAGGATTTTACTGTCGATGTTGTCAATATCCCTGAAGTTAACCTTTTCTGAATCCAAGTCACTTTGCACCATTTCCATCCGTACCTTGAGTTATAGCCATTTATATGCTCCGAGACAAATCAAGCCAGCCAATGGCTGATTGATTCACCACTTGCTACCAAATTAGACAACATAAGTTCATATAGGTGCATAACACAGCTAGCACATAAACCACAGTTCAGGCAGGGGACCTTTCTTCATAATAAAACTTGTCCGATAACAACAGGATAAACGAATAATTAGTAATTAAAAATATATTTTGTTTTTAAAACCAAAAGAAGCAGCTTCTCCTGAGCTCTTAGATAGCCACTCTGCTATACTTAGCTCAGATCAAACTGAAGACTCCAATTTCACCTGTACAATTGAAAAAGTTCATACAGGGATGGCTAAATTAGCTCAATTTATATTCAAATGTAGCAATAGACAATCTTCACCCCTACTATCGTTACAAGCTTTCTATAAAGGGATGCAACGAATTGGAGGGAATCATTTCTTCAGAAGTAGAAAAACTTACAAAGCTATCCTCTTCTTCCAATAATGTTTTCTTCCCCACACTTTTCAGGATTTCAATAGAAGATTGCAACAAATTGAAATGGCGTTTCTCTTTTTCTCTAGCTTCTCATTGTCCTTCACTTACTCTAGCGTCAACAAAAGATTGTCCTTGGCATTGAAGGAAGAGGACATGGGACTGATAATTCATATATATTTTTTATATTTTTATCATTAATTATGGATTTTTTTATTAATGATTTGATGATACTTTAAACTTTATTGGATATTATTTAGATTATGAAGTAAAATTTCACCTTTTGGAATTTTATTGCATAAATTGAGTATTTAAATTATTTTATTTTTTAGGTGAAAATTTTATTTCATAAGCCATTGATTTTATTTTATTTTGACTTAGGGAATTTCATGGAAAGGAGCTTAAGAGGCATGACATCTAGTACAAGGAGGGAAGCCACATTTTACAACTTAAGGGAAGGAATAGTTTTTCGGAATTTTTAATGAATTTTTAAAACTTGAAATATGGAAAAATGAAGAGGAATGGTGTGGACACTTCATGCAAATAGAATGCAGATCTAATCTCCCAGAGTCTCTCATATTGACTCACATGCCACGGATTCCTTTCCCTCTCACGCAGCCATTCACACACGGTTTTGATTTCCATTTGGAATGCAACACACACATTCATACCTGGAAGGAATGGATGAAGGCACGAGCTCCTTGCACTTACACGTTGGCACGATATCATCCACGTCCAGGCAGCAAATCACGCCACATTCCTACGTGCACGACACTCTCACATTGAGGCACGGGTAAAGCACTAGGTCAGACATATATACTCAATGACACACTTTCAGGCTCTCACATTCACATGGAATTGGGAGGCACGGGACGGCACAATCACATGACCCTCACATACTCACTCATTCATGCAGGAGCCTCACGGCAATCATTCACACACACACGTGGATGCATCAGCACACGAGGCATAAGGCTACACGAATCACATTCACTCCACGGCATCAATTACATTCACGCATCAGGCCACATTTCCACGTTGACACACGTTGCCATACACTCCATCATTCACACACTCTCTCGGGCTCTCATTCATCACACATTCCACGTATCATATTCACACACATATCCGTCCAGCTATATACACATGCACAGCAGCTCCACCACATGCACACGAGTCCAGGCTTTTCCACATTACACATTCATAATGCATGGCCTTCTTCCTCACCTGATGCACACACGTACAGCTCATGTGGAGCCACACATATTCATAAATTCTCACCTGGGGGGGGGGGGGGGGGGGGGCACCTCATAATACACACTTAAGAAAGCACGTGAGAAGGATGTGGATTGAAAGGAAGAGGCTCAGGTCCACATCAAAGGAGAAGGGGAAGAATGTGATTGAGAATCTCGGGTCCAGAAGGGAGTGACCTGGATGAGGCAAGGGATTAAGGGGGAGAGACACGTGCATACCGCTAATCCGAATTTGGGGGAAAAGTAGGAGCACGGGAATTGGCTAAAGGGAGTGTGAACAGAGGAGCAAAACAGGGACCCCAGAAGTGATATCCATTCTCCATCTTCAAGTTCATGGCCGTAGCTTCATTCTTCAATTTCCATCATCATTTCTTGAAATCAATGGAAGCTTAAACTCATCTTGTAGCTGATCTTGGATGCTAATTCCTTGATAAAGATTTGAGCTCTCAACTTTAATCTAGGCTAATTTTCTCATCTCCTCTCCTTTTTTTCTTTTGTTACTCCATTCAATGTTCTATTGATTAGGTCTAGTTGATGGAAACTTAATTGTAGCGGCTATTTTGGATTAGTTTAATTCTTTGAATTTTGCTCAGAATTGGAGATGTATTATTGCACCTTAAGTGTTTGATGAATTGCTTTCAAATGGTTGTGCATTTTCCACCCACTTTATTCGCAATTTTTGGCTTAATTATGCGATGGTTGTTGTATAATTGATACTGGAATTTCTTTTTGATTAGTATAATTGAAATTTTTAAAAGTTTAAGTGATAATTTAGACTCTTAGGTAGAAAGTCCAACAACTTAAAAGAACAATTGAACTTATATTTAGGTGTGTTCTAATCATTTTATACAAGCACTAGTCAACTAATAGTGTTATGGTTACAAACTTCCAATTGGTTAAGCACTTATATCTCATTGATTAATTGGGAATTTTTTTAATTGATGCATCAAACAAAGGAATTAAATTTAACTCTTAAGTCAATCTAACGAGAACAATGATAATTAAAGTCAAAGAGGTAAGTTCAAGATTAGCTGCTTTACATTGTTAGTTGATTTAATTAATTTAGTTATAGTTTTCAATTCTTGTAGTTTATTTTAATTCAATTAAATTTCAAAAATTAAATCTTTTTAATTACCTCTTATCTTGTGTTTTTACTTAGTTTTCATATATAAGAACTTTTTTACAAGCAATTAGAATCGAAGTCTAAGAGAAACGATTTAAGTTATATCACTAACTACAAATTTTACTTAACCTAATTTATTTGAGGCTATTTAACACAACCATTAGAGACTTATTTAGGAGTCGAAATTGTCAAGCCTAATAGAAATTTTAGGTACAACGATTCCCTTCGCTCAATACAAGATTGGCCCAAATATACCTTGTCATCAACTTTCAATTATGCTCATTTATCATCCAGCTTGGCCAATGTCAAAGGAAAAATAAACAATAACTATTATTTATTCATTTATCTTCAAACTCTGTTACAAATTTTAAAATTTTCTATTACTAGTTTTAGGATATGACATGCAAATCCTAATTTTCTTTCCTTTTCAAATTTCGTCAGTTCAATATATATGGCTTTTCCACACTTAATGAATGTTGCATGCATACTTGCATGGTATTCCTTTTCTGACTTTAGACAATGTAAGTAATATTTCACTCAACAACTGAGCACATTCATATCTTGGAAATGGTAAGTCCATGCAAATGCTATTACGGTCCTTCTCAATCATATTGTGTGCTCTTCCATGGTTAATTGGTTACTATCATTATTATATATTAAAGAGTTAGGGTTCTCTTAGGTTCCTGTGTTTCTGGGCATAAGTGTCCTTCTAAAGCAAATACTTTGAATGTTGTAGTTTTTCTAAGGAATATGTTCACAACTTCAACTGCGGTTAAAATCAATCATTATGAAAGACTCAAAAAATATGTTCACCGTTATAGTTCTGTAGAGTGAACAACAAAACATAAGGGTTTATAAACAGCTTCCTTGGAGAGATTGTTCATCCATTGCTTAATTTGTTCCAAATTATAATATTATGACTTGTATATCTCACATCCATATCAAATCAGAAACCATGTTTCGTCGATATGAAGATAAATGTATAAATTGTTAGTTTCTTCCTCCATGCATTGTTGCCCATATCATGCTGATCATTTTAAATTGTTAATCAAATATATGATAAAGCTGACAATTTAATATAAGCTTGGGGAATGGTAGCGACTTATAATGCAATACATACCGGAGTAACTTAGTTAAACTTTTAAATTCTTCTCAAGAAAACATTTTGAAAATAGGAATTGAGCAATTTAGTTACAATTCCTGCTAAATATATTTCCAAGCCTCGTTGGTTCGTAAATTTGCCACTGGTTCAAAGTAGACCTTGTCCTCCCCTACTTTTTGTGTGACTCGTAATTGTAAAGGGTTCACTTGCTAAATTTTACCACTCATCAACCTACAATTCCCTTGCTGCAAAGCATCTTGAACTTGGCCTAGTAAAACATGAAAAGATTCTCCAAAAAGGAATAATATTGCCTGTCTTCCATTTTCAATTTTGACAATAAATTTAGATAGTAATTTTTTTAAATATCTTTTCCTAATTGGTTTAGCCTTTTCACAATTAACTGCGTTTTGAGATTTTCATTATGATATTTCATGCATTAGCAAGGTGAGAATCCAAACAGCGTACAATGATAAGAAAGTTTTATCTTCCAAAAAATAGAGTTCTCCAAAAGATCATTACCCAGTTGAGTTTCTTCTCGTGACTATTCTAGGTACTGGAAAGGAAAATTTAGGGGGGTGGAAAAAGTTTAACTTGCAGCAAGTGAAACAAGAACAAAAGAAAGTAGGAGAAACAAAATTTGGGGCTTGATCGTTGGGAAGGCATGCGAGAAGGGCTCGGAGGGGCAATTTTCCCTTGAACTGAAATTTTTAAAGTAGATTCTATGTTAAGAGAATTATAAATAAATACAGAAGTATATTTTAAAAGTGCACTTAACATATTTACATTTACATTGATTGATTTGTTTTACTTGTCTTTTGTAAATATACTATTTTACCAAACAGGAAGATTGGGGGAAAGTAAGGAAGCCTAAGTTTTAGCTTAAATTAATGCCACAATCACAATGGCTATTCTATCTTCTAAATCAAGCCGACTTCCAAGGCTTAAAATCCAAAAGCCAACTATTGAAACTCTGATTGATCTATGTGTATATATATATATATATATATATATATATATTTGAGTTTACTTGACTAACTTCTTTTGTGTGTGTCACGTATACTTGAGGAATAGCTTATATCACATCTCTTTGATATAAAGCTGAACCTAATTAAACAACTACTTTGGCACAAAAAAGGAAAGGAATACTTTGTTTTTCTTCATCTTCAAGGAAGAAGGAGCACATAAAATAACATCAATAAGCAATATATATAATACAACGAATGTAGAACAGTAAAAATGGAATAATTTTAAGTCACAAATGGTGATTAAGGAATGAGTATAGTTTACTTGAACTCTAATATTGATACCTCCATGATTAAAGTGCTTAAGTATAAAACAAATTCTCAGCGTATTTATTTGAAGAGTTTAGATTTTCTTCTCTTATTCATTCAAATTTCTTTCTAATTTGTTCTGGTCTATCCTGAATCATTTATTACCCTCTTTGAATTCCCAAAAGCGGTTTCAATCACTTACTTGCAGTTTCAATCATTTTCTTTCCGCTTTTCTTTATCGTCAATTGGCTCCAGAAATATCATCAAGGTCATCAATATATACTATAGGCAAATATTACCATCGAAATTTTTTATTTTATTGGTATTTAAATTAAGGTTTTTTTTAGCAAAAGAATATTGGAAAACAAAATACTGGATCTCTTACATGTTTTTCTATGTTATACTAAATTTATATTAATCGAAATATTTGACCCCTGAACAAATTATTTTAGTTTAAATCAACTTTATTAATTAGACTAATTACAATCTTTAGTTTTCCTCTTAAAATAATAGGGTAGTATATTGAGCTCCAAATTCAGGTATCCAATGCTTATACAACCATCGCAAGGAATTAAAAAAAAAAAAAGGTAAGCTTAATTTGTAAAACGATGTTATAGAAGATTTATTTCCTTTTAATGAGTGAATGACATGGACATTTTTATGATACTCTTATAATTTATCTACTCCCTCTTTAGGAAATCATATATCTCATAAATATTAATACTTATATATATAATTCATTTTTGCATGATCATCAAATAATTTTATTTGTACTAAATGTTTTAGAATATTTTTTTGGGAGAGTAGACTATTAACGGTAGAAGTCAGAGGATTTTTTTTTTATTTGCTATTGAGATGATAATGAAAAATGAATAAATTGAGATTACTATCCATAATATCTTTGTCTTATAATTTGTTGAATCATTATTTGCTTCTTTTCTTTTCCAGATATGCCAGGTGGGCATCACACAATTTGATTTTAGGGTTAGTCCAGTGGAACTTTTTCTTTATCGTCGGCTGACTCTTGATTGCAAAATCTGAGGCAAGTAACAGAACACATATTCTTTATTTTTCATTTATTTTATTTTGGATTTTGCTAAACTTTTGTAATTAAGATTCACATTCATAAATATACAAGAAGGATTTTTCTTTTCATATACATGGTAGTAAGAGTTATTAAACTTATGATCTTCTATAAACTACAAATATCTCATAATTAAATCATACTTAATGGTATATATAAATAACATTCTCTCAATCATTGTAATGCAAAATTAATTTACACATTAAATAATATACAACATTATTTCATTATTTTATGTTATATTCATTTCAATATTAACTAATTTTTTGTTTTTTCTATAACAAATAACTTATTATATTAAAATATTATGCTGTAATATATATATATATATATATATATATATATATATATATATATATTCTGTAATACAGTTAAAACAATAAATTTGTGTATTTTTCTAAAAATAAATATTAGTGAAAAATACTAAAATATTAAAATTCTTGGTCATTGAGTTAAACTTTTTGTGCTCTGAGTATACTTTACAGCGATAATAATATTAACTTTTGGTATATTATTTCTCTTTGATGTAATAATATTATTTTTTGAAGAAACAAAATTCCAATCCAAATAATATTTTTTTCATATGAAAGTATGATTTAAATTATTGTTACCTAAAACTAAAATGATTCTCCTGTTTGACTGGTAGTCACGTCTAGTGGTTAATCTTTTTTAAAGAGATCATTTAATTAGTGCTCATGGACATGTTGAATAGCCTCTGTGAGAGATTAAAAGGGATCTCTGAATAGGCGATCCTTTGAGTTAAACTTCTATCCTTTCCTTTGATATTCAGGCGTGCCAATACCATGTTGATAGTATTAAAGTAATATATTCTTATTATCATTTTTTAAAAAATTATTTAGAAATAATTATCTTTGCATGTGTTGTCTATACATATAAAATGTTTTATTAATCATTATATATTCTATTACTTTAAAAAAAATAATGAATTTCAATTTTCAAGAACTTTACTAATTAAACTTGTAATGATGTCTATTTTATATCAGTATTCACAGAATGATTTTAGTTTGAGATTATTACCTAGCTTTTGCGATGACTTATATAATTATATGATATATTATTAAATTTCTTTGTAAATGATTTATTATTAGAGATGAAAACTTTAAAGTGATTTTGATAAAATAGTATTGAGATTAAAATAAATAGTTTTATATTATCATTGCAAAAATATAGAGATTAAGTAGAATTGCCCGCCTAGCCGAACTTGCTTTTCTTTTTGTTTTGTCACAATTTGTCAAAAAACTGCATAATATATGTTGATCTCTCCGAAAACTTGATAATAGTGACGTTATATATTTCATAAATAATCAGAATTAATTTTTCATTTATAGTATCATTTTATGAGATAGATATTTATTTTTAATATATAATAAACATGATTAATTTTATTATTATTTATATAAGAGATGCATTGCATTTTTTTCAATCATATCATAATATCGAAAATTTCTCTTTATACAAAAATAATTTTTTTGAAATATGATCAAGACTAAATTTAAAATGAGACTTTACAGTTTAGTTCTTCCGCTCATCACACGAGAAAGAATAAGCAATAAGCAAAAAATTAAAGAATACGGCATTAATAAATAATTTTAAATTGTTAAAATCAATGAGTTATTTTTTTTATGTTTATTTTATTTTTTAGCTTACAAAAGCGGCCTAAAGCCTTAATTTTGTCTAGAGTTTATATCTATATACATAATTTATCTATGTTATTTAGGTATAATATGGTGGCATGTTAATTTAAACTTCACAATATAATAAATAAACTAAAATGCATAACTTGAATTATCCTAGGAGATATTATAAAACTTGTGAGACACTTTAAGTATTTTTACTCATTCTATAATATAAAAAAATAGAGTAATATAAATTTTTAAGTATTTCATGTATAATATATAGGGATACATAAATACATAGTTGATCAATAGATTACACTTGTATGTATAGTGGGAAGGAAAGTAATAAGAAATTAATTCATTAATTATATTTTTCATTAAGAGAGGAATAAATTACGTATATTAATTTACTATTCAATAAAGAATGCTATGAAAAATTTTCAGTAAAATATTTAAAGGATTTTATTACTGACAAGGAATCATATCAAATTAATATAATTTGACATATTTGATAAAACTTTATTTGAAATTCATATTCACGTTATGTGGTTGAAAAACTTAGCAACATTGCAGTCACAATTAGGATTACCTCATATGATTTTCTTCAGATTTGGATCTCTTCTGCTTTTTTTTTTTTTGCATTTAATTTAAAGTTAAATAAGAAAAGAGAAAAGAGGAAAGAAGAATGGTTTTGAAAACCACCCACTTTCCTATAATATTTTGTTTAGTTGGGACTTGGGATTGTGAAACAAGTACAAGTCCATATTTCTTTTTCTTTTTTAATTGTCTTACTGAAAATGAGTTTATTGCCAAAAAAAGAAATTAAAAATAAAACTTAATATGACGAAGAACTCGGGAAGAAAGTTTCTCTCTCTCTCTTTCATGCACTATCTATGATCTTTCTTCATTTTTAATCAAATATGTGATTACCTGATTTATAGGTGAGATCGCTAACTTGATCAACGCTTGGCATCGCAGTTTTTTCTTGTCTTCCAAACTTTCACTGATTTTTAACTACAAAAGTATTTGAGGTAAGTACCGGAATGCTGATTTTCTCTTTTTTATTATTCAATTATAAATTATAATATTTTAAAATCAAATTGTTTCACCAATTTTTTTTAAAAAAATATGAAAATAATTGTTATATGTATATGTCCAAAATTTATCCGCTTTTGGTAAATATTTAAAATTTAATTGTTATAACGAAGTTTACTTAGTATTTTTATTAATTTTCAATACATGAAATCGTATAGTGTTTGCATAGTAAAATTTGATTTAACATAAATACAACTATTATAGTCTAATGAAACAATTTATTATTTAAAACAAAGACGTACTTGTGAAGGAAAAAACCTAAGTAGTGTACCCTTTCTTATGGGTGAACAAGGAATAATAAAAAAACGAAACATTTGATGAAAAAAAAAAAGAGTGAATTGTTTCACAAGATGGGTACCCAAGTATCTTTCTTTAATTCCCATCCCATGTGAAGGAAAGGAAAAGACGAAGTAAGCTTCAATGACTGTGTGGACCTAAGAGCCACGATAGGATAAAAAAAATGAGAGTGTAGATGTTAGCCCATAGTGAGCTATGAGATAGAGAAGGATGATTTCAAGATTCAAAATTTTAAGTTGTGATCAGTGTGCATAAGTTAAATAAACATCAAACTAACTTAGTTGAATAAATTTTATTGTGGATAACTACACGTTGTTGGTGACTTCTTGTTCTTTTACGAGGCTATACTTCATGGGCAATTTTTTTTTCTACCTAATACTAAATCATCTCATCTTCTTTTTAAAGTACACCTAGATTGTTATCTTTGTTAATGGTTATGAGATTCTAACAAAGATTTTTCAACCAATAATTTTAAATTGAAGAAAATAACTTAAAAGACAGTAAAGTTAAGAAAATACATAAAATTAGAAATCCAACAATCACTTCCCCATGATATAGCATCATACCAATCTCAATAATGTCAGGCTACTCTCAAGGTCATAAGTTCATTCGCACAACCTGTTAGCTTAATAAATAAGATTGGAATACCTTTACCCAAAAAGAGAAAAAGTTTGGAGTACCCTCATGAATCAAGGCGTTCAAATAACATGCATGTGTGATTCTATGTCATAGAAGACTTAACAAGTTTCTATAAAAACTTTTTAAAGTGATTTGGGCTTAAAACATACTCCCTTACAAAATTGTGGTCCAAAATATAAGTCATTTGGCAATAATAATAATAATTATTCTCATAATACCCTTCATTTAATGATAACAATTATATTAAAAATCACTCATTTAATAGCAATAGTTGTATTGACTATAAGGATAAAGCTAAAAGATATTATAATATTTAAAAAGTTTAAGAACATAACTACTTTTTTTTAAAAGCGTGAATTTATTAAAATTGACTTATATTTTAGATCGGAGGAAATATGCATAGACCCAACTATTTTGTCTAATTAATTATAGAGGTTTTAATATCATTTCAAAGATTATCTTAACTTAAATTTTGAGTTGCCAAGAAAATTCTCATAAATAATTTTAATAAAGTATCTCAAATATCTATTTCTGATATTTTTTAAAGGTAAAGTATACCGTTAATTACGAAAGGCATTAGAGCATTCCCTTTTCTATGTTTTAACTATTGAGACTGATCATGAGAATTGAATCATTTGCTCATTTAGTCTTTAATTTAATGAATCTTTTGCCTTCAAACTTCCAGGTAGCCATCACTCAATCAGATCTCAAGTTCACTCTGCTGCAGATCATCCTAATCTTTCAGTACTTTTGCATAAGTCTTTGAGGTAAGTAACATTATTTACTTTGCTTAGAATATTACTTACTTTTTTTTTTTTGGGAACCAAAAGAGTTATTTCTCTGTTTTTTAAGTGCAATAAGGTATGTTGATGATTTGAATTTTGAAATATATATTGAACAGGAAAACTTGAATCATTAAAAGTGATTATATAAATTATGATAAGCTTTAATTTGCTAAATCTATAATGAAATGATGTAAAAGCTTTAAATATTTTATGTATAACACGAGTACATAGGTAATTGGGCAATAAATTGCCACTGTAAAAGAAAAGAAGTAAGTCCCTTCGGGGACATCCGATAAAAAAAAAAAAGAAAGAAAAAAAGTAAGGAAATAATCATTTAATTTAATTGTATTGTTAATTAAGTATGAAAGAACTATTAGATATATTATATTAATTAGTTATTCAATAAAGATGACTATGAACCTTTTTCTCTAGGGGAAATTAAGTTGCTGCGATTTTATTACTAATAAGAAAATGAATTTTAAACTAAAAAAATTCATTGAATGTATTTTTTTTAATTAAAGTCACAATGATAATTACCATATGCAATTCAAAAACCGATAGATACTATTTTGATTGAATATTTTAGA
This sequence comes from Erythrophleum ivorense, assembly GCA_026724425.1. Classification (NCBI taxonomy): domain Eukaryota; kingdom Viridiplantae; phylum Streptophyta; class Magnoliopsida; order Fabales; family Fabaceae; genus Erythrophleum; species Erythrophleum ivorense. The sequence continues at coordinate 2,748,109 of JAIUCV010000034.1, read as the reverse complement.
TATTATATTAAAATTTTAAAATAACGATTACTAACCACGTTATATATAGTTTTCTCATGCACTTTTTTGCGAACAAATTAATTTCATTCTTTTAGTGAAGAAAATCTTTTCTTTTTATAAAATCTTTAAAATTCCACAAGTTAATCGATTCTTAATAGTCATGCTTAATCCGTGTATACGAAAAGTCATTAGAATTTTCAATAATATAACTATTTCTTAAAAAAATTAATAACTATAGTAACTGTTTTACGATAAAATAAACCATGCAATATAATAAAAACTAATTAATAATTGGTGTCAAACCAAGGAACATTTTTTAAAAACTTGATAAGAAAAATAAAACATTCTTAATCTTGACCATTGACTAAATTTTTTGCGTGTTAGTTATACTTAATAGTTACAATTATATTAATTCTCGTAAAAAGCTCACCAAGTGAAAAATTTCACAAATACATAGTTTCTTAAAATTTTCAATGTAAGTGACAAATTATCCTTACTCTATATTCTTACAATTGATATATGAATTTTAATTATTTTATATTAAACTTTATTTTTTATTTTTTTTACTTATCAATTTGTTTGTTGGAAAAGCTAATGAATTAAAGACAATAATGAACAATACTTTGAAATTAACATAATAATATAATGAATTAAAAGGCAATGATACATGTTGAATCATCTTTCAGGCACGGTTTAAAGTAAAGTACAATTTATTTATAACGTAGTTTGCGTGGTTTTCACTCGTTTAATAAATGTGGCTCAAAGTTAATATTCTGCCAGCTTGAGATTGTTTCTGTTAGCACAACATTATTATCATGCTTTGAAGATTACTTTTTTTTGAATAAAGATTCTCAAATTTCTCCTGATTAATGTCATCTCAAATTACACTTTGAAGCAGGAACCAGGAGAAAGCAAGACTTGGTGGGGAGAATAGGAGTTAGAGATTTTAATTAGAACGGAAAAAATAGTGAGAGAAACGTGGAGGAACTGAACATGTTAGATTGAAGGATTAGGTAAAAATTTCACTTTGGGGCAACAATTTTGAAAGTGTACTGAGGCTGGGTTGGGAATATAGGGTTTGGGATTTTGACGTGTACATGAATTTAGAAGAAATTTGAGAAAATTAAGGATATTAGGTTGAACGATTAGCTCAAAATTTGAGAATAACAATGATTTAATATACTGCTTTTCATATAATATTAATTTTAATATACTCCATTTCATATAACATTGAAAGCTATTAAATCTTATAAATACTCTTAATTATCCATTTTTTTTGGAAATATTTAAACAATTTTATAAGTACTAAATTATTATGAGATTGTGGAATACTAATATAGTAAAAAAAAAATCATTGAATTTAGTTATCATCTATGATCCCGGGTCATTATAGAAATAGCGACACCTCCTCTGCAATTTTATTTCCTTCTCGTTCCACTTACTATCAATTGCAAAAGCCTCTGAAGTAAATAATGAAATGAGTCTTTTTTTTTTAATATTGAATTTTATTTAAATTTAGACCTTGTTAAACATTTGTTACTAATTCATGAATATGATATTGAGCAAAAAATTTTATATACATGTGTGCTTGTTACAACAGACTAAAGAAAGAAAATAGTTAATTCATTATATTGTTAATTGAAAGAGAAAATCACTTATAAATATATCATTAATTAGTCATTCAATAAACAACAAATTAAATTTAACTTGATTGGCAACACTCTATTGAAATTTGTTTGCGTGTTATATTGTGAATGGTTACAAACTCCATTGGTTATGATTGCATCAGATGGGCAGACATTGGGATGTCTATTGCGACCAAGGTTGCAGGATATCTAGTGGATCCAATTCCACGTGGTGCTCGTTATTTGTTCTGTTTCAACCAATTCATTAGAGATGCTGGGAATGCAAAAGTTGAGTTGGAGTCAACCCTAGCAGGTGTAAAGGAGCGTAAGGAAGATGCTACCCAAAGAACTGAAGAAATAATGCAACCTGTGAAGAAGTGGTTAAATGATGTGGAGAATATCCTACAGGAGGTGCAGAAGTTGCAAGAAAAGGATGAAGGAGGAGGAAAGAATTGTTTTAATGTGTTACTAAGGTATTCTTTAGCAAAAGAAATGGCAAATAAGGCTAAGCAAATGGTGGAGCTCAATAAAAAAGCCGACAATGAGCCATTTTCCCGTCTCATCCCACTTCCAGGCATCCGTTACTTTTCTTCCAAAGATTTTGTGGAATTCAGCTCAAAAAAATCAACTTATGAGAGGCTTTTGAAGACAATTGATGATGACAAGAACAAGATGGTTGGACTATTTGGGATAGGGGGCTCAGGTAAAACTTCTTTGGCAAAGGAGGTGGGTAAGAAAGTTGAGGAACTAAAGCTTTTTAACAAGATGATCATGGCGGTTGTCTCTCAACCGCTCAATGTTGGAAAAATCCAAGATGAAATAGCAGAGCAAATAGGCTTGAAATTTAAGGAGAAAACACAATCTGCCAGAGCACAAAGACTATCAACCAGATTACAAAATGAGAAGATTTTTATAATCTTGGATGATGTGAGGGGCAATCTAAACCTTGAAGATATAGGCATTCCGCAGAATGAAGGATGTGGTATCTTGTTAACCACTCGCCTTCGAAATATATGTGTCTCTAGGGATTGTGAGAGTATAATTGAATTGCCCCTCTTAACTGAAGAGGAAGCATGGACTTTGTTCAAGATGCGTGCAAACATAGTCAGTGACTCCTCGAATAAATTTGATGGTGTGGGAAGGAAAATTGTTGATGAGTGTAAGGGACTGACCCTTGCAATTGTGACAGTGGGAAGTACGTTAAAGGGAAAAAGTATTGGGAGAGTGGAAGTTAGCACTATCGAGACTAAAACATTCCCGACCACTGGATATTGAAGAGGGTTTAAGGAGCCCTTATGCATGTCTCAAATTGAGTTATGATAATTTGAGAGGTCCAGTAGCCAAGTCCCTCTTCTTAATGTGCTCTATGTTCCCTGAAGATCATGAAGTCAATAAAGAAGATTTGATTCGATTTGGTAAAAGGGCACTTGAGTTAGGTAAGACAGTTGACACAATGGAGGATGCAAGGAGAGAAATTTTTGTAGGTATTGACATCTCATTGGATTCTTGTTTGTTGATGCCTACTGAGGAACAAGCATGCGTAAAAATGCATGACTTAGTTCGAGATGTAGCCTTGTGGATTGCAGAGAAGAAAGATCAAGTTGTTTTGCAAGCAAGCCATGCAATTCCAAAAATGTTAGTTGAAAATGAAACAGTGAAAGATACAGAGGTAATATCGTTATGGGACTTGGAAAAAAACTTTAAGCTCTCCGATCGACTGTATTGCCCAACACTTGAGATTTTACTACTTCATGCTAAAGAGTTCATTGAAGAACCCAATGTATACCTTGGAGGAATGAAACCACTCAATGTCTTGGCGCTCATAAGATACAGCTTTACATGGTATAGTTCGGAGGAAAGGACTAAGTGGTCAATGCTGCAATCAATTGAGTCATTAACAAATCTCCACATTAACTAATCTCCACACTTTATGCCTTAGAGGAAATGCATTGGGTGACATCTCTTTTTTGGGTAGACTCAAAAGATTAGAAATTCTTGACTTGCGTGGTTCTTCTTTTGATGACTTACCTACAGGAATTATAGATATGAAAAGGCTAAAACTATTGGATTTGTGGGCATGTCTAATTGATAAAAGTCCTTTTGAAGTAATCGAAAGATGTTTACAACTACAGGAATTGTACATATGCAATCCATTTATGTGCCCTGAAAATGTCTCTTTCCCAAGATTGCAGAGGTATATTATATTTATTTCCTTGAGCAGTGAAGGCATGGGTGATGATATTATATTTAATATTCTTAGAGAAACTGAAGAGTCAAAATTTTTATGGCTAGAAGGTTATAACATTTCCAAACTAAATTCATCATTGGAATACCTCTTTCTTGGGGCAGATTGTCTCTTTTTGATGAATTGTGGGGGTGATAGTAAGGAGAAGTTTTCCAAGGTAAAGGTCCTAGGTCTTCAAGAATGTCCACGGATAAAATTCATTGTTGATAACACTGATGCCAGCATTCTTCAGGACAAAGGACCTTTGAAGTTGAACTCAGATTTGTCTAATTTATTATTAATGGAGTTACCTGGGTTGGAATTCATTTGGAAGGGTCCCACGCAAATTCTAAGCCTCCAAGACTTGAACTAGTTGAGATCAAGGAATGCCCAAGATTGAAAGCTATCTTCACTCCAACTATCATTACAAGCCTATCAGAGTTGAAGGAACTTGATGTAACAGGATGCAATGAAATGGAGGAAGTCTTTTTGCAGATTCATTTAAAAACCTTTCTGCTTCTTCCCATAACATTTGGCTCCCCAAACTTTACAAGATTTCAATAGAAGATTGCAACAAATTGAAATGGCTTTTCTCTTATTCTCTGGCTTGTCATTGTCCTTCACTTATTGCCCTGTCAATAAGTGATTGCTGTGCACTTGAGGGGGTTGTTCAAGGAATTGAAGGCAGAGGACATGCGGATCTGGTATTGTTTCCGAAACTGACTAGTTTAGAACTCGAAAGCTTGCCAAATCTGACAGAGATTTTTGAGTACAACAATTCCCTTTATTCAATTGAAGATTGCCCCAAATATACCTTGCCATCAACTTCCAATTATGCTAACTCTTCATCAGGTACACTGAACATATCTGTGAGTGTTGGTTTAGCTTGCCTAGTGCCCAAAAAAAATAAAATAGTACTTGTTATACATTCATTTATCTTCAAATTTTCTTAAAACTTTTAGATTTATCTATTACTAATTTTAGTATATAAAATGCAAATCCTAATTTTTTTTTCTTTCCAAATTTCATCAATTTGGTGTAATTAGATTTTTGGACATTTTTACACGTAATTATTGTCGCATGCATACTTGCATAGTATTCCTCCACTAACTTGGGACAATATACACCTTTATTTCCCGTGCAGTTCTCCAATTGGTGCTGCCATTTTAAAATACATATATAATATTATGCCTTTTTGTTTGATTATAGTTTGGTGTTGAGTTTGTCAAGCAAATTGAGCATTATTGTTTACCAGACTCTTTTTTTTTTTCCTTGAAGGAAGCTGCCAAACATTATTTGTAACCTAATTTTGCTGTTCCCAATTAAAAAATAATAATAATGAACGGTGATATGTTATGATTTTTTTTTTTAACTTGGGGAACTTTAAAAAAAATAAAAAAATTCAAAAATAGGCAATATTTGAGTATATCCTTTTTTTTTTCAATTTAAGACACTGTATCTATATATAAATAAGGAGAACTTAGTGCATTTTTTTACTCTATGCTATCAAAATTTTGCAAGGAATATATGACAAATAAATATGTTTTTTAAACAATTTAGCACTTCATGATTACTTCGTTTAAAAAATGTTCATTTACATGTTACATATGTTTTTATTAGAGAATTTGACTATAAATAAAATTTCTCTTTATCTATATTTTTTGCATAAAAACCTTGGAAAAAGAAAAAAAGAAATCTTCAACAATAGGCAATTTAGTGTATCTTTTTTAGTAAAGACATTTTATGCATATATATAAAAGAGAAAACTTAGTGCACCTTTTTGGGATCTTTGCTATGTATTCAATTTGTTAATAGATGATTTTAGCACCTTATGGTTACTTTTTCTTTTAAATAAAAATCTTTTACATGTTATGTATTTGTTGAAAAGTTTGATTGCAAATATGCATTTAAGGACTTTTTCTAAGTTAAGTCCTATTTATAACTATCTTCTTTTTAATTAAATTAAATTATTAAATTACCTTGTTATTATATTATAGAGTTTCAAGAATTATGATCGATCTACGTTATATGTTACAGGGAGTGATGATGAGCTTGTAGCAGCCTCTTAAATTTCCGTTGTGTTCTTCATCACTACTATTTGTGTTTAATTTCATTAAAAAAAAAAAGAGTTTGTGTTCACTTAATGGATTGTGAAATGTACTGGATCTGTACAAAAGATAGAGTGTCATAATTATGTAGATATTGTACTGTATGGTTTGCTTATTTGATTAACTTGGCTTGTTTATTTGTGTAAGTAGCGGATGATGATTAAAAAATGATGCAATAAATATTGTATTATTACAATGTTTGATACATTAAGGATTCTTTCATTTCCATTTACTGTATGTGTCATGGGAAGCGAACTGCAAGATGAGTTAACTTCGAAAATCAAGAAATATGAGAAATATTTCACTCAATAAGTGAGCATATTGATATATTGGAAATGGTAAGTCCATGCGGATGTTGTTACGGTCCTTCTCAATCTTATTGTGTGCTCTTTCATGGTTAATTGGTTAATATTATTATTTTTTATTAAAAGGTCAAAATTTTCTTTGGTTCTCCTGTTCTGGCCATAAGTGTCCTTCCAAAGCAAATCTTCTGAATGCCATAGTTTTTCTAAAGAATATGTTATACAACTTCAGTTACAATTACAATCAGTCATTACAGAAGTCTCACAAAATATGTTCACTATAATAGTTTTATGGAGTGAACATAGAAAGATACTTCAGGAATATATTCCCTAAGAAAAGTTCACATTATATTTTGAGGGTTTATAAATAGTTTGATTTGAATTGTGATGCTAATTTTAATAATATATTTGATAATATTCTGTATCTCCTAGTTTGATACTAGAATTTTGAAATCTTTCCATGATGCCCATTCACATCATATATGTTTAGCATTTTCTCCGTTGTATTCATATCCAACCCTAGTCCAAATCGAAGCAATCCAGCTCCAACAACCTCTTTTAACTTCTTGTGTTTTCATATATCTTCAATGGACACTGACAGATACTTAAGAAGTTCCAAAAATGAACTGAACTAAGATCCTATTCAGCCATACTTTTAAAACCTATAGTCAATAGCTCATAAATTGAGTCTCTAAATGTAGAAAGCTTCTTAGTTTAACTGTCAATTTTATAGTCATAATTGATTCAGTTAGCTTTTGGTCTATCAGGCACAGAATATAAATTTGCTTGCTTGACATATTGAATGGTTTTAATCACTAATTATTAGCTAGTAAATTTTCTGCTTTAGCTTTGTTAGAAACTATGTTTCATCTTAGGCATATTAATTTCTTCTCTTAATTTAATTTTGGCACAATTTGTCATGTTATAAATCTAATTCTAATTTCGTTTAAACTAAACTTCTAAGATAGACATAAATAATATGTCATACCTCAATTTCGAAGATGTGACGGGCACAGAATATGATGAAATTTCATATCTGTGAGCATAATAAAACACTTCAAAGTAATTCTACCAACTGTCCTAAATTTTTAGTTAGAAGAAAAGTTAGTTAAAGCCTTATCTAATATGCCAATTCACTACTTTTCAACCATTGATAATTTATTGAATTATTTCTCATCTTCTTGTAAAAGTTTTGGCTCCTTTGAAAACAAAACACTCCAAAATTTCCCACAATAGCCAACAATACAATAATACAATAAGAGAGCTCCACTGCTCTCATCTCAATCAGTTACATCAACTACACTGGGGTGAGGGATCCTGTTTATAGGATTTGTGGAGGTATAACTAGATTGCAAGAATACATATTTATGTAGTTATCGTGAAACAATGGGGGTTTTTCCAAATGAAAGGCTAGACCTTTCAATGCTACTGGTGTGACATCTAGTTTAGCTCTACTATTTGAACCCCAAATGTTTACTGAGTATATAGAATCCCACAATTTAAACGATGAATATTAAAATAAATAAATAAAAAAAGAATAAAATAAGTAAGATGGCTTACAAACACCTTTCAAAGACTTTAAAACTTGAAACCATGCTTCACAAATAGTAATTGAATCTTTAAAGGAGTTCTACATATAGAGTACATTCTAAGTCATGACAATTAAATAGTCTAGAGAGAGTATAAATCACAATAATATAGAATATTAAAATTTTAAAATACACATTTAAGAATTTTTAAAACCAATTCTTTTCAAAACACTTTAGTTGGAAGAACCCTCCCCAAAAATCTTTTCAATAAAGTACTTATGCAACTTTCAACTAACTTAATGACAATTTTTAAAACCAATTACTTTCAAAACATTTTCCTCCAAAACATTTTCTTTCAAACAATTCAATTGGAAGGACTTCTCTAGAATGGAATAGTCATTGTGGGCACTAAATCTACGTGGTTAAATAAGCAATCTATCATGGATGCCAAGTCCACATGGGTAAATAACTTGTTTGTTGTAAATCCTTCACATACCATAACATCCCTGCATTCCATGTGTGACGGCCATTATGAGGGGCTAGCAACTATTATACCCTTTGCTAGCTAGGTACCAGTCAAGGCATGTCAAGAGCTAACAAAATTGTTGTTGACAACCAGTGCTCTATAATTATTCCTTTTATAAAAACATTATCATTATATTGGAAATCACTCTAGTTCAAATTTGTATTTAAATATTTTTTATAACCAAACAAAAGATTTATAAAAATTTCTTGGGATTTCTCCCATTAATTCCATTTTTATGTCAATAACTTGCAATTCAAGAAAAGCAATATAATAAAAAGTTTCTCATTTGAACATATATGTAGATAGGATTTCAAGAATTTTAAGAAGTTTTGGTCTTTCACAAAACACAAATATGTAGGATATGAAATTATAAAATAAGAGAGCATGTAGCAGGGTATTATTTACTCACAGTGCTTGTCGAAATCTAATAGTTCTTCTACTAAAGAACCATCATCATACTCTTTATGGAATGCTTGAATTGTTTCTTAAAACATTCACAACAGTCCTTTCAATTCAAGGATTCCAGCTATGGTTCCATTCTCTCTTCCTAATGTAACTAGATATCCTAACTCAATATTTAACCTACTTAGACAATTAGTTCTATGGAATTTGGAACAGTTTCTTTTGACAAGGTATAAAAGCAGGCCAAAACCCATTGTGGTGCATTTGGTTTGACAGGAATTCTCACATTTTCAAGGGTATTTCATTTGCTTTAGAACTAAGAATTCACTAAATACTTGATAGTCCCACCATGACAAGGAAGAAAGAGCTATTCCTGAAGGCTAAAGGATGGTTTCTACAATTTTAAGTCTCTTAAGTTACTAGTGTTATGACTCAGAATCTCTAATCATGTTAGGCATATAAACTAAATCAACTTAGCTTAACAAGCCTGAGAATCATAATCTATTACCACTACAAAAAAAATAGGCTCTAGCATCGGTTAAATAAAGCATATAATGTCAGTTATGATCGACGTTAGGTTGACTAACGACGGTTAACAAAATCGACATTAGAGGCAGCGTGGAGAACCCTACTAACGATGGTTATATCAACCGTTGGAACAACTGACGTTAGAATCTAATGTCGATCAAAACCGACGTTAAGCAATGAAATAGGCTAAGTTGTGTTTATCAACTAACGTCGGTTACAACTGACGTTAGAGTTAATGTCGGTTAAAACCGACATTAAGCAATGAAATAGGATAAGTTATGTTTATCAACTAATGTCAGTTACAACTGACGTTAGAGTTAATGTTGGTTACAACCGACACTATGCAAAGGTAACGTCATCACATCACATTCTTGTATGGACGTCGGCTATAACTGACATTACAGCTACTGGCGGTTATAACTGACATTAGATGAAGAAACCTAACGTCAGTTGTAATCGACGTTAAAATCAGGAAAGTTATAAACATACTAACGTCTGTTATAACTGACGTTAGATTTTTACCTTTAACGTCAATTACGACTGACATTAATATCTTGCAGTGGTGAATGTACTAACGTCGGTTATAATCGACGTTAGTTTTCTATTGAAAGTATCTTTGCATAGCGTTAGTTATGACCGACGTTAGGCAACAGAAAATGCATTTTTTAATTTGATTTTATTTCTTTTATATCTTGTTATTGTGCTATTTTCCTTTTGCCCTGCTATCTTTGATATATGTAAAGAAATTAAACATTCACATGAAATTAAATTTTAAATTAATTTGCTATATAAGAAAGATTTGGATTTAATAACTATTTATTTATATGATCTTCATAAAAGTTTCACCATACAAAAGTATTATAAAACATAAACTAAATAAGATAAACACAAGGCAACTATTAAGCCTTATAAGTTGTCATCCAAAAAAGGCTTTAAACATGCCACAGAACAAAATAAATTCAACAAAATCCAAAACGCCTCATGGATCATGACTTGCACCAGATGATCATCGACCAGGGGCAGGTGAGGCTTCTGTACTACCAACATCAGGTGGCTGCATGAAAAAAAATACAAAAATTACATTTACTCAAAGCCTTTTTAATATAGTAATTTAATAATTACACAAGTTAACATTTATATTACCTGTGAATGAGACGCCTTAGCAATGTGAGAAATGTCTAGTGGTAGCTCCATTCCCAATTTTTCTACTAAATATTTAAATATGCCATTCATTCGTGCTTGCTCATGAGCCAATTGAGGTTGTTCCATTGCATGCTCTTCCTCTATGGTTTTTAGTCGTTCCTCCATTGTTGCCAACTTATTCTTTAAAGTTATCACTTCATCACTTGAGTTCCCCGCTACAAAACTATAGGCACACTATTAAATCGACGAACAGGTAATCCAAATATCTTAGAAGGGCATGGACCCAACCCCAAGCTGCGTACTCGTCCAGAATGCTCTTTTCCAAGCACTTGACCAAGTGGATCATCTGATGAAACAAGTGGTGAAGTCTCAATTTCTTGATTGAGCCTCTGTGAAATTTCTTCCTACATATCAAAAAAATAAATTATCATATAAGGGACAATGTAATAACTACCAGAAAGTAGGAGCAGAAAAGTCAAAGTGACCACGATATATGGGGAGACAGAAATAGCAGTTCCAGAATAAAAAGAACAGATGTAGAAAGAAACTCATACTAATCAATAGCACAAAATATTCCTAATTGAAGTCTATAAAAATGAATTTAATTAACTTGTGCATGGTCAAAGGCCTCAAGGCTTCAACAGATGTGCCAATAATTAATAGAGTAATGGGCATTCACGTTGGAGTTCTACCTTCTCACACTGTTTTCTGAAACTTAGAAGTCACTACTTAATACTACAAAAATAATGCACAATATAAATCATGGCAATGTGCTAAGAGATGCATCATCCATGTATGACAAATAATAATCTATGAAGCTAAAATCAGTGCAACACCAAAAAGAAACTTTTTCCTATCTATCATAAAAGAGCGTGGGTTTCATATTCAAACTATTAATCATCAACTGCAAACATTAATCCCCAAAAAGAAAAAAATATAATAGGCTTCTACTAGAGTAGCTTCACCAGATATATACAATCGAAGCTTATTAGTAATTATAAACATCTAACTAATTTAGATGCATTACTTATTAATTCATAAAGAATTAATCAAAAAGCACTAATTTACCCCCATAAAAAATTGAACACCAGCAGGGATGAATACATGTAATTTTATTACAGACAGTAGCAGATAAATGAGGCGAGTTGATGTCTTGGTTAAGTATGACTCCAAGTCCTATTTCATTGTGAAGAAGAAATAAACGTTGTTATCAACGTGACAGTAAAGGCAAGCAAAAAATATAATACCTTTTCCTATATTATCAACAAAGCAGGTGACAGCAGAGGCAAGCAAAAGAAACAAAAATAAGCAAGTGATAAAAGCCATGCCTCTCTATCCCAAGCTATAGTTGTTCACTAATTTTGCTGATTTTGGGTAACAATTCAAGTTATCTCCAGCTAGAAATGCAGCTTTAGCATGTCTTTTTTCTTTTTGTAACAATATACTACGTAAGGAAAACAATTCAAGTTATATCTGTAGTCCACACGCTCTTTAGTAGGGAATTATCTCTCAACCCCATTTAAGTTTGGTATCCTTTCAAAATCTCATTATCACTTATTTTTCAATCAGCACTATAACCCTCCATTCAAATGTTGCATTGGAAATTTTAAGTGCAGATTCTGTTATATCCAAAAACCTCTTATATATAAGAGAGAATAACACTTTGAATATGAAGCTCATATAATTAACAGAGTAATGGGCATTCACGTTGGAGTTTTGCATTCTCACATTGTTTTTTGAAACTTAGAAGTCACTACTTAATACTACAAAAATGATGTACAATATAAATCATGGCAATGTGCTAAGAGATGCATCATCCATGTATGACAAATCATAATCTATAAAGCTAAAATCAGTGCAACACCAAAAAGAAACTTTTTCCTATCTGTCATAAAAGAACGTGGGTTTCATATTCAAACTATTAATCATCAACTGTAAACATTAATCCCCAAAAAGAAAAAAATGTAATAGGCCTCTACTAGAGTAGCTTCACCAGATATATACAATCGAAGCTTATAAGTAATTATAAACATCTAACTAATTGTTATAAAAGGTATCAATTTTTACTAATTTAGATGCATTACTTATTAATTCATAAAGAATTAATCAGAAAGCATTAATTTACCCCTATAAAAAATTGAACACCAACAAGTATGAATATATGTAATTTTATTGCAGACAATAGCAAATAAATGAGGTAAGTTGATGTCTTGGTTAAGTATGACTCCAAGTCTTATTTCATTGTGAAGAAGCAATAAACGTTATCAGCATGACAGCAAAGGCAAGCAAAAAATATAATACCTTTTTCCTTTATTATCAGCAAAGCAAGTGACAGCAGAGGCAAGCAAAAGAAACAAAAATAAGCAAGTGATAAAAGCCATATCTCTCTATCCCCAGCTATAGTTGTTCACTAATTTTGCTGATTTTGGGTAATAATTCAAGTTATCTCCAGCTAGAAATGCAGCTTTAGCATGTCTTTTTTCTTTTTGTAACAATATACTATGTAAGGAAAACAATTCAAGTTATATCTGTAGTCCACACACTCTTTAGTAGGGAATTATAAGTGCAGATTCTGGAAATTTTAAGTGCAGATTCTGTTATATCCAAAAACCTCTTATATATAAGAGAGAATAACACACTGAATATGAAGCTCATATAAATAAGTTTCATTAGACTCTACCTGTTATGTTATAACAAGTGACATAAGGGTAGATTAATAACTCTTCTCTTGACAATATGAAATAGATTGGACTTTCTTCTCAAACAACAATAAATTCTGAGTCCTTATTTATATCCTTTAGATATAGGAGTTTTTCTTTCTTTCTTTTTTTAAATACTGTCACTTAGATATATTAATTGTTTTGCCGATGAATCTGTAAGTTTTGAGACAAAATATTAGGAATTTACTTGCTAGATTTGTTTAGTCTAAAATTGTCGTTATTTCACAAAATCTGAACAAACTAACTAATAAACCTGGTGGACTAATAAGTACTATTTCAAAGTACAGGAGAGAAATAGAAGGTAGTTTCGGTAATTCATTTGTTTTTTTGAAGTGGGTGCAGAAAATAATATATATTGGGTAAGTAAGTGACATTAGCATCATAATATAATATATTTATAACTATTACATCATGATTTTTGTAAAGGTAAGCCAAATTTTAATTTTGAATATGAAGTACTAAGAACAAGACTAACTACATATAATATATCTAAAGTGTTGCATAAATATACTGAAAACAAACTTGTCACTGAATTGTGGGCAATTGCATGTTGTTGAAACCCTCTGCATGCGTTCAAATCTTGGTGATCTCACTTTTTGGTATTATTTTCAATTTTGGTGAGGGGAAGGGTGAGATAGATATGGAGCAATATAATACTTGTGGGTTCGGATTTAAGGCAAAAGGAATAAAAATCTAGCAAAATTATGAGATAAATATGGGATAAGACAAAAGAAAACAGAGGAGGGACAGATAATAAAAAACCCGCCCCCCCTCGGCACACCCATTACCATTCAAGTATTGCCCAACTCTCATGCATTCTTCTGTGAGTGGGATATTTATGATATCATAAACAATATCAGACCTGCACCAACTTCTGAAATCTATACACAAATAAGAACTGTTGCTAATATTTATTAATAATTATTTGATTACAAAAATTAGTTAATAGAATTTGTAAACATAATTTAAAAGACATTTTAATTAAATGATTATCTTCTTGATTATGTATACTTTAATCATATGTAGCATGTTAGTTATAAAAATGTGCATACTATTTTAAGAGTCACTTTTAAAGAAATTTAATATTTTAATTTAACTATTATGACAATTACTAAAAATTGTTCATATCAAAATAACAGGTGTTATAAAAAATTGGAATGAATTTCTAACGAGTATTGATTTACTAATAACAGAATTATCTTTAAGCCTGAATAATCTGAGTTTAAATTTCAAAGTTATAATTTTTGTGATACGATGGAGAATGAAGTATATGCAGATGTAGCGTATGGAAGCAACGTATTATGAATTATGTTTTTAAATAGAATATTGAAAACTAAATTTTTAAATAGTAATATTAAAGTGAAGGAAAAATGTCATATATATATATATATGTGTGTGTGTATATATATATATATATATATTAACCAGCCCACCCTCACAACAAAAAAAGAAAAGAAAATGGTGTGACTTTTGGAAGAGCGAGAGAGAGTAAAGGTTGTTCAAGAGGACTATGCTAGTTTTTTTTGTTATAAATCTTTTATACAATTTTAAAAGAAAGTAATATAATATATATATATATATATATATATATGTATATAAGATTTATTTTCACTTTTTTCTTTCACTTTCTTTTTTTCCCCCTCTTTTCAGACTTTATAAAAATTTTATAATAAAAAAATGAAAAATGAAACTCCTAAGAATTGGTTAGTATAACATTGTTTCACTTTCTTTTGGTTCCCCTTAATTTTAGAAGGATTTGACATCTGAGATATGAAAATAAAGACAGTGGTATATTAAACACCTTACTTATAACTTTAGCTAGCAAATAATCTTTCTTGTTTTTTTGGCTACAAGTTAAGAATATTTTCCAATCAAGTTACATATCCAATTCAGGTAACACTCCTGCTACCTCCCTATTGAATAACTTTCACAAATTCGTGTTCAATAAAATTGTTAAATATAATGAGACTTTGAACCATTTGATTATGTTGTTATTGTGCATTATTGTAAATGACAACCCTTTAACAGGAGTAAAAAGTTTTAGTCACTTACCCCTACAACTCTCGCTGCCTCATTAACATAGCTCCCATCAGCATGTTTGCATGTTGCAAGAAATACTTCACAATGTTTTGGTGGCTGACCCATTTGTACTACCTATAGTCCAAGGAATAAAATAGATTAATTTTGCTACAATTTTCCTTATTTAAGTATGCATTAAAAAAAATTGTAAATTACCATCTCATGTCTTCTCCTAGAATTACTCTTGGAACCACTAGTATGAGGATACTTGAGTTTTTGACGATTGACCTTGTTTTTGTTGCTTATTTCCTACAAATCAAAGACAAACAAATGAATGATGCAATGTTAACTAAGGAACATCAATGTATGAAGAGATAAACCATTACTATGCGACTTTCTTGTAATCGGTAGTCCACGAAGCTATTCCATTGGTCCTGTGAAATTCTTTCAAGATATTTATTCATAATTTCCTCCCTGCTGTCATTTTCCCTAAACAGACTCTTATGTAGCCTGTTTCTAAACTCTTTTTGCTTAACTCCTAGCGATTTCTAGGCCCATTCTAATCCATCACTAGACTGGAAGGCAATCTTATCCTGTGCTTGAAATCATTTAGTAAATTATTTAAGCTTGTCAAAACATATAATAAAAAACGAAGATTGCAAAAATAAAAAAAATCACTCTTCATACCTGCACTTGTTTTATTCCCAACTTCATATATCTTTCTGGAACTTCCCTCAAATCAAAGAAGTTGAGAGGAATGAGGTCAGTGTCTGTGGCTAGCTCTCCTAACCAAACTCCAAGTATGCCAGCCTCATCACCATATGGTTGTCCAAACTTATCGATTGGACAAGCTATCCTCTTCCCTTTTTCCAGATTCCAAACATCTTTTGCTTTCAATCTCTCTTTTCTTACTACTCCATTTTCATCTGCCATACAAAAGAGGAAAAGTAAATATTGCATTTAAATTATTAAGTATCTCATAACATAATTGACTAAATTAATTACTGATGATATTAACGATCCAATCCTTATTTTTGACATTATCTCTTGGTGCACGTCGTTGGAAGGAAGTTTCACTATTGTCAGCTGCTCCACGTGGCTGAGAAAAAGTAGTATCACCTATTACTACTTGGAGCTGTGGATGAGAGACATATGTTGAAGTAATTGGATTAGTTGTTGCATGTGTTTGAGAAGTAGGTGTAGAGGTAACTATAGTAGGGGCTGTGGGTGCTTGTAGGTTCCCAGTAGGCATAGGAGCAAGACTTGAATAATGTAATCTTTGAGCAATATTAGCAACCTTTGCCCGAGATGAGCGTGGACATTTAGGCGACATCTTACACATGTAAACCAAGAATATAATCATGCCATTTTGTAAGCATGCAACAATAAATAGATTTCACAAGTATGCAATAAAACATAGACCTAACGAAAAAATTCTATATATGTTGTTAAACAAACCATGCCGTCCTCTTCATCGCTATTATCAAACTCAAGGTTGTTAATTGGTTGATTGGAAAAATGTTCTTTATCGCCTCTTGTTAATTGTAAACTATCAATATCATCGGGAAAATTAGAACCAACTTGTTGCTCTAAATATATCTGTTTATATTGGTAACCACTATTTGCTTCATCATTTTCTACAGTATCTCCCATTTCAAATAGGTCTCGAGGCTTCATATGTATTGCTACACTCCATGGGTGATTCGTTTTGTCATCTACATAAAATACCATTTGAGCTTGTGAAGCTAGAATGTAAGGCTCATCTTCTGCAACATCTCCAGTATGGATTAATCAAGAGAAATTAACTAAATTGAATTGAAAGTTATCCTTTTTAATCATTTTAGTGCTAGCCCATAAACATTTGAAAAGAGTAACGTTAAAATGGCCATAGTAGTTCAACTCAATTATATATACTAATTTGCCATAATACAAGAGATCTGCAAGTGCAACTCTCCCATCTGTTGCACTTGCATAACATCTGGTTTCTGATGTTACCCACACACCACTATTTTGAGTCTTCAATTCTTCTTCTCTTTTTAATGTGCAAAACCTAAAACCATTTATATTGAATGCACTAAATCGCCTAGCCAAATTCAGAGGACCTCGTGCAAGAAATTTAATGTCATCTGAAAACCTTGTAGTATCATCCTTATCAAGCTGAAATAGTTCACATGTTAGCTTGATCATATCACTTCAATATATTAACTTAAATACAAACTTTAACAAAATAAGTCTCACATATTCTTTGAACCAATTGGCAAAATTTTTTGTGACATGTTTGTCAATTGCCACAGCAGATCTAGTATGACGATGAAGCCTGGCCTTCACATCATCTCTATATTGTCTATAAGGAAAAAATTGCTAGCATCAAAGACTAACATTATGTTTGAAATCAAAAAAGAACTGTCAAGTACTTACTGAACAAGCTCTTCAATTGCTTTACAATTGAACAAGACACAACGATGTGCCTGGATCTTTTCAATAGAAGTGAGTTGAACTTCTGATATGCCTCCTATAGGATGACCAACTAGTAAAAACATGCATGCTTCAGAGCAACCAAGAACTACATGGTCATCATTGCGACTCAGCCTGTTAAACCTTGTTTCGATGTCTTGTAAATATCTTGAACAGAAGGTTAATATTTCCTCACAAAGGTAGCTTTCAGCAATAGAACCTTCTGCTACTGCCTTATTTCTTACATATGACTTACAGTGTCCAAGGTACCTATATGGGATGAACAAGCCAACATACATATAATCAAGCAATTGAAAATATCATTTGACAACTAAACAAAGAATAAAAGATTACCTTTCTATAGGATACATCCATCGATAATGAATTGGACCACCAAGTTTTGCTTCATCTACCAAATGAACTACTAAGTACACCATCACTGTGAAGAAAGATGGTGGGAATAACATCTCTATCTGACAAAGAGTGATCACTATTTCATCTTGAAGTTTGTCAAGATCTTTCACATCCAAGACATGGGAACATAATTTTCTAAAGAATAAACAAAGCTTTAGCACAACTGTGGTAACTTTAGGATCCATCTGCACATTTCGTAATGCTACTGGAAGTAACTGGTCTATAAGTACATGAGAATCATGACTTTTTAGGCCTGAGATTTTACGATGTTTTATGTCAATACATTTAGAAATGTTTGATGCATAACCATCTGGCATTGTCACATATTTAAGTGTTTGAAAGAAAATATCTTTTTGAGAATGTGTCATCGTGAAGCACGCAGATCTAAATTTACCATTTGTATCTGGCCATAACTCAGGCCTTACTCCTAAACGTTCTAAATCCTTCCGAGCATTCAAGTTGTCTTTTGACTTTCCAACCTCATTTAACAAAGTGTACAAGACATTATCACAAACATTTTTTTCAATATGCATTACGTCTAAATTGTGGCGCAACTTATTGTTAACCCAATATGGCAATTGGAAAAATATGCTTCTTTTTCTCCATTGCTGGCTATCAAGTGCATTATCTCTCTCATGAGGTCTTTTCCTTCTTAAATCAAAAGCTGGATTTTTACCAAATGTGACATTAACACGTTGCAATTGAAAGTGTATCATATCACCAGTTAATAGAATTGGTGGTTCGCGTCTCTCTACAGTCCCATCAAAACAATTTTGATTGAATCTATATCTATGTTGGGGCGGTAAAAATCTACGATGACCTATGAAACACCACTTCTTACTATTGGTAAGCCTATAAGGCTCTTGATCAAAATTACATGATGGACATGCTAACCCAGTATAGGTATTCCATCCAGACAAATTTCCCAAGCCTGGGAAATCACTTATGGTCCATAATAATGCTGCTCACATGTTGAACATTTGATTTGTCGAAGCATCAAGTGTATTTATGCCATCAACCCACAAGTCACTCAGTTCTTTAATTAGTGGCTGTAAGTAGACATCAATGTCATTTCCAAGCATTCTTTTCCCAGGTATGATCATAAACAGTATGAAAGAGGTTTGTTTCATACATATCCATGGTGGAAAGTTGTATGGAATCAAAATCACAAGCCAAATACTATGATTAGTGCTCATTATCCCAAAAGGATTGAAACCATCACTTGTCAAGCCAAGTCTAACATTTCTAGGATCTGCAGCAAATTCAAGGTATCTAGCATCAAATGACTTCCAAGCCTTACCGTCTCTTGGGTGTCTAAGTAAGTCATCTGTATTTTGGTTTATTGCATGCCATCTCATATGTTCAGTTGTTTTAGATGACATAAATAATCTTTGCAATCTTGGTACAAGTGGAAAGTAACGCAAAACCTTTGTAGGCTTATTTTTCCATTTCTTATGTCTACTGGAGGCATCATTATTAGCCACCCTTGCATTGGTCTTCCATCTAGAGGTATTACAACTTTTACATTTGTCACGCATAGCATCCTTGCCCCAGTATAACATGCAATCATTTGGACAAGCATGAATTTTTTTATAATTAAGACCTAGCTTATTTATGATCTTTTTGGCATTATAAAAAGAATCTGGAAGCTTTGCATTTTCAAATGCATCCTTCAACAGTTCTAAAATCATGTCCATTGCTTTATCACTCGCAAGACATAAACACTTGATATGATAAAGCTTCACCAAAAATGAAAGTTTTGAATACTTCGTACACCCTTCATACAATTCTTAGCCCTCATCATTGATTATGGTGGCAAAGTCCTGAGATTCCTCATTAAACCCAGTATTGGAATCTATTTGTGCTTCAGTAGTACAAGGTTGGGATGGCATATGTTCATAGATGTTTCTCTCTCTAGAGATCCCAAAGGCATCATGTAACAAATCTTGCATATCCCCTCCCGTTTGCTCAACTTGTTGACTTATGGGAGAACTAGAACCATCCTCCTCCTCAGGCAGTTCTCCATGCCTAATCCATGTAGTATATCCTAAGGAAAACCCATTGCATATCAAATGATCAAAGATAATATCTCTTAAGAAGCATTTTTTAAAACCACAAGAACGACATAGGCATTTTACAACTCCTTTTGCATTAGGCCTAGAGAATGCAAAATCAAGAAAGCTTTCCACCCCAGTGACATATTTAGGTGAAGTTTGTGGCTTATTAATCCAACTTTTATCCAACATGACACCTACATATTTATAGAAATAATTAAGACAGTAAAAATCTATATTAACTCATTTTATTATCTAATTTTTAACTAAATTATTGAAGGGGCATATTTTAAAAAAAATTATTTGACAATTTCAGACATTAAGAACACACAAGTGTGACAATAAAAGGAAAGATCAGTTCTACATAGCTTTAAAAAAATCTACAAACTTGACTATAAGAGAAAAACCAACAAAAATTGAACATGTGAACAACATCCAAATTTAGTAAATTTGTACATCTAAATGAGTTCCACAAATCATGAAAATTTTATATGTTAAACTACACATATACATTAATATCACGCTAAAATTTCATATCAATATCATGTTTGTATTAGTTGCAGTAAGTTCATGAAGTTATGGTTCAACAAAAAATTCAATAGAAATAGGACAAATTGAACTTAACTTGAGAATCAGGAAATTTAATCATCCAAGATGCCTCTAAAAATAAGCATAAATAAGCATCAATAAAATAGACATACAGATGAACATATACGCCAAAAATCTTAGCAAAATTCAACTCCCAAAATTCCTAGTAAATCAATTTGCTCAATCTTGACATAATGTTAAACCAGGTATGGTTCTCAATCAAGAAGTCATAGCTAATGAAATCAAAACCTCAAATCAATTTTTCTTAGTATCAAAGACATATCAAAGAACATGTATTAACTAAAATTCAGCTCAAAATGCCACATGGATGGGTACAGGAAAATCAAAAAAGTAACTAACATAATTAGAAAAATAGCAAAATAGAACATCTGTACAACCTACTAAATTAATTGCTTTAACCTAAGAAACTGAACTCAAAAATTCACCAAAATGTTATAGAACATACTTAACATATATACAAACAATGTGACAAAAATTCAAAGTAAGATCAATCCTGAACAGCTTTAAAAAAAATCCACAAAGTTTACTTTAAGTAAAAGACCAAGGAAAATTGAACGTGTGAACAACATCCAAAAATGAATATATTTGTATGCCTAAATGAGTTACAAAAATCATGAAAATTGTATATATTAGACTGCACATATACACTAACATTGTGTTCAAATTTTAGATCAAGATCATGTTGGTTATTTAACATCTATGTTGTAATAATCGACGTTAGATAACCGATACTAAACTCTCTTTTTTGTAGTGAGTTTCAATGTCTTTTTCTTAAAAAAAAAATAATAATATGTAGAGAAGCCTAAAATGGTATATTGAAAATGTTAGTTTCATATGTAATGGAATACACAATGGTGGAAAAGGAATTGATGGGAGATAGTTTTTTTGCTTTAAAGAAGGTGGGCATCCAAATTTTTTAAGGACATTGGCTTTTTTGTTTTTAATTCTCAAATTAAAGACAAAGTGGGCTAGCAAAAATTCACATTGTCTTTTTTTTTTCTTTCATAATAATTAATTAATTGCTATAATTAATTTTGTTTTGATTTTCATGACAAAAATAAAAGAGAATGAATATTTTGGTGACTTGAATGAAAGGATTTAAGAATTTTAATGGCCTAAATGCAATTTGTCCCATATTATAAAAAAAAAAAGCCCACCTCCTTCAAAAAGAAATTGTATTTTTTAAAGATTATAAACATTTTGATTTGCCATGAAAAGCAACTTGATAGAATACATAAAAGATAACCCAAATAGAACAACAAAGAAAACTAAATTAATAAATAGATATTCTTCAATCTATGGGAAAATACTAGACTTCAAAATATTTATTCATCCAACACAGTAGGAGAAAAGAGGGGAATGAGAAAATCAAGACAAAAAGCAGGAAACAACTTCATGGGTCTCACTCGCTTTCTAGAGTGAGTGGAGGACAGAAGAGAGATGGGTTGAAAAAAGTTAGAGCCAAAACAAACAAAAGTAAGAAGGTCACCCAGTAGAAAAGAGATGTGGGTATGAATAACCATTGTCATAAAACATTAGAAAGATTTATACCTGAGTAGCAATTACCAAAAATATTGATGGGATGTTACTCAAAGGTCCTCAGACATGATCCTACCAAGACCAAAGTTGTCTTCTCCTGCAAATATATGGTTCATCTAGTAAATACTTATTGACATACAAAAAAAATATTTAGAATGCTATAGAGCTCTTGACTACACAAATTGTAATATCAAAGAATATGCCATTGAATATGATCAAGCATATTAAATATATCAAATACAGGGAAAGAAAGTAAAGGCATAGTCCTGTGACTGCTATTACAAATAAAAATCCTAGTCATAGTAAAATGGGAGTTTTGGAAGGGTATCCATGAACTGTAAGCAAAGTGTGGGATGTACTTTTTAGATAATCACCACTTGTCTCGTGTCTCATAGGAATAACACATAATGTCTGTCCTAGGCATAGACAAGAATACGTCTAATTATGCAGGGGACTAACCAAATAGTCTACTTTGCTGAATCTTTCAATCTTTATGGGAACTATTTCAAGTCCAAAACGAGAAGGAAAAATCACCAAACTAATCTGAATGGTCAAATAATTATATTTTGTGGTCATCACCATGGCCATCACTAAATAATGTTTTCATTTATTTTCATAGAGGAAAAAGAAAAAAAAACTAGGAAACCTCAACATTAACAATAAGTGCATCTGCTACCAAACCTAAAGATTTACTATACAAAATCAAAAAGAAGAGTCCCTATTTCAAAAACACCTATAGGGTCCACCACCAACCAGGGCTTGGGAAAGTAATATAGTGCACTGCACTCAAAGAAATGTGACATGCTTGTGCCAGTAAAGTCAAGCTTTGCATCCAACTTTTGTGTTCAACGTACTTTTTCTCAAGTTCATGCAACTAATTAATTGATGGCAATTAATAGGACCAAAATGAAATGGGGCTTCTTAAGATTAACAATGACATGCCCATATTAGATATATATCTATATATATTATTAGTTAAAATTGTTTAATTAATGGTGGGTTCCACTCATGGTCTACCAATTGTTGAGGCCAGATAAGTTGTCATTATCACCATCATGATTACTACTCTATATCTCAATTTTCAACCCTAGACACTTTATAGAGCTAGAAAGCTGTAAAAGTAGTGTGACAATAAGATAGATTTGAGTTTGATTATTTGGGCCATTTTGTAATTAATTAGAATACTAGACATACAAGGTTGATGTAGGAAAATATTGCTTTTAAGATGGTGCAGAACAAGAAATTTATTTTGAGCAAAAGTTAGTAGCTGTTAGTTTGTCATTCTTCTGATCTTGTTTTTATCTTTGCAACTTGATCAATGGAAATTTGAAATGAAACTCACGCATAGTTATTTTCATGAATTTCCATATGTCTCTGTGTGTGTGTGTGTGTATTTGCCAAAGCCAGCCATTTGGTACATGCATGTCTTGAAAGAAAATTAAGTTGATACTCTTTTCTCACACATGTATGCACATGGCTTCTTTATAATCAAACATACACACACACACACACACATATATATATATATATTCTCTGTCTCAAATAAATGTGTGTGTGTGTGTGTGTGTGCGCGTATTATTTAGGTATAAAATTATTTATAACTGTAAAAAAGATTAAATAGACTTACATCAACAAAAGATAGTGGTATCCTCGTAAGTGAAGGAGTCTGTACAAGCTCCAAGGCAAGGTTTATCTATATGCAATATAAGGAAGTGAAAGAATGAGGGGAATGAAAAATAGTAGATTCAGCAAGGGTTTCAATATTATCAACAAATATGTAATGGAGTTGGGAGGGAGCAAAATTTTCACCTAAGATTGGTAGATCTTAGACCCCATATTCTCTGCTGCATGGTAATCTTGGCCTTACATGAAGAAAACATGTACCTATATATCCTAACAAAGAACTGTTGCTACACGAACACAGGCTCTGTTGTAATTGGTCAACCACTACCCATTGAAGTTATTTCTTCTTTTGTCTGAGGTAAGTAAGGATAATCGTACAGGTTTTATTATGAAACAAAAAAGATGGCTCGCCACAGCAGGTGGGTTGGTTCCTCTATCGTCGCAGGGGAGCTCTTGGTGAGGAGACCAACGAATAAGTTGCTAAAACAAATGGGAAGGGAGGATCGACTCGTTCAGTAGAACTCCGAAGAATGATTGTTGGGAGCAGGTGCAGACATCTCTTCAGTCCCCTTCAAACGAAAATGCAGCCAGGGTTGCGCTTGGTAGAGGGTTCGAGAAAAGGGTAACAGGAGGAACGAACGCGATGGGATTTTGGGGCTCCTTACTGCAGTGTGAAATTTGTTATTCACAACAATGCCTTCACCGACTCCTCTGCAACTGGTTCAGAACGAAAACGATACTCACCCAACACGTCAGGAGCAACATGTAATAAAGTGAGATGAATGGGGTTGAGTTCAAGTAAAAGGAAAGCTGGAACTTTGATTTTCACAGTGAGAGATTCAGAGTTTCGTGGAAAAGTGGGGGAAGCAACTTGGGATCTAGGGATTTGGGGCAACCAGTGAGCGGCAAAGTGTGGGATAGTGCGGGATGAAGATTTGGTAAAGTAATTGTTTTATTTAGTTAAAATATTTTATCAAATAGTAATGTTAGTTGTAGGTAACAGACACTAAAAAGGATCCAGCTGGAATTCCTACATCGGTTGTTGTGATTGACGTTAAAGGACCGACGTTAAATGAGGATTTTTTTGTAGTGTACCCAAAATAAAGATTAAGAAAAATCTTAAAAATTATACCACTTTTAAATACACTCATAAAGTTACTTAAAGGTTGCCTAGAACTTGACAAAACCACCTCTGGAGAACATACTTACCAATTTATACAATCAATTACAATATAATAATCAACATTTTTTCTTAAAGTAAAAATAAACAACATAAGGAGTATGGCCATACAAGGCCTACAAACACCACAACACCTACTTTATCCATTCCAACCTAACATTTAGTATATCCACATCATTAGGGAGTTTATTACCACCAAACAACTAACAAAGAGCCTACCTAATGCATCTAGGAGGCATGCTAGTTTTAGAATACTTCACTTGCCTACCATATATTTTTTTCAAAAAGAAAAATAATAAACATTAAGAATGGGGTAAGTCTATCACAAACTTAATGAGTGCATAAATGACAAATTGCATAAAAAGAAAAATAAATGTACATTAAAATTGTTTGCAATGGAGTAATATTAATAAGAAAATAAAATTAAATAACATATCGGTTCTTTAATATTAAATGAATGAATAAAAACTTTCATTTGGACAATAACCAACTTCAAAAAAGTATAAAGATAAAAAAATAAAATTCATTAGATGGATATTACATGAAAAGATATATCATAGTACTATTCACATTGCTACTGCACCTTATTTCATGATTTTTTTTTTCAAAGCTACCATACTTTATTTTACAAATTCCTAAAATCATCATGCTATTTATCACATCTCATAGTGCTTACGCAGTTTTTATCACATCTTTATTTAATTAAGTACATTCAATTTGTTACTCTCGCTAATGGCTACAGAATTTACAGTATATCCTATCCAATTCTTATCAAATAATGCAACAACTACCATATCATTATAAATAAATAAGAAATTAACAATACAGATAATTCAAAAATGTATATATATATATGTATGTATATTTTTATTATTATCAACTAATTAACAAGAAAACAATTTTTAGAAAATTGTTACAAAAATTAAAAGCAAGAAAAATAATTTATAAAATAAATATAGGAGAAAGTTTAAATAAAGTTTAATAGTTGGGAAAAAAAAAGGAAATAACATATCAGGGATTGCAATTCTTAATAATTCTCCTTTTTCCTGTAAAAATACAATCACTTCAGTAGAGACGATAGCACTTTGGAAGTATACAGACATGGAGATCAACTATCAAACATGGAAAACAATTAAGGATTTATATGCCAAGTTTTGTTAATTCTTTGGCAGTGGTTAGATTTGGAATGCACAGAGCATATTTGTCTGCTCTGACCAAGAACCAGTCAAGCTCCAATCTTAAGTTGTTTGGCTAGAGTTTGTACCTCTACTCTGGCAGAAATATTACACTCTGCTCAAAATCTGTAAGCTTTCAATTCCAGTAGTATGCTTGTCTCTATATCAAGACATAGTAATATTCCAAGTTTCAGATCACATTATGTTTTAGACTTGAGAAGGAAGTAAGAAAAAAGAGAAGAGAAAATATAATTCACAAGAACTATCACCACAACGAATTACAAATTATATCAAAATCTAAACCAACTCCAAAACTAAAAGTTACCAACACTAAATTAGTAGGCATGATGTATAAAGAAGTTCTACCTTGTAAATTCCAATTAGCATAACAAAGTGAACGCCAAAGAAGACAAAGAATAAGATACAAGAGTTAAACATTTACCTCACCATAAGCATAGTTTTAAATTGCGGTCCGCATCATGTGATGCGACCTCAATATTGCTGTTTTAGTCAATAGTTGAGGGTGCCTTTATTACCATATGCTCCAAATCATTGTACCCGACACCTCTAATTCCTTTTAGGATTAGATATACGCAATGAACCAAATACACCACCTTTTTCCCACATTGCTTTGGCTTATCTCAATCACGTGGAATCTTGAAGCTTCTCTCATTTCCTTACATCAGCCACTACTTGCCTTAAATCTTCCATATTCTTGCCTCGTCTCAGCCGTTCAACTTGCAAGAATCATCTTGCGCAAGCTGACCATTTCAGTTTGGTCTTCACCTATGCATCTTGTTGCTGCTATGGCCTGTGTTGTTTTCACTTGTTGTAGCATCTTCCTCTCAGGTCAGTGGCTTCTCCACCAAGTGTAACACCCATTTCATCCTTCAACTATTTCTTTTCATTTTTGAAATTTTAGTGAGTCTCCCTCCCATTTTTAGCAACTCATTTCAGTAGCATATATACTAGATACCTCCATTTGCTATGTACGTTTATTTTTTCTGTGATAGCTTCAAATTAAGCAGGTTTTTATTCGTGCTCTATAATGGCTGTATAGCGTATAAAATTTTGGGTATGGTTGCAGCATCTGTGTTAGCCGAAGAGTGATAGTTTTGGACCCCTTTCCCTTGGTATCTTCATCGCTCTCACTTTCTTTAGCTTCCCTGTGTTTGAAATGAAGTTGTTACAAATTTTCCTTCCTTTTTACAAGGACATTATTGAGCTAGAAATTGTGGGGTTTCATTTAATGGATTAAATTGATTCTTGTGGATTTCTGAGTTGGATTCTTATTTAGATTGTGCTTGGAGAAGGGCTTAAATACTAGTGTGCTCATTTATGGTAATGCTTAGGAGTGCGCACTAAGTCTTGAAAAAGAGAGAATTATAATCTAAAATTTATCTTCATAATTGCAACTTTTGCTTGACTTCTACTTATATGATACTCGTCCTCTTTATTAACTTGCAAGTGTTTGTGGTATTATTTAACTTTTATTAGAACTCCAAGATGAAGTTTTTATTAAGAAATTGCTAATTTGGAAGTGTAATTGTTCTAAATTACTTGGAGTATAGGTATGTTTTTTTTTCTAATTCTATTACCAGAAGAGGCTTTCCATTGTCTATAGCAATGAGTTTCAAATTTCTCAGCACTAGACATATTAATATTGGGCTATAGGTTTAATTCTTTAAAAAGGAAATTTTTATGCATTATGAAATTCTACTTTACCATCATCATTGTTAAGTAAGCTTAAAGATAGTCCTGGAGTTTAGTAAAATGCTTGGCATATGATGGTCTTGGATGACTTGCATTAATTTAGCATGTCTTTAATGATGTTATGTAGTTTACGAGAGATTGTTTGTGAGCTAAATAAATTAAAGTTAGAAATATCAGTGATGAGAATTATGGATTTAGTTATAAGGAGTTTGGGAATTCGATGGATGGGGTGATGGCAAGTACCTTTACTATGTCAGAGGCACTATAAGTAGATAACATCTCATTATGAATATACTTTCTATGTTATGTTCTATGATTAAATTTCAACAATTATATTTCTTTTCATTATGTGATGATTAAAATATTTATTACCAAAATTTTTAAAACTATTGATACTTGTTTTAACTGAGGAATGACATATTTGTTTGCTTTATTTTTATGGATTATGAACTAATGGTACAAGGTTTACCTACATTGCATTTTCAATATTTTGAGAAGTATCATGGTTTCTCAAATCTTCAATTTTGACTACATTAGCATTCAATCAAAAAATATTTTAGTCATACTAAAAGTATTGTTTTGTAAGTTGATGTCTTATATATGGAATCAATAGGGGAGATCTTGAAAAATCTTACAAATCATTGTAGATACTGAATGAGGAAAATGTTTAAGTATTAATTAAATTAAAGTGATTCCCTACTTGATGGTAATGTCTTTAGTGAAGGACTACAAATAGAACACTCATGATTACCAATAATTCTATTAGTCCTTGGTGCACCTTGGTTAGTATCTAGTTAGTTAGGGTCATAGGAGTTGCTCCCCTTGTGATGGTGATCACATGTAGAAGGAAGGGATGTCATTTTATATGAGTTGAGTACTTGTGACAGATTTTTGCAAGCTAAGACTCACAACAGATTTTACGTGAATCTCTTGTTCATGATGGGTTAGTTACTTATCCACATGGGCTCCATGCCCACGATAGCTATGCCATTCTAAGGAAAGTCTTTCCAATAAAAAGTTTTCAAAAGAATTGGTTTTAGAAACTCTCAAATGTAGATTTTAAAAGTTTAAAGGGTTTTGAAAAGGGGTTTTCATTCTTTATATTGAGTATAACCCTATATATTCCTCCTATTTAAATTTCTTCATGAATAACTATTATAGATATTGTGAAGTATGGTTTTAGGTTTTAAAAGCTCCCATAAAGTGTTTTTAAGTTGTCTTATCCATTTGCTTAATTAATTATGTATGTGTATTTATTTATTCACTTAATAAAATACAAAATGTTATTTGCTCAATGAATATTTGGTATTTCAAGTAATAGAGCTAAATCAAGATCTTCTTTAGTAAGGTGGACTAGTAGTCAATTTTTATAGTAGAAAATAAATATTTAAAGCTTTAAAACAACATAAAATTTGCTAAATTTAGAGGTCCCTAGTTCAAGTTATGTTTAAGATAAAAATGATGAATACTAGAAAAGGAAGGCCAGTTAGGACAAAACTTGTAGGTCTTATAGCAGAAGCCTTAATGCCATAGTGGCTCTGATAACCTCTCTAAATTCATGCCTTTTCAGCACACTTTCCTTAAGTTGAAAATATCTTTTGGTGTATTTTTGTATTTAAAGTATACTCAAAATAGGAAAATGTGTATTTTTTATACCTAAACGTAACAGACTCAATTTTAGTTAAATTTTGCAAACTTTAACATTAGTTTAAGAATATTTTGCTATATTTATAATTTCATACTTTTTGCAGATATGATTGGGCTTCAAAGCTAATTGCTAGAAATTAAAGGTTGAAGTTTTGCAATATATGTCACGGCCAATTGTTGCATGGAGGAGGGAGCAAATAGGGAGCTTTTCGCCACGGCCAATTCATTTGTTTGCCACGGCCAATTTGTTGATCAGAGACGCTAGTGCACACCCGAGAGCATTTCGCCACGGCAAAGAATATGTTAGTTGCGGCGAATCCATGATTTACTGAAACATTGCATTTTAAAGGCTTAACAGACTCTAGGGCTTCAAATATCCATTTTTTCGACCAACTGGGGGATGCTCTGACTTCTGGGCAGCTTGGGGAGCTAGTGTGCTAGGGTTTGGACTGTGCAAAAGTGGTTAGAGCCAAGGATTGAAGTTTCAAAGAGATTTGAAGCCATTTCCATCGATTTTTATGATCTTCTCCTTCTTCTTCTCCTTCTCTTGTATTCTGTTATGGATTCGAATTCTTAGTGTTTTGTAAACTTGTGGTTAATTATAAGTAGCTAGTCACTTGTTCTAGGATTATTTTGAACCCTTGTACGGATTAACGCTTGATTCTCCTCCACCTCCATTGATTAATGACATATATGTGTTGATTTTACTCCATTTTTAATGCTTCTGGTTGATTGGCCACCAATTAGTCATTTGTTTGCTTGAGTGATGCTTGAGAGAGCTAGCTTGAGTATTGAACTTGAGTTAAATCATACAAGAACTTGAAATTTAGGTATTGAATGGATGGTTTTGTTGGTGAGGTAGAAATACACTCATTAACCTTGTGTAGTCAAACTTAGGTCTGAGCTTAATATTGAGATTTATTTGGTTGTGAGAGAGTTTGAGCAACTAATAGAATTAAACACTTGTTTTTGACTTGAGAAAGCTTTTTCAAGTAGTATTTGATTCCCAGACTAGTACATTTAGTTGTTGGTCATTTTTTATGAGAGGAGATTATTCTTGTGCTATGAAATACAAGGGGGAGAGATAATCCTAGATCCCTTATATGCTCGAAGTCTAACAGGATCTCTTAACTCCCTTTATAAATTCATTTGCAAAGTTATTTTTACACTCAACTTCACTATACAATTGTTCTGCTCAACCTAGTTCAAGGCATAAATTTAATGATTAATCAAATTCAACTCCAATATTTGTGGGAATGATAATCTTTTAATACTACTTTGTCATGGCCCGTGCACTTGCAGTGTAAGCCATTTAGCGAACAAGCTTACCTATATCAATAACAATCGATAATGCAACAGCAACAATAAGTTATGCAACAATTGCAAGAAATTTAGCTCAAATGGAAAGAGAGAGAGAAAATTCCCCTCAGCCACAAACCTAAATAACACAGAGAATCCATAAGCTAATCCCTTAAACCAAAACCCACATATATAGCTTCAAATAAACCTATCCAGTCCTAACTCACCAATCAATAGGCAATAAAATCAATTTATAAAATATGATCCTTTGGCCTTTAATGATGATTTAAACACAAAAAGTCACAGCCTGGATCATGCAATTAGAAAAAAAATATATTTAAGGTGATGGAGTGTACCTCAGAATAAAAGGCCTTATTAGTTAGATTTAAGTTAGAGAAAGAAGCAGATTATTGGTGGAGGAGTATATAATTGATCATGTAATAAGAAAACATCTCAATTAATTGGGAGACCTTTTTATGTCAGCTTTATGAAAAATATTTTGTCAATTTGGTAAGGGATGAAAAAAAGTCAAAGTTCATTTTCTAAGGGCAGATAAAAGATATATTAGTAAACCAATATATGGCTAAATTTATTGAACTCTTTAGATATTCCTCTTGCCTCCAAAGCAAGATGATGAGAGGTGAAAGGCATAAAAGTAAGAAAAGGGATTGTTGCCTATGATCAGAGAAACAATGGAACTTCAGAGGATCAAAAACTTTAATTCATTAGTTAAGGTTTGCAAAGGGACAGTGTCAACTATTAATCATTTATGTTATTTTGCATATTTTCTTCTAATAAATATGTGTTTAATTCTCTGATTATATAATAAATAATATCTATTATGGAAAAAATATGCATAGTTAGGATAAATAGCTTCATATTCAATTTTTACACCTCAAATGACAAGTTTTGGTTTAATTTTGAGCATGTTATGAATCATTTATACTTTGCTCTTTCTATAGGTTGCAAATATAAGAAAAATGAGACCATAATCATATTGAAATGGGATTGATAGAAATTTAAAGCCAAGAGGCTTTAAAGTACAAATTCTAGTGAGTTAATGAAGTGTTCTAGGGCTAGAAATCCTTAAGTTGTGACATAATTTAAAGAAATTGAAGAATCATTACCCAGGGGCAACTTGCTCTGTGGCAAAGCTATTTATGCTGTGGCATAACACAATCAAGCTGTAGTGTAAACCCACACAGAATAAAGTAAGGTGGTGGCATAGCTCTACAAGTTATGGCATGACATCACAAGTAACCTGCATTATAGCACATCCTCATCTACTCACAATGCAAATTCAACTAGTAGCAATTTGCACTATAGTGCAATACCATCAAGTCACAACACGCTTCATACTTACCAAAATGCAACATTTTCTATACTAAAATTGTAAGGGTTTTTGTAACATATAGCCATTCCATTTGTTTAGAGCCATCATTCTGGGTGAGTGTAAGGTTAAAGAGGAGGTTTTAGAGGATTTAGGAGTAAGGGAGTGCTAGTCATTGAAAATTGAGGAGAAAACAAGCATCTATTACTAGTTTTCTCTATTTATCTATCTTCTTTTTTTTTGCACTTGTTTAGATGTTCTTTACTCTTATTTTAATTTTACTGCTAGTTTTATAAATATGTGTAGTTAAACTTCTTAATTTAGAATTATTATGAACCCATTGTATAGATTAGTGGCTGCTTTTCACTCTTACTTTGTGATTAGTGATGAATATATGTTTATTCAACTCTTTACTTCATACTTTTTGATTACTTGGCCGACAATAAAATTGATTTGATATTTTTACTTGAACTTAGAAAAAGGAAAGTGAAATTAAGTCTTGAGTTGTTATGTGAATATTTGAAGTTTGATAGGATAAGTGAATGATTTTATTAATGAGATAACAATATGCTCATTAATTTCACATAGCTAAACTAAGGATTGTGCTATTAAATTGACGTTAGTTAATTTTATAGGAATTATGGAATTAATTGGATAATCCTATATGAGATTTACAAAGATACTTATAAGAACAAAACCCTAGGCTAATATATATTACCATCAAGAGGAAAGGCAATAAATGTTGAATTAAATTGCTTTGAAATGTTTAGAGGATTAATAATTCTATATGCCATTATTCACTTCGTAATCCAGACATTAATTTTGATCATAAGTTTTGCATAGTAGATAGTTTTTAATTGCTTTTTATTACACAATCACTTGAAATTGATTTGCTTAATTTAAGTTAGGATATAAATTTGTGTATTGGACAAGTTTTGGCAACAAATTCTCAAGAGAATGATCTTTTCTAATTATGTTATTACTATTGCGATACATATACTTGCATGTGTGCTTTTAAACAAGCAATAAACAAAAAATAATTCCAAGAGAATGCAAGTAGTAATGATAGAAAGTCTAGAGATCAAAAGGCCGTAAGAAGAAGAAATAGTTAGTAGTAATAATAAAAGAGGTGGTAAATGACCATGGAATAGAAAGGGTAAAAGAAAGAGAAGAGTTAATCAATTAGGCAAGGGTAATTCCTCACAAGTAGTCACAACATGTAGTTAATATGGTAGAAATTATGATTCTAAATCATGTTTAGTGGATTAAAATATTTGCTACAAATATGGTAAGCCAAGACACATGGTTAGAGATTGTTTCAAAGAGAGAAAGGTAGCACTACAACTAAAGTGTAGACCCAAGGTAGAGTTTATGTCCTAATATAGTAGGAGGCTAGCAAATCTCCAAATTTGATCTAGGGTACTATTAAAGTTAATGATAAATGCAATGTTTGATTA
This sequence comes from Erythrophleum ivorense, assembly GCA_026724425.1. Taxonomy (NCBI): domain Eukaryota; kingdom Viridiplantae; phylum Streptophyta; class Magnoliopsida; order Fabales; family Fabaceae; genus Erythrophleum; species Erythrophleum ivorense. The sequence goes on along the minus strand of JAIUCV010000034.1, from coordinate 2,714,489 downwards.
GTGCTAACCACTTTTTTATATCATATGACAATGCTAGGAAGCTAGATTCAAGTGTTAATACTTTACCATATGACTTATCTATTTCCACCTCTAAAGGAAATGGAGTAGTTACCTCCTATATTTGCTTGAATTGTATAGTCCAGTTCAATCGTTGTTTTACCACACTTGTGATTTGCATTCCTTTTATTGACATTAATTTGATTATTTGTATGAACTAAATATCATTTAATAATGCTTTTCTTAATTGCTAAAATAAATGCATTACATTGCCTAATCATGTGACCATACCTAATACTAAGATTGAGTTATCATTTTTTACTACTATCTAAGTCGAAAGATACCTTGAGCATTGTTGTTAAGGTTTTTTGTATAGGCAGAAGTAAAGAAAGGGTTAAAAGAGATACGATATTTAAAAAATTCATAGAGGTTTTTCTTAAAGAGATAAGAGATTTACTGCCTAACAAAGAAGTAAAATTCTCTATAAATATTGTGCTTAAGGTAGGTCCAATGCCTAAGACTCTTTACATAATGGCTTCCATCGAGCTAGTAAATTTAAAAAGATAGATAAAAGAGTTATTAGAAAATAGTTTTATTAGACCCAATGTTTCTCCATAAGAAGTACTAGTTCTATTTGTAAAGAAGAAAGACAGCAGTCTTAAGCTATGTATAACAATCAGGATCTCTAAAATTTTTTTTAAATCTGCTGGATATAACCAAGACCCCTGTTGGCTTTAGCAAGTGTACTAGTTTGCTACAGCGGGTTATAGCCAATGTACTAGTTCACTATAACAAGAATGCAATTAGCTATAGAGAGTTTAGGCATCCCATACAAAATCCAAGGGGTTTTTGTAATAGCACACGTCATGGCGAGCATAGGGGTCTGAGACTGATATGTGCTCACTGTAACGAGGATTATTTTTTGCTATAGTGAGAGTTAGTCCGGAAAAAGCATGAAAAAGGAGAATTTTAATTTTTAAAGAGTCTAGATTCTTTTCTCTTCCTTTGATTGACTTTGGACTAGTTAAAACTTAAAGGAGCTCTGCTTAAGAGAGTGAGAGAAAAGGGAAACTTAAGGAGAACTAAGAAAGAACAAAGAGAAAGGTAAGAGAATTCTTGAGATTCAAGCTCCTTTCTTTGACAAATTCATTCTTCTTCTCCTTTTCTCCCTTTTCATATTCTTAGTCATTGAATTTGTTCTGTTTTGAGCCATGAATAGAAGGGAAAAGTTGAGAAATTTTGAGATAAGACTAAGGCAATAGGGGAAAGGTTTTGAAGAAGCAAAGAAACCAAGATATGATTCATAATTGCTTTTGCTCTTCTTCCCTTACTCTTCATGTGTGATGTTTTGGTCAATGAGAGAGCTTGATAGAGGGAGGAAATTCTGACCTAGAATAAGTATGAAACTCTTGAATTAGAGTATAAGAGACTTGGAAATACAAAAGAAAAGGGAAGAACAACTTGTAAACCCCAAGAGGGAGCAACTATGGATTATTGAACACCTTATAATTTCTGTTTTGATGAATGAATCCCTTAACCTATGTGAGTGTTTCATTGAGTATTTAAGACCCCTAGGAGGCTTCCTAAGTGCCTTTGTCTTCAAGGAAACTTTAGAAGCTTCATTAGACCTATTATGGAATCCATAGACTAAGTATGCTTCTTAAGTATGAGTATAATGTTTTGGCTTATTCTAAGAGAGTAATTGTATGCTATTTGTTATATCTAGGCCAAAGAGATCAAGCTCCATCTAATTGTGATTGTGAGACTGAAAAAGGAAAAGAGAAATCAAAAGGAAAGGCTTGTGTTAACTTGTAGGATAGCTCCTCACTCTTTTTTGTTACATTCTTGGATGTATGATGGTCATTGTAGACTTGTATATGCATTTGTATGTTGAGACATACCATTTGTTGTTGCCTTGATGCATTAGAATTAATATATTTATATGTTTAGGTTGTGAAAATTGCCTTTAAAAAGTGAAGTAGTGCCAAAAGTCCCTTGTGATGGGTGAGATGGAGCCAAAAGCCCCTTATGATAGGTGAGGTAGAGCTAGAAGCCCCTAGTAATATATGAGACAAGGCTAAAAGTCTTATCGATGAGTGAGACCAAGTCAAAAGTCCCTAAACCAATGGTAAAATCAATCCAAAAGTCTTAAAAAATAAGGTGAGACTAGACCAAAAGTCCCTAGAGCTTATTCTTGACATTAATATGATTTTCATGGCATATAAATCATGTGTTATATGATTTTGAATGATTGGATACCTACTTACATGCTTTAACATATTTATATGCCTTAATTGTTTCCTTGAATGAGTGTATGAGGTATTGAGATTCCGTGAATCTCGCCTCCTTCCCTCTTCTATCTCATATAGTCCAGGTAGAGCTCAAGAGCAAAAAATTAGAGGCCGTGAAACATAAATAGCCATCTCTTGGCACTTTATATAGTTTTATATGGCTTTTGACGTAAAAGGATATCAATATTCATATGTATATATTATTTTTAAGATATAAACCTTGGACCAAATGTAAAAGTATGTGAATATATTATATATATCAATATTAGAGCCAAAGCAAATGAGAATGTATGATTCTTCTACTTGGTAGCTCACTCTTAATAGTACATTCTTGCCTGTAACATAATGAGTTTGAAATGTGTGATGGGTTGGACCATTTGGGAAACTCTTATATGTTGTGTTTATACTTTAAAACTTTCACAAGAGGTGGTAAAGTATACAAGAAGCCATTTGAACTCACTTTGACTCATATAAGACACCATATTCATAAGCTATGTTAAGATATGACTAAATGAGCTCCTTTTGATCTAAAATTTGGAATGAATCTAGATCTTGTAGAGATATTTTTCAGTAGGTTAAATAGATATTATTTAGAGGTCTATGAAATATTTGATGAATTTTTTAAATTGGAGAATTTTTAGGTTTGGGTCAGTGCACTGTGCAATTGGTTTGAAAATGAATCTATGTTATTTATGGGAAAAATGATATCCAATTGCCATGCAATTTTATAAAGAGAAACTAGACATTCATAGTGACCTATACCAATTAGAAGCACCTGAATTGGAGGTTTGTAAAGGGATAAATAGTTTTTTGAAGTTCTGTGTTAGCATTAGGGATGCTAGCTGACTTTGACTATTGTTCCATCAGTTTTTGAGATCCAAAGTCTACTAAACTAGTCTAGATTTATTTTTTTCCTCTAGTTAACATATGTAACTTTCCAAATTATTATATTTTTCCCATATTAGAATTAGTTATGAATTTTTTAAGTTTATATCATAAATCTGTATCAGAAACACTGGACAATCTGACCTTTTGAGCTTTTCTATTGTCAAACATAGTCCAAACACTAAGAATGTGGTTTAAAATTATTTTAATATAAATTTGACATCCAGAGCTTTCCAAAAAGTTATGTTTTGCTTGATTCTCATTTTTCTAAAATTAGTAATAATTTTTCAAAGTTAGAGCCAAAATCTGATTTTTGGACCTATAGGAAAATTTACATTGTTTTGGTTTTTGGCTTCATATTTATGGCTCATAAATTATTTTATGCTATGTATGAGTTGTATGAATGAAATTTAAGTAGAGAATATGATTAACGGATTCATTGGACCTACAAGACAAAGTATGACTGTTCAAACCCCCGTTGTAATGTAATAAATTGCCACGATTTTAGTTCTTTTCTTTGGAAGTTCATGGAATCAATCCTAAGTAGAGATTAATTAAGGTTAACACATTATGGTGTTACAGTTTTGGTATTAGAGCAAAGGTTCAGGCACTTTTGTTTGATGTTTGGCTCTTAAATTGCATTATTGGTTGTGTTAAGGTGTGAATTGCGACGGAAATGATGAAGTACACATGCATATATGCTTGAGATATAATTGTAAACTGAAGGTTACTACTTCTTTCTAGATAAATGGTTAAGACTAGATGGGGCAAGGGTAGAGGTAGGGTGCCCAGGGCTTAGAGAACTAAACTAGAAGTTTTGGTTGGGCTTGAAGATCCTTTGCAGACCATCATGGAGAAACTAGATCAATATGAGGCCATGATAGGTTAATAGCAAGCGATACTGGAACAGTAGAGGTACATTGCCCAGTAACAGTATGACATAATCATGCAGTTGTAAGATACCTTAGTTAGGCAAGAAGAAGCCAGGAGAAAAGCCCCTAAATCTCAACTATCCACTTTTGGCATTCTATCTGCACCTCTCTAGGAGCCTATTCAAACCCAAATGCCTATCTAAAAAATGTTGAATCAATTTAAGAAGAATAATCCACCCTCTTTTGATGGGGAGTTGGATGCGAATAAGGTGGAAGCTTATGTTATGGAGTTGAAAAAAATATTTTCGATAATAGATTGTACCACAAAATAGAAAGCTTAGCTCGACACTTTCATGCTATAAAAGGAAGCTGATAGGTGGTAGTGTAGCACGAAACCTCTAGTGAAGACCAAGAACATATAGATCACTTGGGAAAGCTTCTTTGTGGAGTTTTATGAGAAATATTTTCCTAGTTTGGGGATTAAAAAGAAAGAGATAGAATTTATGGGCTTGAGATAGACTGATGAGATGACTATTGATCAGTATGTGGCCAAGTTTATTGAGTTGTCTCAATATTTTTGTAACACCCCAAAAATTAATTAAGGCATTAATTATAGATTTTGGTTAATTAAGAATAATTAATATGGGATAATTGGGCAAGTTAAGTGAATGAAAATTTTAAAGAGATAAATTATTAGTATGAGTTTGAGATTTAATTGAGTTAGAAACCCTATTTAGGTCTAATTAAATTAAGTAGGCCAAGGTTAAGAATTAATAAGAGCCCAATTTGATTTAATGAATTAGAGACCTAAGACCCAACTTGTACAAGCTCTTATAAATAGCCCAATAACCCTTGTACAGACCCAAATCAATTGAGTCCTTCAAACTTGGTCTGGCCCAATTAAATTTATGCAACCTAATACATTAAAGCTGGCCCAACAAAGCTTAAATCAGAATCCACTTGCAATTGGACTTTTGAGTCAGTCCATGACCCATATTAGACCCAACTTCAACCTAACTAAAACTCTAAACACTTCAATCCCTCCACATTTTGCTGAAACACAAATACACAACTCATTTTTGGAGGTTTGAAGGGAGGCTAGGGTTTGGAGCAAGAAATTTACCATTTCTCACTTCTAAGCTTAAAATCAGCCAATGAACTTGTTATATAACTTAATTCCCATCTCTTTCTCTTCATTTTAGCCTGATTAGTTTTTCATTTGGAGCATTTTCACTATACTCAAATTTTGAAATGTGGTTGTTTAGTATTTTTTTAGAGGATTTTTGAAGGTAGAGGTTAGGAGGGACATTGGGTAAGTGTAAACTCTCCATTCTAATGTATTTTCTGCTGGTTTAGGATCCTCATTGTTGATTTATAGTATGGGTATAAATTCTATACGAATTTGCTTAGGAATTAGAGTGATATATTGAAGTTTTTGATAAATGCCATATTCAATCTAAATTTGGAGATTTGTAGTGGCTGGGTAAAGTTAGCAAGGAAAAAAGGAAAAGAGATGGCTTCTTGAAGCCAAGAAATAAATGAAATTTATATGCTTTATTGATTTTGATGTACATTTTAATGGTTGAGTAAAGTATGACGTAACTTGAACAAAAAAACTTTAGTAGTTATAAATCTAAATGTATGTATAATCATGGGTATTTCTTATGTACAGAATAGTTTATTTCAATATATATAGTGAGAGATTTTTGGGACTTATGCTAAATGTAAGCCCAAGATGTTATGTTAAGTCGTATGAAAAGTTAAGTTGTTATATTACTATGTATATTTTACTATAAGTTTTTTCATCCATGGGATGTGGCATTTATGGTATTCGCATGGGCTATCTAAATTTTTTGCAATCTAGTTGTAGCTCCACCAAAAAAAAAGAAAAAAAGCCCATAGGCAGATCTCCTATCCTAGTATAAATGATATAGTTGATAGTGATTGAGAACAATGCTCTTATATTCAAGCCAAGTAGCCAACCACAAAAAGTATTGAATTTATAAAACTTAACCTTTTAATTCCTACATCTAAGAAAATATGAGAATTTAATCTCATAAAACTTAAGAGTTTATATTACATAAAATTGTTGTCATCACATGAATTTTGTTTTTGGGTAGACTCTATGGTTTTTTTGGTTGACATCTAATGACAATTTAAATAAAGAATAAATTTTTATCAAAATAAAAAGAAATTTTTGTTAGAAGCATATATGAACTTGATCAATGTTAGGACTTGTTTCATTTTATTTTTCACTAAAATGATTAAAATGATTACTAATATCCAAGGAAAGAAATTCTTCTCCGTCTTGTTGGATTACTTAAGAGAAAAACTTTCTTTTATATATCAATTTTAAAAACAAATTTAAATAAAACTATTATTTAATTTGAAATAATATTCACAATAACGAATATTATATTAAAGAGACAGATTTGAGAGAGTAATTCTTGGCAAGCAAAAAAGTGAAAGACCAAACAAAAAATGATTTATTTGTGAAATAATTGGGCTCATATTTTTTTGGCTATGGCAAGATGTCACAGCCACTGAAATAGGGGGTCAAACCCTTTAAATTTTGTTTCTTAAAAAATTTGAGCCCCTCTACTAGACAGAGGATCCATTTTTAAAATAATTTAATTTTTTTTAGTCATACTCCATCATAGAACAAAATAAATTTTAGTTATTAAATGATAATATAATTATTAGCTAGATTATGGGTTCAAGAGTTAAAACTACATTAGGCCATTTAACAATTAAATATTCAATTGTTATTTTGTAATATTAATTTAACCAAACATAGTTTCTAATAGCTAAAGTTTTAATTTTAATCTAAATACTCTATCAACGGCACTAATCTTATATTTATTTTTTTTTTAATTTAAACTTCCTAAATTTGAATTTGGTTTAAATCTTATGGAACTGAAATTGAAGAAGCGAAGATTTCAGACTTTCAGAGGCAAAACTCAAGAAACCCGGTACTTATAACACGTTACAAAACCCCAACTTGAAAGCTTACCCACGGCCAACTATGGGGGAAGGAAAAGATGCAACAGTTTAGGGATCATCAAAGCATGGAAAAAGAAGAAGAATGGAGGAAAGAAGATGAAGAAGGAAGGAGAAAAGCCTACCTTCACAAAACACCCAAGCTTCTCGGCCAAAGCAAGGAAAAAAAAAAGGAAGAAAACGGGTGAGATATGGCAGACTTCCAGCGACGTAATGCCAGAGAAGAAGGACGATGGTGGCGTGGGTAAGGGACGATGGCAACCCACAGTTGAAGAAGACGCTGCACTTTGGAGAAAAAAAAGAACTCTGCCCTGCATTATCTCGAGGGAGGAGAGAACGAGAGAAGGAAGAAAAGAAAAAAAATGAAAAAGGAAGAAAAAGAAAATTTTGGGTTTTCTGATAATTGCCTCAGAAATGCAAGGTAAAATATTTTTGGGTCTAAAGATTCATTAAAAATTTAGGTTTAATAAAAATAATATATTTGAGAGCTTTGAAATATAAAAGAATTTGACTAAGTATAAGATAGATATTCAAGTGCTTATATAAAATAATGTTTAGTCTTAAAAAATTAATTAAAATAATTTATTTTATATTAATAATTTATTTTTAATTTTTCTATTTTAATTCTAAACTTTCAAGACTTATTTACAAAAATTATGGTTATTACGCCGATTATCATTGGGTAAATAATAATAATACTAATAATAATAATACTTACATATATATATATATATATATGTATGTATGTATGTATTAACTACTGTCCATGCATATACAAAATTCAGGAAACTGTAATCTCTTGGTGACTTCAAAATATTAATCTTTAAGCAAAATCATTGATTTCATAGCTACTAATAAATAAAATTTCTTGTCAATTGGCCCCAAAATATTAACAAATTAAACTAATATATAAATATGTAATTGAAATTCTTATTTTTTTTTATTATGTACGGTGAAACAATACAAAGACTTTTTTTCTTTTTATTGGCATAAATGACAAAAAAGAAAAGAAAAGATGCTAATCAAACTGTTTGGAAACTACGTAAAAAATATTTACTATTAATCTCATTGAACATTTTATAGACAATGAACAAAAGAATACAAGAATTTATAAATAGGATATTACATAATCAGATGCAAAACTTCGAAATGCAAATAATCTGTAGTCTCTAGTCTTGTTATTGCTAGCTAATTACAATCATAGTACTCAGAATTCAGAAAATAACATAAAGATATTAAAAATGATTACTATCTTGATCTAAAAGGCATAAACACTAATACATCTATAAAAAAGAAGAAGCATGTACTCCGTTTCAACTTAAAGAATTTGCATTGTAAGTTCCAGACACAGTACTCAAATTTTTAAAGACATTGAAGGTACAAAACATCCAAAAATAAGTATCGCAAAATCTCTCATGGCCTCCATGTTATCATTAAAACCAGCGGTTTCCTTAATCTGTTCTAGTTGAAGTCGAGTGGCTTCTCTTTGTTTCTATATCTTCATTGCTCTCTAACTTGACACATTTTTTCTTTTATTTATTCAGGCTCAATAACTTTTACCTGAATTTCCATTGTTGTATTATTACCAGCAGTGTTCTTAATATGTTCTAACTGAAGTTGAGCGGTTACTCTCTGTTTTTGCACTTTTATTGCCCTCCAGTTTAACAGTCTTTTTATTTATTCAGGCTCGATAATTTTTGCTTGAATTTTCATTTTTGTATTATTACCCTCTTCCACTAATCTTCTCTTCTTGAAAACCCCGTTAGCTGAAGATATAATGTTTTGGACTTGTGGCTTTACACCATTTTTAGCAATAGATGCTCTCTTTTAGCAGAAGACTCCTTTCTTTTATGATTTGGATTTTCGTTGACGCAGCTACAAGTTTGTGTGGTAAGCAAATGGCTATTCTCTTGCAGAGGAAATTTGCAAAACTATGTAAAGAAAGAAAGAAATTATTTAGAGAAAGAAAGAAGTAGAAGTATACGAAGAAGTTTTAAAATCTTAAATGAATTCTTTTAAAGAATAGGCAATAAATATTATTTTGTTGTGTAGTAGAGTTTGATTAGGAATTAAAAACATATATTTAATAAATAAAATGTTTTTACTCTCTTTGACTTATCATTTTATCAATATTCTTTACTCCCTTATATCTCTTGCTTCGATTTATTATAAATTGTTTATGAAAATGTAATAATTTATTATTATTATTATCATCATCATCATCATCATCATCATAAAAATGATAATTATATTTTAAAAAATAACAATGAATTATCATTGATTAAAATTTAAACATTAAAGCCAGCAAGGAAAAGATTAAATATCCAATTTGTATAACTCAAATAATTTTCGTTTTACTTTCTACATGTACGAATATATTAGCATATATATATAATATTATAAAATTAAAGGGTTTATATTAAATAAAATGATTGTCATCAAGCAATATTTTTTTTGGGTAGACTATATATACATACATATATATATATATTGTTGACATCTAATCATAATTTAAATAAAGAATAAATTTTAAAAAAAAAATGGTTAAAGCATATATACACATATATATACATGCTTGCAAACTTGAATATGCAAGATTTATTTTAATTTACTTTTCACTAAAATGATTGGTGATGTCCAAGGCCAGAAATTTCTCACTATCTCGTTGGATTTTTAAGAGAAAATTTTTTTTACTTCGAAATGTATGGGTCTCCATGGATTGGGAGAGTAAAATTGAACTATTTCTCTTAACTAAAGAAGAAGCAAGGGAATGTGTTCAAGATGCGTGCAAACATACTCCTCGAGTAAGTTTGATGGTGTTGGAAGGAAAATTATTGATGAGCGTAAGGAGCTGCCCATTGCAATTATGACAGTGCAAAGCGTATTAAGGGGAAAAAGCATTGAGGAGTGGGAGCTAGCACTATTGAGACTAAAACATTCCCAACAACCGGATATTGAAGAGGGTTTGAGGAGCCCTTTTGCATGTCTCAAATTGAGTTATGATAATTTGAGAAGTACGGTAGCCAAGTCGCTCTTCTTATTGTGCTCTATGTTTCCTGAAGATCATAAAATCAATAAGGAGGATTTAATTCGGTTTGGCAAGGGAACACATGAGATGCAAGGGGAGAGATTTTTGTAGCTATTAACATCTTATTAGATTCTTGTTTGTTAATGCCTACCAATGAACAAGCATGGGTAAAAGGTTCAGCTTCACTTTCTTGTCTCTCTTCTCCAAGTTCTTTTCTGTTCTCCGTATCAAACAACAAAACCTCTTGCACTTTCTTTTCTATTTAAAAAATAAAATAAAAAAAATTCAAATGCACAAACTGGACGGACTGGAAAGAGAGAGAGGGCTGAAGAGAAGCTATTCACATGTAAAAATGCATGACTTAGTTTGAGATATAGCCTTGCAGATTGCAAAGAAGGAAGGTCAAGGAGTTTTGGTAGCAAGCCATGTGGTTCCAAGAATGTTGGTTGAAAATGAATTGTGAAAGATGCAGAGGTAATTTCATTATGGGACTTGAAGGAGAATATGAAGCTCTTTGATCAATTGCATTTTTCAGCATTTAAGATTTTACTATTTCATTCTAAAGAGTACATTGAAGAACCTAATGTATATCTTCGAGGCATAGAAGCACCTAGTCTTGGCTATCATAAAATATAGCTTTACATGGTATTTTTCATGGGAAATGATTAAGTTCAGTTCCCCAATCGAGTCACTAACACATCTTTGCACCTTACACCGTAGAGGAAATATATTGGGTGATGTCCCTATTCTAGGCAGACTCAAAGAATGAGAGATTCCTGACTTGTGTGGTTCTTTTTTTTTTTTTTTTTTGATAAATTACCTATTAGAATTGTAGATATGAAAATGTTGAAACTACTAGATTTGTAGAAATGTTTAATTGATAGAAGTCAGTATAAAGTAATAGGAAGATCTTTACTGCTACAAGAATTGTACAAATGCGATCCATCTATATGCCCTGAACATGTCTCTTTTCCAAGATTGCAGAGGTATGCTGTAACTGTTACCTTCAGCGGTGGAAGCTCCTTTGGTCTTGGAGATCCTAATGAAATTGAAGTATCAAGAGTTTTATGTATAAAAGGTTATAACATTTCTATACTAGATTCATCATTGAAAGACCCATTTCTCAGAGCAAATTTTCTCTTATTGGTGAATTGTAAGGGGGGTGATAAAGAGCAGTTTTCGAAGGTAAAGGCCATAGGTCTTGCAGAATGTCCAGAGATAAAATTCATTGTTGATAACACTAATGCCAACATTCTTCAAGATGAAAAACCTTTAAAGTTGAGCTCAGATTTGTCTTGTTGAGCATTAAGTGAGTTACCTGAGTTGCAATTCATTTGGAAGGGCCCGACACAAATTCCAAGCTTCCAAAGACTAAAAATAGTTAGTATCCAAAAATGCCCAAAATTGAAAACTATCTTCACCCCGACTATCGTTACAAGCCCACTAGAGTTGAAGAAACTTTATATAGAAGAAAGCAACGAATTGGAGGGAATCATTTCTGCAGAAGCACAACTTACAAAACCATCCCTTCGTCCCATAATGTTTGCTTCCCCGAACTTTGTGAGATTTCAATAGAAGATTCCAACAAATTCAAATGGCTTTTCTCTTATTCTTTGGCTTGTTGTCCTTCACTTACTGATGTGTCAATAAGTGATTACTTTTCACTTGAGGGGATTGTTTGTGGATTTGAAAGTAAAGCTGGTGATGAAGGTGGAAGACTTAGGGATCGGGTACTGTTTCCCAAACTAACTGACTTAACATTCAGACGATTGCCAAAGCTGAGAGATTTTCCCGGGTTTTGAGTACAACAGTTCGCTTCATGATATACAAGATTGTCCAAACATAAGTCTTATATGCAAAATCCCACTTGAATAGACCCTTGGTGTCTACCACTTTTCTTCACCTCTTACACATCTCTTACCTATTTACCTGATAGATTGCCTTTTTACGCTACATATAACATTTATGCTTTTTCTTTGATTACGATTTGGTCTTCAGTTGTGAGGCAATTCTAGCATTATTATATACAAATTAAACTTTTTTAATTACAGCAACAAAATATTATTTGTGAACTGAATTTGTTACTTTTGTTCGTAATAGATGAATTTGATACTCTTTCTTCAAAGTTTAAGTTACCAAGTCAAATACAAAACCTTATCTTTTTTTTTTTAAAGGAAATAATTTTGTACATTACAATTTCTGTTTCCAGCTATATATTGTGGAAAGTACTTACTCAAGGTTGCTTATTAAAAAAAAAAGTTAATGATGATGCATAAACTAAAAATTCCACATATTGTTATGAGAAATTTCCTTTTCCCTTTTTGACGTGGGAAAACTCTCTTTTTGCTGTACCTCTTGTTTTCGTATTAAAATTTTGTATGTTTATCATTTAATTTAATTTTGTTAAAAAAATTCATGTTTGTCATCAAATATATAATATATGTATATTTCGTATAAAAAAATCCTCAATAATAGGCAATAAGCATTTTAACCTTTTTTGTATAAGGCATTACGTCTATATAACAGTCTTCTTATCAAATTAATATATATTACATTACATATTGCTGTAATGTTAGAGTTTCAAGAGTTATATAACCAAAAATACATAATATTCACAGTTTACTTAATTTTTTTACACATTATTCACATAATTATGAAGAACTAGCTTAGTTAAACTGATCCAGATATTATCTAATTACAATTTTAAAAAATTCTATGTAAAAGAAATATTTTTATTAGTTTTTGTTTTATCTATATGCTCATTTAGCGATTGAGTTCAACTGTTGATTATTACTTTATTTATTTGAGATTTGGATATCAAATCAGCAAATTACGTATTACAGGGGTGATGATGAGCTTTGGATCTTCTAGTGGTGTCTTTGTTCAGTTGTGTTTTACTTGTGGCGCGTGAAATGTGTTGGATATGTGTAATCGTGTTGAATATTCTATAGAAGACATAATTATCTGGATTGGATTGGATTGTACGTACTTATTTCATCTGGACGGCTTGTTTATTTGTATAAGTAGATATCAACTTAAATTTGGTATGATAATAATTGAATTATTTGGATGTTGGATCTACGATTGACTTCTTATATTGTGCTTTATTTCAATGTAACAATTTAGTTTTTTATTTTGCTATAAAAATATGGTCACAATTCCATATTTATCCTCACCACGAAAGAAAATTAATTACCATCTGATGATGTGAACTCCAAAACAAGCAGATGAAAAATCGAATTGGATTCGTCAGAATATTTTCAACCCTAAGAATGCTTCAGCAGTTATGTAGAAGATATTATCAATTACATTCAATTACGTAAAACCAGTAGTGGAAAACTCTTAACAATCAATCAAACTACTACCCTGACCCAAACTATTTTGTTTTTTGCATTTGTTTTTTGGTTTCACCAGGAGGGAATGGGATTTGATGACCATTTTCTCTTCTTAATTGTTTTCTACTCTTGCTACAAGGCACCTCAACTAGTTTTCTGAAATCAAGACAATTGTAATATTTCCCTAATACTTTTCTTATTGAACTTCCAATTGCACCAGACGCATTTAAAATTTTAAAAAAGATCAATAGCCAACAACAATCTTAAGATATTGAAGAGGCAAAAAGTTCTTGCATTTATTTTCCACATGCAAATCAATTTTAGCACCATCAAACCAAAATCCCATGAAGACAATCTATCAGAGCCTGTTGTTTTGTAATATACACCGTCTACGGTATCAACTCAAGAAAAGAATGTCAAAATCCGTATCTAAGTATGTATATTCAAGCAAAATATTCAATCACAGAACTTTAGGAAACCTTCATGAATAATGTCAATAGGTTCAGGCAATGTATATGGAAAACTGGTTTTCTCCGACCACTAGACATCGCAATTGCAATAGGAAACCTCAACTTGGAACTGCAGATATATGTCTACGTGTAGGCGGGTACTCGCTGGAAACTACAAATAGAGAAAAGTGGGTTAAACTATTTCAAGTACTTAAACTCATCTCATCACAAGTAGTACAATATATACATGAAAAATCATGTGTTCCCTCATATAAGCTTCCCTGTTTTCACTTAGGTGAATAGAAGGGAATGATCTTCGGGTTCCTCTAGCTCTTTTACTAGTAAATCTATTTATCAATTCCTAATTGGTAATCCAAATGTACAAAGCTCTTCTCTGTCGTAAGTCCTACTGGAAGGCCAAGGTTGGCTCCAAGGTGAAGACTTTTGTTTGAACTATGATACTTGATGGAGTTAATATATGGAAAATAACTAAAGTACAGCTTTCGGGTGTTCAACTTACTTGAAAAAAAAAATGAGCAGTGGACATTTTTGCCGCGCACAGCAGAGTAACTTACGCATATTCAGTTCAACGTTTTGTAAAGCATTGGCTAGAATCATTATTTTGTAAAGCATACAACTTAGGAGGAAACACGAGAGTAAATAGCAAATGGCTCAAAAAATTAATAAACAAACCTAGAATTAATGGCATGCAACACAGCAAATTTTAAAATTAAATCGATGCTAGGTAGCTAAAGCATTTGATGAAATTTCTTGCCATTGGAAAAATTGGTGTTCGTCATAGTTGTGAGTTGTTTGATAAACTATATACCGTGACCTCGATGTTCTTCGTTACAAGATACAATGATGTTGATGAATCATAGTACTTATGTTCGTCATGCCAATTAGTGATATCTTATGAAGCACAGATTCTAATACGAACATGCAACATGACACACATACAGAGACCAAATTTTAAAATATTGGGCATGGATACGGCGTATATAAGTGTGTGAATGTGTATAAAAATGGAAATTGCTAAGAAAAGAGATTCATAAATCATAATATTATATACATTGCACAACCATTGCGATATATATCATCTCCTTTAAATGGGTTCTACATCTCCCATCTCATTTCATTATCAGTATATAAAAAGCATAACCAGCAGCACATATATCACAGCTCAAAAGGATAGAACATTGTTTCTGAGTTCCCTAATCCCTATGAATAAACCAGCAATAGATTATGAGTCTTTCAATTAAAGCTGCACTAACATATGAGTTCCCCAATCCCTTTGAAAAAACTAGCAATAACCAGCAAAAGTATATATATATATATATATATATTTTTGGACACGTACCAATGCCTGTTGGACACACATCGTTAGTGTGTTGTGGCAGATTCCATTTCTAACTCATTGACATGCCATCAAAATGATGTGTTTTGTGTTTTTTCAGTGATATCTTACATGTCAATGAAATAAAATATGAATGTTTGGTTGCACATGTTAATCAATGTTATTTACTTCTTGAATTTTAAGATATACTCTTTCAAGTAAAAATAAATTTCATCTTATAAATTTATACTCCTTTTTCTATTTGTGAGTTAAAATATAATTCTAAAAAATTAAAAAAAACTAAAAAATTAATGTGCTATTTATTCCCTCTTCATTCACATAAAAAAATAAAATATAATGCAATTTTTTAAAAATTTATGCATTAGATTTTACATGCCTACAATTTTTTATCAATCAACCTTATTCTGTAGTTAATTACCATAAAATGACGGGTAAACTTAGGTGATGTATAAAAAACTCACACTCAACCCAGTTACATAAGAAGACAGAATATTTTGGTTGTCTTCAGATGACATCTTTTTATCTAGGATTTGATATTTAAGTGTTACCTTATATACCACCTAGTTATCACATAATAATATACCAAAGACTGACATCCAAGACACCTTGGTATGTGAGATGATGAGATCAAGATCCCAGTATATCAAGCACCTTTTAAGTTTCTTTCATGAGTCTGCCCTTCTTTTTTTTTAAAATATGTATCATGCAAGACACAAGGTTGTCATTTTATAGGAAGTAAAGTGAAAATATTTTTCAAGTCTCTGTAATTAGATTATGATTCCAATCATTAACATAAATCAAATTAAGAGCCTTACTTTGAAGTTGAATGTGGTTGTTTATAATGACTTAGAAATCAGATGCCCTCATCTTGCTCATCCATCTCCTCGAGGATAACATACTTTGTAGCCGAATCTGTTCTGAGGGTCCCACCCAGATCATCTTCACCTGTTTGGCCCTTTTGAAGCTTCCAGTATCTGACATTTATTTAAAAAAAAAAAAGGAGAAAGAAAGAGAGAGAGAGTAAGAGAGGGAAACTAATGACAAAAATGGAATTGAGAGGAAGTAATAAATAATATTGAACCAGGTGTATAACTAAAGTCCCATGTCTTCGTTTGTTTCTCAGGTACAAAATGAAAAAGAAATAAGATGAAAAAGAAAGCATCACTAGAGAAGTTCATTGTAAAATTTTATAACTAAAGGTTGGTTATCTGTTATTGACTAGCTTTTTAACAAAGACTGTCGTAGAAGGAAGTTGGGTACCAAAGGTGATTTCATAGAAGTTAATTCTATTGTCCCTCTTTCTCTTTTCTCTCTCCCTATCACATGACTTGTAGGGATTGCTCGAAATCCACCCTTTATGGTCTAAACTCTAAACATTACCTTATATTACCCAGTCCCATAATCAAATAGTTTCTTTGCTATAGCTGTTTAGCTGCCAAAGCAATGTTTGCCATCTTTTAGTAAAATTTTTATTTTGATATTTTCTTTGATTTAGATTTAAATCTAACACTTTTTCCTTAAAATATGTTTGCATTGAGGAGAATGGATGAGAAGGGAAGTGACATTCTAATTTTTTAATGTTTTCTTTGATTTAATATAAATAAATATATTTTTCTCTCTTCCATTCCCTGTATTCTTAATCCAAATATAAGGTTAGCTACTCCCACCGGAATTGGAAAAGGAACAACTGTATAAACAATTTTGAGTAAGCATAATTTGACCACCCAAAGAGTAAAAGACACCTTTTCAATTTTTCTCAATGCTAAGTGGCCTTTTAGATTACAAGATCCCCCAACAAAAATCTAGTGGGTTACCCCTCAAATAAGCAAACAAAAAACAATAACAACAACAATAGATCTTTTCCCACTAGGTAGGGTTGGCCACGTGGATCAAATGAAGCTATAAAGTTTTATTATAAATTATGTTTTTAGTTAAACCATTTAAACCTAAATCTTTCTTAATAATTTCACAAAACATCTACTCGCACCCTATCATATGCCTTCTTTAAATCGATGAACACCATATGCAAGTCTTTTTGGTTTGTTCAATATTTTTTCATCAATCTTTGCAATAAGTATATCACTTCCATGGTCAACCTATTAGGTATAAAATCAAATTGATTCTCTATAACTTGAGTATTTTATCTTAATTTTCACTTAATAACCCTCTTCCATAACTTCATAGTGTGGCTCATAAGTTTAATTCCTCTATAATTTGTACAGTTTTGTATGTCTCCCTTATTTTATAAATAGGAATTAAAGTACTTATCCTTTACTCGTCTGGCATTCTCTTGGATCTCATAATTTTATTAAATAACTTTGTAAACCAACTTATATCCACACCTAAATAGATATATTATCTGGTCCTACTACTCTGCCATTCTCCATCCTCTTTAAAGCTTCTTTTACCTCTGACTCTAGTATTATACAATAAAAGGTATCATTTTAATCTTTTTTTGTGGTGTCTAGTCTATCTGAGTACCATGAGATCCCACATCCTATGTTAAATAGCCTATGAAAATATCCTTAATGCATTTCACTTGGTCCACATCTCTTGTCTTTCTCTCTCTACTTTTAGCAAGCTTATAAATATTTCTTTCCTCATTTTTAGTACCTAAGGATTGATATAACCCATCAAATGCCTTAACTCTCGCTTCGCTCACCGCCTTCTTATTATCTTTTTTAGCTACTTTATATTTTTCTAATTTTTCTCACTTTTACACAGACTACGCTTTATAACATTCCCTTTTAACTTTAACCTTAATCTTATCTTGTATGTTTGCATCTCACCACCAAGATTCTTTATCTCTAGGTCCCAAATATTTTTTTTACAACCTTCCTAATCTCTTTAGCCATCTCGTCCCACAAATTATTAGTACTTCCTTGTGTCTTCCATAATCCTTCTTCCAAAATCTTTTTCTACAAACTCTTTTCTTTATCACCTTTCAATTGCCACCACTTTATCCTTGATACCCTTTCTTGGCCTTTGCTCTTTACTCTTCTTTTAATTCAAACATCTATCACTAAGACCCTATGTTGTGTAATCAAACTCTCTCTAAGTATAACTTTGCAATCCATGCAAAACTTTCTATTATCCTCATTTGTTCCAAACACAACACTCATAGCCAAATGAATCCACAAACCAGAAACAGCCTCAAAGAACTTGACAACAGAAATAACATTCACAAAAAATGAGGCGCAAATTCTTAATCTTATCCAACCCTTCTCTAATACCCTTACTGAGATCCCCATCAACTGCCCTAGAAATTATCAGACTTAGAACATGAACCACTAAAAGAGACAGGAAAGAAGATAAAGAAAACCCCCCTGGCCTAACTCCTTGTTGTCCTTGAAACCAAAAGTTTGGCTCACCATTCACAATGATAGGAAAAAGTTGTAGATGATAGGCAGCCAAGAATTCCCTTTCACCATCTGGAACCAAAACCCTTTTTATCAAGAACCTAAAGTAGAAAACCTCATCTCACCCAAACACAGGCTTTCTCAAAATCGGCTTAAAACTAAACCACAAATTACATCATCCACCACCTAATTTGCTACTAGCGCTACATCTGAAATCTGCATCCTTTAATTTTCTGAAATGGTCCAAACAACATTCAATGTAGTTGAAAGAAACTTGATACTGAGCTTATACACACTAGTAACAAAACTTAGGGTGAGAGTTTAGCCTAAAAGACATCCTTCTAAGGCATTAGACTGATGAAAGTAGATTTCATACTCACGCCAACCTTGTTACTCCCAAATTCAGCAAACAACTTCAGAAAGTCTTCCTTAAAATATCCCAACAGTCTAAAAAGAGGCAACAGCAAGACCATCAGGCCTTGGAGCAATGCAACACTCAAGCTCATACAATTGATAAATGGATCAAGCAAAGTCAAGTTTCTATATGAACAACCCCAAGCAACTTACAAGTCGCTTGATTTACATACAGTCCTACTATTATAGCCCGTTCGGTAAAAGAGAAAAGGCAAGGGAGAAAGTGATGGAAAAGGAAAGTTTGGAGGAAATCTCAATTTTACCCTTCTAATTATTATTCAATCATTATTTAATACTCTCTAATAATAATTATTCAATCATTAAAAGTAAGGGTCTTATGGATATTTCTTATCTACAAAATCACTTTTATCCTTTCTCTTTCCCTTTCCATATTTCACTTTCTACCTACCAAACGAGCCCTTAGTATGGCAGGATTTTCTAATGAAATTTCAAAAATTGAAAATGTCCATAAGACCAAAATCAAGAAAGACATGTTACAGTTGTTCACTTGTTCCATATTGTATCAGAATATAGTTTCACAGCTCTAAATTAAGATGGAAGAAAAGTATGATCAAATACTATAATATATAGCTCAAAAGTGTATCTGCTTATGACTTACTTGTACCAATTGAATAAACTAACACCAACAATGATAGTGAAGAGACCAAGTCCTTTAAACCAAGTAAATTCATCGTGAAAGTATAAGACAGCAACCTACACATAAACAGCATGAAACTAGAAGGTTAAGTCCAAGGTAATGCACAATCAACAAAATATGAGAAAATTTAAGAGAAAATTAAAAATCAAATGTATTTCTATAGATAATGCAGTTATATGAGTAAAATAACATATATCTGTATGATAGAACAAATAAGCATTTTTTTAATTCAGATTTGCAATCTAAAAGTCACCTTGATCTCTCAAGAAATATTATAATAATTTAAAAATTAACAATATATCTTGTTGAAGCACCTAAGAACAGAAAGCCTTAAACATTTGTTTCCCCCTTCATCATCATCATCATCAAATTGTCATCAGAATTACTAAATGCTCCATAACAGTTGGTTTGGATTGGTAGAGCTCAAAAAGCTGAACACTCATACCGTGAAGGCACACACAACACTGAAGAATTGGATCTAATCAATTATCCAAACTGTTGAAATTCTAAAACAGAAATATGATAAGCACACAAAAACACACCTTGTGGCACTCCCCTCTTTTTTATTTATAATACTTTGACTTCTGAAGATATTGGTAAGAGATAACTATAAGACTTTAGACAATAAGGAAGTCCAAGATTCTTAAATAATAATAAAATTGTAACCCCTTAAGAGTCCCACTTTGATAGGTTTCTCAACACAAACCTGTTACTCGATTAACAGGAAAAGCAATCACACAAGGACACAGCAATTTAATCCAAGATAATTTATCTCACCACCAGAAAAATGAAAATTTTAAAATAAAATAAAATTACAAGGATTTACTGAACAAGGCCATTTCCTCATTCCAAAAAGACTTCATATCGTTTGATTCCATTTGACTCTTCTGGGTATGACATACACAGTTAATTTTGGAAATAAATGAGGTCAGGTGATATAGCCTAGCAATCTCCAAAATATCAAAATAGACTGCATAAAATGGGATCAAACAATACCAAAATACCATAGTCTCCCTAAAGGAAAAAAAAATGGTGCTAATAGAGGCAGCAATATGAAGCACAAATACATGGAGTAATGAAATTTAAAAAAAAAAAAAAAGATACAGTGCTTCTAGGATACATTATTAAAATTCAAAAGATTTATCAAATTTTTCAATGCAGATCTTAATGGTGTAGGGGGCAAATCACTGGCTGAGTCTTTTATATATTCAAAAGAATTTAAGTGGTGATTGTAAAGTATTATTTATATTCAAGAGCATGAAACAAGTCTAGCTAATTTTCATATATATTCAAAACTCAAGCATATACGGGAGTGAATGGTCGTAGACAGTGGTCTTAGTCAGCATACCACCAGAACTTGAAGAAAATTGCTTAGTCTGGAATGCAAAAGCAGCCGGGGCAAGGTGAAACTGAAAACATAGAGGCAGAGCAATGGAAACAGTGAAATGCAAAGGGCTAGACCAGTGATTATGATGGAAAGAAGAGGCAGAGCAAGTATTTTCACCTATCTGTGCTGTATCAAGCCAAATCCCTAAAGGCGGATGAGGCATGGAAGAAGAATATTAGGAGTAATATACTCAATGGTGATATTGGTAATTATTTGTAAATCAGGGTATAAAGCATTAGTTAAGGCTTAAATTAGGAATGCTCCTCATTACTATTTCCTTTATTGTTTTAACCTTGTGTTTTTAGTTCCCTTTGTAAACCTTTGATTGTAGTCTTTTCATTCAGCTTTTAGCAATGGAATAAAAATATCAGTATTTGTCTTCTCTCCCTATCTTCCTCTTCCTCTCTCTATCTTTCTATTTCTACCTCTTCCCCTTATTGTTGCTCTATCCCGCATCCTATCTCCCTTTTTCTCCCCCTTCTTCCCCTTTTCCTTTTACTAGTCCTACATCAAGTGGCATCAGAGCAAAACTCCAATCTCCACCACCACTGCCGGAAAATCTCCAATGCCACTATTTCTCTGTTTCTACCATATGTGATCACCGAAGCCAAAAAGTAACCATACCATGATGACCCACACCCCTAAATCGGCCCAAACCTAGAAAATGTCCAACGGAAACTGCCTCACACACCACTACCCGCCACCTGACTTCCCGGTGCGTGACCCATACTCAGCAGCCACATGAACCCACAGTCCAGCCCCTATTTCTATGTTTTTGGCCATTTTTAGCCCCTCTCCCCATTTTGTTGACCGTCTAGCAGTGTTTCTGAAGGCATTTTAGGGTAGAATCTACTTTTGGTCCTCAATTTTAGGGTTTGCTAAGGGAAGACATTTTAGGCACACAAAGGAACTTGAAACCTGATACACAGAGATGCTAAGAGAAACTATTAATTCAACTACCAGGTACTTTCATTTAATCATTCCCTTCCCATTGACCCATATTTATATCTTATAAAGGCCATCGAGGATACAGTTGGTTGTTAGGCTTAACTGCCCTAACAGAATCCCCCTTCTTCTCTAACAAACTTCTAATTCTACCCTTATTACATATATCACACCCATCAAAACTTACCATGGACAGTACTAGAGACAATCTCAGTAAGAGGCTGATAATATGGCAGACAAGGAACAAAAGTGCTATGCCATGTCAAATTCAACATTCTTGTTGTGTTGGAGTCCAAAGTTGCTTTTGTTATCATTTCTTCCATCATGGGCTTTGTCCTACCTAATGCTCTAAGATAGACTTTTCTATTGCTTCCACGCTTCAAAACTCAAGGTCAAGTTTTTCCCACCAGGGGAAATTAATGAAGACTGGGAAAAGAATATTAGGAGTGATATGGTCCAATGGCAATGTTGGTAATTATTTGTAAATGAGGGATTAAAGCAACAATTAAGGCTTAAATTAGGAATACTATTTATTATTATCTTTTTTTTTTTGTTTTTTTAAGCATGTGCTTTTAATTCCCTTTATAAACCTTTGATTGTAGACTTTTCATTCTGCTTTTAGCAATGGAATAAAATTTCAGAATTTATCTTCTCCTGTCTCCCTCTTCCTCCCTCTATCTCGATGTTTCTCCCTCTCTCCCTCATCTTATCTCCCCATTTCTCCCTCTTCTTTCCCTTTCCCTTCTATTGGTCCTACATTAGGCAGTAAGTTATCTATGCAAATGGGTGAAAAATTTTGCTTCTTCTTAGAACAGTTTGTTTTATTTAAGGTATCATATCTAGCTATATTGAAGTCCTCTTCTCCGCATATCTGCTTCTTTATTGTTTATTTGAAATAGAAAATACGTTTTATACATTTGGAGTATGTATCCAGGCATATTGTATCCGACACCACTAGTGATGGGTTAAACACATATCAGTTCTTCCTAGGGCATCATATTCTCCAACCTAGGAAGTAATACTACAGGTTTTGGCTAACCATCAAGAACAGTTTGCACCATTTGACCTTGTAAATCACTCACTCTCCTAGATTCTTGGGCATTGATGTGAAGTATTATGTCACCTTATGTCATTCATGTCAAACAAAATTAAAAACATCTTATCACTCTTGGACAATTTAGTAGAGGAAATCTTGTTTTGTTCATCACTTATCTCATTTGGTGCAAATGTATAATATGGTTAACTGTTTATCTTTTCAAGAGGAATGAAGTGTGAAAGTCAAAATTAAAATAATAGCCTATTGATAAACCTAGAACCATCCTAACTGCATAACCAAACCAAATCTAATTTGTAATATTTTTTTAACTCATCATATTTGGTAAGATATCATGTCAAAGTTTAGAAACGAAGCTTGCTGCAAAAACTCAACAGAAATTACTAGCTAAAAGATGCAGTTGGCAGAAAATTGATAAGATTGACCGGAGGGTGAAGTGGATGTGTAGTCAGACAGGAAATAAAGAATTATGAAGCAAAGGGGGGCAAAATGATCAGGTAAGATAAAGTACGAAGACAAAGGTTGCAAAAAGCAAAAACCCAATTCTCATAAAATTTTTAATGAAGATTTTTATCGAACTCCTCTTTTAAGAGAAGATGAAAGAAACATGCCAACCACTTTACAACTAACATTGACCACCTTTGACTGTGGACTTTGAATAAGTTGATTTTGGTTGTTGACCAAAGTCGACTTTGAATTCAGATTTTTGCAGGTTATACTATTTTCCTTAACTCTGCCTATGACGAGCCTTGATGCAAATTATTTTTCATAGCCAGTCCCAAATTCGGAAAAAAGAGGAAGGTTGTGTTAGGCAATCGACAACCAACATAAAACTTTGTCGAATCTTTATGACATAGACAATCGATATATTAAACATAATGCTAGGTCGTTACCCGAAAGTAACGCGCTGTATAGCTCGAGTACAGTGACAAATGAGCAAAAGCCGCTGCATTGTCACTTGAGTGTAGTGAAAAAATAAGCAAGGGTTTCCACATTTTCGTGAATGAATGTGGGTAAAGAAGTTAGTTCATGAGAGTAGGATTCGTTTTGAGACTTGGAATATAGGTACACTTACAGGTAAGTTAATGAAAATAGTAGATACTATGATTAGGAGAAAGATTAATTTTATGTGTTTACAAGAAATTAAATGGGTAGGAGAAAAAGCGAAAGAATTAGACACTTTAGGTTTTACACTTTGGTACACTAGAAAGGCTAAATCTAGAAATGGAATAGGTATAATTGTAGATAAGTTTTGGAAAAATGTTATAGTGGATGTAAAAAAGTTAGGAGATAGAATCATTGCATTAAAGTTAGTAGTGGAAAAGGAAATCTTTATTGTTATTAGCGCTTATGCACCACAAGTAGGATTAGAAGAATATCACAAAGTAAAGTTCTGGGAGAATTTAGAATGTTTAGTTCAAGAAATACCATTAGGAGAAAAGATTCTTCTAGAAGGGGATTTAAATGGTCATGTGAGAAGTGTATTTTCAGATTACGAGGGTGTTCATAGAGGACATGGCATAGGAGAAACCAATGCAGAGGGTAAAACTATTCTAAACGTTTCATTGACGTTCGATCTTATATTAGCTAACACTTGTTTTAAAAAGCGTGAGGAACATCTTATCACGTACAAAAGTGGAAGGGTATATTCTCAAATTGATTTCTTTTTTATAAGGAAATCAAATAGAAAACTTTGCATGGATTGCAAAGTTATACCTGGAGAGAGTTTAACTACTCAATATAGAGTTTTGGTTATGGATGTACGAGTTAGGAGGAGAGTAAAAAACAAAGGCGAAAATAAGGTGTTAAGGACTAAGTGGTGGCAACTAAAGGGGGATAAATAAAAGAATTTGCAGAGACGAATTGTGGAGGAAGGACTTTGAGAAATACAAAGAAGTGCTAATGATATGTGGAATGGAATGGCTAAAGAGATTAGGAAGGTGGCAAAGAAAATATTAGGTGAATCAAAAAGTTTTAGACCTAGAGATAAAGAATCTTAGTGGTGGGATGCAAGCGTGCAAGATAAGGTTAAAGTTAAGAAGGAGTGTTATAAAGTGTGGTCGTTATATAAGAGTAATGAAAATTAGGAGAAATATAAAGTAGCTAAGAAAGATACTAAGAAGGTAGTGAGCGAAGCGAGAATGAGGGTATTCGATGGGTTATACCAATCTTTAGGTACTAAAGTTGAAAAACGAAATATTTACAAGTTAGTTAAAAGTAGGGAAAGAAAGACAACAGACGTGGACCAAGTAAAATGCATTAAGGATAAAGAAGGGAAAGTCTTGATCACGGAATAAGATATCAGAGAACGGTGGAAGAATTATTTTCATAGTCTTTTTAATGAAGGTCACGAGATTTCATTACAATCGGATAGAATAGACACTAGAGAAGAGGATCAAAATTATATTTTTTATCATAGGATTTGTGAGGTAGAGATAAGAGAAGCATTAAAACAAATGGAGAGTGGCAAAGCAGTTGGATCTGATAATATACCAATTGAAGTATGGAAAGGTTTAGGAGTGAAAGGCATAAGTTGGCTCACAAAGTTATTTAATGAAATTATGAGATCTAAGAGAATGCCAGAAGAGTGGAGGAGAAGTTTTTTAATTCTTATTTATAAGAGTAAGGGGGACATTCAAAATTGTGCAAATTATAGAAGAATTAAGCTCATGAGTCACACCATGAAATTATGGAAAAACGTAATTGAGCAAAGATTAAAGAAAAAGACCCAAGTTACAGAGAATCAATTTGGTTTTATGTCAAGAATATCAACTATGGAAGCAATATATTTGTTGCGAAGATTAATGGAGTGATATCGAAAGAATTAAAGAGATTTACACATGCTGTTTATCGATTTGGAAAAAACATATGATAGAATACCAAGAGAGGTTCTATGGAAGGTTTTGAAAAAAAAAAGAATTCGTATAGCTTATATTCGAGCAATACAAGATATATATGATGAGATTACAACTAGTGTATTAACAAAAAGTAGACCTACAAAAGATTTTCCGATAACTATTGGTCTACATCAAAGGTCAACTCTGAGCCTTTATCTTTTTACTTTAGTATTGGATGTACTTACTGAACATATCCAAGAGCCAATGCCACAGTGTATGCTTTTTGCAGACAATATTGTCTTAGTTGGATAATCGAGAGCAGAAATGAATGAGAAGTTGGAGAAGTGGAGATTAACTTTGGAAACTCATGGATTTCGTTTAAGTAGAAGTAAAATGAAGTATATGGAATATAAGTTTAGTAGTAGACACACCACTTCTAGCGCAGAAATAAAAATTGAAGAACATATTATACCACAAGTCACACGATTTAAATATCTTGGATCCGTCATACAACATAACGGGAAAATAGAAGAAGACGTAAAAATAGGATTCAAGCGAGGTGGATGAAGTGGAGGAGTGCTTCGGGTGTTATTTGTGATAGAAGAGTACCACTCAAACTTAAGGGTAAATTCTATTGCATAGTTATAAGACCTGTAATGTTGTATGGAACTGAGTGTTGGGTAATAAAGAGTTAACAAGAGAATAAATTCAATGTTGCAGAGATAAGAATGTTGCGTTGGATGAGTGGACACACTAGACGAAATCGGATTAGAAATGAATGCATTATAAAGAAGGTAGAAGTCGTATCTATTGTGGAAAAGATTATAAAATCAAGATTTAAATGGTTTGGTCATGTTGGGAGGAGACCTATAAAAGCCCCAATTAGGAGAGTAGATAAGATGAAGAATAGTCCAATAATTAGAGGTAGAGGAAGACCAAGGAAAATTATAGGAGAAATTATTAAAAGAGATTTAGATTTAAATGGTTTGTCTAAAAATATGATTTACGATACGTGTTTATGGCGTCGATTGATCCATGTAGCCGACCCTACTTAGTGGGAAAAGGCTTTGTTGTTGTTGTTGTTATACTATTTTCCTTGGTTTTTGGTCTCTTGACTTCATTTCTGAGATCATTTAATTAAAGTTTCAAAATAGCTTTCTTTTTTTGTGGGAAGATTTTGATCATTTTGGAATGGATATAACAGTTTTGAGATGTGAAAGTGCTGAAACTTTCATGGCTCATTATTATTCAGGCTACCAGTAGTATGCAAGCAATGAAGACTTTTGAGAGGTAAGGGATTACTGCTCATTTGGAATATGGATTAGAGTTCTGTTTCCAGGGAGCATCCTTCAAGAAGTTAATACTCTTCCATCTTGGAAAGTTGGGGATAAAGTCATTGACAACAATATCAATAGAATTCAAGTAACCTAAATAGGCAAGGGGAAAAACTGGACCGTAGGTTTGATAGAACATAAACTTGTTGCCTATATAGAAGAGGTAAATTGCTAGGTTGATGCAATATAAGCTAATTGGATACAAATAAACCCTAGCTTTGATGTGACAGAGGCTATTCTGAATCACCTAAACTGTATAATTTAAGTAAATCTGTTTAACTCTACCACACTGCCAAATCAGCAAGTGATAAAATACTGCCAACTCAATAGTATAGAAAGCTAAATATAACAGTCTAATAGCTAATCAAATTTCACAGTAGCAATCTGCATCTCAAAATTTGGTAACCTTTAAAGTAGGTTTTATGAACATGACATACAACAAGTATAACTAGTGAAAAAGAAACATTAATTAGTATATCTGATTCTGTACGTAAATGTTCCATGGATAAATGTTCATGTCATCTTCAACATGGTAATTTTGACAAAGCGACAACTTAACTAGGTACTTTAGGAATATCAGACAGACTGAAATAAAGAGCAGTAGCCACTGGTTGTTCGTGTCAACAAATTGCAAAAGAAAAGAAAACAAAAATTGATACCAATATGGTGACAGCCTCCTTAACAACCCCAGCTATTGTGATTGTGACTGCACTAGTTACTGAGACAAGAACATATTCTGTTAATACCTGCAACAAGGAGATCCAAATGTTTGAAATCTGATTTGACAGGAGGGAAAAATTGAAAGCTTAATGGTCAAAGAAGCAGCAAGTCATACAATAAATCTTGTAATGTAATGTCCTTGGAAAGGGAACATATACTCCTACCATAAAAAAGGCAAGCGAGCCACCAAAAAGCATTAGCAAACAACTTCGAGTAACATGCCATGGATTATTAAAATATTTGTTTTCTCTGAATTCATCCCATGGATCCAACGCAAGAGAGAGAAGAGCAGTTGCCACTGCCATCACTGGGGTTACATAGCTCATCAGGGTAAGTGGATTTTTCAGACCTGAAATTATTTTGGAAAACTTATCAACATTTGACTAAAAATGTATAGAACTTTTAAATTTCTCATTGGAAAGTGAACAAGGGTAAAGGAAAAGCTTAAGGGAAGAAAGAGTATTCAAAGAAGATGAAAATAGAGAAACACTAGAAGATGGCAATTTATAGAGAATTTAGCCTCAACAAGTCTTCGGACCAATTTATCAACCTCTACAATTTTAGACCTCCAAAGCCCACATCATTTTCTTGGCAAATTGGGAAAATAATAAAACCAGCATGGCCATTCTTGTCTGAGCTCACAGGCCCTGACATCTGCAAAGTTTTAGCTTTCTTGCTTATCTAAAGACAACCCCTCACATATATCTCATCATTAAACAAACTGTGAGACTCAATCACAAGAACATTGATGTAGAAACCTGCAACTAAATTTTGTTCCTACAATCTCATGACCACCAAGATTAATTACTTGCTGACTATTCAAAAATTCATACTCAAAATATCATCCTATATCCATAATCCTCAAGAATTAACTTCTTTTCCTGGAAGTGAATAATCAAGAAGCCTGAGCTTAAAATGAAAGATTCCAAGAATGCAATTTATCTTTTGATTGGTCCTACACCCATCATTTCTCAATGCCAGGACCGGGTTAAGATTTGAAGCTCTTATCAATTAAGGTTTATTTAGTTTTAAGAAACATAGTTGCTTTAAAAAATGTCCTAGATTGGTAAGTGATGCCAATCTTCCAAAACAATATTTCTAATTGAAGAGAAGACTTTCCATATAAACCTGACTTGAGAATACCAAAATTTACTACAATTCAACAAAGGGAGCATTTAAATAAGGTAATCAAAGAATAACTAACAAAACGGGCAATACATGGTTCAGCAAAGAGTTATAGCAGTAATTAGTTTTCAGAAATTGTTGATATCCTAACAATTGCCAAGGTATATCCCTGTCATCTTCTGTTTCCACAATTTTACATCATCATCTAGTTATGAAAAAATTCAGTGTCTCCATTCCAGAAAAGGCAGACAGATTCTTTTGCAACCAAAAAAAAAAAATTATTGGCTAATTTAGAGAGCATCGGACCTGTCTGCCTGCCTTAGAAATCTTTTTCTGTCTCAGAGATTTCAGGTGTAGAAAGGACAGCAAGGTGCTTTGGCATTGTTGTTTATTTTTTTCTTTTTTCTGGAGTGTGAGGTAATTTGGTGGAGCATAAGTGCATAACCTTTTCTTAGCCAAAAATTTCTCCCATGGCACCTTTCGTAGTACAGGAGGGTTTTTACTTCCTCAGTTCCTTGTGGGTTTCAGCTAAAGGGCACTTAATGGTGTCTCTATGTTCTTTATGCAAAGGGACAGGTATTCACTTTTGAGCTGACATGTTTTTTTCTTGTATTTTACTTTCCTGTTTTTTCAGTTGTTCTAGGAGAATTCCTGATCCTCTGGTCATGTACTTCCTATCTCCGTGAATTCTTTTATCAGAAAAGCAGTACTTGAACAGGCACATCTTTATATCAAATATATGAGTAAACCAAAAATATATTATTGAATGAGTAAAATAAAAATAGTTCTGATTAAGTGAAATTTCTCATCCAAAATATCATATAAATCTACAAAAATATTTTCCTTAAAAATGATTACCACAGAGCTATTCAGGGCACTTACCATAGGCTTCTTTCTTTCGTGTTGGTTTGGCATCAAATTGCAGGAAGAGAATGAAAACCAAGTCGACCCAGCAAAATGGAGTAAGAATATTTAGTTATTAAGGGCAGAAAAAAAATGTGCACAAAATTAGAAAATAGATATAAAAGGAGAAATCAAAATGATGTCATACCTGCAGAAGGATCTGAGTCATGCACCAGCGAAATCCAGACATAACAGCAGCAAGCATAACAAGTATGAATCCCCAAAATTCAAATTCTGTCTCTTTTGCAACTGCATTTCACATGAATCGTATTTCAGGTGGAAGGTACAAATTTCTCAATGTGTATAAATTCTTAAAGCTTGAAAAATGTACTTAGCAAGTTTTAACTGAAAAAGGAAAAAACATAAAAAGAATCAATAGAGCTATATCATTGTGCAGGTGTATAAAATAGTAATAACTTTTGTCATGGAAAGAAAAGAAAAGAAGGGAGAAAAAATGCATACCCAATATGAATTGCAAATATTTCACTATTCCATATTTGACTATTCCTCCTAAGTATTCACTGCATAAAACCAACATCTATAACCAATTCGAGAATGGCCAAGAACACTCCGAACTTGGAACATTTTCTTTTGACAAGGTATAAAGGGTTTGGTAAATATAAGCAGGCCAAAACTCAGAGGCAATGTACAGTCTTTGCAGTACTGTGGTGTATTTGGTTTGACAGAAATGCCTACATTTTCAAGGGTGTTCATTGCCTCTCCAGTAATGAGGGATAGGGTAGTATTTGTATTAACTTCCTTGGGTATTTCTTGCATGGCTTCTTAAAGGGGGTTTCTCTGATGGATAAGCAGAGAGATTGGGCTGCTTTGCTGTAATCTTTATTCTTTTGGTTTCAGCTTTCTTCTTTTTCTTTTCTTCTTTGCTTCATTTAAGGGGATTTTATCCTCCTCCCTTCTACTTCTCTTCCTTCCTAATAAAGCTTCTTTTTCTGTAAAAAATAATAATAATAACAGCTGATTGGCTGCTCTAAATTCTGGTAACTGTTCCTAAATATCATGAGATACTGGTAATGTGATTATCTAAGTAACTCATCATTATCAAAATTCAAAAATCTATTCCAACATCAATTCAGATTCCACTCTATTTTGGAATTGTTACAATCTTATACAAGAAATGCTTCAGAAAAATAATGAATTCAATATAGCATACTAATATGGAGATAATATTATTAATTAGTACACCACCCATTAGTCTTCCCAAAGGAATAAGAAGATCTCACTATCTTTTCATAATTACTGAGGTTGTATGCTACCAGAATTGTCCTGATATTCTGCTTTCTTTAGTGCAAATTAAAGCATATCCAAATGTCAAATTAAAAGCATGAAAGCCACAGGTGCCATATATACCTGTTAGTAATATACCAATGGAGATAACTAAGATGATCCCTGATAGTTTAAAGCTTGGTGTCTCCAACCTTTCGACCAAAATTTGCAATTAAATGACAGAAAACAGGCATTAGTTTGAAAATTATTTATCTTCATCCAGAATGTGTACAAGAATATTTGAGAATTAAGAAATATGCATGATAAGTTTTAGACACTCCACCCACAAAATTTAAAAATGCTTTTGATAAAAAGTACAATATAATATGTGGCATTCCTACATGTAACAAAGGAAGAATGGAGATAAGTCTAATATTTGTGGCATCAGCATACAGCATTGCTTTGTTTTTTATATTTAAGCAAAATGGCTTGGACTGTGAGGGCATTGTGGTATACAACACTAGCCAAAGGATGTGACTTGTCAACAGTAGCCATTTAACATCATACATCACTTATCATAAATTGTCTCAATTCTGGGCAATTCCTGGGCAGTTAAAGAAACCTATGCCGCCATTCAACTTTGAATGGGTCCAAATTAAATTACTTAAACTACAAAGCATCATCCCCGTCCACAGTCACATGATTCTAGAAATCTTTCTAGATAAACAATTTAGAATTTGAACCCCCAGTTTGAAAACTACCGTTCATGAAACTTTATAGTAGTAAAACTATATTTGTAAATGGATCACTTAATTGACAGTAACAGTGAACAATTCATAAATTTTCTTTAGAACTGAGAATTCTCCATAATTTTTTGATAATCCCAGCATGACAAGGAAGAAATAGCTACTCCTGAAAGCTAAAGGATGGTCTCTAAAATTTTGAAGTCTCCTGGGGTTACTAGTTATTCAGCAATCACACTTTCTTAAAAGCATTAAACTGTTCAAATAGCTCATTTTACCTTATCTTTGATCTACTATACCAGCTTCTGCCAAATAACATAGTTCTACCTTGCTTATAGAGTCAATAACCATTTCAGTACTACATAATTGATAGTACGCACACAATGTTGTATTTTAAGAATGGCAACACTTCATAACATAGAATATAATTTCCTCTAATTATCTTAGAGATGTAACTCCTTATATCTTTGAGTATTCAACATTTATTTCTAGCATTTAAGAACTACAAAATTAGGAAGAACAATTACAAAGATCAAATGACTATAAATTCACCTGAAAGCAAAAGCAAACAGAAGGAGAAAAATTGGAGCAGCAGATTTGCACTGCAAGAGAGGAAAAAAAAAAAAAAAGGTAAATATCAAGATGACGGGTAGTTACTGCCACAGAAAAGAAAAGAGAAAATGCAGTCATAAGTTACATTACAAAAGAAAATAGATATTATTTGATATTTCTCTCATGATAAATAAAAAGAAGAGAAACATCACCAACCATTGTAGCAAATGTGACAGAGATGAAAACAAGAGATGCATTGCTCAGGTTAACATCCAATGCTGTTCCAAGAGCGGTTGGTACAACTGTGAAAGGCAAATTCCATCTGTGGCATTAGTTGATAGAAAAGTTAATATAATAAGCAATTATAAATTTGCAACAAAAGTACTGAAGTGTGAGGAGGGGGAAAAATAGAAAAAGTGGCACCTTTGTCCATCCCAAATACTATTGGATCTTTTCATATCCCTAGCAAATGTGTGCATTCAACTAAGAGGATGATAATTCAAAAGATCAAACAATTACTAGCATCCATATATATGAAGCAATAAGATTGGGATATGGTAAAAATTATTGGGATATTAGGAAAGATGTCCAGAAACAGGTTGTGATAGAGATAAAATTGTCGTAGAAGATGGTTGGCAATATAAGAAATATGAAACTTCAAGGAGATTTCCGTTTAAAATAGGATACTCTCAACAGAATAAGAATAAACACAGTGGCACAGAGTGGCTGAAAACTTCTTGGAGGGGGTGTAAGAATGAAATTAGTGGATTGTAATTCTTAATAATTCTCCTTGTTTCTGTAAAAATACAATGGCTTCAGTAGAGATGACAGCACTTTCAAAGTATACAGACGTGGAGATCAACTAACAAACATAGATCCAGAAGGAGCTAGAAAACAATTAAGGATTCATATGCCAAGTTCTGTTAATTCTTTGGTAGTGGTTAAACAAGAGATTGGGAATACACAGAGCATATTTGCCTGCTCTGACCAAGAACCAGTCAACCTCCAATATCAAGTTCTTCAGCTAGAGTTTGTAACTCTATTCTAGCAGAAATATTACACTCCACTCAAAATCTATAAACTTTCAATTCCAAGTAGTATCCTTGTCTCTATATCAAGACATAATAATATTCCAAGTTTTGGATCACAATATGTTTAAGACTTGAGAAGGAAGTAAGGAAAAAGAGAAAAGAAAATAAAAATGATATACAATTCACAAAGAACTATCACCACAAGAAATAACAAATTCTATTAAAATCTAAAGCAACTCCAAAACTAAAATTCACAAACACTAAATTAGTGGGCAAGATGTTTAAAGACGTTTCACCTTGTAAATCCAATTAGAATAAAAAGTGAACAACAGAGAAGAGAAAGAATAAAATGCAAGAGTTAAACATTTACCTCGCCATAAGTAATCCCTCCAAGACATGGCAACACTAGTTTGGAATCTATGAGACCAAAACCAAGTGATGAAGTTTGATAACGCAGCTTGCATTGAAAAGTGGACAGTATTCATCAAGAAAGGAGCTGGAAACTTTCCCATAGTGTCACCTAACAGACTTTTATTGTACCTGTTTACAAGTTCAGCATAAGAAAAAGAAAGAAAGGAAAAATAAATAGCATGACATATAACATCAAACAATGAATCTATGCATGCAATAATCATTTGTTTGGAGAAGGAACTTACAAGGTCAAAAACAGGCTGAAAGTGTACCATAAAAGTATGAAAAACAATGTCTTTAAAATGTCTGCAACAGAAATAGGATTTGTGGAGCTTTTTCCCAATGATCCCTGACTAGCCAAAGAAATGGAGGAGTCAACACCCCCTTTTCCCCTTGAAGCTCCATTTTCAACGTCAAAAGGAACATACTTCTCAGATCCATTACCCCTCAGATAAACAGAATCATCATCCATGGTTCCAACACCATTCATATGCATACCCTTATGCTGAAACCTTATGTGTCGCTGATCCCTTTCAAGGAAAGGTAATTCAAAATCAGAATCTTCTTCTCCACTTACATCTGCATTATCTAATCGTTGATCCAAATGGACCCTTGCATCTTCAGCACACCAACGGGAAAACGAAGGCTCTCTACGTATACCAGAATCTAGGATTTTACTGTCAATGTTATCAATATCCCTGAAGTCAACCTTTTCTGAATCCAAGTCACTTTGCACCATTTCCTTCTGTATGGTGAGTTACAGCCATTTATATGGTCCGGGACAAATCAAGCCAGCCAATGGCTGATTGATTCACCACTTGCTACCAAATTAGACAACATATGTTCATTTAGGTGCATAACACAGCTAACGCATGAACCACAGCCCAGGCATGGGACCTTTCTTCATAATCAAGCTTGTCCAATAACAACAGGATAAACGAATAATTAGTGACTAAATAGTAGTCTTCGCGCCGAAAGAAGATACCGCAGATATCTATTTTGTTTTCTAAACCAAAAGAAGCAGCTTCTCCTGAGCTCTTAGATAGCCACTCTGCTATACTTAGCTCAGATCAAACTGGAGACTCGAACTTCACCTGTACAATTGAAAGAGTTCATACAGGGATGGCTAAATCAGCTCAATTTACATTCAAATGTAGCAATAGACAAGAATTTCTCGCTGAGAAACCATAGAGGAAAAGCATATCTTTATATTCAAATCCAATCTGAATACCCACACACTAAAATGCAAAACTTGAGATCAAAAGCGCCTTTTATCATAAACCCCAATCTAAATCAAACAGAACTGACCCAGCATGCCTCATTCCATTGAACAATCACCAACATAAAAAGGTACCCAGAGCACGAACCACACGTAACAGTTAAAGCATAAAGCAACTCACCTGAGGAAGATTGAGAAAAGGAAAAAGAGTGAAGGAAGCAAAGGAAAATGAAAAAGTGAGGTAGAGAGAGATCTGAAGGGAGCACCTTTGGATCGAAGTTTAGGCGAGAAAGATAAAAGTCAGAAGCGATATTGGTTTGAATGTAATTGTCTGCTGTTGTCGTTGATGCTACTCCTATTGTACCTTCCTCATCCTGATATTATTATTGATATCACTGTCCCTTTGATGTCAAAAAGAAAAAGATATATCATTGTCCCTTCGATTTTAAGCAATGGTTCTACTCCATTGCTTTGCGTTTTTCGAAGCTCCAATTTTTGGTCATTGTTCCGAAGTCAATACAGGTGGGAGGGTAAAGTTTGTAAGATTGGGAAAAGTTTGGGTGGATAGATGGATCTTGGTTATAAAAATTTAATGTCTTAAATTAATGCATACCTATCAATTTAAATTTTTTTGTAGGAGTTTTCTTTAGGATCAAGTAATTATTTTGGTTTGAAAATATTTGTTTAATTTGATTCTTAAAAAATAAAATTTTTCAACTTAGTTGTTTAAAAAAAATTATAATCAAAATAGTTCTATCTAAATATGTGACTCTCTAATTTACTAAAATCTATCTCCCTACAAGACAACATATTTTGGTTGTTGGATTTGTTGATTGCCACGTGAAGTCTTGTTTTTATTTAACAAATAAATCAATTGATAAACTTTATATCTAAATAATCCTTTTGAGGGAAAAATAAATTGTTTAAATTAAATTATTAATTTACTCTTGCATAGTTTCTCTGTCAATTGATGAGTTAGACACCTATATTTTCAATACTAGCAAAACTTAATGATATAATCATTACAATTTGATTTTTTTAATTAATTGTTTGGCACAATATTGAATTATATAACCTTACTTCATTCACCCGTTTTAAATTTAATTATGCATAAGGTGGAATGATTAGGTATGATAAGAATATGCTATATAAAGCATTATATTTATCTTTGACAAAAGAAAAACGTTTTCATATTAGCAAAATGGAAGCCAGCTGGTTGGAGTGGGATTTACTTATTATATTAATAATAGTATACGGTATCTTACTTAATTATAATTGTGAATATATTTAAATTCAAATAGAAAAAAGAGTAACAGCCACTAGAATATTTGTATATTTAAATATTAAAAAGGTTACTCAATTTTAATATCTATAAAGAGTAAAAGGAATAAAAATACCTAAAAGTTAACGACGGACCTAGGTATTATTCATGTAGGAGCAGCCACCCTCCAAACAATTTTTCATAAGTATTATATATATATATATATGTATGTATATAAAATATAATATTGCCCCCTTTCAAAATATTTAATATGTCCTTTTAATTTTTTGAAATCTCTAACAAATACTCTAATCTATCTCCTGAAATTTCATGTCCATGTTATTTTTTCTAGTTTTGTCTCTGTTAACCTTTTTTTTTTTTAAATTTGACAATAAGTATGTTCTACTGACGGATAGTAAAGATAACATAACTTTCTTAGAAGTTGAGAGAATTATAAGTCATTTAGTATATAGAATGTTAAATATAAAAAAATAGATAAAAAAATAATATTCATATCCTTATGTAAAAGAAAATAATAATAAAAAACAAACAAACACTCATAAGTAATAATAACAAAGTATAATAAATTTTGTATATTTTATTTTGTGTACATTGAAAAGGGAATCTATTTGCTTCCATATACAAAACAGACTATAAAAGATTTTCATTTAGGTCTCAAAGTGCTCCAGTGGCACCTACTTGGGCCAACAATTGGTTCCTTGTGGCAAAATGAATCTAACTAATCATTTGTTTGCTGTAAGTGATTATGCCTCAAGAACAAGATGGTACATATATGTTTCTATTTGAAAACCAAAACCAGGAAGGTGCATATGTTTTTAGGTATGGGACCCCAAATCACTGCACATAGAAAGTATATATACATATTTATGATAACTCTAATTTTAGGAACATAACCAAATACTTCTTTCTCAATTTAGAAAACTTGAAAGGCTAAAATATATATAACCCTCTTAAACTTTGGATCAGTTTTATAAACCACTTCCAAAATCTTTTAAAGTTTAAAATAACCCAAAACTTTTAAAT
Organism: Erythrophleum ivorense; assembly: GCA_026724425.1. Lineage (NCBI taxonomy): Eukaryota > Viridiplantae > Streptophyta > Magnoliopsida > Fabales > Fabaceae > Erythrophleum > Erythrophleum ivorense. The sequence continues at coordinate 2,677,054 of JAIUCV010000034.1, read as the reverse complement.
TTTGATGATTAACTCTTTGCCGTTAAAATAGCCATTAAGTGCATGTTTGGAAGTGCGATAGAAAAGCACATTATATGAAAGTATGAAATTTGAGCTTTGTGTGAAACGTGATTTCAGGGAGAGGTATCGCGTTTCTAAACACACCTTAAACCATTAACAAAATTTGCTAGGTTAGACAAATTAGAATACCTCGCATCTAACATGGAATTAAGACAAATTAGAATACCTCGCATCTAACATGGAATTAAGGGTATTCCAATAATTTCTCCTTATCCCAAAACGCAGATCTTCACTAAAAGCCAAAAAAGTCAATTTCCCATGGAATTGAACACATAGCTTCATGTCGTTTCCCCACTTCTTTTCACATCATCAACATCAGAATCCCTTGGTATCTTTGTGCTTCAAATCTTGAAAGCCTGAAATATCGAACCTTTTCAGATTGTGCTTCAGATTTTCAATTCCCCATTGTTAGATCACCTTAATTTGCACTTGTAACAAAGTCACAGCTCATCTAGGTTCTTGTTCCTTAACTGGCAAAGGTAACACTCATTTTCATATCAAATATGTTCATTTGTTTTCAGACATACTCAATCGGAAAGGTTCTTAATGTTTGTGTTTTCTCTGAAATTTCCAACTTTGTCTAACATTGAAGCAAAGGTAATGTTGTTATTTGAGGAAGTTCGGAGGTACCTACTCATAGAGATACCGACTCATTCTCCATTGCAGGCTACATTAGGGGAGGAAGTTCGAAGATCATTATAGTGTAAGCTCTTCAACACTTTGGTCCGTCAATAATATTGAATGGGATTATTGTTATGGTTTATCTAAATGGGAAGTCAAATTGACTTGGGCTATTCTAGTGACCTAATGCATTAAAGCAAAAAAAAAAAAAAATGATACAATGCATCAAAGCATAATTGATGAGTCTAATTTTTGGCTTAGGATGTTCCAAAATTAACGGAGGCTTATAGTAGAATAAAAGAGCAGAAGGTTCTATTAAAGCTTTAGATTTGATTACAATTATTGTTGCTTACCCTATCATTTTCTAAATACCCTGTCATTTTGTTCATTGAAAGTAGGGTGGCTATTGGTTAGTAATTGAAAAATAGAGTAAGAAAAAAATTAGAAGGATTGTAATATGTTCTGTATTATGTTATAGTAATCATTAATACCATGAAAATATATATATATATATATATATATATACACACACCATAGAATATAGGCTAAAATGCACACAATCCTTCTAAACTTTAGGTTATACATAGAGAACTCCTTGAGCTTCAAAAAGTTACAGTGAACTCCCTAAACTTCTAATTTTATGTAGAGAACCCTCTGATTCTATTAAATCATTAACAAAGATGGCTACATCAAACTTAACTCAAACACACAGCAATTGACATGTATTGAAGGATAAATTTGTAATTTTGGAAGGCCACAAAATGCATAGCAATTAAATCAAATCTCTTTTTCAAACCCCATTCATCCAACAATTAAATCAATCGCAATAAGTTATAATTCATCCATTGAGCAAATTCCTTCTTGATGTACACAATAGTTGATAATGATGCAGATTTGGTAACTCTAATCTAGAAATTGCACAAATTGGCAAAAATGAACGTAAAAATAAAACCAAAGCCATAAAGAGATAACAAAAAAGAAATTAAAAACACATGAAAAAGTCATTGATTCCTCTTATTAAAATTTATCTTCTCACAATAACTTATAATTTGCTCTTCAAGTCAAGTACAAAAATCTTTATTTAAAGATGAAATTGAATTGATGTTGATTGATGGCTTTTGAGAACCACCTATAGGAAATTTGCTTGCTGATAACATACATATCCTTATATGAATATGAATTTACAATTTTAGAAACCAAGCTAAACACAATAAGCACCAGCTCATTTATGTTACATTGTCAAAATTGCAACCCAAAAGGAAGATAATGAGGTAGAAAAGGTAGATGTAATAGCTAACTATGGCTTAGAGACAATGGAAAACAACAAAAGCCACCAAGTGCAAGGATTGCGGAAAATAATTGTTGCTGGCCACAGGTAGTGGTAGCCCACTACTTAGAGTAGATCAATTCCCATAATTGGTTATCCTACACCATGTTGTAATGAGACATCAAGAAGACTTTGGAGCTTTGCATTTTTTCCATTTCACTAAGGCATGATGCATTTTGAGATGAATATATGTGTTTTGTGGCCTTTCAAAATTACAAATTTATCCTTTAATACATGTTAGCTACCATATGCTAAGTTAAGTCTAATGTGGCACATCCTTGTTAGTGATTTAATGGAATCACAAATAGAATGGGGTTTCTTTGCATAAAATTTAAAGTTCAAGGGATTTAATGCCATCTTTTAAAGTCCAAAGGGATTTTTTGCACATAACCAAAGTTTAGGGACGTTATATGCATTTTAGCCCAAAATATAATAAAAAAAATCACTTCATATTGAACTTTCCTTAGAATAATTTAGATCCTATGATCTTCTTATTATTTGCAATTGATGGTGGCTACCTCCAGTGTTGGTGAAAGTATTTTAAGTGGTTAATGCCCACTATAACCAATGAGAAGAAAAGCAATGGTGGAGTTGTGACTACCTTGAAAATCGACTCACAGTTACTAAATTAGAAAGTGGTTTTGTGGGGGGTTTCAAACGAACTATTGTAAGAAATCTTGTTATTTTAATAGCATTGATGTTTGTATGTATGTAAGCACAAGTAATAGTTAAACCTTCCTACAATTATATGTTTCCTTATTTTGCTTATATATTTTTGTGTTGTAATGACAAAAGCAATTGGGGTGAAAATGCACAAGTAATAGTTAAACCTTCCTGCAATTATATGTTGCCCTGTTATAATTATGTAGGTTTGTGTTGTATTGACAAAAACAATTAGGGTAAAATGAAATTCTCTTTTGTTTATTCTAGTGAACTTTGGATCATTGGCTACTATGTTGGTGTCTTTATTGGTGTCTTTATTGAACTAAGAACTAATTTGTTGGTCTCATCAAAATTATTGCACCCTGTAACTAGAGATTTTACAATATAAAAGAACTAATTAGTAAACACCATGCTACACTTCATCAAAGATCAATTATTATGATTGATCTCAAATTCACAATTTGTTATACAATTTCCAAAAAAATAACAAGGTGTACATAAATTTGCTAATGTAGTCTTATCAAGTTCCCCCCCCCCAAAAGATATAGAGTTATTGTACAATTTGTTGTCAAATAGGGAAATTTTGCTATCTTGAGTTATCTAGTTTGGTTAGGTTCCAAAAATTCTATCTTGAGCTAGAGAAATATAGAAGTTCAACACATGTAAGAAAAATGCTTTTGTAAGACTTAAGAAATAATCATACACATATCTTAAACCCATGTAAAAATCACCTAGCCATTCATAATTAACAAGAAAAGGGAAAATAAGTAGGAAAGCTAATTACTATAACAACTTATTAATATGTAGATTACTATATCTATTAGTAGCCATTATAATATGCAAATTATTAACATAGTAATATGTGAAGTGTTAATATAGTTCATGAATTTTCCTTTGCAAATGTCATTCAATACAAGGTAGTTGGCAAGGTTTGCATGAGCAAGAAAAAAAGAATAGGCAAGAGTATATATAATACATAGGCAAGAAATATGCACTATTATAAGCGAGAAATATGCAAGAGTGCATATAATATATATATATACAACATCGACTATGCTTATGAAATTTAGAAAACTGTAAACTTAAACAACATAGTACCAAAGTATATCCATTTCTTTACTAAAAGCCTTGGGTAAGAGGGTTGGCTGCCTTGTATGGATGATAAGGAAATATCTATTACTCTACTCATAATGGTACAACATAAAGTGAACAATGAATAGTAAGAGTGTCTTTTATCGGTCTAGACCTATGTGAAGCAATCTTCTTTAGCTTCTTCTTGTACACCTTTTTGTTAGGGTTTGATGACTCCCAATATTTTGTATTACTTATAGTTAATTGGATTTAATTTGGGAGTCATCCATCAGAGTTTTAGTGGAATTTATTCATTATTTGTAAATAATTTTTCAAATCAAAAGTGAAAGAGAGAAATGAAGTTAATTGTGAATAATTATAATTGAGTAGATGTTGCTTTAATAGAAAATATTTCTTGTTTTAGAATTTTATTCAATGATAAGCTCCAGGCAAAGAAGCGGTCAAATTATCTGAAGAAGCAGTCGATTTTCATTAATGAGGATACAAAACACGAATTACAGCTAGGTTTTGAGGTATTCTGTGGCAGAGAAGGGCTCTGAATGTCCAGGAGGCATTTTTGGGTGGTCTTTAGAGGTTTTTCAAGCTTGGAGGAGTGAAGGAAGAGGAAGAATCAAGGGGGAGCTCAACTTTCTGCATTTCTCTTATCCCTTTGTTTGCTTTTTCTGCTTCTCTTCATCTTCTCCATGTATTTGATTGGGATTCACTATAGATTTAGCTATGTGTAGCTAAACTTCTCTTTACCTAGAGCACTATAAACTTGATGTGAACTAAATCTCTATTTTTTCTTGTTGATTGTAATGATTGGAGCCTTGTGTATCTTTCTTTTGCTTAATGCTTTCTTAGGGATTGGCCACCTCTTGGATTTGATTTGGGTAATTAGAATTTACCTTGAAAAAGGAATTCTAATTGGACCTAAAAGTTAGATATATTAAGTTTAGATTATTCTAATTTATAATTGGGATAGAAATATACCTAATTACCTTAATTGGTTTGTAGAGGGTTATGGTATTTAATGCACTCTAACCTAATTCTAAGGACACTTAGAGTTTAGGGAAGAGTAGGGCTATAATTACATCGACGGACAGTTATAGCTTATGAATCTCTTAACCCACAAGGTGATAATTAATTGCAATTGAACAAGTAATTAAGTTCTAGTAAGCATCAAGGGAATAGTGACTCTAAGTAACTTCAAAACCTTGGATTTTTGTCTAAATTTTCTTTGCCAACTAAGTTTTCTTTAAATTGTTTTGTTTAAAAATTAGTTCTAAGTCATGAATTGTTTAATTGGTTGCTTAACGTGGATGAAAGTGGGTTGTGCATTGCCTAATTGCATTTAAGTCATTTCTCATGGGAACGATACTCATACTTATCATTAAACTACTTGAACCGACCCGTGCACTTGTGGAAACACATATAATTTTTTGTGGTCAGGTTTGCTAGGAGCCTTACAACCATATGCATTATGATCCATCACCTTACAACTATTGCACTTTCTTGTAGCTTCCTTCCTTGCTTATCTTGGATGGGTTTTGTAGTTCATCTAAAGCCTACTTCTTGGCTTTTTTGGGCTTATAAGGTGCCCTATTACACATTCTTGGCTATAAAGAGTTCATGGTAGATAGTGGCCAATGCTCTTCACTGGGCACTACACTTATGGCTGAAGCATAAGCTATCATAAAGGACTCCTTACTATAATAATGAGCAATATAATTTTTAAGTACTTGCTATACTTAATGAGTAGCATCTATAGTATGTCCACATAAGGTGCCAGTCAAGTCCCCACGCATTACATGTACACATTACCAAGTTAAGAACCACCACTTGCCTTTTCCATGGGCTTTTCACCTCGAACTTCTTATCACTTATCCTGTAGTAAATGTGACTCATGGACTTATTCTTTCATCTCAAAAGCTTTCTTTTTATTTAAGGATTTTTGCAACCTTTCTCTTCATTAGCATCCTCTTAAACATACAAATGCAATTATAGACTTGTTTTGATTAGTCTATATTTAATTGTGCCCTATAATATCTTCTTTTTGTCCCTTTGCATTTCTTTTTTTTCAAATAAGAAGTAGGTAAATTAAGTTTATTGAAAAAAAAAGTCATAAAAAATATTGTAGATTAATAAAGAATTTGGAACCATGGGATAAGTGGGATTAACACATACAAATGAAATAATTCTCTTTACACATGGACCACAAGTCAACGAACAAATAAAAGGGTGGAATTATTAGACCACACAGCCTAGTGAAAGTGAGAAGTGTTTTCCTTTGCCAATTACTTTAACAAACTTAAGAGATGAAGACTTGAGAAGGACATCAATGACAACATAGGGAAAACCAACTAATGAATGCTGAAATCAACAAACTTTGTTTTGTGCAAAATTGTCATGAAAAAGATGATTGGGATGTTGCTATACATTTTGATTCATTCTAATGTCTTTCCCAAGTTTGTTTCACGTGAAATTGCCATGAAGAAGATGACATGTAGAGAAAAAAAAGATACATTAACTAGGAGAGAACTAGTGATACGATACGTATTTGGGGCTTTCAAGATCTAAAGCATGAAGACACTAAGGCATTTTGATGTTGATGACCTGAAGAGAAGCAGGGAAATGAAGTGAAGTTGTGCATTTAGTTCCATGGGAAATTGACTTATTTAGCTTTGAGTGAAGTGATGCATTTTGGGATAAAGAGAAATTACTAACATACCTCTAATTCCAAGTCAGATGCTAGGTGTTCTAACTTGTCTGACATAGCAAATTTCATTAATGATTTAATGGCTATTTTAATGGTAGGTAGTTGATGGTCAAAATCTGAAAGTTTAAGGGTTTGATTGAGAGGGTTAGTGTAATTGATCAAAAGTTTAGGGGAGTCATGTAAATTTTAACCAATTTGAAAAGTATTTTAAGTGGAAGTTAGTATTTTTATCAGAGAGTATGGTAAAATATTAGCATGAATCTGGTAAGGAATTATATTCAGAGAATATTATAGGGGCAAGACCTTTTTGAAAAGTTTTCAAGAACTTAATTGTAAAGTTAAGGGATTTTTCAAGACCAAAATATAATTTTAAATATATAAGCAAAGTTAAAAACATTTTGGGCAAATGTAATTTTAGACAAAAATTATCAATATATATTGGCTCAAAACCCTATAAACACATCGCTCCCTCACCATTTTTCCTTCTCATTTTTAGCAATTGAAGTTCTTCCTCTTATTCTTTCCAATAGCACAAATACGTCATTAAAGGTAAGCCATTTCTCTTAAATTTTTTGATAGATTCTAGTAAGTCCTATGCGATTTCTTCCCATTTGTTGGGTTTTGGCATCATGTATAGGTTTTCCTTTATCTCATTTTCACCATAGATCATTATCTACTCAATTTTAGAGATGCCCAACCATGATTGAGGCTTGATTTAGCATCTTGATAGTTGTGCCGAGCAACTTTAAATAAATTAGGTTGAATGAAAATCTATAATATAGAATGCAATCTAGATCATTTCACATGGAAGTAGGTTCCAATTATTTAAAAGAGCTTCCCAAGTGTTAAGGGAAACCTAAAAGTTATCAAATTTATGGGGTTTTTGATTGAATTCAATTAGCTAAAATTTAAAATAGAATAAAAATGCAAACTACTAACTAAAATGTAAGAATGGAACAAGTAAATAATAGATATGTGGTTAACTTTGGATTTATCCCTTGATATTCACTATCCATATCCTAATTCAATTGTTAATGATTTTGGTGTCAGAATTCCTACATATGTTCATAATGATTTATCTTGAGTTATCACATAAGATTCAAAAAATTAACAAATCAATGTTGATTGAAACCTTAACTTCACATTAATTCATTAATTCTTGTGATTAAGTTCATTGAGCACTTAAGAAGAATGATTAATCAATCAAATTAGCCTCTAAACTTTCATTCTAGGAAGTTCAATTAACCATTCAAACCTCAAGGAAACCCCAAATTAAACATTCAAGCATAAAATTTTGACATGCATTTCATCAAACACATTGATTGTATAAGTTGAAAATTAGAAGTATATGAAAATTACAGCACTTAAACCATCAAAATATTGACCTATTAATCATTAAAAATCTCTCTTAATTGATGTCTAACCAACCACTAATCATAAATAACACTATTCTTAATCCAATACAAACTTAACCAAGCTAGTAAAAGAAAAAGACAAAGTGCTAGAAAGAGAGGGGAAAAGTGTAGAAATCATAGCCAAATCTCTATATGCTCTCCATGGATTCAAGTTTCACATCAAGGTCTTCATTCAAGCTAACCACAAAATGAAATTGAGCTTCCGTTTGAGGGAATTGATGGAAGAATTGAAGGTAGAAAGTTACGGCTATTGAGCTTCTAAGAGAAGAAGGGGATATGTGGAATGAAAGCATGATGATTCTCCTCCCTTCGTGCCTCCTAAATCATGTTCTGATTTCTCTTCCTCCCAAACCTGAGCCTCTTCCACGTTAGAACCTTCCCCTCACTACGTCAGACTCGTGCCTGTACTTGGACATCCAAAACAGAACCCTATCTCACATGTGAATGAATGAAGAATCTAGTGCATGCTTCTCCTGTGCATCCACCTCATGTGTGTCCAGAATCTTATGCTTTTTGGATGTTTAGAATTATTGGGCCCCCTTTTCTCCCGTACATGTATGTGTGTAAATCATCCACGTGAGAATGAAGAAGCTTGGAGTGTTTAATCCACTTAAGAAAGAGCTCCGTGCGTGTCTTCTTATGTATGTGCACATCTATGCCTTTCTCCTAGAGTGAACCCAAGAGTGCGTGTTAATGTGTACTTCATCCATGCATCTAAAGAGAATGATGAGGGCTCGTATGAGTTTATATGAGTTAGTGACCATGTGTCATTCAATCCATGCGTGAGAGGAATAGGGAATGTTGTGATGTGTTCGTGCACTGTATTCATGTGTGATCCCTCTCCATGTCTGGACTCAGCTCTTTCCATGAATGATTTGATGTGTTTAATCCATCTAAGAGAGAGCCCTCAGCCCGTGCATGTAAATGATTCTTGTGTGAGTGGATGGCTTTGTGTATACGTGTGTCTTCATGAGAGTGGAGTTTGGTGCCTTACGTGGAAGAAAGAGCCGTGTGTGTATATGAGAGTGCCTTGACGTGTGAATCTAATGCATTGAATCATGGGTTAATGTGAGAGTAAGAGGGCCGTGACATGAATGGATCTGTGTGTTTGCATATGTTCCTTATCATGTCCAAAATCCAATCCATTTTCTCCTTTTTTTTCCATTTTTATATTTTAAAATACATAAGAAAAATCTGTCAATTATTCCACACTTTAAATTTCACACATGAAATTTCCATCTTAAGATCTTAACCCTTGATTCAATCTTGTAGCCTTCAATTCTCCTCCAAATTAATCTCTACTATTTAATTTCCATTTGCCCATTAAAAATCTGCACAAATAATAAAAAATATTAAGTAGAAAAATTCATAAAATTATTTAAAAGGAATTTATGCATTAAAAATCAAGAATTTTGCAAATTAATTCTTAGAGTACAAAAATAACCAATAAAATCAAATCTCATCTAATAAAATCCAATAAGCCATAAATCATTATTAAAAAGTCCAAATTAAGAGGAATAAAATATATAAAAATGACATTTATCACATCTACAAAGTATGAATTTCATTACTATGGTATTGGATTGTGAAATGATAATGTCATTTCATTTTCCAAAAGTAGAAATTGATCTTAGGCTACATTGGTGACTTAGATGTTGTTACAGAATGTCATGAGTTATGGGTAATGACTTACAAACAAGTTTGGAGAAAGAATCTCTGCCATACTTGACATGTCAAAATTATGGGACTTTTGGGATGACTAGGAATGTGCATATGATAATGTATTAAAATTTTGTCTTTCTCTTATGGCTCTAGGGACATGAAAGACCTTGTTGTTAGTTTTTGTATGAACTCAGGCAGCCCATTTGGACTGCGCAGTGGATACTTGTTTATATCAAGTTTATTATACTAATTAATTTTTGAAATATTTATTGTTTCAACTGGATATATTTTATGAGCTATGAACGTTTTAGAATGTTACATGCATGAAAAAGTTACAACGTTTACTTACTGAGTTTAATAAGAAAGTTACAGTGTTTAATCAATAGGAAAGGTACAATGTTTGTTAGAAACGTTACTTAAAGTCATGTGAAATATATCTAGTACTTATAACATGGGTTTATGATAAAGTTATATTTTTTGGATCATAAATGAATTATAGGGTTGGACGCCTTGCTACACCTTAGAATATGATAATAAGTTGAATGAACTCTTAACAAGACAATTTACGCAAAATATGTCCATGAGTTAAGGAAAAGAATTCCTTTGACTTGATTAACCTGATAAGTTTGGTTCTAGTCTATTATGCATTATTAGGCAAGATGAATGATTCCTTAACTTTAATTTAGCTAAGTTGTACGGTTATTGGCTCCAGTTTGATGGATATGATTAGTCAGGAGGCACAATCTCTAGCTGTAGCTATGGTGTACTGGCATAAATTGCCTTTCCACTAAACATGCCATGATTTCAATATATACGTATATTTAGGTGCGGAATGATTGATTGTTATGTGATACGATAAGAATTTAAAAGACTGTTTGATGGTATATTAAGTATGTATATGTTTGCGTTCATGATCTTTTACATTAAAGTAGCTATGTCTTTTACATATGTTGGAGTTGAGCACCAGTATTTTGAACATAAAGAGTGAAGCTTTCTTTTTTGGTTGTTTTGAAAAAAAAGGTAAATGTGGCATTGTACTAAATTTACGGTAAGACTACGTCAAAAAAAGATCATCTAAGCATCGGAAACATTTGGATTCATTCTTGGATGGTTTTTTTCCATATCATAATAAAAAAAGATGGAAAGAAAATTCAAAATTATAGATTGGAGAAACTAAGATGATTTAAGAGTGTGAAAGTAAAATGCCTACTTTTTCGGTGTGTATAATTCTTGCAAATATATTTAAAATAAATAACAAGATGAAGAAATAATTAATGGCCTTGGAACCAATGGATTTTTTTTTAACTCATCCAAGTAATTTTTTTAGCCCTTGACTGAAATAATCAGGGATACAAAAATGGTTACAAAACAATAATTTCACATCTTGTTATTTTTTAAAAATTGTTTATGAGATAAAAGAAGCAACAGTTCCCTCCCCCTCCCCCCTAAAAAAAAGTTTAGAAAAAGCAAAAATATTTGTAAAGTTTAAAACACAAATATTAAAACTAAATGATTGGAGCTAGATTACGAGCTTGTAGGATGAAACTGGGATGGAAAAAATCTAGAAAGAAAAGAAAAAACTGAAAGCTAGTTAATTACCATCTCAATTTCTTGGACAAAAGAGTTGGATGAAAGGGTCATTTGGTTATCAAGCAAATAGCTTCTCCTTTCTCATTATCCTCTGGCAAGATCATCTGAGCATTTGAAGCATCTCGACTCATTTATTTAATGATTTTCTCCATGATCAAAATCAAGAAAGATGAAAAGGAAAGTTAAAAACTTTTAGATTTAAGAATCCTAGATGTTTTAGGAGTGAGGAAGAAACAAGATCCCTTTTGAAATATAGAGAACATGGATGAAAGCTATATAATTGTCTCCTTCTTCGCATGTCATACCATTTGACATGTAGAATAAATGGTTAGTTACTACAATAATTGCTGTTAATTTCTTTTTCTTATTCCCTTTGTTAAAATATCAAAAATCTTCGAGCAAAACTATTAAAGAGAAAAACAAATCAACGCCAGTTGTGGCAATCATTGCTTAATTCTACATGGCATATGGTATAAAATGCAAAGATAGAGACAATTAACTTTTGGTTTGTATTCTCTGTAATATGAAAAGGAAGTTTCTTTCCTTCTTCCTCTTAAATCATCTCAGACTCTCAAATCTAACATTTTCAACTTTCCTTTCATCTTTTCTTATTTTAATAAAACACCATTTAAGAAAGGAACTCAGATGCTTTGAATGTTCAGTTAACTTTGATAGAAGATCATAAAGAAAAATGAGAAGCTGAAGGCCTGTTTGATTCTATTATGATTTTAATGTTTTAAAAATAGGTATTTTTTAGAACAAATTTTGAAAATAAAAAAAATTAAAAAATATGTTTGAATCATTATCATGAAAAATCATTGTTTTCTATTTTTTTCTTGATTTTGTAAAATAAAAGTTAACAAAACATTTAAAAAATGTTCGAATTTTTTGTTTCTGAAAACACAATTCTATTTTTATGTTTTACAAAACACTTTATTAAAAACACATTATCAAACAAGTTTTTTTTTTATGTTTTTGTTCTTAAAAACAAAAAATTATTTTAGAAACAGGAAATCAAATAGGTCCTGAGTTTCTTGACTCATCTGTCCAATAATTTGAAATTGCAATTAGATTAATCTTTTGATTTTTCTCTAAATTTTTCTATCATTGCTTTTCATCATGCCTAAAACAATTATAGCTTTACTTATTTTGTCTTCTTGTGTTTTTCATTCTACAAATATTTGTGTGTGTTTGTTTGTTTGTTTTACCCTTTTTATATAACTTTTTTTAGGAAACTTGTTGCATTTTTTCATGTATAAAAATAAAGTTAAAAAAGAATGATGGAAAAACAATTAATGATTTTGGACCCATTGGTTTCAAAACAATAATTTTCTTTTCTTGTTATTTTGTTTTTCAAAACTACTTACAAGATTTTTTTTAAAAAAAGCAACAATTAGCCCCCCAGAAAAAGTTTTTAAAAACCTAAATATTTGTAGAGTGGAAAACACAAAAAGGAAAATAAAATAAGTAAAACTAGACAACTAGATTGCAAGATGAAAGTGGGGAAGGAAAATCTAGAGAGAAAAGAAGGCACTAAAAAGCTTGTTAATTACCATCTCAATTTGTTAAACAAAAGAGTGGGCTAAATAAAGGGTCATTTGGTTTTCAAGAAAAGCAGCTTCTCCTTTCTCATTATCTTTTGGCAAGATCATCTTAGCATTTAGAGCATCTTGATTCATATATTTGAAGGGGGAACTTCTTTCTTTCTCATTGTTGTTCTCATTTTGAAAGTGTATATACAAGTATATATGTCACAATAGTAATATAATAATGAGAAAAGATCATTTTTTTTAAAAGTTTATTATTAAAATTTGTCAAGTACCAAAATTCACACCTAAGCTTAAATTAAGTAAACAAATTTCAAGTGTCTGTATAATAGAATATGATTAAAAACTATCTCCTAAGCAAAAGTTATATTCAAAATTGTTTAGATTATCAGGTGAATAATAGCATCTAAAATTGTTAATCCCTCTTGTATTTCATAGTAATTTAATTTAACACTCATGACCTTTACTTATAATGATAGCACATGTTAGCCTAGAATTCACTTGTTCCTATAAGTATTTTTTCAAGTTTCATATAGGATTATCCAATTAATTTCATAATTTCTTATGAAATCAACCAAGATCAATTTAATTGTCCAATATCTAATTTGACTATGTGAGGTTAATGAGTATATTCCTATTTTGTTAACTAAACCATTCACTTGCCTTATCGAGTTGCAATTACTCACACTACTCAAGTCAGGACCTAATTTCACTTTCCTGTTTCCAAGTTTAAGCAAAATATAAATCAATCTAATTGTTGGCGAGACAATTAGAAAGCATAAAGTAAGGAGTTGAATAAACATGTATCCATCAATATTCATAAGGCTAGAGTGAAAAACAAACATTGATCCATATAAAAGTTTATAATAATCCCAGATTAAGGGGTTTAGCTATACATATTTATCAAAACCAGTAGCAAAATCAAAACAAGAGTCAAAAATATCTGAACAAGTGCAAAACAAAAAAGAAGGATAGAGAAAACTAGTAAGTGAAGCTTGTCTTCTCTTCAATTAATCTTCAATCTCTAGGACTCCCTTGCTTTAAGATGCCTTCTCCAACTTCTCTTTAGCTTCTACACACTTAGAATAAACCCAGAATAATGGCTCTCCTCATAGCAATTCTCTTTGAAGCAAAAAATCCTCAAAATTTCAGCTCACAAAACACTGTGCTTTGTAAAAAAAAATCACGCCACGACTTGAATTTTGTGTCGCGGTGATATTGTGCACTAAAATTAGCTACTTTGCGGCAAATTTGCTTACTATATGCCATTGACCCACATTGCACTATAGTGCCATATACCCTTGCTACGGCGCATTTGGCCTTTGTTTGTGATTGCGTTGCAACTCACAGAAGATGCACTGTGACTTATGCTAGATCATGATCTGCTCATGTGGTGCAAGGTATTTTCATAGTGGTGCTCTTTGTCTTTGTGTGACATTGCGATGCGGCTTGCATAAGATGCGCCACAGCGCAACTTGCCCTGGGTGTCTACCTTCATTTTCTTTTTATTTTGCTATGGATTGATGAATTCCAACTATAGTGCACTTCCCTAACTAGCAATAATTAGTGCTTTGAAACCCCTTGACATGAAAAATTTCATTAATCCCATTTTAACATGCTTCTGACTTCATTTTTCTTGTGATTGCATCCTACAACAAGAGCAAAGTAATTAATTCTCAATATATTCAAAATTAAAACAAAACTTGTCATTTAAGGCGTAAAAGCTTAATATTGGACTATTGATTCTAAGTGTGCATATTTTTCATATAAAAGTATTATTTATCACATAATTAGAAAATTAAACACATATTTACCAAAACAAAATAAGCAAAATAATATAAATGAATAGGAGTTAACACTCACTCTTAAATAGTCTTCACCTATCAAATCTAATATTTTAAACATTCTTTATATCATTTTGTAATTCTAATAATGGAGAAAACCATTGAAGAAATGAATCAGATGCTTCAAATTCTTAGAATAACATATAGAAGAATGAAATTGAAATGGTTATTAGCTTAATTTCTTCAATTTTCTATAGATTTTTCCATCCTTACTTTTTATGTTGCCCAAAGCATTTCTAGCTTTACTTGTTTGTTTTCTTGTGTTTCTCACTCTACAAATATTTGTGCTTGTGAATGTCTTCTTTTATATAATTTTTTGTGGGGGAAAAATTCTTGTAAATAGATGTAAAAATTAACAAAAAATTAACAACATGGAAAAATAATTGTTGATTTTGGAACCATTGAATCTTTTTCTCTTATCAAGTAGTTTTGATAGCCCTTGATTAAAATCAGGTATACAAAAAAAGTAGTTGATGAACATTTAATAATTGAATTGTTCATTATTTTAGCATTTGTATGATTATTTATGTTAATATTTGGATGTAAAATATTCCAACATGGTTAAGTGGTGATCAACTGAACAAATCAATGAGTGTTGAATGACATAGTTCAAAAATCATATGGGGGAGAAGCTGATTTTGAGCCAAATCACGGGTTATAATTTGTAATTTTTTTTAATTTATACTCAATATTATATATATTCAATATTATTTATATTTGGTTTATTCTATTAAGATTGCCAGGATTCGAAGGCTGATGAGATATTACAAATGTCATCATTAGAAAGAAAAGAGATTTCCACCAATTTTCAAGCTTACAACAAATATGAAGCTGGAAAGAGCCAATCTTTGAATAAACCGTTATAGAAGAATATAAGATGAGTTTATACATAAATTTTGACAAACGGAGTTGAGTCTTATTTGTTTTCCTTGCCATTATTGATTATAATGTTTTCTATGTTTATCATACTATAAACCTTTTACACAAATCAGAGACTAATGAGACTACCTTGGAAGATTCAACAAACGTAATCAATATTTATATGAAATTCGATGGACACAAGACTAAAGATGAAATCGTATTTGAAAGGTTTCTAGTTGAATTTTGGTAGAAACTGGTGCACCTTTTTGACAATAAAGAAGAGTCATTAGAAGGTGACGTTTTCAATTATTTTAGGGAAAAAGGCAAATAAATTATTAATTTTCAATTGAACACATTATTAGCTTTCATTGAGTGAAAAAAATTATGGTTTCTCATTATTTCTCATGCTTTGGCTCAAAATTAGTTTATTCCTATGATTTTTAAAGCGCACTAAAAAGCTGCCTGTGCAGTCCAAAATTATGTGAGTCCCACAATAATAATTGTTGTGGGGGAAAAATTAATTAAAAAAAATGTGGATCACGCAAATAGTGATAAATAGGGCAAAACACTAAAATTGTTATAACTTTTATATATATGTATATATATTAATATTAGATTATTCAACATTCATGTCATTTGTTAAATCACCACTGGTATTTTACATACAGTTTTAATAAAAATAATCATGTAAATGCTATAATAATGAACAATTTAATTATTAAATATTCATTTCACTTATATCTTAAATATTTAAATATTTTTAGACTATATATAAACCCGAAAGACACATGGCTCAACTGTTTACTCCCTAAAAATTCAACTTTACAATCACTGAAAATTTTGTACTCACTGCACATTAGTCTACTCTCTCCGTCCTCATGTGTCCCATAACGTAACCAGTTGTCAAGTTAAATAATGTGTAAATTGATTTGGCTTGGCAGCCAATAAACAGTGTCGTTCCGGGGCTTAAAGGAAGATATATGGAAGGAAAATGCAACCATGAAGAGGGAAACTGATGTGGGGATTTTGAGTTATGGTTTGTGAGATTAATACTTTACTAGTAATTAGAAGTGGAAGGAGATACAAGGGCGGAATTCAAAAGCTCAAATGAGTTGCCAGTGTTGTCCAGGGATGTGATGTAACAATCAAACAGATTTTTCTTTATCAATATAATAGGAAATTTTTGTAAGAAATAAGGTGGAAATTTTAGCAATTAATTGGTATTTAAAAAGAGAATTTTGGGCAAGTTAAGATGATTTTGGAATTATTTTTTTAGCTTATAATAATTTTTTAAAGTGACAATCAATTTTGTTTTGCAACCTCTAATAGAATTATGAAATTGATGATGTATTCTAAATAAATTGAAATAACTCAAACATTTAGAAGATGGTAAATAATAAAAAATCTAAATTATGTATTTTTTTTCAAAAGGGGATGAATCAAAATTTAAGAAAATTGTAATTAGAAAACAAATAAAGTTCTTAGTTTAAATTAAATTAAATTTATGGGGATGATTTAAATAAAAAATTAAAATAAAATTAAGCAAACTTTTGGGTCTAAAATTTTTTTAAGAACATTTGAATCCAAAAGTTTTATTTCTACTAAAGTTTGCTTCTTCTTTTTTTTTATTTCTCCCATTTTACTTTTCTCTTGTTCCTTTCTTTCCAATGTTCTCCTCACTTTTTATCTCCTTTTTGGCTTCTTTTCATTTTCTCCTTATCTTCTTTCCCTTTCTATTTCATTATTTACCCTCATTTTCTAAATTCCCTTTTGCACTTATGTTATCAGACTAGGACAGAACACCCCTCCCCTACGCTCTTTGACCCATTTCTTGCTTCACTAAAGTTCCTATCCTCCTTCCATCTTCACTGCTGTCCGTCACTCTTTTGCCCTTTATTTCATTTTTGTGGTGGCAACAACATTGTCCACGTGTTCCCTAGCCTCTGTGAAGCGAGGTAGGTTCTTCTCTTGAATTTTTCTACATTTCATTCCACCTTTAATCTGTTGCTTGGACTACCAAAAAATAGGCGCTTTGGGTAGTTGCATGGCAGCCTAAGGTTTTTAATTGCAGTTGCTATTGCGGTTGTGGCTACGTTGCGATTGTAGATTTTGTAAAAATTATAAAATGCGTGACGGGTGTTGCAGATCGTTACGTTGCGGATTATTGTAGATGCAGTGTGGACCACATCTGCAATATTATGGCTGCATCATGTGATGCGGTCCGCATTTTAAAACCTTTATTGCAGCCATTGTAAAAATCTACTGCAAAAAACACATTTAATGATGTTTAGAGTAACCATTGCAAGTTTGCAGTGGTTAATAACTGCTGCAATGTTGCATGGTTCCCAAAAAAAATATTGAAAAAGCTGTTGTTCTCAAGTAATAGTGGTTGCAATTGCTACGATTTTATAGCAATTGTTTTAGCAATGGTTGCAACCACTGCTAAATCCATTAAATGAAACCCACCCCCTGATATCAGATTTAAGCATATGCAAATTTGATATTTTGAAACCTTGTGCAGCGAAGCTCCAAGCTCCTTGGTGTCACTGTGCTACCACCATTGGAGTCCCGATCTGTCACTATTGTGCCACCCCACATCAGTTGACATCGTGCGCCTTGCCACCATGGAGTGCGCCAATGGTTCCTTTGCAATTTTTCTATTTTCTTTCATTTCCAATGATTTTAAGATAATTTTTAAAATTTTTTTCTCTTTTTTAGATATATTAGCTTCTTGGTGATTGAAAATAGTTGAGTTATGTTGAGATTTCAAATTATTTGAATTTATGTGTTGATTTATAAGTTTTTTTTTTATTTTTTTAATATGCATATATACAATATTTTTTGACCTTTTTTATTTATATGTGAGATTTTAGAAGCCCATTTTAGTCTAATTTTTGTTTAAAAGCCCATTGTTTATTTACATTTTCATATATATTTTTTGATTTATTATGCATAATAGCCATTACAACTACTTTAATGTTAACCCTTTGAACATTATGAATGAGATAAACAAAAAAAAAAACCTAGAACATGCGAATATAAATTAATGATTACAACTACTAGCTTAATTGGAGAATGATTGATCGCCTTTGTTGATCATAATGTATAAATTGATTCCTTGTATTTTTATCAAGATGGATAAAGACAAGTTTAGTGTATTATTAGATATTTTTATTTCAGCGTCAATATGAAGTCATTTATATTTTAAATGGTCGAATTGAATAGATACACTGTTTTAGGATAACAAAAACAAATTAATATGATAGGTTGTTCCTTCCATATATAGTTCATCCTCATAAAGAAATATTTGATAATTTTCCAGATTAATTGATAGTAGTGTGCATGCATTTCTTTATCAATATTGTTATGAAATTTTTTTTATTTAGAATGCTATTTACAATAGGTTGCTATTATTTTTAGTAATAGATAAATCTTGGATTGAGAGACCTAGGAACACTGCTAAATATGTGTAAGGACTAAATAGATTTTTGGATTTTGGATTTGCTAATTAAAGTGTTGAAGGCAGGATAATTTGTCTATGTCCTAAATGCAAGTTTAACAAATGGCGAAGTAGACATGTAGTGTATGATCATCTAATCGTTAAAATATTTGCTAAAGGGTATATTGTTTGGCTCAGACATGGAGAGATAAGCACACTAGATACTATAGTTGAAATTCCTTCAATGCCACATGTGATTCAAGATATGATTGCTATTAATGAACCTATACAAGATATAGTCAATAATGCATTTAGACATCACCATAATGATGAGAGTGTGGGCAAAGTTGAAGTAATGTCTTTAGCATTGATCAAATGTCTGATGACAATCCAAATCTCTTTGAGTTAATTAGAGATGGATAGCAGAATTTATATGAAGGGTGTGATAAGTATTTGAAATTGTCATTTCTTATGAAATTATATCACAGTAAGTGCTTAGGCAGAATAAGTGACAAGGTAATGTTTATGATATTAGAGTTATTGGTAAATGCCTTTAAACATGCAAAGATTCCACATTATTTTTTTAGGCCAATAAAATTATCAACAAACTCATGCATGCTCAAAAGATTACATGCTATATTAGGGGAAGATGCAGATAAAGATACCTGTAAATAATGCAATACATCTAAATGAAAAGCAAAGGGTCAGAGCATGTCCAATGCTAATAAAAAGAAGTTGAGGTTTAAATAGTTTGTAATAATCACTACTTAAAAAAGTTATTTTCAGATGAAAATACTTGCTATGAATTTGTAGAAGACTCAATATGGGCATACAATCTCTGGGGGAAGTTTGGACAGTCAATCATAAATGGCAAATTGGGCTCTTGTTAAGGATATGGTTAGAGCAATAATTGCATATGTTTAATTGTACTTGTGATTATGGTTTTGATGGTTTGTGTTTGGTGCTGGTGTGATTAGGGTTTTGGTTATAGGTTCATATTTAAAAATATTGTGATAGTCGATTGTTGAATTGGTCATACTTAGTAATATCTTAATTATGTGTTGTGGACTTGGTAATATGTTCCTTATAGGTTTGTGCACTTGAAAATTAGTTGTGGAATTGGTAATATCTTGATTATGGGTTGTGGAATTGGTTGTATTTGACATTTTTGTCATTGTGGTGGGTGTTTGGCAATATTGTGATTATGGTTTAGTAATAGGTTCATATTTGAAAATAAAGTGATTGTGGGTTGTTGAATTGGTCATGTTTAGTACTATCTTGATTATAGTTTGTAAACTTGATAATATGTTCCTTACAGGTTTGTGCATTTAAGAATAGGTGATGGAATCGGTAATATCTTGATTATGAGTTGTGAAATTGGTTGTATTTGGCAATTTTTGTCATTGTGGTGGGTGTTTGGCAACATTGTGATTACGGTCTGGTAATATGTGACTTTGAGTTTGTGGAATTGATTATAGTTGACAATATTGTGATTATAAGTTGTGGAATTGGTTGAACTTGCAATTTTGGTGATTGCAAATTAGTAATATTTGGTAATATTGTATTAATGTAGGAAAAAATTTCTAAATATGAATCTAGTTTAATGTCTTAATAATAGGAAATATTATTAGAAGATTCATTAGCTTATACTTTAGGAAGTCAAGAGCATTAGGGTCATGTTTGAGGCCTAGAATTAGGACCTTCCCCATCTCAAGTGTTTGAATGTTCCACTTGTTCTTGTAGTGGGATTAGTTCTACTACTTATTCAACTGCAGAGTTATAAAGTCAAAATTCTCAATTGCAAACAATGATTGCTGGACAAGTAAGAAAACTTGATGCAATAATGGCTTTTATTCTCTAGAATTATCAAGGTCACCTCCCTCTTGAGTTAGCTTCCTTCCAAGCTCTAACAATAATATTTACGATGAATTTATGGAATAATATTTATTTTTTGTAATTTAATTTTTATATGTTTCTAATGATATTTTATATTTTTAGTGTAGGTGCCTAATCAAGGGAGCGGGTATTGAGCAAGTGTAGGAGAATGTTCCAATTAAGAAGATGACAATCAATAGATTTATCACTTGTAGGATTGTTTGTTAAATGATATTGTATTTGTATGACTTATTACATATGTACCAGATCTAATTTTTAATTTTGTATCTAATTATAACTTAAAATTTATAATTCTTATGATTATTGTCTATTAGTTATTTTTAACTATGTTTATAATCATGTTCAAATAAAATAATTAAAAAGCCAAAATTTAAAAAAGCTATAGTGCATTAGCGATAGTTAAAAATGTCGCTGAAAGGATTACTTTTTTGCAGTGGTTGTGAAATATTTTTTTGTGATGGTTGTTCACGTGGTTGCAAATAACAGTCATAATGTCATTCACGACAAAGCTTTTAGCAACAAACCTTGCAACTATTGCTAAAATTTTTAGCGACAGCTCAAAAACAACTGCCTCAAAGTACCAATTTTTTGGTAGTGTTGGTTGCCTGTGTAAATGGTCTCATGCACCTTCCTCCTTCAATCTTTTTTTTTAGTAGCTTGTTTTCTTTCACCTTCGTGGAGCATTTTTAGCAATTAAAATTGTCTTTTCCAAGCATATTTTGCTTTGGTTGTGGCTTGGCTTTGGGGTTCCACTTAGATTGCTATGATTTTAATGTTTTTGAAAGTCTTTAGGTTTCATCTACCTTGGTAGGTCATCTTCCTTTTTTGTTCAACTCTCCCATACTTAGGCTAATGAGAACTCCACTCCCCCTCTCCCATTTGGTAAGTTGGTAGTGAGCAACAACTAGAGATTCTTGTTGTTGTAGGGAAGTTAGTCCAATTGATGGTTGGTTGAACTAGCCACTTGCTCAAATTCTCAATCCAAGTTCCTTAAGATAAGTTATAAACTTTTTTTTATTGTATTGTAAATTAATTTAAAGTATAAAATGGGTTATGACTAGATTTAAGAGTAGGAGTTAATCATAAGGTCGACTGATTTAGTAAAGTAGTAGAATTTCATTGTAGAGGGTGATTTTAAAGTATTTGAATTGATTTTGAAGTCAAAAAACTTGTGTTCTAACAAGACTTTAGGTGTTGGGCTAACTAGACAAATTTAGCTATATGAAAATTAGTGCATCATTGAAGTGATGATGTTGCATTAATTACATTGAAGAAACTTGTAGAAACTTTTCCATATTTGATGATTAATTGGAAGAGTGGTAGGAAGTACCACTACCACATCACCTAAGACCTAAGTAAATAATATTTGTTATATGTTGTTTTTATAATTTTTGTCTAGTTTCTTTTATATTAAATGAATTTCTTAATTCTTTATTTTGTGCCTTGGAGACAAGCCTCTTGTTTCTAATATATATATATATATATTGTATGTGGAATTTGTTGGAAATCATGTTATCTAAGCATGATTTTATTTTATTTTTTTACATAATTTGTTTTCATATTTTCAATTTTAGTTTCTATATTTTAGCTGGTTTATTAAGGCTTTTAGGATGAGATTAGTTTAAATGTTTTGATTAAGATAAACATCCTAAATAATATGAGTTTTCAAATATTGTATTATTAGCTTTAGTTTAAGTTTTATTGTTAGCAATTGTTGCAATTTGAGTGGCAAGGTTTGTTGCCTTCTTTCTTGTATATGTCCAATTATTTTCATTCGATAAAGTAAGTTCAAAAGATTATTAAAGCCTTAAAATGGTCTGATGATTCCCTTTGGCTCAATGAGGGTCTTTAATGTTGATTCCTAGCCAAATAATAGTGCCACTCTACCAAACAACCAAGTTGATTTTCCTACTGCACAAATGAATTCCAAGAGTGCACCAATAATGATCACAAGACACCATTTCAATAACAACAATTACATGCGATGATCACAAAGTGTTTTGATGTTCATTAGAGGCTAGGGGAAGGAAAAGAAGTTGACTAGGGAAGTTCCCTAGCCAAATATCATAGACCCTAAGTATAAACATTAGTGGGAGGAGACTAATATGATCATGTCATGATTAGTGAACTATATGACACTTGAGATGGGAGAAAACATGATCCTTTGTAAGATTGCAAAGGAGATATGGAATGTTGCAAAAGAGTCTCATTCCATGGTTGAAAACATAATAACATTATTTCATATTGAAAGGCATCTTCGTGAATTGAAACATGATGATTTAATTACAACTCAATATTGTAAGGATTTGTTTGGTTTATTTGTTGCAATGTAATCTTTTTTGTAAAATCCATTATGTACTTGTAATCATTACTCAAAAGTAGCTTTTTATTACTTTTTCAAAAGTGAGGATGCAAGTGTCATTTCTTATGTCACTTATTCACTTTTTATATTCCATTTTCCGTTACATATCTAATATTCATTCAACCAAATAGGCCCTAATATCCTTATAAGATATTGGTAGCAACTAGATCTATTTGAAACTTACTTGTGCATATCACTACAAGAAAAAGCCAAATTTGCGACGGAAAATTCCGTCGCTAAATAAGGATTTTTCCATCACAAAATACTTATCGACGAAATTATTAGCGACGAAAAAAAATAACTGTCACTATTTACTGACGGTAATTTTGACCGCAAAATAAAATTTTGTCGCAAAATTTGAGGATAACCTATCCTTAATCAACGACGAACTAGCGACGAAAATATTCCGTCGCTAATTAGTGATAGATTCAGCGACGATAACTTCCGTCGCTAATTAACGACAAAATCAGTGACAGAAATTTACGTTGCTAATTAGTGATGGATTCAGCGATAATAATTTCCGTCCCTGATCAGCGATGAAATCAGTGACAATAATTTTCGTTGCTAATTAGTGACGGATTCAGCGACAATAACTTCCGTCACTGATCAGCGATGAAATCAGTGACAATAATTTCAGTCGCTAATTATTGACGGATTCAGTGACAATAATTTCTATCACTAATCAACAATCAAATCAATGATAATAATTTCTGTCGCTAATCTGCAACAAAATCAATGACAATAATTTTCATCACTAATTTCAGCGACGAAATCAGACAAAAAAATTGTGTTAATTTGTTTTGAAAATGAATTCTAAACTTAATTTAATTTTATATGTGTTTTTTTTTTGCCTATGCAATGAAAAATAATAAAAGCAACCTAAAAGAAAGTTAATTGAGAATAATATGATACTTGATGAAAATTTTCTCCCAATCCAAAAAAGTACAATACAATAACAATTAATTAAAAAGTAACAAATTCTTTACTAGTAGTTCAAAAACAAATTGTAACAATTCTCTACTAAAGGCATTTACAGAAAATCCTTATGGAGGGGGATGATCATCAAGGCCGATCTTCTTAGGTACTAAGGCTTCTGGGATAGGGTCTGATGGGGCACGAGATAACCGCAATTCAAGTTCTTGTAATCTATCGAGTGTTTGTTGATGCTCTCCCAGTAGAGACAAAATTTGTTGATGTTGCTCTGTTATGCATTGATTTTGCTCTCTAAGTTCTTGGTTCTCTTGTTTCAAAGGTGTTGTCTCTGTGGCAATCCTTCTGCGTAATTCCTCTTCAAAATCAGAATGAAGTCCTAAGTTATGAATATAAGAAGAAGTTCCCCGGGAGCAGCTAGCATCAATATCATGAGCCTCAGATCCAACCCCAAAATGTGACCCCTCTTATTTTTACCACCTACAGCCTCTAACCATAAGGCAACTTCATCATCATCTTCTACATCATTTGATGCAACGCCTATTGAGTCTTGAGTAGAAGTTCTGGCATTCTTAAGCCTCAAGTAATCAGCCTGTTGAAGGGAACAAAGGAATACAAGTTTATAATAAGGAAAACGGTGACAATGCATCTAGAACAAAAGAATATGCACATGTTGAAGCATTCCATATGTCACATAGTATTAACATGAAGTGTGATGATATGATAAAGAATAAATACCGCAAAACTACAAATATATTCATCCGTCACAATGAAAACAATGATTAAGTGTATGGAAAAAATATGCAATGAGGCTGATAGCCATAGAGACAATTGAATGAGTAAAAAACATTCAATAAACAATCACACAATTCCACTGATGATTATAATGGAAAATAAATATGTAAAGAACAACAAGTTCTGGCCTTGAGCACAAATTCATGGCAATCAAAAAGAAAAAAATCAAAACTTACACTACACCTAATTAGGTTGTTTGCCATTAGTACAAATCTAATGACAATTGAAATAAAAAAAACAAGAGTCATACTATAGCTAGTCAGGCCTTCAGCCAGCAATAAAATACCAATGACAATCAAAACAAAAAAGTAAAACTCACATATTGTCCATAAAACCTTCAGCTGTCAACACAAGTCTAGTGACAAGCAAAGCAAAAAATAAAAACTAACGTTATAGCTAGTCATGCTTCAACTGTCAACACAAATCCAGTGACCATAAAAATAAAAAGCAAAACAGATAGTACAACTAGTTAGGCCTTCAGTTATGAGCACAATCTTAATAAGAATGAAAACAAAAGGTAAGACACACACTACAGCTAGTCAGGCCTTTGGTCGTCAGCACAATCCCAGTGAGGATCAAAACACACAATAAGACTAACACTACAACTAGTCAGGCCTCCGGCCGTCATCGTAAAATTCCAATGATAATCAAAACAAAAAAGTAAGACTCACATATTGTCCATAAGACCTTCAGTTGTCAACACAAGTCTAATAACAAGCAAAGTGAAAAATAAAATCTAATGTTATAGCTAGTCATGCTTCAGCTGTTAACACAAATCCAGTGACTGTAAAAATAAAAAGCAAAACGAACAATAAAGCTAGTCAGGCCTTCAGTTATGAGCATAATCTTAGTAAGAATGAAAACAAAAGGCAAGACGCACATTACAGCTAGTCAGGCCTCTGGCCGTCAGCACAATCCCAGTAAGGATCAAAACACACAGCAAGACTAATACTACAACTAGTCAAGCCTTCGGCCGTCAGCATAAAATTCCAATGACAATCAAAACAAAAAAGTAAGACTCACATATTGTCCATAAGACCTTCAGCTATCAACACAAGTCTAATAACCAAGCAAAGTGAAAAATAAAAACTAATGCTATAGCTAGTTGGCTTCAGCCGTCAGCACAAATCCAGAGATCATAAAAATAAAAAGCAAAATAGACAGTACAGCTAGTTAGGCCTTCAGTTATGAGCACAATCTTAGTAAAAATGAAAACAAAAGAGAAGACGCACACTACAGCTAGTCAGGCCTCTGGCCTTCAACACAATTCTAGTGAGAATCAAAACACACAACAAGACTAACACTATAACTAGTGAGACCTCCGGCCGTCAGCATAAACCCAGTAAGAAAGAAAAAGAAAAACATATACATACATAAATTTCAGCTGCCCTATGGTCCACAAATTGACCAGTTGCCTCGTCATAATGCATGTGCTTGAATAATTCAAACATTGTAGGTGGTCTTCCAAGCTGTGAAGTCTGTAATTATTTATTAATATCAGTTACCTCGTACATTAAATAAATGATGATTGTCTATGAATTTAAATGCTTACCAATCTTCTTTTATGCTCAGTTGAGGGAATGCTTCCCCCTTTATGTTGCATGCTTCCTGTGGTAGATGCCTGGTTATTTTTAGCTATTTGACATATAGCTTTATAATCATCTGACTCCCAATAATGCTTCAATTGGACCATTACATCGTCAGGGATCCAACTAGGCGTAATCCCTTTCTCCAAATCCAACCGAACTCTGTGCATTGCATTTCACAAGACATCACCATACTTTTTGTTCCAATTGCGTCTAATTGTTTGGTCATATTGTGGCAACCATTTATATTTCTTCTATATAAACAAAAGAAAAATCAAAACTTCGAACAGAATGAGGAAAAATAAATCAACAAATGATATATATATATATATAATAGGGTAAGATATATACCGCCCATTCATCAAACCACAGCTATCGTACCTCAGGAGGTGTTACTTTCTAACTGTGACATGGATATTCAAATTTTGCTTGAATTACTGGAAGAATATCACGAACAACAACAACAACAGGATTAAACCTAATCATTTAACAACGATAATTGCAAATGTTATAATGACACTTTGTTATTAGCTAAATAATAAATAAAATAGTACAAATTTTATAACTTACGTATGCTTGTCAGGATACAACCATATTCGACCATCTGTGGGGTCACGACTAAAAGGTTGGATAGGTGGCATAGGTGTAAAACTAGTGGAAGGACCCTGAGAAGTGGGATGTGAGTGTGGCGAGCCAGAAGACGGTACCAGAGGAGATGATACAGGTGATACTGAGGGTCTCCTAGATGATTCAGGCATGATTGGAGCTAATGAAGGTGCAGTGGAGGCGTCTAGTGCTATAGGAGATGGTTGAGGGTGCAGAGGTAGTGGTGCAAATGTACTCCACTAGGCACGAACTCGCCTAGTGCCACAACCAGCCATCTATATATGCAATAACAAGCCTTTAAGTTAGTATAAGTTAGCAAAAAGTTAAATAAAAAATGTAAGCGAGATAAATACAAAGCAAATAAAGTAGCAAAATACATTATCAAAACAATATCGAAGTCAAAATTAAATTAATCTCAACCTTAATTCATGCATCATCATCTTGTTCATCATCTTCATCACCCTCATCTAGATTGTTGTTGTCATCGTCGTCATTGTCGTCGTCATCATCATCATTGTCATCATCATCATCATCTTCTTCTTCTTCTTCTTAGCAGTTGACATATCTATCTCCTCATAGGAGCCTTCATGGTCTCTTAAGTTATGGTATTCATCATTCGGGACAATTGCAGGTAAGATGACTTCTAATCCATCCACTTGAAATGCCCCTGTGTTTGTTTCAGACGTAGGAGCATCAATTATACTATGGGCCTTAACCTTAATAACAGCTAACCAATTAGTCTTCTGAGGGCAACTAGGATAATGTGTATAGTACACTTGTGTTGCTTGTTGAGAAAATATGAATGGATCAAACTTGTTATACCTTCCTAACTCATGAACTTCAACAATCCCATATTGTCTATAAACTCTCATCCCACAATTAGGTAAAGGATCATACCATTGACAATTGAATAATACTAATCGCTTCACAGGAATCCTTGTGTATTCAATCTCCACAATCTCTTCCAGAATGCCATAAAAGTCATACTCTGATTGTGCAAAGTCGGTCCCTTTAATGCATACACCACTATTTATGGTTGATTTTCGATGGCTCAATGAATGTATGTGAAATCTATACCCATTGACAAAGTAAATAAGCCAAGTTCTAATGTTTCTCTTTGGTCCCCGAGCAATGTCATGTAAAAATAGATCTAGAACATTGTTGGCTGGGTTTTGAACCTGTGTGGCATGTTAAAAATATTGTACATAAGTTGACACTTTGTTTTAAGACATAATTAATATCCATGCTATATTACTACTTCCATGTGCTCGGAACCAAGAGGAAAAATTTGATTCGATTTGAGCTTCTATCTCAATATCCACCATTTGAGGATTGGACAAAGTTAACTCATGAACAAATAAACTACAGAACAAAGAAATGCAGTCAACATTTACAAATAAGTGATGTTACAAATAAGTGTTTAATAAACAATATCACTTACTTGATATATGGTTGTACTTCATCACAATTTATTAGAACATATTTTGTGGCAACTTCCACTTCTTGATCATTCAAGAAACGAGACTTGCATTCTCTAGATGGCCTTCCAAGATAATTAAAAATAGAAATTACAGGAAGGCCAGGTTCTCTTCCATCATCATTTCTTGGAGGTCTCGTTATTCTTGATGGCACATCATGCACAAAGTAATGCGAGCAAAATGTGGCAATCTCCTCAATGATATAAGCTTCACATATAGATCCTTCCACTCGAGCTTTATTTTTAACTTTTTGCTTCAAGGTATGGAGGAATCTACAAAAAGAGTAGTTAAGTAAGGATTTAATGCCTTTTAAACATATATTCATTCTACGCATATAGTTATATGCTTTATTACCTTTCAAATGGATACATCCACCGATATAGGTCCTCTAACCTTGGCTTTATAAGGAAGGTGGATGGGCAGATGTTCCATTGAGTCGAAGAACCCAAGGGGGAAGACCTTCTCTAACTTACACAATGTCACTACAATGTTCTGTTCTAATAATTCTAATTAAGCTATTGCTAGGGTTGTGGAACAAACTTCTCTAAAGAATTGATTAAGCTCAGTTATAGGATTCCATATAGCTTCAGGTAGAGTGCCAAAGGCAATGGGCAATAAGCGTTGCATGAACACATGACAATCATGACTCTTCATTCCATATAGCTTTACTTCCTTCATGTCAACACATCGGGCCAAATTAAATGCATATCCATCAGGGAGTCTCAAGTTCTTTACCCATTGACAAACTGCTCATTTTTGTTTTATATTTAAAGTATATTGTGCTTTAGGCTTTAAAACTTTCCCTCCTTTATTGACAAGTTCTAATTCTTTTTGGTGATAATATTCTTCTACGTCCAACCGAGCTTGTGTATTATCTTTAGTCTTTCCCTTTATGTCCATGACGGTGAAAAATAAGTTGTCAAACACATTTTTCTCAACATGCATGACATCAAGATTATGTCAAATGAGGTTAGTTTTCCAATAAAGCAATTCCCAAAATATACTCTGTTTCGTCCAATGGTGTGTGTTCCCATATCTTTCAATTGGTACAAGTTCTCCTATCTCTGTCACTTTGGGCAGAT
Source organism: Erythrophleum ivorense (assembly GCA_026724425.1). Classification (NCBI taxonomy): domain Eukaryota; kingdom Viridiplantae; phylum Streptophyta; class Magnoliopsida; order Fabales; family Fabaceae; genus Erythrophleum; species Erythrophleum ivorense. Next base: position 2,647,500 of record JAIUCV010000034.1, on the reverse strand, counting down.
TGCACACTCTTTGCCAAACTTCCTCTCCATCTAACAGTGGCGGAGACAGATTGTTCAACTCTATTCTTATAAAAAGAGCTTTTATTTCTCCTGTATGCATGATCTGGTAGAAGAAATCGTTGATGACAGTCAAAGAAAGATGTTTTCCTTCCATGCTTCAGTTGAAATGACTTCGAGTTCTCTATACATATAGGGCATGACAATCTCCCTGCTGTCATCCAACTAGACAACATGCCATATGTGGGGAAGTCATTGATTGTCCATAATAGTGCAGCACGCATTTTAAAGTTCTGTCTCAATGACGCATCATATGTTAGTACACCTTCAGTCCATAATGATTTTAGTTCATCTATTAATGGTTGAAGATAAACATTAATTTTTCCTTTGGGATTGCTAGGACCAGGGATAATCAGTGTCAAGAACATATACTCTTGTCTCATGCACATTGTTGGTGGTAAATTGTATGGAGTGACGATAACTGGCCAACAAGAATACTTTCTCCCATATTGTCCAAATGACGTAAAACCATCAGTACATAACCCAAGCCGAACATTCTATGGATCATATGCAAAGTCAGGATAGGTGTTGTCAAACACCTTCCATGCTTCTCTATCAGATAGGTGAGTAAGAATACCAAAATCTCGACGATTCTCATAATGCCACCTCATTTCCTTTGCTATTTTCTTATAAGCAAATAATCTCTGAAGTCTGGGAATCAGTGGCAGGTACCATAATTGCTTAGTTGCAATTTTCTTCTTTCTTCCATGACACTTCCTTACAGTATACCGTGCTTCGCCACAAAACTTACAGTGGGTTGCATTCGCATCATCTTTATAATACAACATACATCCAGTGACACAGCAATCGATCTTCATATAACTAAGCCTTAATTTTGACACCAATTTTTTTTGTTTGATACAGGTCTATAGGCATGCGTGTATCTTTGGGTTGTGTCCTCCGCATAAGGCGTAAAACTAAATTGTAACCTTGTTGTGACATATTGGTCTCTACCTTAATGCTTAGTAACTGCACAGCTACTAAAAGTTCAGATTCCTCTTCACAACCTTCCTACAAGGGCTGTTGTGCAGCCTTCAACATGTCATAAAATGCCCTTGTATCTGGATTTGGTAGCTCTTCAGTACTTTCGTTGTGATTATGCCTAAAACTTGGCCCAGCTGCATCCATCACCATGGTCTCATATTGTGTCAGTTGCTGCGCCCCATAGGAGACATGTTCAACTCCTGGCACTGAACACATGGGGTGAATGATGCAAGGAAGACGTTTCACCATGACTGGTCCATATATAGTAGTCCGGCTTGAATCTATTTTTATAAATATGCACTTTAACCTCATTAAGACTTAGATGATTCTTGCATTTACATCGGGCACATGGACACCTAATCTTCTTCGAGTGCAAAAAAGAAGGCAATTGGCATGCATGGGCAAGAAACTCTTTGACACCTTGTTCAAACTTTGTTGTAAAGTGTCGACAACTTGAATCTACTCTATTATACATCCATCTTTGATTTTCTAGCACCTCCATTCTATCTCCCAATCATTCTAACCAAAAATAGACTGTGATTAATATCTCTCAATTTTTATAAACATGAGCCATAAAAAGGGAAGGCCATATGGCTTTTCTATGATTCAGCCATACCATTATCTCAACTCTCAAATTTTATCTTTCGACACATAGGTAAGGCTTCATAGTTATAGCAATTACACAGTAAAAGCTCAAGGAAATGAATTTACCTAAGTTCAATTCATTCGCAACAAGACATATAAATGCACGATTAGGAGAATGTTAGCCTAAATTACAACAAGATATATAAGAAAAATAGTAGAATCAAACAAAAATTTTTTTACTTCTAATCTTAAAGTGAAAAAAAAGAGGCACACAAATTATGAAGATACAATGAACATTGCCTAGTATAAAGAATTTCAGCTCATGGTCGCATAGGGGAGTTAAGTATAAGAATGAAAATTGGAAGCAATAAAATTTATGATATAATAGGTTTCTCGCTTTCTTTACGCCAATCAAGTTTTGCTTCTTTTTTTTACATCTGTTAATAAGTCTCACTAAATGAAGCAATTCTTGTGGGTTGTATAATAATGTTTGGACTATTAAAGTGCTAAATTGCATCTATGCATAGGCCCCTTGCTATTTGAGTGGACCTATGAACATTGCTCTTATTCTAATTCTAATGATAGGAGGGAGAAAACATATCTTCTGTTAAGGCAAAGACACAGATAGTGAATACATGGTCCTAATGGTTCATATATAATTGAATTGGTTCTTGGTTGATTTTTATGCTAGACATGGAAGCTAGAAAGGATATTCGGTCAATAAACGAATAATTAGTATTTTCATGAACAAATATCCTTTCTGTAGATATATGAATTGGTTTAGTCTTTCACATGATCCAAATATCCTTTCACATGATCCATCTATGTCAAATACTAATTCTAGCTAATTGGGTTGATTTTGTTTGTAGAGTTGGTCCCAATGGTTCATATAAAAATGTCTAAAGTTTGCAGGATCAAAATGAGATCAGTGTCTGGATTTATTAACAACATAACATTTACATATATACTACCCCAATTCTACAAATAGTTTGACCTTTTTAATCATTGAAAATTATTGCATTATAAATTGAAAAAAAAATAAAGTAGAATTTCAAAATATATTTGTTGATAAAAAGAAAAAAGTTTGGGTATAATTATGTTTCTTTTTTAGACTTTTTAATTAAAAAATGACATATAATATTTTTTATACTTCAACACTATATGAATATTGATTTCGATAATTTTTTCCACATATTATTTTATGAAAAAATTTTTGTAACAAATATTTAAAAAATTACACCTAAATTTTATGAAAGGAGAAATCTCAACATCTTAAAGTAGAGTTACATAACATTTAGCCTTTCCATTTCTATTGGGATTAAATTTAGATACAATTTGTTATATTTTTGTTATTAATTTTTTTTTAATTAAGACATGATAAGTTTACAATTTAATTAAAAACTAAATAGTTATTTATAAAAAATTAAACACTTGTATTTATTATTAAAAAATATTCACTTATCATATTTAATTAAAGTATCCAATAATAAAAAGATAAAAAATTATATACAATTTTCTTTTTCATTTCATCTCATCGTGTGCTCATAAAAAACAATTGTTTATAGAGAATGGGAAAAGGGAAACAATCATTCTCACTTAATTACATTCACACTTACAATGACCACTAATGATCAAGTTTGATTATCATATAAACTTCTATGCTTGCGACATTAATTCTTGCATGGTTGAAGCTAATAACAAATAATAAATAAAAGGCGTATCACAAAATGCATATATAAGAACAGTATGGGTAGTAATAATGAATTAGGTTGTGTCTTTTCATGCTTTCCCATTTGGCGCTGTCTAATTGGACAAGTTAACAAATGCCTAATCTAACCTAAGTCGTTTGCATTCCTAATATGACTAAATGTAGTGAGTGTTTAAATGGGTTATCTCTAAAATATAATAATTTAGATATTCGTCAATAAGTCTATAATCCCCACACTAGGCGGTAAATAAAAATCAGACATGCATTCTTTTTCTCTACCAAAAGCATCACACAGTATATATCTATTTCCCCCCAACATGCTTAGCTCTTACGAGAGTCCTATTCATAAGCTTGGAAGAACACTTTACACGCTTAGCTCTTACAGGAGTCCTATTCAAAGATGGAATGATCTCTTTTCGTTTGGAAAAATGTCTATAAGAACTAGTCCAAAACTGAATTGGGTTATAGAACTTTTTAAAAGCTTCACCTCATATATGTCAAATATACAATGACTTCTTGGTGTTTGTAAAAATGTCTATAAGAGATGGTCAATAAACGAAGCTACAGAAAGGAAATTTGATTAATAAACTTTAAAGGATATATATCTACAGTTTTCTACCCGAGATCTTGAACCATAAATACTACTAAAGCTCATTTGTTCAGGAATATAATTATCCTTAGAAAGAAATTTCTGGAATATCAACACAACCTTTTGTTTCTTATCAAGATTCACAAGTGTGCGCAACTGTTTAGGAGGCTCAATTTAAGCTGCACTTAATGGAACTACTTATGCATAGTAGTGAATACAAGTATTGAAGAACTAAAGTACCAGGACTCAGTTTTAAAAATTTTGGTTTTAAAAAAAAAGCGCTTCAATTCAAAATTTGATTATCGAAATATTCATGATTTTCAATATTTGGGTAATTGAAAAAAATAATAATTTTCAATGAGTGTCGTGATGCTTCTGTTGTAATTAAAAAATATATTGCATAACAATCCACAAAATCAAAATCAGTAGAAAACACAATGACCACGACAATACTTGAAACTAAACAAAGTCTATAATGAAATTAAGCGTTGCAAGAATCCTAAAAGAAGACAAACCACAAAGATTTCAAGCTCTGTAAAGGGCCAAAAACTGGAGCTGTAAGCTTGTTGGGGTTGTCTAGCATTGAAGTTGGAGGTCAAAGATAGGGAGGAGCGGCATTGAGGAAGAGACACAAACTTCAGTTCACCGTTTGAACTCCAAAACCCTAACTTATTGTTATTTATTAGAAATTTTTTTAAGAAATAATTTTAAGTTTTGGACCGGTCAAAAAGGCTTAATTTTACTTGGCAGAGAAACACTTATGCATGGCCCTGAAAGAAAGACAATGGAGTGAAAAGAAAGCCCAAATTGTGAATAGTAAACGACCCATTATTGTCATATTTGTTCTGTCATTGTAGAATTATTCTATTTTCAAGGAAAAGGTTTTCCAAAGTCTTTTATTTCCTTTTTATAATTAGTTGGTAGTAGATTTAATTGCCCCGTCTTCATTTTTATTTGACCATCTACGTGCAGCCAAGGCGTTGCTCTTTTAAAAAAATATAATTAAAATAGTTGAGGCTCCATTATTTATTGTATATTATTATTATTATATATAGTATGTATTTGTTCAATTCTTCACGTGGTCTCCAAAAATATTGTATTTCAAAATAGTCATTTATAAAGTGTTTTAGAGTACAGTATAAATTTTAAATAAAAATGTTTAGCTCAAATTAATGCACTTATCTTTATAAATAAAAATTAAATACATGAATACATTACAAAAATTTCTTATCTATTTTTAAAATATGCACAAATTGCCCTTAAAACAAAGAGTTAACTCTCACTTTAATTTAATTTTAATTTTTTTACCATAATAACTTTTGTTTAATTTTTTTAGTTTAAACAAATATAGTTAGGTTAATTAAAAGTATTTTTAAAAAAATACAATTTGACTAAAATATAAGATATTTTTTAATTTAAAAAATAACATATATATATGTTTTGAAAATAAAAAAATTATATAATTTAAAAAAACAAAATAAATTATATAATTTACTCTAAATACAATAATCACATTATCATAACTATACTTACACAGAAAGAGACAGCTTTCATTCCCCCTTTTTTTTGTGCATGAAACAAGAATATTTTACCTTTTACTTTTACCTGATAGAGTGAGACCATCTTTAATTTACATTACACTACTTTGAATAAAGGAAAAATTTTATATCAAATTCAACAACTTTAATATTATCATATATATATATATGTAAATTAAAAAGCTTACGCACTTTAACAAAAATATGAGCTTAACTCTAATTTAAGCAAGATTAAAAAACTTTCAAAATAGATTGAGAGAATAGAAATTACGAACTTTTCTTTTACTATAGTATATAATTTCAACTCACACACATACACATACACAAAAAAGTATATATTAAAGTACTAAACTTAGGTAAAATTCTATAGATATTTATTTTCAAATCCCTCAATAAATATATAATACAAAAAAATTATTTTAAAGTCCAATTAGATAATATTGAATTGTTAAAAACAAATTACTTATACTTAAGGCCAAATCTCAACATAAGTTATTAGGAGAGTAAAAGTTACGACTCATAATTTATATAAAAATTTTAAATTAAAAATATTATATGTAACATACCTTTTTATAATTTAACGACATAAATTACTATGTAGTCTACAAAAAAAAATTCATATTATTTAACAAATACAACATTATGTTATAATTAAATTTACTAACACTTATTTTTATTTTTTATAAATTAGGAGTTGGGTAATTAAATAATTTACTTAGCAAGATTTGATCATAGTTAACATCATATATTACGATAATTTTTATGTTAAGAACAATTATCTTGACAATTTTTTTTCCTTTGTTAGGAGGGGGAAAAAAGATTTCTTATTCCTTGGACTCTCATGAGTAGGAAATGAAAAATCATTGCAAATGTAATTGGAAACAAATATGAACCAACAAAAAATAAATCTCAATTGAAAATGAAAGAAAATAAAAAGGATATTATTTATGTTTTTGTATACGTGTAATTAAAAGAGATTGGGGGAAAAAAAGGAATAGGTGTAAAAAAAAAAGGATACATACTCTTTTATATTATTCTTTCTCTCTAACTACATAACTATATAATATGTATTAGATTTTAAATCATACCCTCCATTTCTTTTTTGATTTTGCACCTCTCGATATTTAGTCTTTACTTCTTTTAAGAGATTTGACATTTAAATGAAAGAAAGACTTAGTTTTCGAGCAAAGAAAAACCTACTTAGTTTTCAAACAAAGAAAAACCTTGACATAATCACTTAAAAAAGTGCTAACAGAAATAGAGAAACACCACGAAGAATGTGTGAATTTAACTGAAAGTTTACACTATGACAAAGAGAGGAAACCGATTAGGAGCACAAAGAGGTGAGAGACATGATGTGATTGAAGGATAGTGGCTAAGTGGAGTCATTTTTAATATTTATACAATTTTGGAAAATAGACATGTCATAATTTTTTTATATCATTTATCTTTTGAATTTTGTTGAGTGAAATATTTATTTCACTTTTATTTATTTTGTATATTTTTATTTCAATCATTCCTTATACACAGTTGTTTAAATTATGATTTTAAATTTGCAAACTTTTTTACTATTTTAGTTAATTAAATATATTTTATATTTATATTAATTTATGACTTTAAATAAATAAATTATACATTTCTTAATTTTCAAACATGAATGGAGGCCTTTTATTACTCATAGAATAATTAACTACATTACTATTTATCACATTTTACTATTTTGATATTGAAATTATAAAATTATTAATTTAAATTATAATATATAAATTATCAAATTATAATATATATATATACACACACAATTAATAATATTTAACTAATTTGCAACAGTTATATATATACATATATATTTAAGTCATTATATCATATAATTATTTAAAAATAATATTTAAATAATTTGCGACGAAAAATTTTGTGACAGAAATTTTGTCGCTAATTCCGTCGCTAAATTAATGACGGAATATTTTGTCACAAAATTCCATCGCAAAACTAGAATTGACTATTACGCTTATTAGTGACGGAACTTTCTGTCACTGAACTTCGTCACTAACTTGATTTGTGACAGATTAGCGACGGAAATATTTGCGATGAAAATTTTTCGTCACAAATTCCATCGCTAATTTTTGTGACAGAATTAGTGATAGATTTGCGATGACCTTGCGATGGAATAGAATTTCGTCGCTAAATTCCGTCATAAATTTCCTATTTTTTTGTAGTGTATGTAGCAAAGATATGCCTATTACAAGAAATTTGTTGAGAAAGAGAGAAATTGCAATTTTCTTTTAAAACCTAATCCCATCTTTCAAGTAAGGGGAAGGATTATGGCTATACAACCATTGCCTTCACTACAACAAATCTTTGCTTAAATTAAATAGGAAGAGAGTAGAAAACAACTCACTTAGGGTACAAAATGTACAAGTTGTACCAAAAACATCTACCTTAATTACTAAAGGCACTATAGCTACTGAATATAAGTAGAAGAAGCTGGGAAAGCCTTGGTATGACCATTATCATAAGGTTGGTCAAACTAGGGATGTATGTTAGAAACTACATGGGAATCCAAGAGATGAGACCTATGAATTATTTGTGACTAATAAGGAATCAACTCACTTTGAGACTAACATTTTTATCAAAGACCAATAGGAGTTATTACAAAAGCTACTTGGAAATAAGCATTATAACACTACATAAAAGGTTATGGGTTCTAGTACTCTTTGCTTAAGCGAGAATTGGTTTTAGAGAAGATGACTGATAATGCTAGAAGAAAAGCCCAAGCTTAAAACATCCAACTTGAAAAGGAGTACTGGAAATCACATTATCTAAACATGATTTTATCTTATCTTTATTTAACACTTTATTTTTATATTGTTAACTTTAATCCTTATATTTTAGTTAGTTTGTTGATAACTCCCTGTTATTCATATTACTATGCATATTTTCTTTTAGTAAATATGGATTTCACCTCTAATTACACAGTAAATAATACTTTTAATAGGTAAAATAAACACATTTAAAATGAATAACTCCATACTTAACTTTTACACTTTAAATGACAAGTTTTATTTTAATTTTGAGTTATTTGAGAATTAATCATACTCTATTCTTATTGTAGGGTCCAATCACAAAAATCATTAAGCTAGAAGCATGCTAAAACAAGGTTGATAAAATTCTTCATGTTAAATAGGCTTTAAAGGATTGATAATTGTAGTTTTTGGAAGTGCATCATGGCGTAAATTCATTTGAGTCATGGCTAAACTGGAAGAAAATAAAGAGAGGCACTTAAGGCAAGTTGCATCATGGCATATTCTAAGTAAGCTATGGCAAAATGTAAAGTAGAAGCTGAAAGCGCTAGGTGAGAACATGTTGCACCACAATGCATATCAAGACAAGGTTGAAGTCATGGCAAGACCATATTGAGCTGCGCCATGAAGGCAAGCAGAGGCTAAGTGCGTTACGGCGATGATACGTTGTGCTACGGCATGGTGCGTTCCTAGCATATATAGTGGCTAGATGCACCGCGATGGGAATATGGAGTGTTGTGGGGTAGCACGTTTCAAAAACAAATAGAAGGCAAAATCATTGCAAAGCCAAAAGTCAAGTCATGGCACAATTTGTTTTGACAAAACATAGTGTTTTGTTAGCCAAAATTTTGGGGGTTTCTTACTTCATATGACCATTTTAACAAGAGGAGCCATCATTTTGGGTTATCTTGGGTCTATTCTAGGTGTGTAAAGGCTAAGGAGAAGCTAAGAAACGAATCTTCAAGCAAATGAATGCTAAGGATTAAAAATTAAAGTAGAGACAAGTTTCATTTCTTAGTTTCCTCTTCTTTTCTTCTTTTCTTTGCATTTTTTCAAATGTATCTGACCTTTGCTTTAACTTTGCTACTAGTTTTCATAAATACGTATAGTTAAACTCTCTAATTTAGGATTAAGAACTCTTGTATGGATTAGTAGTTGTTTCTCACTCTAATTTTGCAATTAATGATGAATACATATTTATTCAACTCCATACTTTATGCTCTTTGATTGCTTGGCCAATAATTAGATTGATTTGATAATTTTGCTTGAACTTGGAAAAGAGAAAGTGAAATTAGATCAAGAGTTGAGTTGTGTGTGTAAACATCGCATTTTGTCCTGGCAAACTAAAAAAATAATAACAAAATTAAAGAGAAAAAATATGAAAAAATGAAAAATAAAGAAAGATTATTCAAAAAAATATTAAGAAGAAAAAAAAGAAAGAGCTAAAGCTTTAGAAAAAAATAATTAAAAAAAATAAAAGGAAAAAGAAAAAATAAAAAAATCAACCAAAAAAAAGGAAGCAAATGTAAAATCTTTTGGTTACAAATTCTGTACAGGCTTACGAACCCAATTTTAGAAACTTAAGCCAAAAAAAAAAGGAAAAGAGAAGTAGGACTTCTCATAAAAAAAAAAGAACAAAAAGGGTCAATCTGAAGCCCAAGTCCTTTTCCTAGCACAGGCCTATTTTACTAAACCCTGGCCCAATTCCCTTTAACCAATCGGATCCCCCCAGGCCCATTCACTCTCCTGTTCACCGTTTCTATCGCGAGGCAAGTCAAAGTAGAGCCACGCACAAGTGTGGCATATAAGAGGAGCACGAAAATGAAAATAATGGGACAACGTTCCAGAAAGTCGATCAGAGGAGGAATAGAGGGCCAATGGTAGATTTGAGTGGTTGACCTCCCCCTCTCCTGTCCCTTTCATTGTTGAAAGTCAAGGAGAGAAAATGCAAGAATGGAAGGGAAGATAGAAAACGCGGATTGATGAGAGAAGAGAATCATCGGCAGGGAAGGAGGGCATCAAAGGAGAGAAGGGGAATCAAAAATTAAAAAGGGGGAAAGGAACAAAAAGGAGGGGGGATTTTTTCAAATAGAGGGGAGATTCGAAAAACAAAGGGAGCGAGAGATAGAGGTTGAGAAAAAGGGAGTGAGAGATCGAAAAAATTAAGAAAGATCGAGGCAGAGAGGGTAAGAAGGAATTCGAAAGAGGAGAACAAAACTAGTGAGAGAGAAGGAGAGATTGACGGAGAATTGAGGCTGTGAGACAAAAGGAAGGAGGAGGAGACTGAGAAACGATCGAGATTAAAAGGGAGTACGAAGGAGGAACCCATTCTTCTACCGTGGTCCTTATAGGTAAGCTATGAATGTTCTTTTCTTTCCTTGTTTAGCAATGAGATTTCCTGGTGACTGCTGATGACACAAAATGGGAATAGAGGATTAAGTAGCCTTCCCACACTGAGCAATTGGGGATGAAGTTTGAAAGGCCATGTTCTATACATGTCCTTAGATGCGCATTGTGGGTGCTCGATGAAACGCCTAATAGAAGGCTAGGTTGAGTTTCGGTGTTTGATCATGTTTGCTAATTACGTGGAGTCCGATAAGGTCATAATACATTTGCTTTAACTTTCCCTTGCTATGATTTCATGATGAATGGATGCATGCTCTCGAATTAAGGCTTGTGTAAATGGCTCTGTTTCTCGAAGTTACTCAATTTGTATCTTGAACTAATAGGAATCATAGCATTGTTAGGAATATTTGGACCTGGATAAATAGGGTTTGTTGTGAATGTTTTCTTTCGATTTGAATATCATTTAGTTTCATGTTTCCTACCTGGGCAACTAGAATATAGGTTGTGTAAATTATTGGAATGGATGTTAAGGAAATTTTAAGGCTCAGAGAGGGAGAAAAAAAAATCTCCTGAATACGCTGCTAGTCCCATTTGTCAAAATGTCATAATCCAATTGTTATACCTTTATCCTTTGGCTTTATTTTACTTTTATCTCCTTTTTCTTTTTTGTTGGTTTGTTATTTTATTTGTCATGATCTAGATTTGCCGTGTGGTATCTTGTATCCCCTCAGGCTTATAGAAGTTAATTAAAGGGATGTGTGTGACAATAAGTTTCCTCATTCACTTTGTTAGTTTGAAAAAAAATGTTTTGTTCATAGGTTTTGAGTTCTAACAACTCATATCAAAAATGAAAAAAAAGAAAAAAAAGAATAAGAAGAAAAAAGTTACAAGACAAAATAAATAATTTTCTTCCTTTGTTTTTTTAAAAAAATGGATTGTACTTCTCTTCAAGTAAAAAAAAAAGGGGGAGAGAAAGCTCAAAAACTAAGAAAAATATATAGCTTTTTATTGAAAAACCAAATAAACCTTTTTTCTTCTTAAAAATGGGAAAATTAATTAGTTAGAAAAAGAGCGCAAAAACTTACAAATCACTTTCAAAGTTATTTTGTTTGCAAAAGTTTGAACAATTTCTATTTCTTTTCTTTGGAAAAAAGGAAGAAAAACAAACAAACAAACAAGAAAAAATACAAAGAATTAAAAATATAAAAAAAGAAAATTAATCAAAATATATTTAAAAAATCCAAAAAAATATATTAAAAAATATATAAATAAAAATGGAAAGAGAGCAAAGGAGAGGAATTAATTCAATTTTTTTTGGCAAATTAAAACATGCAAACCATTAAAACATTCCAACTAATGCTAATTTCATTTTATTTGCCAAAGAGAAAAGTGATTCTCATTGTCTTTCTCTCTTCACCACAAAAAAAACAAAAAAAAATATATAAATAAAAATAAAAAAAGGAAATAAAAACAAAACAAAACAAAAATGAATAAAAACTTATGAAAACAAAACAAAACAAAAAGAAAATAATAACAATAATAATAAAACAAGAAAAAGAACAATAAATTTTAAAAAGAGAAAAAAGAAAAAATGAAAAATGAAAAACAAAAAATGAATGAAAAAAAAGAGAGGAAAAATTGAAAATGCAAGAAAAGTAAAGAAGTAAAATTAACTCAACCTTTAGCAAATCAAAACACATCAACCAATTCTAAATTTGTTTTATTTGTTAAAGGGAAAAAGTAATTGTTATTTTCTTTATCTTTTCATCCAAAAAAAACCAAAACAAAAAAATTAAAAAATTAAAAAAAATATAAAAACAAAACAAAGAACAAAACTAAACAAACACCAATAAAAAAATAATTTTTGATTGGTCTGAATTACGTGGACTTTGATTCCTATTGAATGGTATGTAAGCTCTAGGCTTCTATCCTAGGTCAAGTCTACTCTTGTGAATAATCATTTTCTTCTAATTTTATTTCCTTAATTTCTCTTTATCTTATCTTACTTTTAATGTTATTCTTTCTTATTTTACTTTATGAATTTCTTTCTGTTCTATTTTACTCTTAATTTTCTTTTAGTTCTTATCTTTTTGGTTTTACATGTAATTTGTTAGGAAGAATTAAAATAGAATCAATGCCATTTTAATTTTATACAACTGACTTAAGGTAATCGTTCTTAATAACGGGTATAGTGAGATGTCTAACACCTTCCCCACTCACAATCGACTTTCGAATCTATTTTCTGGTTCATAGACTATTTTTCAAATAAAAAGGTTTTTCTAAAGTTTTGCCTTCTAAAAATTAAAATTTTGGTGGTGACTCCTAAACCTACTAATTTTACTATTTTGATTTTGGTTTTCGATTTTTGAAAATTGAAAATCAAAATTCCTTTCGAAAGGTTTTTCTTTTCTTTAAAGCACCACGCAGTCACATTTTCGAATGTGACAGTGTGAGTGCTTGAAACTTGTTTAGGAAAGTGGATGGGTTAATTGATGAGATAGAAATACACTCATTAACCTCACTTGGTCCAATTGGGTATCATGCTATCAATTTGATCTTGGTTTATGTCATATGGAATTGACAATGGGGTACAATTGAACATATCATCTTAAGAGTAGTTTAGCATTATCTGGAAGTGGTTGTTGGATTTCAAATTTTATTTACTTTTTTAATTCATTTTCTTTAAGTTATTTTCTTTAATTCATTTTCTTTGATTTATGCTTTTTAATTTATTTTCATCTTTTAAATATTTTAATTATTTATTTTACTATTGTAGTTATTAATTTGGTTGTGTTATTTTGCATGAAAACTATTGAAATCACTTGATTTATGTCCAAGATTTTCTCTGCATTTATTATACAATTCAACATTTTATTTCTTCTTTTATTTATATTTATTGCTCTTTCCTTTTCCTTTATTTTTGGATTCTTTTTCAAATAAATAAGATGAATTCAAAGATTTAATAACTTTGAAATTTCACAAAATCTTATTTTGTAGGCCTTATGATGGCATTATGTATTACAACGTTGTGGTTTTTGGAAAAATATTGTCATTGGAAACATTGACTTGTTGTACTAGGAACGTCCAGTTTTCATGGCAAACTCTCATGGATTTTTGGCAACATATAATGGGATTATGTGAGTTGATTGTGCATTCTAAAAAATTGTCAAAACATAGTGTTAAATCATTAAATTTGCTAGATTAAACTAGCTTGATATTGGCTTAATTTATATGCTATCATGGCGAAGGAATTTGGATCATGACATGTCAAATTTTAAAAACCATTGAATTTAGAAAGCTTGGACAACTTAGCCAAGTTGCTCTGCCTCAAGTTTGGAGGTGGCCATCTTTAGAATGGGCCATCTATGTGTGATGGACAAAGGAATTTACTGGTGTTCGCAGTGAGTACTAAAGTGAACCAGAGCTACCACCTTCTTAGCTGCCCATTGTACAAGGTGAGTTGAATGTTGTGGTTGTTATTATCGTAGTGATAGTGTTTTGACCCAAACTATAACTTTTTAGGACAAGCTTCTTGGTTATGGATTTTTTTATGGGCTAGATGAGGAATGGGTAGATGAGCAACTGATTGTTGACGTATGAGCAACAACAAGACTAAAATATAGGTGTTATGATGGTCTTGCTGCTAGCTAGTGTGATTTATATTTAATGTTTTAGATTTATATTAGATATATTGAGAAAATAGCTTGGTAACATGCCTTGAGATGCTTCAAATGATACTTTTTGGTAGGTAAAGGCCATCTGGTCATCAAGCCATGTTTATAGTTAGCAGTCCCAATATGAATAGACTTGCTTATAATTAGAAGCATGCTTCTTGGATTTATAAGTCCCTAAAAGTTTTAAATTCCTAGGCAAAATAGTCCCTACCTGTTTTTATTTACTATACAAAGTTGTCACTAAAAGTTTTATTACCATACAAAATAGTCCCTGAAAGTTGTATTTGCTTTACAAAGTAGTCTCGCTACATTTTCTAGAATATTTTTACATATGCCTTGCTTCTATGGACACAAAGAAAGAGACAAGTTGTTGTGCCAAATTCCATAACATATTAAATACAAATATCTATCATTTATAAGGTAGAATAATTAGTACTATCATTTTTAACATAGCCATGTATAGTTACAATTGAAATATGCCATTTACACAAGAGTCAAAACTTAATCGTGAAGTACTTGCTGTATGTGACCAACATAACAAACAAATTACATGACCTAAATAGCAGTAATTACTCTTATTCAATGTAGCAATGTACCTCCCATAAATGACCAAAAAATTATAGTACTACAGTACATGATCTCAGAACATAAAAAAACCAAAAACACCACATATCTATGACAAAAAAAATTCCCTGAGCCTAATATAACTCTGGATCATTCACTGTTTACTAGATGTTCCTACCTTTTGCTTGTCACCAGCACTTAAATTATGCTTTAGAAAATATCATATTCTTGAAGCATTGATGGTTTCACTTGTTGGTTGCACTCCTTATATGTGAAGATTTCTTAAAAGTTAGTGGTGGCTTGCATGCTAATGCCATATATGAGAAAGATGGCCTCAAAGGTGGAGCTACAATTCCAAGCACCATGGGTGTCATAAAGGGTGTCAGATTTATCCTAACTTTTATGGGTGGCCTAACAGCTGATGATAACTTAAGCCCTGCATGCGACTGTGTAGGTGGTAATTTAGAAGATGGTGTAGGGATAAACTCCTACAAGATAAACAACAAATAATGAGTTACCAACCAATAATGAATGAGGCCCAGATTTATATTTCAAAAATGCCATTTTGCAATTAGAAGGATACAATAGTGGACTAGTTGGTTGTTGGTCTTTAATTTGCTATGATAGGAGAATCCTAAAAGTAAATAAATAAACTGTCACTCCCTATAACCAAAAGTGTGATTGGCATGAAAGATAAACAATTTTTCCTTTGTAAGCCTATCTAAAACTAAGATCCTGCTAGACATTCAGTAAATATCCCTATAATTTAATATCAGATGATAGAACCAAATAGAACAATTGCAAATCATACTTGCATTAAACATATTTAATTGCATGTGGCTTTTTTAAAAAATTTGGCAGAGTCTCCCATAATTTAGACCTTTCCATATTTCTACAATCAGCCTAGCTAACAAAAAATACATCAAAAGAGAGTCCTACTATCAATCCAAACCAATATACATCTTTTTCTAAGGGTGGGAGACCTTATTTGTGGTTTAGTGGAGCTAAAATAAATTCTAAGTAAATCATCAAATATACCCATGTGGATAGATGCGAGGCTTACCAAAAATAAAAGAGGATGGTTGATCCTAAGCCACTGAAAAGGGATCATGTTTAGTCTTACCATTTGAAAAAAAAAATTTGAAAGAGTGGGTCAAATGCTCAATGAATAAATAAAGGTATCTATAGGGTGTAAGAACAATTTCAAATTAAAGTTCATTTCAAAATAGCAATCCAAAAATTTAAGACATTTAATATAGTGATTGATAACTCTTTCAATAAAAATCATTTATCAAATATAATAAGAGCATCTAAATGGTACCAAGTGAATCAGATGCAGAGCACATAGCTCGCGAGGGTAAATAACACTTACGCTTTGCAATTCGCTAGTAAAAATTAGAACAAATCCACATATGGCAGCCAATCACATGGGGTTAGTAACAACCTTACCAGCTGGGGTACATATTATAGTGTACTATGACTAACCAGTTTTCAAGGTTTTGAAACAAATAACTCCCACAAGAAATCATCTCATAAGTACGTGCTTGAAGTAACACAAATTCTTAATCATGCATATTTATAGTCCAAACATGTAAATAGAGTGCTTCATTAAATATTCCATTCTACAGAAAAAAAATCAGGAAATGAAATTTAAAATTCCCACAATCAATAAAGGCGATTTCCAACATCAGTATATATATTCCCAAAGTTTAGAAATACTTAAATAGATATTCAAATAATTAAATAACCAGAACCACACATAGTAATATAAATGCATTTAATTAAAAACTATTTAATCACAAATCTTAAAGCGAAGTTGCATTGCATATACATATATATATATGTATGTATATAGCATATAGTCAGCATTATTTACTCACCTTTCAATATGACATAGAGAAATTCTCTATTGTATCTACTACTAACTCCTTAGTCATAACTAATTCTCCTAAACATCCAATAATGCTAATGCTAATTCATAAGGTCTTAGTGTTTAGATGACTTCAAAATACCTCAAAAGAAAACTTATCTTATTTTCCCAAATATCTAGTCTTAACAACTTTTCTTAAATATAGTAATCAATTGTGTCTCTTTCACAACACCAACCTAATATATTTAAGTTACAATTTTGTTAATACTCAAGTATTCCATCTATTCGTCTAACCACCACTATCCTGTACTTAATTTATTTAGGAACTTTCCTCTCTAATTTCTCTACCTCGATCAACTTATGTTTATGAAATCTTTATCTTATAGAAGTTAAGATTTCTCAAAGTTAATGAACTCCTTATAAATTTTTAACTTAAAGTCCTTGAATTCTATTCCTTATTTACCATAAAAAGCTTCCAGTAACTTAAGGTAAAAAACATGAACTAAAATAAACAAAAAATAAGTATTCACTTTATTTGGTTTAGGACCACTTACCCCAAAGATTAAAAGATTAGCACCATAAATTACCAAACCCATGAAAATTCAAAATTGTTTCCTTATTTATTCATTTAATTAATTAATTAATTAATAATAATATTATTATTATTTATTTTTTTCAACCTTAGTTGCCTACTACATTGAAGAATTTGTCAATGGCAACAATCAAGAAGGAAAATCCCATTTAGCCTATGTTCATAAGAATAATGGCATAGTGAATAGAGAAAGTGGAGCCAATTAAGTCTTTAAATTAATTCTCCTTCATACACCACGGTATTCCCTCCCTAACCAGCCAAGGCACATACACTTACACCTTTGTTCTACTTGACCGAGAAATAGGAAGAAAGAACATGCATAGCAGACTTTTGAAACTAAAAAGAAGAGCAACGATGCATTATAAACAAAGAGAACTTGAAGGATATTAAGGGCACCTAACCAACAACAAATAAGCTGAAATTTTAGACCAAAAACCATGATAAAAGAGAAGGAATATATAGAAAATTTCAAGGCAAATGAAAACAAAAAAATGCACCAGAACAGCAAGGAAGAACAAAAAGATACGAGCGCTTTTTAGCAACTAAGGACTGAGGGGAGGTGGTTCTACAAGAAAGAAAATGGTAGCCAAGAAGCAACAATGAAGCACAATTCCTACAGTAGAATACCATGTAAGAACAATAGCAAGGGAGGAGCACAAGTTACAGCAAAGCAAAGATGATAGCCAATTGTTTTTGGTCTTCCTAACCCCTAGCTTTGCTATTTGATAAGATTGCTCTGATGTTGATACATGAAGTAGAAGACTAGGGTGGGAAATGACCAAAAAAACACAACCTCCAATACAATAGGCAGGGGCAATCTCGGCATATGATAACCTCTCTAAATTCATGCCTTTTCAGTGCATTTTCCTTAAGCTGGGAATGGCTTTTGGTGTATTTTTGTATATAAAGTATACTCAAAATAGGAAAATGCACATTTTTTTATACCTAAACTTAATTGACTCAATTTTAGTTAAACTATGCAAACTTTGACCTTAGTTTAGGAATATTTTGGTATATTTATAATTTCATACTTTTTTGCAGATATGATTGGGCTTCAAAGCTAATTGCTGGCAATTAAAGGTTGAAGTTTTGCAATATTCACCGCGGCTAATTAATTTGTTCGTCGTGACCAATTGTTGCATGGAGGAGGGAGCAAATAGAGATCTTCGTCGAGGCCAATTTTCTTGTTCGCTGTGGCCAATTTGTTGATAAGAGAAGCTGTGCGTACCCGAAAGCATTTCACCGCGGCGAAGAATATGTTAGCCGCGACGAACCAATGGTTTACTGAAACACTACGTTTTAAGGCCTGATGCACTCTAGGGTTTGATATATCCACATTTTCGACCAAGAGAAGGATCCTTCGACTTTTGGGCAGCTTGGGGAGCTGGTGTGCTAGGGCTTGGAGTGTGGAAAGGGTGGTTAGAGCCAAGGATTGAAGTTTCAAAGAGATTTGAAGCCTTTTCCATCGATTTTTCTGATCTTCTCCTTCTCCTCTTCTTATATTCTACTATGGATTCAAATTCTGGATGTCTTGTAAACTTGTGGCTGATTATGAGTAGCTAGTCACTTGTTCTAAGATTATTTTGAACCCTTGTATGGATTAACATTTGACTCTCTTCCACCTCCATTGATTAATGATATATATATGTGCTGATTTAACTCCATTTTTAATACTTCTGGTTGATTGGCCAACAATTAGTCGTGTGTTTGCTTGAGTGATGCTTGAGAAAGCTAGCTTGAGTGTTGAACTTGAGTTAAATCACGCAAGAACTTGAAATTTAGGTATTGAATGGATGGTTTTATTAGTGAGGTAGAAATACACTCATTAACCTTGTGTAGTCAAACTTAGGTCTGAGCTTAATATTGGGATTTCTTTGGTTGTGAGAGAGTTTGAGCAACTAATAGAATTAAACACTTATTTTTGACTTGAGAAAGCTTTTTCAAGTAGTATTTGAGTCTCAGACTAGTGCATATAGTTTTTAGTCATTTTTTGTGAGAGGAGATTATTCTTGTGCTATGAAATATAAGGGGGAGAGATAATCCTAGATCCCTTATATGTTTGAAGTCTAACAGGTTCTCTTAACTCCCTTTATAAATTCATTTGCAAAGTTATCTTTATACTCAACTTCACTGTACAATTGTTCAGCTCAACCTAGTTCAAGACATAAATTTAATGATTATTCTAATTCAACTCTAATTCTCGTGGGAATGATAATCTTTTTATACTACTTTGTCACAGCCTGTGCACTTGCGGTATAAGCCGTTTGGTGAACAAGTTTTTGGCGCCGTTGCTGGGGATTGAAAGTTGAAATTTCTCTGGTTTATCATTGAATTAGTGTTAGGAAATTATGATTAAGTATGTATCTAAAATGGTAGATAGTTTTTATTCATTAAGTTGCATTTTTATTTTTCTATAAGTAGTTGATACCTGCTTGAAGTGTTTTTTTATAGGTACCTTTCTCGGATCTTGCGCATGCAAGGGTTGCATCCAGACAGTCTTGAAATCCTTCTGGATATAGAAGATGTTTTTGAAAGAGTCAACCCAGAGCCCGAAGTGACTCCACAACCTGCTATGGCTGACATGGACGAAAATGATCTGTATACATTGGATGATTTTCTCAATCGAGAAGCACAGAGTTATCACTCTAGTATTCGGATGCCGGATATTCAAGCTAGAAACTTTGAGGTTAAATAAGTTATGCTTCAAATATTGCAGATGAATGGTTTGTTTGGGGGTAATTATAATGAGGATCCCAATGTACACCTTAGCAAGTTTATTGAGGTGTGTGAGTCCTTCAAACAAAATGGAGTATCCAAGGATGCATTGAGACTGAGATTACTTCTTATGACCTTGAAAGATAAAGCTAAGGTGTGGCTAAACTCTCTTCTAGGACAATCCATTGGCACATGGGAAGACTTAGTAGCCAGATTCAAGGCAAAGTTTATTCCTCGAGGGCGGAGAGCAACCATGAGAGGGGAAATCTTGAATTTTGAGCAACAACTTGGAGAGCTGTTTCATGAAGCATGGGAGAGGTTTAAGGAGTTGTGCAGGACATACCCGAACCATGAATAGAAAAAGTATGTACTCATAGAAGCTTTTTGGAACAGTCTTGATGAAGACGCAAAATGAATGCTAGATAATGCCTCTAATGGAGGAATTGGGAAGATGAAGGTAAATGAGCTTTATAATTTGTATGATGATATAGCTTCTAACACCATGCAGTACGCATCCTGTAGAAAATCATCTTAAAGAAGAGGACAATCTTTTAGTCCATCGAATGATATTGCAGCACAGCTTGAAGCTATGAATAGAAGGTTTGACAGCTTAGAGCTTCAAATGAAGAAACCCAAACCCCATGGGAATTCATGCTGTACAACCATTATCTACTGTTTGTGATCACTGTAGAGAAGGACACTCATCTAAACAATGTCATTACACATTGGAATCTGTGAATTACATGAACAATGCTCAGCGTAGTCAACAAAACAATCCATATTCTCAAACTTACAATTCAGGGTGGAGAAATCACCCAAATTTTTCATGGAGTCAAGGCCCGAAATTGAATCAAGCTTCTTCATCTGGTGCACGGCCAGCTCAACCTCCCAGATTTCAGATGCCATCAAGACAAATCCCCATTAAAGAAGAAGAGTCCAAGATGGAGAAAATGTTAGCTCAGATTCTAGCTAATCAAGAAACTTAGAAGGTTGAAACAAAGGCCACTTTCTCTTTACATGACACAGCTATTAAGAACTTGGAAGTGCAAGTGGGGCAATTAGCTTCCCAAATGAATGCTATGTCAAGAGGAAATCTCCCTAGTGATACCATTCCTAATCTTAGAAGGGAGGGCAAGGATGAGTGTAAAGCCATCACCTTGAGAAGCGGGAAAGTTTTGCCAAATGCTTCTTAACCTAAGATTACAACCCTTGAGGCAGAAGATGAATGGGCCTTCCCTTCTAAAGAGGATGATGCAAAGGAACTAAAAGTGAATGACAAGGAGCATGAGAATAGGGAAGGATAGAAGAATGAAGGGAAGAAAATACAACCAGACACTCAAATTCCATCGCTGCCCTTCCCTAGATGATTCAAGAAGCAAAGTGAAGATAATCACTACAAGAAGTTCTTAGATACATTTAAGCAGTTGCATATCAATATCCCATTTCTGGAAGCGTTGGAACAAATGCCCAAATATGTAAAATTCATGAAAGATGCACTATCCAGGAAAAGGAGATTTCAAGAACATGAAGTAGTGGCATTAACAAAAAGTAGCTCAGATTTTATTAAAGAATTGCCGCAAAAGAAGGGTAACCTGGGGAGTTTCACCATTCTATGTCATATTGGAACAACTTTCATGGTTAGAGCATTATGTGATTTGGGAGCAAGCATTAACTTGATGCCTTTATCTATTTTCAAGAAGCTCTAGTTGGGTGAAGCAAGACCGACCACGATTACCTTGTAACTTGCCGAGAGAAGTTTGGCGTATCCTCGGGGAATCATTGAGGATGTCCTGGTGAAAGTTGATAAGTTCATACTTCCAGCGGATTTCATTATTCTTGATTGTGAAGTTGATTGAGAGATTCCCATCATTCTCAGAAGACCCTTCTTAGCTACGGGTAAAGCTCTCATTGACGTGGAGAAAGGAGACATCACCATAAGAGTTGGTGAAGAGCAAGTGACTTTCAATATGTTCAAAACTCTCAAATTGCCAGATGAGCCACAACACTGCTTCTATCTAGATATGATAGACCATATAATTCACTATGAATCTCAATGATTTATGATAAAAGGCAACTGTAAGACACCCTCGCTACAAATTGAACAAGATGAGGAAGGAGAGAAAGAATGTGTCACTATGGTAAGTGCTACTCCAATTATTCCTCCATCTAGATTGAAATTTGAAACTCTAGACTTGACTTCAGATGATAGACCTTAATTAAAGCCATCCATTGTGGAGCCACCTAAATTGGAGTTAAAGACACTCCCAACGTATCTAAAATATGCCTTCTTAGGAGAATCAAATACCTTACCAATCATCATTGCTACTAATCTAGCCATGGAGCAAGAAGGGAAGCTCTTAAAAGTGCTGCAAAAGCATAAGAAAACGATGGGATGGAACATAGCAGATATCAAGGGTATCAGCCTTTCAATGTGCATGCACAAAATTTTTTTGGAAGATAACTAAAGACCTTCTATAGAGCACCAACGAAGATTGAATCCCAATATGAAAGAAGTAGTGAAAAAGAAAATTCTTAAATGGCTAGATGCGGGTATCATATATCCTATTTCAGATAGCTCTTGGGTGAGTCCAGTTCAATGTGTTCTAAAGAAAGGAGGCATGAATGTAGTGGCTAACACTTAAAATGAGTTCATTCCCACTTGCACAATGACTGGATGGAGGGTTTGTATGGATTATCACAAACTAAATGCTACAACTCAAAAAGACCACTTTCCTTTGCCTTTCATTGATCAGATGCTAGATAGACTAGCCGGAAAGGAGTTTTTCTGTTTTCTGGACGGATACTTGGGGTACAACCAAATTACTATTGCCCCAGAAGACCAAGAGGAAACTACCTTCACATGTCCTTATGGTACCTTCGCATTCAGAAGGATGCCATTTGGCTTATGTAATGCACTGACAACATTTCAAAGATACATGATCTCTATATTTTCTGACATAATTGAGCAATCTATGGAGGTTTTTATGGATTATTTTTCAGTATTTGGTGACTCATTTGATGATTGTCTCCATAATTTAGATATCGTGTTGCAGCGTTGTGAGGAGACTAACTTGGTGCTTAACTGGGAGAAATGTCACTTTATGGTGCAAGAGGGCATTGTACTAGGCCATCGAGTATCCAAGGGAGGATTGGAAGTGGATAAGGCTAAGATTTTCATTATTGAGCAACTACCCCCACCTACTTTGGTCAAGGGTGTAAGGAGCTTCCTTGGCCATGCTGGTTTCTACCGCCGCTTTATCAAAGGCTTCTCCAAGATCACCAAACCTCTGTGTAGATTGCTTGAAAAAGAAGTTAAGGTTAAGCTCGATGATGCCTACTTGCAAGCATTTGAAGAATTAAAAAGAAGGCTTATCTCTGCACCGATTATGACCGCACCTAACTGGAACTTGCCATTCATTATAATGTGTGTTGCAAGTGATTATGCTGTTGGAGCAGTCTTAGGTCAGAAAAAGGATAAAGTTTTCCACCCCATCTACTATGCCAACAAAACCCTGGATGAAGCCCAAGAGAACTACACTACTACTGAGAAGGAAATGCTAGTTGTGGTGTTTGCTTGTGATAAGTTTAGGGCGTATATTGTGGGATCTAAAGTGATGGTGTTCATTGACCATTCAGCCCTGAAATACCTGGTGAGTAAGAAAGATTCTAAAGCCAGATTGATTAGATAGGTGCTCTTGCTACAAGAGTTTGACTTAGAAATTGTGGATAGAAGGGGTTGTGAAAATCAAGTAGCTGATCATCTTTCTTAGTTGAACACCTAAGTTCAACCAGAATTGGCCCAGAATATTAAGGAAGCATTCCCTGATGAGCAATTCTTGAATGTTCAGCACGCTCTAGATCCGTGGTATGTGGACATTGTCAATTATCTGGTGTGCGGTATGGCTCTCCTGATCGGAAACAGCATCAATTGAAGAGGTTCTTGCATGATTCCAAGCATTATTTCTAGGATGAACCATACATGTTTTGACGGTGCACTGATCACATTCTAAGAAGGTGCATACTAGAAGAAGACCAGGGAGTAATCTTACAAAGTTGCCATTCCTCAGATTATGGAGGCCACTTTGGAGGAGAGAAAATAATGGCTAAAGTCTTACAAAGTAGTTTCTATTGGCCCACTCTATTCAAAGATGCTTATACATTCGTGCTTCAGTGTGATCGATGCCAACGTGGGGGAAATATATCAAGGAGAAATGAAATGCCGCTCACAAACATGCTAAAGGTGGAATTGTTTGACGTATGGGGTATAGACTTCATGGGACCTTTTCCAAATTCATTTGGAAACCAATACATTCTGGTGGCAGTAGATTATGTATGCAAGTGGGTGGAAGCTGTTGCTAGTCCCACAATGATGCAAAAACGGTGCTCAAGTTCTTAAAAAGGAATATTTTCACCCAATTTGGAACACCGAGAGCCATTATCAGTGATGGGGGATCGCATTTTTGTAATAGCCAATTTCAATCCCTTTTGAGAAAGTATGGAGTGAAGCATAAAGTGGCATTGGCTTATCATCCCCAAACCAATGGACAAGCTGAGATCTCCAACCGAGAAATCAAAACCATCTTATAGAAAATGGTAGGGGTGTCAAGAAAAGATTGGTCCACAAAACTTGATGATGCATTGTGGGCTTATCGGATTGCTTTCAAAACCACATTAGTATGTCACCGTATAAGTTGGTATTTGGTAAAGCTTGCCATTTGCCAGTCGAGTTGGAGCATGGTGCTTACTGGGCGATCAAGAAGCTGAATCTGGACTTCAAAGCTACAAGTGAGAAGAGACTCCTTCAACTTAATGAGTTAGATGAATTTAAAATGTATGCATATGAAAGTTCAAGGGTCTATAAAGAAAGGACCAAACTACTCCATGACAGAAAAATCACTCTCAAAGCATTTGAGCCGGGACAACATGTTTTGCTGTACAACTCTCGTCTTAAGCTCTTTCTTAGGAAGTTGAAATCAAGGTGGTCAGGTCCCTTCACGGTGGTCTAAGTTTTTCCCCATGGAGTAGTTGAGTTGGTGAGCAACTCTGGTGAAAAGTTCAAGGTGAATGACCAACTATTAAAACACTATTGGGGAGGACATGTAGATCGTCACACTTCCACTTTCCACCTTGCTGATTCCAAGTGAACAATTGATGAGTCCGGCTGAAGACTATAAAGCAAGCGCTTCTTGGGAGGCAACCCAAGCTCTTCACTTTACCCTCTTATCTTGTTTTTGTAGATTTTAGTGTCTAGTGGAGTTTTATGTGTTTCTTCTGCTTTGTAGGCTAACTTCTCAGTTGGGACCGATGGCAAAACGAAGTAATATCACTGAGGGCATTTAATTCAAGGAACATTCACGGACAAACGCTTTTAGGGAAGTGCACCCGTTCAAGCTATGTGCTTTCTAATATGCATGAACTCTTGTAATAGAAGTGCAATTAGATGATAATCCAAATGTGCTATCTGTATTGAATGATTGCTTCACAAGTTCATCATTACTGCTTGAATTTGGTATTAGCCCTTAGGGATTTTTGCCAAAATCATGCATGCTTAAGTTGAATGTAAAGCCTTAGTGAAATGATATGTGTAGAAGCAAGCAAAACAGTGTTGAGATTAGGTTACACGTATCTATCATGTTAATTTTGCTGTGTAAAAGAAGAATTTGAGGGAGTATGCATGAAAAGAGAATTAAACCTTCTTCGCCGCGGCTAGGATAGTGATTCGCTGCGGCTAACCTTATTCTCAATTTCACCAACCAAATCCGAAGGGAATTGGCCGCGGCGAACAAATGAAATTGGCCGTGGCCAATTTCTCATGAGGAATGCCCAGTAGGTCAGCTAGAGGAGTATTCACTGCGGCTAAAAAGAAATTGGCCGCGGCTAAAAAAGGCAGGCTCAAACCAGTGGCTAATTGGCCACGGCTAAATAGCGTTCACTAGCCTTTTGGTGTGCAATAGAGCCATATTGGCTACGGTGAATAAACATTTAGCCGCAGCCAAACATCAGCTGATGCCCGAAAATTATTCGCCTTCCTTCCCATTTTGCCCTTATAACTCTCACCTAATTCCCACGCTGCCCCAATGAATCTCACCCAATTTTTAAGCCAGATTCATTAGGTCATTTTCCCCCCATGTGAATTCCCTAATCTACCCTTCACTCAACCCTAACTCCCTCTTTTTATCTCATTTCCCCATTTTCTCTCTGCCGTCACCGGTTCAGTGTTATCCCCTACTTCCATCGCCATTTCACCTTTCTTCTCTATCGTTGCCTCCCCTCTGCTCTTCCCACATCTGGCCGTCTCTCCCACGATGCCATATTGAGTTCCCCATCCTCTAAGCTTATTCCTTCCTCCTCTTCGTGTTGCTCCCCCCAGCCTCCCTCATTGTTTTTGTGTTGCCTCCTCTCTTGTAAGTCTGCCCACACTCTCTGCCTTTTTCTTTTATCATCAGTTGTGGCTGCTGGGGGCTGTTACTTTGTTATACTGCTATTTTGTGTTCTTATGCGTGCTGTGTCTATTTCAGATTGAGGTTGTATCATGTGTGCTATGTTGTGTGTTGTTGAGTTGCTCTGATTAGATTCTGCTTTTCTAGCCTCTGATTTGCCATCGTGTTGTAGAGCTGTAATATTGAGTTGAGTAATTCCTGTTGATATTCAATGCTGAGCTGGGAGTTTGTAATTTCTGAAAACGACTTTGTTTGGTGTGCTACTGGGCTCTAAATTGTATAGGCATGCTTAGATTGTAGCCCTATTTTATTGTTCAGATATGCTGCTAGGCATTTAGAGTATAGGGGGGCTAAATTGCTGTATCACATTGGATTGAATAGAACTCTATCATTTTGATTCATGAATCGGCAACTGTTTTATAATAGCTAAGAGTTTGGGAATGATTCTGACATTTTGGATGAAGCCACGGTGAATTTGAATTATAGTTGAATAGGGATGCTAATTGGGATTGATCAATTATACTTGTCATTTAATTTTGTACTGAATGGCTAGCCTTGTCAATCAATTTAAAACCTTATGATTATTGTTTGGGCATTATGGTCAGGTGAGTCATGACAGATATTGATGGCTAGTTAGTTATCATTTAGATTAATTTGTTCTAATCCGATTGTCATCTGAGGTGTTCTGTATTCTATCAAGTGGGTTAAGTGTAGGAGGGTCCTTTCATTTGTTTAGTTGGTGCTGGTAAGATAGTTTATCTAGGAATTCTTTATCTTTTGGTTTTTGTCCATTTTGTTTTTTTCTTTTCTCTTTGTGTTTTTGCTAGTTAGCTGGGCTGATTTCTTGTGGCTTTACAAATACTATGGCTCCAAAGAGATCTCGTCTGAGTGCTTCACATCAATCATAACAAGAGTCTCCAGCTGCCATTAAAGAGAGTCCAAAGCCGTCCCATCCGTTCAGAAAGGGAATTCCCTTACACAACCGACTGGGCTTTTTGTGTAATTGTTGATCAGACCTATCACCTACGCCCTCTGATAGGTGAGAAGCCGGGTGGAAATGTTGCTATTGTTTGAGAGCTTTATACATAAGCAACCATTGCCAACAGTTTGAAGTGCCGAGTGAGAGGGGTTCAAGTTAACATTTCAGAGGAGGCAATCCGCACATTCTACCAATTACCAGAGGTAGTTGAGCGCCGTTATGCATACTTAATGCAGCACGAAGATGAGATCCCCTTTGATGACATTGCTTCATTTTTGGATTATGAGAGGCAAGTGTTGTGGAAGATCCCTCATGATGGGCAGCGATATCTGAAGCAGAAAAGATTGTGTAGAGATGCCAAGTTCTGGTTGCATTTTGTGTCCTTCAACATTCTTCCGACATCACATTTGAGTGATGCCACGTGGGAGAAGGCCCTCCTAATTTACTTACTGATGAACCAACAGCCGATGGACATTGCTGCTATAATGTATCACAGCCTTGAAGCGGCAGTAGCGGACCACTCTTACGGGATTGTCTTGCCCCACTTCATTCTTCAATGGTGCCTTCAAGCGGGGGTGAAAGGTAGAGCCAATGAGGAAGTGTTCGTGGCCTCCATGCTCTTCAACTATAAAGCAATCAAATCCCCTCATAGGGCACCACAAGGCCTAGGGGTAGACCAGCCAGACCCAGATGTGATGGAGGAGGAGGCACCAATCCCGGATATTCCAGCTGAAGAAGATTCTGGCACTGTGCAGTCGGATGACCTATGAAGGGCAAGTGTAGATAGGCGTCTAGATTTGTTGATGGGAAAGGTAGATGGTATCGCTGATGATGTGACTCAGATTTGGCTTCAGCTACAGCGCCTACTGCCTCTTCTGACTGCTGAACCTTCTGGAGCTAGGGATGAGGAAGGCCCCAGCGGGAACCAGCCTGATGAACCTTGATTTTGCTTTGTCTCTTTACTAGTTTTCTGTTTTTATTTTCTTGTTACTTATTTTGTTCTTTAATTTCTGTTTTCATCTAGTTATTTATAGTAAACTGGTGGTTATCTGGTTAGATATAGTTTTCTTATAAATGTTAGAACTAGCTGGATTTCAATCTCTTTTACTTGCTGCTGGTAAGCTTAGTTTTTGGTTTATGCTTGTCTTGTTCATATTCTGTCTTTAGCTACTGCTGTTTTGGTGAGTGCTAGTGCTATGTTCTCTTGTATAACTACCTTTTTGTGGGTGGTAGTTGTATGAGAGTTGACCCTTTTTTCCCCTATAATTGTCAGTGAGGACACTATCTATTCTAAGTTTGGGGGTGAGGGTAGACTTTATTGTTGCTGATTCAGCATGATTTTAATTTTGACGCTTAGACTGTTATTCATAAATTACTTAATTTCTGTGTTAAGTTGCTAAATTGTCCTTTGATTGGATTGTTTGGGTCCAATGATTGTAGGTTGCTTAGATCATATGCTTGACAGGGAATTTTGAAAGTGGTTGTTAGTGCTTGAGTCATAGACCAATGTAGTGTTTCATGATACTTTTATTTCAAAAGAAAAAAATTGTGCATAAATGTTGGGGTATTATTTGAAAGCTCGTGTCATGGAAAAAATTGCGACAAATTAGTGTATATGTTCTTTCTCAATTTCAAAACTCTAGAACCATCCTTGAAATTCCTTGAAACGATCTAATGACTTCACTTGATTTTGAAAAATGATTTGGGCAGTAATTAAATGCGTTTGTGCCTTTCAAGCTGACCTTTGTTAATTATATTTTCCCTTGAACCTACCATTTGAGCCTAATTGAAAAACTATATAAATTTTTGTTTGAATTCGTGCATCAGACTTATATCCTATAAACTTGAAAAACTATGATTCCACCTTAGACTTGAGATAATGGATTAGTGCTTGATAATCTGGAAGAGGTATGATGCTACATTCTGATAAACTCTGGTCATGGGAATATGAATGATGGATAGTTTGTAACTGTTTGCACTCTAGATGATTTGACTCCAAACAAAAAATGAAAGAAAAAAACAAAAACAAAAACAGAATTTATGTTTCAATGAGTCTGAGTGCAGTTAGATTGGAAGATAAGTTTAGGGGAGATGTAATATTTTGGAAGAACACTTGAAATGTAGAAAAGAGAATAGAGTCTTGCACAATCTGTCATCTCAAGTAATTTGCATCCTATATTATCCTTCCCTTCATTTAGCCTTTACCTGAGCCACATTACAAGCTTTAAAATCCTAATGATTTCAGAATTCTTGTAAGGTCAAATGTACAGTGGAAAGGGAAGAAAAGTTTTGGCATATGAAGTATTGTTGTTGAGGCAGTATATTTATACATTGAAGTGTGGTTTTTATTCTAGACAATTGTTGGAAAATGATAACTTGACCAGCCACACACACACGTTTTTTTTTTCTTTTAAAAAAAGTGTTAGAGAGCTTTGCATTGTGCTGTGAGTCTTGAAGCTTCTTACACTTCATTTTCTCCTGTCTTGCTTATCATGGGTAGCAACTAATGAGGACTATACCATGCAATGCATAGTAATTAGGTGATTCATGAAATCTGACTATTTTTCATTTTGTTTTACTCGAGGACGAGTAAAAGTCTAAGTTTGGGGGTGTGATAACCTCTCTAAATTCATGCCTTTTCAGTGCATTTTCTTTAAGTTGGGAATGGCTTTTGGTGTATTTTTGTATATAAAGTATACTTAAAATAGGAAAATGTGCATTTTTTGATACCTAAACTTAACTGACTCAATTTTAGTTAAACTATGCAAACTTTGACCTTAGTTTAGGAATATTTTGGTATATTTATAATTTCATACTTTTTGCAAATATGATTGGACTTCAAAGCTAATTGCTGGAAATTAAAAGTTGAATTTTTGCAATATTCGCCGCGGCCAATTAATTTGTTCGCCGCAACCAATTGTTGCATGGAGGAGGGAGCAAACAGAGAGCTCTTCGCCGCGACCAATTCTCTTGTTCGCCGCGGCCAATTTGTTGATCAGAGAAGCTGTGCGTGCCCGAAAGCATTTCACCGCGGCGAAGAATATGTTAGCCACGGCGAACTAATAGTTTATTGAAACACTGCGCTTTGAGGCTTGATGGACTCTAGGGTTTGATATATCCACATTTTTGACCAAGAGAAGGATCCTTCGACTTCTGGGTAGTTTGGGGAGCTGGTGTGCTAGGGCTTGGAGTGTAGAAAGGGTGGTTAGAGCTAAGAATTGAAGTTTCAAAGAGATTTGAAGCCTTTTCCATCGGCTTTTCTGATCTTCTCCTTCTCCTCTTCTTGTATTTTGCTATGGATTCAAATTCTAGATATCTTGTAAACTTGTGGCTGATTATGAGTAGCTAGTCACTTGTTCTAGGATTATTTTGAACCCTTGTATGGATTAACATTTGACTCTCTTCCACCTCCATTAATTAATGATATATATGTGCTGACTTAACTCCATTTTTACTGCTTCTAGTTGATTGGCCAACAATTAGTCGTGTGTTTGCTTGAGTGATGCTTGAGAAAGCTAGCTTGAGTGTTGAACTTGAGTTAAATCATGTAAGAACTTGAAATTTAGGTATTGAATGGATGGTTTTGTTGGTGAGGTAGAAATACACTCATTAACCTTGTGTAGTCAAACTTGGGTCTAAGCTTAATATTGGGATTTCTTTGGTTGTGAGAGAGTTTGAGCAATTAATAGAATTAAACACTTGTTTCTGACTTGAGAAAGCTTTTCCAAGTAGTATTTGAGTCCCAGACTAGTGCATATAGTTGTTGGTCATTTTTGGTGATAGGAGATTATTCTTGTGCTATGAAATACAAGGGGGAGAGATAATCCTAGATCCCTTATATGCTTGAAGTCTAACAGGTTCTCTTAACTCCCTTTATAAATTCATTTGCAAAGTTATCTTTATACTCAACTTCACTGTACAATTGTTCAGCTCAACCTAGTTCAAGACATAAATTTAATGATTATTCTAATTCAACTCCAATCCTCGTGGGAACGATAATCTTTCTATACTACTTTGTCACGGCCCGTGCACTTGTGGTATAAGCCGTTTGGCGAACAGCATGACAGAAACAAAGAAGTGGCCAAAGAATAATTATAAAAATAAGGCAACGGTCTGGGGTTCGAAACTTGGTACACTGCCTCTGTGTGTGTTTGTTTGTGAGTGTATATATATATATATTCATTTAGGTTTTACATACACCAATTGGATACCCAATAAAAAAGGGATGAAAGCTTAAATCTATACACACATACTACCTATGAAGCATAAGAAACATCTTGTGAAGTCTGTTGAATAAAAAAGAAAAGGGTTAGTCGGTCAAAGGCAGAAAGATTTATTTGGGGTCAAAAACTTTGTGCACAATGGCACTATGGAACCATGATTTCTATTCTTAAGTTGCTCATAATAATCTCGAGGTATCCAGTATTGTTCCCTTTCTCTTCCCTTAACTATTTTTCTTGCAATTCTCATAGATTTTGTGAACTTGAAATTCACCAACATGGACACCTCTTTCCTCTATTAAAAATTCAAAAGCACTATTCCCTTTCATTTATGGATGTGGTCTCAGTTCAGGAACCTATTGTTGTGCTATCCATTTTTTGTTGGCTTTCTTATTCTTGAACCCCCTTGCACATGTATGTTTGTCCTTAAAAGTCTTGATTTGGAACCGCATTGTCTTATCAGTCCGTGCACAATTTTTGTTGGCACATCTTGCTCTACGTCTAACCTTGTCATTCTTCTTCTAGACAAACTCTCTCTTACAAGATGTATGTTGTACTTCTTGATGGCTTGTTTGATGACTTCGAGGGATGAAAATTCCCAAGCAGCACCACGTTACCAAATTCTGCTTACTCATTGAACTGGGCATATTTTTGCCTTCCAGTGTTTCCATCATCCTCTTTAGAGGCAGAATGTGGTTTTAAATGTTGTATTATGAAGAAGTGAAGAAGTGCAAAATGTTGTCTCCTGCAATAGCTCTTGAACTCCTTCATCAGTGGTATTCTTACCATCATCATCTACATATCTAGTGTCCTCTTCCCTTTTCCTTTTTTCTTTGCTCTTTGGATCTTCTGGGTGGAGCTATTGCATTTTTGCTTTCCTTACTTCCCTTGCAGAATTTTCAACCTCCTTATCATCATCTTGGTCAAAGAATTCTGGCCTGGCTGGTATGGTTCTTCCTCTCCACTGTCATAGTCATCGGATGAAGAGTCAATGTTCCCACTTTCCTCTTCTTCTTCAGTCTGGTCATCATCTTCCTCATTTGCATATTCCTCATATGCATCTTCCTCACCTGTAGCTTCCCTTTGGTAATTACTGCACAAGTCAAAAGAAATAATTTAGATAAAGACTAATTAAGTAAATGAAGCAATGTAAATAACATATTGGTTTCAGAGCCAAGAAAGTGTAAGCAACTGAATGCAATGCAATTTTAGTTAATTCCATAATTACATTAAACTTTTAATTATAAATTCCATAAAAAAGCTATAATATCATAAATTAGGTAGTAGGAAACACAAGTAACATAACATATATCTATAATTGGTGGCCAGACCATTCGCACATTTGCTCAGCATTTTGTTTACTTTGAAATTTGTTATTGACATTGGAGTGCTACAGTACCATATAGAAGGTTATTGCCTCTTTTTAGGCAATGATATATAAATAATCATGATTTTAAATTACGATTACAATTACATTATGGATGATATAAAAAAGATTATAAATATTGTAATAGATCAATGTGGTTGTGGCCTATACCACAACAATAATAATATAGTTAAATCACGTGATGTCAACCGCAATTTACAATATTATAAATAATAATTAACCCAACCTCAACTCCTCATGCCTTCGTCGGTGTATATAATAATAACACACGAGCGCGCATCGCATGCATTTGTGACGTTACTATAGTACTTTTCTATTATTGACGTTTTTAATGGCGGTGTGTCAGACTTTGTATATATAATCCGTCATTACTTTCTCTTCTATTTTAGAATTTGTATACTGCAAATTGAAATGGCTGCTATGATGGTCACTATATGTGGTATTTAAAATAAAAAATATGCAAAATGGTTTAAACTAGAGAATTATTTGGTACATAAATTTTTTTAAATATTTATAAAATTATTTACAAAATATTTGAATAAAAATAATATAAACTATTTAATATTTATGTGTTGTATTCCTCCTAAATAATATTGAAATGATGCTTTTTTTTTCAAATGAAAATCGTATTTATCCACTGTGAATTTTATTCTTAATTACAAAGTCTTTTCTAATCTATAAAAAGCCAAAACTAATCCCTTTAATTAATAGCATAATTGCAATAACTTTCTACAATCTAAATTGAAAGTTGAATACAATATAAGTTATATAAAGTTATTAAAATAACCTTCGATATGCAAATTGCGTAGTTAAATACACACACACACACACACATAAAGGTCAAGTTATTAATAACTGTATTTTCAGTACTTAAAAATTAAGATATATACTCGCAGCCTAAATATTAATTAAACATATGAAAATGTAAATCAATTTTCATATCCCAAAAAAATGATAGACATAAAAGTTAATAAATAAATTAAGCAATTAAAAATTTAATAACTATACGTTCTCGAAAAAGTGAAAGGAAACAAATTTCTAAAATAAAAAAGTGAATAAAGGATTTCTCAAAATTATAGTAGACAGTCAGTCAAATGCTATTTGAACAAGTTATCATTTTTTTCTTTTTTGGGTAAATTAAGTTTCTGTGGTAACTTTATCAGTTTTATTGGAGCTGATTAAGCATATGTAACTAAAATCACCATGCAAAAATGGGCGGTTTGATCCAATTGATTATCTTGACTCAAACACCCTCCAATTGTGGTTTAAGAATAGTCCTCTCAATTGCCCTAAGACTGATACATAAGACAGTTTGACGTGACTAATGCCTTTCTAAATGACAATTTACATGAAGTTTAGGTCGGACAGCCCTCAGGCTTCGAAACATTTATTTTGGTCTAGTTGCGAGTTTGGTCTAGGGTTTGGTTTGAAAAATTAACATCTGCCTTTATATCAATTTGGTTTTACTTCGGCCAAACTGTGATAAGTAATTATTGGAAGTTGAGGATTTTATAAAGTGGTAAAGTTATACCTTTTTCAGTGTTTTGTATTTTTTGTAATTTTTTAAATTTTTTTACAACAAATTCCACCCCTCGTCTAATTAGGATTATTCTCTGAAATTGAAGATCTTGTAAAATGATAAAGATTTACCTTTTTTAGTGTTTTGTATTTTTTTTACAACAAACTCCACCCCTTACCTCTCTTTCTCATTTTAACAACTTCATAAGATCCTCTACTTTAGAGGATCTTGATTCGTAATTATTTATCCACAGGGGCAAATCAACCTCGTTTGTATTAGTATGCACAGATGACTTTATTGTAAGTCAATCTGAAGAAAGATGTGAAGCAACAAGGGTTTACTGGGCCTTGATGTGGATGACAATTGGGTCTATATCAGGTTCAATGTGTGCTTTGATTTTAATATATTTTCCTGATCATCCAAGAAGCAAGGTATTTTATCTAGATCAAATCCACAAGCTGAGTATAGAGTACTTACTAATTTGGTGACAGAACTGTCATGGATGCAATCCTTACTCAAAAAATTAAAGGCTAAAAAATACCCCAGGTTCCCGCAGTCCACCATAACAACGTTGGTACTATATGATGATGAACTCGGCCAATCTTGTCTAACACTCACTCCTAAACATACAAAGATTGAGAGGGAATAGCAATATCTAACTTTTAATTTCCATTGGTCACAGCACAATGAGTTTGAGAGGGATTGTTAGGTAATATTATAATGCTCTGTTTGGTTTATGAGATAATTTTTATGAGCATGAGATTATTAGATAATATAACTGTATAAGGGCAAAGAAGAACAAACGAACGAGACAAGACACTAGCTGGAAAAGGAAACAACAATATGATGATCATATAATGGAAGAAGGACATTTCAATCATTTAAGAGATGCATTTTTGAAATGTCAGCCTATTTCATTATTTTTTGGATGTCCCGATTCATTCAAACTACAAAATAAAAATTGTTGGTTAAATGGAATGATAATAAAAAGATCTAAATAAACATGTGTAATATTAGAATTGATACTTAGTTGTAATATCTTAATAGCGGTTACAAAAATCATAATTAAGATAATATTTAAATACAATTTATTTAACTACAGTTAAATTTTAAGAACTAACTGCAATTTTAGCAAAACTACAATTCAGGGCTTGTTTGAAATTGTTTTTGTTTTAATGTTTTCAAAACATATGTTTTCAAGAATAAATTTTTGAGAATAAAAAAATTAAAAAATCTGTTTGAATCATTATTTTAAAAAGTATTTGTTTTTTATTTTTTACTTGATTCTGTAGAACAAAAATTATAAAACACTTAAAAAGTGTTCTGAGTTTTTTGTTTTTGAAAACAAAATTTTATTTTTTTGTTTTACAAAACACTTCATTAAAAACACATTTTTAAACAGATTTTTTTATTTTTTTATTCTTGAAAACAAAAAAATTGTTCTGCAGAAGGTTGGTGAGATGGTTCGGATAAATTGAATTAGACAAGTGTTCTAACCGCGGTTTGAATCCAAGCCACAGTTAGACCCATCTATGCTGAGTAAATGACCCTAACCCGAATGCTACCCCGTCGTTCAGAAACGTTGTTCTCGCTCCGTTCATTGCTGGCGCCGCGAGAGTTTCTGCACTTCTGTTCAGCTCGAGAGTTCTACTTTTCGCCTGAAGGTAAGGTATTTTTGGTCTTGCTTTTTGGATCTAGGTTTTATGCACCTCATCTCACCAACCTTCTGCTGTAGCTTTTGATTTCTTTCTACTTTATCTCAAATCTTGCTTTTCAAATCCTTTTTTTTTTTTCTTCTGGTGATTTTGATTTCTTTATATTTTATCTCACTCTCACCAATGGATACTTCCTCATTATTTTCCTCTGCTTCCGTTCAATAGCACTCTCATGAAGGATGCCAATAGTGCCATTGATTTGCTGCTTCTTGTTCTGTTCTGGTTTATTTGTTGCTTGAAGGTCAGTTTCTTCCTCCTTCCTCTGCTTCTAATTTTGTCTCTGCTGTTTCTTTTTCCGGTTCGCTATGATTAAATTTCAGAAAGCATTTGCTCACAATGTTTTTGTTCGCGATATATATGTATATGATTTTGGATTCATGGTTGTCACGTGGTCTTTGCTCATTTAATCCAAACCAACCATGTCCTGTTGTCTTTGATTCATTCTGTCTTAATTTTGAATCTCCATTTAAGCTAAAGATTGAAATTAAATGGATATATGTATACAGCACTTCTGTGCCTATAGGACGTTTGAAGAAATGCCACAATGAAGAAATGTCCATTTCACTCCACTCGAAGAATACTACTTAGCAATAATGGAATTTATTTTAAAATTTGAGTTTGCAATAAAGGAATTTTCAAATATTCAGTTATTGGAGTTGAACTGATTAAAAAATATATGTTATGATAGTTATAGTATTCTAAGTCCATTTTCATGACTTTGAATATGGGGAATTCCACTGATTTCGTTGGTTTATGTTGAAGATGAATGTTTGAATTGATAAGAAAACCATATTCGAATCAGCCAAATCTTGAGGATCAATTAAATTACAAAAATTGAGGAGTTAATAGATTTTTGTTGATGACAATGACCGAGGAATTAATGTGGACATAACTCTGGATTTTATTTGTAAAAATGTGCTGAATTGAAGTTTTTTATATGCAAATTTCTATGCTTCCAAATGTTTACGGAGGTCTGTCTAAATCTCTCTTTCTCCTTTGTTTCCAATTCTTCTTCTAGGTTTTCTTCATCTTCATCTTCATCTCCTCTGTCTTATGAGTCTATTTCTGCTATCTGCCATCGTATGTTGTCCAGGTCCGATACTTATGTGGAGAAGTAATTTGAATTTAAATTTAAATGTATGGCTCTGAATAATATTGCTATTGACATTAACAAAGCTCTCAAGCCATAACAGGCTACATGGTTCCATATTTCATATTCGTTATTATTCCATTGTGTAAAATTGAACGACTTTTGCACAGATAGAGTGTTCCTTGGCTATGTGGTCTTTGCAACCTCAAGTCAAGGGCTATCGGGCAACGTTATGCTGGTGACCAGGAATTTTATTTGGCATCTTTAATCTACTCTCTCCAACGAAACCTCTTTCATAACTTACAATTGAACTACTGTGGGATTGGAAAACACCCCTAAATAACTTTAGGATGTTTCATTGAAACCTTGTAACCATGAAAGCTCTAAGTCAACCTTATGTTTGTTTTTATTAGGAAAAGTGAAGCAGCCACTACATTGCTTCATAGAATTTCAATACCATTACTTCTTTTGGTAGCATTCCAATGCTGCTTGGATTATTTATATGTCTAAATATGAGTAATGATGTTATGGGTATATACTATGTTATGCTTTTCTAGGTTAATTTATGTTCAAGGAATGAGTTATCTTAAATTGAAGTCTATTGATGTTCCTGCACCTTATGTCTAATGGCTTAGCAAGAATACAATAGTTTTTGGATGGTAGATTTAAATTATTTTAAAATTGTCTTACTAATGCAAGCTTTCCATTGAATTTTTTAATATTGAATTGTATATGAAGAAATGGAGTTTTAACTCTTTGAACAGTTTCATATTGTTTTTCACCCAACAATCCGAGGTTGTAGCATAGAAACAATTGCTTCTGTATGTGATTCAGTACATGATGGTCATTGTTCTTTTTCTCTCTGCTTCCGTTTTCAGTTTTCTTTCGTAAATGATGAGCTTTTCATATATTATACATAGAAATGTGACAGTAACATTACTTTGAATGGAGAATGGAAGGTGTAGGAGTAACAGAAGTACTGGTTCCAGCATAGTTCTTGCGCGTGGGTTGGAACACTCTAATCAAGGCAGCCACACAGCAGTACATATAGAGGTGACTTGAAAATCTCTGCTTCTCTTTTGGAGCCTCGTTGACATGGACCTCGGCTCTACTTCTCTTTTAGACCTATTAGTGTGTCAATAGTGTATCACTTGGGCTCAGAGGGAATAAGAACATAAATTATTTGTAGGCTGAGCAAGGCTTTGTGCAAACTATAAACTTATCAAGTTTCATTTTTCAAAACTATTTTATGTTGAATTTTATGGCCAAAGAGAAAAAAAAAATTGTGGTGTACCTATAATTTGTGTATATCAATTTTGTATTTGTGCATTGAAATGTGCTAGCATGTTGAAGTAGATTTTTTTTTAAAAAAAAAGTTTAGCAGCGGTTTCAGCCACGGCTAAAACCTACACAATTTACAAATAAACCATGGTTTAATCATGGTTCTATTAACCACAATTAAATCATGATAGTACTATGGTTAATATAAAAACCTTTCTTTAAGTTTTTCTCGAGACATCTAAAAATTTAATATAGAAGAGAAAAGTTTGAGCTCATCAAACTTCATAATATTCTCTCAAAATACAAGAGTTAATGCACACAAAGTAATTGACATGTTCAAGCATAGACAATATAGTTTTAGGGCAAAATGATTAGAGTTATGTTTTCTCTTAGTTTGTTATTAAAAAGATCTTCAATATATACTTCAATTTTTAGTATGGTGACCATTGGTGGCAGCTGCCTCAATCAATGCATAGATATGTTCTAATAGTCAGGAATTTGACTTTAATGCTTCCAATCAATCAACATTTAGTGCAATGTCGCACCCCACAAATTTAAGTAAGTTGGGCAGAAGACAAACCATCCCCTACCATAAGTCTATTTGTATTGACAACCTCCTCAAAATTTAGAGAGTATCTCTAAATTGTAACTTCATATAATAAATTATGGATATTATTTTCGAATCATATAAAACATATACATTTTTTTTAGGTGACTTTTGTAAAAATTTCGGCAGAGTCTCCTTTATAATTTAGATCTCCCAATATTTCTACAATCTGTCAGCTAAAACAATACACCTAAAAGGAACAATCCGTATTCATTCAGACAAAAAATGAGCTTCTAGGGAGTGGGGATACCTTATCTATGATTCAGTGGAGTCAACTTTACACTGTTTAGTACAAAATAGATTACACGCATATGAACAAAATGCACCCACATGAACGATTGCAGGCTCACCAAAAGAAATAAATGAAAGATCAACAACTAGTAGGCTGTTGATGGTAGACTAAGGTCTGCACTGCTATCTGAAAAAAAAAATTTAAAAAAAATATAGTGAGTTTAACACTCAATGAATAAGCAATACCAACCTTTAAAAATAGGGACAGGGCCTGAAAAAAAAAAAATATATATATATATATAACGCATGAAGCAGGCTTTATGCAAATCCTTTCTTAAAATGCACTGAAAGTATCTAAGCAGAACCAATTAAAACAGATGCAGAGCACATAGCTCGCAGGGAAAATAACTACAGACGCAAGGCATTCAGCTTGCGAAAATAACATGACTCCGCATGTGGTGGCCTACACACGGGGCTAGCACCACCCCTGCTAGTTGAGGTACAAATCATGGTACACCAGGGCTAACATCTACTGTTGTTAGCTACAGGGTTCTAAGCAGATAACCTCATGAAACAATACGTTTTCTCCAAATAGCATTTCAGACAGAGCATCTTTCACATAAGTTCAATACCAGAGTTTCCAGATAACTTAAACAATCTTAAATTTACAAAATTTCATGTTCAAATCAATTTTCAGTAAACATACGTATGATGAAGCATTCAAATTCATAACTCCATAAATATATTTTCAAATTTAGAGCATTGCCAGAAAACTTAGTACAAAACGATTGATAATATTTACACAGGGTCCGCATTACTTACTCACCTTCCAAGATAATACAAAAATTCCTTGCCCACTATTCAGCTATGACTTAATCTCCTGAATACCCTGCAATAGCCACTCACTATATTTGAGAGTGTGAATATCTCCAATTTATCTCATACAGAACTTATCTGATTTTAAAATTTTTCCTCATCTCGTAAGATCAAAGCATAAATGAGAACAAATAAAATAAAATACGCACTTCACATGGCTAAATTCCTCTTCCTACAAATAGGAGAATAATTATGGTTGCTGCTCTTAACCTCATTAGCTTGGTCTATTTGAACAAAATTCTAGGAAAAGAAAAGAACATGGGTATCTATTCTTCATTTCTCTAGCATGCTATAGATATGTATATGATTTCAAGTAACTAAATCCACCATCCTCTCCTCAATTTCATGCCCTTCATACCCATACAATACACACAATATACATATATAGGGATATAGATCTGTGTATACATATATGTCCATATATGGTAGAAGAGCATTTTGGATTTTACATTCAAAGATTGAAATTCGCTCAAGGGAGGAAAGAAAATAGAACCATGACAATCTTGTGCCCTTTCCTCCCTAATTCCACTAAGGAGCTAGACTAAAAAACCAAGAAATAAAGAAAAACTCATACCATATCCACTCTGCAGCAAAACACGTGAAAGGGGAGCTTATTCTGCACAAACAAAGATTGGCAAGTAAGAAGAAGCACAATAGAAATTTGGTTTTTAAATTAGGAAGTTTATGCAAGAGAAAAAAAATGGGAGCAACCACCCTATAGGAAGATCGAAATACATTTTAACATAAAGAAAACTAAGATTTACTAACCCAAAATCATCCTCTTACACCAAATTTTGGGATGCACAACACTTTTCCCCTAGCTTGCTTTACACCAGAAAAACGCACTACAAAACTAAGAAGCAGGGGAGGAAGACGCTTTTAAGATGGAACTAGAAGAAACAATACACACAGCGGAAACTCCAGACCTACAGAAAGAATTTATATGGCGTTAATCTACCAGCAAACCAGCA
The DNA here is from genome assembly GCA_026724425.1 of Erythrophleum ivorense. Lineage (NCBI taxonomy): Eukaryota > Viridiplantae > Streptophyta > Magnoliopsida > Fabales > Fabaceae > Erythrophleum > Erythrophleum ivorense. The sequence continues at coordinate 2,606,161 of JAIUCV010000034.1, read as the reverse complement.
GCGAAGCTCAGCATATAACAAGGAGAAAGCAAGTAGCAAAGAAAATCGAACCAGAAAAAGCAAAGTGATAGTGAACAGGGGAGAGGAGGGGCAGCTCTTTCCAGTGTAATTTCTACTACTTCTCTTACCAAAAGGATGGAAGTAGGTGAAGGTTCTATGCTATAGAAATTGAGTGGTAAAATGACGTGAAACTCCCAGCTTGAAATAGATATAAAAGGGGTATATACGGGATACTAGGACTTTGCAAAAGAGGGGAAAAAACAATTGATGCATGGCAGCTTCAGAACCTATATTTGAAAAGTCAAAGTTCCAATATATATATTCATGCACGTCTAGTCTTTACATGCAATGTCTTTATTTCTTATTCAAATAGCCTTTATTCAACTTAAGTCATTGCCTTTATGTGTAGGATAGTTGACTTAAGTGAATATTCATAAAGGTGGTTTCATTTTTGCTTTCTTCAAACAGCTAGTTTCCTTTTGTCCTTCCTAAAATTCTGGACTTTCTTTTTTCACTCCTAAGCAAAATTATTTTACTAATGTTTCAAATAATCGACTTAATCATAAGATTAATAGAGAATAAATCAGAGTTAATAATTAGACCCATCATCTGAAAACTTTTCTTATGAATATTTATATTAAATGCATGAGTTATATTCTTTCAAAAACTTAACATATATTGTTTTTAATAATCTTTCCATTAATGCATATTTATATACTTCCTTGTATGATTATTTCTACAATGTTGTAAAGTTTAAATAAAACTTTTCATAAATAATTTTAGTCCTAAAATCCTTTTCCTAAATTCATTTAGGTAACTAAAATCATCCAATGATTTCTACACACTTAGAAGCACTAAGAACAAGATTGAATAAACAAATCATACTATAAATTTTTGGTAAAGAGAGTAATTATAACCTATTACATGCTAGGGTTCATCATAATCCCAAACTAAGAAGATTGGCTACTCATTAAGCAAAAATCCAACAATAAACCAAAGACAACAATCAACAACATCAAGGAAAACAAAGGAAAGAAAGAGGGAATAGAGAAAACTAATGAAGATGGGCTTCTTTTCAAACCCCCAAGCATTCCTTGTCTTTGAAATATCTCTTCTCAGCCTCTTCTAGCCTCCAATAAACCTAGAATGATGGCCAAAAGCAAATGGAGGAGATATATAAAGCAAAACCTAGCTGAAATTAGCATAAAAAAAGATTGCATATTGATAAGTGTGAATTGCATCATGACACAAAATTTTACATTAGGGCAAAGCAAAAATGTCAAAATCTATTTCATGACGTAGTATAATATTTTATGTTGTGGTGAAGATTCCTTTTTGAGGAATTATTTTTAACTTCCATCAAATTGAACCATGACATAAAATTTTATGTCACGATGCAATTCCTTAAATTTCCAGAACTCCCACATTGAAGTTTCTAAACTCCAAATTTCCAATGCTCTTGCCCAAAAATAACCCACGCTCAATTTTTCTTGTATTTAAACCCTATAAAAGGGCAAAATATGAGTAACTCACAATTTAACCAAAATTAAGCCAACATTTGTCACCGATGGTATGAAAACTTGTGTATTGAGCTATAGATCTTATCTATATGCATTTTTACTATAGTTAGCCATATTTACCATAAAATTAGAGTATTGAGCATATATTTCTTAGTACAAATGTGCAAAATAACATAGATGATTAAGAGTTAACAATGTGCACAAATGTGTTCAACTCAGTCATATTAATGTCATTGTGATTTCTTTTAGGTTAAGGCAATTGGAGGGGTAAGTGATATTCCCCCTTAACATAATAGGCAAACTCTTGAGATTATAATTCTAAATGGCTTGTAATTATCATACATGAGGGAGTGCTAGTCTCAAGTTTACTGTGAACTTGAGCTTCTGAGAACATGACTCTTACCCATTGCCATGGTTCTTTCTTCGAAACCATATTTGATAAAGAAACATAACTACTTTTCCATAAATGCTACAAGTACACATATTTCTTATTTTAAAACAACATAAAACAAACAAATATTTTAGAAATTTTTTACAGACGACACAACCGTAAATTATAAGTATTTTCTCTTTCTTCTTTGAGCACAATTGTATTTCTTTCAATAACAACGAACGGTGGTCAATCAAAATTCTCTGCTTCCTAAATGTAAGTATTTGTACCACACCAACTACCAAGGATACGTGTTTTCTGTCGTTGATTACAGTAACAACACTCATAATTGTCATAACACAAATCCTATACAGCTATACTAAATCGTGGCTGCATCAAGATAATGCTATAATTACTTGAAAATTTATTTACTTATTTGTTTTTTTGTTAAGATCAAGTACAGCTACATCAGCGACTGTGAAAAATTTTATCTAGAGTAGTTTTGTATACCAAGAACATTTTCAATGGGTTTGGATCTTGGTTAGATGATTAATTAGCAGATTTTAATCAATTTAGTGGAACCCTAGGATCCTATAAAAGTCATACCATCTGTGTCGAATCTTATTTATACACTTTGATTAATAAACTTTTGTTTCATTTTCTTTCACTGTTCTATCAATCGATCGTAATGATTAGAAAAATGACCAAGAAACCAATAACGATTCCAATTGACTTCCAAAGTGGACAAATGAGAAAATTTTCTTCATTTTATTCCAGTACTTCGAGGGCTTCAAAAAATTTATTTGTGAGAGGAAAAGACCCTTGCTTCCAAAACCATGATTCTCTCGCCTTGTTCTCTTCAAAAATTTTGTACACAAATCATACACACACACACACACATAAATATGGAAAAGATATGTGTATGCCATGATTTTTCCAAATAAAAAGGTTAAAAAAATAAGCAAAAATAATTGTAGAGAAGCATGCCCAGGAAAACAAAATGAGTAAAGCTAGAAAGGCATGGAGAAGACGAAGATAAGAATCTAGGAATGAAGCACAAATGAGAAAATTTCCTTGATTCTAACTACCAAATAATTTCGAGGGCTAGAAAAATTAGTTGATAAGTGAAAAGAATCGTTTGGGTTTTAAGTCAAAACCATGATTATTCTCATCCTTTTTTCAAAAACTATTTATGAGAATCATGCACAAGAAATAAGCCACGATTTTTCAAAGGAAATTAAAAAAAAATACTAAAAAATATTCAAAAAAAAAATGAAAGACAGGAAAAGAAAATAAGTAAAGATAGAAGGCGTTGCTAAATGAGAGAATCGGGTAGGAAATCTGAAGATTTACAAAAACAAAAAAACAAAAGGAAAAGCAACAAAGCAAGTTAATTACCATCTCAGGTTCACGTGAAAATCCGAAACTGGATTTATTTCTTCACGGTTTTCTCCTTCAGAATCAGAGAAGATGATTTCTGAGCGTAAGATTATTTAGAATTTGAGATTTAAGAGAAGAAGTGGGAAAGAAACAGTCCTTTTGAGATATGCAGACTGTGGACCGAGCAAGGTAACTGTTGCTGCATGCATTGCCATTTGGTATAGGTTGTGGTCTTTCCTTCTATTCTAAAAGTCTCTTTTAGTAAAAGTATTTAGGGTGAATAATATTTTATTTGCTTGTATTTTGAATATCTAAAATGATAAATAGTAAAAGGAGGAATAAATTCTATTTGGTAATACTGCAGTATTCCGATACTTTGCAAATTTTAACTAATTTACTATTTTATTCGATCAATGCTGAGAAATTAGTTTAGGTAATTAGAATTCAATATCTATATTGCATCTTTGTATTTTATTTTAATTTTGTTGTAGATTTACGGTATTATTGAGACAGTTTTTGTCAATTGAAATTGAAACTAAGTCTTTTTTCTAGCAATTTAAGAATGCATCTCTCACATGTAAAAGAATAAATTTTCATAGGTACCAACCCTTTGAACCCAAATAGTCAAAGTAAAAATTGCATCTACAAGAATAAATTTTGTTTTAGTTAAGTTGCATTTTGTGTTTTTATTTAGATTTTTATGTTATTAAATTGTTTGATCTTTGTTAAAGGATTATAAAAAGTAATTAGATGAATTTTATATTTTTATAAGGTTAAAAATATGAAGAACAAGCTTAGAAGATTTAGAATACAAAATAGCAAAAGCTGATAAGATTTGTTGGAAAGGAGCTAAAAAGAGGAAAAGAAAAAAAGAAAAAGATGGCACTTAAAAGCATTATTATTCAAAATGTAGTGTCGACACAACACATTTAAGCACCATCGCACCCTATCAAAGAGCAAAACATGTCGCAGTGTAAAAATTATGTGTCATGGCACTTATGACCACTATAGAAAAAAAAAATTACCAGAGCCAAGGTGCTTGGCACAAATTTTGCAAAACACAGCATTTTTAGCTATGGTTTATTTTTTCTCTAAGGGGTTTCAAGAAAAGTTTCGCCAATTCTTTATAAAAGCTATCATTCTAAACATTTTGGGAGGAAAAGAAAGGGTTTGGAACTTCATTTATCATGGGAGAAGCATAGATTTAAAAAAGACTTACGGATTAAATCAATTTTTCTCTTTCTCTTTTTTTTTTGTATTTCTTTGCCCATTTAATTTATACTTTGTTTTTATTGTTATTTATTCTTATATCCATGAGTTAAACTAATTGATTTGGGATTGAGATAAATTCTAACTTGTAATATATTGTAATTATTATATTTATTTGCAACTAATAGTGTAATTTATTTACTCAATCTTTGTGCTTTATGCTTCTAAATATATAGAAATCATTAGATGATTTAGATAATTTAAATAAACTTGGAAAAGGAATTTTTGGAATATTATAAATTGAGTAATGTGAGTTTATGAAATTTGTAATATTGTGTGAATTGATCTACTTGTAGGATAAGAATATACTTACCGACATCACATAGTCATAGTAGGACTGATTTTTTATTAAACTTCTAAATCAATTGTATAAGAAATTATGGATTAGTTAAAGAAATACCTATATGCAATTCAAAAAATGCTTTTAGATAAATTAGAGTCCCAAGCTGGCAATGACGTTAAGGACAAGGTGAACATATGGAATTAGTTCATATAAAATGTTAGGAGAAATCATAATTAGAACCTTTCTACTTTCTAATTTCATCTAAAATAATGTTTTTCCTTTATTTCATTATGTTTATGTGTTTAGTTTAGTTTAATTTTTTTATCACTTTAATTGTTAGCTTAATTTAGATTAGGGAGCATAATTTTAATATTTGGCAATTATTTTAGTGACAAATACTCATGAGAATAATACTTTATTTATCATTATATTACTTGTGCAATATGTATACTTACATATACATTTTCGTAGTGCAACAACGTTATTTGATTTCACTTTGATCCTTTAATTTTATCTCATGTTTCACTTTTATATCCTACTTTTATATTTTTTATTTGGTCTTTTAACTTTTAAAAACTACTTAAATGTTTCTTTCTCTCTAATATCATCAAATTAAAATCTAAGTTGACAAGGTTATCAAAATTAAACCACCAAGGAGCTATATAAATAATAATACACTTTCAAAACTATAATTACATTCATAAGAATGTAAATTGAAAAAACATAGCTACAAAAAAGCTTTGGATTTGATTGTAACCCACATCTGTGATCTATTGCATGGGAGGACCAATTTCTTAACAAGTTTATATCTACACACTCTATCGGTATGCGATTATTTTGTAACCACTTGACCTTATCTTACCAATAGAATTTAACATTTAATATTATTAAGCCATAATTATATCTTAAATAATTAATAATATATGTTTATAAAATTAATGAGCCACTAAGTTTTAAAAAAATTACATTTATCTCATTTGACCTATGTGATATTATTCAACTTCATGGTTTAATAATAAAATAGAAGGCACAAAATATAAGCGAACTCCCTTCTTAAATTGATCAAATCATAAATTATCATTAAGCGAAAACTAATAAGGATTATGGTAGTTGTATGACATTAATTCGACATAATTCCTTACATTTATCACATTATTAGTTTTATACTCTATAAAATCAATAATGGGAGATATCATAATGGTCAAACTATAATGTCTCTTTTTTTGTTTTAATGAAATAGATTGACAAATCATGTCATTCCATTGCTTAGGAGATTTAACGAAGGAAGTGAGAGAATTTCTTTATTATTATTTGGAAGTTATAATAAAATGAATGGAATGAAATAGTTTATAATTTTTTTTTAATATTACACTTATGAAATAAATCCACATACAATAATATCAAATTGGTTTTCTTATTTTCTTATTCACATACAAGAATATCTCATTTTCTTATTCACAATTCTACGTGTCCAACATGTACCTATCATATATATTTTCATAAATAATTAATCAGATTGGTTTTTTAATTAAAAAATAAAATTATAGGGCTCTTATAAATAGTATATCATACCAGAAGTTCAAATTCCTTGGAACCCACCATGGTTCTAAATTGTGGTCGGCATCATGTGATGCGACCACAATATTGGTGTTGTGGTACCGGCCGCATTCGCATCAATTGATTGCAACGCCTACAATCCTTCTTATACTATCCGCAGTGCCCACAACTGTAATTCTAATGTAACTATAACTGCAATCACAATTTAAAACCATGGAACCCACAGGCCCACAATAAAACATGTATGAACAAAAAATACCCAAAAAAATAAAAAAAATGTGAGAACAAATTTTCATATGATGGCATATTGGGGAGATTTGATTGCACGAACCTAGAACGGTCATTAGAGGGGCTCTCTCGCCATTTTGAATTTCGAGCGGCTTACAGTGTTTACTTTTTTCACTTCCACAATGACTACATTCTCTGTCACCGCTGATCTGCTTCTCCGTATCTTTTTAAAACTCGTAGTTTCTCTAATCCTTCGCCTTCCACCCATCTACAGGTACTTCAATTGTAGCTAATTCTTGGCATGTTTTACATCTTGTAAGTGCAAAAATTTAATTTTATACAATATATCCTAATATATTCTTTTCTTTGATTCTTGGTGATTTAGACCTAACAGTTGATGTCAGTAGAGATGGAGTACCGAGAAAAATGGAGAAAGAATTGCCCAAGCACCAAAGACCGAGTATAGAGTGTGTTTGTGTGGCCAGTGGAGAAACCTAATTATGAAGTTATATTTGTAATTTGTAACACAAGTCATTTCATTCTTGACCCTCTCAATTTTAAAAAACCCAAAAATTAGGGTTTTGGATAAGAGAAAATTTTGGAGACTATCCTTTACCATTTCATTCCATCCAAAAAAAATCTCAAATAAGAGTTCAACTTATTCTAGCCATTTCATTTAATTCTTTACCATCCATCTAAATACTACCTTGGTGGTAACTGTATCGCAACTAAAGGTTTGTTGTAGTGCCAACCATTAGAGGACTTTTAGTCAGCCACTAGAAGTTGGCTTTAGAGGCAACCATTGAGTATTATCACAAAAAGGAATACTTTTAATGATGACAATAGTTGGCTTTAGTGGCAACCATTGACTATCGTCAAGAAAAGAAAACTTTTAGTGACAGTTGCAGTTGCCAATAAAATTGGTTTTAGTGGCAACTATTAATTGTTACCATAGAAAAGAGAACTCTTGGTGGCAACTACAAATTATTTTGTCATTTTTTGAATTATTTAAATGTAGTTTATAATCTTGAAACAAATGGTTATAGACAAATCCTTTAAGCCTCTAATAATATAAATAATAGAAAGAATTAGAGTTAAGAACCCAAAATTAAAATATTTATCTTAAAAGACTTATTATCATTAAGTTTAAGGAGTTTTACTTAAAGTCAGTAATAATTTATCTTAAAATAATGGTAATAGGTCCTTCAAAATAAATATTTTTAACTTTAGTTCTTTAACTCTAATTCTCCTTAAATAATCTCACAATATAGCATTCAAAAAAGATTTAATAAAAATAGCAAATGATAAACAAAATATCATTATGTACAATGAAATAATATAATATCCAACATGATAACTGTGTCCAATTAGGAATACCGAAACATCAGTTTTAGACTACATTTTATGTATTACACCTTATGTATTGAATGTTTCCATACTTCTCAACATCCTTTAGGTATAGCACTTGAGTCTACATAGGTCTGCAAAAGGAGTCGCTGATTAAAATGTGTTAAGGCATATCAAAGGTCTAGACCTGAGATTAATTATCACTCAAAAATATCTCTTGTATGAGATTTATCAAGTCAAAGCATCACACAAACAGAAAATATGCAAATCTAGATTAATCTGTCACAAATCAAGATTGGCAAGAAGAGTAACAATCTCATAAAGCTACAAGAAGGAAGAAACTCAATTCCAAGGTATTTCTACCCTACAAGCACAAACCCAAGATAAAGGAAGATAATCCAATTGACAGCCATTACACTCTTCCAAAGGATATATAGGTATAAGCATTTTACTCCGCCCACAGCATATAAGTTCCAACATCAATTCCATTGAGGGAAAATTTCAAGATGCGAAGCTGGAATTTATTCAACTTTCTACCCAGTATGGGACCACCACAATCGAAATGAACTTGAATTTCATTCCATACTTCTATGCAGGAGTATGGGACCACCACAGTCAAAATGAACTTGGATTTCATTCCATACTTTTTATGCAAGATGGACCAAATATAGCGACAAAAATGGACCAAACACAGCACATTGGAAAGAGATTTTGTACATATCCTGAATTTTAATACCAAGTCAGAATGTAACACGGTGACCTCTTACATGATTGAACGAATTTTTAGCCACAGAATTTAGCATGACTTGAACAGAAATTTAACACTTAAACAAGATGCAAAACAACAAGCTCTAAACCCACTCTGATTCAGGAACAAAAATACATAGAGTAAGGAGCGTCAGCAAAATTTAAAAACACATTTCATACTAGAAGAAACCATTCAGAGTTGACCCGACATCTTGTGAGAAGATAAAACCAAAAGCATAAAGGTGAACGGTGAACCCATATTTAAGCTCTAAAATCATCTCGACAAGACACAGCATTGACAACCAAAGAATAGTAGCATCTAAATTCTAATCCCAAGTTGAAACAGAGCAAATAATGAAATCTTAGCCCAATATTCAGAATATAATTCCATATATAACAGGACTCCTAAACCAGCACACACATACAGGAATAAGGCATGGGATAATACCTTTGATGTCTGTATAAAATTTTTCTTGCAATCGCCAGACGTTGGACGAATTTGTCCCTGTTAACAAAGATATATATAGCAAATATCAGTCTTAGAATTTCACCATTTAAAAGTTGATAAAAGAAATGAAGAATACCTGTAGGATGATGGGCATTATGGCACCTAATTGGGCTTGGATCCTCTGGTCGATCTCATCTTGCATCCAGTGCTGAAGCTGAGCTCTCTTCTCCTGAAGTTTCCTTTGCATTTCTTCACGCTCCTCTTGAAGCTTCCTTTGCAGTTTTTTGCACTTCTCTTGAAACTCCCTTTGAAGCTTCCTTCCCATTTCTTCACGATCTTCTTGAAGCTTCCTTTCAATTTCTTCACGCAAATGAGAGAGGGAATCTTTCAATAAAGAAGAGAAATGAGAGAGGGAATTGAAAATTGAATATCCCAGGTTTGTACAGTCCACAATGACAACCGCTGTACTATATGATGATCGCGGCCAATTTTGTCTAACACTCATGTACCATTTGACATGTAGTTTGTTTCCTATGAAGATTTGATGGTAGATGCCTGCCTTAACCAAGGGAGTATCTAACTTTAATTTCCATTTATTTAGGGACAAACTCAAAGTTCACAGTTACAGCACAATTACTTTGAGGGGAATATTAGGTAATATATGAGTAGTTAGGCTTCTATATATTCAGTTTTAGTTAGTTAAGGAATATAGAACAGTGAACAAGCACTATATAATCCAATCAAAATCAGATTCTCCCCCAATAGTGCAAAATCCAACCTTACACCCCACGATCAAATGTCTTGAAGGGCAGTGGGAGCTATAAACAATGAAAGAAAAGGTTTGAAGGACAGCCGACAGGGTGACCAAGGATCTAAATTGCGGAACACGTTACATGAATGCAACCACAATATTACAAATGCGGTCTACACTATAACTCGCAACTCATTTTATAATGCAACGCAGTTGCAACTGTAATTTAAAACCTTATGGGTGACCTTAAATGTAACCCTATTTGGATTCAGGGAATCCCATATCAAAAATAGTTTCAAAAAGTCTAATGTGAATTTTAAAAAATGAAAAGCTATATTTTGTGCTAATAAGAAATTATTATAAATTTTAATCAACATAATTTTTTTGGGGAGTCAATAGTAAATAATAAAAAAGGTACAACTTTTTTTTTTCAATCAACAGAAGCTAGACATGTGTTCAATTGCAAAATAATAATGTCATTATAGTAAATTCTTGTATCCAGATCCCATCATGAAGACTCCAAACCTTCATTCCAAATTTTCAAAATGGAGGAAAATTCGATTGACGGTCTATAATAGCTATCATTTACTGCAGGTTTGAGCTTCAAGATATTGAGCTTGCACATTTTCTTTCCTCAATTTCACACATAAGATAATGCAAAAATACAAATACACCCTTTTTAACTTTTAAAATAAAAATTAGCCAACTTTTAACCTTCAACATTTAAAACTTCACATATGTCATCAACAAATATGCTATATTGCACCCTCCTTTTTTCACACGCCATGCATCCAAAGGCATTAAAGTAGATAAGAGTGGTTTAAAATAAATAATAATAATTAAAAAAAAAACCATTGCATAAGATGAAATACTCCAACCCTAAATTTGAAAATTCCCAAAATACTAAAAGATGAAAGTTTAGGAGATTAATTTTTTATTTATAAAATAGAGAAAATGTTTGCAAATGACTAAAGGGATATATTTGCATTTCTTTCCTCGAATAATTTAAAAGGCTACCTTCCTTTGACTCCTCCTTATTATCAAAGGGGTGCATCATATTACACCAAGCTTCAGCAAGGAAGTTTCCGACAACAATTTCAGCTTCACTCTTGTTGGACCCAGTATAAATCTCTAATTTTCTGAAATGTTTGGTAATAACAATATGTAACATCATGATGAATAATAGTAATGAAAAGGAAGGAATGAGTTAACTCAACCTTGTATTTATCCAAATTCTAGTATAAACTCACCTTATATTCTTCTCAGCCTCACCCTGGACACAGGCTTGGGAACTTGGTGAAATTATTACATTCTCTTTAGCCTCTGATTTCTGAGAATATCAAAGTAAACCATATATAAATATGTATGTGTGTGTAAATATAACAGTATACATTGATAAAATAATTGATATGAATAAATTATCTCTAACAAGTTATTAAGATATTAACTCACTTTCCTTTCCTCAGCAATGATTTCTTGCTCCTTTTCTTTTCTTCTTCGTCCAGGACGAATTCCATGCACGTAATACCTTTCGATCTCTTTCAGTGATCGACACCTTATGTTGAGCTCCTTATGACGATAGAACTGCAACGAAAACAATATCACCAAAGACAACTTGTAATTATATTATAATATACATACATATATATATATATATTAGTTATATCACAAGAAATAATAAGTAATATATATGAAGGAATATCAACGATATACCTTATCAACTACTCCATTTCTTCGCGTTCTAGGTTCACAAATCCAACCCTCAGGCGTTTCGGATGGTTTCCTCTAAGTGCATTAATAGCCCAAAAGAATAAGTCAATACACACGCGCGCACACACACAAAGCAAAAAAGGATGATGATTGAAAACAAAACTAAATTGCTAAGTGTGCACCGTACAAATATAGCTAGTTGAATGTACAATGTTCAATCAATGATTTAGATTCGTTTGTAATATTTGACATTACCAAAATACGATTCCATTGCTTAATTTTTACAATCATTCACTTATTTATCTGTCCCATGGTGTTAATTGGGTATTCGCTCTAACATTACGTACTTGAGATTACCAAAATACTATCCCATTGCTTAATGCCCTACTTGGCCTCCTCTTCATTACACCTAATCATTTGCCCTAAAAGCTAAGAGTCTATAAATTAAGGAAGAAATTTCAAGAAACTTATAAAGAATATAAATTTTAAAAACAAAATTAATATATACCTTCTTCCTTGAGATAGAGGTGACAGCATCATCACCTGGCCGTTGATATGACAATGGAACCGCAGCGATCACTTTTGGGGTTGTTTCGGAATTGGGCTGCATTGAAACATATTTAGAGATGTTTCTATGCAAGTCAATTTTATTATAAAGAGAAATTGTCTTGTTGAGATACTTGAGAAAAACAAAAACGGAACTTTCTTATATGTACAAAATTAAAGTTCACTGAAAACTGACATAAAGACCCAAAATCCGTATTGAGCTAACCATATAGATCTCATCTAATGATAACTAACGCTTATGATCTAATCTATGTAAACTAAGACTATAACTCCCGTTTAAGCAGTACATTTCTCTAAGATTGTAATCTTAAACAGATTAGAGCTAAACACCCAAGGAGGATTCAATTATGGAGAGAAAAAGTAGTTATATTGTGAGAATGATTATCTTTAACTATTGTTTTCTTCTTACCTTCTTGGGTTCGGTGTGAACCCTGGAGACGTTGCAGTCTACTTTGCCATATAGGAGGAAATTGTAATCATTCACCTAATGTTTACTCCCAATTGCAATATCCTATCAATTTATAAGAAAATCAAAATTAATCGACGCCACCCTGATCTACTAGGCCCATGCAATAACCCACTCTAAATCATAAGTTAAATCTAACAAGATTGAACGCATGTATATTGCACATGCTACTCCCTTTTTACCAGAATATCAATTCCCCTTCACAGGTTTATATTCATTCCCATAATTCCACTCTTTCAATTCTCAGATCAGTTAGCGGTTGTGATGGTCTGCTAAAGGCAGAATTATGTGCACTCATGTGTTTAGCTCAGTTATAATTAATCCTTGATTTGGACGGTAGGAATATTTTTTGCACTGAGGCTAGTAGATTAGAGATTAATTGCAATTTCTTTTAGATTGAAGGCAATTGAAGTAAGTGATATTTACCCTTGGTCATAGTAGGCAAACTTCTGAGATCATAATTAACTCTGAATGACCCGAGCTCAAGAGAGACTACCATGTCTCAAGTTTGTGATGAGCCCGAGCTACTAACATGTTTCTTTCTTCGAAAGGATATTTATTTGATAACGGAACATAACTACTTTTCCCAAAAATAAGTATTTGTACCACACCAACTTGGAAGATAAGTGATTTCTATAGTTGATTAGAGTAACGATACTCCTATAATTGTCTTGACACAAATCATACATAGCTAACTAAGAAGCACCGATACGGGTACGCGTATCGGGTACGATACGATACGATATGTAAGATACAATAATTTTTAAAATTTTAGGATACGGGTACGGGAATATATATATTATATAATTATATATATATATATATATATTCAATAATCTAATATATTAAAAATTAGATTAAAAATTAAAGGTAACTTTGGTTAGAACTTGAAAGTGATATAGGTTAACAAATCATTGACTTCTGCAGCATTATATACTGTGTTACTATAATTAATATACTGTGATGTTGAATTTGATATTTTGATTATTAAAATATCTCAAATATCCTTGAGAATATAAATCTCATATCTCACTTTAAACTTTCTTAATTAATCAACAAGTAAAGCAAAAGCACTTTATATAAAGGTTAAGAATCACTTATTTAATAGTTATGTCTTGTAAACTGCTCGACAAAACACTCTTGTAAATTTAGAAGCCGAAAGCTAACTAATCGCGTGTGTGTGTTTAACTGAAAAGCTCTTTTCTATGAAATGACTAATCCTATAACCATATATGCTCTTCCATATGCTCTTCTGTCTTCATCAAATTTAAGCAAACATAGAAACAAGACAGAGAAGAAGGGACGGAGAAGAGATGAAGACGACGGAGGAAGACGCACCTGCCACCAGAGATGAAGACACACCTGCCACCGGAGAAGACAACGGAGGAACAGACGGCTTCACGGAGGGAGGAGATGAGTGACGGCGAGCTATGCAAGGCGAGACGCAGGCGAGCGATGGCGAGCTATGGGAAACTCCAGATCCAGAGAAGAGTGAGGGAGAAGCATCGGGTTTGTTCGACAAAGAAGAAGGGCAAGTTAATGAGGCAGAACAGAAAACGGCATTGTTGGGTTTCGGAGCCGTTTCTGAAACGTTTCGGTATGGAAAAAGCGTTTCGAAACGTACAGAAGAAAAAGAAACGTCCGGGGTACGTTTGTACCCGTACGGTACGCGTATCCGTACTGAAAACGTATCTGGTACGAGTACACCTCCAAAAATGGCGTATCCGTGCTTCCTTGATAGCTAACCTAAATCGTGGCTGCATCGTGATAAAATGCTATAATTACTTGAGAATTTAATGTATTTATTTGTTTTTGGTTATGATCAAGTGCAGCTATTTCAGCGACTGTAGAGAAATTTTTCTAGAATAGGTTTTGTATACTACGAACTTTTTGGGTGGGTTGGGGTCTGGGGGTTAGATAATTAATCAGCAGATTTAAGTCAGTTTAGTGGAACCCTACGATCCTATACAAGTCATACCATCCTGTCTCGAATCTTATGTATTTACTTTGATTAATTGATTGTGCTGATTAGCGAAATGACCAAGAAACCGACAACGATTTCAAATGACTTCCAAAACGCAAAAGCGAGAAGATTTTCTTCATTTTATTCCAGGACTTCGAGGGCATCAAAAAGTTTATCTGTGAAAGAACAAGACCATGCTTCCAAGACTTGATTTTCTCACCTTGTTCTCTTTAAAATCTATTTACAAGAATCATATACGCGCCAAAGAAAAAAAAAAAGAAAAGATTTCTGCAACGATTTTCCCCAAAGAAAGAAGAAAAAAAACAAAAACATTGTAGAGAAACGTCAGGAAAACAAAATGAGTAAAGCTAGAGAGGCTTGGAGAAGATGGAAATAAGGATGGAAAATCAAGGAATTAAGCACAAAAGAAAAAATTTCCTTGATTAATTCTAGTTACCAAATAATTTCGAGGGCTAGTAAAATTAATGGATAAGCTAAAAGACCCCTTTGGGTTTTAAACCAAAACCATGATTTTTCTCATCAAGTTTTTTTTTGGTTGGTTTGTTAACTCTATATGGACGAGAATTATGCACAAGAAAAAAGCCACGATTATTCAAAGGAAATTAAAAAAAATTACACAAAATATTCAAAAAATGAGAGATAGGAAAAGAAAATAAGTGAAGAAAGAAGGGCTTGCAAGATGAGAATAGGGTTGGAAAATATTATTAAAAAAAAAAAGCAACAAAGCAAGTTAATTACCATATCAGTTTCCCGGACATGGTTGGGAGAAAGGTTCATCTGAGGTTCCGAAGCTGGACTCATTTCTTCAGAATTAGAGAAGATGAGTTCACAGTGTGAGATTATTTAGAAATTAAAATTTAAGATTTGAGAGAAGGAGTGAGAAAGAAACAGTCCCTTTGAAATATGGAGAGACTGGGGACCGAGCAAGGTAACTGTTGCTGCATGCACTGCCATTTGGTATAGGTGGCGTGCTTGCCTTTTCCTCTAAAAGTCCCTTTTAGTAAAAGTATTTGATGTGAATAATATTTTTATTTTCTTTTATTTAAATATCTAAAATGATAATTATTAAAAGGAGGAATAAACTTTCTTTGGCAATACTGCAATATTCCGTTACATTTCAAACTAGTTTTTGCGAATTTTAACTAATTTACTTTTTTAAAAAATAATTTAAAAGTGTATCTCCCATGTCAGCTTAATATATTTAAAGGAATAAATTTTTATAAATAATAGTCCTGAGATTTGAACTCAAATAATCAAAATAAAAATTGCAAGTACAACAAGATCAAAACATTGGGCGTCAAAAGAGGAATAAGCTTATATAATTAAGATTTATATATATATACACATATACACATATGTGTGTGCAATTAAGGCAAAAATTAACTTTAGATTATTATTAGGAAATATAATTATAGATTTATATATCTAATAAATGAATTCCATGAAGGAAATATAACGAGAAATAGAAATTAAATTTCTCAAAATAATATTTTATTTTTATATAATTTCATATATAGATATAGATATAGATATATATATATATATAGTTAAAAATGGAAAAATTAATAAACAAGGAAACGGAATAGTAATTTATAGGGATCAGAAGATGAAACTGTTTTGTTCAATTTTTTTAATTGCTAAAATATAGTTTTGATGCCTAATTTTATTTCATATTTTATTTTTGTCTTTTTAATTTTATTTAGCTAATTTAGTCTCTTAACTTTATTTCAAATTTTATTTTCATTTTTAATTTTATTTTGTTCCAATATGGTCATTTAATTTTGCCTTAAGTTTTATTTTCTTCCCTTAATTTCATCTTATTCCAATTTGCTTCCTTAACTATCATAAACAACTCAAATGTTTCCTTCTCACTAATACTACCAAGTCATTTAACAAAAAATTTATGTGACTCCTCAGTAGCTTAATTCCAATAACATCTTGCCAACTTGGATGCTACTTGTCATAATATCATTCTTTGCCACCACCTAAACTCTGTATTTTGTAAATTGTGTGGGCTCTCCTCTTTTCTTACATATTGTTATGTTATTGCTCTAGTCTAACTCATGCTCTTATTTTCTTTCAATTTCCGTAGGTATTATGGCCAAAGAGATTAGGGTCATCATCCATGTTTGTAGATAATATGCCCACAATATCTTGGATTTAACCAACGCAATAGATGGTAGAAAAGGTATTATAACAAGTAAATCCGAGTTGATAAGATGTTATTGTAGTTAAGTTACCAAATAGCCACAAAAAAGACTTATCCGTTAAGCATTTTAGTTTAAGGGTGTTAGATGGAAGGAAACATTTGCATAGCCTTTTAAAGTTAAGGGATTAAATTAAGACAAATGAAATTAACAAACAAAAAAATTATCTGAAATAAAGTTAAAAGGCTAAATTGAAATCAAACAAAATTAAAGAATGAAAGTGAAATCTAAAATAAAATTAAAAAATCAAATTAGAATCAAATAAAGTTGATAACTCCCTAAATTGTTATAGTTTTCTTAATATTTTTAAGAACTTATTATATGTATATTGATTTTTTTATATTTTTTATATATATAATTAATAAATTTTAGTTAAGCGAATGTTTAGTAAGTTTTAATTGTATTTCTTTAGTTTTGAGTTAATGTTTACTTTAGTTAAGTATAAATTATGTTTTGTATTTTTATCTAGACTTTTACGTTGTTAAATTATTTAATCTCTATTAGTATATTATAAATAGTAATTAGATAAATTTTATATTTTTGTAAGGTTAAAATTACAAAGAAATAAGTTTAGAAGTTTTAGAATATAAAGCAACAAAAGTCGAGAAGATTTGCTGAAAAGGGCTTGGAAAAAAGAAAAGGAAAAAGATGGCGCTCTTGATCATTGCATATAAAAATTTAGCTGCGTCGTGACTTTTTGAGCACTGCTACACCACGATGAAGTTCAGGAAAAATGTAAAATGCACCATTTTTAGCTACAATTTTTTAGGGTTTTAGTATTTCTTTGAGGGAAGCCACCATTCTCAAGATTTTAGGAAGGAGAAGGAAGGGTTTAAAGCTTCATTTACCATTAAAAAAGCTTAGATTTGAGGAAAATTCACCAATTAAATTAGTTTTCTCTTCTTCTCTTGCTTCTTCTTGCATTGTTTTGCCATTTGCTTTATACTCTATTCTTAATGTTGCTATTTCTTAGAGTTATGAGTTAAACTTGTTGATTTAGGGTTATGATAAACTCCAGCTTGCAATATGTTATAATAACATTCTTTATTTATAGTTAATAGTATGATTTAATTACTCAATCCTTGTATTTGATGTTTCTGAGTGTGTAGAAATCATTAGATGATTTAGGTAACCTAAATGAATTTGAAAAAGGGATTTTAGGACTTTTCCATGGATTAGGTAGTTTGGGTTCATGAAATTTACAATGTTACGTAGATTGATTCACTTGTAAGATACAAATATACCTATCGGCCTCACATAACTATATTAGGACCTATTCTTGACTAAGCCTTTAATCAATTGCATAAAAAATTATGGATTGGTTAAGGGAATGTTTATAGGTAATTTAAAATATGCTTGTAGGTAATTTAGAGTCCTAGATGATTAATGACATTAAGAGTAAGATAAAGAGAGATAATTAGTTTATATCAAATGCTAGGGGGAATTATAATACCAAATCCTTTTACTTTCTAATTCCTCTAGAATAGTGTCTCTCATTTATTTTGTTATTTTTATATTTTTAGTTTAATTTAACTTCCCATCACTTTCATTATTGGCTTAATTTAGGTTATGGTGCACAATTTTAGTACTTAGCAATTATTTTAATAACAAATCCTTGTGGGAACGATATTCTATTAATCACTTTATCATTGGTGCAATACGTATACTTGCGTATATGCTTTTAAAAAAAGAAACAAGGTTTTGGCACAATTGCTGAAGATTTGTGCACTAAATTCTTGTTAATATTAATATCAATATCACTTAATTTGAACCCAAGCCCTGTTCATTGTGTTTTTGTTGTTTTTAAGTTGTTAAGTATTTTAGTTTGTGTTTTGTTTTTGTATTAGTGTTCTTGATATTTGTGTTTGATTTTTATCTATGTTGTTTTCTTATTTTCAAATATGGATTGCCCATGACTAGCAAAAGAGGTAACTAGTGTTATAAACTTCATAATTTAACTAATTTGACCATTCAAGAAACTGAATTTGATAGGAGGTTTGATGATTATTATGTGCACACTAGTTATGCTAATCATATGATTCTCAATGTTTATACATGATTTATGATAATTGCGGGAAAGGTCACTATAAAGAGCAGTGCTTATATTTTGTGAAAAATGTATAGATAGAAGATAATTTCAATAGGAATCTATATAATTTTTGTAATAACACATATATTCCTAGATGTAGCCATAAGCAAAAAAATTTTTGGAATCAAGTCAAGCTTGTCCATTATATGCAATATACCATTTCCAATCTCCCAATTTCCAAATAAAAGATGAAATCTCCATTCAAGAGCATAATCCTAATTTGGAAGAAATGATTAGGTACTATATAGACAAGTAAGATGCCCATTTGGGCAAGCAAGATGACGCAATTAGAAATTTAAAAACTCAAATAAGCAAACTAGCCAATGTCATCCATAATAATTCATAAGAAAGTCTTCCAAGTGATATGGTAACTACTCATAGAATAGAAAATGAGGAAAAATATGATGAAATTACTTTAAGGAGTGAAAAAGAGTTGCTAGAGGGTTATGTGTGATTTAAGGAGAATTATGAGCAAAGAGTGGAAGAAGAGGGGAGTATTGTGAGGCTAGAAAACCAAAAGATAACCTTCCTAGTGGCCATCGTAGAGGATCATTTTGATGAATTAGAAAATTGTTATAATGAGATGGAAGAAGAAAATGGGACTCCAAGTAACCTCTTGATAAATCCTCTAATTGAATCTTTAGTTCTTACTGAAAGGAATCAAAAAGATTTTACTAGATGTTTGAGATATTTAGAGGCTCCTAAAATTTTTCAAGATGAATTAAAATTGGAGCTTCCTATTATGTTAGCCAAAGTATGTTTTCCAATGAAGCCAATAGGTGAGGAATCACATCTTCTCAAAGGAAAAGAACACCCATTCCTACTGAAGCCTACTTACCCAAGGAAGAAAAGGAATAAGGCAATTATAGTTTTTGACACCTATGATTAGATTCTGATGTAAAATCAGGTTAAAAACTATAAAACAAACACTTCTCAGAGGGCAACCCAAGCACAAATTAATAAATAATATATATGAGTAAAATAAATAAATAAATAAATTTATTTTTTAGTTTTTCTAACCTCCAACTTTCATTCTTTTAAAGCCCACTAGCATCGGATCCTTAAAATGATTATTGGTTGAAATTAAGAAGAGTTAAATAGCTAAAGCATGCAGTTCAAGGAGTGATTTCAAATTAATTTTCATTCCTTTTATTAGGTTTATAATTGTGTTTTGTGAGCTTAGATGATGAATATTATTCCATTTGTATGCTCTTCTTTCTTAATTTTATTTTCTTATGCTATTATGAATAAGTATGATTGTTATAACATGACTTGACAAATTTATTAGGAGCAATCAGCTTTAAATTTTGCTATGAATTTCTTTTAGTATGTTTATTTAGATGTCTTGTCTTAGGCATAAAAATTTTAAAGCAATTGAATTAATTTGCTACATAATTTTCACATGTTCCTCGTTAATCCCTGTTTTGTCGTTCATGTTTCTGACCTAATTTTACATATTTTTTAGGAACTCATTTGATTGAATTTTTTCATGAAATTTGTATTAAACTTTTCCTTCTTTTCTAGTTTCTAGGAAAATTTCATTGACATGGATTAAAGTTCAAATGGGTTATTTATTTGCATTTGAATATACATTGCTCTTTTTTGACAAGATGCTAGAATTTGTTGTATGTTATGTCACTTTCTAAATTTTATGAGTCTAGTTGTATGGCTATCAACATGCAAATTTAGTTTGTTCATATTAATTAGTATGTTAAGGTGTTCCTAAAAGTTTTTCATGAGATTATTTAGACATTTTTTGGGTGGATTCCACCAAAATGTCATTACAACTCTATTTTAATACAAATTCTGCATTTGCCTTGTTTATTAATGTTTTCCTATTCTAGTTAAGTTGTACAATGTTAATTTTAGTTATATTGTTAGGTTGAGATTGAGAGAATCATTCCATGAGAAAGTGTTTTTGTCACATCTTGAAAAAAAGAGTGTGATCGGCACAAAAGGTAAACACCCTTCCTTCCATAGGCTTAATAAAATTAGAATCCAAACCATAATTCATTGGGAATTCATAATGTTCCAATTTCTAATAATAAAACTAATCAAAACAAGTGCATATTAACCATCATCAATTACATAGGCTTTTGTAAAAATTGCGGCATAGTCTCCCTTGAAATTTGGATTGCTTGAAATTTCTACAATTAGCTAACCAACACAAATACATCAAAAGGAAGTCTTAATATTGGCCTGGATTAGTATACATCAATATCTAGGGGTAGGAGGCCCTATCCATGGTTTAGTGTAACAATACACTTACTACAATGTGAAATCAATTATTTAATTACAATTAAAACATGCCTACACTAGATCCACACCAGGCTTACTAAAACAAAGATATGCTACCTTCCTAGGCCATAGAAGGTGAGCCAGGGTCGATTCTACTATCTGAAAATGTTGGAAATGAAAGGAGTGAGTTAATTGCTCAATAAGTAAACAATGCAAACTATAAAACATAAGAACCATTTCACATTAAAGTTCTTTCTAAAATGGCAATTTCTCAATTAAAATTTAAGGTAATGATTAATGAACCTTATGGCAAAACAATTTACCAATTCAGCAAGAGCATCTAATCAGTACCAACAAATTAGACACAGAGCATACAACTCATGTAGGTAAGTAACATAAATACTAAGCAACCTACTAGCAAAAATCAAAACAAATCTGTGTATGATGGCCAACCACACAGAGCTAGTAACACCCCTTTTAGTTAAGGTACATATCACATTGCACTGTGGCTAACCACTACTATGATTAGTTGAAGGGTTCCGAAGTAGATAGCCTCTATAAGAAATCATCTCATAAATATATGCTCAAAGTAAATCAAATTTTAAGTTATGTATACTTAGAGTCTAAGCATAGAACAACATACATAAGTAAATATTCCCATTTGCAAAAAAAGAAAAGAAAAAATTAAATTCATTAGTAAAAAAGGGTACAAAATTGTGTTGGTTTATTCAAATTAGTTCTCAAGCTCACTTATTCTAACCTTTAGATTCAGATGAAGGAAAGTGAAGAGGTTTTGCTTATTATGGAAATGGTTAGCTAATTTAATATAGCTATGCTCAGTTGGTCAGGAAATAAGAGAAAAAGAAAGGTGTGCAAATAGAATTTAGAGCCACTAATAAAAATGAAGACATTCACTAGAAAAAAATGGACAAGGTAACTTGATGAAAGATAAAAATATTTTTCCAATAATCAAGCTTACTTGAAATGGCTATAAAGATGAGAAACCAAGTGAAGAAAATGGAACTAATTGTAGTCTTTTGCACGCCCTTCTTCACTCTCTTGGTTCTCCTTCCATTCAAAACATAATTCAAGTGCAACCACTACAGCACACAGCTAATCCTTGCTGGCCGAAAACCATAAAGAGGAAGGGAAAAATACAGAACTAGTTCAGGATCAAAGGGAGAATGGACTAATGCACCAAGAAGCAATGAAATTTAAAGAAAAGTTAAAGATACATTTCAGCAAAACAAAAGCTAAAGTTTCAAACTAAAAAGCATAAATTGTACGCAAAATTTTTAGGCTATATAATACTCCCCACTAGCAAGATTTCTATAGGAAAAACGGTACGCATCAATAACTGAAAGCTAAAAGAAGGTGCTACTACAAGAATAGAGCATAAGAGAGTGCCATATGCACTAAAAATTTAGACCTAGGATACAAACTTACACAAAAATATGCTACCAAAATAGATCAACCAAACCCAGTTTGAAGTAGGGAAGAGGCGTGTAGAAAATTGAAACAAGAAGGGAGCAAGGTTGCAGTGAACATGGAAGAGAAGATGCAAACAGTTCTGGCATGCTTTCAACTACTTCCTCAGACCAAAAAGATGGAGGCAGGTGAGAGCAACATGCCACTGAGAATGGAGATATAAAATGACCTAAAACCCAAGCTTTAGTCAAGCAAATAGGGGGTATACATGGAATAACAAAAAAATGACATATAAAAGAGGGAAAAAAATTAGTGTAGGCATGCAACTAGATTTGAACACAGGACATACAAATAAAACTCCACTTGACTGCCACCGTACCTAAGCCATATCCTTAGCTATTTATATTAACCAATAAATATATGTATTACATTCTTCCCCTTTAAAAAGACTTCAGTCCCCAAATTCAAATATGTGATAACCTTAATTCTCAAATAAGTGAGGGTACCTTCCACGCATTTCACTTTCTATTTCCTATATGGCCTTCTCTTGTGAATGATAGTGCCAAAGGACTTTCACATATGCAATTTCCTTTAAATGTAACTTTTTAGTCTGCCTTTCTAAAATTGCCAAGGATTTTCCTTATATGCTAAACCCTCTCCAATAGAAACATCTTAAGTTTACAACACATGAGAGGGATTAGGCAAATACTTCCTCAACTTCAAAACATGAAATACTAGGTGAATATTAGATAACTCAAGCGACAATGCCAACTGATAAACTACTGCCCTTACTCTCTCCAAGAACTCAAATAGGCCAATGTATCTTAGGGCCAACTTCCCTTTTTCTTCCCAAATTTCATTACACCTTTCATAAGAGACACCTTGAGAAACATGAAATCACCAATCATAAATTCCAAGTCTCGGCATCAATGATCCACATATGCTTTCTATCTGCTCTGAACTAGTATCAATGTCCCCATGATCATTTTTACATTCTCCAAAGCATCTTGTACTAAGTATGACCCTAGTAGCTTAGCTTCTCCAACTTTAAACCATTCGATGGGAGATCTGCATCATCTCTCGTATAATACCTTAAAAGGCACCATCTAAATGCTAGTCTGGTAACTATTATTATAAGCAAATTTCAATGGTAGATAATTATCCCAACTACTACGAAAATCTAAAACACACGACCTCAACATATTGATAAGTCCTTAAATTGTCATAATTTTCTTAATATTTTATGGGACTTATCATATGAATATTGATTTTATTTTATATTGTTTATATATAACATTAATAAAATTTAGTTAAGATAATATTTAGTAAGTTTTGATTTTATTTATTTATTTTTGAGTTGATTTTTTGTACTTTTGTATTACTTAAGTATAAATTGTGTTTTGTGTTTTTATCTAAATTTTTAAGTTGTAACATTTGTTAATAGATTATAAATAGTAATTTGATAAATTTTATATTTTTATAGGGTTAAAATTACAAAGAAACAAGTTTAGAAGTCTTGAAATGCAAAGTAATAAGAGTTAAGAAGATTTATTGAAAAAGGATCAAAAAGAAAAAGAAATAAAAAGGAGAAAAGAAAAAAGAGAAAAAGATGGTGTTCAAAACCACTGCTAAAAAAAATGCCAGGCCACGACAAATTTAAGTGCCGCAACACGCAGAGAAATAGAAGCAAAATAAGCCATAACGTAAAATTTTACGCCATAACGCTTTTGACAGCTACAAATAAAAATTCAACTATGCCATAATGCAGTTCAAAAAAAAAATGTAAAACGCACCATTTTTAGCCTTGTTTTTTAGGATTTTAAAGGGTTTTTAGCACTTTTTCAAGAAGAGGCCACCATTTTGAAAGCTTCATTTGCCATAGGAGAAGCTTGGATTTGAAGAAGATTTATCGATTAAATCAGTTTTTCTTATCTTCCTTTGTTTTTCCTTGTATTTCTTTGCCCATTTGGTTTATTCTCTGCTCTTAATATTGATATTTCTTGTAGTTATAAGCTAAACTTATTGATTTAGGATTGTAATAAACTCTAGATTGTAATAGGTTGTAATTACTCTATTTATTTGCAATTAATGGTATAATTTAATTACTCAATCCTTGTGCTTCATGCTTTTAAGTGTGTGAAAACTACTAAATGATTTGGATAACCTAAATGAATTTGAAAAAGTGATTTTAGGACTTGACCATGGATTAGGTAGTGTGGGTTCATGAAATCTGCAATGTTAAGTGGATTGATTCACTTATAGGATAGAAATATATGCACTGTCCTCAAATAGTCATATTAAGACCTATTCTTAATTGAACTTCTAAATTAATTGTATAAGGAATTATGGATTAGTTAGGGGGATGCCTATATGTAATTCGAAAGATGCTTGTAAGTAAATTAGAGTCTTAGGCTATTAATGACATTAAGAGCAAGATGAAGAGAGGTAATTAGTTCATATAAAATGCTAGCAGAAGTCATAATCCCAAATCATTTTGCTTTCCAATCTCATCTAGAATGGTGTCTCTCTTTTATTTTTTTTAAATTTTATTTTTATGTCTTTAATTTAGTTTAATTTCATGTCACCTTTTATTGTTGGCTTGATTTAGATTAAGGTGCATTATTTTAGTACTTAACAATTATTTTAGAGATAAATTCTTATAGGAATGATACTTTATTTATCACTTTATTACTATTGCGATACGTATACTTGCGCATACACTTAAAAAAAAAGTAACATATATCTTTTATTATTTGTATGGTCTTCTCTAGTTTGAGGATGAAAGGCAATACTAAGATCCAATCAGGTAGTCATGGCCTCCTAAAAGGCTCTCCAAAACCTAAAGGTAAATTGTAGTCTCTAATTAGAGATGCTAAGCATTGGAACACCATAAAGCTTCACTATCTCATTCAAATAGAGTTGTGCATATCTTGCAACACCATAAGTTGTTTTTATAGGAAGAAAGTGCATTGATTTAGTGAGTCTATCAACAATCACCCAAATAGAATCATAACCCTTTACTGTTCGGGGCAATCCTATTATAAAATCTGTAGTAATTCTTTCCCATTTCCATTTTGGTGTCTCCAACAGCTAATGCAACCCTACAGGTTTTTTATGTTCTACCTTCACTTGCCGACACACCAAACAATGAGATACAAAATCTGCTATATCCTTCTTCATACCTTCCCACCAATATACTTGCTTTAAATCTTAATATATCTTCGTAGAACCTAGATGGATAGCATATAAGGAGCAATAGGCTTCTTCCATAAGTTCTCTCCTCAAATTTCCCATATTTAATGTGCACAATAAAGCACTAAACCACAAAACTCCATCTAAGTCTAAGGTAAATTCACTTTCTTTTCCATCCTTAACATCACCCATCAAGTTACATAACTGTGTATCTTTAGCCCGTGCCACTTTCACCCATTCAAATAGAGAAGACCGAAGTGGTACATGGGCTAAAAATATCCCCAATTCTTTAATCACAAATTGTTATACTCTTTGTCTTATGAAGATTTATGATCAATGGCCTTCTTACTTCTATAATATGACTCAAAATTCCCATGAACTTCTTACTTAAGGCATCTGCCATCGTATTAGCCTTGCTAAGATGATACAAAATAGTACAATTATAATCTTTAAGTAGCTCCATTCACCTCTTTTGTCTTAGATTCAGATCCTGCTATAAGAAGATATATTTGAGGCTCTTATGATCTGTATAAATTTCACAAATTTCAGTATACAGATAATACCTCTAAATTTTAAGGGCTAAAACTACAGCTATCATCTCCAAATCATTAGTTGGGTAATTATGCTCATATTTCTTAAGTTACTTAAAGGCATAAGCAATCACTCGACGATGTTGCATCAATACACATCTCAAGCTTACTTTAGAGGCATCACGATATATGGCATAGCCCTAAGATCCAGAGGGTAATGTTAGAACTAGAACAAAAGTTAAGCGATCTTTTAGTCTTTGAAAACTCTCTTCGTAAGCCTCAGATTATTGAAACTTCACATTCTTCTATGTTAATCTTGTCAATGGTATAGCTATCTTGGAAAAATCCTTAATAAATTGATGGTAATAACCCACCAAACCCAAGAAGCTAAGAATCTCCATAATAGTAGTAGGTTATGGCCATTTTTGAACTAATTCCACTTTACCTGGATTTACTTGTACCCTATCTCTTGAAATCACATAGCCTAAAAAGCCTATTTCTTCCAACCAAAACTAACATTTAGAAAACTTCATACATAACTGGTGTTCTCTTAACACTTGTAACACCATTCTTAGATGCTACTCATGCCTTTCACGACTCTTAGAATAAACTAAAATGTCATTATTGAAGACAATGACAAATCGATCCAAGAAAGGTTGAAAACCCAATTCATCAGGTCCATAAATGTAGCTAGGGCATTAGTTAACCCAAATGACATCACTAAAAATTCATAATGACCATACCTAATTCTAAAAGTAGTTTTTGCGATATCTTCACCTTTTATCCTCGACTGATAATAACGCGATCGCAAGTCATTTTCGAGAAACATTAAGCCCCTTACAACTGATCAAAGAGATCATTAATACAAGGTAAAGGATATTTATTTTCACTGTTACTTTGTTCAACTACCTATAGTCCACACATAATCAAAGAGAACATCCTTCTTCTTAACAAAAATTACAGGAGCACCCTAAGGGGATGTGCTAGGGTGAATAAGACCTTTTTCCAACAAATCCTACCATTGCTTATTTAACTTTCTAAATTCTATAGGCACCATTCTATAAGGAGGAACAGATATGTGCTGAGTACTTAGTAATACATCAATACAAAATTCAATTTCCCTCTCTAGGGGTACGCCTAGTAATTTTTGAGGAAAAACATTAAGAAATTCTCTCACCACTGGAACTTGTTCCAATGTTGGAATCTGCACTTCCATATCTTAAACTATCACTAAATATCTTTGGCAACCATTCCTTAAGAGCCTTCGAGCTTCTATAGCGAATCTTAAGTTGTTTGGTGCTTCACTTTAATCACCTTGAATAATGAGAGGAGATTCACCTAGAGTCTTACATTTCATCAACTTAAAATGGCAATCCAAGATTGCATGGCAAGAAGTTAGCCAGACTATTATGAGTATCACATCAAAGTCGATTATCATAAGTATTATCAAATTAGCTAATGTCTCTTGATCTACCACAGTAATCACATAAGCCTTCCACACCTACTATAGATTCCCCTACTGAGATTGCAACCGATAGTAAGTACTCTAATTTTTCAGAATCTCTGCCAATTTTTTTTGCAAAGTATAAGGATATGTAGGAATCTATAGAGCCAAGATCAAATAATACATAAGTATCATGCAAACAAATTATGAGTATACCTATCACCACAGCTTTGGATGCCTGTGCATCCTATCTATTCAAAGAAAAAACCCAAACTTGACTTTGACCTGCAGTCGTTTGACCTGTGACTGCAATTGCTCAACTACTACTACCTCTACCACTTTGAACTATAACTATACTAGCCAACTAAGCCTCGACTAAGAATTTTCTAATAGGTCAAACTGATCCCTAACTAGACTCAGGGTAACGCTAAGGCCAATCCTTACCAAATGCCCAACTTACCCATAACGAAAACATGATCCCATCTCTCTATAACAAGAGCTAGAATGTATCTTCCCAAAAGTAGAACAAAGACCCTCTAGACTGACAAAACTGAGTAGAAACTAAGGTAGGTATTGGGCTAGCACTCTTAAAAGATGTTTTGTTCTTGTTGATGCTAACAAAAAATGAAGTCAAAGATCCTATAAAGGCTTAAATAGGTCTCTGATAACCCTAAGGCCTAGGCCCATGAAGAGATCCAACCGTAAATGAACTACCTCCATACCTCCCTTCACTATCCCACTTTCTCTTCCTCTAGGAGGTATCTTCCTCCTTATCCTTTATCTCTATCATATGTGCACAATCTATAGCAACTAAATAAGAAGGAGACACATTCACTTGTGGAGCAACCTCCATATACAACATTCGAGGCAACCTATTCACAAATCACTTGATCATGTCCCTCTCAATAAGGACTAAATATGGGGCATACCACGACAGCTATGTGAAACGAATGTCGTAATCAAAGACACTCATGCTTGTTATCAATTTCAAACCCTCAAATTTTCTGGCTTTGGCATCTTAAACATTCTATGGTATAAAGCAATCCATAAAAAGTTCCTTAAATTCCTCCCATAACATTATGGGTGACCCTACTGGCCTTTCCCCAACAAAGTCTAAAACCATATGTAGGCTATATCTTATAGCTCAAACCTAGCAAATTCTACTGATTTCGCACTCGAACAACTCAAAACTGTGCATATCTTCTCAATGCCATCTATAAATTGCTGAAGATCCTGCTAACTATCTGATCCAGAAAAAGTGGGAGGTTTTAGCTTCAAAAATTGAGGAAAAGTCACTACAACCTCTCTCTCCTCTTTCACAATCTGAAGCTCCATTGGTCTCAGTTAAACTAGTAATACAACTTTCTCTGGGCATTGCAGAGGCTTTACTCTGTCCTCGAGTAGAGCCTGCCTAAAGGGTCTAATAGTCCCAAAACCCCTACCTTATCCTTGGCCAAGGCCTCGGGTAGGCAGGGTAGCTTGTTGAGCTATTGCACTTATGGAAGCCTTATCTACAGTAGCTAATCTATTAATTGAATGAATTCTGGGAGGCATCTCCACTCTACAACAAAATAACAAACATTTAGATCATTCTAAAGATTGAAGTCTTAAGATGAACCATCATCACATTCAACAAGACAATAGACTCAAAGGAATTTATTAGGATGCCTTATAAGGTATTCAGTGGTATCTTAATTATAATTATGCCCAAGTTCATAACAATAACTGAGATCCCACTTAAAAGCACTTGCTCCATAAAACCACAGAAAGGTCTAAGTTCTGATACCAACTTTGTCACATCCTGAAAGTAGAAGTATGACTAGTATGGAAAGTAAACACCCTACCCTTTGTAGGCCTAATAAAACTAGAATCCAAACCATAATTCATTGGGAATTTTTAATGTTCCAATTTATGATAATAGAACTAATCAAAACAAGTGCAATTAATACTTATATTCACCATCATCAATTACATAGCTTTTTATAGAAATTTCAATAGAGTCTCACCTAAAATTTAAACCTTCTAAAATTTCTACAATTAGTCAACTGATATAAATACATTAAAAGGAAGTCCTAACATCGACCCAGATTAGTATACATCAACATCTAGGGGTGAGGGACCCTATCCGTGGTTCAATGGAATAATACACTTACTACAATGTGAAATCAATTACACAATTATAACCAAAACATGTCCTCACCAAATTCATGCGAGGCTCACCAAAACAAAAAGGTGCTACCTTTTTAGGCAGTAGAAGGTAGGTCAGGCTAGATTCTACTTTCTAAAAATGTTGGAAATGAAATGAGAGAGTCAATTGCTAAATGAGTAGACAATGCTAACTATAAAACATAAGAACCATTTCACATTAAAGTTCTTTCTAAAATGGCAATCCCTCAATTAAAATTTAAGACAATGATTAATAAATCTTATCCCAAAACCATTCATCAGTTCAGTAAGAGCATCTAATCAATGCTAACAAATCAAATGCAGAGCACACAGCTCAAAAGGTAAGTAACACAGATGCTGAACAACTTACTCACGAAAATTAGAACAAATCCATATATGGCTAACCACATGGGGTTAACAACACCCTTATTAGCTGGGGTACATATCACAGTGCACTATGGCTCTGCAAAGTTTTAAAATAGATATCTTCCATAAGAAATCATTTCATAAATAAATACTCAAAGAAAATTAAATTTTGAGTTATGTATTCTTACAGTCTAAACATAGAACAGTGTACATCAATAAATATTCCCATTTGCAAAAAAAAGAAAAAGAAAAATTAAATTCGTTAGTAAAGAAAGGCACAAAATTGTGTTGGTTTATTCAAATTAGTTCTCAAGCTTACTAATTCTAATCTTTAAATTTAGATGACAAAAAGTAAAAAGGTTTTGCTTATTATTGAAATGGTTAGTTAATTCAATATAGCTCTGCCTAGTTGGTCAGGAAATAAGAGAAAAAGAAATGTGTGCAAATAGAATTTAAAGCCACTAATAAAAATGAAGCAATTCACTAGAAAAGAAATGGACAAGGTAACTTGATGAAAGATAGAAATATTTTTCCAATAATCAAGCTTACTTGAAATGACTATGGAGATGAAAACCAAGTGAAGAAAAATGAAACTAATTGTAGTCTATTACATACCTCTTCTTCACTCTCTTGGTTCTCCTTCCATTCAAAACACAACTCAAGTGCAACAACTATAGCACACTGCTTATCCTTGTTGGTCAAAAACCTTAATAGAGGAGGGGAAAAATACATAACCAGTTTAGAATGAAAGGGAGAATGGAATAATGCACCAAGAAGAAATGAAATTTGAGGAAGAGTTAAAGATATATTTTAGCAAAACAAAAGCTATAATTTCAAACTAAAAAGTATGAATCTTACACACAATTTTTGAGCTATATAACACTCCCCACCAGCACAGTTTCTATGAGAAAAAAGGTATGCATCAACAACCAAAAGCCAAAGGAAGGTCTTGCTACAAGAATAAAGCCGAAGAAAAAGCAATATGCACCAACCAAAAATTCAAACCTGGAGACAAACTTGCACAAAAATATGCTACCAAAATGGATCAACCAAACTCAATTTGTAATAAGGAAGAGGCATGTAGAAAACTGAAACAAAAAGGGAGCAAGGTTGTGATGAACATGGAAGAGAAGATGTAGACAATTCTAGCATGCTTTATGCTACTTCCTCTGACTAAAAAGATAGAGGTGAGTGAGAGCAACATGCCATTAAGAACAAAGATATAAAATGACCTAAAACCCAAACTTTAATCAGGAAAATGCAGGGCATACATGAAATGATAGAAAAATGATAAAAGAGAGGGAAAAATTTGGTGTAGGTATGCAACTAGACTCAAACATGGGACATACAGATAAAACTCCACTTGACTGCCACTAGACCTAAGCCACACCCTCAGCTATTTATATTAACCAATAAATATATGTATACATTCAAGTTTGTATAGCTTTGCTATTATTACCCTTTAGTTTGGAGGATCTTAAAGTGAACAAAAAGCTAAATATATTAAGGAAGTTTTCTTGATCCCTTACTATCCTTATGTTGTGTCATGTTTTGAAATTAAAGACGATGTTCATTTTAAGTTTGCAGGTAAGGAATCCAAATTAGAAATTTGAATTCTGTTGCTTTTAATTGTTTATATTGTTATGCAAATTTTTATTAAAAATCTATTTTTTAAAATTTTTAAGCTTAAACTTTGCCTACCTATTTTATGCTTATTTTTTTGTTAATGTCAAATGACATTAAGGAACTTCAATGCTAGATAGTGTATAAATGATAGGAAATGTCTGTCAATGCAATGTGCATATAAGATTGATTATTATGGTAATGTTCTCCTCATGGCTTTTTCTTTTATGCACTTACACCATGTTTAGGATAATTGTTAGTTCATTAATGTATGTGAGTTAGACTTTGTGATAGATCTTAAATTTAGTACTTTAGAATTTGCTTTATAGTCTCTTGAGACGAAATCTTAGGCTTTATATGATCTATTAAAGTGATTTAGGCATTTATTAGTTATATTTAAGACTTTAAGCCTAATTTTTCTAAAATATATCACTAGTACGTCTTTGATCCTTAAGAGAAATATGCATATAATTGTATGAAATTACTTCTTTTTAACCATATTAATGACCTTTAGCCCAAAAAATAATGTGCTTACCCTCTTCAAGAGGATAATCAACTTTTGATGTGCGAAAAGGAGGCTTTAGGGATAAAATAAGGCATAATGTGAGTTTAATGTGAATAATTATTATTTCTTCATGAGAGACATGCAAATTAAAAGTGTGGAGACAATGATTGTATGGTTCTTTGTTTCTTGAGAGACATGAAAAATATGATAATTAAAAAAAGGAACTAAAAAGAAAGAAAAAAGAAGTGGTCAAAGAATTAACCCAAAGAAAAATTTGATGGATCAAAATAAACTAAGTTTGAGGGTATAAAAATGAAAAGAAAAAAAACGAAAAAATAAGGGGGAATATAAAAAAGAAACGAAAGTAAAAGAAAGAAGGAGAATTCTATCTTTCATTGTTATACTTAATAGTTATTCTCTTGAATCTTACTCATAATTTTTCATATATCATTTTTCTTGTAATAGCCATAACCATAAGCCTCATTACAATCTTAAAAAACCAATTGATTATTGGGTTATGCAATAACCTACATTAGTGGAGAGAATGTAAAAGAGTAAGCATATAAAACTTTTAAGGGAGAGGTTTATTGTGTAATTTGATATTACATAAATTACTCTAAGGTTTGCAATTAGACTTTGGCATAGTTCTTCATGCACACATCATCAGTTTGGAAAATTTGTCATTAACTCTTGAATTCTGAAGTTTGTATACATTACTTTCTTTTTTTGTTAATTATACTTCTTAATGCATTTGTTTGAAGGCATCCATCAACATTACTAGATATGAAAGCTTGAGTAGGTAGGAATTTTGTTGTTTCATATGGCTTTACTTGGGGACAAATAAAGAAATAAGTTTAGGGATAAGATAAGTCTCTAAAATGTTTTCTTAATGTTTTAAGGGACTTATCGTATGAATATTAAATTTATTTTATATTTTTCATATATTAAATTAATAAATTTCAACTAAGCTAATGTTTAGTAAGTTTTGGTTATATTTCTTAAGTTAATTTTTGTATTAGTTAAGTATACATTATTTTTTGTGTTTTTATCTAAATTTTTATGTTGTTAAATTATCTAATCTTTGTTAGTAGATTACATATAGTAATTAGATAAATTTTATATTGTTGTAAGGTTAAAATTATAAAGAAACAAGTTTAGAAGTTTTGGAATATAAAGCAACAAGAGTTAAGAAGATTTGTGATAATTCCTAACTATTTATGTTATTATACATATTTTCTCTTAGTAAATATGATGTTAGCCTCCACTTATAAGGTAAATAATACTTCCGTAAGAGAAAATGAGCATACTTAGGAAGAATAGCTCTATACTCAATACTTACTTCAAAAATCATCATCTCTACCTTAATTTTGAATATATTGATAACTAATCACACTTTTGTTTTCTTATAGGATGCGTGTTTTAGAGAGCATTGAGCAATCTCAGGATAAGAGGCTGTAAAGTGGTAGTTTTGAAATCTTGTTGCGCCCAAGTGTTTCTCACGTCGCGGCTAAAAGTAAAGAACTTAAGGGTAAACGTGCTATGCAAGTTGCACTGCGGCATTATCGCCAGGGCGAGAATTCAGTTAGAAGCAAATCACGCCGAGGCGAGTGCATGATGAGCCACGTCACTAATCAAGTGAAGCGAAATCCACGACGTGTGCGTGTTGAGCCATGGCACGAAGTCACACAGAACTAAAACTCACTGCAGCAAAAAAAGATATGCGTCGAGGTGAGGAACGTACATGCCACTTAGAATTCACTCATAAGCGAACCTCGCCGCAGTGCTTAATCTCGCTGCAGCACAAGATGCTAAGTCGCACGCAATATGAATTAACTGAACACAACGTTTTGTTTTCAGAATTTTTGAGGGTTTGAGGCTTCATATGCATGTGGGAGACAAGGCAGCCGTTATTCTTGGTTGTTTTTGCACTGTTCCAAGTGTGTAGGCTAGGGGAGGACCTAAGAAGGCATATTTAAAGCAAAGTGAAGCTGGAGATTGAGGATTGAAGCTGAAACCATCTCATGTTTTAGTTTCTTCTTCCTTTCTTTTGTCTTTATCATTTTTATTGATGAATCTGATTGTTGTTTCAACTTTGTCTTTGGTTTTTATGATCATGTATAGCTAAACCCTCGCCAATCTAGGATTATTAGGAACTCTTGTATAGATTAGTGGTTATTCTTCACTTTAACTTTGCAATCAATGGTTAATGTTTGTTCATTCAACTTCATGCTTCATGCTCTTTGATTGATTGGCCAATAATTAGATTGATTTGATACCTTACTTGAACTTGGGAAAGGGAAAGGGAGGTTACATCAAAAGTTGAGTGGTGTGGGTGCTTGAAACTTGCTAGGGTAAATGGATGGTTTAGTTACTGAGATAGGAATATACTCAATAACCTCACATGGTTCAATTAGGTATTGTAATTGATCTTAGTTAATTTTGTAAGGAATTATAAAATTAACTGGGTAACCCTATATAAGATTTGGAAAAATATATATAGGAATAACAAAACCCTAGACCAACATGTATTACCATTGAGAGCAAAAGTCCTAGATGTTGAGCTTATTGCTATGAAGTACAAGAGGACTAATAATCCTAGATGCTAATATTTACCAGGAAATCCAAATATTAACCTCGAATTCTATTAGCTTAGAACCTATAATCACTTCTTTTAATACCAATTTTGAAAAATTGATTCGCTTGATTTAAACTAGGGTGTGAATTTTAGTACTTGACAATATTTTGATAGCAAATCCTCGAGGGAACGATCTTTTCTTATCACTATATTACTTTCACGATGCATATACTTGCGTGTATGCTTCAAAAGAAGCAACAATTTGCTAAAAAGGGCTTGGGGAAAAAAAGATAGTGCTCTTGACCACTATAGATCAAAATTTAGTTGCATCGTGGCCTTTCTTAGCACTGTCATGGCCATCACAACAACACTGTTTAGGAAAAATGTAAAATACACCATTTTAAACTATGTTTTTTTAGGGTTTTAAGAGGGTTTCAACAATTTTTTGAGGGAGGCCATCATTCTATAGATTTTGGGAGGAGAAGGGAGGGTTTAGAACTTCATCTATTATGAGAGAAACTTGGATTTAAGGAAGATTTATTGATTAAATTAGTTTTCTCTTCTTCCTTTGCTTTTTTTGTATTTCTTTGTTCATTTGGTTCATGCTCTATTCTTAAGATTACCATTTCTAGTAGTAATAAGCTAAACTTATTGATTTGGAATTGTGATAAACTCTAGCTTATAATGTGATATAATTACTCTATTTATTTGCAATTAATGGTATGATTTAATTATTCAATCCTTGTGCTTCATGCTTTTAATTGTGTAGAAACTATTAGATAATTTAAGTAATTTAAATGAACTTGGAAAAAAGATTATAGGACTTGACCATAGATTAGGTAGTGTGGGTTTATGAAATTTGCAATGTTGAATGGATTAATTCGCTTGTAGAATAAGAATATACCTACCAGCCTCACATAACCATATATGAACCTATTCTTGATTAAGCCCTTAATCAATTGCATAAGAAATAATAGATTGGTTAAAGGAATATCTATAGGTAATTCAAAAGATGCTTGTAGATAATTTAGAGTCCTAGGCTATTAATGACATTAATAGTAAGATAAAGAGAGATAATTAGTTCATATAAAATGGTAGGAGGAATCATAATACCAAATCCTTTTGCTTTATAATTTTATCAAGAATGATGTCTCTCATTTATTTTGTTATTTTTATATCTTTAATTTAATTCAATTTCCTGTCACTTTTATTGTTAGCTTAATTTAGATTAAGGCACACAATTTTGATACTTAGCAATTATCTTAGTAGCAATTTTTCATAGGAATGATACTTTATTCATTACTTTATTATTGCTATGATGTGTATACTTTTATGTATGATTTCAAAATAAATAAATAAAAGTTAAAAGATAAAAGTGAAACCTCAAAAAACAAATTAAAGAATGGTAGGAAACTTATTATAATATGAAAATAGATCATAAAGTTAACTATGATTTTTTGCCTTTTAAATTTAAGGTACATTGCAATTAGCAATAAATATTAAGACAAATGAGAGCAATTTTTTCTCATCACAAAAGAAAAATTTGTAAAAACATGACTTTAAATGGCTTCTACCTGTCATTCATGGTGGAGTGTCACATCTTAGCTTGATGGAGAACTCAAGCTCATTAAAACAACACTCTTAATTATTACTTTTATTTCTTTAAAAGCTACCTGTTACATTTTTGAAAGTGTACACACAGGCATACATATCACAACAGTAATAAAATAATGAATTGAGTATCGTTTTCATGAGAATTTGTTACTAAGATAATTGCTAAGTACTAAAATTATGCATCTTAATATTAAGCAAACTAATAATAAAAGTGATAAGAAATTAAATTAAACAAAAGATATAAAAATAACAAAATAAATAAGAGACAACATTCTAGATAAAATTAGAAAGCAAAAGGATTTAGGATTATAATTCCTCCTAGCATTTCATATGAACTAACCTCTCTTCATCTAACTCTTAATGTCATCAATACTCTAGAATTTTAATTTACCTACAAGTATCTTTCGAATTACCTATAGGCATTCCCCTAACCAATTCATTAAAGGCTTAATCAAAAATAGATCATAATATAGCTATGTGAGGTCAGTAGGTATATTTCTAACTTATAAGCAAATCAATACATTTAACATTGCAAATTTTATGAATTCACACTATCTAATATATGGTCAAGGCCTAAAATTCCTTTTCCAAGTTCATTTAGGTTATTCAAATCATTTAATGGTTTCTACACACTTAGAAACATGAAGTACAAGGATTCAGTAATTACATCATACCATTAATTCTAAATAAATAAAGTAAATACAACATATTAGAAGTTAAAGTTTATCACAATTCCAAATTAACAAGTTTAGCTCATAACTGTAAGAAATAATAACATCAAGAGCATAACACTACAAAAAAATAGATCTTTAGTAACGACTTTTAGTGGCGACTTAAAAAAATAGTCGCTGAAAAAATATTTTTAGCAACGACTTTATTAAGTTGTCACTAAAAATTATCACTAAAAAAATATTCTTGATTCTAAAAAGATTTTTAGCGGCGACAAAAAAATAGTCACTAAAACTATTTAGTAGTAACAAAAAAGTCACCGCTAAATATTTTTTTCAACGACATCGACATAGTCGCCGCTAAATAACCTTTTAATGGCGAAAGGATTTGGTCATCACTAAAATATAACATTTAGCAGCGACACAATTGGTCATCACTAAAAGTTTAAATCCCCATTATCTGATAAAATTTTTAACGACCACTAGATTTAGTCGTCGCTAAAACATAACTTTTAGCTACTATTAGCTTTAGTCGTCGCTAAAGTGTGATTTAGCGACGACTAAAGGTAATCGTTACTAAAAGTCCAAATGCCCATTATCTATCATGACAAAACTTTTAGCAACCACCAGATTTAGTCGTCGTTAAAACAGAACTTTTAGCAACTATTAACTTTAGTCGTCACTAAAGTGTGATTTAGCGACGACTAAAGGTGGTCGTCACTAAAAGTCTAAATGCCCATTATCTATCATGATAAAATTTTTAGCGACCACTAGATTTAGTCGTCACTAAAACATAACTTTTAGCGACTATTAGCTTTAGTCATCACTAAAGTGTGATTTAGTGACGACTAAAGGTAGTCGTCACTAAAAGTCCAAACGCCCATTATTTATCGTGACAACACTTTTAGGGATCACCAGATTTTGTCGTCACTAAAACAAAATATTTAGCGACTATTAGCTTTAGTCATCGCTAAAGCACACTTTAGCGACGACTAAAGGTTGTCGTCACTAAAAGTCCAAATGCTCATTATCTAACAAAACTTTTAGCGACCACTAGATTTAGTCGTCGCTAAAACATAACTTTTAGCGACTATTAGCTTTATTCGTCGCTAAAGTGTGATTTAGCGACGACTAAAGGTGGTCGTCACTAAAAGTTTAACTGCCCATTATCTATCATGACAAAACTTTTAGCGACCACTAGATTTAGTCATTGCTAAAACATAACTTTTAGCGACTATTAGTTTTAGTTGTCGCTAAAGTGTAATTTAGCGACGACTAATGGTAGTCGTCACTAAAAGTCCAAATGCCCATTATCTACCATATTACTGACAAAACTTTTAGCGACCAGCAGATTTAGTCGTCGTTAAAAGATGCCTTATACCGGCGACCAGTTTAGTCGCCACTAAAAGTTCTGACGCCAAATTTTTTATCAAATAAAAATATTTGCGCTAAATCTTTTAATGACAACTGATTGTATTCGTCGCTAAAAGTTAGCTTTTAGCGGCGGCTAAAATAGTCGCCACTAAAAGTTTTGACATAAACTTTAAAAATTTTTGCATGAAATATTTTTGTAACTTATTTATAAATAAAAATATTTGAAATGAGAATATTTTTAAGTTAAAAAAATAAATTATACGTGTCAATTAATATATGCAAATATACAGGATAAAAAAATTAATTAGAATATTTTTAAGTTAAAAAATATTTTTAAAGTTAATAATTAATTTATACAAATATATAAGACTAAAAAATATTTTAGTTGTAGTCATTAATTATGATCATTAATTAAAAAAATAAAACTAGAATTTTTATTAAGTTTAAAAAACCTAGTAGATTTAAGAAGTTAAAATTTTAATTTTTATAATTCATAAAATTAATATGTCTAACATTTCATATGTCGAAGAATCCATATATCTAAAATTTTAATTTCTATGATTTATTTTATTAATGTGTCCTTTTCAACTTTTGAAGCAACGTGAACAACAAAGAGGTAGAAAGAAAGAAAAAAAATGAAAGAGAAAAAAAAGGAATGGATAAAAGATTAAACTCCACCTTAATCTCTTATCATTGCAACATTAATTTTAGTTAGGTAACCCTTTTAAATTCCTATTCTGTCTTCTTCTTCATCCATTAATGTCTTCTTCTCCCTCATCTTCCATGACTTTAAACTTGATACTTTATAATGAAAGCAAAAATATAATGATTTCTATGGATTTTTTGGGGAGGGGGTAGCCATGAATGTGAATTTAGAACTTCAATCTTGATACTTTAAACTTGGAGAGACCTTAAATAATTTTTTTTTTATGAAGATGAGCCCAGTTGTAATGTAATGAATCCTAGTGTAATGATTTAACATGCATTTCCTATTGAGACAGCCACATATACAAATTCTAGAGAGATAAGCTGGAGGATGATTTATATTTAGGATTAAGAACTTCAAATGTTTTAGTTTGAACAAAAATATATAATGGGTAGATCATAGAAAAAGATACATTAGGCTATTGAAGAATAAAAAAACTAAATTCTTAATTAATTTTTGAGTTCAGTTATGTATTTCTTAATTTTTACCTTCTTTTTATTGTTAATCAAGTACTTGAATTCAGAACTTAAATAGAATAAAACTTAAGTAAATTATAAAAAGCATTATATAATTATAGACTTATTTTAATGTTAGTGAAAGGGAGTGAAAAACAAAAATCACAAAATAGAAGGCTTAAACAAATTTTTTTGAGAAAAATAAGTGACCGCATCGCCTTTGGCATTCGCCACGCGTAGATCTCGAAAAAATACCCAAAATTAAAAAAAATCACCTCAAACGGAGTACGGTACACAAAGTTATGGCATTTTAAAGTTTTGCCCTCCAATCTTATATTTTCTTCATAATTTCTGCTCTAAACCTAACCTATATTTTTTATTTTTTATCACTCAAACTATTTTTTTCATTTATATATCAATTATCAATTATCAATTATCAATTATCAATTATTTAATTATCAATATATTTTGAATGGAGCTTTACTAAAACAATAAAACAAAAGCACTTCAATAGTAAAACCTAGGGTCAATTTTCATTCCCCGTCTTTCCCCTTTCCCCCTTTCCCATTTTCAAACCTTCTTCGTATTTGCTGGCAAAGGCTGTTGGAAATCCTTCTCAATCTTTGTTCCAATACATCCCTTTGGTCGATTTCGTTGTGAGTGAAGCTATTCCAACAAAAACATTTTGCACATGAAAAACAGAGTATCCCTAAGAGCTGATTTCACTGTGGAAGAGGAGAACACAGAAACTGAAGAGGAAGGAAGCTATGTAAGTGGTAATTTGGTTCATTGTTTGCTCCTTCTCTAGTCTATTGTTTGCTCCTTCTCTGGTCTATTGTTTGCTTCTTCTCTGATTCATTATTTGCTCCTTCTCTGGTCTATTGTTTGTTTCTTCTCTGGTCTATTGTTTGTTTCTTCTCTGGTCTATTGTTTGCTCCTTCTCTGGTCTATTGTTTGCTTCTTCTTTGGTCTATTATTTTCTCCTTCTTTGTGTAATTGATTTTGTGTTAAGTGTTGTGGCTGTGGCTAGCAGAACTGAATAATGCCAATTTTGAATCGAATATACTTTCTTTTTTTTAGAATTTCTTCTTTTTTGTGTTGGTTTCCTCTTCTGATATGTAAATTTATAGTACATTTTGCTAAACATCTGAAAATAATTTCTTACGTTTTAAACTTACTTCATACAACACAAATTCTCAAGTGTTAGCTCCTTAAACAAATCAACTGTGGCTCCTCGAATCTTTACTGTAGCTGCTGAAGCATAAAGGTATTATTTTTCTGAAAGAGTGAACTATCAAGCTTGGAATTGTAATTTTTTGCTATGACATTGGTCATCAATTCTGTTATTGTCTTGATAATTTACTGTGATACTGATGACATGGTTTTAAGTTCTGATGTGTGCCTAAGCCTTTTGAAGGTGGAATGGTTCTGTTAAGTGTTGTAAATTTGGTGTCTAAATAAGATTTGGTTCAATAATTCTACCTGTGTATGTACCTGCATAAATTCTGATATGTGCCTAAGTCTTTTGAGGGTGCAATGGTTGTTTTTAAGTGCTGCAAATTTGGTGCCTAAGCTCTGATATAGGCCCATAAGTTCTGTAGGTTTGGTGCTTATAAGTGCTATAGGTTTGGTGAGTGCTATAAATTTAGTGCTTATAAATTCTGAAATGTGCCTTTTAAGTTCTGAAATGTGCCTTTAAGTTCTGATATGTGCTTTAGAGATTTGGTCCAATTCTATTGCCTTGATAGTTTGCTGTGATAGTGCTAAAGTCTGGTGTTAATTTTAATATATGCCTATAAGTTCTGTAGGTTCCTAAACTCTGATATATGCCTTTAAGTTCTTATATGTGCCTAAACTCCGATATATGCCTTTAAGTTCTTATATGTGCCTAAACTCTGATATATGCCTTTAAGTTCTGATATGTGCTTTAGAGATTTGGTCCAATTCTGTTGCCTTAATACTACTGAGGACTGCTGTTATTTTTTTTTAGGATGAAGTATGGTGCTTAAGTTTTTTAAGTGCTATAAACTTAGTGTTCAAATTACATTTTATCCTATTTTCATACCTATGTGTGTCATACCATCATACATTATGTATTCTACCTTTCTATAGTTAAGACCTTATTGAGAAGATTCTAAAGGAGTTGCCCAACTTTGAGTTTCTTCAAAGCTTCTCAATTATAGATCCTGTTGACAAGGTCTTATCCTATCGGCAAAGTCTTCAATTTTCCTTTGCTAAATTTGAGATCTTGTCGACAAGGTCTTATCTAATCAACAAGGTCTTCAATTTTCCTTTGTTAAATTTGAAATCTTGTTGATAAGGTCTTATCTTGTCGACAAGATCTGTTACCCTATCAATAATATCTTATAACTTATTAATAATATTATTTGTCTTGTTAACAGGATCTTATTACTACCTTTAGAAAAAGGATGACTTGTTCTCCATATTCATTCCAACCTTTCCATCATCAAAATGCAATCATATTCAATGTTTAGTCTTCGTCTCACAACCTTTCCATAGGTGAAATGGAACTATAGGGGCCCAAAATTGAAATTAAGATATGTTCCAACTCTTAATACTTTTACTTGTGGGAATGTTTTCATTATAAATATACCTGTACAACTTTTCATGAGCAACATATTACATCAAAGCCTATACTATTATCAATGTTAATGTCATGCTCTTAGAAGTAATA
This sequence comes from Erythrophleum ivorense, assembly GCA_026724425.1. Taxonomy (NCBI): domain Eukaryota; kingdom Viridiplantae; phylum Streptophyta; class Magnoliopsida; order Fabales; family Fabaceae; genus Erythrophleum; species Erythrophleum ivorense. Next base: position 2,563,659 of record JAIUCV010000034.1, on the reverse strand, counting down.
TAAAGGAGAATGTGACATTATGAATCCCTCATTATGTTTTATACTAGAATAGAGTTTGGTTTTAGTTCAAATCTAAAACTTGGAGATCTGAACCAAACATAAGTATATAATTCTTTACATGTAACTTTTTACATGTTACTAGAACAAAGTTAAGCAGTGACGACATGGACTTAACGTAAGTATATAATTCTTTACATATAAAAAGATTTGACTTGTCCACAACTTAACTTACAATGATGTTGATTAAAATGTAGGAAGTAACAGAGATGGATAAAAGTTGGATAAAGGTCAATAATAGAGTTAATCCAGTATACAGACGAGGAGTTGATGAGTTTTTACAATGGGCCTTTAATCAGCCAAGGGTGACAGATATGATTCAATGCCCATGCAAGGGGTGTAGGAATACAGAATGGAAGAGTCGCATTGACGTAAGGGCAGATCTATTAAGGAAGGGTTTCAGCCAAAGTTATGAAGTGTGGGACTCACATGGAGAAGTTCGTCTTGGCGCTTACAGTTCATTGCATCAAGATAATGGTGGTGAGGTAGCTGATGATATAGTTGATGAAACTGATAAAGAAGATGATATTATTGGGATGCTCCATGATGCATATGGTCACGAAGATTCAAATAAAGGGAACTGTGAGTCAGAGAACTATGAGCCACCTAATAGGCAGGCAAAACAGTTCTTTAACTTGTTGCAAACTGTTCAGACTGACCTCTATCCAGGTTGTGACAAAGTTTTGAAACTCTCTTTTATAGTTAGGTTACTCCACCTTAAGTGCTTTAACCATTAGAGCAACAAATCCATGGATTCATTACTAAGTTTATTTAAGGATGTTCTTCCAAAGGGGGCATTATACCTAACTCCTACTACGAAGCAAAGAAAGTTATTCAAGAGTTAGGAATGGATTACACCAAGATTGACGCATGTGAGAATGACTGTATCTTGTATTGGCAAGAGCACACCAATGCTCAGTCATGTCCTAAGTGCAATATGCCTCAATGGAGGTCAAACAGTCATAGAGGAAAGAAAATTCCTCATAAAGTGCTACGGTATTTTTCTATAAAGCCTAGACTACAAAGGCTATACATGTCTCACCATACAACTAAGGAGATGAGGTGGCATAATGAGGAACGCATTGATGATAGTGTTTTGCGGCATCCAGCTGACTCTATTGCATGGAAATCGTTTAACCAGCAGTATCTAGAATTTTGTAGTGATCCAAAAAATGTTCGGTTAGGCCTAGCAAGTGATGGGTTTCAGGCTTGGGGAATTATGAGTACTAATCATAGTATTTGGCCAGTTGTATTAGTTCCATATAATTTGCCACCATGGCAATGCATGAAGCACCCATATTTTATGATGACTCTTTTAATTTCAGGCCCCAAAAGTCTAGGTGATGACATAGATGTGTACCTCTAACCAATGTTTAAAGAGTTACTTGAATTATGGGAGCAAGGAGTAAAGACATATGATGCCTATAAGAAGTCTAATTTCAAGTTGCGTGCAGCATTATTGTGGACAATTAATGACTTCCCAGCATATGGGAACCTATTAGGATAGTCTACAAAAGGAAAGTTTGCATGCCCCTATTGCCATAAAGACACATATTCTATTTCATTACGAAATAAGTTGTGCTACTTGGGCCATCGTCGCTTCCTACCAACCCATCATCCATGACGGCAAAATCAAAGGGCATTTGATGGGAAAGTTGAGCATAGAGTTCCACCCTCTCCTTTAACCGGTGATGAGGCACTTTGTCAATTACGAGCACTAAGTAATGTAACTCTGAGGAAAGGTCAAAAGCGAAAGCGTGACGATGTCACTAGGGCATTTAATTGGAGAAAAAAAAGTATCTTTTTCTGCTTACCTTATTAGAAAACATTATTGATCCGACACAACCTTAATGTTATGCACATTGAGAGAAATGTTTCAGATAACATCGTGTCAACTGTTTATGGGATTAGCTGAAAAGACAAAAGATACAGTAAAGAGTCGGTATGACTTGGTTGACATGGGAATTATATCTGAATTACACCCGATAGAAGAAGGAAACAAAGTTTTGATTCCAGTTGCTTGCTATGCATTGTCCCTACAAGAAAAGTTAAAAGTTTATAACTTTTTAGCTACTTTGAAAGTGCCTGATGCCTTCTCTTCAAATCTGTCACGATGTATTAATGTTCGTGACAGAAAAATTTATGGATTGAAGTGCCATGACCACCATATTTTGTTACAAGATATATTCCCTATAGCATTACGTGGCTTGTTGCCCAATGAGGTATCTGAACCTATATTAGAGTTGGGTAAATTCTTTAAGAATTTATGTTCCAAGTGCCTAATAACCGAGGCTCTTAATCATCTTGAATTCCAAATTGCAAGCACATTATGCAAATTGGAAATGGTTTTCCCACCAGCCTTCTTTAATATTATGATCCACTTGCCTATCCATTTGGCAAGAGAGGCAAAGCTCAAAGGGCCTGTACAATATAGGTGGATGTACCCTATCGAGAGGTAACTTACTACACTAGATATACCTTTTATAAATTTTATTAATACTCTATGCTAAATTCTTTATTCAAATCCTCTTATGTATTTAGGTATTTGCGGACATTAAAAACATATGTTCGCAATAAGGCTCGACCAGAAGGTTCAATAGTCGAAGGGTATTTGGCAGATGAATGTCTTACTTTTTGCTCTCATTACTTGAAAGATATCCCCACCAAGTTCAATAGGCCTATCAGAAACGATGATGGACTCATGGGAAAGCATGAGACATCCATCTTCAATAAAAGTGGCCAAGTCCGGGGAGGTTACGAATCAAGATTTCTCTCTAGTGTGGAGTTCAATCAAGCTTGTATGTATGTGCTCCACAATTGTGAAGAGGTTTGGCCATTCATAGAGTACGTTCATGGAGCTTGGTAACTCCTTCCAAATAATAACTTCTTCAAGAATTTGTTGCCTTAATTATGTTATTCATTGCAGGGAGCATAAGAAGCAAATGGAAATGCACAAATCAACAATTAAAGAGTTCCCAAAATGGTTTCGTGAACAGGTTAGTTTCTGGACACCGCGCTAGGAATGTAAGAATTATGTGATAAATTTTGATCATAACAGAATTTATCAATGTGATCTCTCATTGTAGGTTGCAATGTTAAGCGTACAGGGTGAGGCTAGTGATGACCTCATGAGTTTAGCAGTTGGCCCACTCAAAGTGGTTCACCGCTACTCAGCATTTACAGTGAATAGCTTTAGATTCCACACAAAAGATCGTGCCTTAGGGCAAAGAACAGATAATAGTGGAATACTTGTGAAAGGTGATGATGAAGACGAGAATAAAGAGTACTATGGTGTGTTAGATGACATATATGAGTTGTCATATATTAGGCATAAAAAAGTGCATTTATTCAAGTGTCATTGGTGGGATGTGGCTCATCTAGGAAGAGGATACAAGGTTGATAAATTTGGAATCACTAGCGTGAATACCCATTATTCACTCAACTCTAATGAGCCATTTGTCTTAGCATATCAAGCCAAACAAGTGTTCTATTTAAATGACATAGTTGACGCAAATTGGCTCATTGTTGTCAAGATAAATCCCCGTGACCTGTTTAATATGCCTGAGGTGACTGATGATGACATCAGTGAGGACTTTGAAAGAGGGCCCATCGATGAGGCATATCAACAAGATGAGATCGAACTATATATGGTCCTTGACGATAATGTGGGAAATGACTTTGTGGTCCAGTTGCAGAGGGATGATGTTGCTCTAGAGACTCTAAGCCATTTAAGCGAACGCCTACGAACACAATGCCCAAGTGCAATTAATGCAAAATATGAATTCATTGATGACAATGATGAGGATGTGTCCACTGACAAAGGAGATTCAGAAGACATACTTAGGGAGGATGATGAAGTCGATACTGACACCACAGATACAAACCAAGATTAACTAAGATTCTATGGTATTTAATGGTACATATAATAAATGACTAAAATATTAAATTCGTAGATAGCATCCTATTTCATTAAGTATTTTTTATTTTGATAAGGTTAAAGATCTTGTTCATAAAGTAGAAGATCTTGTCGACAAGATTGAAGATCTTATCAACAATGTCTTTAAATTCAGTGGTTGGATAATATGTTATTGACACAATTAAAGATCTTGTCGACAAGATCCTGAATTCAATAGAGAGAAGTTTGAAACCTTGTTAACAGGATTTGTTATCTTACAACAAGGTATTCTTTAATTGAGAAACTTAGAAAAGCTAAGATCTTGTTGACTTGACCAATACCTTGTCAACAAGGTTTTCAATCATAATAAGTTATAACACATAATAAACGATAATTATGATAGTTTCTATAAGGTGGTTGTTATTATTATTATTATCATTATTTTAAATTTTTAAAACTTCCCTTCTTATAATTCATTTCTTGGTTAAAAGTTTTATAATTTTATAAATTGACATTGTTTAACTACCTTATTCTCATAATAAATGTGGAATGATATAGGAAATGTCAAGTGCTGGGCGTGGGAGAGGGGCTAGACGAGGCTTAGGACGTGGAAATGGATGAGGGAGGCAGAATAATACGAGCGATGTTGCATCCCCACCACGTACGAGAGGGCAATTTGAGCATGATGCACTAGAAGCTCAATATTCTCCATTGCCACTAGGGCCAATTGGTGAGGAAGAACAAGAACAAGATGGTTCACCTCTTACCCAGCCATCACAAAATCAGAGTAGTGCAGGTAAGCAAGGGAAACAATATAAGTGTTTAGTTAATTTTTTGCCTTGTGTCATATATAGGTGTATTTATTTTTTATGTATCATCATCTAATCATTTTCTTTTTTTTATATTGTTCAACTTCTTATAGCACTGTTAAAAAGGGTCGATGAAAGTATAAGTGTTTAGGAGTTGATCTTAAAACAAAATTTGGCAACAAGTTCTTAATTACCATGTCTAGGACTACTGAACACCCGATTGGAGATGGGGCTTGAGACTTATCTAGTTACATTGGTTGGGTGGTGCGGACTACTGTGTCCTTAAGAGATGGTGATTGGAAAGATATTGCAAATAAAGATGGGGACACCATGTGGTTGAAAGTGAAGGTAACAAGTTACATATTTTAAATGCATATCTTTAACTAATATGCAAATACCTATGTTATATTTGCAATTATAACTACTTATAATTTGAATTTGCTATTCTATTCCTAATGTATAGGACAAATTTGAAGTTCGCGATCCTGAACAGGAGGTGGCATTCAAGTCTTACTACATGGACTCGATGCAACGACTCTTTAAGAATTGGAAGTCTTCGTTGTCAAAAATATATAAGAACTACATGACTGACGAGGAGAGGCAAGCAGCAATACCAAAGGATGTTAGCCTTGAAGATTGGGATTAGCTAATTCAGCACTTTAAGTCTGATAAGTTTTATATCCTTAGTTCAAACTTTATTGCAGTTGTACTATTATTAATTAAAATTATCATTAACAACACTTTGGCTTTATATGCAGGCTGCAAGTAGTAGAAATAGTAGAAATAGGTCAAAGCAAATAACATTACATACATGTGGTACCCGTTCATTTGCAGAGGTTGAAGAGTCTTTGGTGAGCATCTCATTGTATTTTAGGAGAAATTCATTTCTATATTCACTACTATTTTTTTTCATGCTAAAAAGCTTTGAATACTAATGTCTGAAAAATATGTAGAGGGACCCAGAAAAAGGGGACCCAGCAACAGCTGATCGAGTATGGGAGGCACAACATACTAGTCAGACAAAAGAAGGGGAGATAGTGTGGGCTGATCCGCAGTCCTAGGAGATCCATGTAATGTTCTCAAATTCATTAACTTTAAACAAATTGTTTGTACAATTTTCCATACTTCTAACTCATGTCCTGCACTACAGTCACGCATTCACGATCTTGTTATTCAACAACAAGTAACAAATGAAGAGGCACGCCTAACTGGAGATGAGATATTAGCTACCGTACTGGGGGAGAGATCAAGGTATGTGCGTGGCAAGGGATATGGGAAGAAACCCTCGAGAAAGAGAAGCATCGGCGAATATGAAGTGGAGTCTAGAGTTTCTTCTGCAATAGAACAAGTGCGTGAAGAGATGTGCCAAGAAATGGAACAAAAACTACAAGAGGAGCGAGCCCAAATGCAAGCACAGATGCAAGCTGAAATTTGTGCTCAAATGACTACCTTTATGGCCACATTCCAACAGGTATCTTTTCACTTTTCTTTTTCTTTTCAATGTTAAAAAACTTAGTGTTATGTTTCTTTTCAGCAGGGAAATGTACCTCTGATGAACAATGCTTCAAGTGGAGAAGCTCAATAATTTTGTGAGTAATTAAGAGTTTTAATGATTGATTATTTAACTAACATAAATAATACATCTTAATTTATAACACCATTTTCCTTTTAAATTTTTGACATTAATTTGTTTATGGCATATATAGTCTTTCAAACATTATGCTTTATTGAAATTGGAATGTGGTCTCAATTTGTCACATAGGTAATTGCTTTGATGGAGAAAGTCTTGACATTTACAAAACAAAATGAAGTGTCTAGATTGAATGCCAGTGCCCCTCCCTTGAATTATGAAGATTCAAGTAATTACCAATACTAACTTCTTGTTCTTTTCCTTTTGTTTAGTAATATTGTAATGCTATTTTAAACATTGAATAGTGGAGTATATGAGTGAGTTTAAAAAATTATTCATATGACAAATTTTTGTATTTATACTTGTTGGATGGATCTTTGCAGTAATGTATATATCAAACTTGTTATCAAAGTTTGATTTGCTCTCTTTTTACTTATGTATTTTAAAATGTTAGATTTTGTAAAAAGGTATATGTTATTAGAGATTTAGAAGATTTATTTTTCACCATTTATAATATTATAAAATCTATTTTAGTAAACAGGATTGAAGAAAATAATTAAGAAAAATACTAAAAATCTGAAAAAAAAAAAACCCTTTTAAGCTGCGACTAAAGTCGTCGCTAATAGTGTACAAAAAAAAAATTTAGCGACTACTAATGTCGCCGCTAAATCTCTTGAACTAAAAGGTCATCACTAAATAGAAGGATTTTTACGGTGAAAAGGTCGTCGCTAAAAGTATGCATTTAGTGACCACAGCTATTAGCAAAAGTCGTCGCTAAAAGTTTTTAGTGTCAAAAAATATTTGTCGCCGCTAAAACCATACATTTAGTGACGATTTTTTTCGCCTCCAAATGCCGTGGCCCCAAAAGTTTAAGAGTTTTAGCGGCAAAATTACATATATTTAGGGGCGATTTTTGTTATCGCAAAAAGTCTTTTTAGCGATGACAATTTTTTGGCCATTAAATATCTTTAGCAACGGCTGTAATTGCGGCAACTTAACGACGATTACATTGTCATCGCTAAATAGTTTTTGCGACGACTTCTGATGTTTTAGTGATGACTTTTGTCGCTGCAAATTTCATATTTTTTTGTAGTGATAGCCTAAACCAATGGGCAAAGAAATGCAAGAAAAAATAGGGAAAGAAGAGAAAATCTAATTTAATCAATGAATATTCCTTAAACCCAAACTTCTCCAATAGCAAATGAAGCTTCAAACCCTTTCTTTTCCTCTTTAAAATCTTCATAATGGTAGCTTTCTTCATAGAAAATGCTGAAACCCTCTTAAAACCCTTTAAAAGATGCAGCTAAAAAAGGTGCGTTTTACATTTTTTCCAAACTACATTGTGGCATTACTAAAAAAAACACTGTGCTACTGAGTTTTTATATGCAATGATTAAGAGTGCCATGGCACTACTAAGTTTTTAGTTTTGTCTCATTTGTTGTCATGGCATTTTATTTTTTTTAGTTATGGTTTTGAGAGTCATCTTTTTCTCTTTTTTCTTTTCTTATTTTTTTTTCCTTTTCGATCCTTTTTCAACACATCTTCTCAACTCTTATTGTTTTGCATTCCAAGACTTCTAACTTGTTTTTTTATAATTTTAACCCTACAAGAACATAAGATTTATCTAATTACTATTTATAATCTACTAACAAATATTAAATAATTTAACAACCTAAAAATATAAATAAAAACACAAAACATAATTTAACTAAAACAAAACAGGAAATGAAACTAAAGAAATAAAACCAAAATTTACTAAATATTAACTTAACTAAAATTTTTATATACTAAAAATATAAAATAAATTCTATATTCATATGATAAGTCTCTGAAAAAAAAAAAAAAAAATGATGGTTTAGGGACTTCTCACTACCATATCTAAATATAACCAAAATTTACTAAATATTAACTTAACTAAAATTTTTATATACTAAAAACATAAACTAAGTTTTATATTTATATGATAAGTCTCTTAAAATAATAAAAATATATATGATGATTTAAGGACTTCTCACTACCATATCTAAATAGAACCAAAATTTACTACATATTAACTTAACTAAAATTTTTATATACCAAAAACATAACATAAATTCTATATTTATATGATAAGTCCCTTAAAATAATAAAAAATATGATGATTTAGGGACTTATCACTACCATATTTGATAGCCAAGGAATTAATAGCTCACTTGGCACTAGTTAAAGTTGTGTGTGTGTGTGCGCTAATTGAAAGTTATCAAGTAAAGGAAATTATTGTTAGTAGAGTTAGTTAATTAGACTAAATTTGGAAAAAGTAGTAGGGAAAACTTTTTATGCATTGGTAAGCTAGATAGGCTAGACACAGTGGTGAGTATAAGTTCATTGGATTAGCTTAGGTGTTCTTATAACTCTACCCTATTTTAGTTGAAATTGGTTAAATCTACATGCAGTGTCGAATTTATTTAATAATAGGAGGGGTAATGATCTAAAAACTAGAGAATTCTCATAATCAATAAGAATTAATGAAAATTTTACTTTAGGAGCAGTTAATCAACAAGAAACCATTATTGAAGATTATTTAAAATTTTATAATTGGAATTTGCCAATAATCAATAATGAAAATGTTTATAGAAAAATAATTACATCTACTTTTAATTTCAACACTTCTGTAAGTACTTCTGATTATATTAATAAAGTTTCCTTCTATTATTCAAAAACTTTATTTCTATATATCTTCTTTAATTTCTTGTTTTTAAGATTATTTTTATTATTATCTCTTTTATTCTACTGATCTGGTTAGCATATGGTATCAAAGCCTTGAAAGTTGTTAAGTAAAAGAGATTATTGTAAGTAGAGTTAGCTAATTAGACTAAAATTGGAAAAGTAACAATAAGAATATTTATACATTAGTAAGCCAAATAGGCTGGATTCACCAATAAGTGTAAGTCTATTTGATTAGTTTAAATGTTTCTATAACTTTACTTTATTTTAGTTGAACTTGGTTAAATCTACATACAATGTCAAATTCATTTAATAATAATAAGGTTAATAACCCAAAAATTAAAGAATTCTTATAGACAATAAGAATTAATGAAAATTCTACTTTAGGAGCAATTAATCAACAAGAAATCATTATTGAAGATTATTCAAGCTTTCATAATTAGAATTTGCATATATATATATATATATATTTCCATCTTGTTATTTTTGAAGCTATTTACGAAAATATGACACACATCAAAATAAAATTGCAACAAGTATTTACCCAAAAGAAATTATTAAAAACATATGCATACAAAATGACTAAAACAAGAAAGGCTTTAGGCAAGATGAAAAATTATAAGGATGGAAAAATATAAAGAAAAAAGAATCAAAGAATTAAGCTATTTGCCATATCAATTTCTTGGGCTAAAGAGTCATGGAAATCAAATTCTCCTTTTCTTTATCTTTTGGCAAGATCATCTCAGCATTCAATGCATTTAGGTTCATCTTTTTTTTTTTCAGTAGTTTTCTCCATGATCAAGATCAAAAAGGATGAAAAGTTGTTGCTTACTTGAAATGTACACGTAAGTATATGTATCGCTAAAGTAATATAATGATAAAAAATACCATTCCCTCGAAGATTTGTTGTCAAAACTTGTCAAGTATCAAAATTCACACCCTAATTTAAATTAAGTGAATCAATTTTAAGTAATTGTATTAATGAGAAATGATTATAGTTTATCTACTATGCATAATTCAAAATTAATATTTGGATTTCTAGGTAAATAGTAGCATCTAGAATTATTAATTCCTCTTGTATTTCATAGCAATTTAATCCAACACTCAGTACCTTTGCTCATAATGATGATACATGTTAGTCTAAGGTTCACTAGTTCCTATAAGTATTTTTTTCCAAATCTCATATAGGATTATCTAATTAATTTCATAATTCCTTCTGAAATCAATCAAGATCAAGTTGATAGCACAATATTTAATTGGACTATGTGAGGTTAATGAGTATATTCCAAGTTCAAGCAAATGTATCAAATCAATCTAATTATTGGTCAACCAATCAGAGAGCATAAAGCATGGAATTGAATGAACAAGTATTCATCATTAATTGTAAAATCAAAGTGAGGAACAACTACTAATCCATACAAGAGTTCTTAATAATCCTAGATTAGGGAGTTTATCTATACATAAACAAAGTTAAAGCAAAGGTCAGATACATATGAGAAAATGAAAAGAAAAGAAGAAGGAAAGAAGAAACTAAAAAATGAAGCTTATCTCTACTTTAATCTTCAATCCTTAGCATTCCCTTGATTCAAGATGCCTTTCTTAGCTTCTCTCCAGCCTTTACACACCTAGAAAGACAACATAGAATGATGGCTTCCCTCGCAATAATGGCCATATGAAGTAAGAAACCCTTAAATTTTCAACAAAGAAAATGTTACATTTTGCTAAAATGCATCGCCCTATGATGAAGCAGAGTACTAGATCAATTGAATAAGCATTGTTATAGTGCTTTTAGTCATTGCCACCCATTGTGCTATGACTCAGCATGTTCTCACCTCGGTGTCAACTTGTCTCGATCCATGCTGCAGCACAACATGTTCTCACCACGGTACTTTCAGCTTTTATATAATGTTTCATTATGGCGCAAGTTGCCTCAGGTCTTTATCTTCCTTTTCTTCTAGTTTAGCTATGGCTTGATGAATTTACATCACGGTGCACTTCCAAAAACTACCATTGTCAATGCTTTGAAGCCTCTTTGACATGAAAATTTTCATCACCCTGTTTTACCATGCTTCAAGCTCAATAATTCTTGTGATTGCACCCTACAATAAAAATAGAGTATGATTAATTCTCAAATAACTCAAAATTGAAATAAAACTTGTCATTTATATTGTAAAAGTTAAGTATGGTGTTATTCATTCTAAGTGTGTTTATTTTATCTATAAAAAGTATTACTTACTACATAATTAGAGGTTAAATCCATATTTACTAAAAGAAAATAAGTACAATAACATGAATAACAAGGAGTTATCACACCTCCAAACTTAAACTTTTACTCGTCCTTGAGTAAAACAAATCAGAAACTATATCAGAGTGTCCATAGGTCAGGTGAACATCAATGTCTGCTATAATCTTCACTTGCTACATCAGAGATTATATTCAATAGGAAAGACAAGCAATACATGCCTGATGCTCACTAAATTATGACACCGCAAGTGTACGGGTCGCAATCGTAGTACGTGATGAATCAAGGTCGTTCCCTCAGAGAATCAATACAAATTACAATTAGGCATTAGAGCTCTCATGTTCATTTTAGTTAAACTATCAAATTTTAAATGGATTTATGAGAAAGATGCAAAAACAAATAATAAACGATAGTTGTATTGGAATTATGCAATCAAAAACACCTTAGGAATTTTAATCCCCTTTTTATCGAATGTCAATTATTTCCCTTTTAATTAAACAGCTTAATTCAAATTTTATAGTCAAGGTTAAAGTAGGTGCAATTGTCTTTCGATCCAATTGAACCCTTATACCCACTCACGCTTGATGTCTCAAGGAGAGGTTAATACTTTATTACGTGCAGACCTTCTTTTGACTACCTAGGGCCCTTGAAAATATTTCTATCTCAAGTGCAAATCAGATTATATCCAATCCTAAGTTGTTTAACCAATGGTCTATAAGCAAATTCCTTCCATCAAAGGTTAATCACTCAATCCACAATCAAACTAAAGGAGGCCACCCAATAGAATGAAATATAATTCAGATTAAACAATACTATTCTCAATAAACTGCAGAATCAACAAGGGAAAATAATCTCTACAGATAAAAGGTTCATAAAATCCCTAAGGGTTACAAAATCTAGCCGCTCATGGCTTGAATTCCACAGACAAGTTCAGCAAACATGTTTAATGTCATCAACTAAGAGAGGAGATGGAGTAGAAACACCTAATCGGAGGAGAAATCACTAGAATCGATGAATTCCCCGATCAAATTGAAGCTCTCCAACACCTTGGATGTGTTTTCTTCACTCCTAGTCGGCCAGAACTCGCTCCAATTGCTTCATGAATCAAAACCCTAATTCTTCCCGTCTTCTATAGCTTGATAAATAAAACTGTGCGTTTCAGGGTCCGATCTCGCTATGGCGAGGAGTGCCTCTCGCTATAGCGAGATCTCTTAGAGTTCTCAGATTCCTTCATTCTTCGCCACTGCTACGCTATGGCGAGCTTCTTCCTGGAATTTGTATGCTTCGCGACTTCGCCGTGGCGAAGTACCTCCTTCGCTATAGCGAAAGTGTGTTTTCGCCATAGCGAATTCCATCCTCGCTGTAGCGAGAGTGCTTGATCCACTTGTACTTTCTCACTTCTCAGCTTCCTTCTCTTTTCTCAATCCTTTCTTTCTTCTTTTATCTTTCCTGAAATTGAAATCAATTAAAAAGTGAGGCTCAAACTGCTAAAGAAAACATAATAAAATACTTTCTTTATTTTAATTGATTGAATCCATTTTAACTCTATTAATCAAGAAGAAAGCATTTGACTCCCTAATTTTTATCTTAAATATAATCATTTTATATCATAAATTAGGGAGTTATCAAACTCCCCCACACTTAAATCCTTGCTTGTCCTCAAGCAATTCTCAGAATTATCACACAGAGATTCAGTATTTATTCTTTTGCATAATCATCACCCAATCAATCAGAAGTTAGCTCTCCCCCACACTTAGAGTGAGACTAATGCTAGAAACAGAAGTTTAGCAAAACTCAAATTGAAATTCGCAAACAATGCAATTATAGCCACACCCTGACTAAGTGTGTGTGTGTTCCACATATAGATGTTCAAAAAGCAGTCAAGCAACCCTCAACATATCCTCATTATATTTTCAAGACCAATCCATATATTCACTCTAGCTTCAATCCTCAACATTCATTAGAAGAGGTTTTTATGCTTCAATCCTCAACATTCATTAGAAGAGGTTTTTATTGCTCACCAGAGATCAGTTTTCAACATGATCACTTTGTTTTTTTTTTTGAATGATTTCTCCTTAGTTCTCTTAATCCTTTTGACGCGAATGACGACATTGGTCATGAAGCCACCCGGTTACTCAGATTAGGGAAGTTTCGGAGTGCTCACTAGCATACTCTTAGTTTCTATCACCGTTTGATGCGAATGACGACATTGGTCATGAAGCCACCCGGTTACTAAGTGATTTCAACCATTGGAGTAGTTTTTTTTTTTTTTTGGTGGATCCCTCTCAAATGACAATCAGATATCCACTAGAGCAAGTAATTTGGAAGAATCTAAAAAAAATATTTGAGAATTAGTTAAGGAGAAAACTTGAATACTTTTCTTAATCATATTGAGGAAGAGTGGTCCTAATGTGGGTGTATACTATAACTACATTATCTACTTTATTCATTTCAAGCTTGCTTCAACCCCATATTCATTGATCAGTGTTCCTCTAAGGCAGTGAGGCTAATTCTTGTTAGACTTAGAGATGTTATGATGGATTCTTTAGGAGAGGTAGATATTTGCTTTATTACTGAATTTGGGTGTTCATGTCTATTTAGCCTTTGTGTACAGTCCCCCACACTTAAAACTAACATTGTCCTCAATGTTCAAACAGACTAGCAAACATAAGAAAAGAGAAGTACAATGTGCAGTATGCAAAAGAAAGAGCCAGTACTCCCCTGATAAGAAAAGACACAGTTAGGATGACGAGAGAGAAGTGCGCAAACTACTCCTTCAATTGATGGCCCAACATTAGAGACAATAGCTACAGGAATTGGTGAGTGGTTAGAAGAGAAAACAGAGCAGCTAGCACCAGTGACACAAACAAAAAGATATACAGTCATCCATATACAGTAATCCCAAGAAACAAAATAAAACAGGATAAGCGATAACAATCAAGGGAGAGAAGGATCCTGTGAATCCGAAGGACCAGGCTGGTCACCCTGTAGGGGGTTCTGGGGAAGAACGATAACTGAAGGTGTAGGACCAGCTGGAGGTGAAGGGGCAGGGGCAGGCATCAAGTAGTCCATCAACATCTGAAGCTGGTCCTTCATGGATAGGACATGGCCTTCCAACCGGTCAATGGACTCTCGCACCCAACCTTCAAATTCAGCTGAATGTGGCGGGTCCTGCTGCATTGGGTCAGATGTGCTCATGGGCTGTGGTGGAGGCGGTGAAGAAGGTGCCGGAGGGGCTCGGGCAGCTGCCTGTTGTCTGCGAGGATGTCCCGGCTCATCCTTCATGTTATCATACTTGAAGGGCCCTTTAGGCTTGAACTGTGCATCATTTTTGGAGACGCGGCTTCCCCCCATGGTGACTAGCTCAGTAAGCATGTGGGGGTAGGCCAGGCTCGCTCTATCAGACCTCGCGATCTGCTTGAAGTTAAGGTACATCAAGCGAGGAATGTTCACCCGATGCCTGGTCATGAAGCACCAAGTCAGGGTTGCCCGCTCCTGGATCATGTCTGAACCATGGGAGCTCGTCAGTATGTTGCTTGTGATGAACTGTAGCCAATAGCGGGCCGGTTTGTTCAACTGATTCACTGGATATACTTTGTTTACCAACCGGGCTCGACCCTCCAGTGCGATAGTGGTCTCCACCTCCTCCCATGGCACGGATTCAGGATTCTCCAAATGGTGTTGGAATGCGCAGTGCTCGACGTCTGGTAGCTCATAGTAGTCTTGGAAGACTTTCTCGTTAATGCGTACCCAAGCGCCCCGGCAATAATATTCATCCTCGCCCTCTTCAGTGTCTTCAAAGTTGGCATACAGCTCTTTGATCATCAGCGGGATTCGATGCACCGGCTTTTTGGTGAACCCTTGAAGGTCGTGCCACTGAAAGTCCGGATGGATGAGATCTAGGATATGAGGTTCATAATACCGGTCTTCAACCACACCGCGGTCAGCGAAGAGACGGTCAAAGCGGAATTCTGCCCGGGCTGAAGCGAATCTGTCTTTATCATACGCTTGCTTCTTCTGCTTCGATGAAGATGCTCCAGCAGTCTTAGCTTGCTTCTTGGGGGCCATCACTGAACAAAGAAACAAAGAAAAGTGAAAGGAAATCAGTGCAAGAAATTTCTGGAAAAAATCGTCGAACTCGCTGTAGCGAGTTGATGCTCGCTATAGCGAGATCGAACAGAGATTAACAAACTGCGATTTTACGCGGAATAACGCTAAACTGAAAGCAATCCCCTGCACAGAAATGGACAGCCAGCACAGCGCATGCATTTAAAACGAAAAACTAACCCTAGATTGCACAAATTTAAGCGGACGAGTCCGTCAACCCTAGGTTTACGAAAAATCCTAGATTCACCATGATTCAGGAGAAAACAGTAAAAATCGACTTACCTAATGCACGAAAAATGGATTGCGAGGGGAATGGGAGCCTTGATTTCAGGAAAATTGGTGGAAGGACGAGATTTCAGGGAGGAGGGTTCAGAGGCGCTATAGCGAGAATGAGAAGGGGTAACGTTTCAACGACTGAATGCACTATTAAGAGTCAGACAATAGCGACCTCGCTATTGCGTAGCAATAGCGAGCTACTCTCTGGAAAAAAAATTGAGCAGGGCTGCTGTCTTCGCAACAGCGAAAGGAATGCTTCGCTATGGCGAAAAGACTTGGGAAAAATTTAGACGCTGAAACGCATCGCTGTAGCGTGGCTATAGCGAGGAATTCCCTGGTTTTAGTATGTGGCTCAGAGTATGCTGCATTCGCTATAGCGAATGGAGTAACTCGCAATAGCGAAAGTACTTGAAATTTTTTAGAACAGGTCACTCGCTATAGCTTAGCTACAG
The DNA here is from genome assembly GCA_026724425.1 of Erythrophleum ivorense. NCBI lineage: Eukaryota > Viridiplantae > Streptophyta > Magnoliopsida > Fabales > Fabaceae > Erythrophleum > Erythrophleum ivorense. Next base: position 2,547,488 of record JAIUCV010000034.1, on the reverse strand, counting down.
CGACAGACTCTCTGGACCTTGTACCACGTTGGCTGCAGAAATCTCGCCATGGCGAAGAGGTTGTATCGCTATAGCGAGGACACTTGGGAATGTTCATGGGGCTCGCTACAGCTTAGCCATGGCGTGGGACTCTCTGGTTGCAATATTTGACGAAAATTAAGCATCCTCGCTGTAGCGAGATAGTCCTCTCGCTATAGCAATTTTTTTTTTTAACCCTATATGATTTACCTCTCATTGAACTCCTTTTACTCAAATCATAACCAACAAGGTTGATCAACATGACTAGAATAAAAGTGCATAATGCAAAGAAGAGTTAGAAACTCCCTGAAAACCATGTTGGACAACGGTCTTCTCTACCAGACTCCTAGTTCTCAGCAGCAGCATTCCATTACCCCACCAAACCTATAAAACACACAAACACTAAAATTAAAACAAAACACAAGAACGGTAAATTAAAGTAAAAACAAGAGAAGAAAACTTGGGTTGCCTCCCAAGGAGCGCTTGGTTTATAGTCCTCAGCCGGACTTTGTCAGCCGATTAAGGAGGCTGAGCCAAGGTGTGGATGGTAGTTTGCCGGTCTATGTCGCCACCCAGGTAGTGCTTAAGCCTTTGACCATTGACTTTAAACTGATCACCTGATTTCTCATCCTGAACTTCAATGGCTCCATAAGATGTCACATCAATTACCTTGAACGGGCCAGACCATCTTGATCGCAACTTACCTGGAAACAACTTTAAACGAGAGTTATATAGTAACACATGGTCTCCAGGTGTAAATGTCCTTGGTAAGATGTGTCTATCATGAACTCTTTTAGTTCTTTCTTTGTAAATTCTAGAGTTTTCAAAGGCTTGCAATCTAAACTCATCCAATTCATTAAGTTGCAGTAATCTTTTTTCGCTCACCTTAGCCATATCATAGTTTAGTTTCTTAATAGCCCAAAAGGCTTTATGCTCTAGCTCAATGGGCAGATGACAAGCTTTGCCAAAAACCAATTGGTATGGAGACATACCTATTGGAGATTTAAAAGCTGTTCTGTATGCCCATAAAGCATCATCTAGCTTATCTGCCCAATCTTTTCTGGTGGGATTTATAGTCTTTTCCAAAATCCTTTTTATTTCTCTGTTAGAAACTTCACATAAGCCGTTGGTTTGAGGATGGTAAGCCAATGCCATTCTATGGGTGACTCCATATTTTTCAAGTAAACCCTTAAACAATCTATTGTTAAAGTGAGTCCCCCCATCACTAATGATTGCTCTCGGTGTGCCAAATCTAGTAAAAATGTTCTTTTTAACAAATCGCACCACCGTATTGGCATCATTAGATTGGCAAGCTACAGCCTCAATCCATTTGCTCACATATTCAACTGCAACTAAAATGTATTGATGAGTTCTAGATGAAACAAATGGTCCCATAAAATCAATGCCCCACACATCAAATAATTCTACCTCAAAAATACCTGATTGGGGCATTTCATGCCTCTTTGAGATGTTACCTGTTCTCTGACATGTATCACAATGACTGACAAACAAATAGGCATCTTTAAACAGTGAGGGCCAATAAAACCCAGATTGCAACACTTTGTAAGCAGTGCGTTGCCCGCTAAAATGACCACCATACGGAGCAGAATGACAAGCATGAAGAATATCATTCTGTTCAGTTTGAGGCACACATTTTCGCAAAATTTGGTCAGCACATTTCCTATACAAAAATGGTTCATCCCACACAAACCATTTCACATCGTGCAAAAACTTTTTCTTTTGATAAAAATTTAATTCATCAGGCACAATGCCACTGACCAGGTAATTGGCATAATCAGCATACCAGGGCACAGATATACAATTCACAGCAAATATAGATTCATCAGGGAAGCTCTCATTAATCAAGAGGTTATCCGCACAATCAGAGTCATTCATAAGCCTAGATAAATGATCAGCTACTTGATTTTCAGTTCCTTTCCTATCAGCAATTTGCACATCAAATTCTTGCAATAGTAAAACCCATCTAATTAGCCTAGGTTTAGATTCTTTCTTACATAAGAGATATCTAATAGCAGAATGATCAGTATGAACTATGACTTTAGTACCCATCAGATAGACTCTAAATTTCTCAAAAGCAAACACAACAGCAAGCATTTCTTTTTCAGTAGTTGAATAATTTACCTGTGCTCCAGCTAAGGTTTTGCTTGCATAGTAAATAGGATGAAAAGTCTTACCATGTCTCTGACCAAGCACAGCTCCAACCGCATAATCGCTCGCGTCACACATGACCTCAAAGGGTAGTGACCAATCAGGGGCCACTATAATTGGTGCGGTGATGAGTCTCTGTTTGAGTTCTTCAAAAGCTTTCAAACAACTTGCATCTAGCTTGAAAGGAGTATCCTTTTCAAGCAATTGAGAGAGAGGCTTTGCTATTTGTGAAAAATCCTTGATGAATCGCCGATAGAACCCAGCATGCCCCAAGAAGCTTCTAATAGCCTTCACATTAGTTGGCGGTGGTAGTTGATCAATTACTGAAACTTTGGCCCGATCCACTTCCAACCCTCTTTTAGACACTGTATGCCCAAGTACTATTCCTTCACACACCATGTAGTGGCATTTTTCCCAATTTAAGACTAAATTAGTGTCTTCACACCTTTGCAAGACTCGTGTCAAATTAGCCAGACACTCTTCAAATGTGATGCCAAATACTGAGAAATCATCCATGAAGACTTCCATAATATGCTCAATCATGTCAGAAAAAATTGACATCATACATCTTTGAAAGGTGGCAGGGGCGTTGCATAGTCCAAACGGCATGCGTCTGAATGCAAAAGTCCCATATGGACATGTGAAAGTGGTCTTTTCTTGATCCTCTGGGGCAATAGCAATCTGATTGTATCCAAAATAGCCATCCAAGAAACAGAAGAATTCTTTTCCTGCTAATCTATCTAACATCTGATCGATGAATGGAAGCGGGAAATGATCCTTTCTTGTGGCTGTATTTAACTTCCTGTAATCCATACAAACTCTCCAGCCTGTGACTGTTCTTGTGGCAATCATTTCATTCTTCTCATTATGCACCACTGTCATACCTCCTTTCTTAGGGACATACTGCACCGGACTCACCCAGTCACTATCTGAAATGGGGTAGATAATTCCAGCGTCAAGCCACTTAATGATCTCTTTCTTGACCACTTCTTTCATTATCGGATTCAATCTTCGTTGACTTTCCACTGATTTCTTGTGGTCATCTTCTAAGAGAATCTTGTGCATACAGATGGCCGGACTGATTCCCTTTATATCTGCTATGGTCCAACCAATTGCTCTTTTATGCCCTTTTAACACCTTTAACAACTGCTTCTCTTGGGAGGATGTTAATGCAGATGAGATTATGACTGGTAAAGTTTCGCCATCCCCCAAATAGGCATATTTCAGATGTGGTGGAAGAGGTTTTAGTTCTAACAATGGAGGCTGCTCGATGGAGGGTGGTAGAGCATGAGTTTTTCGTGAAGTCAGCTCCAGTGATTCAAAATGCCCATTATGCCTAGCCATAGGCCTAAATGCATTAAGCTTGTGCTCAACTTCTACTTTCTTTAATTCCTCTATATTCGACTTACCAACAAGTACTGCTTCAAGAGGATCAGTGAAAGCATAAGAGTTTACTTCTTCTTGAATAATCTCGTCAATAATGGACACTCGTGAGCATTCTTCAACACTGCCCAGATGCTTCATGGCTTTCTCCACACTGAAAGTGACTTGCTCATCTCCCAATCGCATTATTATCTCCCCTTTTTCCACATCTACAAGTGCTCTTCCGGTAGCTAGAAATGGCCTTCCCACTATCAATGGGATGTCTCTATCCTCTTCAATGTCAAGAACAATAAAATCAGCGGGATAGATGAACTGCCCAACCTTCACTAGCACATCCTCGATGATTCCATGCGGATAGGAGAGACTTCTATCAGCTAGCTGCAAGGTGACTGTTGTTGGATTAGCTTCTCCCATCTGTAACTTTCGAAAAACGGATAAGGGCATAAGGTTTACAGCAGATCCCAAATCACAGAGTGCTCGACCTTCAAATTTATTCCCAATCATGCAAGGGATTGAAAATGAGCCGGGGTCCTTGCACTTGGTAGGTAGATTGGATTTCAGGATATTTGTAGTCTCCTTTGTCAAAGCCACTGTTGCAAATTCAGTAAACCGCTTCTTCTTGCTAAGCATGTCCTTAAGGAACTTAGCATATTTAGGCATTTGCTCCAAGGCTTCAGAGAAAGGGATATTGATGTGGAGTTGTTTAAACATGCTCAAGAACTTCTTATACTGATCATCAAGGACTTTCTTCTGCAATCTCTGTGGGAATGGAGGCAGTGGTACCACTTTAGGATGTAGAACTGTCTTTTCTTCGGATTTTTCCACTTTAGACTCTCCTTCCTTGTCCTCTTCTTTGTTGCTCAAACTGGTAGCCTTTTTCTCTTTCTTCTGTTGAAACGCTTCACTTTCTATCTGAATATTTCCTGATGGACCCTTAGGATTCATCTCTGTTGGTTCCTCCACTTGAACTTGTATTTCAGGAAGTTCTTTGCCACCTCTCAGGGTGATAGCCTTGCATTCTTCTTTACCCTCTCTTCTTGGATTGGGAATTGTATCGCTTGGCAAACCTCTTTGGTGCAGTGCATTCACAGCAGACGCTAATTGCCCCATCTGTACCTCAATGTTCTTAAGGGAAGAATCCACTCTTGCATTGATGCCGGCTTGCTCTTCATTATTTTTTATCTGAGTGGTCATGAACTTTGCCAGCACATCTTCTAGATTCGTTTTGGGCTCTTGAACAGGTACATTCTGCCTTGTTACTTGAGAGAATCCAGGAGGTTGATTTGGCCTAACTCCCGAAGATGATGGTTGATTAAGAGATGGACCATTCTTCCAAGAGAAATTCGGATGGTTTCGCCATGCAGGATTGTACGTGTTCGAGTATGGATTCTGATTCTTTGAAAAATTCCCCACATAGTTTACTGATTCTGGTAATGCAAAGGGGCAATGTTCAGTTGAGTGCAGATCTCCACAATTCTCACATGCAGTAGGAGTCACTTGGGTAGAGCAAACATTCAATTGTTGACTTCGTTGCACTTGAGATTCTAACATATCAAACCTCTTGTTCAGGGCAGAGAGGATAGTTGCTAGTGGTACAGATGAATCTTCTTGAGTGCTAGCAACATTAGCAGTAACTCTTCTATCACCTCCTCTTTGCACATAACTCTCAGATAGTGTGTCCAAAGCCAGAATAACATCATCAACTGGCATGTCATCCCAACGCCCATTTAAGATAGCGTCCAACATAGTGTCTGTTTGTGGAGTCAGGCGTGTGCAGAAATTCTGAACAATGGCACAGTTATCCATTCCATGACTCGGGCATTGGCGGAGTAAATTTTTGTATCTCTGCCAAGCAGCATATAAATGCTCATCTGAAACTTGCTTGAAGTTGATAAGCTCACGACGGGCATCTGCTATTCTGTTATTTGGAATGAAGCGAGCTCTGAACCTTGCCTCTAACTTGTCCCAAGTGTCTATCGAACCCTCTGGTAAATTTAACAACCATTCCTTAGCCTTTCCTTACAGAGAAAGTGGGAATAGTCTCAGTCTTAGCACATCCCTTGGCACCCCATTCTGTTTGAAAGAATCACAGACTCCCAAGAATGATAGAATGTGGCGGTTGGGATCTTCATCAAACCTTTCACCAGTAAACTGTCCATTGAGCTGCAGCATGGAGATCATCACAGGTTTTAACTCAAAATTAGCAGCTTGAAAATCAGGGACTACAATGCTCAGCTGAGTGGTTCTCATAGTTCTTCCCACAAAGTCTTTGATAGTACGATTCTGATTATCTTCGTTCGCCATATCCGTGGTAGGAACAGTTATCTCACTCTCCGCTTGAGTTAGTGTAGACCCTTCAGCCAAAATGTCCGTTAAACTCCTTGTCTTTCTAAGTGTTCTGTTAGATTTGGATTTAGGTGGCATATACTATGTACCTGCGAAAACAAAGGAGTGCGGATCAAGAATCTCCCTAAGCCAAGAAAATCAAGAGGTAATCACTAAGAAAGTAATAATTGAATAGCTAACAACTGAAGCGTAAATAACAAAGAAAAAGCAAATAAAAGAAAAAAAAAATGTTTAAGCTAAAACTACTCAAAGTCCTCTAATTCTAATCACTAATTGCCTTAATTCCCCGGCAACGGCGCCAAAAACTTGATGCTCACTAAATTATGACACCACAAGTGTACGGGTCGCAATCGTAGTACGTGATGAATCAAGGTCGTTCCCTCAGAGAATCAATACAAATTACAATTAGGCATTAGAGTTCTCATGTTCATTTTAGTTAAACTATCAAATTTTAAATGGATTTATGAGAAAGATGCAAAAACAAATAATAAACGATAGTTGTATTGGAATTATGCAATCAAAAACACCTTAGGAATTTTAATCCCCTTTTTATCGAATGTCAATTATTTCCCTTTTAATTAAACAGCTTAATTCAAATTTTATAGTCAAGGTTAAAGTATGTGCAATTGTCTTTCGATCCAATTGAACCCTTATACCCACTCACGCTTGATGTCTCAAGGAGAGGTTAATACTTTATTACGTGCAGACCTTCTTTTGACTACCTAGGGCCCTTGAAAATATTTCTATCTCAAGTGCAAATCAGATTATATCCAATCCTAAGTTGTTTAACCAATGGTCTATAAGCAAATTCCTTCCATCAAAGGTTAATCACTCAATCCACAATCAAACTAAAGGAGGCCACCCAATAGAATGAAATATAATTCAGATTAAACAATACTATTCTCAATAAACTGCAGAATCAACAAGGGAAAATAATCTCTACAGATAAAAGGTTCATAAAATCCCTAAGGGTTACAAAATCTAGCCGCTCATGGCTTGAATTCCACAGACAAGTTCAGCAAACATGTTTAATGTCATCAACTAAGAGAGGAGATGGAGTAGAAACACCTAATCGGAGGAGAAATCACTAGAATCGATGAATTCCCCGATCAAATTGAAGCTCTCCAACACCTTGGATGTGTTTTCTTCACTCCTAGTCGGCCAGAACTCGCTCCAATTGCTTCATGAATCAAAACCCTAATTCTTCCCGTCTTCTATAGCTTGATAAATAAAACTGTGCGTTTCAGGGTCCGATCTCGCTATGGCGAGGAGTGCCTCTCGCTATAGCGAGATCTCTTAGAGTTCTCAGATTCCTTCATTCTTCGCCACTGCTACGCTATGGCGAGCTTCTTCCTGGAATTTGTATGCTTCGCGACTTCGCCGTGGCGAAGTACCTCCTTCGCTATAGCGAAAGTGTGTTTTCGCCATAGCGAATTCCATCCTCGCTGTAGCGAGAGTGCTTGATCCACTTGTACTTTCTCACTTCTCAGCTTCCTTCTCTTTTCTCAATCCTTTCTTTCTTCTTTTATCTTTCCTGAAATTGAAATCAATTAAAAAGTGAGGCTCAAACTGCTAAAGAAAACATAATAAAATACTTTCTTTATTTTAATTGATTGAATCCATTTTAACTCTATTAATCAAGAAGAAAGCATTTGACTCCCTAATTTTTATCTCAAATATAATCATTTTATATCATAAATTAGGGAGTTATCAATGCCAAAAGCAAAGTTCAAATGATAAAGTTAAGACTTCCAACCATTTCGAAGTGTGTGTGTGAGATTGGCCAAACATTCATCTCAAAACATGTGTCAAAATCAACTTTCTGCACTCTAACATGTATAAACTAGTCTCACATATAAGAACTTTATAAGCTCACCTTTTTCCCTCTCTCCACTAAATTAGGTACCACAAAACCACTAGATCAAAAGGACTTTTAGGCTTGTAATGAGACTAGGGCTATGGCTACAAATGAAGGGTAAGATCAATGCAAAAGATCTTGAAAAAATTTAAATGATAGCATACACATACTAAAGGTTCTCTCAATGCATCTTCAATAATTATTCCTACTGAGTCCTCTTCTTCTTCTTCTTTTTCTTTTTTTCTTTGAATGAACAAATATTCAACTCAACTTTGAGTCAGAGAAAGGGAGAATTGATATGAACCATAAGACTTCACTTCTAAAGACTATACAAGCATCATTTACTACATATCTTTTTCAATCAAACTTAATGTTTTGTTTCCTAATGAATATGCTACCACTTTTTTCTCAAGAAAAGGGATAATCTTATAGATTTTTTTCTTTTATAAGATTGGACAAGCTAGGTATTTATGTTGGTAAACAAAACAAAATGCAATATTATATGGTTTTTCTAAATAGGCTCAAATAAGGTTCAAGCATTAATATACTTAAATAAGGGTCAGCCTTGAAAAACACAACCACAAACAAATAATGCCTACGTCATCTCTAAAGGTCATGCCATACCTCTTGATTCACCTCAAGAAGGTAGAAGATAAAGTTCTAAAGTCCTAAATTTGAGACTAGATAAACAAATTAAATTACAAAGAAAAATTTCTCCTAACACTAGTAATTAACTTATATTTTGGCCAGATGGTGCATAACATATTGTTCAAAAATGATGGAACTCAAACTTTATACATTTGAACTCAATACAAACATAATTATCACAAATTTCCTACCAAATATATCTTGACAAATAACAACTATCATTGGAAGCAGACAAAAACAACTCCAACAGGCCAATAAACAAACTAATTCAAATTAATTCAAAAAAATCTTTTTTGCCAAGTATAAGTTCAAGCATAAAATTTTATGTTATTTAGACTATCAAAACTATTCTACCCCCAAACTTAAGGTCAACATTATCCCCAGTATTGAGGGACAAAGAAAACCAAGAAAAATGAGAGTGAGTCATGAGTATATAGCAATAAAAAACTTTTTCTTGTGGTTTGTTAGGTTGTTTGTTTGTTTTCTAATATATATATATATATATATATATAACAAAAAAACAAAACCAGTAAAAGAAAATAAAGGGAAATAAAAGTAGGAATAGAACTAATAAACACAGCATATGAAAAATACGACAGACGATCAACAAAGGCTGAAAATAACACACATTTTAGAGTTAACATAAAACAAGACCGATCAAACAAGGCTGAAGATGAAGATGATGCCTCGCCTCTAGCCTTCTTTTGGGGCGCCATTATAGGTATACCTGTAAAAAGAAATTTAGACATTTAAATTTTGCAAGTAATCAAGTTAGTTACTAACCTATACTCCATTCACATGCAATTCCAATAGCTACTAATCAACCAAAGACCTACTTAAGCCAATCAAATGGTGAACACAACAATTAGCAATTAACTTCATTTATATACATAGTAACCCAAAACATCATAAAGTCATAAATAAATAAATAAGCCATCAAGAAAATGAATTAACCAACCTAAAAACCTTAAACAAAATGGAAGTCTTGTCTAGGAAAGTATGACCAAAAGAAGCACAAAAAACTGTTAAGAATAGACTTTTTCAATTCATAGCCCAAACAACAATAGCCAAACAAGAGATAGCTTTCTTTCAGGCATTTTTACAAGCAGTTAGAGAGCATAATTTCAGTTTCCACATTTTAAAACTTTGAGTATGTCATGATCATCCTCCCTCAACAGGGCACAAATACAGAGCAGATATGTTTACAAAGTCCTTCAATTTATAGCCAAATAAGCAATAAAGTTTGTTCAAGCATTTTGACAAACAAGTGGTGAGTACACTCCATTTCCAAAATTAGGAAAGAAACTTGAATAATACAAAGCAACGCTCAATCCAATTACGTAGCATCATGCAAAACAAATCAGCAAACATATTTCAAACAAATCCCAAAGCAATTAAAATGAGCAATTATACCTATGATTTTAAAGAGAAAAAATGAGATGACCACACTAAGGACAATGTCCAATTCTTAATATGAGGCAACTAAGTAATCAAGGATGAAGCACACTGCAACAGAAGGAAGGAAAAGATGAGACTAGGTAGATAAAGACAGCTACGGTGGAAAATGAAGGCCTAAAACCCGAAGCTCTTGAGATGTTTTGTGATGTTTATGACTTGTATGAATATATTATGGATGGGGAATGATATTGATGAGCTCACATAGTACATGAAGCATAAAATAAATTAAAGAGGCTTTACGTAATGCAATTTAATATCATTAAATATGCATTATTTTCATGTATGTGTTGGAAGCTAGGCCTTGTAATGGAATGAGAAGGCTAAAAAATCAAGGCATTACATTTATTAGTATCAAAGCAAAGGTTCAGGTACTTTGATGTGGTTTTTGGCTTGAGAACATGAGATTGCCCATAATGTATAAGTTATATGTGGATGAAATGAGCGTGAAACTGTGGTGTGTGTTCATGATTATACTAAGCTATATTTATAATGACAAACAAAAAAGAGAGGGAATTTTATTGAACAAATAGAACTTCTTCAATGAACTTGTTTATAAAAAAATTCAACCTTGAAAAATATTATATACTCCAATTTAGAGTAAGAACTATTGGATCATCACTTATTCAATGAATAGATATAATGAAAAAATCCAAAGAAACATTTGTCCTTTGAAAAAAATAAGGATAATCGACTGTTTGAAAGAATCAAAATCTTATAACTTCTAACTCTTTAAAAATTTTTTTTACAAAAAGATGGTGAACACATGAAGATGTAAACCCTTTAAAGAGGCTTGAGCAGACTCAGATCCTAGTGATCCAATGGCTGGAGCCTTTTAGGCTATTATGGCTCTCCTAGATTAGCAGCAGGCCATGATTATGCAACTTCAGGAATGGCTTGCACAGTGAGATGGTAAGAGACCTACCCCTCCTCCACCATAGCCACCATAGCATTCAGATCATCCTGAGCATGTAGGGTCAACTCCTTTACGTCCAAAGCCACAAATACAGCAAATGCCTCAAACTCCACCAGCTCAAATGCCTTCAGCCCTTGAGTAGCCTTACATAAGGTAGATTATAGCATAATTCAAGAAGTTCGGGCCTCCCACCTTTGATGGTGAGTTAAGTACAAAGAAAGTTTAGGCCTAGATCATATAGCTTGAAAAGATATTCAGGGTGATGGAGTTCATGTTTGAGCAGAAGGTCATAATGGCCATTTTTCAACTAGAAAAGAAAGCAAATTACTGATGGTGGAGCACTAAACCTATTATTAAGTCAAAGAACCTCCTTATCACCTGGGAGACATTTTTATAGGCTTTCTATAAGCAATATTTTTACAGTTTCATTGGAGACATGAAGGAGTTAGAGTATATACTTCTGAGATAGATTGAAGGGATGTCAGTGGACTAGTATGTGGCGAAATTTGTAAAGGTCTCTAGATATTCCTCTTATTTGTAGAAATATGATGATAACAGATGGAGAGTGGATAAATTAGAGAAGGGGCTCCTACCCGAGATCAAAGACAAAGTGGTTTCCTAGAGGATTAAAGACTTTAATGCCCTAGTTAAGGTTTACAGAGTCACTGAGGCAAACTTGAGAATGATGCATCTAGCCTCGAGTGCCAAATCTCCCCTTCTAGAGAACAAAAGGCCAAGTGAGGAGTTACCAACCACCAGTAGCAATAAAAGAAGTAGCAGAGGCTAGTGGAATAGGAGAGGAAAAGGTAGAAAGAGACAATCTCAGTCCAACAAAGCCAGTTCCACCCTAGCAGCCTGTAGTCAGTATGGCAAAAATCATGGAAGCATACCTTGTTATGCACGCCAGAATGTATGTTTCAAGGGTGGTAGGCTGAGGCACATAGCCAAAGACTGTACACAATCGAAGGAGGTAGCTCTTGTACACAGACCCAGGGTAAAGTTTTTATCCTAACACAATAGAAGGCTAGCAGGTCCCCGAGTCTGATTCAAGATTCTATTAAGATTAATGATTGTTCTATACTTGCTTTGTTTGATTTGAGTGCTAGTCATTCTTTTATATGCTATGACTATGCTAAGAGGTTAGGTTTGAGTATGCATACTTTACCATATGACTTACATGTATCCACCCCTATAGGAAACAGGGTCATTACCTCTCATGCTTGTTTGAATTGTGTAGTTTAGTTTAATCATTGTTTTACCACACTTAACCTAATATGTATGCCTCTCATTGATATTGATATGATTATTGGAATGAATTGGATGTTTGCAAATAATGCCATACTTGACTATTACCACAGATGTATTTCTTTACCTGAATGTGGATTATGCCTAGTATGAGGACTGAGCTAGCTTTTATAACCACCTCTCAGGTTGAAAGATCTCTAGAACATGGTTGTCAAGGATTTTTAGTTTTCTATTCCTTACATGCTGAGATAGATGAGGGCATAGAAAAGATATCTGTAGTGAAGGAATTTTCAAAGGTATTCCTTAAAGAAATTAGCGGATTACCCCCTAATAGGGAAGTAGAATTTCACATAGACATTATGCCTAGGGCAAGTCCAATCTCTAAGGCCCCATACAGGATATCTCCCACCAAGCTAGCAAAGCTAAAGAAATAAATAGAATAGCTCTTAAAGAAGGGTTTCATTAAACTCAGTGTTTTACCATTGGGAGCTTTAGTCTTATTCGTAAAGAAGAAAGATGAGAGTCTTAGACTATGTATAAATTACAGAGAGCTTAATAAGATTACAGTTAAGAATAAATATCCCTTTCTAGGATAGATGACCTCCTAAATCAGTTAGTAGGAGCGTCAATATTTTCTAAGATAGACCTCAGGTCAGGATATTATTAGCTCAAGATCAAGGCTGAGGATATCCCTAAGACAACTTTCAGAATTAGATATGGGTACTATGAGTTTTTACTTATGCCCTTCAGGTTGACGAATGCACCTGTAGTGTTCATGAATTATATGAACAAAGTGTCTAGGCTATACCTAGACAAGTTTATAGTTGTCTTCATAGATGATATTCTTCTTTATTCTAAAAGTAGAGAAGAGCATGAGTAGCACCTAAGATTAGCCCTTGAAACTTTGAGAGAAAAATAGTTGTATACTAAACTTAATAAATGTGAATTTTGGCAAACTGAGGTGAAATTCCTAGACCACATGATCTTCCAAATAGGGATCGTAGTAGATCCCCACAAGGTAGAGGCAATGCTTCGTGGGAAAGACCTAGGACAGTGACAAAGATTAGGAACTTTCTAGGTTAAGTAGGTTATTATAAGAAGTTTATCCAAGACTTCTCTCAAATACCAATTCCATTGATTAGGCTCATTAGAAAGAATGTACCATTTGTATGGGATAAGAAATATGAGAAGAGTTTTCAAAAGCTAAAGCATAGATTAACCATAGCCCCAGTTTTAGTACTTCCTAACCCGAGAGAGACTTTTGTAGTCTACAGTGATACCTCAAAGAAGGGGTTAAGATGTGTGCTTATGCAAGGAGGCAAAGTGCTAGCTTATGCTTCCAGACAGTTGAAACTACATGAGGAAAACTATCCCACTCATGACTTAGAGCTAGCAACAGTGGTGTTTGCTCTTAAGATATGGAGACACTATCTGTATAAAGCAGCCATATAAATCTACAATGACCACAAAAGCTTAATTATTTGTTTGAATGGAAAGAATTGAATATGAGACAGAGGAGATGGTTAGAGTTTTTAAAGGACTATGACTTTACCCTGAAATACCATCTAGGTAAGGCTAATGCAATAGCTGATGCACTGAGTAAAAAATCTATACATATGGCTTATATGATGTTGAGAGAGCATAAACTTATTAAAAGGTTCAGAGATATGAATCTATCATCTTAGGTGCACTCAGGGAAATTGTTAATGAATGAGACTTGAATAGATAGTGACCTAAGGAGCCAAATCAGAGATGCCCAGCAAAGAGATGAATATATGAGTAAGATTAAAGTCCAAATATTCTAAGGTAGCATGACAAACTTTAATTTGTCTGAGAATGGAATACTGAGGTATAGGGATAGGCTATATGTGCCTAGAAAGTTAGAATTGCGAAAAGGATTATTAGAAGAGGAACATAAAAATATATACACGATTTATCCAAGTAGTAACAAGATGTACCATGATTTAAAGAAAATATTATGGTGGCTTAGGATAAAAACAGGCATAACTAAGTGTGTCTCCCAATGTTTAGTATATCAAAAAGTTAAGATAGAACACTAAAGGTTAACTAGGTTACTTCAGTCCTTAGATATCTTTAAGTGGAAATGGGATAGCACAATGATGGATTTTGTCATGGGTTTATCTAGGACATCATCGGGGTATAATGCCATATAGGTGATAATGGATAAATTAACCAAGTTAACACATTTTTTAGCAATGAAAGCCACTTACACCCTAAATAGGTTAGCTCTGTTATACATTAGGGAGATAGTGAGATTATACAGTGTACCTAGAAGCATAGTATCAGATAGAGATCGTAGATTCACTTTAAATTTTTGAAGATCATTATAGGATGTCCTAGGAACCAGATTAAGATTCAGTACAGCCTAGGAACCAGATTAAGATTCAATACAACCTATCACCCTCAGATAGATGGTTAAATAGTGAGAAATGTCCAAACCCTAAAAGACATGTTAAGGCATATGTTTTAAGGCTAAAAGGTAACTAGGATACCTATTTACCTCTAGTGAAATTTACCTAAAATAATAGTTATCATACTAGTATCCAGATGACACTGTATGAGGCATTGTATGAGAGAAAGTGTAAGTCTCTAGTATATTGGGTTGAGCTTGGAAAGAGGAGCCTTATAGGCTCAGAGTTAGTGGACCAAACCTCTAGACAAATAGAAACCATAAAAAAGAAACTCTTAATAGCACAAAATAAACAAAAGAGCTATGCAGATAAAAGGAGAAAACTGTTAGAGTTTAAGATTGGAGACCATATCTTTATGAAAGTGTCTCCAGTCACAAGGATAGGTAGGTCCATTAAGAATAAAAAGATTAGTCCAAAATATATAAGTCCATTCCAAATTCTTAATAAAGTTAGACCTATAGCCTATAGACTTGCTCTTCCCCCAAACTTGAGCCAAATACATGATATATTCCATGTATCCCAGCTTAAGAAGTACCAGCCTAACCTCTCACATGTTATAGGATAGGAGAATAAGCAATTACAGGCTAATCTATCTTATATGGTATTACTAGATTGGATCGTGGATGTTAGACTCAAGTAGTTGTGGAATAAAATGATACCACTGATAAAAGTGATTTGGAAAAGGCTATTTCCTGAGGAAGCTAACTGAGAGCTAGAAGATGAGATGAGAAAGAAGCATCTAGAACTATTCCCATGAGGTATGTATCTAAATTTCAAAGATAAAATTTTATTTAAGGGGTGTAGCAATGTAACACCTGATTTTCGTAAAAATGATGGAAATAAGCTAGTTATGTAAGAGAGTCCTCTAAAATGAATGAGCTGAGGCCAAATGAAATTATGATAAAATTCTAAATAATAGAAAACAAGAATTCAAGGCTTAGGATGCTTAAAAATTAGAGTCGGAGTAGCCAAATAAAATCTGACGAAAGGTAGTGGTATTTTCATAATTTTGAGCACTTTTTAGAAAAATCAAAGGAGGAATTTTTAAATGGAAAATTTGAGTTTTCCAAGGTTCTTAGAGGTTCTAAAAACTATAGGAACCCTTAGAATAGTTTAAACCCCTTCAGTTTACATTTTAAAATGTCAGTTAACCTGAACTTTAACCTTTTTGTTCGAGAAAGTTTTAGATCCAATTTCAGTGATTCCAAAGGTATTTTATAAGTTAAAGGATCTAAATTTTATGATGAAAAAGACAGTTCTAAAAAAAGAGTTGAAATGAGCCTTAAAGAAAGAAACCAAAAATGAAGGACAAAATGAAAATTTTAAAAAGCTTCTAATGAGTTCCATACCTATATATACCTCGTCCCTCTTCTCCTCACACTTAGCCAACCTAATTTTCATCTCAAACCAAGGGAAAGTTCTGCCAAGGGAGACGCACAAGGAGAGGGCCAAGGAAGAAGAAGAAAGCTTAGAAAAGGTAATAAATACCATGGGATTTCTTGCTCCTTCTTTTATTAAACTTGTTCTCCTCCTTTTCTTATAGTTTTGGTGTGTGATTTGGGATTGTTTTGAGTCTTGTTCAGAGGGAGGAAGTTAAAAATTGAAGGAGAAGCTTGTAGCAAGTGGAAGAGCTCTTAAAAAGGCTAAGAAACAAGGTATGAATCATGGCTTTTCTTACTTCCTTCTTCTTGTTCCTCCATCTATGATTTTCGGCCACCTAAAAAACATCTAAAAGAGAGTGAGTTCTAACCTAAAAAAAGCATGAAACCTAGGTTTTTTAGTGTGAGAAACAAGTGTATGCAAAGAAATTCTAAAAAAAAGCATTAGAAAACAAGTTTCTAAAACCTAAGGATTTTGTTGTACCTTGATATGTATGAAGCTTCCTAGTGGTACTTTTAGTAGTCTAAGAGTGTATATGGGTTCTTGAGATACCTAAGAAGCCTTACATGTACCAACTCCCTAGAGAAAAGTTGCAAAATCCATAGGTCCTCCTAGGTCTCCATTGTCTCAGCCAAACATGATTCTTGTACCAAAAGAGAGTTTTAAATTTTTTTTAAGGGTAGAAAGGAACTAAATATGATAGAAGAATATCAAAGAAAGCTTTGGAATAAATTTAGAAACCTTGGTTTGTGAGATAAAGGTATAGGTTCCAATTTAAGACTTAAAGAAGCAACTTGTATCTAGGCTCTTGGGAATGAAATTATGATGACTCGAAGGAGTCTAAATGGATTCAAGAGACCTGGATAGAAGGAGAAAATGGAGTCAAAAGCATGAATTCTAGTAGTTGCTTCATTAGGTCTTGTATGGAACTATAATAGAGTTATATGAGAAAGTAGCTTTATATAGAGTATGTGTGATGCTAGAACTTGGTTTAATTATCTAATTGTGTCCCATTTCATGTATCTAGGCTAAAAGAATCAAGCTTCACCTAGTTGCAAGTGTGTGGTTGAGAGAGAGGAGAATAATTAAAAGAAAAGTGTGTAAATCTTACTTCAAGGTAGCTCTCTAGCCTTTCTCACATACATGGCTTATATGTTTATTTGTCTTTAAGTGCTTATGTGTATGTTTGAACCATCATAAATATTTCTAGCTATTGCTTACAAGCTATGGTATCATTATGCTTCTTGAAATGTGTTTATGTATGCAAAGCGGCTTGAATGAGTTTGGTTATGCCAAAAGTCCCTGTAAATGGGTGAGACAAATCCAAAAGTCTCAAGAACAGTGAGGCTAAGTGAAAAGTCCCTTGAAAATTGGTAAGACAAATCCAAAAGTCTAAGAAAGATAGGTAAGGCTAGACTAATGCCCTTGAGAGCTTATGTTTGCCATGTATGAGTCTATGTGATAAGAAAAATATTTTATGTATGCTCACTAATAGCTTGAATGTCATGCATGCATTCTTTGACATGTATATGCATCCATTATATATATTTGAAAGAGTTAAGAGCTATTGGAATTGTTTGAATTTCACTCTTCCCCCACATATGTCTAACCATGTCTGGGTGAGTCAAGTGGACCAAGAAATGAAAGTCAACAACCTTAGGAAGCAAGACTTGATAAAGAGATAGAGAAATGGCTTTTTTATTTGCATTTTGATTCAAAAATTGTAACCATAAGATGTATATATGATGTAAATTATTGAACATGTCCAAATGTATGTAAATATGATGTATGTATCCATGTGGAAGCCAAATGAATGTGAATGTGAGTTTTTACCATTCATTTACCTTATTATCCATGTGTATGAATGTAAATAGCAAGGTGCGAATAAGCTCCATGATAATTTAGATCATTTTGCATACTCTTATATGTTGCAATTATGTTTTTAGACTTTCAAGTGGTTGTGGAAAGTTAAGAAGAGCATTTGGTGCATTGAGATACCAATTTGGATTTTAAAATTGACCATTATGTGTGCTGAACCAAAGTCTGACCTAATGAGTGAATCCTTGCATGAAATTTGGCCAACAAGTAAGTCTCATCTAGATCTTTTCATAGAGTTAAAGAGCACTCAATTTGGAGCTCTAGAGAATTTATTATAATTTTTCAAAGTTGGCCAAATTATACATAAATGATATGTGCACTGTTTATATGGTCAGTTTGCTTCTCTATGTCACACATAAACCAAATGAAGTCCAATACTCATGAAATTTTACAAGCATAAACTTGATAATATAAGCTTTCCATAACCATTGAGATCATCTCATTTGCAGCTTTGTAGAGGGAGAACCAAATTTTTAAAGTTGCATAATAATACAAATAATGCATCTTGACCTTTAGTATTGTTCCATTATTTTTTGTGGATTAAACACCATTACATTGATCTAGAATTATTTTTAATCATTAAATAACATCTAGATATTTCCAAAAAGCTATCATATGCATGATTTTTGATTTTTTTAGATTTAGTTATGAATTTCTAAAATTCATATAAGAAAACTGAAACAATGAACCCAAGAGCAAAATATTGATTTCATGGAATATGCCCTAAAACCTGAGGCTTTTGAGATGTTTTGTGATGTTTATGACTTGTATAGATATGTTATAGATGGGGAATGATATTGATGAGCTCACATGGTCTATGAAGCATAAAATGAATTAAAAAGGTCTTACGTAATTGATAACTTCCCATTATTCAGATTATTGTGCATATTTTATCTTAGTAAATATAGATTTAGCCTCTAATTATAGGGTACATAATACTCTTATAGATAAGATAAACATACTTATGATGAATAGCTTTATACTCAATTTTTACTTGAGAAATGATAGTTTTTGTTTTTATTTTAAGTATAGCGAGAACTAATCACACTTTGCTCTTACTGTAAGATGCATGTTTAAGAAAGGATTGAGTATTTTCTTGTAAAAAAGGCTTTATAGTGCTGGTTCATGCAGCTTTTTGGAAGCTTGCCGCGGCCAAAATTCATCAAGCCGTGGCTGAAATGAAGGAAATGGTGAAAAATGTTGCTAGACAATATGCATCATAGCGTATCTTGATACCGCCACGGTGAAGCTTTACTCAGAAGCTAACTTCACCATGGCAAGGATGTGTTAAGCCGCAACGCGAGGTGAGGCGCTGAATGCCACAATGAGGAAAGAGCAAGGCCATGACGCAAAACCTCACAAAAGCAAAATTAGCTGCAGTGCAAAACGTGCAGATCTCATCCAGTAAGCAATCTTGCCGCAGCGTAATTTGAGTTAGCTAAATGCAGCATTTTCCTTAACAACTTTTTGAGGGTTTCTTGCTTCATATAATAAGGGATACAAAGGGAGCCATCATTCTATGTTAGTTTTTACTTGTTCCAAGTATGTAAAGGCTAGAGAGAAGCTGTGTAGGCATCTTGAAGGAGAGGGAAGCTAGGGATTGAAGATTAAAGCTAAAATAATCTCCATTTTTTAGTTTCTTCTTCCTTTCTTCTGTTCTTCTCATATTATCTTGATGCTTTTTACTTTTACTTCAACTTTGTCTTTGAACATCATGAATATATATAGCTAAATTCTCTAATCTAGGATTATTAGAAACTCTTGTATGGATTAGTGGTTGTTCCTTATTCTAATTCTGCAATCAATAGTTAATATCTATTCATTCAACTCTATGCTTCATGCTCTCTAATTGCTTGAACTTGGAAATGGGAAAGGAAGGTTAGATCAAGAGTAAAGGGGTGTGAGTACTTGAAACTTACTATGAAAGGTAGATGGTTTAGTTAATGAGATAAGAATATACTCATTAATCTCACATAGTCCAATTAGGTATTGTGCTAATAATTTGATCTTAATCGATTTTATAAGGAATTATGAAATTCATTGGATAACCCTATATGATGTTTGAAAAAATACTTGTAGGAACAAGTGAATCCTAGACCAACATGTATCACCATTGACAGCAAAAGTACTAAATATTGAGTAAATTGCTATGAAATATGAGAGGGACTACTAATCCTAAATGTTAATATTCACCCAGAAATCTAAATACTAAAATTGACCTCTGTATATTTATAATCCATAATCATTTCTTTTTGACACCAACACTTAAAATTGATCCGCTTAATTTAAATTGGAGTGTAAATTTTGGTACTTGACAAATTTTGACATCAAGTCCTCAAAGGAACGATCTTTTCTTATCACTATATTGCTTTTGCAATATGCATATTGTGTATATGCTTCAAAAAGAAAGCAACAGTAATGCAATTTAATATAATTAAATATACATTATTTTCATCCAAGTGTCAGAAGCTAGGCCTTGTAATGGAATAAGAAGGCTAGAAAATTAAGGCATTATAATAACAACATTAAGAATTGAATATAAATCAAATGGGCAAAGAAATACAAAGCTAATTGTCTATTTTTGCACATGTTTACCATTCACCATGTAAAGATGGTCTCTTACTACCATATGCTAGGTTTCATTTCTTCTTTCTTGATAGATATCAAGGATTAAATATGCCTATGACTAAAAAAATTAATTTTTGAAAATATAGTTTTAAGTTTTTATATCTACTAAACAAAAGTCATTAACGAAAATTAAAAGAGAGAGTGGAATGGGATTTTCTCAAAAGTTTTTTGAATTTTTTTTAATAATTATCCTCATATATATCGTTGTGCTACAAAAACATACACACAAGTATATATATTGTACAAGTAATATAATGATGAATAAAGCATCATTCTCATAAGACTCTATCATTAAGATAACTGCCAAGTACTAAAATTATACTCCTCAATCTAAATCAAGCAAACAATTAAGGTTATAGGAAACTAAACTAAAATAAAATAAAGATAAAAAAATTGAAAAAATGAAATAGAGACACCATTCTATATGAAATTAGAAAGCAAAAGAGTTTGGGATTATGATTTTCCCTAGCATTTCATATAAACTAATTACATCTCTTCACCTTACTCTCAATGCCATTACTAGTTTAGGATTCTAATTTATCTACAAGCATCTTCCTAATTATCTATAGACATTTCCCTAACTAATCTATAATTTTTTTTTGCAATTGATTTAGAGACTTAATTAAGAATAGATCTTAATATAACTATGTGAGATCAGTAGATATATTTCTATCCTAAAAGCAAATCAATCCACTCAACATTGCAAGTTTCATAAACCTTCACTATTTAATTCATAGTCTAGTCTTAAAATCTCTTTTCTAAATTCATTTAGGTTACCCACATCATCTAGTAGTTTCTACATACTTAGAAACATGAAACACAAGGATTGAGTAAATAAATCATACCATTAATTGCAAATAAATAAAATAATTATAACATAATACAAGTTAAAGTTCATTATAATCATAAATCAAGAAATTTTGCTTATAACTGCAAGAAGTAACAACATCAAGAATTGAACATAAATCCGATGGGCAAAGAAATACAAAGATAATTGTCTATTTTTGCACATGTTTACCGATTCACCATGTAAAGATGGTCTCTTACTGCCATATGCTAAATTTCATTTCTTCATTCTAATAGATATCAAGGACTAAATATGCCTATGACTAAAAAAATTTAATTTTTGGAAATATAGTTTTAAGTTTTTATATCTACTAAACAAAAGTCATTGATGAAACTAAAAAGAGAGAGTGGAATGGGATTTTCTCAAAAGTTTCTTGAATTTTTTTTTAATAATTATTTTCATATATATTGTTATGCTACAAAAACATACACATAAGTATATATACTGTACAAGTAATATAATGATGAATAAAGCATCATTCTCACAAGACTTTGTCATTAAGATAACTGCCAAGTTTTAAAATTATACTCCTCAATCTAAATCAAGCAAACAAGAAAGATTATGAGAAACTAAATTAAACTAAAATAAAGATATAAAAATTGAAAAAATGAAATAGAGACACCATTCTATATGAAATTAGAAAGTAAAAGAGTTTAAGATTATGATTTCCCCTAGCATTTCATATGAACTAATTATATCTCTTCACTTTACTCTCAATGCCATTACTAGTTTAGGATTCTAATTTATCTACAAGCATCTTCCGAATCATCTATAGACATTCCCCTAACTAATCCATAATTTCTTTGGCAATTGATTTAGAGACAATCAAGAATAGGTCTTAATATAACTTTGTGAGATCAATAGATATATTTCTATCCTATAAGTAAATCAATCCACTCAACATTACAAGTTTCATAAACCTTCGCTACTTAATTCATAGTTTAATCTTAAAATCTCTTTTCTAAGTTCATTTAGGTTACCCAAATCATCTAATGGTTTCTCCATACTTAGAACACATGAAGCACACGAATTGAGTAAATAAATCATATCATTAATTGCAAATAAATAGAGTAATTATAACATAATACAAGTTAAAGTTCATTACAATCATAAATCAAGAGGTTTTTCTTATAACTACAAGAAGTAACAACATCAAGAATTGAACATAAATCAAGTGGGCAAAGAAATATAAGAAAAAATAATGAAAGAAGAAAAAAATTGATTTCATTGGTGAATTTTCCAAAAAACCCAAGCATCTCTCATAGCAAATGGGGCTCTAAACCCTCTCTTTTCCTTCCCAAATTGTTCAAAATGATGACCTCCTTAAAGAAATGGTAAAGTCCCCCTTAAAATTCTCAAAATATGTAGCAAAAAACATGGCATTTTGACAAATTTGTGTCAAGTGTTGTGATGCTACTAAATTTTTTTCTTTAGCAATCAAAAGCATCGTTGCATAGAATAATTATTATACCACATTGTGTTTTGTTCCATGATTGGTAGGCACTACATTTTTTTTATATTAGCGCCTTTGGGCGTCATCTTTTTTTTTTCCCCTTCCTTTTTGGCCTTTTTTCAACATATTTTCTCAACTTGTTTCTTTGTATTTCAAACTTCTTAAGCTTGTTTTTTGTATTTCTATCCCTATAAAATCATAAAATTCATCTAATTAATATTTATAATCTATTAATAAAAATTAAATAAATTAACAAACCAAAAATCTAAATAAAAATACAAAACATAAAATAAACTCAATATTCATATGATAAGTTTCTTAAATAATTTTTAAAAAATGATAATTTAAGGTCTTATCATATATATATATATACACACACACACAATCAATTTGTAATATTTGTTCTTAAATTTACTTATAGCTTAAAAATATCTTTTTAATCTAGTCAAAAAATGACAAATTTCTTGAACAATGAAGATAGTTTGTTGGGAACTTAGGATTAGTAATATGAAGGAGAAATATTTTATGTACATCAAGTGCACAGACATTTAATAATCAGGATTTATTACATAATATACTCCATACACTATATGTAGCAAATCTTTATTGTTAAATTTATGTGCATCTGGTGCATCTAAGAATTTTTTGTAAATGAAGTTGTTTTGTTCAAAATTTTCTCTAACTTACGAAACGTTTTACTCTTTTTCTTTTCTTTGGAATCAGCATTCTTTGTTACGTTGCAGTTGTAGCCTTTGTTTTCTTTTATTTATTAGATTATTTTAAGAATTTATTTGAAATTTAAATAGCTCTCTTGCTAAGTAAATTTTAAGGCGCACTCTTGCATTTTAAATTTTTTATAATATTTTTTTTAAAAAATATCGAAGTCATCCTTTGGTTAAAAAAAATACTAATTTTCTTATCAACTAAGTTAAATATGCTTTTTTAACTTCGTCTTGCAACCTTTTTTTTTTTTTTAGCCTAAAGGACACTTAATTTAACATGTTGAACAATTCACATAGCTCAAAACCGAGATAATTTGCTTAATATCATTTTTTTTATATTGGAAAAAAAGAACTGGAATCTTCTGCTTTTCACCAACAAATGGAAAATAACTTGATATGTGAGTGTTCCCCAAAACCTGTATAACGTAAAAGAGGAGTAACCGTGAGTACCTAGAAAATCAACCCTAACGTAAGGGATCTTTAGCAGCTAGTAAAACTTTTTGGTAATACATACAGACAAAGTCTTAAATTTGAATTCTATTTTCACCAAAATTTATTTTAAGTGATGTTTGATATGTCTGAATTTTAACTGTTTAAATATTTCGAAATTAGTTTATAAAATGTTTAAATATAAGAAATAAAAAATGTGTTAAAATATGTTTATTGTATGTGTCTTAAATAATATATGAGTATCTAACTTTTTATATATTTATGTTTAAATTTTATAAATGTTTTTTATTACTTAAAAAATTATGATGCCTTTGTATCAAGCGTCAACTTACAAATGTTTTTCTCAAACCCATGTATCTGTATTTTTAACGTTAATTTTTAATTAGTATTTTTTATACATAAAACTTTGAATTAAATTAAATAAATCAATAAAAATAAGGAAAGACATAAAAATTATGCAATAGTTAAATGGTTGAAACATTTTAATTTATTGAAGTTACACCAATTTAAATAAGGAAAGCAAGAAAATGAATTAAGAAACTAGGAACCAATAGAAAATGAACAATCATGAAAGAAAATTTTAAAAGTTATAGCAAACATTTATTCAAAAACATTGTTGTTTTGGAAATAGTGAAGTTGCTATTACAGAAAGTCGACAACTTGAGAATAAAGTGATCAAAATGGGTTAAAACTACTTAACCATCCCATTTAATCCCCTAGAATAGTGGGCTAAATTTAAAATTTTTTCAGTTCATATAATTTTAGAATTATATTAGTCTAAACCATTTAATTCATGAGTTTTATGACCACATAACACACAGGTGACCATTTTCATTATTTTTTTATTTTTTATTAATCCTATAAAAAAAACATTGACTATTTTGGAGAAATGACATTGAGAGAAAATTGAAAGATACATATTTGGGTTTTATGAGTGAGTCATTCTTTTAATAATGCCTTGGTACTAAATAAAATTTTGATACTTTATGCTCTATTCAATGGTTAGAGAGGAGTAATGGAAACTGTGAAATTTGAATCTCATAGGTTAGGATAGAGTATCAGAAATTTAATTCAAATTTAAAATTATTCTGATACTAAAGAATAAAAGCACTTTACAATTACCAGCAAGAAAGCATGCTTTTATAAGCGTATTTATATGCTTTTAATTTCCTCTAATATCTCAACTTTTAATTTTAATATTAATATTTTCATGTGGTTAACGTGAAAATCATCTCAGTATCATTATATGTTTCATTGGTTTTACATGCATGACATGATAATGACTTAAAAAAAAAAAAAGAATTTGTAGAACCTGAAAAATTAAGAGGGATTATACATCATTTGGCAAATTTGACGAAATATTTTAAACGAACTAATTATATGTAGTAAATGGTCAAATAGGGTTTATGTGAGTTTAGATTGGATGAACAATTTAAAATTAATTATGATTTATTTTAATTATTATAATCTTTCATTATTTTATAATTATTTTAAGATTGATCTTTTTTCTGCTGGCCCAAATTGGGCCCGCCCAACCCTATATCGGTAAGGGCTATGCTTACATATAATTTGCCCATTTGAAACAAGGACTTTTGGTTAGTCCAATTCAACCCATCAACCTAAAGTGGATTAGACCAACCTGACCCATATCCACGTAAACTAGGGGTGGGCATGGGCCAAGAAAGGTCGGGGTTTGCTTCAACTCGAATCCTGACTCGATTTCAACATTGGGACGAAAAAATCGTCCTGAACCCCGGCCCAACTCGAATTTGGCCTGATTATAGTCCAACCAGGTTCGGGTCGGGCCAATTTTCTTTTTTTCTTAAAAAAAAATAATTTTAAAAATTTATATTTGTTTAATTATTTTGGTCATATAACTATTTTTAATATATATTTTTTAAAATTTATGCAATAGACATAAAAAAAACTTAAATTCAATGGAGAAAATAGAAAAAAAAATGTAAATATAGTAGTTAAAATTTAAAAGAATATATTTTTTTTAATTTTATTTTTTTATATGAATGTGATAATTATATTTAAGAGAGTTCTAACATAAATTTTAACCCCTCTAGTTATTTATAATTTATAAAATATATTTAAAAATTTTGGTTAAAATTATAAAAAGACCCTAAAAATTTTTTTTTCAATTTATTCTATATCTTTTTATATATAAATATATATATATATATAGACCTTGGGCCGGGCCGAGTCCGATAGGGCCAAGAGGTTATCCCAAAACCATTTCGACCTGAAATATTATCTTGACTTGACCTTATTTCAATTTTTTTAAAAAAAAAAATTTCGGCCCGTCTCGGCTCGATGATGTATTGGGTCGGGACAGGCCAAGTGGATTGGGACAAGTTTGCCCACCCCTAACATAAACAAGTCATTACTCATTATTTTTAAATTATTATTTTTCAGTTAAAATAAAATTCATTAAACTTGAGTCTTACAAACTACAAAATTTGACACGATAGACGTATCTGGTACATCAGCTAAAACAAAAGCTTACTAAGAAATGATCAATCAACCTCAAGTAACAAGTCAAATATTTTTTTTTTTTTACTGAAATTGATTCTTTTTAGCGGTTTACTATCATATTCTTACATCAATTTTTTTTACGGTTAATAACAGTATATTATTGAATGTTTTAATTTTTTTTTCTACTTGCCATGTGTATTTATTGAAATGCTTAATAATAAATACATTTGATGACCTTTTACGGGTCATGTTAGATAGCCACAACTATGATGACCTTTATGCCTTTTACCTTTCCTAGTCATTTCTCATCTGTCCATCACTGTTCGTCTTCTGGCCTTGTGTTTTAACCATTATTATTATTATTATTATTATTATAACAACTAAAAGTCAAACCTAACTTTTACGAACTCATTCATATCAAATGGGGAATTTCATGCAAAATTCACATCCGTTTATAAACTTTCAATATCAAAATCAATCTATTTATAGGTCATTTTAAATTATAGAGATTCAAATAGGATTCTTTCTTTTCCTTAATTCATTTTTACTATAAACAAATTTGTTCATACTCATTTTATTATGTTTAACTTGTGGAACACACAATTTTCATAAGACCCGAAGTGACAACTTTGGACAAAAATCTGCACTAATTTTAAAAATTCATAATTTGAGTTATACAATTTCAAATCATGCAAATTATGTGTCTATGGAAAGCTTAAAATGTGAACTACATACTATAAAAATTTTAGGTGAAATTGAGCTCATTTGCCCCATAAAATGCAATGGAACAATAACACAAGTCAGAATTGGAAGCATGTAGTAGACCTAAACTCTGAAATTACATATCTTGAGTTACACAATTCCAAATTAGGTGCTCTCAATGGCCATAGAAAGCTTAAGATAAGACCTAATTGTAGTAAAAATTTCAAGGGCTGAGCTTATTTGGTCCATGAAAGACATTACATATAAGTGGCTATTACAATACTCGAGTATAATTAGACTCCTAACTTCAAAAATTCATAACTTCCTTTATACCACTCTTTTTAATGCAAACTCAATGGCCTTAAAAAGCTTATAATATCAATTATATGATTATAAAATTTCATGAGCATTGAACTTTATTTGGCCCCTAAAAACCTAAAATGTCAAACCTATTATGTATAAATAGAACCAAGACCTAAATGAATTTTCTATCTAATTTCATAAATTTGTAAAATATTCTGCATAACTCCAAAAATTATGGTTCTTAGCCTGAACAAAAGCTCTAGGAGAGGTTTAAATGTATACCAAATCTTAGGCTCAAACTAAATCATTTAGACTACTTTTGACTTTGGAACTGTTTATGGCAAATTTAATCCCATTTTAGGTACCAACTTGGATCATTTGGTATCCAATTGGTTTTCTTCCACTTTGAGCACATTTCTTCCATCCTAAATAACATTTCTAACCATTCCATAATATGCCAAAATGGTTGGATCAAAATTTAACCCCTTGGCATGCAAGTATACATACATCCCTGTTAGCATTTACATAGTCAATGATCATTATAATACTCATACATTGCCTTAACTTGTCCTACATCCATATTCTCTTACTTTATACATAGTTCCATCATAAAGCATAAAGTATCATCATATACATCATATGTCCATAAAGAGACAAAAAATATGTCATATGAATACATATATCATAGTTTAATATGGAACTTATGCTAAAACATATTTAATGAATGCATCAAGTGACAACATATACAAGCATTCAAACTCATTCAATCATTCAAAAGTATGCAAGAAAAGAAGATAAAGCTACCTTGAAGCTTGTAAGGACTCAGTTAGCCATTAACCCACTTGGTTCTAACTTTTCTCTTGACTTTCTTTCCCTTGACACTTACACTTAAGAGTGCTTGAGTTAGATAGACCTACATATAACAATTTCAAGACAAGTTAATTTTATAAGATTCATTCTAGGCTTCATTATTTTCCTTCAACCTTATTAGGGCTCAATATATTACATAAGGATAGTTTTAGGTCCATAATGAAGCTACTCTTGGTTCTTACTTTTCTAACTCCAAACTCTTACTTTCTACAAGCCTTATAACTCTTAAAAGACTCATTTAGATCATTACATACTTGGTTAGAAAGATTTAAAAATAACTTGCTTTGTTAACTTCATTTAAGCTCTTAAAATTTCAACTTTCATTTTAAGGCTCCTAAATTCAATCCAATACTTCATAATTCTTTATTCATCATATCTAAGTCTCTCAATTAATTAGAACTCAAAGAAACACTCCCTAGGTGCTTCTTGGATGGCTTGGCCAAACCATACATTCAAGGAGAGTAATATGGAGTTTGCTTGCTTTTCTTTAGGAATTTGATACACACTCTTGTTCCTTGGTTCCTCTAGAGTCTAAATATGATTAAATATGGCTTGGGTTATCCTCTTAAAGTTCCAAAACTTTCAAGGTGCAATTAAAACTCTAACTTCCCTATCTTATTTCTTAATGTTCATTTCTTGATTTTAATTGCATAATTCAATTCCTCACACTTAAAAACTCTTGGTTCTACCTTGTTACCATCCAAAACATCCTCACTCTTCATGGGTTCTAAGGTGGCCAAACATAAGCAAAAGGAAAGAACCAAGGAAGAGCAACTTTTATCTTATTCAACTATGGGCCTTAACTTTCTTTTCTCTATTTCACTCATAACAGTTCATTTCTTACATTAACTTAAATATGATCAATAAGGCCTTCTATTCTAAAATAAAATCCATTAATACCTTGCACACATTTTCTAATTACATTATTCGAGTCTCAACTATCTCTGTATTCAACCCACCACCACCACCACCACCACCACCATCATCATCATTATTCTTATTCTTATTCTTAAGGGCAAAAACCATTTTATTATATTAATATTTATTATTTAAAATAAAAATTAAATTCCATATAATTATTCTCACTTAGACTTTATTTTTAATATTCTCATATATAGTATTAAAAAATTGATATTGATTTCACGTATATACAATCAAATAATCTTTTTAATTTTTCCATAAAAGCCATCTTATCTAGTTTTAAATTTTAATTGTTGAATATTAAATCTTAAAGAAGAATTACTTATCTTTTAATACTAAAGAACTACATTAACAAATTATGTTCTTAATTAACAAGTTATTCACTTAAAAAAGGAAAATAAAGTTAAAATAAAACAAGTTTTTGTGTATTGTGTGTGTGTGTGTGTGTGTGTGTGTGTATAGGTTCTATTTGTGGATACCTTTAAATTTTGAAAATTTAGAAATTATTAGGTCATTATAAAAAAATTTTATAAAAAAAGTCATGAAATTGAAAGCATCTATCAAAAGGAGCATACCTTGTTAAATAGAGTTATACTAATTCCCGCATCCAATTGATCCAAATTTTCATACTTTCTTTCACTTGTTAGCAAATGGAAAAAAACCATTTGCCATATGACAAATTTAAGGTCGACCAAAAAGAAAAGAAAACACTAAATACGCCAAGCAATATACTGTGGATTAGTCCATTTAAACAACCAAACTTAGTTTGTTTGTCTTTTTATAAGTTCTTTAATAAAAGTACATCTAATTCGGGAATACATCTATTTAGAAAACCAAATATTCTTATTAATATTTTATGTCGTTATAATGACAATTTGTCCTATTTCTTAAGTGGCAAAAAGACAAATCTTCATCATAACTTCATAATATTAAAATCTGGATTGATTAAGAGATTGAAGATTCTTCAAAGACACAAACTTTCTTCATCAGTGGTTGCCTAATTCTGAATGAAGAGATTACTTGTTCTATAAGACACAACCTCTCCATTTTTTTAGTGAAAATCCCCCCTTTTAACTTTAAAGAGAAATAAAATAAATTTGTTCCATACATTAGACAATAGATAAATCAATTAAATCAATAATGAGTAGACATGTAATTATGTCTATTCATACCTATATGTCTACTTATATTTTGTTTAGTCTATTTTTTTATAAATCAAATTTATTTATTTTTTTTCATTTTTTAGAGGAATTATTAAGTAGACTTGTCTCCAAAAAAAAGGGTAAAATACTAATCTCCCCTCTATTATGAATGTACACATAGACTTATCTAAAATCAAAAGATAAGTTATAACTAGCTACACACATTTTGATTAAAATATCTTTATATCTATTACTTATATCATATAATAAATATTAAATATATATTTTATCAATATAAAATAATCATCTTTTAAATTTAGCAAAATTTTACATTAATCATAAAATAATAAATAATAATTAAAAACAAAGTATAATACATTTTCAATAAATTATATTTTTTAAAAAAGAAAACAATCTAATCTTTAAAAATATTTTAATCAAATCTTTTGATTTTAGGATAAACCCTATGATTTAGCCAGGGTTATTTACCCAAATGAAAAAAGCCCAAACCAATCATAAAAGTATGTGTCACTATGTGAAGAATAAAGAATTAGACTCAAATACAATATTTTTTATATCAAAGATGATAAAATTATGACATATAAAAAAATTCATTGAAAGGCTTAATTATTTAACGATGAGATATAAACTATATATTTATTAATAAAAACCTCATAATAAATATATAGGATCTACACTTTAATTGTTTCCAAGAATAAATCCTATTAACCATACCTAACATATTTATACTATACATATATTTATTTATAATTAATTTAATCTATTTCTCTCCTTTTTCTAAACGGAATTTACTTCCAACTTTTTCCATTTTCTAACTGCAATCAATATTGAATGAAGCGCTTGGGGGACCCACATCACCCTTGAAAGCTACATAACAACGTGAATGTGTGCAGGATTCCTCTAATCTTCTCCATTTAAATTTGAACCCAAATCCATCTGATCTTATTGTCCCTCTCCCATCGTTTCCCATCAGTACCATTCATTCATTCTCTTCTTCTCTGTCTCTGAGCCTCATTTTCTTCCCTCTCAAAATGTCACTTAACACATGAAAAACCCACTTCTTCCATCACCATTTTGGCAGATACCATATAATACCAATCCAGCCATATATAGCATTAATTTCACTAACAAGATCCAAACACAAAAGGGAGAAATTAACGCACCCTCTTTTCTTTTCTTTTGTCTTTTTCCAGTCTCATATATATATTGTGAGCTTCACTTTCTTCGCCAATCCATTCTTATTATCCAAAATTTCCATTTCTCTCTTTCTTTTGTTTTCACTCTGATGGGGGATTTTGCCATATCTGTTATTGTTCTTCTGTTTTTTTCTCTCTTTTCTCAAACACATGGGGAGAATTATAATTATAATGAGAAGAAGGGAACAGGGCCTGGGAAGAGTACTGAGTGTGATTTGTTTCATGGGAGTTGGGTGTACGATGAATCGTACCCTCTTTATGAGTCATCGGACTGTGGGTTCTTAGAGAAAGAGTTTGATTGTGTGAAGAATGGTCGTCCAGATAAGCTCTATCTCAAGTACAGATGGCAGCCCTCTGGCTGCAACTTACCAAGGTAGGCCGTACACTGACTTTTTCTTCTTTTTCTCCCTCTTTGTCACAAGCATGTTTTAAAATGGATTTAAAGTTTTTTAAAACATTGACAACGTAAAAAAAAAATCCAATATATGTAGAATCTACATTATTATAAAATTTATCATTTAAATGAATCTCGTGTATATTATATTTATCTTTTTAAAAAATTGTAATGATTCAAATCCATTAAAAATCTGTCCTATTGAAAATTATATTTAACATATTTATTTTTTGATAATTGGTTTTATTTATTTATTTGTAAATTTAGTCTATCTAAATTTTTTTATATTAAACACACCTATGGTGTTACTCATTTCTATTTCTTTATAATTGATTTGATATATTTTAAAATATTTTGTTGAATCATTGAAATTCATCTACTTCTTTCTATGTTTATTTTAGTATCTTTAATACATGAGTTCGTTTAAAGTTTCAGTCTTTTTGTTAACTGTCAAATATAGTTCTTGCATGATATTTTTTTTTCGCTTTTTTCTCTTTTTTCCATTTCCCAAAATATAGACTTGCAGTCATTCTCTCAAATTTTTTTAATTTTTTGTCAATTTATTAAAAAAAGGAGAGGGAAAGAGAGAAAATGGATAGGACCCATTAAGTGGGTCTTAGGCTCTCTCCTTTCTCTCTTGATCTTCTATCTTTGTTTTTTTTCTTAGTTTAAATCTTTTTATTTTTTATTAATTTTAGACAGAAATAAAAATAAAATACGGATAATTTACCTAAGTGATGAATATTATTTAAATAAACAAGATCTAGTTGAGTAATGGGTTTCAAACACATTGAGTTTATCTCTTTTTGAAATTAATAGAAAATAAAAAAATAAAAATGATCCAAATTGTATTTTTTTTAAATTGACGAAAAATTAAGAGAGAAAAAATTAAAAATATCAAATTTGGTTGCATCCAAGTGCTGTGAGTTTGTTCAATCTACTTATGGCTTGTTACTTTGAAGACTGGATCAAGATTCTCTGTATTCTCTCTAGCACCGAACACAATTTTGTAAAAGAAAGAAACCGAGGGAGATGGCGCCAGCTTTCTCAATTTCTCTCTCTCCTCTGAGATATTTGTCCTATTGAGTTTCACCCTCTTCGGTCTTTCTCTCTCTTATGGGGCCTTCTCCAATAAAATGCAAACTTTGAAACTACCATTTTGTTTGACTTCTACGAAGAAAAAAGACAAGGACAAATTTTTTTTCTTCCCTAATTTAAAACTGTTAGGAACAGGACCACATTTTTTCGTGTGGACTTGAGCCTTAAGCAGAGAGCTCTATCTTAAATAGAATTCCTTTTCCACCCTTTTTTTCTTCCTTAATTTAAAAAATTGTTCATCATCAAAAGTTTATAGTAATTGGATGCTTTCAATTTAAAAATAATAATAATGTTAATTTTTTAAATAAAAATATCCACTCATATTGTGAAAATTATCACTCAAGTGAGACATCTCGCACATTGTGTTATTTTTTTTAACATTTTTTCCCAAAAAAAAAAGAGAATTTAAATCCAAATTTGTGATATTTACTCAAGTTTAGAAACATCTTCGGTTCAATTTTTTTTTTGGGTAATCTTTCATCTAAGATTTCAGCTAATAACTTTGTTATTTATTCATATTCCTTACCATTAGACCATGCCTAGAATTAATGTTTACTGAAAAAAATCTTTTTAATTAAGTAATATTTTTCTTAAATCCTTGTCTTCTTAGCCTAGAATTATGGGATTTGGCTTCTCAAAATTGAACTATATTTTAGGGACTAAAATACAAGCGAATAACTGTTAATAATTTGTTTATAAAAAACTAATTTTTACACGTTCCTAACTAGTTATTAAATTACTTCTTTTATAAAAATTTAAACCTTTTTCATCGATAGTTATCCTCTTGTACTTTATTCTTTAAATTGTGTGCACTTTAGAAGTTGGATCCAGAATTTTGAAACTCAATCTTTGAAGGTAACAAACAATCAATAACCAATCAGTTGGTGCTCCATTTGTAGGGTAAAAGGCCTTTGTCAAGTAATGATGTTCCCATAAACCAAGAATAGAGAAATAAGAACCTTGAAATTAAGCAACAAGCCAAAAATTTAGAGTTAGAACTGATTTTAGATAGCTTTCTCTATTTTATCACACTAGAAGTTCTGCATTTGAATGTGACATCTGTTGCGGATATTTCAATTTCTTAGGGTCCACTTGTTAATTAGTCACTCCTATCAATTAGTAAACCATATCTTACAAGAAATAAATTTGAACCAAAGAAGGAGGCTTTACTTGTTTTTGAAGCCACCTAAAGAGCTAACCACTCAATCATAAAACCATATAATTGCATATCCTTTTTTCTTTTTCCTTTTTTTCCCCTCTCCTAGTATATTTAGCTTCATGTGAAATATCTAAATTATTTACATTTCGTATTATTTTCCTCATTTCTTCACTCTTTTGTGCTACTCAGATATCTTTTTGTTTTACACTTGTACTTATCCCAAATCAAAAAAGAAACAAACTCTACTCTTATTTTCTTTTCTTTTCTTATAATTTGGTCATGAACTATCTCTTGTTTTACTTTGATCTTTCAAAATGTGCCAGATTCAAGACATAAATTTTATCACATTATCCATAAATTTTACTTTAAAATAGATGAAATTAAGACAACAATAAAAAAAATATAATTTTATTATAATAAAATCTCCTAAATTATTTTTAACAAAACTGATTAGTAAACTTGTAGATTACATCTACACAAGAATGCCTCGTGTAAAAAACCTTTAGAATACAACGACAATGAACCTTCTTACCATAGCTTTTATTCCTTTTGCACAATTCAAATCAGTTATTAAAATTTCTTTTCTTTTTATTTTAGTATCTTTTATCCTCTGATATATATTTTAGCCCGATACTACCACAGCCCTTGCAAAGATATTAATAAATCAAAATATGAGCTCATCTTTGGTCTAAATACCCCACATCATTCAAAAAATCTCCTCTCAAAATTCTTTGAAACCCAGAGGAATTTGGCAAAATTAACGAAAGCCTCATCTTGTTATATATAAAAATAAAATAAAATAAGAAATAAGAAATACAAAAATAACATATTTTTTTCATCCCAAAGAAAGATGACTGTATAATAAATATTGAAATTTCATTACAGTTGCAAAACATTCAATTATCATTAATAGTTATTCAAACCGCTACCCAAATCTTTATACATGTAAAACCCGCAACTCTTCCCTTTTCATTTTCACTCTTCTTGATACATTGTTTCTAAGGTCTTGTCAATATATTGTTTTATTTATATTATTTTTTTACTTTTATTTTCTTCTAAAAAATCCATAAAAAAAATTGAATTCATTTACATTTTGCAAGGGCTGTGGTAGTATCTAACAGTAACAACTACCCGATACTGCCTCCAACCAACCATCGGGCTAAAATATATATCAGAGGATAAAAGATACTAAAATAAAATATATGCACAATCTCTCTGCAAGTAGTCAAGTACCAACACTTAGCTTTGGTTGTCAGACCTATATATATGTATATATATAGGTAGGTAGGTAGGGACTAAACTGACAAGCATTGTTAGGGTGCTGTTGTGAGATTCCTTTCGTGTGTTGTCCTCAAATAGAGACCACATGGAAAATGATATAGATCCCAACAAAAGAACCATTTAAATGAGTATCATGGGGCAATTAGTTGAAACTGGACCCACTTGGAATAATTAAACTTTTGAATGTTGTGTGCATGCAGGTTCAATGGTTCAGATTTCTTAAGCAGACTCAGAGGGAAGAGTATATTGTTTGTGGGGGACTCCTTGAGTTTGAACCAATGGCAATCACTCACTTGCATGCTTCATAAAGCTGTGCCTCAAGCCCAATATACCTCTGTGAGGACTGGAGATCTCTCCACCTTCACTTTCCTGGTTAGATCTGTTACTTCTTCTCTTTTTCTTACCTCAAATTAATAAAGAAATATTAATTAAATTGAAGACGTTGACATAGATATATGAGAAATGACACAAGCATGGAGACCGACAAAATTTAAAATGTTCATATGTAATTTAAAGTGTTTTGTTAATACGTATTGGATATAGACATAATTCATTTTTTAAAGTATCATATTGTATTTGATATAAGTGTCTAACACATGTTAAATATTAACACAGTTTTTTTCTAATTAAAATATCTTCAAATCAAACAAAATTTAAAGTTGCAATCTTCTACATGTTAAATTAGTACATTTAGAATTTTACTTTATCACAATATATCCCAAATGTATGAGTGCTGTTAGATATAGATAGAGCTTCTATATGATTCATAGGTTATAACTAATACCGTGAATGCAATCATGCATGCAGGAATATAAATAATACCTCCTAGCTACTGGTCTCTTAATTATTGATTAATATAGGAGAAAAGATTCTAATCATGTATGAGAGAGAAAAAATGTGATAAGTAATGAGCCAAGGAAGGTGATGCTAATTGTAACAAGAATATAATAGTTGTGTAAAATGGTCATGAGTCCACATCATAAAAGTAATCGCAAGTTAGTTAGCTAGGCACAAAGCAGAAGAAACAAACTATTATTTCTTGAATCACACACCGACACAACCGCAGGGGCAAAAAGATATTAAAAAAGCTGTGCTAATTTATTAGCATCATTACTAAATCATTTGCACAACTCTATTTTCTTATCAACTTCTTATCAAGCCATGGCCCACATCCAAGAATAATAGCTATTTTATAAGTTTGAGAATAATTCTGATTGGTAATTGTAGTATTAGGGGCAGGCTCAGTTTGAAAAACAGACTGTGTTAGAGAATGGTCTTCTAATTATTTGACCAAATAAAAAACAATGGTTATATATATATATATATCCAATAACAATCAAGAAGGATTTTATAACGTGGCTTGTAATTTTAATTGTGGTGGAAAATTGGAGTCGGTTTTATAGTTGCATTAGATATGTTTGTGATCCATAATTAAATGCCTGGGAGTAATATTTATTTCAGTTTGCTGAGTTTAGGCCTAAACTTCATAATTTGAGCCGACAAATATGGTTTAAACTCAAGTACTACATCCTTCTGTTATGGGCTTGGCCCAACTATTCAACAACATAATTTATTATTTATTAACTATTTAAAATTTGTTTTTATATACATCATTTCTTATTCTTTATATCTTATTTTAAAATATATTAATACTTTAGTCTCTAAGAGATACTTTTTATCTTAATTTAGTCTTCAAAAATTAAACCCAAAAACCCAACAAATAATTAAAAGATTTGGGTGATATTAAGTGCTCTATAATTGCTTAAATATCTTATGATAAACTATCAAACTAGTATTATAATGACTGAGTACTTAGAAGCTACGTTACGTCATGTCACATATTTTTATATTATTTATAAACTTAACACATGAACAGTATTAAAAACAACACTATTTCTCAACATTCTCATTTTATAATATTTTTTTCAATAGATCAAACATGACAAAAATAACGAGTACTAAACAAGAATTATCCTTACTTACGAATTCAAACTAAAGCTAGAAACATTTTTCAGTGACAAAAATGGCTAAGAAGTTAAAAAAATATACGTGTTGCTTGAGACTTGACTTTAAGTTCTGTTGATTAAATTCCACCGTGATTCCTAAATTGCAGAGCTATAATGTGAAGTTGATGTTGAACCGCAATGCATTTCTGGTAGATATCACTAGTGAAAGTCTTGGTCGAGTCCTGAAACTGGACTCCATTGGATCCGGCAAACAGTGGAAAGGGATCGATGTATTGATATTCAACTCTTGGCATTGGTGGCTTCACACTGGAAGAAAGCAGCCGTAAGTATATATAAAACCCTAGATATATAGACTCCGGTCTTCTTTCAAGTACGTTCACCATGTGATTATAAATTACTCACAAACTTTAAAAATAGAAACATATGATGTTTAATACATGTTTAATATTTATATCAAACATAGGACAACATTTTAAATTATATTTGGCACTGCATATTTTATCATGTCTCTATTGAATTATATTCTATATGTGTGTCATATTGCCATGATTGTAATATTATGTTTTTCCATCATTATAATACAAAGAAACTCTTCTTCACACATGTTTACCTATGTTCGGGAAGCACTGGTGCTTCAAAAAGTCGTATCATATGTAATATGTATTCAACACTTGTATTAACTTCCATATAACTCTTTAAATTATTCTTGAATATTTTATATTTTATCATGCCCACAGGTGTATGTATTGTGTTGTATTCCACATTTTTGCTAATATTTACAAACTTTGCCATGATTATAATATTATGTTTTTTTTTTTTATTTAACTGCTTTGTTTAGATGGGATTTCATTCAAGAAGGGAATCATACCTACAGAGACATAGATCGCTTGGTAGCATATGAGAAGGCATTGAATACATGGGCTAAATGGGTTGATAGCAATGTTAACCCTACAAAAACTAAGGTTTTCTTTCAAGGAATATCTCCAGATCATTTGAAGTAAGTACTCCGCTCTCTCTGGCCACTAATTAATGGACTATAAATTAGTAAGGTAAATTATTAACTTCTGCTATGAATTTATTTTGAACTATTTTCCTAAAAAAAAAAATTGTTTTCTAATCAACTTGAGTATCATCGATTTATATTATTAAAACCATTTTGGAAAAGCAACTTTCATAATTTCTACGATTTGAAGCTTGTTCTCTTCTCTAATATTTAATTTTAATATATAGATTAATAATTTGATAGTTCACATAACTGCGATGCCATGACGCCAAATTGAGGTGAATTTGATATCAAAAGTTTGATCTATCTCACTACCCCTTTTCCCAATTCGTAACTCCCAAAAATTTAATTTGATGCTTAATTTGTAACCAAAAAAAACATATATTTCATAAAAATTACCTTGTTTTAATTTTGAAATGGTCCTGGAGGGTTAGCCAAACCATGGTAAAAATTTATATGGAAATTTTTTTGGGATAAAGATGTACATGTTAAATTTAGAGAAAGAGCAAAAAGGAAATAGATGTTGCCATTAAGTGGTTGGCTAAATGATTTTTGAATTCATCTCCCTTAAACCAAAATGTTTAGGGTTGGATGATACATTCTCGTCCTCATCATTAGTCGTTGACGACTTTTAAATCTATGCTCCTACATGCGGCGAAGATGCTTAATTAGTTTCATCCTGCTTGTAGATCAATCTGGGTGATGCTCCAAATGTGTGTGTGTGTGTGTGTGTCTCTCTCTCTCTCTCTCTCTATATATATATGTTTGGTTCCAGTGACACAATGTAAGAAACAAAACGAATCTCATACAGAATTGCATGAGACTTCTCCAGGAGAAAAATGAGAGGGGCAGGGCCCAGACGAGACCTTGAGTGGGTCCCAGTTCTTTTATTTGCCTCTCTCTTACAAGATACCTAGAAGTACTATCAAGGATTCGGTCCTTGTGAAAAATGATAGTTGGACCATACTTACCCTCTATTTTGTTAAAAAATTATAAAAAGGAAAAACAGATAGATACAACTTTGTAGAATTGGGGACGTTCACTTTTTTTTTTTTTGGTTGAATTTCAGTGGAGGGCAATGGGGAGAGCCAGGAGTAAATTCATGTGAGAGGCAAGTGAGGCCAGTGGCTGGAGTAAGGTACCCAGGTGGAGCACACCCAGCAGAGTTGGTGCTAGAGAAGGTTTTAAGAGGAATGTCAAAGCCTGTTTACCTGCTTAACATCACCACCCTCTCTCAGCTCAGGAAAGATGGCCACCCTTCTGTCTATGGCCATGGTGGCCACAATGACATGGACTGCAGCCACTGGTGCCTCCCTGGTGTTCCTGATACTTGGAACCAGCTTCTATATGCAGCTCTCTCATGAACAAAAATTAATCAATAAAAGCTCATAATATTCTTGATTGATTTATCCTACATGTATTCTTAGTTTGTTGCAGAATAAAATTGCTGATTCCAAATGTTTTTCGTAGAATTTGGATTAAATTGATATTTGAGTAAGTTAATAATTCAATCATAAAAATAAAGTGGGTAAATTTATTTCTTGAAATATTACCCTTCTTTCAATTTAATCTTTTAAAAATAAGATATTTTAATTTAGTTATATCATAAAATTTAGCAAAATATTAACAAAATTTTAATAATTAAGATTTTATAGAATTATAAGGACTCAACTACAATGTATTAAATTATTGATACCAAATTAAAAAAATTGAATGAAATTATAAGAATTAAAAAAATAAAATTATATACATCCAAGGTTTCAATATATCACATGACAATGTATCAACAAAATTTAACGAAATATTAACAAAAATTTAATAATAAGGATTAAATTAAAAATTTATAAAATTATAAAGACTCAATTACAATATATTAAATTATCAATATCAAATTGAAAAAATTGAATGAAAGTATGAGGATAAGACAAAAAAAATACCTTTGCATTTTGTTATTATGTTCACTAGAAACTTTAGCATCACGTTAAAAGATTACTTTATTTCAAAATGTATAAGTCACATGAAAATTTAGATAAACAAGTAATAACTTGATATCTCTCATACAGCCATTTAAGGCTAGCCCAAGTTGTCACAACCCAAATCTTGAGTCATGACAGGCATCTAAACTAAACCAAGCAAAATTGACCCAACATAATGAGCCTGATAACTCATTTAATGCTTATACATTTATATAAACATACATACAAATAGTTAGAAGTTGTCAAAAATCCAACACTACCTCTCTTAAAAATTGGACATCCCAATCCTGCAAATTTAACACAAACCAATTGATAAGTCTCTAATTTGTTATGATTTTCTTAATATTTTAAGGGACTTATTATACGAATATTAATTTTATTTTATATTTTTAATATATAAAATTAATAAAATTTAGTTAAACTAATATTTAGTAAGTTTTGATTTTATTTCTTTGATTTTGAGTTAATTTTTTGTATTAGTTAAGCATAAATAGTATTTTTTGTTTTTCTCTAGATTTTTAGGTTGTTAAATTATTTAACTTTTGTTAATAGATTATAAATATTAATTAGATGAATTTTATTTTTTTGTAGGATTACAATTATAAAGAAAAAATTTTAGAAGTTTTGGAATGCAAAGCAACAAGCATTGAGAAAATTTGTTGGAAAAGGATCAAAAAGAAAAAGAAAAAAAAAAGAAAAGACAAAAGAGGAAAAGATAGCGCTTAAAATCACTACTAAAGAAAATATAGCACCACGGTGACAAATTTAAGCATCGCAACGCATTGAGAAATAGAAGCAAAATAAGTCACGGCGTAAAATTTTGCATCACAGCATTTTTTACCATTACAGTAAAAAATTCACCTGCACTGCAGCACAATTTAAAAAAAATGCAAAACACACTATTTTTTAGCTGCATTTTTTAGGGTTTTAAAAACTTTTCAACACTTCTTTGAGAGAGGCTGCCATTTTAAAGGTTTTTGGGAAGAGAAAAAAAGGTTTAGAGCATTAAATGCCATGGAAGAAGTTTGGGTTTGAGAAAGATTCACCAATTAAATTAGTTTTTCTCTTCTTCCCTTACTTTTCCTTGTATTTCTTTACCCATTTGGTTTATACTTTCTTTTTAATATTGCTATTTCTAGTAGTTATGAGATAAACTTATTGATTTGGGATTGTAATGAACTCTAGCTTATAAGATGTTGTAATTACTCTCTTTATTTGCAATTAATGGTATGATTTAATTATTCAATCCTTGTACTTCATGCTTCTAAGTATGTGGAAACCATTAGATGATTTGCATGACCTAAATGAACTTAGAAAAAGAGATTTTAGGACTTAACCATGGATTGTGTAGTGTGGATTTATGAAATTTACAATGTTGAATAGATTGATTCGCTTGTAGGATAGGAATATACCTACTATTCTCACATAATCATATTAGGACCTATTATTGATTAAGCCTCTAAATTAATTGCATAAGGAATTATAAATTGGTTAAAGGAATGACTATATGTAATTCAGAATATGCTTATAGGTAAATTAGAGTTCTAGGCTATTGATGACATTAAGAATAAGATGTAGTTCATATGAAATGTTAAGGAAAGTTATAATCCCAAATCATTTTACTTTTTTATTTCATCTAGAATGGTGTCTCTTATTTATTTTTTATTTTATGTTTTTAGTTCAATTTAATTTCATATCATCTTTTATTGTTGGCTTGATTTAGATTAAGGTACATAATTTTAGTACTTAGCAATTATTTTAGCGACAAATTCTCATGGGAATGATACTCTATTCATTACTTTATTACTATTGCGATACGTATACTTGCGTATACACTTTCAAAAGGAAAGCAACAAGTACATTTCATTTAAATTCACCAATATCTTATACTTCCAAATTCTTGCCACAATATAGTATGTACATAAGTTTTAAAATACAAACAATTTTCATTACAAAGATCATCGTGTAGTTTACAAAAAAAAAATACAACATTCACATGACTCAAAATAATACACACCTAATAGCCAGTATGTCTTGAAGTCCCTACACAACCAACTAACCAAAATATCATACCATTTGTGTCTGAGAGGCACATAAATCCCAGAACACCTCAATTTACTGATATGAAAATATACAAGGAAAAGAGGTAAGCCTACCACTAATTTAGTGAATACAGACAACAAAACAATCAAAAGGGGAAATAAATAGGTTTAAAGTTTTTTGCAATAAATCACTTGGACAAATAATTGACTAATATATATATATATATATTGACAACAATTAAGTTATATTGCAGGCTATAAGCGAAAGCGTAATTTAAAATTAAGGAGAATAAAAGGGAATAGTTATCACATAAAAAATTATAATCAACCCTTAGTGCTGTTACACAAGATTCACTACTATCATTAATACCACTGCATAATATCACAATATCACCACTATCCCTGAGTACCACCAATGGTGTACTTCTCATGATATATCTAGTATAATTATCAATAAGTGCCGCCACACAATGATTATTTGTTATTCTAACTAGGTGCACTTAGGCTGTTACCGTTGCTAACAGTTACGGGGTTCTAACCAGATTTCCATCCACAATTTTGAAATGAAATCATTTAAATAAATTAAATATCAACAAGTAAGTAAATAAATAAATAAAAATTAAATCAAGTAAAAGAAATAATTTAGATAAAATAAAAATAATGAATCAATAAATTTATATAATAAAATTATAAATAAAAGTCATTCATCATCTTTCCAACATAACAACCATGTATATATATATATATATTCACACGCATATTATGCCCTACGTAAAGTTTAAAATGCAAGATTTGTTTCCTTGACAACGCGGATAAAGCAAATCACAAAATGTGAAATTTGGGCTAATTGTGTATAAAATAAAGTAAAAGAAACTACTATTTTGTTATCTATACACTCACCTATGGGGGTCGATTGTAGAGGTCCTAAATTCTTAAAATTTGAAGGATCTCCGGTTGAAAGAGTAGTTTCAATATCACCTATAATTATATTGAACATAAGAATATCACCTTACTTGCTCCATTAGTTTTTAATATGTTCAATATAATTAATTTCACCCTCTAATACCTAAATCCATAATTATAGTTTAAATTTTCTAATGTCGCTATTAACCAAAAAGTGCTTAAAAAAGAGGGATGGGGATAGGGATGTTTACAAGCAAATGGTATCATTTTTTTTCATATTATTATTTGGTTAGAATTAGATGTTCATATTAAGGATGACAATGGGTAGGATAAGAACAAGAAAGTAATTTTTTGGTGAAATTTTGCTTATTCTCCATACTTAAGCAAAGGTGTATATCTTTTAATATATGGACATTGAAACATATTTTTGTTTGATATATATATATATATTAACTAACTCACAGGCATATAACATTTTAGTCATGTTTGGTCGTAATGCCTTATTGGTTGACATTACAAGGGAAAAGATAAGGAGGGTTTTGAAACTTAGCTCCATTAATGAGAATGGAAACAAATGGGGGCAAAATGATGTTTTGATCTTTAACACATGGCACTGGTTGCTCCACAATGGCATTAAATAGCTTTAAATATTTATTTATTTTTTATTATTTATCTACATTAATATACAAACATATGACCCAACAAAAGCTTAATATGATTTTATGAAGGTTTTAGTGTTTTTATTAAATACCAACAAATTATAGCTAATGAGCATAAAGTAACTTTTTCTAAAAGAAAATAAGTTTAGTTATTTTATTTTATTTTATTTTTAAAAATAAATTAACGCTCATAGATAGCATGTGCACTAATTTTAGTTTAAACTACCATAAATTTGTATTTATGTTTTTTTTTCCTTTTGAAATTGCAAGCAATCAAGATTACATTCGAGAGGGGAATATAACTCACAAGGACATGGATCATTTGCTGGCATATGAGAAGGCCTTAAAGATAAGGGCTAAATGGGATGAACACAAATGTAGACATAAGAAAACCAAAGTCTTCTTCTAGGGCGTCTCTCTAGACCACACATAGTTAAGTCCATTACCCACTACTTTTCATTTATTTTTTCTTTTGTTCTTAATTAGG
This sequence comes from Erythrophleum ivorense, assembly GCA_026724425.1. Classification (NCBI taxonomy): domain Eukaryota; kingdom Viridiplantae; phylum Streptophyta; class Magnoliopsida; order Fabales; family Fabaceae; genus Erythrophleum; species Erythrophleum ivorense. The sequence continues at coordinate 2,503,055 of JAIUCV010000034.1, read as the reverse complement.
ACAATCTAAATTTAGATTAAAGTGTGGATTTAGCCATGGTATTCTAATGGCTTTAACCATAGTTATAAATGTGGTAAAGATTTTAGTCATGGTCCTGTCACACCCCAAATAGAGAGGTGATCCACGCAGGAGTCCACATGGAACTCCTATCTACAGGCTAGAATTGTTACACTGTTCTAATTTAATGATCTTTGGGAGGTTCTACACTGATTAGTGGTAAATTAAATGAAATCCCATCTAGTTGGATATATGTAGTTCTTTCCTTTGGTACACTTAGCTTTTTGTAGAAATTTCGGCAGAGTGTCCCCTGAAAATAGGACATTCCAAATTTCTACAAACAGCCAAAATCTAATATAAACAACAATGAAGGACTCCGCTCTCCACAACCAATCATCAGAACATTAAAAGGGCCAAAATGGGGAATGGGAAACATAGTCTAAACCATCAATCCTACATCTAAATTCTTTACAATATGAATATCAACTCATTACAACAAGCCAAAAAAATAATAACCAAGCCTCTAGTTTCAAAAAGGAGACTCATCGCCACAACGCCTCAAAACCTAAGATGAGGGAGGCGGGTTAAATCCGATGGCGCTATCTGAAAAAATTAAAAGTTAAAAGAGTGAGCCAAAAACTCAGTAAGCAAATAGCAGATTTTCACAATTAAAACTAAAAGGTCATGACCAACAAGTTGACACGTGTATATATTAAACATCACACTCTTAATCATTAACAAATCTACTAGTTATTATGTGCCAGAATAACCATTAAAACCCTGAGGCTCTTAATATGAATACTTAGAGGAGGTTTATCACTAGGTCAAGTAAGATAGCGGCTACACCTCGTTGGCAGCTCCTTACCCATTTCACTCAGGTGGCTACGCCTAACGGGTAGCTCTTTCTCTACCTCTCTTGTTTACATGTCACGATTTATACTTTCTGGGGGTGGTTACACCTCGTTGGTAGCTCCTTACCCATTTCTTACAAATGGCTACACCTAACGGGCAGCTCCTTCTCTGCCCAAATCCCTCCACGTCATATGACCTACTTAGTCACTAGTTTCACCAGTGACTATAGCATGCACTTATGAGTAGGGCACCCGATTATTGCTAATCAATATTTTAATTTAACATATATATATCACTAGCCAAATATATTTTCTTTCCAAGGGATTTAAATTATAAGGAACCAAAATTAGTTCCAAAAAAAAATTATTAGATAAATAAATATAAATACAAATTTTCATAAATATGTAAATAAAATAACTAAATGAGACCAATTAAAAGATGCACAAATAAGAGTTACTCCTCCAACAATTACTCCCTCCAGATCAACTCATTGCCACAAAAACATACATATGACAGAAATTTTATCTCACATCAAACGATTCAAAAAAAAAACGTAACGATATTAGAATTAATGGTAACATTAAGCACTTCAAAACCCGTTATTTACTTACAGACGGTGCCCAATACTAGCTCGATACTTGTTCCTCCTTGAAAGGTCAGTTTCCTTCACTACCAACACTCATAGCATTTCCTGATAACACCCAACTCACCAAATCATTATGCAGACTCCAGAAAAAAATCAACAATTCTTAATAGATACCTCATTTAATCATAATTATCTAAATAACTTTACTTATTGCACATACAACTACCTCCCAACTTAACCATTTTTCCTTTGAATTCTAATTCATTATTTAAGTTCACAGATCACTTTAAGGAAGTGAGAATTGTATATTTGTGCAAGATTTGCATGACTAGGAAGCCTAATTAAAAGATCCCCATTTCATTCCTTCATTTTCGGCTAACCAACCAAAGGCAAGAACATCAACACTAATAACAATCCATTGGGCTAGGATAGGCCAAAAAATGGAAGGGAAGGATGAAATTTAATAGACTTAGCATTAAGAATGAATGAAAAACATAGATGGATTAGACCCAAAATGCTCACCGAGATCTCATAATGCCACTGGCTTGTTTACGGACCAGCATGCTCGAATCAACAGCGAGGGAGCTTGACCACGAAAAATTAAATGTGTTTCCGCAAGTGCACGGGTCGGTTCAAGTAGTTCAATGATAAGTATGAGTATCGTTCCCACGAGGAATGACTTAAATGTAATTAGGCAATGCACAACCCACTTTCATCCACGTTAAGCTGCCAATTAAACAATTCATGATTTAAAACTAATTTTTAACCAAAACAATTTAAAGAAAACTTGGTTGGCAAAGAAAATTTAGACAAAAATCTAAGGTTTTGAAGTTACCTAGAGTCACTATTCCCTTTATGCTTACTAGAACTTAATTACTTGTTCAATCGTAATTAATTATCACCTTGTGGATTAAGAGATTTATAAGCTATAACCGTCTATCGATGTAATTATAGCCCTACTCTTCCCTAAAATCTAAGTGTCCTTAGAATTAGATTAGAGTGCATTAAATACTATAACCCTCCACAAACCAATTAAGGCAATTAGGTATATTTCTATCCCAATTACAAATTAGAATAATCTAAACTTAATCTATCTAACTCTTAGGTCCAATTAGAATTCCTTTTTCAAGGTAAATTCCAATTACCCAAATCAAAGCTAAGAGGTGGCAAATCCCTAAGTAAGCATTGAGCAAGAGGAGGATACACAAAGCTCCAATCATTACAATCAACAAGTAAAACAAAGATTTAGTTCACATCAAGTTCATAGTGCTCTAGGTAAAGAAAAGTTTAGCTACACATAGCTAAATCTACAGTGAATCCCAATCAAATACATGGAGAAGATGAAGAGAAGTAGAAAAAGCAAGCAAAGGGATGAGAGAAATGCAGAAAGTTGAGCTCCCCCTTGATTCTTCCTCTTCCTTCACTCCTCCAAGCTTGAAAAACCTCAAAAGACCACCCAAAAATGCCTCCTGGACGTTCAGAACCCTCCTCTGCCGCAAAATGCCCCAAAACCTAGTTGCAATTCGTGTTTTGTATCCTCATTAATCAAAATGTAGAGTTTTGACGCCGAATTTAGCGGCCGCTTCTTTGCCTGGAGCTTATCATTGAATAAAATTCTGAAACAAGAAATATTTTCTATTAAGGCAACATCTACTCAATCATAATTATTCACAATTAACTTAATTTCTCTCTTTCACTTTTGATTTGAAAAATTATTTACAAATAATGAATAAATCCCATTAAAACTCTAATGGATGACTCCCAAATTAAATCCAATTAACTATAAGTAATACTAAATATTGGGAGTCATCACTCCCCCACACTTAGATAATTGCTTGTCCTCAAGCAAAATTCACTTATCCATACTTTCAAAACAAACAATAAAATAACATAGTATATTAGACATTTAATTCTAGCTTAAAATTCCCTCATACTTGAATCCAGCAACCTTGTGTAACTAAGAAGCTAAACAAGCGTGACTTAACTTCACAATTTACACATTTCCAATACAATTTGCAAGGCCAACCCACGTACTCAAAATGAGAATTGAAATTCTAATATAGTAGAGATCATCCCCTTCTTTTATTTCTTTTTTACAAGTATCATTTTGTTCTTTTTCTTTCTCTTTTTTTTTTAAAGATATTTTCTTCCCTTCCTTGTCTCCTAAATCCTTTTTACGCGAATGACAACATTTGTAATGAAGTCACCCGATTACTCAAACTAAGGTGACACAGTTAGGGTGCTTTGCATACTCATAGGTTCCACTACTGTTTTACGCGAAAGCTAACATTGGTGATGAAAGCCCCCGGTTACTAGGTAGCTTCCACTAGAGGAGAAGAATCTCTATCATTATTATATATATATATATATAATATTTTTTTATTTTTTTATTATACAAGGGAATATTGCTCTTCTAACCAGCAACCCCAATCCCATTATACAAATTCATGAGCAAGACCGCAATCAAATTATATTAGAACTTAACCTAGCTTCTATAATTAAATCACGCAAGTTTTAACTACTTGTCACAAGAATTGCCATAAACAAATAAGAGGGAAATTAAACTCAATTAAATCCTCAAAAACATTATAGCCATTCTATTGTTTTCTCATCAATTTCATTCTAGACAAAAAAATCAACTTTAGTAAACACCTTTCCCCTACACTTAAATCACACATTGTCCTCAATGTGAATAAACATGACAATAAGCAAAGGAGGTAGAAGAGATGAGATACTTAGACTTCCCTGAAAGTATGGAGAAGAAAGAAAAGAGAGAAGGAGAGAGGCATATAGGCATCAGAACTTGTCATCTATAGACAAAGAAGTCAAAAGAGATAGGTAAGTACAGAACCAGTCAATCAGGATAATAAGAAGTCCTAAACAGTCATCCAGAAAGCTACAGAGAATAAAGAAAGGAAACAGCAGTACAAGCATCTAACTACTAATTAACTAAGGAAACAACCAAAATAGGTTAAGAGACATAATCAAATCCTCCGGCACAAAATAATCATCATAAAGAGAATCACTCCTCCCTAGCTGAAGAGTACTCCTGTGCACTATTAGTCACGCCCACACTAGTGTCTGTCCGCTGTGCATCCACTTCCAAACCTTCTGATGGCCTTGAGTGCACCCCAAACTGCTGTGGAGGTTGCAAAAGATCAATAACGCGTGCCATCTGGGAGGTCAGCTCATCACGAAATAGAAGCAACGAATCAATTTTCTGTGTCATCGTCTCACATTGCTTCTCAAGCTGCTCTTGTTTTTTTCAGAATGAGGCCTTGCTGCACAATATTGTCTTGCAAGAGCTAAACCATCCTATCCTGTGAAGTGGCCTCTAAAGAAATCTCTGGCGGATCTTGAATAGGTTCTTGTTCATGCACTAAAGGGTCAGCTGGATGATCATCATGCTCCTCATCGTCCCCCAAGAAATCCTCTTCTTCGGCCTTCAATGATTGATAAGTGACACCACCAATGGGATACAATTGTTCCTCTTGATCAGTAAAAATCCCAACAATCTTGTTTGTGATAATGCCGGAAATCATGAAAGGGAAAGGTAAGGACTTCTTCACAGATGAATAAATAGACTTTAAGCCCTTGAGAATGAGAGGAGGCAAATCAATATCTAAATCTTCCAGGATACAATACACCAACAATACCCTACTTCGAGTAAAAATTGTGTTATGAGAACTTGGTAGGACATTATGTGAAATGAAAGTAACCCAAAATCTTGCTTCCTTATGTAACTCATGATACTTCAATCCATGATTCCACTTCCCTTGGCCTCTTGTGGTCAACTTCCTTGCCACTTGATTGTAATCCACTTGTGTTAAATCCTGCATCATTTCTTGATACGCACATTTCTCCACAAAAGGAAGTGCATAATGCTCTGTAATCACATCTTCATCTATGAGAATTCTTTTTGTCCTTATCCAATACTGATTGTTCGCATGCCATTTAGCATTTGCATAAAACTGGCGGACAATGGGACAGATAGCATTGTCAGGCCTCTCCAAGAACCGATCCCATTGGTGCTTGTAGAACTTGGAATATGGGCTATCTAATGGAGATAAGGCATAGAAGCGATCCTGGAAAAACTTCTTGCCAGAAATTTGATTAGCAAACCAATTAGCAGCCTCTTGATTCAGAAAAACTTTGGGATCATATGATGCTGTGAGGAGATGTACTTCTTCATCACTCTTAGAGTGGACAACCCTTTGCCGTTTGGAAGTAGTAACAGATTTTGTAGCTTGCTTCTTCCTTGGAACTTCAGGATCAATAGACTTAGCTTTTGAAGTGACAAATTTCTTAGCGTGCTTTTTCCTTGGGACCTCAGGCTCCACAAGTTTAACCTTTGAAGAAGTCTTGGATGCAGCAGGTTTGCTCTGAGATTTTAAACCTCTAGATGGCATTTGTCGTATTTCTGGAATAGTCATATCCCCATCTTTCTTAGTGACTGATCTTTTTGGACGTATGGCTGCAAATGAAAACTCAGATTTTAGAACATTTAGAAAGAGTGAAAACTTTTCAGCATAGAAACCAGAAATGCAGTACACATAGCCAGCCAAGGAAAGTTCAAACTTATCATGCTCATTAATATATGAAAAAGAGAGCAACCCAAACAGAGTGACTCAGACATCAATTACAGCAAGCATGATAAATTGAAGACTTACATCAATGATAAATTGAATTAAACAAGACCAGATTGTTACAGCAATAATCAGCAAGCATATGCAAAAAATAGAGCCTGAAGTATTTGAGCCTACTGATTTAAAGAGAAGCAGGAAAAGAAACAAGAGAAGCCTTCAACACAAAATTGGCACAAACAAACCATAACAGTCCCCAACATATTCAGCAATGTGAAATTGAATTTTAATTCACCATTTAATTCTACCTAAGGTCATGAACAAAACACATTAAAATGACAAACTATGGAGACCTTTCAGCATATTAAGGCAACAAAAGCATTCAGAGCAACAAGCTATACTTGGCATAGATGTAAAATAAGAAAAATAGAGAATGCAGGGTGCTACCCGTAGAGAAAACAAAATGATTGTGTGACACCTTAACCTCTAGCTCATACCCAACGTGCCCTCTAGCCCATATGGCAATGCGAAACTCATAAGGGAGACGCTTTCTCAACCTTATGCTTACTCTCTCTTTGGGACTATGTGTGGGTAGAGCTCCACTTAGAAGTAAGATGGACCGGTTGAGCTCTCTCTCTGATTCCTCATGCTCAATTCCTCTATTGAGACTTATTTCAATCCCTACTATCTGCTTAAAACTCATGGAAAGCAAAAAGGGATTGGAGACATGCTTTTTCGCTATGGGCAGATTTTGCTCCTTTTCTGGGTTAACTTTGGAAATTCATAACTAAATGCAGAAAAATCATATCTGCATGATCTGGGTCATTCTAGAAATTTTGAGACGTCTGCTTCATGCTAAAAATACTTAGAAGTCTCAATCTCTCACTCATTCTGCGTTTGACATCGAAATAGTTCACTGGTCAGAGGGGGCTTCTTTGCTGTCACAGTTTACTGATATGGACTTGAAAATGTCTAACTAATTCCACAAAAATCCAATGCTCATAAACTCTATCTCTATGGAAAGATGTGGATGTTAGCTAGAGGAGAAAAATATCTCCAGATCAGTTTACCTAGCCAATTTCTCGGAAACCGATGAAACAGTACCTCGGGTCTGGTTGGGTGTCTGATTCTGGGCAGGAACTTCGAAATTGCATAACTTCCTCTCTGGACCTCTAAATGAGGTGCTTCCAGTTCCTACAAGTCACTGTGACCATCTAGTTTCTGTGCATAAAATTTCGTAGCCATTGGACTACGTTTGCCCCTCGGATGACACGTTTCTCAAACTGACCAAATGAACAGTGATTTTCTGAAATTCGGATTTCTGATGTCAACTTTGAATGATCATAGAAAATGCTATAGACCTCTAAATGACATGAACTATAGCTTCCCAGAAAGCTCTAAACATAATCTAGCTACATGTCAAATCTCATAGCAAGAAGAGGTCATATGGCTATTCTATGACATCATGTGCAAAAAGGCCCTTTCTTGGCCAAAAGTGTGGCTAATGGGGTCCAATCTTAAGTTTTCTACTTCTATGACTCTTTGAGCACATGAGAAAGCATCTTTAGGAGCTATCAATCATGCCTCAAGTGTCTAATAACTTAGATTGGGGAAACTCATTACCCCATGCCCACTTATGCACCCATATAATCTATAGTACTTTGAGCATTTCATATCAAAAGCTACCTTTTTATTCATCATAAGACTCATTCTCATACATTCATCATTCATATATACATTGTCTTACAACATTTGTACATGCTACATCATATACATCATTTACATCTCATGTACAAGATACATATACAAGAATTCTTTACACTTTTCTTCATCTCTATCCCTAGCCTCATGCTTGGTGGTGGTTGCTCCCATCTCTAATCTCACTCGGTCCACCTGGCATGGTTGGATGGTGGAGAGGGAGGGTGAGATTCATGGAATCTCAGTAGTTCAACTCTCATTCAAACATACATATATTGCATGCAACAAGTCTCATTATGCATGTATGGCATGTTAGCATATAAAACATGATGAAAAACATTTAAAACATATGAAATGGCCATGGATAACATTCATGAGCTCGCTGAGTACTTGGATCGGCCTCACCCCTTCCCTTATGGCTTTTGGATTTGCCTTCCCATACTTTAGAGGTACTTAGACTCACCCTTACTCTTTGGGAGTCAACCTCACTTTTGGGAGACATGGCTCAACCAACTTAGGGCTTCGGCTCATCCTCACCTTGGCTATAGGGTTATTAGCTTTTCCATTCCCTCAAGCAAACCAAACAATCATTTAAAACATCATCTCAATCATACATATAATCATGCTAACACACTTCTCATAACTCATATCATTTATACACACAAGCAAGACAATGTAAACACACAATTATGCATGAGAGAAAGTGGAGAGAACTACCTTTGCTAGCTATTCTCAATTTGCTCTGTCAATTGTCTCCTCCCTTGTTAGATTTCACAACAATTCCTAGATGGGAGAGTCCCTCTTGAGCCTAACCACACAAAAGCATGGAATTAATACCTTATACTCAATTCTTAAGCTAGGGATCTCTTCTAATTGGCTCTACTGAGCTTCTCACTCTAGGTCTTTCCTCACTCTAAGGCCCATGAGCTATCCCTCTCTTTTCTCAACTCTTAAGAAAGGGGAAAAGCAAGAAAGAGAAGACTATCTACTTCTAATCCCTCTCAAGAATGGTTTCCCACTCTCCCTCCTCTGAACCAGACTCAAGACCTAACCATTTCTATCATCTGAACCGTAGGAAAGAGGGGAAAAGGGGAGAAGGGCAACTTACTAAGAGGAAGCCATGAAAATTCATACCTTTCTTGTGCTTTCCTCTTCTCTTCAGCTTCTCTCTCTCTCCTCCGCCCTTTGCTCTCTCCTAAGACGAGTTTGAGTCGGTTAGAAGAAGAAAGAAGAGATTTGGAAGCTTTTAAAAGTCAAATTCTCTTTTTCTCGCTTTTCTGGACCGCTCTCGCTACAGCGAGTTAGTGCCCTCGCTACGGCGAGCTCGTGTCTGTTCCAGACTTCTGCCTTCGCTGTGGCGTCGCTACGGCGAGCAACTCCCTGGTCTCTATATGGAACGCCGCACTCGCTATAGCTAGGAACAATTTCGCTACGGCGAGCAACTCACTGGTTTCTGTATGGAACGCCGCACTCGCTATAGCTAGGACCATACTCGCTACGGCGAAGAGGCATTCTCGCTATGGCGATTCCATATTTCGCTATGGCAAGAAGACTTAGAAAATTCTCAGTTCTTCGAAAATTTTCCAGCTTCTCTTTTCCTTTCCTTTTCTCATTTCTTTTCTCTTTCCTTTTCTTTTCTTTTTTTCTGGGTTGTTACAGATTGCAAATATAGGACAGAGAATAAGAGGCAGAAGTATCACCTAAAGATTCGGAAACTGAAATGCAAAATAGAGGCATCACATATAAAGCAACAAACTAGCAATAACTTATCATGAATGTGAGAACAGAGCATGTGGCACAGATGGGGAAGAGAAAATGAAATAATCCTGGAAACCAATCCCACTTCATTCAAGAATTTCCTAAAATCTAACCAGAAATTTTAGACCAACTAAACCAAACAAAAGAACAAAAGAAATGATGCAACTTTACTAAATGAATACCAAAACCAATAGGCAAACCTCCACAGTAATCATTCAACAAACTTTACAATCAACTAATAGATATGACAGCACTTAAATCCAAAGTTGAGCTAGCCAATGAACAAACCAGACAAAGTATGTTGCATTATTTTCATGTAGACTCAATTCATCTATACAGAGCAACAATTCACAATTAAATAGCATGGCTTCAATGATATTCTGAGCACCCAAAATAATCCTCGAGCCAGCCCAAAATGCTTGAAATGAAACATCTAAATCAGCTATAGCCAACAGAGTATACCAGATAACCAAAAGCTACACTGAACAGAGCATCATGGAACTTACCAGATGAAGAAATTCTCAAACTGAAAGGAAGCAACAAGGAATGGCAATTGGAAAGAACAACAATATGAGGGGAAGTGGCGAGGATAATGCGACTGGAATGTGAGGGAGTGATGGAGAAGAGGGTGAGAAATGGAGAGGAGAAGCTACAAGAAACGCTAATGGGGGGAAGAGCTCGATGAAGCTGGCGAGTTGGAAGAATGCTCGAAGAAGCTGGAAATGGCGAGGATGCTCGACGAAGATGGTGATTGAGCAGCGAGCTAGTGAGACAGTGAGGAAAAGCCGGAATGGAGAGGGGAGCTGCGACGGAGATGCAGCGAGGATGCAAGCTGGTGAGAAAGAAACTAGGGAAGAAAATGGCGAAGGGAGACAGCTCGACGGAGAAGATGAAAATGGCGGCGAGCTGGTGACGGAGATGGCAACGAAGATGGCGAAGGAAGCTAGAACTGAAATGCGAGGGAGTGCTGCAAGAATGGAGGTGAGGGCAACGTGGCAACAGATGGAAAAGGACGGGAGAGAAAAAATTACAGGCAACTAAAAAATATTTTTTTAAAAATATATTATTATATTAATATAATATTATATATTTTTTAAAAAAATAATTTTTTTTAAAAAATTATTATTATTATTTTATTTTGTTTTATTTGTTTTATATTATATTATATTCAATGAACAAAAATTATATGTATATATCTGTATTATATTTTTTTATTTATTTTTAAATTGTTTTCTGCTTGTTTTATTATTATTATTATTTATTGTTATTTTATTATATATATTTATATTCTTTTTTTATAATTTTTTTTCTTAATCTTTTCTTTTAAATATTTTTTTTAAATACTTTGTTCTTTTGGTTTTTTTTTTGTGTTTTTTTTTATGTGTGTTTTTTTTTTTACACAAGAAAAGATGCGGCCACATGCTCAAAACAAGTTATCGCATCATGCTATTCGGGGAAATGTATGGGAGGATGCTACATCATTTTTAGTGATCGCTAAAACTGAGTATGCGATAGCTAACCCACTAAACTTAAAAAATGCTATCGCTTTCCCAAGACAATGCTACCGCATTAAGCACTTTTGGAAAATATAGGAGAAATTGACTGCAGAGATTAGCGATCGCTAAAAACAGGGAAGCTATCGCTAAACAAGACAGAACCAAAAATCAACAAGAATTCAAATTTTTCTTTCAAGTTTCACAAAATTTAACAAATCATAACCAAACCTTACTCAATTCAACTCCCCTTAAATAACCCAACATTTTTCCTCATAACATATGACAAAACAATTCATCACCAACAACTTCAAACTTCTATATCATCATTAAGAAATTAAATGGGTTAAGAAATACTCCCTTTTTTTATGAGATTGTTGCTCATTGAATCAATCCATCCTCATGCTTATCAACCAAAAGATTCTTTTGGAAAGAAGATTTGCTCCATCTACAAAATAAAAAACAAGCAATTAAATCTACAACAAACTAGCAATTGAACTAAGAAATGAATAAAGAAAAAGACACTTGGGTTGCTGACGATTGTGTCGCGCAATCTCAAATAAAACTAGGAAGCAAAATAAATTTTATAGTTAATGGTGCAATCCTAGGTCATCTCCCTTGGATTTTATGCCTCAATTTGTTTATGGAAGGAGTATTCTAAGTATTGCTATTTAAAACTTATTTTGGGGGTTGAAGTACTAGAATTTAATTGAACTAAATTTAATTGACAAAAATCAAAAGAACTTAAAACTAAATGAGGTGAACAATTAAGAGAATATGGTAGCTAACTTTGCATTGGACTCCCTAGAATTCAATTATTCTTGCCCTTAGTTTAGTTTACCAAATTTGGAATTAATTCCTTGCTCTTTAGTGTATTCCCTATAAAGATTCTTGAATAACCATCCAAGGTTTAATTTATTAATTATACAAGGAATTTGCAACCACAAGAAACCTTGAATAACTAATTAATTGAATTAAGAACAAGAACACACTTTAACCAATTTTAATTGATTAATAGAATCTACTGCACAATTCACTTAAGATACTAATTAACCAATTAGATTAATTAATTCCTCAAACAATTAATTACACAAAAATTCTAGTTAATTAATCCAACAACCATTGCATCAATTAACCCAAGATCAAGAGAAATTTGAAAGTAATTTGCACAACACTAATTTTGGAATTTTTATAAACATGTGATGATCATAATTAAAATTCCAAAATCAAATTTAATTCATAAAACAAACTAATCCAATAATTTTCAGCAACTAAATTCCTAAATCAATCAACTAAACTTAGTCAAATTAATAAAAGATTTAATGCTGGAATTTAAAAGATATAGCAAGGAGTATTTATCCAAATTGATGAGAAAATATGGGGCTCAAATCTTCATCTGGGAGTTTCTAAACTTCAGCTAACCACCATGGTTAATTCAAGCTGCCATGGAGATTTTAATTGGAGGAGAGTTAATGAAATTAGCAGCAGTCATAGATGGATTGATGAAAGAATGCTCCCTGGATTGTTCTCGCATTCTGCACATCCCAGGCGCCTCTTCCTTCTACTCTCTTCTGTTCTACGTCTCCTCTCCTCGTTTGGAAACCACACCTCCTCTTTGAATGAGTGAATGAATCTATATATAGGCGAGGATTTCCTAAATTATAGAGGTGTGAATGTGCTGGACTGTGCGAATGGATCAGAGGCATGAATTCTTTTAATGATTCCTCGTGCTCACATGCAACCTCCTTCGTGCAACTCAACCTCTTTGTGCTGAAGTCACGTTTCTTTCCTCAGCTCCAGCGCCTTTTTTTCTCAATGAATCACGTGCAGCCCATGGCTTCTTCATGTATATATATAAAGTGGGCTCCATTGAATATAGTAATCTTCTCCCACGTGATCTGCTCAAGGCACCAGAACGTGGCTTTGTTTCTGCTGCTGCCTCATTAGTTTTTCACGTCCCATGCAAGCTCGAAGCTTATTGTTTTTTTTTTTTGCTCACTAACCCATTGCTTCCTTCTTCTTTTCTTCGTTCCTTTTGCATTAGCCCTACATCTTCATTTGTTTTCTCCATGCTTCTGTTCCCAGGCACAACATTGGCTGCTTCTCTTACTCATTCCACGTCTTGCTCTGTTCTGTGCTTCTTCTCTTTGATTCATCGCTTCTATTCTTCTCCTTGTTCAGCTCGTGGCTTGCTTGCTTTTCTCTTCTTAATCACGTATGAACATGTAAGCCATGTGTGAGATGGAGCTGTGAGCCTTGTTTTGTTGCTACAATGCATTGCTTCTCTTCATGCTCTGTTTTCTACGTAAAAACTGTAGCAAACACATTTTGCACCACGTTGAAACTACAGCTCCTTCCATTTGCTCGAGTTTGTTCTATACTTGCAGCTCCTCTAGCTCCCTCAGCTACTGCAGTCCCTCTCTGCCCAGGTTTTCCTTTTCTCGGACAGTCCAGCCAAGGAGAAGGTGAAGGATGAATGGAACAGCAGCCAGAAAGAAGCGTCCTTCTCCTCTGCATGATATCCAGCCACCCACAAAATGAAAGAAGTCTCCCTCTGCAGCTCTTCACTCAACTCGTGTAGCTTCATTCAGCCCATGCTCCTTTGAAATTTGATCATGCAACTCGTTCTTTTCTCCTCCTACAGCCAGAGCTCCCTCGCGTTTCTTCACGTTGCTATGTTCTTCATGCATGGTTCTTCTTTTTAAGCTCAAGTGTGCAGCTTCATCTCATGCATATATATATATATATTCTTTTCAATATTCAAATTTTATTTGCCCATAATCTGCATAAAAACAAAGGAGAAAAATTCACTAAAATACTTTATGCATTTAAAATCATCATTTTTCAATTTAATTCATAAAGTGCAGAGAATGGCTACTAAAACAAAATTCCATCTAAGTAAATCCATTAAGCCTCATTTACCATTTAAAATGCTTAAGTTAAGGGAAATAAAATACATAAAAATCATACTTATCAGTTGCCTCCCAAGAGCGCTAAGTTTAAAGTCTTTCAGCCGGACAATCTTGGCACTTCTATGAGAAGTCTTGGAGCTGCACATTTGCCTTCATCCTATCCACTGGTCCACCAAGGTAATGCTTCAAGCGTTGGCCATTTACCTTAAAAGTTTCTCCACTTTTCTCATCTTAAATTTCAATAGCACCAAAGGTAGTGGTAGACACAACCTTAAAAGGACTAGACCACCTGGACTTAAGCTTTCTTGGAAACAACCTCAAACGAGAGTTATACAATAACACTAAATCACCAAGTATCAAATCCTTTTTTAAAATCTTTTTATCATGCAAAATCTTTGTCTTTTCCTTATATAATCTAGAACTCTCATAAGCTTGCAACCTAAATTCATGAAGTTCATTAAGGTCCAACAACCTCTTCTCACTAGCATCTTTATAATCCAAATTCAACTTCTTTATGGCCCAAAAAGCTTTATACTCAAGTTCCAAAGGTAAATGACAAGCTTTACCAAACACTAATTGATATGGAGACATACCAATTGGTGTTTTGAAAGCTGTCCTATATGCCCATAAAGCTTCATCTAACTTATCAGACCAATCTTTCCCATTAACACTCACTGTTTTTTTCAAAATTCTTTTGATCTCCCTATTAGATAGCCATTTTGTGGTGAACTCCATATTTTTCCAACAAAGACTTAAACAAGCGGTTATTAAAATGAGTTCCACCATCACTAATAATAGCTCTAGGGGTGCCAAAATGAGAAAAAATATTTTTCTTTACAAATCGCACCACTGTTTAAGCATCATTATGTTGGCAAGCTACCGCCTCAACCCACTTACTCACATACTCAACAGCCACTAAAATATATTGTTGGCCTCTAGAAGAAACAAAGGGACCCATAAAATCAATTCCCCACAAATCAAACAACTCAACTTCAAAGATACCAGTTTGAGGAAGTTCATGTCTTTTAGAAATATTACTGGATCTTTGACAAGCATCACAGTGAGAAACAAACAAATGAGAATCCTTAAACAATGTAGGCCAATAAAAACCAGATTGTAATACTTTAAAAGCAGTTTTCTGACCACTAAGATGTCCCCTAAATGGTGATGCATGGCATGCAAGCAAAATATCATACTGTTCAATCTCAGGAACACATTTCCTAAGAACTCCATCTACACATCTTTTGAACAAATAAGGCTCATCCCAAATGTAAAGCGTAACCTCACTTAAGAATTTCTTCTTTTGATAATAGTTTAATTCAGGAGGTAAAACTTCACAGACAATATAATTTGCTAAATCAGCATATCAAGGTACATTTAGCAAATTAGCAATCATAATGCATTCATCAGGAAAAACATCATTCACAAGCCTATTATCACTAACATGCTCAGGATCCAACCTAGAAAGATGATCAGCCACTAGGTTTTCACTTCTCTTCCTATCCACTATATGCAAGTCAAACTCTTGAAGTAGTAAAACCCACCTAATCAATCTAGGTTTGGACTCTTTCTTTCTCAGCAGATATTTAATAGCAACATGATCAGTGTGTACTACAACTTTGACTCCCAATAGATAAACTCTAAATTTCTCAAAAGCAAAAATAATAGCTAACATTTCTTTCTCAGTGGTAGAATAATTTACCTGAGCATCCACTAATGTCCTACTGGCATAGTAGATAGGATGAAAAACTCGATCTCGCCTCTGTCCAAGAATTGCTCCTACTGCATAGTCACTTGCATCACACATAATCTCAAAAGGCAATGACCAATCTGGAGCAACTATTATAGGTGCAGTCACTAGCTTCTGTTTCAGCTCTTCAAAACTTTTCAAATAGTCATCATCAAAAAGGAACTGAGTATCCTTTTCTAATAGCTTGCACAAGGGCTTTGAGATTTTTGAAAAACCTTTGATGAATCTTCTATAGAACCCCACATGCCCAAGAAAACTTCGGACTCCTTTGACACTGATAGGAGGAGGCAACTTCTCAATTAATGATGTCTTGGCTCGATCTACTTCCAAACCCTCCTTAGATACCTTGTGTCCTAATACTATTCCCTCCTTCACCATGAAATGGCATTTTTTCCAGTTCAGAACTAAATCAGTCTCCTCACACCTTTTAAGCACCTTAGAGAGATTCTTCAAACAAACTTCAAATGAATCCCCAAAGACAGAGAAATCATCCATAAAAATCTCCATGATATCTTCGATGAAATCAGAAAAGATTGATGTCATGCACCTTTGAAAGGTTGCTGGTGCGTTACACAACCCGAATGGCATTCTCCTAAAAGCAAAAGTGCCATAGGGACAGGTAAAGATTGTTTTCTCTTGGTTTTCAGGTGCTATAGAAATTTGGTTGTACCCTGAATAACCATCCAGAAAATAAAAATATTCCTTCCCCGCTAGCCTATCAAGCATTTGGTCAATGAAGGGGAGAGGAAAATGATCTTTTCTAATGGCTGTGTTTAATTTTCGATAGTCCATGCACACTTGCCATCCAGTGACAGTTCTTGTGGAGATCAATTCTTCTTTTTCATTCGCCACAACTGTCATTCCCCCTTTCTTAGGGACACACTGTACTGGACTGACCTATGCACTATCTGAAATTGGATAAATGATTCCAGCATCCAGCCACTTAATGATTTCTTTCTTAACAACTTCCTTCATCATTGGGTTAAGCCTCCTCTGATTCTCTATAGATGGCTTATGATCTTCCTCTAATAGAATTTTATGCATCACAATTGAAGGGCTTATCCCTTTGATATCTGCAATTGTCCAACCTAAAGCCTTTTTATGACTCTTTAACACTTCAATTAGTCTTTGTTCTTGGTAAGAGTCCAATGATGTAGAAATGATGACATGAAGTGTCTCTAAATCCCCTAAATACACATATTTCATATGCTTAGGGAGAGGTTTTAACTCTAAAATCGGAGGTTGCACAATTGAAGGCTTAAGAGATGGTACTGAACGGGAAGCTAAATCTAAAGATTCCACTTGCCAATGCTTTTTAACCTGAGTGGTTGACAAATTAAGCACTTGGGCTACCTCATGACTAGCTTCAGCTTTCTCATGCTTCACTCCCATTAATAATACTTCAATAAGATCATGGGCTATCATTGTATTAAATTGTTCTTGAGATAAATCATCAATTGCTGAAACTCTGAGGCAATCTTCAACATCTCTAGGATATTTCAATGCTTTGTCCATGTTAAACACCACCTGCTCATCCCCCAATCTCATCACTATTTTCCCTTTCTCTACATCAATAAGAGTTCTAGCTGTAGCTAAGAATGGACGGCCAACAATCAATGGATTATCTTTATCTTCTTCACAGTCTACAACAATGAAATCAATTGGATATATGAACTCACCAACCTTCACTAAAACATCTTCAATTATACCCCTTGGATATGCGAAGCTCCGATCCGCTAATTGCAATGTTACTGTAGTGGGTCTTGCCTCACTAAGTTGCAATTTCTCAAAGATAGATAATGGCATAAGATTGACACTGGCTCCAAGATCACACAAAGCTTTACCTTGAAAGTGAGTACCTATTTTACAAGGCACAGAGAAGCTACCTGGATCTTTGCACTTCATTGGAATATGTGGGTTGATTATTTTACTTCACTCTTCAGTAAGTGCTACAGTTTCAAATTCACCAAATCTTCTCTTCTTGCTCAGCATCTCTTTTAAAAACTTGACATGCTTAGGCATGTACTCCAAAGCTTCTGAAAATGGAATATTTATATGAAGTTACTTGAACATTTTCAAAAAAAATTTATGCTGTTTATCTTCCACCTTCTTTTGAAGTCTTTGAGGAAATGGTAATGGAGGTATTATCCTTGGTAATGTTTGCAGTTTCTCTCCTTGTTTCTCACCCTTATCAACATCCACATGGTTTTTTACTTCTTCACTACTCACTTTTCTCTTCTTTTCAGCTGTTGCATCCACATGTTCTTCTCCTATTCTTTTATCTTCACTCTTCACCTCTGTAGCAATTTCACCTTTATCATCCTCTACAGTAACATTTGATGTAGGTGTGTGGCTAACCACCCTTGGTGCTTAAATATCTGGCAACACTTTTCCACTTCAAAGAGTTATAACCTTACACTCCTCCTTGCCTTCTCTTCTAGAATTAGGCACCGTATCACTTGGCAATCCCCCTTGTCTTAATGAATTCATTGTTGAAGCTAATTGACCCATTTGCAACTCTAAATTTCTCAAGGAGGTGTCAACTCTAGCATTCACTTGAGCTTGTTCTTCAATTTGCTTACTTTGGATGCTAATGAAGTTAGCCAAGGCATCTTCCAAATTCGTCTTAGGTTCTTGAATAGGTGCATTTTGCCTCACAGGCTAGCAAAACCCAGTGGTTGAGTAGGCTTAACACCTGAAGAAGATGCTGGTTGATTCAGTGCTGGGCCATGCTTCCAAGAGAAGTTTGGATGATTCCGCCACCCAGGATTGTAATTATTAGAGTAGGGATTCTGATTTTTTGGAAAGTTCCCCACATAGTGAACTGATTCTGAAGATGCCAAGGGACAATAATCCACTAAGTGTAGATCCCCACAGTTTTCACAAGTAATTGGGGCCACTTGAGTAGAACACACATTCATATGCTGACTTCGCTGCACTTGAGATTCTAGCATATCAAATCTCTTGTTCAGAGCAGAGAGAATAGTTGCAAGTGGAATAGAGGAGTCTTCTTGTGTATTGGCAACATTCGCACTCACCCTTCTGTCACCATCTCTTTACACATAACTTTTAGATAATGTGTCCAATGCCTGAACAACATTATCTACAGGCATTTCATCCCAATGCCCATTTAAAATAGCGTCCAACATTTTATCAGTTTATAGAGTTAGACGCGTGCAGAAATTCTGAACAATAACACAGTTGTCCATCCCATGGCTTGGGCATTGGCGAAGTAAATACTTGTACTTCTACCATGCAGCATATAAGTGTTTATCTGAAGCTTGCTTGAAGTTGATAAGCTCACGACGAGCATTCGCTATTCTGTTGTTTGGAATGAAGCGAGTTCTGAACCTCGCCTCTAGCTTATCCCAAGTATCAATTGAACCTTCCGGCAGAGTCAATAACCACTCCTTAGCCTTTCCTTGTAGAGAAAGTAGGAGTAGTCGAAGTCTCAGAATATCCCTTGGTACCCCATTCTGCTTAAATGAATCGCACACTCCCAAAAATGACAGAATATGACGGTTGGGATCTTCATCAAACCTCTCACCAGTGAATTGGCCATTGAGCTGCAACATCGAAATCATCACGGGCTTTAACTCAAAATTAGCAACTTGAAAGTCTGGCACTACTATGCTAGATAGAGTGCCCTTCATAACACGGCCCATAAAGTCTTTTATAGACTGATTTTGATTCCCTTCTTGAACCATTTCTTCACTTACTAAATTTTAAACTTTAAAAGGAGTTTCTTCAAGGTTCAAGTTCACCACAAGATCACAAATTTTCTTTATTGTACGCTTCTTCTTTGTAAGGGATCGCTTCGGCATATACCGTGGTACCTATGAAAGAAAATTCACCCAACTGTATCACTTTAAACAAAAAGCAAAAGCAAATGACAGAATGAACAAAAATTTTAACTAATTAACTAACTAATGCTTAATCGAGGGCTACTAAAGATTACACACTTCTAACTAAACATTTAAGCCATTCCCCAGCAACGGCGCCAGAAAACTTGACCACAAAAAATTATATGTGTTTCCGCAAGTACACGGGTTGGTTCAAGTAGTTCAATGATAAGTATGAGTATCGTTCCCACGAGGAATGACTTAAGGCCTCTTGAGGGCCTCTATCAGAAATTATAGATATGGGTACTCCATGCAATCTCACTATTTCACTTAAGTAGGGTTGTGCATGCTTAGCCACACCATAAGTAGTTTTGACAGGGAGGAAATGTGCTACCTTCGTTAATCTATCCACAATAACCCAAAAAGAATCATACTTTTTTAGGTACGTGTGACACCCCAAAATTAATTAAGATGTTAATAATGTATTTAGACTAATTAAGAATAATTATTATGAAATAATTAGGTAAGCTATATGAATGAAAATTTACAGAGAAATAAGTTATTAATATAGGTTTAAGATTTTCAATTGGGTTAAAGCTTAATTTGGGCCCAAAATTCAATTTGAGTAAGCCATGGGTAAGGATTTATGGAGGCCCAACGATTTTAGGT
Organism: Erythrophleum ivorense; assembly: GCA_026724425.1. NCBI lineage: Eukaryota > Viridiplantae > Streptophyta > Magnoliopsida > Fabales > Fabaceae > Erythrophleum > Erythrophleum ivorense. Next base: position 2,482,915 of record JAIUCV010000034.1, on the reverse strand, counting down.
GTAAGCCCAACTCCTTACCATGAGACTTGGGCCAAGAGAGTTCACCTAGCAATGGCCCAATCCAACTTAGTGAAATAAAGGCCCACGACCCAATTTACATGAGCCCTTATAGTTGGCCCAAAACACATTATGCAGACCCAAATTGGATTGACTCTTGGAACTTGGCTTAACCTAATCAAATTTCTACAACCTAACTCATGAAATAAGGCCCAACAAGTATACAAATCTGAACCCATGAGGATTTGGGCCTTTAGGTCAACCCACAACCCATTTGGGACCCAACTCAAACACAACTAAACCCTAAATACACTTAGCCTCCACCCCATTCTGCAGAAAAAACACAAGAGGCAAAGCAAAATTCAAAGGTTGAGAGGGAAGCTAGAGTTTTTCTGTATTCCTCCACCATTTCTCACTTCTAGAGAAAAATTTAGCCAAGGTAATCTATATAAAACATATCCCTCTCATTCTCCTCTTCATTTTGGTCTAATTAGTTTCTGATTTTGAGCATTTTCATCTCCTTTCCAAATCTGAACCTTGGTGTTTTGGTGTTTCCTTGGAAGATTTTCGGAGTTGGAGGTTAGAGGGATGATTAGGTATGCCTAATAGATAGTTCTTTCTCTACCCCTCTCGTTTACATGTCACGGTTTATACTTTCTGGGGGTGGCTACACCTCGTTAGTAGCTCCTTACCCATTTCTTACTAGTGGCTACACCTAACAGGTACCTCGTTCTCCACCCAAATCCTTCCACTTCATATGACCTACTTAGTCACTGGTTCCACCAGTGACTATAGCATGCACTTATAAGTAAGGCACCCTGTTATTGCTAATCAATATTTTAATTTAACATATATATATATATATACATCACTAGCCAAATATATTTTCTTTCCAAGGGATTCAAATTATAAGGAACCAAAATTAGTTCCAAAAAAATAAATTATTAGATAAATAAATATAAATACAAATTTTCATAAATATGTAAATAAAATAACTAAATGAGGCTAATTAAAAGATGCATAAATAAGAGTTACTCCTCCAACAATTACTCCCTCCAGATCAACTCATTGCCACCAAAACATACATATGACAAAAATTTTATTTCACATCGAACGATTCAAAAAAAAAAACGTAACGATATCAGAATCAATGGTAACATTAAGCACTTCAAAACCCATTATTTACTCATAGACGGTGCCTAATACTAGCTCGATACTTGTTCCTCCTTGAAAGGTCAGTTTCCTTCACTGCCAACACTCATAGCATTTCCTGATAACACCCAACTCACCAAATCATTATGTAAACCCCAAAAAAAAATCAACAATTCTTAATAGGTACCTCATTCAATCATAATAATCTAAATAACTTTACTTATCGCACATACAACTGCCTCCCAACTTGACCATTTTTCCTTTGAATTCTAATTCATTATTTGAGTTCACATGTCACTTTAAGGAAGTGAGAATTGCATATTTGTGCAAGATTTGCATAACTAGGAAGCCTAATTAAAAGATCCCCATTTCATTCCTTCATTTTTGGCTAACCAACCAAAGGCAAGAACATTAACACTAATAACAATCCATTAAGCTAGGATAGGCCGAAAAATGGAAGGGAATGATGAAATTTAATAGACTTAGCATTAGGAATGAATGAAAAACATAGATGGATCAGACCCAAAATGCTCACCGGGATCTCGCAACGCCACTGGCTTGTTCACGAACCAGTACACTCAAATCAACAGTAAGGGAGCTTAATGAAGTCTGCACAACGTCGGAGGAAGCTTTCGCAGTGGAATGGAAGGAGACGACAGCTCCAACAGAGAAGAAACAAGGGAGCTTGAAGGGGATGAAGGTTGACAAGATGGAATGGAGAAATAGCTGGCACCAGCGATAGAATAACAGGGGGAGTTACTTGGAAACGTCCAAACTATGCCAGGGAGGTGATTTTTGGTGATTTACTAACGAAAGGGGAGCTGGGGAAGCAACTCGCAGGAAACAGGATGAGAGAAGCCAGAAGCAACAAAAAAGAGAAAGAAGCAGAGATAGCCCAGTGAGAAGCGGCGGAAAGAAGAAAAGAAGAGAGAAAAATATAGTAAAGGAAATAAAATTAGAAAATTGAAATGTTTTATTATATATATATATATATATTCTAATCCCCTTTCTCTCTCTTCTTTTTTTTTCAGTTATTACAGGTCTTTACTTTTGTAGTTAAATAATTTGTGGAGAATGATTAAACTGTGGTTCAATGTAACCATTAGTAAGACTGTGGTTGTAGCCTATCTAAGTCACAGTTACTATTAATTGTGGCCAAGGGTTACCCTAGCTATAGTTATAAGTAATAGTGGTAAATGATGTCCTGACGATGAGGACAAAGATTAGCCATGATTTTGATAAACTGTGGCTATGACCCACTTGGCCACAATTCACATTAACCATGGCTAGGACAAGGATTAGTCATGGTTTTGATAAACCATGGTTATGACCCACTTGGCCATGGTTTATGTTAACCGTGGCTAAGATAAAACTTTAGCCACAATTATGAGAACTATGGCTATGTCTGTCTTAGCCATGATTTACCTTAACCATGGCTAAGTCTCTTAAACCTTGACTAAGTTAATCTTGGTTAAAGTACTTTCTTTACATAACCATTCAAGTTTTGCCTAATATCTTTAACATAAATTGTGATAGCCAAATTTTTTTTGCCATAAAACTAGAACAATAAATTTTAACTAATATATCCAACAATTAATTTCCAATAACAATTTTCAACAACTTATCCAACAACAAAAACTAACTCTCAATTACAACAACCATACAATAAGCAATATAAATATAAAGTTTATCTAAACAAAATATCCATTGTTATAGAGAATGATTATCATTGGCAAGTCAGTGTTTACTATCTCGATCACTTGGCCCCTAAAATTTAAAACAAAAAATAGTCATGATTCATTTACATGGCTGCCACTAAAATATAAATTTAGAAAATTACCCCTTTGGCTTGTAAGGTTGCAAGTTTTGGTGGCAGTCTACCCTAAAAACTTTAGAGTATAAAAGCCATAGTTGCTTCTATTTGCTAATGTCGCTCAACAATTACAGCATTTTTAGCCTCTACTTGTCATTGTTGCTCGTCTCTTTTAGCCATTTATACTTTAAGTTAAGCAACCTCATTTTTCAATTCTTCATAAGAAGGTCCAAAGGAACTCCCACGAGCCTGACATCCAACACTTAGGATGGGCAAACATCAAAGTGCTCTTTGCTTTCCAAGGCTCGAGTTAATGAATCATCACTCAAAATTTCTTGAGAAGAAGAGTCCTCAACCTAAAACATTATAATCTATTCTTGAAAATTTAAATAAAGCGTAATAAATTAGTTAAAAAACAAGAACTTTCTACAAAATCAAAAGTCAAGACCCATGTCATTCAAACACGTGTACAAACAACTTTAGTTTCATCATTAACATAAGATCCATCACCATGTTTATGGACTGTAGTCCACACGTCTCCTCATGTGACTGGACCTCCATGCTCAACTTCCTGCAAATTTGATAACATATGTGACGCATCTTAAATTATATTTAAATTTCAAATGACTTGTTTACTAAAATGAACTTATCACCTTGGCTTTTTTCCATGCAAAGCTTTTTGAACCACTAGTCTAGACCCTTAACTTCATCAAGTCTAGATGCACTAGCCATAGTTTGATGGTGAAACTAAACTCTCAACTTCATCAACACTTTTGTTATCATGAACGCTACATGCATCAAGAACCATATCCTACACATGATCATTCCTACAAATTTATTCTTCTCTTACTTGTGACTATAATTGAGGTTCTACAATAAGTTCATTTCTAAGTCTCTCTCCATGTCTAACCCAAAATGTATACTCTTGTAGGTAGGGTTTAGCAATCTAGTGGTCATACATAACTTCTCTAATCTACCATTTCTTAAGTCGACATTTAGAGCATAGACATATTATTTTACCTTCTATACTCCTATTAGCAAATATAAAGTCTATGAATCCATTCAATTTATCTAAATATTCACAGGTATTTTAGGGTTTAATAGTCTAAAACTTCTCCATTTCTATAATTAAAAAAAAATTCTTTAATTACTTAATATTTAAAAAAAAATACCTTTCTAGGTGATTAATTATCACTAAAGATGATGAAATATCACTACTTGACTTTATCTAAATATATTGTGCATTTCTTATGTGAATTTAATACATTATTTCATAATTGAATTTATATTACCAATTTGTTTTCTTAGTACTATTATAAACTTGATCCTTTCTAAAATAATCTTTATGGTAAATTCTATTTATTAGTATGATGCATTAAAAAAAAAATATGTTGATCTCAATTTTTTAGCCAAGTAATTAAAGTAAAAAATCACACTTTCATAATCACAAGATAATCCCTTTGAGTTATATTAATAAGGAAATATAACATTTGCCTAAATTATTTTCTAAGTTCAATAAAACTTTTGTCTCTTATAATTTCTACATTAATTCTTTCATCAAATCAAAAATATAAATTGGTTCAAGTAAATGCAAGTTGACTTGAACACTGATTACAATGAAAAAAAAATTAAAAAGACACTACACCAATAAAAAAAATTAATGACTAAAAAATATATTTTAAATAATAAAATTTAGAAATTAAAAGTTAAACAAATTTAGTATATATTTTGAACAATAAAGCCAAAAACAAATTTAGCAAAATATAACTCTACACCTACTAAAATCACAAATGAAATTTCAACCAATAAAAATCTACCATTATCATCAAGAAAATTTTATTCACATTTTAAACAATAAAACCAACAAAAAAAATTCAAGATAACCCAACATCAAAATATCCAAAAACTGGCTACCAAAAAAGGAAAACAAACTTACAAAAATGGAACAAAGAGCCATGCAAACGAGAAGGATGAGTGAAATGCAAGAAAGTTGAAAATAACTAGATTTGAGAGAGATGAAGGACAAGTTGTAGCAAAGCACTAGTGGCGAGACAAAATGAACACACACATAAAGGAGTTGTAGATTGGAAGAGAAGTTAAAGAAGGGTTATACTGTGGCTTAACCATAATTCACACCAAACCATGGTTAAACCACACACTTGACCACAGTTTTTTAGAAAACCATAGTCAAGTTACATGAGGCTTTACCATGGTTTATCATAATTGTGGTTAAATCCTATACATAACCATGTTTTTTTAATAAACTGTGGTCCATTTTTATGAGCCTTGACCATGGTTATATGTAATTGTGGTTAAGTCAACACTTGGCCACAATTTTTTGGATAACCATGGTCAACTCAAAATGGTGTAACCACAATTAACAATAACTATGGTTATAACATTGTCTTAAGCACGGTTATCTAACCATGGTCAAGTCAATGAATAGTTATGCATGGTTTGTTATAACTGTGGTGAAATATTGATCTTAACCATGATTAATAGTAACTATGGTTAAATTTTTGTTTTAACCACAATTTTAGTAACAATGGTTAAGTTATGTTTTGACCATAGTTATGGTAACCATGGTCTATGTACTCTCCCTATCCTAACTTTTTTGTAGTGAAAAAAAGATTCACTTTAATAAGCTTACATAAATTACAATATATACCTCTACATCCCATTTTAATTTTTTTTATTTGTTCTAAATATAAGGTTTGTTAAAAAATTAAGTTGAATTAAAATGAAAATCCTTCATATCATTATGAACAGGAAATTATAATATTTTATACAACCATTTTTTGTAGTTTACATGTTGGATTTTGGAGGTTTTCACATACATTAGTTGGATGAATACATCTGTTGATCATGTTTAATACATGAAATAATTGTATTATTATGCCTGTCCACTCGTTAATTTTTGAGATTAAAGTTAAATAAATTTATTTATTCATATCAAATTATTAATTTAGTCTTTTTAAATTCTAGTTTAACCCTTTATAGTTTCATTTTATATGAAATTTTGTTTGTCTTTAACAAAATTGTTATTGGAGCTTTGTTGCTTACTTGAAGCGTACATGCAAGTATAGATATCGCCAAAATAATATAGTGATAATAAAAGATCGTTTCTTCGAGGACTTATTGTCAAAACTTGTCAAGTAGAAAAATTCGCACCCTCACTTAAATTAAACGAATCAATTTTAAGTAATTGTATTAAAAATAAAATAATTATAGATTATCTACTACGCATAGTTTAGAATTAGTATTTGGATTTTCAGATGAATAGTAGCATCTATTATTATTAATCCCTTTTGCATTTCATAGCAATTTACTTTAACACTTAGTACCTTCACTCTTAATGGTAATACATGTTAGTTTAAAGTTCACTTGTTCCTATAAGTATATTTTCAAATCTCAAATAGGATTATCTAATTAATTTTATAATTCCTTAGGAAATCAACTAAGATCAAATTTATAGCACAATACCTAATTGGACCATATGAAGTTAATGAGTATATTTCTATCACATTAACTAAACCATCCACTTTCCTAAAAAAGTTTCAAGTACTCACACCATTCAACTCTTAATCGAACTTCATTTTCCCTTTTTCAAGTTCAAGCAAAAGTATCGAATCAATCTAATTGTTGGCTAAGCAATCAAAGAGCATAAGGCATAGAGTTGAATAAACATGTATTCATCATTAATTGCAAAATTGAAGTAAGGGACAACCACTAATCCATATAAAAGTTTTTAATAATACTATATTAAGGAGTTTAGCTATACATACTCATGAAAACTAGCTACAAAGTTAAAGCAAAGGTCAGATACATATGAGAAAATACAAAGAAAAGAAGAAGGAAAGAAGAAACTCAAAAATGAAGCTTGTCTCTGCATCAATCTTGAATCCCTAGCATTCCTTTGCTTCAAGATGCCTTTCTTAACTTCTCCCTAACCTTTTCACACCTAGAACAAACCCAAGAATATCCAGAATGCTAGCTCCCCTCACTGCAATGGCTATATGAAGCAAGAAACCCTCAAAACTTCAACCAAAAAAAAAAGCTATGTTTTGCTAAAACGAAATGCGCTATGGCAAAGTGAAGTACTGGAGCATTCTGTGCCATGGCACATTTAACTTCTGTATGTTCTAAGAACATGTCACACTGCAGCACAATGTATCATTGCCATGGCACACTTACTTCAACCTTATCTTGATCTACGTGACGGCACAATATGTTCTCACTGCGGCGATTTCAGCTTCTGTATGCCTTTTCATCACGGCGAAAGCTTAGGATGCACCGCGATGAAACATATCCTGGATGCTTGCCTTCATTTTCTTCCCTTTTAGCCGCGACACACTTCTAAAAAACAATAGCTACAAGTGTGTTGAAGCCTCTTTGACACGAAGAATTTCAATCATATTTTTAAATATGCACCCTACAATAAGGGTAAAGTATAATTAGTTCTTAATATATTCAAAATTAAAATAAAACTTATCATTTAAAATGTAAAAGTTGAATATGGAGCTATTTATCCTAAGTGTATTTATTTTGCCTATAAAAAATATTATTTACAATGTAATTAGAGGCTAAATCTATATTTACTACAAGAAAATATGTAGAATAACGTGAATAACAGAGAGTTGCCACCCTCTCCCCAAAATTAGATTTTGTGTGGTGAAGTAACCTTTCGTGTAATTTAGTGATTAATAATTTTTCATTATTATATAAAAGATTCACTTTTTCGTTTCCCGAAAAAATATGTAGCACATCTCCCATGCTATTTTTTCTAGTTTCAACCTAGTGTATTACGTCTTTCTCTAACAACTCCTAATAGTCTAGTCCAGTGTGTGGATGGCATCACTTAAGTATCAAGTTAATACTTTTCATAGCTATGCATATAATTAAAGATGCTAAGGTGTATATATGTCATATATATTGTTAATTATAGTGGCAAAGAGTGGGGGAGGGCGAATGGAGAAAGCTGCAAGGGAGAAAGGGGGCCAATGATGAGCATGGAGTATCCGGGAGGTGCCCACCCAGCAGAGAAGGTACGAGAGAGTGTTCTTGGAGGCACATTGTCGAATAATAATAAAAAGGAATTAGTTGTGCAATTGCTGAACATAACAAGCTTATCACAGCTTAGAAAAGATGGGCATCCTTCAGTGTATAGTTTGGCAGGCAAACGTGGCAATGACTCACCTACTGGTGCCTTCCTGGTGTTCCTTATACTTGGAACCTTCTTCTCTATGCAACTCTTATGCAGAAATAGACAAGACTGAATATTCAGGAGATCAAAACAATATTATTGTAATTATTTAGCCAGTTTTCATTGGGGAAGCTGTAGGAATATTGCATTCACTGTTGAATATGTACATTTAATGATTTGGGACTTCCATGTCAACAATTGCTTCAATTTTATTTGCTTGATTTTTACAAATTATTTCTTAATTTTTTTCCTTCTAATTAAGTGAAAAATTACGAGAAACAGATGCCAACGAGGCATGAGGTGATAGCCCCCACGTTACTTTTAGATGAGTTTGATGTCAGTATATGATTTTGGGCCTGTTTGAAATTATTTTTGTTTTAATGTTTTCAAAACATATGTTTTTAAGAACAAATTCTTGAGAACAAAAAAATTAAAAAATCTGTTTGAATCATTATTTTGAAAAGTAATTGTTTTCTGTTTTTTACCTGATTCTGTAGAACAAAAATGACAGAACACTTAAAAAGTGTTCTGAGTTTTTTGTTTTTGAAAACAAAATTTTGTTTTTTTGTTTTACAAAACACTTCACTAAAAACACATTATCAAACAGGTTTTTTTGTTTTTTTGTTCTTGAAAACAAAAAAATTATTCTACAGAATTAAATCAAACAGGGCCTTTATCTCTGTTACTGTTCTTTCTTTCTCTCTCTAATCTCAATATCTTGAAACCCTTTTAATTAAAAAAATAATGGAAACGAAGTCTCATATTTTGTGTACGTGATAATTCTTATACATAAACGAGCTGTAAAAATAATCCAAACGTTTTTCTTTGTTTTGGTAATTAAAAACTACTGTATATAAAGTTTTCTTCTAACCATTATTGAAATGTGACTAGGAGTAAAACAAGTTTTTGGCCGTGGAACTGTGCATGATTTATCAATTCTCAAAGTGTCATTTTCTTTATTTATTGCAAGCAAACACCTTATGCATGATGATACCATAGATCTAAACCTTCATGTTCAGATTTAAAACAAATTCAACAAAAACCAGAACAAAAATAAAACTAGGGTTTATTATTTTTTTCAGTAGGTAATATCCAATTATTCTATGGAGCAAGCACTTTTGGTTCAGCTAGAGATGGTGGGGAATTATGAAGAGCCTCATCACAATAGCCTTGTAGTACATCACCTTCTTCAGTGGTAAACCCTAGAGAGCCAATAATGTTAGGCCAGCAATCTTGCCCTATCACCCTTATAATGGCTTGGCAGCAGCCAGGGCCTAAGTAGGTCTCACCATTGAGGAAGAAAGTTATAACCTCCCCACTGCAAGCTTGGAGCTGAAAAAGTGAATCCCAACAGTTCGAAGGCTCGCCCTCAAGCTTTAGCCGTGCGGTGAGACTCGCAGAGGCAGCCGGCGGGTTCAAGAGTGATCGAGCCTCGGCCCTAAAAGATGAGGCCATTGCTGTTGTGGTAAGAGCAATGAGGATGAAGAGGTTGTAGGCGGAAACCATTGTAGTAGTATGAGGGAAATTTTACTGTTTTTGTGTGGATGGTTTTATGAAACTAGGTTAGGGGTTTATATACCAGAAAAAACGTATAATTAATTTACAGTTATATGAAGAAGAAGAGCCTCAAACTAAGTAGTGGGTTTTCCGGCTAATTAAGTTACTTTAAATAGGGATCGATGTACTAATTAGGAATGTGAAAAGCCAATATGCATTTGCTGTGTAATTAATCTGATATAATTATTACAAATTTTTTGGTCGAAATGATTATCGACTTAAATTGAACGATACCAATTAATCCTCCCATAACAAGAGGTGTGACGCTTATTTAGAGGAATCGAATCTAAAGATGATATGACAAACTATTCTTCCTTACTTAACTCTCTTGGGATATTTATGATATAATTAAACATATATAATATATTCAAATTATAATTTTTTCAATGTTCAAGACTAAATCAAAAAGATTTATTTTTATATTATAGTTCTAACATAAGTAGTCTAACTTTGATTGAATTAAAGAAGTAATTCATTAAAACATTTTTAAATTGACTTATAATTAATTAGTGGCAAAATATTGAGAAGCCAAGTTTATTTTATTTTATTTTTTTAAGAAAATAATTCTTACTGGTTTTTTTTAATAGTGAATTTTGGGTCGATTAAGATTTCAAACTCAAATTCTTTAATTTTAAAGGTGATTCCAAAACACTATAATGGAAAAAATTTACATATAATTTTTTATATATTTTCTATCATGTTTATCAACCAAAATATAACAGTGTAAAATTTTTCAATAATAATATAATAAGTGTTTAATTTTTACAAGTGTATAACTCTTTAATTAAATTATATAATATTATGTTTTAATTGAAAAACATATACTTATTATATTTTAATTAAAAAATCTGATAATAAAAATATAAGAAATTATATAAAAAAATAAGTAAAAGAAACTATATTTTTGCGCTCTGTTTTGTGACTAGCGAGTTGTGAGATCGTGTGGCCTTGGACCCCCACTTTGCTTTGTGGGCAGCTTATTATTGTGGCAAGTGATAACCTCACGTATCGAACTTACCAGTGTTGGTCATATTAATTTAACCAACAATATAATTTAATGTTTGATTTGAGATGAATGACCAAGAAGTTCTTTTTTATTTTTTATTTTTTACCAATCTATCTACCTTGGTTAATTTAAGTATTTTATGAGTTTTCCTTTTTAAATTTGTGAGGGACAACCAACAAAGGCGAGGATCACATCCCTGTCGTTAATCAAAATTTAAAAATAGATTTATTGAAAAAAAATAATCCAATTTGATATATATTACTTAATCGCAATACATAATCATAATCACAATAAAATGTGTGCTCAGAGACTTACTAATAAAATTATTTTAATAAATTTCAATTAACACCTTGTACTTATGTTAAGTGCAAATATTGTAAATAATCCCTTGAAATGGAATGGCCGCAAAAAAATTCATGAAAAAATGCAAAACGTTTAAAATTAGAAAATAGGCCCAACTATCACATTCACGGAAATTGTCCTTCCGTCTTTTTCATTCTTAATACAGTTAATTATTTTATATGCCACTTCAGACTCTTGCAAATTTGTTTCAAATCGTAACATGTTGAATTTAGGATATTATAGGAGAGTTTGAATTGGTATATGATATAGTCTTATTAAGAATGAAATAGAAAGAGCCTATATTTCTTGGAATATGAAAGTTGATAAATGATTTTTGATCTCGAAAGTTCACAAAACTATTTGTAAATGGTTCAAAGTTTAAGAAATGTTTTTACATCTTTTTCCAAAAAAATTACTTGCATTAGATACATGCTAAAATTATTCTTTCATTAATTAAATTTATTTTGTGAGTTGAGATACTCATAGAAGTAAGTATAACAATACATTTTATAAGATAATTTATTCATTAATATACATTTACCAATAATTTTTATTATATTTTTAATAATATAAAATCTTTAATATAATTACTCAACTTTTTATTAACAGTCATAGCAAACAATTTTTAGAAACCTCAAACATCAGAGAGAGGGGAAAAAAAAGACCTCAACTTTAACTAGGTATAATATTCCCTCACTTTACATGAAAAAATAAAAATAAAAATAAAAATGCAAGACCCAACAAAATTGCGTGGGCGGAACGCTTTAAAATAGAATGACTCTGCATTGTCTTATGACTTCCCCTTTTCCGGTATATATATATGCGCTAAGAATTTGGTTTCATAATTAAGGACTAGATTCATTGGACAATTCTTGTATTTTTATTACCAAATTTTTTAATGGAATTCTAATATAAGTAAATTTTTAAAAAAACAAATTCAATGATATAATATTCAATTATAAAAATTATATACTTATTAGCAAAAACTATTTGTTAACAAAAAACTTGATAACAAACCTTGTGTTTTTCATTCATGATCATTTTCATCTTTTTATTTAGATTCTATTTAATTTCTTTTATTTCATCGTGTAGTTTATTTATCCATCTTTTAAATTAAAAATATTTAAAGATGTAACATTAAAATTTTTTAACATGATGAAATAAAATAGTAACACCTATTCAAATATCAACATTTGTGCCTCTTAACTTTTTTTAACTTTTATGCCCTTTTAAATTAAAGTCTCTAATTTCACTTTTATATATATATATATATATATATATATATATATATAAAACAAAATAGATCATCTCCAGGTGTATGACCAATTAGAGGAGTTGCAATCAAGAATTTTTACTTTTTTATGATTTTTTTATTTTAAGTTATAAATTTTAATTATAAAAATAAAAATTATAATTGTAAAGTCAAAATTTTTAATTATAAAAAAAATTACACTTCAAAAATACCTAGACCTCATTGACCTATAAAGGCCAACTAAAACCAACAAGTGATCCCTAGATCATAGCACATAAAACAGAGGTCTTCATATATTGCATCCAATGGAGGATCTTAGGTAGTAGTTGTATCAGCGTCAGTACGTTGGCCATATAAAATTCCATTACGACCATTGTGACAACAAATATATCGCATATTATAACTTATTTTAATGCAATTCCGTATTCTTTGAAGTAAATTATGTTTGATTTCCACTATAAACAAAATATAAATGATGTTTGACAAAATTGAAAGGATCTCTTTCACCAAAGGAAATTGAAAAATATTAAAATGGAAGTCCCTCTGCGGGTTCCAAATGACCAGATTCAAATTGTGTAAAATTTGGGAGCAAGACTTTGGAAGCGTGATAGACGCGGTACTGGGTTCAATATATTGATAGGTCTTTAAATTATTATTATTTTATTATTTTAAGGGATTTTTCATTAGAATATTCAATTTATTTGATGTTTTTAGTATATTAAATTAATAAATTTTAGTTAAATTAATATTTAGTAAGTTTTGATTCTATTTCTTTAATTTTAAATTACTTTTTGTTTAGTTGAGTATAAATTATATTTTATATTTTATTTAGATTTTTAGTTGTTGAATTATTTAATCTTTATTAATAGATTATAATAATAATTAGATAAATTTTATAATTTTTGTAGGATTAAAAATACATGATGTCCAAAAATATTACTATAAAAATTTTGTGTCGTGACGCTTTTGATCGCTTTGAAAAAGAAAAAAAAAATTTTGACAAGCATTGCAGCACTTTTGAGCGCCACTGTAGTGCCTTTTCACAAAAAATGCAAAAAACTTTTTTTTTTTAGAGTTTCATCATTTTTTTTTCAAAGAGGCCATCATTCTAGACATTTTAAGGAGGAAACCAAAAGATTTAAAACTCCATTTGCCATGGAAGAAGCTTAGATTTGAAGATTTATCAATGAAATTAGTTTTTACTTTCTTATATTGTTTTTCCTTGTATGTTTTTTACCTATTTAGTTTATGCTCTATTTTTTATGTTGTTATTTCTTATAGTTATAAACTAAATTAATTGATTTGTGATTATGATAAATTATAATTTATAATATATTGTAATTACTCTATTTATTTGTAATTAATGGTGTGATTTATTTATTCCATCCTTATATTTTATGCTTCGAAGTATGTGAAAACCATTAGATGATTTAGGTAATTTAAATAAATTTGAAAAAAGAGATATTATGACTAAAGTATAGATTGGGTAACGTGAATTCATAAATTTGCAATATTGAGTGGATTGATTTGCGTATAAAATAAAAGTACATCTATTGACTTTACATAGCCATATTATGACCTATTTTTCATTAAGTCCCTAAATTAATTACATAAATAACTATATATTGGTTAGGAAAATGTCTATGGGTAATTTGAAATATACTTGTAGGTAAATTAAAGTGCCACACTAGCAATGACATTAAAAGCAACATGAAGAGAAATAATTAGTTCATATGAAATATTAAAAAAAATTATAATTATCTTTTGCTTTCTAATTTAATCTAGAATAGTCTCTTCTTTTATTTTATTATTTTTTATGTCTTTAATTTAATTTTATTTTTAATTCTTTTTATTGTTGGTTTGATCTAGATTAAAATATACAATTCTAGTGCTTAATAGTTATCATAATGACAAATCCTTATATATATATATATATACACACACTTGTGTGTTTGCTTTCATAGCACAACATATATCACATCCTAAAAATATGGAGTGTAGACATTTGAAGCAGATGATTATGTGGTATGGATTATGACATCCCAGTACATATCATCTACTTATTCCATGATATATACATCCTTTGGTTGCAAAATATGGTAATTAAAGCTTTAGCAGTAGAAATTTTTGTTACTAAAAGTGCCAATCAATTCCCTTATGCTTATATATAGATTTTTATCATTCTATTCCTCAAGTTCCTGCTAAACCAATTTGTTACAATCCATATACCACATATACAAGAACGAAATCCATGGAACAAGCAAATTGTGCATTTTGACCTTTGAACACCTAATTAAGTTCAAACTTTGAAAATTCATAATTTAAGCAACACAACTTCGATTAACACAAGTTAAATGTCTTTAAAAAGCTTATAATGAGAGTTATTTATTATAAAATTTTTAGGTCAAAACAAATCTATTGCCCCTCAAAAACCATGAAATTCAAAACTACACTGTATGAAAGGTACATCAAAATTTTTTACCTAATTCAATCAATTTCAAAAATTTATAAAATATTCTATGGAGTTTCAAAATTTTTTATCTTTAACTTTTTGCAAAGCTCTCAATGTCTTATAATTGCATACCAAATTTCAGCCTAAGATTTACTTATTTGGGTTGTCAAGAGTAAGGAAACATTTTATAGTTTAAATAGACCAAATTTTGGTTTCAAATAGTACCAAATGAACTTCAAAATGTCATTTCTTCTTTTGAGCAAGTTTCAATCCACATATGCATCATATTTGGGTAATCTAATGTATAATAATTGTCATTCAACTCAAAATCATCTTTTCATATACAAAAATACATACATATATCTAAGAACTTAAGATACCAAATTGCATTATATCACCTATTACAACCCATAAATAGTCTCTAAAGCATAACCTAATGGTTTTAAATATATTTGTATATCCATATATCAAAATATAAGAGTATTCATTCATGTATGCAATAAAATTTCCCAAACTAAATCCAATTGTCAAGAATGCTCTTCTAGGCTTTTTAATCATCATTTCTTCTTTCTTAAGATTTACCTGGCCATGGTTAGTGGAAATAGAAGAAGAATGAAATTCAAGAATTCTAATAGCCAATCCAACATTCAACTACAAATATATGGTTCACCCAAGTGCATGAAAGCAAGTATGCATTTTATACAACTAGAGCTAAACCATAAATTATGCTTTGGGGATCCCATAGCTTATATAAGAGTAATACCAAGCTCTAAGTATTTTTGCCCTACTCTTACCCAACATCTAACGAATTTTGACTTAGTCTCATCTACTTTTAAGGACTTTTGACCTAATTTCACTCACAATTGGGACTTTTAGTTTAGTCTCATTCACATTTGGGGACTTTTGGCCTCACTTCACCTATCTCAAAGTACTTTCGACATAGCTTCACCCATTCAATAACCAATCCAATCTCACATGCAATTAAATGTCATGCAATTACATAATATGTTCAAACAATCAACAAATCATATAAATAGCAAATAATACATACATGCAACCAAGAAACTCAAACAAACCATTTACATATATATAAGAATGAAGGAGAAGCTACCTTGTGACATAAATTCCAATTAATTCCCTTTTGTCTCTTGTCTTGGTTCCATGGCCCTGTAGTCACACTTGGATATACTCTCACTTGTTTGGCCTAGATACATCAAATAGAGTACAAAAAATTAATGGAACCATATTTATACTAATACTAACCTTACATACACAATTTAGGGTTTTAGGTATGCTTATGACCACACTTGTATGCTTTAAGAAGCAACTTTTATAATTTAACTTCTTGGCTCCAAAATCTAATTTGATATGAGCTATTTGACCTTAATAGAACTCATTAGAGTAACCACATGCACAGTTAAACAAGCCAAATATTAAATTGCTTCTTTAGGCATAATTGAATCTTAAATTTTCATTTTTCAAAATAAGATTTTTTTAGTATTTATAATTCATATCTAGATCACTTATAACCTTATAATCATTGAAACAACTCCCTAGATATTCAAACCAAGTCTTGGCCTAACCATACCCTATACATGGGTTCCTTGGAGTTTTGTTCAATTCTTAGAGAATTTCAAGGCTTTAGGATATCCATGATTCATATCTCATTCAATTATAATATTAGAGAGCTTAATTAACTCACTTAGAGTTTTGAATCTCTTAAGAGCCAATCTAAACCCTAAGTGAAACATAAGTCATTCTTTAGCATCTTTGTTAATTCCAATTATATAATCTTAATTTTCACCCTTCAAAACCCTTGTTTCTATCAAGTTTTTATTAAACAAAATCTTACTCCATGCTCTCTCTCTCTCTCTATAGACTGAACAAGAAGGGCCTTGGAACTCAAAGAAAAATAAGCTTTTCCAATGTATAACATACCTTGTTTGAAAACTTATTTAATAATAATTTGTTTGCCATATTTGGTTGCTTCAAAACCTTACTTTTTCGCAAGAGGTCATCCACCAATATCATCTGTTCAAGAAACTAAAACCACCATTTGAAAGGGCTTGAAGAGAAGAGCAAGGTTGCTAATTAACATACTATGAAATTATGCAAATTTCATTACCTTATTGGTTTTTCTTTTCTCTCTCTCTCTCTCTCCTTCTATATTTGGACACCATGGCTACTAATTCAAAGGCCTCTAAGTCGGTTTTAAAGAAGAGGGTAAGGTGGCATGGCTATAATAAGTAGAATGGATATTTTAAACAATTTCAAAATTTTATTTACGTCCTTGTACTTTAACATTTTCGTTTGAGCTCATTTCGTATCCTTCTTAGAAATCATATTTTTCATATAAAAATTTAGATCTCTTTTTTATTAAAAGCATTTATTTTAAAATTTATGAGATTTAGAATTATTTCAAAAAATCTGGTCAAATTTACGGCCAATTGATATCCTAAATCATGCACCGAAAGGACTTTAACCATTCAGATGATTCCTATGATTTTAGGGTCTCTAAAAATCTTATTGAACTCAATTTTATTATTTAAAACTTCTTTATTTAAGTTTGTAATATTTTACCCAAAATTACGATTTTATCACTATAATTTTAGTTTATTCTATTTAGTTATTTTAGCTCTAGTTTTGAATTATTTATGGTTTTATAACCCCATTTCTGGAGACCCTAATTAACATTATACTTTTAATTGTCTTTAATTTACTTTACTTTATAATATTTTTTTATTATCATATTGGTTCTAGTTCGTTTTTTAAAAACTAGATATTATAATTCGAGCATAAATAACATCTTATCACACTATTTGTGGTATAATTTTTTATTTTAAAAGTTAAAAGAAATGCTTACAAATGATTTAAAGTTGAAGTTATATATATATATATATATATTATAAAAAAAATTTGAGCTGTTGTTTAAGCTTTTATTTTTCAGGAAGCCATTTGATCGCTTTAACATGATTAGCGAAGATTGAAATTTTGCTTTCCGGACCACAGTGCCTGTGATGGCTATATCTCCGGAGGATTCAAACTTTGTTTCAACGACCTTAACTGGAGCAACGACCTTAATTGGAGCGCCTTGATTGTGAAAATTGACAATGAGAACAAGCTTGTCGGTGGGTTTCATTAATAAGCAGACTAAAATTTCAAAGGAAGACTTTCAACTATAACTAGTTCAAGATTTTAGATTATTTTGTTCAACTTCACATTTACGCTGTTGATTGACATGTCACTTTAACCGCTTTATTATCACATCGTTGGCTTCAATTGTCTACAACTATTATTGTAGTCTTAAAAAAATGTTTACAATTCAATACTACATAATTAATTTTTTTTTAAAAAATTGTTATTCATATTACATTCTCATTAAAAAATTTGATAACAAACATTTTTAAAAAAAAGTATATCCTTTCGTTATCTACATTTTATATTTTCGTTTTTGTTTACCACTTCTTTAATATACATGGTGTTGGAATTTTAATTAATGATTGGATTAGCATTAATTAATTATTAGACTAATCATAAATTATAATAATATTAAATAATTAAATTTTATTTTGATACTATGTAAATAAATTGGGTTTTAATTATTATAAGTAATCTGTAATACGTTAGATTATCTATAAACTTATTTAAAGAATAAATTTGAACTTATAACTATCTAGATTAGTGATTTTATTTAACATTAGTTAGAATTTATTGGTTTTTGGTATTCTAATAGACTATTTAATTTTTATCAGGGTATTATGAATTTGGCTTCTATCCATATGTCTCTTATAATCACTTTCAATATGACAATGGAAAACTTTGGCTGTAGAAATTAACGAGGAGAAGATAAGATTGGAAACATCTATTTAGTTTCATTTAACCAAAAGATAAAAATTTCAATGACTTCAGTGGAAGACGTTGTAAGTGTGAAAAATAGAAAGGGACTCCTCTGCTGCTTCCTTTGAGTACAGCAGCAAAACAAGCTGTTCAAAGGGGCAGCAAATCTAAAATTTTTATATAAATTTGGACTGTCTAAATTTTAAAATATTTTTTTTGTTTTCAATTTTAATTATTTTTTTTAATTGTGAAAAAAGCAAAACATGATATAAAAGCAATATTTCAATTTTCATTAAACAAAATTTTTTGTTTGATAGAAATTGAAAGATTATCTTTATTTTATGTTTTGTTTTTTTAAAATAATAAAAAATATCAAAATAAAAAAAGTAAATTTGCTACTGCCTTTAAGCAGCATGCTACAAGGAGAACAGCCAGAATCGTTGATCAGAGAGAGAGAGAAAAAAAAAAACAGCCAAGAATCCCCATTCTTAAAAAATGAGGTCCATATAAGCATTTCATATACGCGGCCAACCAAATTCTTGGGAAAATCATTTCATTATCCACATTTAATATTTTCATTTTCGGTTACAACTTCATTCATATCCTCATGGAAAAATTTGCTGAGTTAATTTTTGTTTTATTCTTTTTTCATTCATCTAAAGCTTTCTTATCTTATATTTCTCTCTATCAGAAAATGCATATATTAAATTAGTTACTTGCTTATTGACCTACATGAAAGTATATGTTATTATTTGTAAAACTAATTTTTAAATATTTCTTAAATAAAAATTATAATTATAATATCTTTAAAATTATAATTATAATATTTTAAAAATTTTAAAAATAACAAAAAGAAATAGTAAGAAATTAAGTAATCTCCCACCATCTCTCCCCCATATATTTTAAAACTTACATATACCTTGTAGAGGTGTTACTAGTATTTACTTGCTGACACCCTTGTGAACTTCATTCTCTCTATTCAACGATCATGTTTTAACTTCTCCTCCCATATTTCAATTGCTTTTGTTCCTATCCGCAACAGCATTCAACATCAGCAATTGAAGCACAAACAAGGTGGTTCGTTGCAATGAGAATGATCAAAAGGTGCTGTTAATTTTCAAACAAGGTGTGGAAGATCCTTATAATCGGCTCTCCTCATGGTCTAATGAAGAAGACTGCTGTGCGTGGACTGGCGTTCAATGTGACAACATCACAGGGAGAGTTACACAACTTGATCTTCACAATGATCATAACACCTTGCAACCAGAATTCTTGGGAGGTGAAATCAACCTATCTCTGCTTCATCTTGAATTTCTAGACTACTTGGACTTGAGCCATAATGAATTTGAAGTATTCCACAATTGGTTAATTCCTCTAATCTTCGTTACCTTGACTTATCTCAAAATAATTTTGGCATGCATAAACTTGATTGGCTTTCTTGACTTTCTTCCTTGAAATATCTCAATCTTAGTGGCATTGATCTTGAAAACTAAACCAATTGGCTTTAGATCATGGCTATGCTTCCTTTAATATCAGAGTTAAACTTGAGCTTTTGTGGACTAAGAAACATCAGTCCAAACCTTACGCATGTCAATCTTATGTCACTTGTAAAAGTTGATCTTTCTTACAACGACTTTGAACCGAAATTACCTAATTGGTTGTTCAATCTAACAAGTGATATCTCCTATTTTGACCTTGGGTGGAACCAATTGCAAGGTCAAATACGAATGGCTTTGTTAAGGCTTCAAAACTTGAAATCTATTAATGTTGAATCATAATCAACTCAACGGATCAATTCCAGATTGTTTTGGCCAACATGACAATCTGCAATATCTTGATATCTCTTTTAACTTGTTTTATGGTTCAATTCCGTCATCTCTGGAAAATCTGTCTTCCTTAATTTTGTTAGATTTGTCACACAATCAATTGACTGGCAATCTTCCAAAAAGCCTTGGTCAACTCAATAACTTAAAAAGTTTAGGAGTTTGAGACAACTCCTGGGTGGGTGTTCTATCAGAAACGAATTTTGCCAAACTCCCAAACTTAGAATATCTGGACTTGAGTAATTCAAATTTGATTTGGATTCTCGTTGGGATCCACCTTTTCAACTCCTTCAAATAATATTAAGAAAGACAAGATTAGGACCCAAATTTCCAGCATGGCTATTTACTCAAAGGTCACTTCATCATCTAGATGTTTCTAACTCAGGAATTTCCTCTGTAAATGTAATGTTTTGGAGCTTTTCAGCAAGAATCAAGCTTGTCAATCTTTCCCACAACTCAGTCAGTGGAGATTTATCAAAAGTAGAATTGAATACTTCCTATATAAAGCTAAACTACAACAATTTCACAGGATGGCTCCCACGTATATCAGCAAATGTCCATTATTTATTTGCATCTTACAACCCTTTCTCAGGATCTATTTTTCCTCTGTTGTTTCATCCAGTCAACAATGAAGAAAATATGTTAAAACATTTGGACATATCACATAGTCTTCTAACTGGAGCACTTCCTGATTGTTGAGCCAATTGGAAAGACTTGAACTTTCTTTACATGGGGAGTAATAAGCTAACAGGTGAAGTTCCTCCCTCAATGGGTATGTTATCTCATCGTCAAATATTGGATTTGTGTGATAATAGCTTCTTTGGCAAATTTTCACTAGACTTGTCAAATTGGAAAATTCTACAATTCCTAAATCTAGAGAGAAATAACTTTTCCGGAAGTTTACCAAACACAATGCAACAGGATTTAGTAGTAATGAAATTGAGATCCAACCACTTTACAGACAACATCGCACCACAGATTGCAACCTTTCTTCTCTGATTGTGCTTGATCTCCGAGATAATAAGATTTCAGGATTCATACCTCGATGTGTATATAACCTTACTGGCATGGTTTCGGGTCCTTCCATTGGTGGTATAGTTCAAGAGATAACAAACTTGTTTACCAAAGGGCAAGAATTAGAATACAAAAAAACTTGGTTGTTCCGAAGTATTGACTTTTTCAACTAGCAACTTGTCTGGAGAAATTCCTCAAGAATTATGTAGTTTGATTCAATTGCAATCCTTAAACTTGTCTCGAAATCATTTAACAGGACAAATACCAAAGAGAATTGGAAGCATGAAAAGTTTGGAAAGTTTAGATCTCTCCCACAATAAACTCTTTGGAGATATTCCTCGGACTATATCTGTTTTATCTTTTCTTAGTTATTTGGACCTGTCATACAATAGTTTCATTGGACAAATCCCAATTGGGACCCAGCTTCAGAGTTTTGAGGCAAGGAGTTTTTTTGGTAATCCCGAACTTTGTGGAGATCCTCTTCCAAAGAAGTGCAAAAGGCATGAAGAAACTGAACCGAGAGTTGGCTGAAGGAAATGAAGATGACAACTTTTTAAAGTCGTTGTAACTTGTACCTTGGGATGGGAGTCGGATTTGCAGTAGGCTTTTGGGGAGTTTGTGGTTCTCTCTTTCTCAACGGGGCATGGAGACAGATTTTTAAGATTGTTTGATGGCCTGGTGGATCAACTTTATGTGGCTATGGTTCTTAAGTTCAAAAGCTTCCGCTGAATAGTGGGAACATATATTGCAGCTGAGGTAAGAGAATGACATTATTAGTTGCCAATTTTAAAGTATTGTACTGTTCTACTTAATTTCTTCTTGTTGTTGGTAAACAAATTCAGTTAGTTACTGATTCCTTATTACCTTCTATCGTTCAATATGTACTATCTTTGGGAAGCAAGTACCGCAACCATTCCTGTACCATAGACTTGAAGGCTGGTAGCCCATCTTCCTCAACCTCAAGTTCAGATCTCATACTCAGCTAAAGGAAAGAAAGCCTTGTTGCAGCTACACTTTCCAAGGAGGCAATCTTCCTTTATCTTAAATATAGTAAATGATGCTACAAAAGTTGCCATAGTATCTAAGTTAAATTTTCTGATGTCTATGTGTTGCTGTTGGTACGTAGGAGACCTTTGGTTTGATGTATCATTGTATTGTATGTCAACATAGATCAGTTTGTCTTCTAATGCAATCCTTATTGTTAGTCCAACTTCTTTTCATTTGAAAAAAGCATAAACTAATTACTGTGCGTTTAGACCAAGAAATGATGCAAAGAAATGAAGAAATGAAGACGTCTCTCTTTTCAACGGGGTTTTGCATTGAATAATTAGCAATCTACAATTGCATGTTAATCACTTATAATCTTTGCTTTATCAAACATTTTTTGGATTGAATCCCTCTGGGCAGAGTTTTTGAATTATCATGCAATATGTATAGTTGTAAATCATACGCCTGTCGTGAAGTATCAATTGCAATAAAGTGTATTAGATGTTAACCTCTCTTTCGTTCTCCTTTCTTAATATTTTTCATCCTTTTTTCTTCACATATTCTAGTTTATAAAGGGCAGAGAGGAACACTTTGCAATGGAAGACTGGGCATTAATTATATATTGTGCATTTCATTTCATTGCAATTTCTTGAGAAAAGCTATTCAAAAGCAATGGGAACTCAAGACTCTTGAGAAAAGTTAATATGGCATGCCGGTGAAATCTTCTAATTCAATTATTTTACAATTTGTATCTCTACTTGTTGGCACTATGCGGTTAAAGATTGTTTATTTCTAATATTTTATTACAGAAGTCCTAATTAACCAAACCACGAAGATGATTTTTTTTTCTCCCCCCTCAGCGTGTTATTTACTTCCTTCTCTTTCACTTATATCCTCTAATTTTTTAATGGCTTATTTAGTCAAAGACAATCATTTGGGGTTTCTGTTATGGCTAATTACGATTTTTCCAAAAAAAAAATCTTGATCGAAGACAGAAAGAACTTTTGAAAAATTTGTTCTCTTTCACATGATGAAGCTCTTTCAACAAATCGTTTTCAATGTTCACTATTGATATTTTCTTGTTTGGAGGCATCGATCACTTGATATTTACTTTTAAATAATGTTTAATGCATGTAGTCTTTATAGAGACCTGGAAACGTATTAGTTATTTCCAGTTTCACACGGTTTTAAAATTATTATTTAATTATATTTAAATTTTCTTCCGTGATTTCAACATTTTGTTGCAGTAGTAAAGTGCAAACTGAGCAGGTTTAGATCTGAATTTTTTTAGTTCACAATTACCTCTTAACCTTTGTCGATGGAGAGATGAGATGTTGGGTTATGTCTTGCGTTGATTTCTTTCATTTCCTTGTCTTACTGAAACATGGTGGCAAAGTATAATGACACCCCACAATGCTTAATCACAACTTTAATGTTGACAAAGGGATGTTTGGGTATCTCGTCGTACGTTGATTTCTTTCACATCTATGGGCCCGTTTGAAATGCAACGGAGAGCAAGGAAAAATAGGAAGAAAGAAAAAATTAATTTGTGATATCTATTTTATTTTTATAATTATTATTCAATTATTATTTAACATTATCTATTAATCATTATTTAATTATAAAAAATAAGAGTAATCAAATTATTTTTTATGTTTAAAATTACCTTTTTCTTTGTCTTCTTTTTATATCTTCATCTAATTTTTTAAGTACCAATCAAGCGTGAGTCTCCCTTGACTCCACCCACAAGGTGGCACAGTACAGTTAGACCGCAAATTGCTTTCATAACCTTAATGTTGACAAAGAGATGTTTGGGTATCTTCCGTTGACTATTCTTTGTTTGGCATGTGATGAAAGAGAAGAGATAGAAAGAAAATCTCTTACAATGCTTATCATTTTATTATTATCATTGTTTAACTATGTTTTTCTAAATTAAGATATAATTATTATTTTTATCTAATTTATTTTTTGTTTTTATATTTAATATTCTGTGTATTAAATATAGTCAAACTCATATCAAGTCTTCTTGAGAAAAGAGAAGTGAGGAAAGAGACGGATGGTCTTTTGATTCATTATTTGAGTTGTTGCCGTTACGTTCAAATCAGACAAAGCCGATTCCCAAAAGGCCCCAACTGGCCCGGGGATTGAGTGTATTTCTTGCTGTGAGTCTCGCCGTACCTGATAACTACCCTTCTACCTTAGAAGCTGAATCCCAGGGAGTTGATGGGTTATAAAATGGCACGTGGAGACAGTCATTGCGCATGTCTTTGCCACGCACCCTTTGATATTCTTCTTTATTTATCTATATTAATATAAAATAAAATAAAGTATTAATATTTTTTTTTTGGTACTAAATCATGAGTGGTGACTTTTGATTAAAATATCGGAGAAAAATGGCATTAGCATTTCCCTATACATACAATAAACCAACACTGACGGAATTCTGCCAAAGAATACTCTAAATGGTTGATAAAGAAATCCTAAATCACAAGCCACAAAGTCAGTGAGTCCAACATTGACGAATAATGGCTTAGCATTATGGCAACCACTCCAATGATCATCAGTCAGTGCAACAAAAAATCACGTCTTCTGATATTTTAAAACTTGCCTCCTTAGCCTCTGCCAATGGTTGAAACCAAAGTCATGGCAAGAAAAGTCAAGTCCGAATTGCCTAATGATCTGTCACTGTGACTCCAAAATAAGAAAGAGGTATCTCCAGAGGAGAAGGCGTTGTTGCAACACATTTGAACTGTTTTCAAAAGAACCAATGCAATTGGAATCAGAATAACTTTATCCAACGTAAAAATTGGGATGAAAAACTTGAAAACTTAATTCATTTGCGTAAGATATCATACGGTAGTTCACAGTCATCCAAGGAGAAAAAGAAAAAAGGAAGAGATTAGGACAAAATCTTACCTCGTGCTGTTTATATTTCTCTCTTACAGCTTGCAAAGGCCCGCCTCTCCTACTTAAATACAAGTCATGAATGATCAATACACATTCCTTCAAGTCAGATGATTTATACCCAGAGTGTTGATGGAGCGTGGAATTCTGTAAAAATTTATATCATTCAGTAATTGACTCCACAATTAATGTTGTATTGTAAGACAAAGTTACAAGACTTAGTTATTACCCAAGGATGAATGTTTGGGCTTAACATAAATCTGGCTAGAAATATAACAGATGCAGCCACCAAAGAAGGCAAGAACTTTACACAACTATAATCCAACAAACTCAGCTCCGCTAGGTAGTAAGCAAGGAACTCAAACTGGAGGTGAGAAGTCTATGCCATACGAAAGGAATGTTAGTCTATTAATGAACTTCCCATATTCGACACGCCCAACAAGTGACAGTGTGGCACTGCGTAAATTATAGAACATCCTACCTCATAACTCTCCTGAGCAACTCTAGAGAATCTTCTGCAGACACAGTAAAAATTTACGATGAGCCAATATGATGAGAAATTATATAACTAAGAAAATATTTTTCAAAACAGCAGGAAAGGAAGAATCAATTATTCATACCTTAGAAATGTCTTTACTGTAGGATATCCCAGTTCAAATTTCAATGACTTCAATATTTCAGCCTCCATCTTCACAACCTTCAGAATCAATAAGGCGAGTTAATAAAGGCAAAAAGAAAGTAAAATATGGGAAGCAGAATAAAAGACAAAAATCACCTCTTCCTTGGTGTATGTGTTGCCCGTACTGCAACAAAAATCTTCTACTTCAGGAGGCTTCATCTCTTCGTACTTTCTAGTAGCACAATTAAAAGAAAAAATTGTAAGCAGGAAGACACGCCAACTGAGAGTAATAAGCAAATTTGTATCTCTCGATTTTGAGAAGTATAAAGTATTGAATCACTCACGACGCAATTAGCATCGCAGAAACACCCAGTAACAGCAGCCTGTGCCCATTGAGAGCATTTAAAGATAGAAACCTATCGATATAAGCAACGGTAAGATAAAGAGTGTCTGAAACAAGCTTGTATTCCTCTGCAACTTCCACCAACCAATCTACCAGAATGCCTCTCATATTAGGATTAACATCTCTCTGAACTTTTTTAATGTAATCAGGTAACGGTCTTCTTCCGGGATCCACCTGACTCAGCAAGTTACAATTAGTGGAAGTGGCACATATAGAGAAATGGAAGTTCTTTAGAATCTGAGCACTTTGTGGCAGTATTTTCCAGAAATCACAATGACAATAACGAATCGAAGTCCAAATTATGGACGTTGATTTGCAAAGTTTAATATAGACTGAAACCCTAACGCTAACGTCAAATGCCTATTGTATCCAATTCACCAAAAATTTACAGTGCTCATCAATAAAGCAAACAAACCATGAAGAAAGGATGTTAAATATATGTAAGAACTAAAAAAATTACTAGATTCAACCATTCACGTGTTGAAAACCAGAAAAGAAGCTGGGTAAAAATATGACCTATTCTTAACTTCTAGATTAAACAACGATTCCAGTCTTACAAATCAAAATTGAAGAACAGCTTAATCTTTTAGTCTTCCCCTTATAAACAAGAATAGTGACCTACATGGATTATTCTTAAGATTGTAATAACAACTCATAAAACTCAGTTCAGAAATAAACCAAACAAGGCGAGCGACTTACACTCTCTTACCTCCAAATTCCGGAGATACTTGTAAATATCAGAAACATAAGGCCCAGCCATTTGGGGATCATCTAACTTTTCATCTACACCATTGAGGTTGGACGGTGTCGTCGTGATTGTGTGTGGCACTTTTCTGACTTTTCCGTTGACTCTGTTACTTTTCTCCATTTGAATCTCTTCCCCGGAACATGGTTTCTCCGGCACAACAACATTTGACAAGTTGGTGAGCTCTCCCAACACCACGCGCTTCTTGGTGGCAGTTTGCTGTTCAGCAATGGCTGCAGCAGCCCTCTTCTTGGCTGCCCGGGTGACCCTCACGCCGTTCTCTTGGTCGGCCATGGTGATGAGAATGGGTTTCAAGAGTAAGAGAAAGAAAGAAGAGATAAATGTTGAAAGGATTAATGGGAACGCATCGTTTTTGAAAGTTTTGCAGCGTTTTTGGTTCCCGCCCACACCGGCATTTCAGATTTCATCAACGGGAGAACCAGAAAGCTTTTACCTTTTAACCAAACTTACTGCAGCGCCGGACCCAACCTGCTTGGGTTTTTAAGAGCAAAAACAAAATTTAAAAAAAAAAAAAGAAACAAAAACACAGTCAAAATTTTGATTACTGAGATTGCGTTCCACTGTTCCTCATATTCCCCTTTGCCTTTCGCCTTTGTATTTTTCTTCCTTCTTTCTCCACTTGCATATTCCCTCCCCTCCTTTTCTTGGTTTCAACCCGAAGATAATATTTTATTATTTGTAGAACGCGGGATTTTGAAAAAATAAGCACACAATTTTCGCATAACGGTCTAATCCGCTTACTGAAATTGCCATTGTTAAAACTAGCCATGAGGATGAAAGTAAACTCCTTGACCGCATTAAACAAATTTAAAAAACGTAAAAAGAAAATCCGATGAAATTCATTAGTTTTTTTTCATATGGAATTTCAACGGAGTATTATAACTTGTAATAAAACAATTTTATTAAAAAAATGACATTAGAAATTGAGCACGTGGCATCGAAGTTTTAATATGATGTTAAAATAACTTTTTCAAATAAAAAATTTACATTATGGAATAAAAATTCATAAATAATATTTTATTGTCTATTATATATATATCAATTTTGATAGAAGTCTGACTATATATAAATAATGAATAATATAACTCTTTATATATATATTTATATATATGCTATTCATAAGTTATAAATAATACAACTTAAGTATTAAGTTATGTACTTTTTATTTTTTTTCTTTTTAATATGAATTTGAATTTTATTATGAAAGCATGATCTCTCACATTGCTGACACAAAAAACTACTCTGGTTTACTATAATAATTAATGATCATTGGATAGTTCAAAGAATTAACTGGTATTTTTTAACAAATCACTCTTATTTGGCTTCTCCTAAAATATAGATAATTCCCTTTCTTGTTTTCTGAAATTAATTTATCTGTTAAAAAATTTCATTTATTTAACGAAAAATATAGGGAAACGGTTTAGAGATTTACTTTATTTTGATTTATAAAGTATGAGGATTTAGTTGAATTTGAATTTAAAAGTATGATCCTCTAAAATTTCCCAATTTTAGGATTTTGGATTATTGCATGTCTAGACAGGATGCATAAATGTATAAAATTTAAAATAAAGACTTATTTGTTAAATGAGTAAACTAGTTATCAAATTAATGTTAAATGGAATTATCTGTCAAATAGTTAAATTGAAATAAAATCAATATTTTTGGGTCAATTAACAAAATAAAATTATCAAACTTCACTTTGTTGTATACTTATCACGAATTAAACAAAATTTCAGTCTCACTCTGGCCATTATATATCTTCCATGATAATTTTGTATCATCTATGCTTTTGATAAGAAAGACATAATTAAAAATCTAGATTCAATTCTTTTAAAAATCATTTAACTTTAAACACGCCAAGTTTAAAAAAAAAAGTGTGATATCATTTGAGAAAAAAAAAAATTTGAACAAAAAAAAAACTCAAATTGTAAGAAAAATACTAATAATTAAAAGGCATGACTCCTATTCTATTGCTAACTTCATTTTATTTCCGCAACATATTTTCAAAGACATCATTTATAAAAACCAATACTTCCTGTTTTTCTTCTGTTTACCCCTTTCATGTCAAAGGCAACTTAAAATACTTCAAAGATCATTTCTAAAGGACATGGAGAATTGATTTTACGAGATAACCGTACAAGAAAGTTGAAAGATAGAAATATTTGCATTGAAGACCCCACTAAAATAAAAAATAAAAACACTCTATGCTTCATTCGGATTTTCGGCTCTTTATTATCAATTGAAGATAAATACAAGGAAATACACAACCAGCACCATGTTAGTTAAAAAACATAGTCTAACACAGCTCAGTTGGCCCTGAAGCAAATCCTAATATATTATAGATATGAAAAGCCCCCTCAACCACAAACCCTATTCAAGCCACCCAGTATAATAATCTTGAAATGCTCAAATCAAGCAATTTAGTGTTGTACCTTGATCCGAGCTGTGCCACTACTCTTCTTCAAAGTGAGAAATTGGTATCTCCGGAGGAGAAGGCAGCATTGCCACATACTTGAACTGTTCGTATAAAAGATCTCAGCTCACTCAATTAACCATTTTACAACTCAAAGCAAGGTAATCCAATGAAAGAAAGGTGAAAAAAGTAGTTACCTTGTGCTGTTTGTATTTCTCCCGTATAGCTAGCAAAGACCTTCCTCTTCTGGCCAAGTACAAGTCGTGGAAGATAAGCACACATTCTTTCAACCCAACTGATTTATATCCCCAGCATTCTTGCAGGGCTGAATACTGCCACAGGTAATCCACTTAATGAATGTTTTATGATACAGGTTTTAAGTTGCTTCATTCATTAAAAGCTAAGTTAAACTATTATCCTGAAGATCAAATACTTACCCAGGGATGCACCTTAGGCCAGATGATAAATCTGGCAAGAAACATGACTGAAGCAGAAGGTAAGAATTTAATACAATTATAATCCAACAAACTTAGCTTGGCAAGATAGCAGCAAAGAAACTCAAACTGCAGATTTGGAGTATGAAACCAAAAGGGCAAACAGTCAGTCAACTTCACAAAGTTTTTCAAATGCGAAAAAGATCAGCTGAATATTAGTTTAACTCACTTTCTGATTTTCAGACGTAACACCAGCAAACCTCCTGCACCAGGAATTAGATTTACCCAATCAATTCAATGCCATTCAATCGGAATTAAGACATTTCCTTGAGCAATACAATCAAGAACGTTTTCAGAGTATTCTTGCCTTAAAAACGTCTTTACTGTAGGACTGCCCATTTCAAAATTTAGGGACTTGAGTATAGCAGCCTCCATTTCTACGACCTACATTGTTAACAGCAAGCAAGGGAACAAAAGTGAGGGGACAATCGACGAAAAACAAGATGGAAACCATCAATTCAAACAGAAGGCAATTTAATAGCAGACAAAAAACAACCTCTGCCCTTCTGCATGTATTATCGGTGATGTAGCAAAACTCTTCCACATGCGGAGGGCTAATTTCTTCATACTTCCTACGTATTAGAATGAAATGGAATTATATTGTTTACGCGAATTAAGATAATAGCATTCTCAGAACTACAAGCACTTTCTGGAGTCTTACGATGCAATGAACATGGATGAAACACCCAGCAACTGAAGTCTCTGTCTAGTGACTTGGTTGGCAGAGAGGAAGCGATCAATGTAGGAAACAGAGAGGTAAAGAGTGTCAGAGAGAAGCTTGTACTCCTCTGCAACTTCTACTAACCAATCAACCAATACTCCTCTCATGTTGGCGGTAACATCTTTCTGAACTTTCTCGAGGTAGTCATGTTTTGGTCTTCTCTTTGACTCCATCTAAGAAACAAGTAATCGTCAGAGTTGGTTCAAATTGAAACTCCATCTAAGAATAGCGCATCCAACGGAAGTCTTCAAATGTTGTGTGATTATTCTTAGTCGGCCAGCTCAGCTTGGCTTAAGATATTGGGCCCAAGCCCACATTAATTTATACATATTATTGAATCTTGAGTAATCACCCAATTTTATAAAGTAAAACTCAGGTTTGGTCGATACTTATACATACAAAAGTTTGTTTTAATTTAACAAAAAATTTAATTAGTTTTGTGTACTTTAAAAACTTTTACTAACGAATAATTTTTTTTTCGTCCAGAAGTTGCCCATATGTAAGAGTATTTTGATTTATGTATTTATTTAAAAAATGAGTTTTATGTTGTTGGAGCCTCAAACCAAATACAAATATATTGCGGGAACGCGAAACAACACTCTTATTTATTTAAAAATGCCCTAGGAACCCAACACTCTTGGGTCAGTACGTAGGCCATATAGAATTCGCTTACAACAATTATGACAACAAATATATCGCATACTATAACTTACTTTGATGCAATTCCATATTCTTTGAAGTAAATTGTGTTTGACTTTCTCTAAAAACAAAATATAAATGATGTTTGACAAAATTGAAAAGATCTCTTTCACCAAAGGAAATTGAAAAAGAAGATATGAATGGAAGCTCGTCTATGGGTTCCAAATGACCAGACTGAAATTGAGTAAAATTTGGGAGCAAGAATTTGGAAGCGTGATAGATAGGTTACTGTGTTCAATATGTCACATGCTGAAATTATAAAGTATAAACATTTGGAAGGGA
This sequence comes from Erythrophleum ivorense, assembly GCA_026724425.1. NCBI lineage: Eukaryota > Viridiplantae > Streptophyta > Magnoliopsida > Fabales > Fabaceae > Erythrophleum > Erythrophleum ivorense. Next base: position 2,451,179 of record JAIUCV010000034.1, on the reverse strand, counting down.
TGATTATTATGTGGTATGGACCGGGTATAGGTAACATCTTATCACACTATTATCATTGATAGGTTATGGGATATTTTCTGATTTTAGAAATTGAAAGAAGTGATTTAAAGTTGAAGGAGGTATATGTTTTTTTTTATTAAAAAAAAAATTCAACTGTTGCTTAAGTTTTTATTTTTCAGGAAGCTATTTGATTGCTTTCACGTGATTAATGAAGATTGAGTTTCTGTTTTCCGTACCACTGTTTTTGTGACGATTATTTCTCCGGAAGATTCAGCTTTTGCTTCAACAATCTTGATTGGAAAATATTATTGTGGAAATTGAAAATGAAGCTAGGAACAAGCTTGTCTATAGGTTCCACTAATTTGCAGAATAAAACTTTGGAGGAAGACTTTGAACCATAAGAATTTCGAGATTTAGATCATCTTGTTCAATTCCTCATTAATGCTGTTAATTGATATGTCACTTTGAAAATTGGCCCAAAGCAGAAAAGATATGTCACTTTAAACTCTTAATTGTCACATAACTGGTTCCAATCGTCTACAACTATCATTCCATACTTCAAAAGTATTTTCCAGTTTTCGAATTGCTAGAAAATGTTAGATTGTTGGGTTCTTTCCACATAGTTAGAATGATCTGGGTTCTAAAATTTGTTAGGATTTCTTTGTGGGCCAACAAAATCATTCCCCGTGATAAATGAAAATGCTTGAAGTGTCATCAGTCTCGTCAACGTTATTAGGAACTAGACATAAAAGGAACTCAATTCTAAAGAGTGATAGCTTATAAGGTTTTTTTTTAATTTTAAAAGTTGAGTAAAAAATTTGCAAATGATTTAAAGTTAAAAACAATATTCCTTAAAAAATTTGAGTTGTTGTTTCAGCCCTTTATTTTTTAATTTTTTTTGAAGCGTTTAAGCGATTTGATCCCTTTACTTAATTAATGAAGATTGAATTTTTGTTCTCCAGATGGCTATTTCTTTGGAGGATTTAGCTTTTGCTTCAACGATCTTAACTGGAACATATTGATTGTGGAAATTGAAAAAGATAGGAAAAATTATTGATAAGGACCAAAATACTAAATTAATTATTTTTGAAGACTTCATATTTTTAATTTATTGTGAATGATGAAGGGACTTAAAATATGATTGTGTTAGACCAAAATATTCTTCTCAAATTTACCTATCTAGTTAAAAAGATGAAGGATTTAGGGTGTGGGGGACGAAGATTATAAAAATTCTGCCTTCAAGGTTTCAACAAATCTTTTCTTCTACAACGCCAACAAATGGAAAAAGATTCATCCCAACTATGATCGACGGAAGCTACTTCAATCCTGTCATAAGGATTTGGTAGGAGACATTTGCATGGAATATATTGTGTATTTGTTCTACATTAAGAATTTATTCAATGAATCCCCTTACCCATGCTGCATGGCGGTTTTAATTAATTGATGTTTCATAGATTTAGAAATCATATATGCTTATATGTTGTATTTGTAGGATTGAAATTATTGTTTAAAATCGCAGAAAACCCGTGTGGTTATACAGATTGTAGTGAGGAAAAATGATTTTGGTGGAAACGGGTTGAATTGAATATCCTTTATTTCTTTATAATTTTTGGTAGAAAGAATGATCAGAATATTCAATGATATCAATTAGGTTCGAACTTTCTGGACTGGTTTGGGTATGATTTTGATGATTAATTGTTGGGACTAGGAGACAAGGGCTTTCTCCAATTGAAGAGTGAAAGAAAAATAATATGACGGCATACATATTAATCTGCTAGCAAAGAGTTGTTGCATTGAACTCCATTATTTTAAGGCTTTGAAGGTGTTAATTTATATTTAATTTGGTAGACGTTATCACCCACAATCGTGTAATTTCTTAATTAGAATTTTCGGCCCTAATTTCATGGTATTGCTCAAAGTTTCCATGAGGTTTTATTATTTTTATTTCTTTCATGCTTGTTCACTTATAGATTTAAACATTGTACTAGCCTTGTATCCTTTCTCTTTTTAATTAAAGAGATAAATATGACAAAGATATTTCGGCTAACACAAATTATATTTCAAATCCTTTGGTCCTTCACAATAAATTTGAAATATAAGGTCCTTAAAAATAATTAATTTAGTTCTTTGATTCCTACCAATAATTTTTCCCAGAAAATAAGTACGGAAGCCTATTGGAGGGTTCCATTAATGAGCAGATTAAAAATTGGAGGGAAGGCTTTGAACTGTAGATATTTGAAACGGGTGATTATGTGTTTTTTTTTTTTGGTCGAAATTATGTGGCGTTTCTTGAGTAAATGGCAACCAAGGATGTTTACAACTATATATACTAGCGATGTGTAACTAGTCTTTACTGCAAAATCCCTTGTGATTCTTCATTCCCTTCTAATCAATCACCATGATTAGTTTAACATCACAAATTTCAAATTTTCTATTGTTGTTGCTCTCTGCAACAATGATCAACAGATGCATGTGTAACAGAAAGAGCAGGGTTTGTTGCAATAAGAAAGATCAATGGTTATTATCAATCTTCAAACAAGAAGTGGTACCATATCCTAATTACTGGCTGTCATCGTGGTCTACTGAAGAAGGTCGGTACGCATGGACTAGAATTTAATGTGACAATATCACAGACAGAGTTACAGGGCTTGTTCCAAGTGGTGATGATGAAGATAGATATTTGGGAGGTGAAGTCAATCTATTTCCGCTGGAACTTGAATTTCTTAACTATTTGGACTTGAGCCATAATAAATTTGAAGCTATAAATATCCCACCTCATCCACCAAAAAAATTTCTCAAATCTTACCTGGATTTATCGTACAATGATTTGGTCATGGATGATCTTCATTGGCTTTCTAGAGTTTTTTGCTTAAAATATCTCAAGCTTAATGGCATTGATAGTGGAAATGAAACCAAGTGGCTTCAATACATGGGTATGCTTCTTTCAATATCCGAGTTATGCTTGAGAAATTATCAACTAAGAAACATAAGTTCATCCTTTAAATTTGTCAATTTTACGTCACTTATAACTTTTGATCTTTCTAACAACTACTTTGACTTAAAATTTTATTGGTTGTTAATCTCACTAGTGACATCTCCTATCTTGACTTAGTAGCATTTATTTACATGGTCAAATAGTGATGTCCTTATCAAAGCTTCAAATTTTGAAATATTTAAATTTCAACAACAATTGACTCAATGGATCAAGTCTAGATTGGTTTGGCCAATGTAAGTATCTGCAATATTTTTGTCCCTTTGTTAACTTATTTTATGGTTCCATTCCTTCATCTCTAGGAAATCTTTCATCTTAATATTTTTTAGATTTGTCATACAATCATTTGAGTGGGAATCTTCCACAATAGCCTAAGTCAAAAACTCTCTAACTTAAGGGACTTTAGTAGCTGGACACAATTCTTTGGTGGGTGTTCTATTGGAAGAAAATTTTGCAGAACTCGCAAAATTATACTGGATTTGAGTTCAGGTTTTGGGTTTCATTTAGATCCCCATTGGGTGCCTCCTTTCTAACTTCATGAAATTTATTTAAGCAACACAAGACTGGGTTCCAATTTTTCAGCGTGGTTGTATACACAAAGGTCATTACAATTTGTAGTCATTTCTAACTTAGGAATTTCTTCCATAGATGAAGGCAAATTTTAGAGCTTTGTAATGAGAATGGAGTTTCTCAATTTGTCTAACAATTCAATAGGTGGAGACTTATCAAAAATGACATTGAATTCTATATATATAGATCTAAGCCATAATAATATTATTACAGGGGGCTTCCCACATATATCAACAAATTTCAGCTATCTTCTTGCACGTAAAACTCTTTCTCGGGACCTATATTTCCTCTATTGTGCCACAAAGTGAGTGGAGAAAATCATTTATTTCATTTGGATATTATAAATACTCTTTTAGCGGGAACACTTCCTACTTGTTAGGCCAATTTGAAATACTTATCAACTCTTTTCAAGGGGAGTGATAAGTTAACAGGTGAAGTTCTTCCTCATGGGTACATTATCATATCCCGAGGAGTTGGATTTGCAAAATAACAGCTTCTCTGGCAAATTTCCACATTACTTATCAAATTGGAATGATTTGGAATACCTTAATATAGGGAACAATACATTTTCTGGAAGTATACCAAAAAGGCTACCACAAAATATCGCAACACTCAAATTTAGATCCAACTGCCGGCAGTATCCCACCACAAATATTCAACCTCTCTTTCCCAATTGTCTTGGATCTTGCTGATAATAAGCTTTTAGGAAACCTACTTCATTGTCCATATAATATAATTGACATGGTTTTGGTTGATCCTTGAAGATTGAGAACTTCCTTTTTTATTAAAATTTGGGATATTTATTAAAGAACGAGAGTTAGAGTATAAAGAATATTGGTTGTTGCGAAGTATTGGTCTTTCAAGTAACAACTATCTAGAGAAATCCCTCAAGAATTGTTTAGTGGCATTCAACTGCAATCCTTGAACTTGTCTAGAAGTGATTTTGTGGAAAGATACCAAAACAAATTGGAGGCATGAAGAACTTGGAATCTCTTGATCTCACCTACGATAAACTTTCTAGTTAAATTCCTCAAAACATTGCCATTTTGTCTTTTCTCAACTTTTGAACGTGTCATATAACGGCTTCATTGGACGAATCCCAATAGGGACCCAACTTCAGGGTTTTGATATATGGAGTTTTGTTGGCAATCTTGAACTTTGTGAAGCTCCTCTTCGTTTAGAAGCCAAGATTGGATAGAAAAAACGAAGATGACATTTCTTTTTTAAAGTCATTGTATCTTGGGATCGAAGTTGGATATGCAGTGGGATTTTGGGGTGTCTGTTGTTTCGTCTTCTTGAATAGAGGATGGAGGACACAAATTTTTTCGATTGATTGATCGTCTGGGAGATCGGCTTTATGTAGTTGTGGCCCTCAGGTTTGGGAACAAATAGCAATAGAGGTAAGAGTTATAGCTTTCAATTTTAAAGTATGGTTCTATTTTCTTTAAATAGAGTTTTTCTTTTCTTCTTCTTGTTCGTCAATAAATTCAACTTGATACTGAATCTGTTTATTCTTGTTTGTTGTTCAGTACGTATAGGATCTTTTGGAACAAGATCAGCTTGCATACTGAAGAATGGTTTTATGTAGAACCAATTAGTTCAGCTTAAAGGAAGGAAGTTTTGCTTCTGCTACACTTTGCCAAGAAGCCTCGTGTTTTGTTCTGAATGCCCGTCCATTATTTTAAAAACAATAACAAAAGAAGGATTTGTATTAGTTGTCACCGTATATGTGTGTTATTTGTCCAAGCAATCCTTCCAACCCCACTTCTTGTTGCCCCTTCATTTAGATTTGAAACAGATTTTGTGTGCCCTACATATACTTATATATAACCATTCAAATTTGAAATGCATATATGAGGTCCACATTTCAAATTATGAAGATCAAATCTGAACCATTACCTATATTATATACATGTGTGATATACACAAGCTCTTCTTTACAAATATTAAGTAATGATTATTTGATTGGAATGCATAGTCATGGATTGGGCGAAAGGGTGAGAAGCTTGCCTTCGTTGGATATGTTGGTTAGGTGATGTATCATTGTATGTTAAAAACTGATTAGATTCTCTTACAACAATTAATTCCTTCTTGCTTGTTTTATATGTTTTTCTTCTGAAAAAGGCATAAACTAATTCCGGTACTTTTAAAACGAGGAACAAAATGAGGAAATGAAGATGTTTCTCTTTTCAACAGGCCATAGAGAAACAGTATTTCAGATTAAATATTTAGTAATCCAATTTTGGTAATTATTGAATATCTGGTTTATTAAACATTTTTTTTGGATTTGAATCCTACTAGGCATAGTTCTTGGATTGGCTTTGATAAAGTAGTTGTTAAATATCATCTTAAATTTTGAAGTTAATTAATTTTTGATAAATGGTGTCTCAGGAGATTTTGTTTTTCTCTCTGGTGTCATCAAAAAATTAATATTGGCAGACATGAATTGAGTTATAAAAAGGACTCAAATTGGTAATTTTGAGAGTTGGTAGTGGCCTTTATTTAGTGCTCTGATTATCACATTTGATTTATTCATTTTGTTATCCAATCTAATCCAATTCTTTAAGATTATGAATTTAGGTTGCATTTGATATGCTGGAAAAGAAATTGAAGAAATGAAAAAGAAAGAAAAAAATGAGTCTATAAGATGAAAAATAACACTTATGTTAAAAAATAATAAAAATAAATAAATATTATTGAGTAATAATTATAAAAGCATAATAAATATTTTTATTAAAAAAAATTCATTCTCATCAATCTAAAAAATTGTGGTACCAAAGCAACCTTAAAGATTTTACAAGTTGTACGCAATTCCTTGGAGGGTACTATTACTATATCACAAGTGAATTTTGCAAAACTCTCAAACTTGAAAGCACTAGACTGTAATATTTGATATTTCAGTTGCTTTGTTACATGTTGCTTGATGGAGACGTAAATAGTGCATATCCTACGTGTCTTGCTAGTTATGTTCATATACTAGCAGTAATTCTAAAGGTTGTAAAAAAAAAAAAAAAAGGGTCCCATAGCTTAAAAAATTAAAAAAAAACAAATAAACAGTGTAACACAATATATAAACAATAAATAAACAATGACAGACGTATAAAGATCCTTTAAAGTGAAAATTCTCCTGAATTAAGAGACAGAAGACACACTTTTAAAAATAAAAATAAAATATATATATTAAAAAAAAAATACACCTGAGAGCATTTCTACTTCAGAAGATCCCATCCATGATATGACGCTATAAACAGTTTATAAAATAAATAAACAGTGTTGAACCCACGACTTTTATATATATAAATTAGATTTTACTTCTGATAGTATATATATAAATTTTTTTTTTATTATTGTATGATTGTATGTTAAACATTGATCCGTTTCTCTTTTGATTGGACTTCTTCTTGTTTGTTTATTATTTTTCCTTTTTCAATAGGGCATGGAGAAACAGGATTTTGGATTGAATATTTAACAATCTAATTACGACTAAAATCATTGAATTTTTGTTTTATTAAATAGTTCTTGGAGTGGGTCTTCAAGGCAGAATTTTTGCATTGACTTTGTTAAACTAAGGTTGGGAAAATTTTCATTACTGGCTATAATAATAGAAACGGCTGTACTATACTCAAAAACATTCAGTGGACTGATTCTCTTCTAAGTTTTGATATTAATTGCCATGCAGTACCCTGAACATGTAGAGTTACCACTCATAATTATTTGCACTACAATCATTGCTGAATCTGTTTGGGAGAAGGGTATATACACAAGCACCCAATAAGCATGGATACCTGATATTGACTCGGATGTGAATACTCTATATAAACGCGATACGATACGAACATTGCAGCATGATAAAGTACGCGTATAGTGTTTAAAGGCAATTTAAAGTATTATTTTATATCTAATGCAAGTGTTAGATACAAAATGACTTTGTTTTTCTAAGTGTCGATGCTTCATAGACAAACAAGATAATTGTAAAGCATGTGCTTATTTTGCACTTGTTTCAGTTCTTCCGGTGCTTTTTGTTAAGCCCCCAAAGAATGAGTAGTTTTTTACACAAAAAATGATGCAGAGAAGCAAACACAAGCGTTGGGCCTCAATTATCAGTTTTCTTCTTTTTTCCTATTGGTACCCATTGGAACAGTGTGAGGACAGAACCGTGTTAGGCAATCTGTTTGCAGTCCAATTAATGGATATTGACTTTATTTGTCAGATTTTGAATTAGATTAGACCCTTCAAGGCTGAGGTATGGATTCCGTTGTTGAACTATAGCTACTAGTCCATATGTTTAAATTTTTTTCAGCTTCAGCATCTTGGGGATACTGATAATCTTATGCACAATTTAATAACATTTTTGTAACTCTCTTTCTCTCTCTCTTGTACGTTCATGTGCACGTGCATGCACATGCAACTCAGCTTCTCAGTGGCTGTATGAGCTTGTTGCTGTTGATATGGATTGTCTATATTTATTTATTTATTTCAATAAAGTACTTCAATTACTTTTCCCTCTTAGCTGAATTGCTTCGTCCAAACACAACAACCTTTGTGTTTTGTTTGCAAGTAGGGGTTTCCTTTCTTGTATACTTGACATTTGATGAGCATTTTCGTCATGGAATCTTTTATTTTATACCCTTTTGTGAATATCGTAGTTGGAAAGTTTGTTCTGTTCACATGATGAAGTTTCTTCCGAAAAAAAAGAAGATTCTCCAACTTTGGTTATTCCATCGGACCCTTCTACTTGACTTTTCATCACTGGCTACATGTTTATGGACAAGGCTGTATAAGCTTCAAATTCAGAGAGATCGATTCATTTGAATTTCCATCTGACGCAACTTCATTGTCTAATTGTACTAAAAGCATTATTGAGTACGTCACGATGATGTTTGTACGCAAGCTTATATAAAATAAAGCAAAGCATATCCTCCACCGCTGTATAAATTGTTTAGATTATATTTGGATAGTTTGAATTAAAATTTTTTATTATTTTTATTATTTTTTATAAAACAAAACAAGACATGAGATAAAAATAATTTTTTAAATACAGGCTTTAAAAAATGATGATAAGAACCAAGAAAAATAAATAAATTTAAATTTAAATTACTCAAATATAATTTAAACGATCCCAATCGTGAGTTTTTTTTTAGAGGTAACAGTGGAAAAATTAGAGTAAATTGTATTATCTTTATTTCAAAAGTCTCCTCCCTATTTATTTTTTTATTTTTTAATATATACTACCAGAAAAACTACTATTTCCAAGGTCATTTTTGGAAGAGTATTAAATTTTCCATAAATGCTTCACTTTCCGGCGATTTTTCCGGTGATTTTGTTTCAGCCGGGATATGAAAGCAATTTAACAGCCGGGATGACAGTCGTACATTGTTTCGGATCGGAAATAAACCTCCAATACCCTCGCAAGGCGAAGCGCACACCCAAATGCCCTCGCAATGATGATTATTGGATGATTCACTAGTTATTATTATTTTTCACTTTCTACTTTAAAACCATTTATGAGGGTTCAGTTATTCTATTTCTTTACACTTTATTTTTATTTTAAATATCGTAATTTACATTTATGATTGCGTCCCGTCCTATACTGTCCTCTCTAATCGTGATTGCAACTTTTTTGTTGCTTGGGATGGATGGTCTGTACTAGCTGACTACTAAAGATGGTCAAACATGATATGCATTTGGTATTTTTTCACAAACTCTTTGAATGATAACGTTGTTCGTAGAGATTTCGTAGTGAGTGGATTACATAAAGGGTGATTGGAGATAGTATTTAATAATGACTTAGAGACCATAGATTCTTGGCATGTGGATGGGTTTAACTTCTACGTTGTTAGGGAAGTATCATAATTTACATTTTTGTTCTTTCTTTGTTCTTATTAGCATGCTGTAACAACATGAAACGAGAAGATAAAAATCTTTATCAAACTGGAAGTTATTGTTCGCGTTTAGGTTTGGAGATGGAGAATGGAATCCAGAATCAAAATCAACTTATAAACTTGACAACCCTTGAATGTGGAATTTGAAATCACAGAAATTGAGAAATTGGTAATTATGCCAAGAGCTCTATGTGAATGTCTATGATTCTAATCCTGACCCTGCCACAAGAGAGGCCTCCTCCGAAGAATCTCTTCCTATGTTAACTAAGGGTTTTGTGGTGATTAGTGCCTTGTCTGTTTTCATTTTCTACAACAAAGGATTATTGGGTGAAGGTTAGTTTGGAAATCAGTAAAGTCTATTGTAGCTGTACTCAGTATAAGGAATATTAACTTTATTTTGTTTGAATTCAATATTTCGCTTTCCGTGGAGATATTGTTGTTGTTGTTGTTGTTGTTTTTCTTTTTTTTTTCATTAGTCGTGCTTGCGGTAAAACAGAGGAAAACGTGCCCCAATCTTCTACTGAGATGATCCAGTCTTTTTGGTAAATAGTATAAACGTCTTCCTTGTGTTTGATGAAATGCCCAAATGAGCAGATCCAGTCTTTAGCTAATGTACTATGTGTCAATTCTTGAGAGGTACTTACCTTTGAACTTTTGGTTCACGGTTACAAAATGAGTATATTGTCTTCTCTTCAAGTTTACGAATCATAGATTTGGCTAGGAAGTTATCAAATGGACCTTGAGTAGGCGTTTTCTTGATCGTGCAATTCGAAAGTTCCGATATCTCCGTGTGCGGACTACTGCATTGGTTCTTAGTTTTATCTCTCCACAAGCATATATGTTGTCATCAGTTCTTACACAGTTTCTTTAATAAATTTTGTTATAAAGCTTGTGCTTATTTTTTCAAAAAAGGATTTGCTATTCGGATTTGATACGCCGCTCAAAACCATAGAGTGACTCTCTTACATAATGATTTGGCGGAAAGAATCTAACATACCCCAAAATCATCTCTCTGACATTAAAATTCTAGAAGTACTCCCAGACAAAAAATTTACACTTTGATGCAATTTTAATGTAAGTAAATGTGGTTTCAGATTGTTACATTATTGTTTTCCATGCTTTCCAACAGCTTCATTATGGTTTGAGGATACAATATTTTGCTTTACCATCACATTTTGGTTGTTTATTTGGTAATTCCAAAAGTGAAAAAAGCTTTCAGGAGAATGGTGATATGTTTAGTGCGTGTGTTTATATATCCATGCTTTTTCCTTATATCTCAGTTTAATCATCTCGAGGATGCACTTATTCTTGTTTAGGTGAAGAGATATATAGACGTTAATTCAGCTTCATCAGCTGTTGGATTTTCGTCTAATGACTTGTCCCAAATAGCAAGCACCTATGCTCAAGCGGAGAAGCATTGTTTGCATTCCACTAGGAAGTTACCGCCAGACAGAAAAAATGGCAGTGATACACTTTTGCCCACATTTAAGAGGCAAATTGATGCATACTTTAATTTTTTTAGCAACCGTCGCTGAGCTAGCTTGCCTCAAATGGGCCGAGTTTTATTTAAAACTGATGATAACTGGTATTTGAATCATTTTGTATTACTTATTTTTCAAATTCTTGCCACTTTAACAGGGAACAAGCAGCATTGTGTATCCATGCCATTATCTGGAGGTTCTGGAATTTTCTCTATCTCAACTTTTGCATACGTTTTACTGGCAACACGTGCATGCAATTTCCTTTCAAATAGTTATTTCTGTAAGTTTGAAGCATGTAGATATTTATATTTGTGCACACTACACGTCAGTTCTCCGAAACATTCATTGTCATTTTCTTTTTGACTTGATTTTTGTTGTCAGTGGAAGAAGGAAAAGTAGCAAATTTCCTTTTGGCCACGTCTGGGATTGTGATATTACCATAGGCAGTCATGAAGGAGAAACTGCTAGCAGAAGTGTGTATTTCACCTAGGTTTCATTCTCCTATGTTTAGCAAGCTCATTGTTATTTGAGAACTTTCTTACCTGCTAAGGCATAAATGCTTATGGAACTTCTATAGATTTTCATAGTAAAAGGTCGTTGAACATCTGTAGGGTGTTGGATTTCTTCTCTTGTGCACCTCTTGTCAATTTGCCATTAAAGTTGGGCTAATAAAGCAGGCTGCCACATCTGCTTTTATGAAAGAACACACTTCATGGATCCTCAACATAACATCAGGTTTTCCTGTATGGGAGAATGTAGCTGAAGTTGCAACTATGCTAGTTCTGACCCTGTTGGCAATTCTGCTTCACAAGGCCACCAGTAGTAGCAGTTCCTTTAAGTGGTAATGGAGGTATGTTATACAGGGCACCTTCTAAACTCTTTCTATTATTTTATTTTTTTTATTTTTCGCCTAGATTCTTCGTTCTGTGTGTTTTTGCAATATGTGTGCCCAATAGGATTTTATTGAATTTCTGTAGCTCAGAAAAGAAGGGATTTCATTGATTTTAGATTTCCTGAGTTCGGAAATGAAATTTTGTGTTGCTCTGGAATTACTGTTCAGATGATTGCTTTGATGGGTTCTTACTAAGCTTTTTTTTTTTCTTTTTTTAATGAATATAGATACTTACCGACAAAATATTTATTTTAAAACGAAAATTTCAAACTAATATCAGCTTTTTGTGATTATTTTTTTTTTTAAATGGTTCAGCTGTTCACTTCGTGCTTGTGGTGACATTGCTAGAACTCAGGAAACTCTCCCTCGCTATTGTATTCTTGTACCCTGAAGTTTCTGATAAACCGAACACAGCTGAGTTTTCTTTAGAAGCCAATTGGGTGTCGGCGTAGAAGCTAGAAAGTGCGACTATTGTGTGATGTCTAACATGGTTGAATCAAATTATGCCATAGTTCTTGCTTTGGTTGGCAATAGTTCAGTGTGCTTAAATGTGTTATTGGATTTATCATTGTTTTTTATACCAACCGATCATTGAACCCATTAAAGCATTGATTTATGTTCTATTGATCTAACTGTTAATTGGAGTGTAGTCGAATTGGAGAAACACACACACACACATATATATATTTTATATATAAAAAATTTAATGTAATAAAAATAATAATAAGCAAAACGAATAAATTTTATACTTAATTTATTTCAAAAATTATATCCAACTTTCTTAACATTTAAATATGTATTAAAAAATTTATTTTTAATTTACTTTCTGATAAAGAAGCTATTTTTTTAACTGAAAATAAAATTATTTTATCTTAGTATATCAATATAGGCGATTAAATTAATATTAAGTCCTAATATTTAATATGATAATAAAAATAATTAAATAATTTTAATTTTGAAAGGAAAGTAGTTAATTTTGTTGATGAAAATAAATTAAATATATATATAATTTTGAAATTTAAAAAATATTAATATAATTTAACTATAAACTCTTTACTATTCTTACTTTGCTAATAGCTGACAAAGGGAAAGGAAATCAAAAACCACTCTAAGGCAAAGGCCTAGACAAAATGGCGGGGACTAGATACCACAGGGGCTCCCATATCCCTTTTTACCCTACTTCAATTCTGTGATAAGTGAAGCCTCCGCCAGAAAGTACTTGATTCACTCATTAAAAAGATTTAAAAATTAAAAAAAAACTAAAAAAAGGAGAAACTGGATTCATTGTGACAGTTATACTTGTAAAACAGGAACCCTTCAATTTGGGTACCACAAACATTATGATTTTGGAGAAGATAGACATGAAAAATCAAGTTGGATTTAGATCTAATCACATGCCAAACTTGTATAAAAAAGGCCAAGCCCATAAAAAAGTTAATAAATATAAGTTGGAGGTTGGGCCAAGCTTGGTCCAAAAAAGAGTCAACTCCAGCCCACTTGTTCTATTGAATGTAGCAACTTTTTTAAAAAAAATTATCTTCTAGATAAGTAATTAAAAAATTTCTTTACAGCCTTATCACCATTCCACTTTTTTTAGGGACAAGATAAGATGAATTAGTGTTTTTTTCTTAATAATAAATAAATAAAACATACCTTCTTCAAAATCTATCAAACTCCAAAAAAAACCACTAAGAGTTATTCTTTTAGTTGACCCAAGCGCGGTTAACTTAGCAACAATTTCCTTTCTTGTCTAAACTTTAGACCATTTTGTAGGTTTCTAAAACTAGTATAAAACAAAAAGCAAATGAAGACAAGACAATAACGCAAACAAAGATAAGGAACCTAGTTACTTTAGTATGAGAGATGATGGAGAAAACTAACCACGACTTCCCAAAATTTAAATTTCACCAAAGAGGTTAATGTATCAACAAGATCAATAAGTATAAGCATATGACTAGATGATCAATTATTATATTACAATTTAAAGTCATACCATTGCAAATTTTAAAAACAATACTTAAGATATTACACAATATGACACAAAACTAACAAACTACAAAGTCTCCAACACAACAATAAAAATTAACTTATACATAAAGTTATAAAAATAAAGTACACATTACGTAATACATAACAATAATAGATTATAAATTTTCTCATCAACACAACAATAAAAATTAATCACACATTGATAAAGCAACACAAAATGTCCAAAGTCCAAAGTCTCTAACCTTCAAATCTCAACAATCCTTACAAAGTTTAAGACATTTATGAAGCAACACAAAGAAAATATTATTTACTTTATCATTAACATAACAATAAAGAAAACTTGTTATGCTAGAAACTTACGAATTCAAAAAAACATCCTTTGAAGTAGATATAAGACCAACTTCATCATCTGAGGAGGTTACATCATCCAATTGGGACTCTTATAAAATGTCATAGTGGTAGAGACTTAATTTTAAAAAAATGAACATTGGCAAATTTAAAAGATATTTTCAAAATATTCAAAGAAAATGTACCCCATATAAAGTTCTTTGCACGATACCAATCCCTTAAATATATTAGAATTTCAATAGTTTTCCTACTCAATTAATTTTTTTAGGGATTAATTACCTTCTTTCCAATACTAAAAGTTGATTCAAAAGCCATTATAGATATTAGAATGATATAAATATCTTAAGTCATTGCTATAAGTTTAGGAAACCACACTGCATATGATTTCCAATAATCTAAAATATTAATATTTGTACTCCTTTCCTTAGTTGGTTCTTTAAAGTAGATGTCCAACTCTGATTTCCTTCTTCATGTTTGTCTTCTGAACAACTTAGCAAAATTATCAAATTTATCAACAACAACACTTGATTGTAAGTTAATATCTCCAAAGACTCGCAGACTTGATGGATTTACATGATAACTTTCTTTGTAATGCTCAAATATTGCATAAAGAGTATTGACAATCTTACACACTTGCTTATCAACATTATTAAAAAGTTTATAAAAAATGTACTTAACAAAAATCAATTTCTCCTTTAGATCTAATACAACAGCACAAGCAAGTGACAAATTACATTCATTCTAATATTTTTGAAATTTTGCAACCATATCTAAAATTATATCTGCCATGAAATTCATATGATTTTTATATGCTTCAAACAAGCACAAATGTATCTTACGCACAACTATAAAATAGATGTTGAAGGTTGAATTCTTGGTGGATGAAAACACATAAGTAGCATCATAAAATGGCTTCAACAACTTGTGGAGCAATTTTACCTTATCCCACTCTTCATTAGATAGCATAAACATTCCAAAATTATGATCTCTTTCCCCCTAATATTAGAACACTTTTTAATAATAAATGGCACGTTCAAGCGTTAAAAATATAGAATTCCACCTCACACACATATCAATCCTCAATTTCCTAGTCATAACCAATATGAAATTATTCATAGCCATGTCATAAAATTTCTTTCTTCTAGGAGTTGACTTTTAATAAATTTCACCTTTTTACAAATCTTTGTGATAACATTATCCACCTTTTTTTATACCAACTTATACAATTAAATTCAAAATATGACAAGAGTATCGAATTTGAAAAAAGATGCCATTACACATCAAATTTCTAGAAATGGAAGACTTCATTTTCAAATAAGTAGTCATTACATCTTATAGCTAACATTGTCTAATTTAATATTATTTATTTTCTCATCAACTTTTTTATACAGACAAGCAAGAGGCTACATCATCAGCTAAAGAAATTCCAATAAAAGGTGGTGATATGGCTTTGAAACAAATGATTCTTTTTTATAGTTTCCAATTTATATCAATCCAATGAGCTGTTATACACATATATTCATCATATGTGTAAATAGTTTTCCAATTATCAAAAGTTAAAGCAATCTTACCTGGTATTTTTGCCATTTTCTCTATTACAAATGCTTATTTATTTGAATGAATACCTATCACTTCTCTCTTAATTGTATGCCTACTTACTTTCTTACTTTCTAGTGTAAGGGTTTGCAACATGTCTAAAAGCAAATAACTAAATAATACTAAAAAGTAACTTTACACAAACAAGAATATTTGCAATGGCCCTTCAATTTTTATCCCAATCAAAAGTGAATGATGTTAAAGATGTTGTCTCATTAGTATCAATTAAACCACTTAACCTACTATACTTCTTAATGTCTAGTATTACACGCTTCTTACAAACAACCAACTGATAAATTAAATGTGAAGTATCTTTGTGTGATTCTACCACAAAATGCTTTTTACACTAGTTGTATTGAGTACTTCCATCCTCCAACTTTGTTATTTGCAACCACACTTTGGAAGTCAACTTCTTTTTCTTTTTAACTTGATCGCATTCAAGAAAATTTTCATCCTCAATGTCTAAGTTTTGCATAACTATCTATTCTATTGGGGTATTGTTAGCATTACTTACTTTTGTATGTGGGGTATTGTCAGTATTACTTACCATATTCCTTTTGCACTCTTGGACTTCAGAAAGTTATGAAGAAGCAAAACAAACTCATAAAATGCCTTAAAACAATGAGATAACATGTTAAAACCACAAAATCTAACCTTATGTTAGGTAATATATACAACCATCAACAGACTTCTGTTGTTTAATTTACATATAAATAGAAAAAGTAAAAAATAGAGCCTCAAAAGACTTTATCTTCAACAAATACGTAAAAGATAAAGTGTTAATAACAAGTAATAACAAGAAGTAATTAACATTAAATACTATAATTGTTAAGATATACTAAATAATTCTCCTGTTAAATAATTCATTAAACACATAGTAAGCATTCAACAATCAACACAAATTTCTCACAATGGCTAAAATTAAAATAATTAAAAGAAAACAAGAAAAGATGATAAAAGAGAGGAGATTTCAACCATTTAACTTAAAAATTTTCCAGTTACCAATTCAAATGTAGATTTCAAAATGGGAGAAGATCAAAAGGATTAACAAGATTTGAATAAAAAGGAATTAGTACACCTCTTCAGAAGCTGAACCATGATTCCATGAAGCCCAAAGATTCGTTCGAAGAAGCTTGCAGTTGTAGCATTGTACACTTGCAAGAAGATGCACGAAAATCATAGTCCAAGAAGTCATGGTCCTTTGTCGTCCTAGTTGATGGCTATTGGTAGTGGCTATTTGTTTGCCATTGATAGTGGTGGTTGGTGGTGAAGGGTCTAGGTCAAGAAGGATAGTTGCTGCTTTGCTGCTTTGCTGCAATGGCAAATTTGCGATATGTGTGTGTGCAACAAGCAATGTGGTGGTGAACAACTAAGGCAAAACAAACAAAAACATTTTACATATAGATGCGTGCTTATTTGGTTTGGTCCTCCTTCGTCTATTTCATTTCATTAAATAGAAAAAGAAATAATATATAATAATAATAATTCGGAGTGAATAGAGTTTGGGTGGGACTTTAAAAAAAAAAACATGACCTATGTTTTTTTTTAAATGGGTTTCTTGAAAACGAGCTTTTTTTTTGTTTTTTTCTCCATGCTCATATCTTCTTCTTTTTTGTCTGAGCTTATGGGGTCAAACAAGTTTTTTAGCCTATAATTAGGTCTAGTTGAGCTTTTAAGATGGATGGATGATGAAGCAAAAAGTGATGGGGCAGGTGGCGCAATGGTTGTGCAAGTCAAAATGTATAAAGAGAGAGAGTATTGTGGAAGTGATGAGAGAGGAGCAGAGTATTGGGCAAGTGAAAGTGAAAGAGAGGAGCAGAAGACTGAGTTTTATCACCCCATCGGTTAAATTTGATGAGAGGGGCAAGGTTTTTAACTATAAATAATAGGCTAAATTCAATATTTTTACATATTTTTCTAAATCAATTAACTTGTTGATTGAATTGGCTTTTGATTGATTTAGTTGATTTTTGCCTGCTTGGTTGGTTTTATAGTTCAAATGGATTGGAATTGCAATTAGTTCATTTCCACTGATTAATTTAATCCAAATTTTAAAATTATGAGAAATTGTATTATTTGATGAGTCTGTAAACTTTTATCATCTCTTAATCTGCACAACGTCCGAAAGAAAAGGACATTTTGGTCTCACTATTGGGGAAATTACGGTTCCAGGATTTAGATTCTAATTATTGGTAGATACTTGAGATTTTCACTGTGATGATTCTTACGGGCACATGTGGTGCTTTGAAATCAATTCTATTGTGACAGAATAGGGGAATGGTCAAGTAGATAAGGATACGAAAATAATATTATTTACATTATTCATACTAAACAATTAAATGAATGCATATAGAGTCACCAAAATGTACAAATATATAAATAGTATAATAATATTACCGATAATACTGTAATTTATGAGAATGCCAAATATAAAGGTGAAAAAAGGGGCAACAAGAATGTACTCTACCTTCCTTTTCTCCGTTAAGAACTAACTTAAGATATTTAAAAATCATAATCAAGGAGATAAAAATTTTAATTGTATATTAAAATATTTTATAAATTTTAATTATATTTAAAAGAAATAAAAAACAAATTACTATAACGTATAATTTTAAATTGTAATTATGGTTGTGATTATGTTACGATTACAGTTGTGGGCATTGCGGATAGTATAAATTTGATTGAGTATATTACTTTTCAGCTTCAGTAGATCTCTATCTTCAGCGTTCATTAGTTTATAATCATTGGTTTAATTCTGAGCATTGATATTTTTAGAATGGTGTTCTAAACATTGATTTTTTTTTTTTTTGGAAATTCCTTCTTGATTTATATTTATAGTTTTTATTACACGCGTGAGTGACTTATTTTAACTATCAAATACTTGTCGACTCATCAACAACATGCTGCGTACTCATTTTTCAATAGAAAGTTCCTTATATATGCAGACAATGTCATAATAATTTTGAGATATATTACTCATATGGTGAATTTTTATAACTATATTTATTTTGATATTTAATGTTTTTATAGGGCGATACAATTTATTCACATCCTTCATCTTTTTCAAACTATACTCCGAATAATTAGAAATTTATTTACACTTGTAATTTTTTTGCAACATTTATCAAATGTCAAGGGTGCTGAGTGTTATTTTTAATCAAAAGGGATACTAAGTGTAATTGAGCCAAACTTTAATAGAGTTTTGTGTAATTTATATTGTAAAATATGAATATGAATTTCTTTTCTTTTTTTCACAGTTCAAAGTCCAAACAATTATGAAAAAGCATTTATTGGTCGAGTTTGACACAAGAATCAAACCCACCATAGACGTCTTACAATTCAATAATCTTAATTGGAAGATACTGCTTGTAGAAATTGAAAGGGAAGACAAGAACGAAAGCTTCTTGTTCTCGGTGGGTTCCATAAATCAGCAGACTGAAAATTGGGAAGAAAGACTTTGCAAGCTTACATGCAGGAAGTTATGAATGAAAATAAAAATAAAAAATAAAAAAATAATTTTAAAGATAAAAAATAACTTTAATATTTTTATTTTTAATAATTAAATAATAATTAATAAATAAAATTAAATAATAATTAAAAGAACAAAATTATAATTCTCCCCAACTTTCACTGCGGGATACGAAACGAGCAGTTATTGTTGTTTCCATATATGTCACTTTCAAATGGCAATTATTCATCTTATGACACCGTCTCCATTGAAAATTGACAGGAAGACTTGGAAATTTTAGAAGACTTGGAAATTTTAGAATATGAGGTGGTTACATTAATTAGATTTTTTTTTTTTTGAGAAATTTGAAAGATGGACCCCTATATAATACGTTTAGAAGAATAAATATTCAAAGTGTGAGTTTTAAAATTTGGATCCAAGTTGTCAAAATACAAAGTATATTTCTTTAACCATTAGATTAATCTCTTGGGGTTAAATTTCGAGTGCTTGGGGCTATTGATCTTATGAAATTAAATTTACTATAAATCTTGTAATTATAACAAAATAATTATTAAATTTAAAATAATAATAAGTGATTTTGTTAAATTATTACAGTTATTAATTTAATTTTTAAATTAAAAGGAAAGAAAATAATCAAAGAATGTGCATATGTGTAAAATACATCAGATTCTATATAAATAAAAAAAATTACTATTTCGTTTCTTGAAAAATATCTTAATTATACTGTTCTCCCATCAATTTTAAAAATATGCACTTATCTCCTTAAATCAAAACATAATAAAAATATTCAAGAATAATATTAATTTTTTTAAAAATAACATCAAATAAACTTTTATTTCAATTTTACTTATTTTGTACTGAAAATTATCAATTTAATTTATTTTAATTTCATTAAAGTTATGATAGTGCTTATGCTTATTAATATATATTTAAAACATATATTATCCTAGAATTAAATTATTATCTATAAAAATGTTAAATTTAAAAAAGTATTCTGTAAATGCATTTGTTTTAAATATTTTTTTATCAAATACTTTTATAATTTTTTAAGTATAAAAATTTGACTATTTCATATGTGTCAAATGCATATATTTAAAAGTAGTTAGGCATGAATTGCAATTTGATCATTTTAACCGAGCATGATAACAATACTGACCATTAAAAATAAATTAATAAGAAGTCAGGTTTAATAAACGAGAAATAGCACAGAGTATGGCCATTTAACTTTTTCTTCACACGCTTCCTTCCCCCCCCCCCCCCCCCTCTCTCTCTCTCCCTCTCTTCCTTCTCTTTTCTCACTCAAAAAATTTTCTAAAGACTTAAAGAACTTTAAAATCTGTCTTTATAAGAATAAAAATACCCTCAATACTTCTTAAAGTTATAATATACAAGCCTTTCTAAAATTATAAATGTGTTTTTAGTTTGTTATATCCAGAAAATAAAAACATAAAAATCACTATTACTTAATTACTCCTTATTTTTTTTAAATTATTACTTTTATCTCCTAAAATTATTATATCTACTTCTTGAAATTAAATCATCGTCTTCTTGAAATTACATCATCATTTTTCTGAAGTTACGATAATATTTTTGGTTTATTACAACTATTAGATAAAAATATAAAAGTTATTATCATTTAGTTATTACTTATATTTTTTAAAGTTATTATTCATTTTTTTATTATTATCATTCATTCTTCTTAAAGTTATATTAAAAATATTTTTATTCTTGTAAGGTAGATTTTAATTCTTTGGACCTTTGAAAAGATTTTTTGTTTTTAAAAATCCTTCAATATCAGTGTTAATTTTATAAAGTTAAAGATCTTAAATATTATTTTTAGAGGATTTTTCTTCACGCATGGTGGTTGGTGTGGTGAAAAAATTCATCCAACCTGAGGAAAGTTAATTGTTCAACTCACGCGCGAGGTCAAACTCCAAATGACACGCGCATGACTCTCAAACGTCAACCTATGTTTATCTACGGTTTTTCCTTTTTCTCTTTTTTTTTTCTTAAAGAAAGTTATATTGCTATTAACTTTTTTTGGTGCATCACTTTTTTTAAAAGAACTAAAATTATTGAATTATTTTTATTATTATATTAATAATAAAATTATAATTTCATGTTAAAAGTTAACATTAATTTAATTATATTTATTACATTTAAAATAAAATTATAGTTTCATATACATTTTTTTTACAAAAAATAAATTTAAAAAATTTTATAATGCACACATAACATATATATATATATATGCAAACTTAAAGAAATTAAAATACAATTTTTAAATCAAGAAAAATATTAAGTGTAATTAATTAAATTTAAAGAAATATTATTATCTTTTAATTTTTTTAAAATATATGACTATCAAATATATTATTATTATTATTATTTTCTTATATCATGGCTCTACGACACAATGAAATATGCTTGTGGGCGAGGATATATATCAGGAAGATGATGCGGTGACTCAAAGTTGACTTGTTGACTATTTTATCGTGTTTAAAAATATATGTACGATTATAAAATATTTTATTATAAGTTTTGAGATGATTACATGAATTTTGCCACAGTTGAACAGTGATTATCAGACGAACCTTATATAATATGGAGCATGAGGATGTAACCATTATATTATCATTAATAACTTCACTATGCCAAACTTTTAGTTTTCTTTTTTAAAAAAGAGCAGTACCATTATTTTTTTTAAACTCCCTTTTAGCCTCTGTGATCAATTGAAAGTTAGTTAGTTAGATTTTTATAAAAAATATTTTAGAATTAAAATTCTAAATACTATAAATTGATTTAAGAGAGTACGTTCTTAAAATTATTTGTAAATATCTTAACCATAATTTTGTAAAGAAACTTAAATTTGTTGAGATGCTAATCAACTTTAATATATTACCTAATTTTGACTGCATTCAAAAAGAAATCTAAAAAGTCGCGGAATTAAAGTTTGTCAGAATGATTGCGGGTAGATTTGACCTAAAATGGAAAAAGGAATATTTTGAAAAAAGAAATAAAAAAATTTAAAAAATAAAAATATTATTTATACTCTTATAATTATAAAATAAAATAAAAAATTGAGTACAGACACCATGAAAAAAGGAATCACCTTTTCATGGGGCTCGGACCAAATGGGGTGAGGTTGAATTCAACACGACAGAAAGTGCCATCTTCTTTACTGCACTAACGTATGTTTCACTCCCTGAGACTTGGACCACTGACTAATATGCGAATTCAGATTAAAACCTTGTACCTTTGACCCTCCCTTAATTCAGCATTTTATTTATTTATTTTTGGATTAAAAGGGATATTTGTATTTTTCTTTTAATTGACGCGGTTAGTAGCGTGTGTATTCTATATCAAGGCGAGTGCTGCCGAAAGCTTCACTAATTGGCCTTTACGATTACGTTAAGGAACAGAAGTTAATGTTCTAGAACTTAGCCATTGTCTATCCTTATGTCCCAAGCTCTGCTTTTACAAGTGTTAGCTTCGGCTCAAATCAGAAAGTACCAATGAACCCCAATTTGCGATGTACTCAGCTGCTCGTTATTCTTCCCCTAATTGCTTCCACTTCATTGCTTTTCCTCTCACAATTTGCTTTTGCAGCCACAGCCAAGCTCGACAGTGAAGAAGGTAAAGGCCTATGAAACACGGATATTTGAAAAACAGAGGTTGTTGCGTTTGATACGGGCTTAATTTTTTTATCAGATGCCACGGGATACTTTAAATTTTACTTGAATATGTGTCAAAGTATGTTCTGGCATTGAATTCCTCAAACGCTAATTACTTGAAAGGAAAACTTACAATTTTGGAATATCAGGTATGAGCAAAACCTAAGAAGATTAGTTTAGCAATTAGCATCAAGTTTCATGGAACCTTAAAGATACAAAAATGAGGCGGAATAACAGATGTGCATAGCTTGGACGTATTTGTTAAGATTGTGTGCTCTGTAATGGTTATTTCTTGTTGTGGTTTTCTCTTTTCTTATTGATGAATATGTTTGAATTGTGCATAATGCAGTGAAGGTATTGAAAGAGATAGGGAGGAAATTAGGGAAGAATGACTGGGACTTTGGAGTGGATCCTTGCAGTGGGAAAGGGAATTGGAACGCGTCTGATAAGGAGACAGGCTTTGAGAGCGTTGTGGTCTGTGGTAATTGCTCCTCCAGCAACCAATCTTCTTGCCATGTTATAAGCATGTACTGCTCTGTCACCATTCTCACAATCTTCTTTCTTTCTTTCTGTTTTCTACCAAGAATTTGAGTCCAAGAGTTTTTTTTTTGTTCTTTTGTGCGCTTTCTTCAAGAGAGAAAGTGAGGACTAACTGCAAAATTTGAGGGAATGCTTGGGAGTTGGGAGGAGAAGGGACTAGAAGGAATTCAAGAAAAATGGAGGGAGAGAGAAAGAAGGGGAAGGAGTGGTTAAACAATAATTTTTCTTACCGTGTTTGGAAAAATTTTCTCATTTAAAACCTCCTAAATTGAGAAAACTTAAAATTATAAGGAAAAAAGACTTTGAAGGATTTTGGAAGATTAGTAGAAAAACCTTCATTATCCTTTGCTCCTTATTAATAATTTCCCAACTAGCGAAAAGTTTTGATGAAACTTTCCCTTCTCCTGCACTATCCTCCACCAAACACACTCTAGGGCACTAAAATGGGAATAGCCTACCTCAAGTTTGGCAGAAAATTACATCGAATCATTATGAGAAAGAAACTGTGGAATTTGGAATTTTGTATAATTTTTCATTTTATTTTATTGTTCTCTTGGTTAGATACCTAAGCATAATCAATTTGGTTATTGATCAGGTCAGCCATGGCTTACACTTATAGCATTAACTTAAAAATTGAAAACTACTCAGTAAAGTTCAACGTTTGTCAAAGTTACAGAATACACATTTAAAGCTATCTGGACATGTCAAGCTGCATTTTAGTTATAGCAGAGAATTTGCATTTAGTCTTTTTCTGCCCTGATCTTCTGTAAATTGTATAAAGCTGTTTGCTTGCTAATATGAAAGGTTGCTATTGCTGCTGCTGCTGCATTCCTGCATATTATGTTATTTTATTTGCATTGGTATTTCTTAGCGTTTACTGCTTAAACAATAATTTTATCTCTTCAAAAATATTTTACTACTATTTAATAGTCATATGCTAGCATCCATATTTATTCTTTTCTTTCAGTTCTTGATAAAAGCAATTGATAGTGCTTTGTATTCTTCGAATTTAGTACAAATCAGCTACCCAGAATAAAAAGCTTTGTCTACTACACTCATCCTCTATATATATTAACTTCTAAATTATTCTCCCGTTCTGTATTTGCAGATCCTTGGCGGCTCAGAATCTTTCTGGTACTCTCCCACCAGAGTTTTCCGAGCTCCATTATCTCAAGAAATTGTAAGATAAAACCAAACCTCTCCTCTAAAACTAGATGATCTTTTGTTGCTCTGAATGATGTTTCTGTGGCATCCACTTATCCATAGCCCCAAAATCGTTGGGTAAAGTTGTTCAGGGTATGTCGAAAGAAAGGATAGGAACCTATAGAAAGTAGAAAGAAAGAAAAGGAAGGTAAAGGGATTTATCACACACGAAATGTAGCTACAAGACGTTGAAAAAGAAAATTTTTTATTTTTACAAATAAAACTAAAAACATAAAGTTGTTATCAAAATTTTAATTATAAAAAAATAAAAAAAAATCTTTTAAAAGAAAATATATGAAAAATAATTATCTGTGAATTAGAAATAGATTCATTGTGAATTAAAAAGATATGAAACATTTGTAGTATTTTTTTTTAAAATAAATATCTTAAGTCAATTGTACAAAATAGATATAGATTTAATTTTATTTTAATTACTGTAATCAAAACACATGCAAAAAGAGAAGTGAAAAAAATATTTACAAATATAGAAAAAAATAAAAATATTTACAAAAATAAAGAAAAAAATATTAAAAAAATGAATTTGACCTAGAAATTTAGATAAAGGGATGAAAGTATATATAGTTTGAATTGGAATAAAAAAGTGTGTCATTTGATTGATAGTTTTTTATTTATTATTTTTTTGTTGTGAAAAGAGTAAAATAATAAAATTAATTTGATTTTTTAAACAAAACAAATTTGCATATTAGTTTGTGTATTTTATTTTATGAAAACTAAGTTAGTCTCTTTTTCTCATTCGTCCTCTCTTTTTTTGTTGGGAAAATAAAAAATTTTTATTTTTGTTTTCTTAAAAAAGGATTTTCATTTAACAAACAAAATAAGTTTTTTTGGGTGAAAATAAGATTTTTAATAGAAACAAATGAAATTTTATTTTGGATTTTTTTCTAAGAAGGCACTTTAACTTTCTAAAAAGATTTTACTGGGTTTTTGAAAATTAATTTTTGTTGTATATTTATTATTTTTTAAGAAAATGATTTAACTAATATCCTAAAAAAATGAAAATAAGATACTTTTTCAAATAAGGTTGGAGAACCCAAATGCATTTAGTGACATCTAACCCTTTTACCCTTGGCACATTTTGGCTAATTGATTAACAAACCAAGCTAAAATATTATCTAAAAACAACAACATCTTAACTATGTTAGTTTGCACAAAGAGTTTAAGGACATGTTTAATTTTCTATTTTCTGAATAATTTTTTTATTTTAAAAAAAATTGTTTGATAATGTATTTTTAATAAAGTGTTTTGTAAAACAAAAAAATATAATTATGATTTTAGAAACAAAAAAAATAAAACATTTTTTATATGCTTTGCAACTTTTGTTCTGAAAAATTAAAAAAAAACAAAAAAACGATTTTTTAAAAATAATAATTCAAACAGAATTTTTTTTAATTTTTTTAATTTTCAAAATTTATTCTAAAAAATATTTATTTTAAAAATATTAAAATCAAAACAAAATCAAAATCAAATAGGCTCAAGTTACCCTACAATCCCCTCCCACAACCATGCAATACACATTCAATTATTATTGCTAAACTAAAGTAAGAGAATGGAAAATCAAAGTAGCAATTGAACATCTACACCAAATATTCAAATCATGTTTAACTTTTCAACATCAAATTGACATGCCAACATGTGTTATCATCATCAATTTAATTTATGAATGAAGCCATTTCTGTCCCAGTGGTTTCACGAATTGGCATACATGAACATAATATGACCAATTCACATCCCCATAATCTCGCATATTAGGACAGACAAACACCTAATATTACCTCTCAAAGTTCTTGCCGTTCAGATTCACTCTATTGCCTCTCCTCTTCTTTGTTTGTTCTCTCCCTGTTCTGGTTTACCAAAACCCCCTATTCTCTTGCTCTGTTTTTCGGAAAAGAAACCTCCTCTGTACTCTCTCTCTCTCTCTCTCTCTTTCTCTCTCTTTTTATTTTTTTTTTCAGTTTTGACTCTCAGTTTAGCTCTTCTTTTTGGCCCCACTCTTTTGCTCTGTTTTGGCTCCTCTCTGATGGTTGCTGTTCTCTCCTATTAATTCTTACCTTTTCATTTTATAGTTAAACATTAGGATTTTATTTATAAAAAAATTTTCAAATTATCATTTATTTTCTTTTAAGATTAGGACTAATCTAGTATTTTCTTTTTTTGAGAATTTTTATTTATTTATAATGTTTCTTGCCTCTCAATAAAGAATGAACGAAATGCTTTAATTTTCAAGTAATGATTGTACGATACTTTTCTTTTTTTGGAATTAAAATAAAATGAGACATTGAAGCTTTTTTTTTGGACATTTTTTAAATTATTTTATTGGCTCAAAATTAAATCAAATTTGATTCAAAAGTTAAAGTTAACTCTAACAACTCTTTTTTTTTTATTGATTGAAAACTAAATTAAAATTGATCCAAAAATTAAAGTTAACTCTAGTAACATAAAAATTAAAATGCCTTTATAGTAAAGATGACTTAGAAACTAAATAGAAATACAAAATAATAATTTTTTAAAAAAAACCCAATAAAATATAGTGTTCACAAGATTGTTTAATAATATTTTCTCACCCCCTTTGTTTGGGGAAACCTTTTCCTCCAAAATCCCAATAATTGGAAAAACTTAAAAATGTAAAGTTCTTCATTATACTCCCTTCCTTCCCAAATAATAGAAATGTTTTAATGAAACATTTCCTTCCCTTCCATGCATTATCCGCCATGCAAACAAACCTTTAGACATTAAAGAGTTGGTTATGTAGTGCTAAATTGTAAAGAACATCATGGCTTTATTGAAAAAATTGATAGTAAATATTTATAAACTATAGTTAAGTTCTCTCCATTTCATATGGGTTATGGAAGCCCGCTAATTTATCTTGTCTTGTGTTCTCAAATAGAGGCCTAAATCTTAACATCCTCAATGGCTCCATACCTCACCAATGGGCTAGCATGCAATTGGTTGGCCTGTGAGAACTTTCTGCCATGCACTCTCTGCTTTCATTGAGTTTCCTCTTAAATAGCTTCTTTTTAACTATGTTAATTTGAGATTATCAATTTTTGTTCATTAAATATGCAGCTTTATTATGGGAAACAGATTGTTAGGTCCATTCCCGACAGTTCTCACCGATATCACAACCCTTACAAACCTGTATGTTGGAATCATTTCAAAATTTCTATGTTCATGTTTATGTGCACACATCTTTATTGAGATTTCTCCCATTAGCAAATCCATTGTTACTAAGAGAAAATGACAAAAGAAAAAGTATATCTGAATTAGGTTAATCTCCCTTCTTCTATTATGATTTTTTGGTTGGTTATTCTCAGACTTTGTCTAGGATAAATCCCCTTCTCCCACAACTTTTATGCCTACCTAGAGGCAACTAGACATGGCTGGTCCAGCATTGCCAGCTTAGCATAATTTCAAATCCCTTTTGTTGATTTGTTTGAATAAAATATTTGTATAAATGTTACAGGTCTATTGAAGGAAATCTATTTTCAGGTCCGATTCCACGAGAGATTGGAAAGTTGATCAATTTAGAAAAACTGTAATTTCTTTTACCTTCTTTATTTGATTTATGGGAATATGACCATACATATCTGATGTTATTCCCTCCCTAACATCTTATTCTATACTATTTAACATGAATAACATCTTGCGTCTTCTAGCCATCTGTCGTCAAATGCATTCACAGGAGAATTGCCAGATGAACTTTCCAAGTTGACGAAGTTGACTGATTTGTAAGCCTTTGCTTTCTTATAAGGCTAGTTGATTTGTAATCCATAGCAAGTAAACTATTCAACGGAGGACGTTAAAGTAATATGAATCTCTGGGAGAGCAAAACCCTAAAAGCTAACTTGTAAGGTTGGAGAGTTCAAAGACCATATAAACCCCACTGAATCAAACTTTCAATGTGGGACTTAAGTTCCATACCCCATAATTGGAATTACACCATAAAGTGATTAATTCATGATCCTTTCCTTTATATCATGAGCTACAAAACTATTGCATTTACTCAATTTAACACTAACGTTTTTTTATGTTTCTTCTCTTATTTTTGACATCGTTGGTTTGCTGACTACCCTTATGGAAATACATTCTAGGAGGATAAGTGATAATAACTTCTCTGGGAGGATTCCTACTTTTATTAGCAACTGGACATTGATCAAAACACTGTAAGCTCCCTTTCCCCCAAAAAAAAAAGTTTTCTCTTTTTGTAATTTTGTATTTGCTGTAGTTTATTACATCAATTTTGTTTTATTTCAGGCACATGGAAGGTTGCTCTCTTGAGGGGCCCATACCTTTGAGCATTTCTGCCTTGACAAGTTTAAGCGATTTGTATGCATTATAGTACTCTATTTCATTCTATCATAGAAGAGAAATTTTTAGGTACAATATGGTGTTTGTACATGCAACGGTTAGGATTTAATTTTAACAATTTGACATGTGGGCTCCACATGTTTAGAATAAATTATAACCATTGAATGTTCTACACCATATTATACTTAAGAATTTCTTAGCGTAGAAGATGGAAAATATTTTAGTGATTGTTTGTTTTTGTTATTGTTTGATATTTAGGAGGATAGCGGACCTAAAAGGTGAAGGCTCTAATTTCCCACCATTAAGCAATATGAAATCTATGAAGAAATTGTGAGTTCAATGACCTAGATGTTTTTCTTTCTCTCCTAAGGTCCTTTCAAAATGATCCGTATTTAACTTGGATATGAGGAAATCATAATGCAGGATATTGAGGAAATGTTTGATTAAAGACAAGATCCCAGAATATATTGGGAGAATGGAAAACTTGGAAGCCCTGTAAGTAGTTCAGCAA
This sequence comes from Erythrophleum ivorense, assembly GCA_026724425.1. Lineage (NCBI taxonomy): Eukaryota > Viridiplantae > Streptophyta > Magnoliopsida > Fabales > Fabaceae > Erythrophleum > Erythrophleum ivorense. The sequence goes on along the minus strand of JAIUCV010000034.1, from coordinate 2,421,706 downwards.
ATAACTATCAAGATTTTAACCACTTGATATAGTACTTCTATGAACCATGTTCCATTTTGACAAGATCTTACTAGTAAGATATCATGGGAATAATTAGTACTGTCTTGACCATCTCCACATATAACATGGGCACTAAGGTTATGTTTAGATGGGAGACAATAAAAGGGAAGGGAGGGTTTCATTGAAACCTTTGTCTTGTTTAGGAGTTTTTTATCAGGAGGGGAGAAGATTGGTGGAATTTCAATTAATCCTCTAAAATCTTTTAAAGTCGTCCCTCCATCATGATTTTAAGTTGCCAAATTTATCAGATTTTGAAAGAGAAATTTTTTCCAATTAACGGCAAGGCAAATTTCCATTTAATTATCATTGCCCCTCCATTCTTTTTATTTCCTTTTTTTTTTTTTTGAATTTCTTACTTTCTCTTCTCCTCTCATTTCATAAACATACCTTAAATTTGAATTAAATATGATAGAGAGAGCTCATCTAAACACGTTTCCCAATTTAGTTTTGATGAAAGACAAAGGGAAAGGGATGTGCAAAACCAAAGAAGATGTTTCTCAATGTTTTTTAATGTTATTTTTTCCTAAATCCTTTGATACACATAGGATAGATATAGGAAATGGGTAACCACAATCTAGTAGCTTAATGCCAATCTAATCTAAAGAAAATAGGAGATAAAAAAAAACTGATAAAAAAGATTATACTAATCCTCTTTTAATCAACTTGGACAAATAAAGAAAAATTAAATAAAATCATAACTAACTTATCTTTAGATATTAAAATAAAATAAAATATTTAAAATAACACATGCGCACAATAACTTTTTTAATATTCCTCTTCAAGATGAGGAGTATATGTTGACCATTCTCAATTTGCAAGTCAATTCTTCAAACTTTGACTCTGGTGATGGCCTTTGTCATAACATCTGTAACTTGTGAGCTAGTAGGAACATAGTTCAACTTAAGTAGACTTGAGTTAATATTTTCTTTTGTGAAATGTTGGTGTATTTCTTCATGCTCTACCCTATCTTGACAGATAGGGTTCTTTGCAATTTTAATCACCGCCATAAAACACACTCGTAGGTAAATCAATATCCAATTTAAATTCCTTGAAAAGTCTTTTTAACCAAATTCCTTCACATATCCTAAGAATTAGTGTACGAAACTTAAGCTCTGTACTGCTATGAGCAACCACAGGTTGCTTCTTGCTCCTCCATGTGACCAAGCTGTCCCAGACATAAGTAGAGTAACTTGTAGTAAACCTTTTATCAGTCATATACTCGACCCAGTCAACATCTGAAAATATTTAAACTCCTTTATGGTTACCTTTTTTGAAGAGTAAGCCCTTTCCAAGAGTCATTTTAAGATAATGAAGGACCTTGGATATAACCTCTAATTAATTTTCACTTGGATTAATTATGAATTGGCTAGCTATACTTGCAGGAAAACTATATTTGGGCGAGTATGACACAAGTAAATCAATCTTCCCACAAATATTTAATATCTCCCAGTGTCAACTGGAGAACTCTCTTGTATAAGCTTCAACTTGTAATTTATTTTCATTGGAATGTTTACAGACTTGCATCCCGTCATGTCTATTTCTTCTAAAAAGTCTATAGTGTACTTTCTTTGTGACAATGAAATACCTTCCTTATTTCTTGTGATCTCCATTGCTATGCCATTCCTTTAGGTTGCCCAGATTTTTTATCTTAAACTTAGTTGTAAGAGTCTTTATTAACTTGGCTTTTTCTTCATTGTAGTCTTTGGTAGCCACAATATCATCTTCATATACAATTAAGATTACAATTTTTCCTTTTGCATTGTGCTTAATAAATAGGGTGTGATCAATCTAACTTTAATATATCCTTAGTTTTTAACCACTTAAGTGAATCACCTAACTAAGCTTTTGGAGGCTGTGTAAGTCTATACAATGATTTGTGAAATTTGCACACCTTAGTGTCACTACATGTATTCTTTAAGCTAGGTGGTATTTGCATATATACTTCCTCGTTGAGGTCTCCATTCAAGAAGGTGTTCTTTACATCTAACTAATATAAAGGCCAATCAGGGTTTGCAACGAGGGCCAAGAGAACCTTAATGGTGTTGACCTTTTCAATAAGGGCAAACATTTCTTGATAGTTAATGCCTTGGATTTGTGTAAATCCCTTGGCAACAAGTCAAGTTTTATATTAATTAACACTTCTATTAGAGTTATATTTAATTGTGAAGATCTATTTGCAATCAACTAGAGTTTCCCTAAGAGGGAGATCAACAATCTAACATATCTTGTTCTTCTTTAGAGCCTCTAATTCCCATCGGATAGTAACTTGTCACTCTTGTCTTTTTGCTACCTCATATGCATTAGTGGGAATTTTTTCAAGAAAGACATTATGTACTAAAGAATGTATCTAAGAAGACAACTGATCATAGGAAATAACATTATTAATAAGGTGATTTGTGCAACTTCTTACCCTTTTTCTAAGAACAATGGGAAAATCTAAACCTCTTTGGTGATCAGAACTTGAAGGAAGGTAATTGGATTGACTTTGCTTATAATGTGTGTAATTATTTGTTTGTTATTTTATCGCCTCTCTTTACTATTGTGTCACTGCACTTTGCTAGGTTATGCTTTTTTTTTTTTGGCTATAGATGCTTATCTTTTTGTCTCATGGCACCTGGGCATGCCTTAGGTTTTGTGATACATGTTTCATAATGGGTTAGAGGGTCTAGTTCTAGTTTATATGGTGGTTTTAGTTCGTTTGGTGGGTTATGTTTAGGATGGGAAGATCCAAAATTGTTTTCAAACAGCCATTCTGCTTCTTTATTTGTAGAGTTTTCCTCCTAAATGAGTGTTTGGAAGTAAAATGGAGTTGTTTCAAAACAGCTGACATTGAGGATGGTGAACATTTTTCTTATGGAGAGTGAATAGCTTTTGTAACCTTTTTATGTTTGATGAGTAGCCAATAAAACTGCATTTAATGCTTCTAGGTTCGAGTTTCCCTCCATTGTCATTATAAATAAATGTAGTGTATCTAAAAACTCAATAAAGAAGAGAATATATGAACTAGTTTATGGGATAATGTTCAATGAGTCTTTGATAAGATAAGTTGAATTTTAAAATTCATGAGGGCATTTTATTAATTTAGTAAGTGCTTTTCCCTAGTAGTTTTTAGGAACATTAGAGCTTAGGAGTAGGCATCTTACTACCTTTAAAAGGTGTCTATTTTTTTTTCAATGCCCTATTTTGTTAAGGGATATTGACATATGAACTTTGGTGAATTATCTCATGGTGGGTAAAGTAAGAATCAACTATAATGTTGAAGAATTCTCTATCATTGTTAGTTCTAAAAATTTTGATGGAAGTTTAGAATTAATTTTGGATTAGTTCGTGTAAATTTTGAAAGACACTATCTACCTTAAGCTTTTCTTTTAGGAGATATACTCATGTTAGTCTAATGCAATCATTTATAAAGGTGACAAATTGATGTGCCCTATTAATGTTTTTAATGTTTAAGGGTCCCTACACATCATATGGATGAGAGAAAATGGTTTAATGGGTTAGTAAGGTTGAGATGGATAAGTAGATCTAGTATATTTTGATAATTGAAAATTTCACATTATGGAAACATAATACTTTCATTCATAAAAAGGAGTATATTTTTCTAATATAATTGAAATTTGGATGTCCTAACCTATAATGCTATAACAAAGCATTATTTTCTTAGTTTAAGTGTGTGACAAATGCTAGAGCATTATTCTCCTTCTCAAGCCCCTCCACCTAGTAAAGTTTTGCACACTTTCTAACATTGCCAATCTTCTTCCTCATCTCCAAGTCTTGAAAGGAACAACCAAAGGCATAAAAAACAATCTCACACTTTGAATCTTTAGCGAGCTTGCTTACTAATAGAAGATTGTACTTTAATGAGGGAATAAAGAGAACATCTTTTAGAACTATCTTATAAAAAATTTGCACAATTCCTCCATCATTTACTTTAGTTAAAGCACCATAAGCAATAGTGACATAGAATTTCTTATTATTTGGAACAAGTTCATTAAAGATGAAAATATTACCAATCAAATGGTCAATGGCACCTGAATCAACTATCTAAGAGTTGGATGCCTTAGAGTGTGCCATGGAAGTTTTACTTCTATGTGCTATGACTTCTGTTCCAATCACTTGTTATGAACTTTTGCCTTGATTGATCATCAACTTTTGCAAGATGGCTAAGAGCTCTCTATTGGATAGATTAGCTTCCGTGGAGCCATGATTTTGAGTTTATTCTTTTCCATTAATCACAAGGCCTCGAGACTTCCTTTGTGAACATGGTTTCTAATCTAATGGCTTACCATACAATTTCTAGCACTTTTCCTTGATGTGTTCCACCTTCTTACAATAATCACACCATGGTCTATCGCATTTCTTTTGCTTAAAATTTACAACACCCCTGGGTTTTGCAACCATGGTAGAGGACATTAACACCATTTTAAGGAATGGAATGCCCTATGTCAGTTCTATCAACATTCCTCCCATTTCATCTGCGCAAATACCTCATCAAGTAATGGTAGGGGTTGAATAGGCATTACTCTACCCCTAACATCTTTAAACATATCATTAAGTCCCAAGAAAAGAATGTAAATATGTTCTTTTTCTATTAACCTTTTGTGGTAAAAGGCATGTTCACTACACTTCCATTGGTAGACTTTATACAAGTTAAGCTGCTGCTGATATTTCATATAAGTGTTGAAATATTAGGCGATATTAAGTTCTCCTTGACTCAAATCACAAATGAGTATCTTGATTTGAAATAAGGCTACTGTATTCTCCACTGATGACTATGATTTCTGCACTACATCCCACACATCTTGGTTGTTCGATGAAGGAGTAAATTTTCTCCAATCTTTGTTGACATAAAGTTTACCCGCCATGACTTCACCATGTTGGTTTTTGCTCTCCATGTTTTGTACTTTAGATCTATAGGCTATATTTCAGCAACTTCACCAATGATATACTCTTCTTTGCCTTGTGTGGTGATGTATGTTAAAACCCCTTGGGACTATTGCAAGTAGTTGTTTCCATTTAAACAACAATTGGTAATCACCATGGGGTTACTTTCAGATGCCGTGGGGATAGAACAAATTGAGCCACTGTGACCTATGTTTAGAAAGGAGGATTGTCTAATTGCTGAGGATTCTAAGTTAGGATCTTGTGCACTCGTTTGGAGGGCACTTATGATACCAAAGGATATCATTAAGTTAGCGTAGTACCTAATGCTCTGATGCCATGATAAAAGATAAAAGGATAAGGAGGTACAAAACCAAAGATGTTTCTTTATGTTTTTTATATTATTTTCTCCTACATCGTTCAATACATATAAGATAGATATGGGAAATGGCTAACCACAATCCAATAGCCTAATCCCAAGAAAATAAAAGATAAAAAGATTATATTAATCCTCTCCAAACCTCCTTAGTCAGATAAAGGAAAATAAAATAAAATCATAGCTAAATAAAATTATAACTAACTTATCATCAAATATGAAACTAAAATATATTCTTTCTGGTCTCCAATATAAATCACTTATTGGAGGATTGTCTTAGTTCAAAATATAAATCACTTTTCCAAGTTGTCTTGATCATTAAATGACTTTTTTTCTTAAATACCTCTAATTAAATAGAGAGTCATTAAGACTAATGTAATTTATTAAGGATCGAGATAAGCTCTTTAATTAGGGGCAAATATGAAAAAAAAATTGTGTTTTGATACAAATTCAATTAGTTAAACTATCTTTAACCAATTTTCTTAATATCTATGAGATAGGTATTGGTGACTTATATTGGAGACTGGAATGAGCATTATTTAAAATCACACATGTGTATGATAGCTCTTACAACAAGTTTCATTTCAACTAAAAAGCATGAAGGTAGGCTAAATTTTGAAGTATAAAGTTTTAACATAACACTAAAAAAATATAGAGACAAAAGAAAGAATATTTGGATGATAAAAAAGCAAGGCAATAAATAACAAAGAGTAAAAAATAATCAAAAGGAACCAAATCATCTCAAGTCCCCCAATTTGAAGGGGTTTTGAAATTAGGGTGTGGGGTGGGAAGGAGGAGGTTAGGAACTATTCTCACATTCATCTATTTTTTAATTATTGTTAATTTCATCCTATCCCACTTTATCCTTCCAAACAAGTCTTTGGATGTCTGGAAAAGCTCTTGTATAAAAATAAATGAACTGGACAAAGTAAATAATGGAACAAAGCAAACTAAGTGAAAATCAAAGAAACTAAAACCAAATTTTTATTGTGATTGAAAAAAAATGAAAAAAAGAAGAGGCTAAATAAATTTTAAGATAAAAATAATTTTCATGTGTGACAAATAAAAGTCATACTATTCCCGCACTTCTTATTTCATTCCTCCTTTCACATTTAATAGTTTTATTGTTATCTATCAATCATCACAATCTTTTTATGTGTTATATATATATATATATATATATATATGAAAAACCAAACAAGGAGAGATATATATGAAAGTGAAATAACCACTATATTATTGTTTAAAGGCATTGAAGTCCAATACTTGTATTTATAAAATGTAAACGATGTCTTAGTCTCAATAAAAAACAAATAAATATAACATAAAACCTAATCATAATTAAACAGAAATAACCCCTTAACTAATCTCCACAAAAAAAAACACGTGTAAATGGAAGCTTCCAATAACTTCGATGTTGATGAAGTCACACAAGGTGTAAAGTAGGTATAAATAATGTTGAAAATTTAAAATAATAGAAAATTTGAATGAAACTAAAAAAAATGCAAAGAATTTAATATTCTATTACTTTACTTTATTCTATAACACACACACACACACAAGAGGTGTAAAGTAGGTATAAATAATGTTGAAAATTTAAAATAATAGACCATTTGAATGAAGCTAAAAAAATGCAAAGAATTTAATATTCTATTACTTTACTTTATTCTATAACACACACACACACACACACAAGAGTTGTAAAGTAGGTATAAATAATGTTGAAAATTTAAAATAATAGACAATTTGAATGAAGCTAAAAAAAATGCAAAGAATTTAATATTCTATTACTTTACTTTATTCTATAATTGAGGCTGTCTATTTGTAGGCTCACAAAATATTAAAAATGTAGAAATAAGTGATAACTAAAAGTAAAAAATCATAGAAACTAACTACTACTTAATTTAATTTAAAATTAGATAAAGTTTTAAATTTTTAACTAACAAACTAACTAAAAAGACTCTACAAAAATTAATTATAATAATTTTGAATCACATCTCTAATACTCCCCTTTAATTCAAAATTGCAAAAATTCAAACTTCATGAAGCACTTCTCTCCACATTTTCAGATTTGTGAAATACTTCTCTTCACTTCATGATGCACTTCTTATAATCTTGTTAATGCACTTTCTCACCAACCTTCAATTATTGGAGCACTTCTCACCAATCTTCAAAAAAGAGTTTCTTTTTCAGCCACCTCCACCATATTTGCTTGTTCTTCCTTATTAAATTTGCAATTCTTTTGTAGGTGTCCAAATCTCTTGTACTTTAAATATTGAGGCTTTCCTTTGTGCCAATAATCTTTCTCTTCATGACCAGGCTTCTTGCAATGATTTAAAAGAGAAAATTTTTCCTTTCCCTTTGAAATTTTGGCCAGATAAGCTCCTTCAAACATTTCTTGTGTTCTTTCTTTTCTCATAGCCCTTCTTTGCTATTGAGCTTGCAAAACATTAATTAATTTTGGTAAAGTTATTTCACTGGTATCTCTTGAATCTTCAAGAGATAAAATTTTTGTTTCAAATCTTTCAAGCAAACTTACAAACATCTTCTCAACGACTCTACTATCAGGTAGCTCTTCTCCCATTAGTCGAATGTTGTTTACCCTTGTCATCGGCCTGTCAAAATACTCTTGTATGCTCTTTTTTTTCTTTCATGCTTAGAATCTCAAAATCTCTTTTAAGATTTAAGACTTGCATTATTTTTGTTCTATAATTGCCTTGATATACTTCATTCAGCATATTCCAAACTTTCTTTGACATTCCACAAGTCAAAATTCTTTTAAAATTTAATTTTGAAACCGCAGAATAAATTAAAGATAAAGCTTTTGGAGCTTTTAATTCTTTTGCTTCTTGAGTCCTAATTTGATTGAGAGTTGGATTGTTTCTAAAAGGAGGTATTTCTCTTTCATTTTGAACCCATTGCCATAAGTCAAGACCTATTAGATGAGCTGTCATCTTAACAGTTCATAGTTAATAGTTTTCACTATTGAAAATTAGAGGTGAGAGAGCCGATGTATTATTAGAAATCATGAGGGTCGGCTACTCATAAGTCCTTTAAGACTTATGAGAGCTCTGATACCATGTTGAAAATTTAAAGTAATAGAAAATTCGAATGAAGTTAAAAAAAATATGCAAAGAATTTAATATTCTACTAGTTCACTTTATTCTATAACTGAGGTTGCCTATTTATAGATTTACAAATAATTAAAAATATAGAAATAAGTGGTAACTAAAAATAAAAAATCATGTAAACTAACTATTACTTAATTTAATTTTAAATTAGATAAAGTTTCAAATTTTTAGTTAACAAACTAATTAAAAAGTTTATGCAAAAATCAATTATAATAATTTTGAATCACATCTCCAAACAAATAAGAGGTGTGAAAATAAAATTTTTGTACAAACACTCCCTGTAAATGTACTTTTCTGTTGAGATTTATTATGGCAAAATCTGTTAAAGCTACCTTTTCTCGGCTGCTTAAGTTCAAATACTAGTATAATAGTATTAGTTTACCTTATGGCTTTGTTTGTACAGGAAAGAAACTCAAATGCTAGATGAAAATTTTAAAACAGTTATAAACATTGCACACACAAGGACATGTCTTACCTGCTTTTTTTAAATCCTTCTTGAAAATCAAATGTTATTTTTTTGGATAATCTTACGTTTTAATAATGAATCGCATATATCTTGGTTGCTGTAGGGATTTGAGTTTCAATGACTTGACTGGAGAGATCCCTTCTTCTTTTGCCCAGCTTGGAAAAGTAGAATTTATGTAAGTAGGTGAAATGAGTGAACTATCTTATTCAAATATCTCATTCACATTACCCGTAAAAGAAAATTTACCTGTTATATAATGCAGGTATCTTACTGGGAACAAACTAGGAGGAACTATTCCTGGCTGGGTCCTTCAATCAAACAAAGAAATGTATGTAAAATTCCTTGATTAATTTTACTTCATTTTACAGTCTTTAATCTTAATCACTGCCACAATGACTACAGCGAAGAAGTCATTGAGAAACATTTCTTGTTCATTCGATTTGCTTGCAGTTTAAATATGATCCGTTATAATCTCTGGGAACTTTAATTTATTGATGCCTGCATAAAATTGATAAATTTTAGAGATTATAATAAAACTATTTATGAGGTTTCGCTGAATAGTTTAACCTTTTAATTGAAATGGTCTTTGACAATATGATCGCAACTGGATGAGATAAAAATTTTGTTATATTTTATGGTGTACAGTGATATTTCTAATAATAGCTTTATCTGGGAGAGCTCAAGTCCAGTTGACTGCCCGCAAGGGAGTATGTAAGTTTTATTTAAGCTCAAATTTCCAATCATTCTGCAGCTGTATTAATTATGACAGCAATAACATTTCGTAATTTTACCAGAAACATAGTGGAAAGCTACTCTCCGTCTGTGGATACAGAGTAAGGATTTTTGGGCTTGGACTATGAACTCTTACCTATCTTCTATAAAATATGGGCTCCGATAATAGGGGTAGATCTAATGTTCATATTCAAGATATAACCTTGAATTTCTTTCTTGGCTGCAGAAGTAGAGTTAACCCCTGCCTGATAAGGAACTATCCATGCCCTGCTTCAACCAACCAATGTAAGAGTGTGACTGTACAGAATTGTTATGAATTACTTTCTTTGTGGGGATGCTGTACTATCAAGGACTCACGTTAACTTAAAAAGCTTAAAAATTTTATTATAATCTATAACATGCCTCTTCACACAAAAGTTCTTTTAGATTTGAAATATGGATAAAGCATAAATCCAACATACTTTATACAAAGATGACAAAGATTAAATTCTCGACAACTTAGTCATAGAAACACTGATACAATGTCAAAGACCGCTTCAAAATGCTTAATTTTTCCAATGAAGGCCTATAAATAATTTTTTATTATAATTTCTAATAAATATTATTTTAACCTCGCTGTCACGTACAGTATTCTAACAATTCCAGTGACACCTTTCTATGCTACTTTCTATCTTTGCCATTATTTATTGACAGATTTGCATACTGCATTGTTTCTTCAACAGATCATTATTCATTGCATGTTAATTGTGGTGGTGAGGAAGCAAACATCAATGGTGAAATATATGAAGCTGACAGAGAACGAAGAGGTGCTGCAATGTTTTACTACAGTCAGAATTGGGCACTTAGCAGCACAGGGGACTTCATGGACAATCATTTGAAATCTGATAACTATACTCTGACCAATACTTCTACCCTTCTCAATGTCTCCGTCCTCAATTCACAACTGTACACAACAGCTCGCGTGTCTCCTCTTTCTCTCACATATTATGGACTCTGTCTCATAAATGGAAACTACACCGTGAAGCTTCACTTTGCAGAGATTTTGTTCTTGAATGATAGATCATTTTACAGCCTTGGCAGGCGGATATTTGATGTCTACATCCAGGTAACTGTTGTTGAAACGATTTACAGATGATGTAAGAATTTTCTGCTACGAACGGACATGTCTGTTTTCAATTGTGTTAGACACGTGAGATACTACCATGACACACTACTGACAAGTATTTGGTACAGAAGAGTTGGCGCCCAAAGGAAAATGACCGACAAAAAAGATACCATGAGAGACTAGAAACCTATCTAGATGAGATAGTAGAGGTTTTTTTTCTAATTTTTTTTGGTAGTATATAAAAAATTTAAATAATATAATTCAACATCTTTTTATTTAGTACATTTAAAAAAAATAAATGAAGTGTAAATCACGTTGGTAGTGTTTTTGTGTTCACTACATAAATTTTTTTAAAAGATTAAGATTTAAATATAACGCTTGCCAATATATGTCTGTGTGTGTCGTTTTTTTTTAATTATTTTTGAAATTTAATGTCAATATCAATGTTTCATAGATTCCTACTTTATTGTACATTGATATATTATTGTGTGCTTATTATATTAAGGGGAATTTGGTCCTGAAGGAGTTCAATATAGAAAGAGAAGCTGGGGGTAGTGGTAAGCCTGTTGTGAGGACATTTAATGCCAGAGTCACCCAACATACCTTGAAGATTCAGTTTTATTGGGCTGGAAAGGGTACAACAGGCATACCAAGAAGAGGATTTTATGGACCTCTAGTATCAGCTATATCTGTGGATCCTAGTAAGTTACTATAATGTCCTGTATCTTAGTGCTTTTTCTTACTTAAAAGCCCAAGCTTGAGCAACCAGAGTTTGACGTGGAAACATCAAATGGCACTATGCATACATTGGATCAATGTGGTCGCCTTCTAATATGGTTTTACATTAACGTTATTGAACCACTATATCATATGATATTATCCAATGAAATGTTCTCAGCTAGACCTGGTTTTGTAAAATGTTACTAGACCGAGTCAATCAAAAAGAGATATATAAGCATATTAGAGGTAAGTTCTACTGAAAAATATACCTAATACACTTATATTTCACCTAATAATTAACTTGGTTTACTTATCTTTTATAAACTAAGTCTATCAAAGAATATCTTATATTCAATGAAAGCTTCTACATGAGTCTTTTTCATATTCATGGTAAATGTATGCCGAAGATCACTCTGCTAAAGGTCTATAGAAGTATTTGGTACAGTAACTTGACTATAAAGAAAAGAATTAATTTTCCTCAACTTCTTACAAGATTAGATCCTACAGCCAAAACTGTCTTTCACTGTCATTATTATTAACTTATTTAAGCTGTTTCTGTTAACGAAGTACACAAAAGAAATAAATACAGAACACTGAGATTTGTTAACCGGGTGGAGGAAAATGAAATATATCAGTCAGAAACTTGATTAATATATGCATATCAAACTAGGAAGTAGGAACAAAACAATTATTTTTGAACTTCTACATAGAGTTTACTAACTGGTATTGAAGAAATTTAATTGAGTAGGAAAAACAAAAGGGAAAATATTAACTTTTGTGTCTGCATATACTCTTGTTAAATTGTTCTTTTAGTGTCAACCAAAGCTATAAGTACTAACTTCCCTTGCACAGATTTTAAACCTCCATCAGGGGATGGAAAGAGAAGTTTTGTCGTAGCAGTGGGGGTTGGCACAATAGCTGCTCTTGTAGTTTTTGCTCTTCTGGTCATAGGTATCATGAGGAGGAAGGGCTGGCTAGGAGGCAATAACTCAGTGTATAAAGGTATGGAATGTACTTCCAAAATTTATAAAGTTAAGTTATTTTGGATTGGATATTTCAGAATCATAGTTCTCCATTTCAATTATGTACAGTGTAGCATGTTTTATTCTTGTAAGCTAATCATTGTTTGCATCAGCTTCTTGAAGAACTAATACTAAACATATATTTATACAAAATTCTCTTCAAATGCCATAAACTTAGTGCAATATTTTATTCCGATGTATGGTTAAATGCCTTGATATTTTTACTTCAAAAACAAAAAGAAATAAAATGGAACATGGTAGAAGATATTGCAGACAAAGTTATAAACAATTTTTGTTGACATCCAAATTTGCAATTTTTTTCCAGATCTTAAAGGTTCAAATCTGCAGATGGGATTATTTACATTAAGACAAATCAAAGCAGCAACCAAAAACTTCGACGCAGCTAATAAAATTGGGGAAGGTGGCTTTGGTTCTGTTTACAAGGTAATTAATTTAAAAAAAAAGACTTGGATGAAGTTTTTAGGTATTTGGTATCAATTTTTGTATAAAAAACATGACATTTGAAAGAACTTCTTTAAAAGAGTCAATGTTATGGTACCAGGTTGTAAAAGATTTACACCTGTTATATTTTCACTTAAAAACTTGATAGCAAACACTAAAAGAGCCTCACCTAAGTTGTCATTCTAAATTGTCCCCCAGTTTATGATGTTAATTACCTTATCTATCTATCTATTTGTTTAATTTTCTAAATTACTTGATTTTAAATGCAAGAAATATGGTTTGAGATTATCTATGTCCAGGTGACTTGAGATAAAATTTTTGTGTACAGTAAATATGAATTTCTCCAATAAATTGTTCACATCTGTAAGAATGTAGCCCCTAGTGGATTCAAGGAAGAGCAAATTTATCCATGCATATGCTGATTGAAGTATATAATGAAGATGTAACAGATCTATCCAATTTAGATAAATGCTCCTGCATGTTTAAAACAAAAGTACATACAAACTAGACATAATTTCTCATGCAGGGTCTACTGTCGGATGGCACAGCGATTGCAGTAAAGCGACTCTCCTCAAAATCTAAGCAAGGAATCCGTGAATTTGTGAATGAGATAGGAATGATATCTGGACTTCAACATCCCAATCTTGTTAAGCTTTATGGATGTTGTGTGGAGGGGGACCAGTTGATGCTGATATATGAGTATATGGAAAACAATTGTCTATCTCGTGTTCTTTTTGGTAAACTTCGTATTTGTTAGAGATTATAATAAAACCATTGATGGGTTTTCACTAAATAGCTTAAGATTTCGAGTTAAATTGGTCCTTGACTTGGTATCAGAGCCGATCCTCTATGATTTTGCGCAAGGTATGGTAAACTTACCCAAAGGAGTTAGTTAGTTCCATTGATAAAAAGAGATAATATCTTTGCTTAGCACTTTGGTTCAATTCCTTTGTGGAACACTCTGGGATTAAAATCCTAAATTCACTAGGCATATCTGAGCGAGTGGGTCTTTAAAATCACCCAAGAAAAAAATAGCCAAGGCAAAGTCCAGTGAACTTGTGCTTTGTCCCCACTCAAGTCTTAAAGACTTTCACGTGAGGGTGTGTATTATAGTACTATTATCATCGTCCTTTACTTCATAACTTAAGCTTTTGAATTGAATTGGTGTCCAATCAAACCAAACATATGGCTAACTAAATGATTATCCTTACAGGGAAGGATCCAGCCCGCAAAGTGATATTGGACTGGCCAACCAGGAGGAAGATTTGCCTTGATATAGCTACAGCTTTGGCTTATCTCCATGAAGAGTCCATAATAAAAATCATACATAGGGATATAAAAACAAGTAATGTGTTGCTCGACAAGGATTTTAACGCTAAACTTTCAGATTTTGGTTTTGCAAAACTTAATGAAGACGAAAATAGTCATATTAGCACTCGAGTTGCAGGAACCATGTAAGTTCATCATATGCTACTGCATTATTCTCTCGTCTTTCTGGACAAAATGGGATATTGCAATCATCATATGTAGTTTGGAGTGAAGCTTTACCAAATGTTTTTTTTTTACCTTCTCATTGTTGTCATTTCACAGTGGTTATATGGCTCCTGAATATGCGATACGTGGTTATTTAACTGATAAAGCAGACGTTTATAGCTTTGGGTTGGTTTCATTGGAAATTGTCAGTGGAAAGAGCAATACAAATTTCAGGCCCAGTGAGGAATTTTTTTATCTCCTTGATTGGGTAAGTAGAACTGATTTGAACTTCTCTTTTTCAAGTTCCTTATATACATTAACAACTGTCTGATCTTTTGGATTGTGTGCCACACAAAGAAGAAATTATTGATCAAGTTTTTGGAGTAACGAATGCCATGCTTAACAGCTTAAAGCCTCAAAGTACAAAAAGCTGGAGAACTATTTGTCATTATATTTACAATTCATCTCTTGTTACTCCAACTGACACCTATTATCATGGCTCATGCAATCAAATTTTTTTTAAAAAATTTTCTAAAGATAAAAATTTTCTTGTTTACTGTTCACTGAATACACACACTTCATTCAGGAGCTATCATCCAAAGTTATCTGAAGTTCATCATATAATCAAAGTATCAGACTGCTTCTTTCCATGTTTTTATGTAGTTTAGTTTCTGACTACCACATAACTTAGGAAGCATTTGGTATAATGTTATCTAACCTTTCCCTGTATCTTGGATACTATGGTATATAAGATTCCATGTTTGACATGACAATTTTCATAGTAGGGAAGCAATTTGTGTGTTATAGAAGTTAGTAAAGCTAAAAGTAAAGGCATCTGGCTTTTAATATCTTGGATATCACTATATTAAACACGAGCATCTTGAATGACACTTAACATCCAAAATATCAGGGTCAAGGTTAAGGTGCACCAAACACCTCGTGGTGTCAAATAGTATTCATAAATTGAAATGTGTCATGTTTTTATCAAGAGTATACCCTGGTCTTAAATCTGAGGTTCTTTCAGGCCAATGTTTTGCAAGAGAGAGGAAGGCTACTAGAGCTCATTGATCCAGATTTGGGTTCAGAATACTCAACTAAGGAGGCCATGCTAATACTAAATGTGGCTCTCTTGTGTACCAATGCAACCCCTTCACTTAGGCCAACAATGTCTCAAGTTGTGAGCATGCTTGAAGGTAGAAGTAACATCCAGGATCTACTTTCTAATCCAGGATATCCAGCAGTTAATTTCAAATATGAGGCCATAAGGAGTCATTTATGGGAGAATCCAAGGCTCCCAGAAAGCATGTCTATACATGGTCAATGTATTGGTTCCTCTAGTTCATGTGTTGAAACAGAAGAGAGGCACCTTCTCATAACTGTTAGCTCAGACTCAAATAGAGCAGACTAGTGAAGACAAACCCAATAATGTCATGTTCATAGTAAAGTCCATATTGCAGTGTGAGGAGAGATATTTATTATTTATATTGTTATGTAATAATGTAATCATTATTTGAAAATTAGAATTTTAATTCAAAAACATTGTGGTAAATTATGATTTAATTAAGGATTTGAATAAAGTCTTTTAGGCTATGATTTATATTTGCTTCATGATTTAAGGTTAGGTTAGTCTATATCTTTTTTCTTTTTTAAACGTCTAGTTTATTATAGTCATGAGTCATGACCATTGAATATTGATTTGAGGTTTGAGAGTTGATAATTTTTTTTGTCTTTTTTTTTTTGGATAACAAGTTTGAAACTTGATAATTTTATTCTTTTTACCTTTTGTTCTATTTCCATTCTAATCAATCTCTGATTTGCATTTGATATAACTTGTGACGATTCAAGCCTTGCAAACATTGGGAAAATATTAAGAAAATAGTTAAGAATTGAAGTCACTAGATATAGATGCACAATAGAAATGAGGAGTTTAAGTAGTTTTCAATTGTAGGAAATCTAAGGTTCCATGTTAGTAATGCAATGTAACAACAAGAAGATAGAAATTTAAATTGAAAAAATGCATAAGATTGCTGTCATTGAAGCAATTAATTAAATTTCATCCAGTCAATTTGCTTCCAGATGTATATAACTTATGAAAAAGTTGCTAATGTGTTTCGATGATCGAAAGTTGCTTAGGTTTTACTAAGTGTGTCAAAGTTTTTTTTACTTGAATGGAAGTATGTGGACTTATATACTCAACTTATAGTTCCACACTACAAAATCAGAAGCTTCCTTCTTATGTGAACACAGATCTCCTACAATAATTGAACATTTAGGAGAGAGATAGAGAAGCTAGTACATTGTCTCTCATTCAGAGGAAGATATGTTGAAAAAAAATAGAAATATAGGTGGATCCATCCACATGTCTCATTTTTTTTTTGGATTCTCTTTTAAATAAAGAAGAATTTGACCTTAATAAAAAGAGAAAGTGAGTCTCACACAAGTGTGTCTCATTAGACTCCACATTTCGCTCTCTTTCTTATTCTAACTAGATTTCTCGTGACATTGTAAGGGTTTGTGTCCGTCTTATGCTAGCCAAGAATATCAGCAACAAAGTTGGCCTCTTTGGAGGTCTAAAAAAGATTAAATGATCTAAAATAATTGTTATAATTTAATCTAAAGTTGTTTTCAATTTAAGAAAAATGTTTAGGTAAATTTAATCCATAAAAGATAGTAGAGCAATGCTTTTGTCTGTGCTAAAGCAAGCAGAAATAAGATGGTGAACCAATTAATACAATTAACCAAAAATGACTTGTGTATATGCACTCTACTAATATCAGAGAAACAAACTCGTGCTCTTACACATTTGTTTTATTAAATTTGAATTAATCAAAGCAAAAAATGTATTTTAAAATTTAAAACGCATAATAAATTTTTAGAACTTTTATCAACTTCTAATTTCTTATAAAATAGTGAATTTATAAATCTACAAATTATCTTTTATGCACTGAAAAGTGCTTATGACCAAAACAAAAATGAATTTCATAATTTTTTTAAAGATGAATCATAGTTTATGCAGGTGGTTTTACTTGAAATTGTTTTTTTTTTAAGTTTAACATGTAAAAAAAATACAATGTTCTAATTATAAGGGTACAGGTGGTTATGTACAAAAATAAGTTGTGTGTGTGTATATATATATATATATAATTAGTTTCATTATCCCTTAAAAATATGTTTTGTTTTATTTTAAAAAAATTATATATTGTTACTTATATTTTGAATTCTTTCTTAATATTGATGGTGGATTAGTTAAGCTGTAATTTGAAATATTCTTATCACAATATTTGCTTACTAATAATAATAGAATCCCAAAGCTTGCAACGACTATAACTGATACTCCTGTCTTGACGCTCAGACTAGTTCATTCCTTGCGATCTCTTCTTCTGTTTCATAACAGAGGATCTCAACCACACTTCCCTTTATCTTCGCTTCGCATTTAGCTGCATCTCTCAGAAATGGCGACCATCGCACTCCACCAAACCTCTCAGCCCATCACTTGCCACGCTTGGAGCCCTGACCAATCCAGTAATTCACCACTCTTTTCCTCGCTTGGATGCTGAGAAAATGTCCCCTGCGTCGTTGTTTTGTGATTATGATTTACGGAAACGGAATGTCCTTTCTTTGTTTTTGAGGTTTTTTGCAAAATTCGGTTGTATGGAATATATATATATATATATATATACGGTGATTTAATCTGATTTTCTTTGAAATCAAACAATGCATGTGGTTACGGCAACCTACTTTTGTGTTGGGCTGAATATTTACTGGTCTGTAGTTGCTTATGCATCAACTTGTTGATTATTTAGAAAATGTATTCCAACAGGTTGTGGTTTTGGGACAGAATTGATGACTTTTTTCAGAATGATCTCTTGAATTTCCTTTTTAGTTCTCAGAAACTACATATAATTCTCTTGCATAACTTATTTATAATTTAAATATACAAACTTTAAAACTTCATATTTTATTTCTTTAAACTATCATAGAATGTTAATCTATACGTAGAAGGTAAAATTAACAACTCAAAAATTGGGAGTTTAGAGAACATGCAAGTGAAAAAATAGTCAGGGAGAAACTGAGGAAGATGATGAAGTCATAAACTATCACCTTTTAAATATATAATATTTTTTAAAAATAATAGTTTAAGAGGTGAAATGTTATACCATTAGGATATGTAGGGTATGTTTGGTTGGGAGTTTTTGGAAGGGAGGGGAGGAGAAGAAATATGATGTGTTTGGTTGAATAAAATTGGAGGGGAGGAGAGGGGAGGAAAGGGAGGCAAATTGCCCTCCCCTCCAAATTGGGGAGTTTTGGAAGGGAGGGGAGGGGAGGGGAGGGAAAAGGTGGGGTATTTTTAAAGTTTTAATTTACTTTATTGTCCTTTTATTTTTTTTAATATTTTAAATATATTATTATTTAAGATAATTTTTTATCAGAAATTAAAAATAAAAAAGATTAGAATTTATAATTTTTTTTTAAAAATATTGATATAAATAATTTTTTTATAAAAAATAAAATTAAAATAATATAAAAGATAAGTTTATCTAAATATAATTACCTTCTTTCCTTCCCCTCGCCTCCTGAACTAAACAATAATCTCCTCTCCTCTCCCCTCCTCTCCCCTCTGTTGAACCGGAGCCTTAAATGTGTGTTCTAAAATTATAATTATGTTATTTTTAATGAAATTATACGTAGTTTATCTTTTAGTTAATTACTACCTCCACATTGATATGTTTTGTTTTTTGGTTTGCATAATCATATGTTTGATCATTTTATTCATAAGATGGATTAAATTTGATTATGCATACTATTATAGCTTTATGCATATGACTGCAGCTTTTGTGAATTCTTGAAGGACCATACATAATATATATATTTATCTTCTTTTATAGTGGTCGCATTTTGTCCAAGCAATAATGAAGTGCACATCTATAGATTGTTTGAAGACAAATGGGAAAAGGCATATGTTCTTCAAAAGGTTAGTACTCTTCCCTATTTTCTAGATCTAAACATAAATCGAATAAATATAAAACTGATAGTTCCGGGAGCATGTAGGTTAAACAAGCTTGTGAAAAGAATTTGGACAGGCAATAAGAATGGCCGCACGTGTTTCAGCTACAAGAAAAAATATAAATTCAAATAAGTTAAGGTGTTCCATGGACTTTTCTTTTTTAAGTCTAGTGACCTTTGGCCATGGGGCAACAATGGCCCTCAACCATTGAAGCTGCAAAGTGGGGTTAAGACTTAAAGGTTGAAGGGACTGGTGTTCTTCATGGTTCTGTGCCGAATGAAGAGCTTGAGCATTTCAGGTTCGGGAATGAAGGGCAGTACCGATGGTGGTTCTGAGAAAATTTTAGCAGAACAGCATCACGAGGTAGAAGGGCTTTGAAGAAGTACATGAAAGGGAGGGTATTTATTGGATAAATCAGAAAGTGGATGCTTAGGTCAGATGGACTCAGATATAATACAAAAATCCCTTATTTAAGGGGACAAAATGGCATTTTAACGTCTTTGACTCAAGCTTCATGATGTCACAGTCCAGAACCTACATTTTAGTAAATGAAGAATGGGTCGAAGTGATGGGCCTGTTTGATTTGATTCTGCAGAACAATTTTTTTATTTTCAAGAACAAAAGAATAAAAAAACTTGTTTAATAAGGTGTTTTTAATGAAGTGTTTTGTAAAACAAAAAAACAAAATTTTGTTTTCAAAAACAAAAAACTCAGAACACTTTTTAAGTGTTTTGCAATTTTTGTTCTACAGAATCAGGTAAAAAACAGAAAACAATTACTTTTCAAAATAATGATTCAAACAGATTTTTTAACTTTTTTGTTCTTAAAAACTTGTTTTTGAAAACATATGTTTTGAAAACATTAAAACAAAAACAATTTCAAACAGGTCCGATAGATTTACAAGTATAGTCAAAATTCTCAGGAGTGGAGCAGGTAGGAAGGCATAAGGCCACGCGTGAGGACGCGTTGGTTTTTCTTTCTTGGCCCAAGAGGCCCATTGGTTAGGGTAGCTAAAGGCCACATTAGTCTCTATCAGAACCAAGTACTTTAGTCTTAATTAAATGCTTAATTAATGTTCTTAAACATATCTTTAACCACAAAGAACCTTTTTAAAGAGGTCAGGTCAGGGCTCATATCTGGTTTTCCTTGAGCGATCATGCGCTATGAGTGTATATGAAGGAGCCTCCACTTCAATCTTATCAAGCCGCTCCCAGAGGCTGATTTCCAAGGCAACCTTGTTTAAACTAGGCGCTGCGTAGTGGCGTTCGGGCCTGTGCTGAACCTGCACTGAGAGCCCCTTTGTAGGCCTTGAAGACGGCTTTAACAATTGTAAAACCTTCCACAATACACTTAATGCAGATACTACGTGCCCAACACAAGCCTCTTAATCCCCAAATTCTAACTTAGAGGACAGCTCCATACTTTTCTCATCGTAACTGGCCTAACCTCTATGACTTGAAGGGTGATTCGTCGTGGGCTTACTTAGTAGTGGATGAAACCCATCTTCCATTGAATTTGCAGGGGACTCTGAGACTGTCCCAGTAGAAAGCTTGGACTTAATAAGCGCTTTGCTAATCTTTATGAGTCGCTCCAAGCACTCCGGGATATTGGCAGCTTAAGTAACGCTTGTAGCTCTTTTGATGAAGCTGTTTAGTCTTCAGGCCCCCGGGTGCCTTGGGGTGGTAGTTGTCCTGTGTATTTCTATTTAAGTATATTTTCCTTCGCTTATTCGAGAGAGGTTGATCTCTGCTGAGACCCTCTTGGACACTCCAACTAGGCTGAGATTCTAACCAGTGTAGGAACAGTATTTATGGCCTTTTTTTTTTTTTTGTTGCTTAGCCCATGGTTTATTTAAGTGAGTTTAACAAGCAGTTATTCAAAGAGGATAGAGGGTTTTATTGTTTTAATAAGCTCCTTTTTTTCCTGCTGTGTTTTGTTGTTTTGCCTCTACACTTTATATCTCTTTCTTCTCTATTTTTAACTTGTTTTATGAATGAAAGAAAACGAAGATGTCTTTCTGTACTATAACGCACTGAAATTTTAATATGACACAGGAAGGTATCTTAA
Source organism: Erythrophleum ivorense (assembly GCA_026724425.1). Taxonomy (NCBI): domain Eukaryota; kingdom Viridiplantae; phylum Streptophyta; class Magnoliopsida; order Fabales; family Fabaceae; genus Erythrophleum; species Erythrophleum ivorense. Next base: position 2,400,206 of record JAIUCV010000034.1, on the reverse strand, counting down.
AGGTATATTAGGTAAAAGTGTCTGTTTGGTGTTATATCATCTCAAGAGCCCAATGAACGATTAATAAGCCATTCACTCATGAGCCTTATGGCCAAGGTTGGACCAGTCTGCTGATGGAGAAAATGTTATTTGTTCTGCAAAGGCTTCCCAAAATATATTGTTGATGGTGATATACAACAGATTGATGACGCTTCTGTATATCTTTTTTTGTCCCTAAAAGTATAACATGCTATGTTGGAGGACTACGTATCTTGCTTTTTTTTAAGTATCTGGTAGTTATCAACCAAAGGAATTGGTAACTTGAATATTTCTGGTATGTATAGTTATATATATTGTTCTAGTATATCTCTTTCTAAATCGGGACGACTAATTTTCTTAAGAGACTCTTCTCAATTGATCATTTCTAATCAATTTCTTGACTTTGTCGCAGCATGACCAAGTAGTTTCTGGGATAGACTGGAGCAATAAATCAAACAGGATAGTTACTGCATCCCATGATCGGAATTCGTGAGTGCCTGGGTCGTCTAAAAAATTGACCCTCTAAGGCTTAATTCTTTAACATATAAATTTAAAGCTTAAGCTCCAATGTTGGTGTTAATAATTGCTTTTTCACTCACACATGATCAGCACATAATAAAATTGTTACCATATTTTTATGTAGATATGTCTGGAACCTTGAAGGATCAGAATGGGTGCCAACTCTCGTTGTACTTAGGCTAAACCGTGCTGCTCTCTGTGTTCAGTGGAGTCCAAAAGGTAGTAAGCGCTTTCTTCTTTCCTTAGTTCCTTTCTTTTGTCATCTTAACGGATGTCCTATGTTTATGGAGTTATGAGGCAAAGAATCAGTCAGAAAGTTCAGAATTGTGCCTGTCTACTTCCTGAATTTAGTCATACAGTAAAAGATTCCAACTTTCTAAGTCATGTCAGAATGCAAGGCACATAAGTTTTTAAGGTGTAATGCTAGGTAAGTTTTAATTTGTAATACTTGAAAACTTTTACGACGCGTTAGCATGAGCTAACTTTACTTGAGCTTGGGGTCATACAGATACCAAAAAGGGAGAAGAAAGAGGTATCTTTGTCAAAATCAGGGTCTAAAATATCATCAACTCAAAACAAACTTATCTTGCTGTAAAATGTTTGGATTAGAGTAATTCCAAAAAGAAAAGAAAACTAAAATTCTAAAATGTAAGAATGACTTATTAAATATCTAAAAACTCATTCGAAAACCTTTCAAACTAATTGCATGAAAATGATTATCTAAACCAAAAACCTCTAAATAAATAGTATCAAAAATAGAACTAGAGTTTGGAAGAAAAGGGAGATAACTCAACTTATTACCTTAAGAATATAGAAAATAATCCACCACTTTAGAGATAGAGGATTAAAGGAAATCTTATCATTCAAGGGATTAAACTTTAGAGATATCAAAAACAAAAAACAAAAACAAGACCAAAAACAAAAAAGAAACAAGAATACACAATTCTATGAAGGGATAATTAAAATAATTTTTTAATTCTTTTAATTTAACGAGTCTTAAATGATGACTTTAGAATAATCTTCTAAAAATAGGCATAAAATCACATTACTGTTCTTAAAAAAATTACTTCAACAGTACAAAATAAGAATATTCTAAGAAAATATATTTAATAAAATTGAAAAATAACTAAAAGCATAAAATACTAAAAATACAATTAACCCATATTTAACAGTTGAACAATTATACCAACACTTCAGTTTTTGATTATGAACATAATTTTGACCCACTATCAACTTCAAATCCAAATTCCATCAAGCCTAGCATCGACACTTCCGTGTCACATTCTTAGTTGTCACATTAATTGCCCTGCTTGAGCTCAGCTTTTTTACCAGGCTAGACACAACACTTTATTTCAAGAGGAGGTAAGCATAATATTGTTTTTGGTGGTATTGCTATACTCCTTGTGGACATCATTATTCTTATTCTTATCCTTATTATATGTTAGTGCAAGGGCAAAAATAAAAATTCGCTCTCTTGAAAGTTTCCTCATGGCTTATTTGGTTGGAGAGAAATGAAAAGAATTGTGGATGGAGAGTTTTTTTTTTTGGTATGATTTGCATAAATAAGAATAAAAGGAAAAGATTGAAAAGAAAAAGAAACTGAGACCCACTGTTCCTTATTATTCCTTATTATTCATTGAATAATGGGAAGGAAGAAAAGAGAGAGAAAATACATTTCATCGGATCATATTTCTTGTTGAAGCTATCACTTACGAACTATGAAAATTTAAAGTATGTACTGTTTGAACGGATAATAATTAAGATATATAAATTAATTTTTTAAAAATAAAAATAATTCTAAATAAACAATAAAATATAAAAATTAAAATAAATAAATGCATACTTATATTAATATAATAAAGATGAGATACAGTATATTCATAATAAATATATTTAATCAAATAAAAATAATAATATCATTTAAAATCTTATTTGTATGTATTTTTTATTTGAAATTAAATAAAAAACTTTCTCACTTATCATATTAAATAATATGAAAAATAACTTGCCTACATTATTTCTTTTCTTTTTATCCCACCAAACGAAGCATAAAACATAAAGTTTTAATTTTATCTTAAAAGATTTTTTTTTTTGGGTTTTATTAGTGTCCTATAAGGGTATTCATTGACTCATTAAGCTTTAGGGGTTCGCCCTAATCCGATTTAATTGGGTTGGACAAAAAATATAAATAGGCAAAATTTTAAATAGAACTATATCGAGTCAAACGAGATCACGGGTAAAGATATATTTTGTCTAATCTATCTTAATATTTATTTTTTTTAGTTATCAATGTATTAGCATCTTTTATATATATATATATATATTATCTTTTTTTTTTGTATATTGTAACTTTCATTACCTACTTAAATCCTTCCTATTTCTTAATTATTTTCATCATTAATGTGCATGTTTACTGATATTTCTTTTGTTAAATAATGAAAATACACCTGTTTACCTAAGACTAATTATATTAGTATAACTTATATTTTGTTTGATAATATCAAATTATTTTTTATTATTGATAAAAATATAAGGATTCTAAAAGTCAATTGTTTTAAAGTATATGTTTATGAATTTGTAAAAAGATATTTTTATATTATAAATATCAATTTATACTTCATTAAAAAAAAAGTTCAAGTGATTTTAACTCACCCTAATCCAACATAAAATCAAGTTTATTCAGAGCAGATAAGATTACGGGTATAAAAATAAAATTGATATTTTAATCGGGTCAGATATCAGACATATTAGATATCTAACTTAACTTTACTTATAAATAACCTTATATAAAAAGATATTTTTATATTATAAATATTAATTAAAAAAATTTGGACGGTTCTAACCAAACTTGACCCAACATAAAATTAAATTTGATTGGATAAATCGAGATACAGCATAGAAATAAGCCCTTAATTCAGACAGCAGACATACTGTATATTCTACCTAGCCCTGCCCATAGTGTCCTACGTGTATGTTTTCTTTTTTTGGTGCAATCTCTTTCCTTCCATTACTTCTATCCAAAACTGTTAATTTATGCATATGTGGCGGCCACAGCCCAAATGCTTCCGGAATAGTAAAGGAGCGCAAGACCTGCATCCCTCTTCTTTGAACCGTGCTCCATTAAAGCTTTTCCCAAGCGGAAACCAACCAGAAAAATCTCGAAAACCATTCTTGAGTTGGAGAATGTCCAAGCAGGAAGGAAAAGGAAATTTGTCCACCGTCATTGAAGCTGTACCCAAACCGAAACCGAACAAAAAATTCTTAAAGAAACATTCTTGAGTTGGAGAATATCCTCCACGTATAGATTACTGAGCCAGAGAAAAAAAGAAAAAATGTCAGCTTCAAGAACCATGTCATTGAGGTTGGTTATGCCGTCGTCTGAAGATTCTACCACCACTTGTTTCTAAATTAAAACCAGACTGTTTTGGGTTTCAGGGGTTCAAAGTGCTTTATGGGTTCATGGGTCCCTATTGGAAGTTAGTGGGGCTAGCCTTCAACTGTACATTTTTGCTCTTCGAATCTGTGGTACATCTTATAGCTTGTACAAGGTATGATCTTTCCATCATTTCTGCAGGAAAATTGGATAATCTGAATTGGGTTTTCTTCTGATTTAAACAAAAATTGCCTTTTTCATTGAATCTTAGTACGGGGGGCAAATGGATTTTCTGGTGGTTTTGAGTGATTTGGAAAGGGTAGGTCACGTGGGTATTGTGTTTTTGACTATTAATGGGGACTTTTGCCACGTGTGCACATGCATAAGTTAACCTCTTGGGCAGAAGTAGCAGAAGGGAAGAGATTGCACCAAATTACAAATCTGTAGGATACTACTGGAACAAAAAATACTTTTAGGACAAAAGTGAAACTTTAAAGAAACTTCAGGGACAAAATGTCTTATTATAAGTAGATAAATTATCTTAGTATTATAATTATTATTTCGATTATTCTTAGTTTTCTCGTGAAGCCACCGATTTTACCGCAGTTACAGCTCATTGCCACAATTTTCAGTTAGGCGCATGCCTCATTGATTTTATTGTACCTCAAAGATTTGAGACATGCATGGGCTTCCGTAGTTAAATCATTTCTTGGGTTTTTGATTTGTCATGATGTCGTAGGCAATGCTAAAAGTATGATGTCCAGTTGTGGAACTTGCATCTAGTGCAATTTTTATATTACATCATTTTTTTCCCTTTAAGTAATCGTGATTAGTATTTTCTATTAATTATCCTATAGAATAAATATCTACTGTTTTCTACCAATAAATAAGTAAATCTCCTATTAACCAAGGAGTTTACTTCTTCATGGAAACTCATAATTATAGTGCATTTTACCAAATTCTGTACTGCAGAAAATAAGTTCGCAATTGGAAGTGGGGCCAAAACTGTTTGTGTATGCTATTATGAACAGGAGAACAACTGGTAAGCTATCTCTTCCTTGGAACTCTATTTTCTAACTTTGATAACATGTCAGCAGTATATTGGCCATGTATAGTTTGTCGTGTCTGCATGTTCTTAATTAATGTACAAATGGATTTCTTATTCTTCAAGCTAAGATTGCCCTTGACTTTCTTGTTACACATTATTTTATCCCTTTTTCTCCTATCACCTGTGGAATCTACTTTTATATTTGAAATTGACTTGGCCAATTTCTACCAATTCTGGTTCGATATATGTGTCTTTCAGTTTATTTTTTATCTCTTAAAATTGTAGAAATATAATTGTGATGTATTGATTTCATCTTGGGCAACTTGGTCATATACGATTCCTATGTTGGGCGTCCTATTTGGAAATCTTGTTCTTTGAGCGAACATATTTAATGTATTGGCTGGTTTCTGCTTTTAGCATGCTCTTAAACATTGATTTTAATAAGAAGATGTTTATAATTCAAATGAGAAGGCATTGGAGGATAAAACTGTATATTTTTCAATTTTTGAGAATGGGATGGTGAAAAAATTGCGGCCCTGTTTGATTTAATTCTGTAGAACAATTTTTTTGTTTTCAAAAACAAAAAAAATAAAAAAACCTGTTTGATAATGTGTTTTTAATGAAGTGTTTTGTAAAACAAAAAAATAAAATTTTGTTTTTAAAAACAAAAGACTCAGAACACTTAAAAATTTTTGTTCTACAGAATTAGGTAAAAAATAAAAGATAATTATTTTTTAAAATAATGATTCAAACAGATTTTTTAATTTTTTTGTTCTAACAAATTTGTCCTTAAAAACATATGTTTTGAAAACATTAAAACCAAAACAATTTTAAACAGGCCCTGCATATCTATAAGACAGAGTAGCTAGCAATTAAGAACCTGTTACTGCAAATTGGAAAAAAAAAAAAGCCAGTTGTTTTGATAAGATATCGATGTATTAAAATATAAATTTTATACATAACTTGGTTATTTCCTATTGTTTATTTAATTTTGTTGGCAGAATAAGAATTTGAAGTTATTATTTCAATAAAACTGTGCCTGTGTGGCTCTTTCTATATTTAGCATTTATTTCATAGATTTGTATCTCCCTTGCAGGTGGATCAGTAAACTCATCAGGAAAAGTCATAATTCTTCAGTGACAAATGTTTCATGGCACCCCAATAATGTCAGCATTGGACTTTTTTTTTTAATTTATATAAAATTTTTATATATATTCCATGTTTTTTGTAATTTTATGTAAGTCTTTATTGTCTTCTATACTAAGTCAGTACTAGGGATGCACTCCTTGGCCTGTTTCTTCAAACTTATCTCTAATAAAGAAATAATCTCATTTAAGGCTTGGAGAGAGTTTAAATAATTTCATATACTATAGTCACAATAACTGTCAGACTTAAATCGGTGGAAGAGCAAGCTAATCAGTTAATAATATAAAGGCTGAAATCGTCGACCTGAGTTTTACAAACAACAACCCACTAAATGGAGATGATAGAGTTGCACTGCTGATTTTATTATTGGGATAGCAAAAAATTTTTACATTTTAGATTTGTAGTTTAAATTATAATTTTTGTTTGCATTTTTTTTAAACCTTGCATCTTTTGCCCTGTATAATTTTGTAGCCAGATATTGCCCTTTTTTTTTGGGCCATAATAGCCAGATATTGCCTTGGTCTGCTAATTCTTTCAGTTTCATGATCAAATGTTAGATGTTTTTATCACATTCGGAATCATCTCTGCTTTTCATATTAGTTCAATTTTTTGACTACAGATTCTTCTTGCGACAACATCTACAGATGGAAAATGCCGAGTATTTTATACCTTTATAAAAGGTGTAGATGCAAAGTACGATAAAAGAACTCTGAACATGATTGACTTTCCTGTTTCCTTTTGATGCTTATTTTATATTATTCAAGGTTGCTTCACAAATTGCTACAGGGATTCGACAACGGTTACTTCCACAGAAACTAAATTTGGAGAGGTTCTATCAACTTGGTTTTCTCATGTGGACTCCTGATATTGTTTCCAATTTTATGGCATGCTTGAGTATATATATATACTTGATTGTACAAAAACTAACCTCACTACATCTTAGAAGCTTAATTAAGAAAATGATTATCCTGTTTCAATAGAGCTCAGATGTCCTCTCTCTTCTTCTCCCAACAAAATTACTTAATTAAATGCATGATACTCACGGCTTATTGTATAGAAATTACAGTTCCTTATATATTATTGTGATACAGGTGGTTTCTAGTCTTAAATTTTTCTATAAATAAGATGATATTATTGTTAGTGATTGTATTTTAGAGCTATGGCTGATTCTTCTGAGCATTAATTTTCTGTACACGATTACCTAAATGCTTTGCATGTGAAGTATGTGTTACTCTGTATCCTATAGATCTAATATCTAGCTGCTGTTGATTGGAAACTCAAAACTGATATTTAGAGGGAACAATTTTTTCATTACAGTATTGTTGTGATCTTTATGTTTTGTGGTAAATGCGTTGAGTATTCTCCAATATGTTGTAACTTAATCACTAAAGAATTGGTTTTCATAAGATTAAAACAACAAACACAACCTTGATTCTATACTAGTGTCCTTATTGACATATATTGCTTCCCCCCACCCCCCTTCCCACCAAAGAAAACAAAAAGGGGAAGAAAATTAAAAGTAGATAATAACTATTGGAGCAGCATAGCTCCTACTTATATTGTCTTTCTTATGTAACAGTTAATTATTGAGCTTGATCTCGCTGTTTCCTGGACATTTGGTGTCAAGTGGTCACCAAAGGGCAAAACTTTAGCTTATGTAGGTCAGAAAATTCTCCTATTTGGCAGCGTACGCTTTGGCTGGCTGAAATTAAGGCTGTACTTTAAAATTTTTAATCTTGTTTTTCTTCTTTCTAAAGTCAAGATATCCACTTAAACTTTTGTTAGTGTCTTATGCTTTTTTATGTTATTGCTTGCGATTATATATTATTTATCTACTGACTAGTGATTACTGTATATTTTTACTATATTATACAGGTCATAATTCGATGATATATTTTGTTAATGACATTGGCCCTTCTCCTGTGGCCCAAAATGTTGCTTTTCGTGATCTGCCTCTCTGTGATGTGGGTCAGCATCCACTCTATCTAACCTCTCTAAATGTCTTTTTGTTTCCCTTAATTATAGTATACTGATATTTTGTGGAACTGGTTCATCACCGTGTGACATGTTTTCAGGTTTGTTTTATTTCTGAGAATATGGTAATTGGTGTGGGATTTGATTGCATCCCATTGGTATTTGCCAAAGATGAAAGAGACAAGTGGTATGTGAAATTTTTGTATATTTGTGTTGCTTAGACTAGGACCTTATTTGAAGAATGAGACACTCAATGGGGCTGAGCCTGTTTGCCACCTTTCTATTAGACGTAGACTTTATCAAGGCTTGTCATCCATAAATGAACTGGTGTTGACTGTTTAACAACTTCTCCTTCCAGGTAAAAGAGAAGTGACCGTGTTTTCTATTCCTCATTCTGTTCTTTCCTTTTCTTTTCTGTGGTTATGTTGTCTAGGAGATTCATCAGATATATTGGAGAAAGAAAAGCAATATCATCTGGTTCAAAATATGGATCACAGGTAACTATGTTTCCTAAATTGGATTCTATTATATGGACAGCTGTTGGAAACATAAATCTTCAATTGAAAATCATAATTCATTTATTTTGATATTATCTATGAGATGTCTAATTTGGAAGGAGAAAAAAAAGGGGTCAATTTGTGTTATGGAGGTTTGCGTCTTTTCCTGACGGAAGAAAACTTTCTCTTCTAAGAGAAAGAAATACAGAAGAGCAGTATCAGAATCCTTTTAAAATAGGAAAAAAATAAATAAATAAATCAAGAAAAATAAAGAAATAAGAGAGATAGAAACAAAAGAAAAATCTTAAGAGGGCTTTACAATCCATTTAGATGTAGTTGCTATTAAAAAATCATGACCAAAAACCCCTCAAGAGAACTACAGTTTTCCAATGAAAATGCCCATATAGGATTTTTGGCTGAAAATTCTAACATTATATTTTAGTCATAGCACCACAAACCAGCAAAAAGGGCACAATTGCATAGCACCTTTCCCTCATTTCCTCTTCTAAGACCTCAAAAACAGGTTGAGAATAAGTGATCTCGAGAGGGCAGTCAGATTTGGTGCTCACTTAGAAATTCCAGTGAGATTACCCACAAATGCGAAAATAAATAAAGATGATTGGCTATTCCCAAACTTCTGCAATACATGATCCAACCTTCAAACCTACAACATGATACATGATGTAGATGAGTATAGCTACTTTAGTAAAGACAAAAATTAGGTAAAATTCTTTTAAGTGTTTGGTGTTAGATTTTCCAATAAGAATGTAATAAATGGACTTTTTTTAACAATTCAGCACTACATTATTTACTCCCTTAGTTTTCTTTCTTTTTTCTTTTTTTTCCCTTTTCAGTAATGCATGACTTAGATGGGTATAGCTATTTCAATGATGCATGACGTAATTCTCTTAATGTCAACTTAAGGCAGACTTTTTATGCCCTCTCCCCTCTTTCTCTCTTTATCTAATTATGTTTGTTCAGCAGTCCACCGATGTATTTGGGAGATTTTCTGGCCAATCCAAGCATGAAGTGACTGTTGAAACTTTAAAAACATGTGGGGGCGCTCATGAGAAGTGTATAAAGTATTTAGCTCCTTCATGACTTCTCCTTTCTCTCCTGCTAGCTGTTGTTGATTATATTGTATTTTTTTCTTTGTGCATTGCTCTTCTTTTTTAAATCCCACAATGTGTTAGCTTGTTTTTCAGTTCTCTGTCCATGTATATGACTGATCCTGACCCAATCAAAACACTTTGGTGGATGAATTGGACAAACAGTAGAATTTGAGCAATCTATGTCCATATTATAGGTTCAAATGATGACTAGTGCAGTTTTTGGACTGCAGTTGTGTCTTGCCTCTTAAGGGCCGTGGGACGTTGATAAAGCGTTTCAGCACGTCAGGTTAGTGAAAAGCGCAGTTTTTTTTTTAAAATTATTTCTTAAACTTCATCTCAAATTTAATGTGATTTTTCTTAAGATAAATTCTCTTTGGCAAGTTTCACTTGGCCCCCCTCTGCTAATGCGTACTCTTCAACTATAGGTTTGGATGGAAGAGTCATCATATGGGATTTGGAGAAGCAGGAAGACCTAGCTGAATACATTTTAGGTCCTCTTTAAATTGTCTCACTTCGTGGCAAAGGGGCTCTTCAAGTGTTTGTCACGTGCAGCATTATAATACTTCGTAGGATGTTGCTTTGGAAAGGTTGACTTATTGAGCCTTTTCGCTCTTAGACTGCTATCTTTGTTTAGGGTTTTTTAGTTGCCAGATAAAATGAAATACATTTCTGGATAAAGAGAGGTATCCGAAGGTAGGAAAGCTGGAGCTTTCCATAAGTTGTTGGAGCAATAGGAGTAATCTTTTAATCAACGGTTGATGGAGATCAATCCCATATCAGATGTTTTACAAATCTGCACTTCCAATTATAAAGTGTTTTCGTTTTGTTTTATGCCATCTGTGAAGTATAATAGTTGATGACATTCTTAGTTTTGTTGAAATTATATAATTTTTTTATTTTTAAAATATACACAAATCTTATTTGAAACAAAAATTATTTTGTATATTAATTCAATTTAAAATTTTTTATCAAAATATCTTATATTGAAATTTTTTTAGGATATATATTTAGATTGAAAGAAAGTATTTTAATAAAAAATATTTAAAATTAGATTAAATATAAAATAATTTTTTGCTTCAAGAAAAATTTGTATTTATTTTAAAAATAAAAATAACATCTATATAAAGTTAACAAAACTCTTGAAAAGTTTGTATAATTCACTTTAGATGTATATACATCTTGAACACTAGTAAATTGAAGTCTATTAGGTGTGTGTTTGGTTCAACGTTTAATTATTCATATTTCGCTTCAAACCTTGGTTTGCACAAAAAAAAAATTTGTTTACAACATGTTTGGATCTATGTTCATCATGCTGTATTATAATTTTGGGATATCTAAAAATCACGTTGTGTTGAAGCAACTCATACTTATTTTTTGTAAACATAAACCTAGTTATATTGAAAATATATTAACAAAATTATTTTTTAACTAAAATTTTTAAACATAAATTATATTCAAATAAACTCACTTTTACATAAAATCAATTTTATAAAATTAAATTTATCAAAATTAATTGTACTCACCGTCAATACCATCAATCTAAATACATATCAAGTAGATAGTTTTCTGATTGGGCATATGTATGCTAGATCACAACCGTGAGAATATGCTTCTAGCAAAACTAACATGTTTCTGGTTGGTAACTTGATGCTGATATATCCAACATCAACTATGCCATTAAATTTGTCAATAATTTTATGTTGAATGATGATATTTCGTACGCCTATAGTGTCTACAGTTGATTCAATGGTTTCGTGGATCTATTAAAGTGTCTACATGAAACTTGCATTAAGTATAACAAATCAATTGTAAATAAATATATAAAAATCTTATTATAATACTCGGTTATATGTTTCAGCGAGATCTATGTCTGATTCGTTCCATATTTATTCTTTGAATATATAAAATAAAAGGCATATGCTAGGAAGAACCACAAATGATGCCTGCCTCACTTTGGATAACATAAAGAGCAGACAAGCAATAAACTAAGATAAATTTATACAACCTTTTTCTTAATTTTGTTAAGATTATATAAACTTTTCTATTATTTTTTAAATATACATAAATTTTACTTAATGCAAAAAGTTCTTTTATATTTTAATGTAATTTAAAATTTTTTGACTCTAATAATTTTTATTAATCTAAATATTTTAATAAAAAAAATTAAAGTTAGATTAAATTATAGAGTACTACCATAGTCACTTTAGATTATTGCTTACATATTGGTGTTCAGTTCCACGGGAAACCAACACTTCTCTAGCGATTACAAGATCCTCCATTGGCATTGTGACCTATCACTCCTATTAAGTAATCCATTTTAGCAAATAATTTCTACGGCGATGTTTAAATATAAAAAAAACTTTAATTCTTTTCCAAATGTTAAATATTTACTTATAAGATATTTGAATATAAAAATTAAAAAATTTTATTTTATGTGTCTTGAAAAACTTAAAATTATTAATTTTTATATACATATTTTATACTAATTTTTTTATAAATAAATTTAAAAAATTAAATTATCCATGTCACCTAAAGGAAGCCTAAAGTTAAAACTAAAATGGAATTATTTTGATAACTAGTTTGTAACTCTGATATTATTCTGGGAGAATTATATCCCGAAAGATAACTTATCAGATTGAAAAGTTATAAGTTTCTTTAAACTCTATAATTATATCATAATCTCATACTCTCAGTACTCAAGTCTCGTATCTTGTAATAGATCCTAGGATATTCAAAATTGAAATTGATTAGTTGTCCCCAAAAAAAAATTAGGATTTAGTAGATTAATAAGTAAGCATATTTGGTATACAGAACGAAAAAGAATATAATCAAAAATAAAATACAAAATTAATTTTAAGTATAAAAATGAGTATTTTTACTTTAAAAATATAACAAAAATAAACGAATATTATTAAATAATAATAAATAAATATAATAAATATTGCAAAAATAAGATCCTTGTATCAAACGAAGCATAAGAATGCCGTTTTAGGACAAGCGACGATAAAGAATGTCTTTTTTTCTTCCGGGGTTCGCAGATGAGCCCGAAGTACCCAACCAACGGCAAAATTCACTGTCGCACACACCCCACTCCTGTTTGTGTGGAAGATGCTATCCGCACTTCAATCCCCTCGCTCCCTCTCTCGCTTCCCTCTCTTCCATTCCTCAAAACCCTTCCTCTTCCATTCCTCCTCCGCTTCCCGCTTATCCTCTCACCCTCTACCCAATGCCTCTCTCGCCGACCAATCCACCACCACTACTTCTTCAACCTCATCACCCCCACAATCCCAAATCCTTACCACGCGTCACTCCCTCCTCTCCCGCCACGTCACCGCCACCGAGGTCGCCGAGTCCTATCTGACTCGGCTCCGGCTCACCGAGCCCCAACTCAACTCCTTCCTCCACGTATCGGAGTCGATTCTCCGAGAAGCGCGGGAGTTGGATAGGAAAATCGCGGGCAATGAGGAAGTTGGCCCCTTGGCTGGGGTGCTTGTGGGTGTTAAGGATAATCTTTGTACGGTGGATATGCCATCCACCGGTGGGTCCCGCATCCTCGAGGGGTACCGGCCGCCTTTCGATGCTACGGCTGTAAAGAGAGTGAAGGATTTGGGAGGGATTGTCGTTGGAAAGACCAATTTGGATGAGTTCGGTATGGGTAGCACCACCGAAGGCTCTGCGTTTAAGGTTTTTGGTTTAATTCGTGAAGCAGTGTGTTGTGTTTTTCAGTTTGAAAAAGCAGTTTAAAGAAATCATTTTAGAGTTAATACACAATTTTTTTCCCTGAAAGCGTTGAATTTATTCCTCTACGCCAGTTAGTCTATCAAAGTTTGGAACTCACTACACATTATCACACCAAATTGTATATTTACTCTAGACTAATTACAAACTTTGAGAAACTGATCAGTTTAGAGGAATAAATCTAAGGACTGAAGAGATTTTTTCTAGGGACCAAATTGTATATTTATTCAGCATTTTATACTACATTCGTTCTTTTTTCTATTTTTACTTCTAAAGTTTTTGAATTTTGAAAACCCAGTCTGTAATCGGTACATGAATGTGAGGAAGGGAGGCTCGCAGGGCTACTTGTTTCAGTCTTGATGTGTTTAGAATGTTGAAATGTTGATTCTCTATTCTTTTTGAAAATTGAGAATTTCAAAGGTTGTTACTTAGCAATCTTGTAATTGCCCATTTGTAACTGGGATTGGTTTACTCAGGAGGTGCATATATTCATTCAATAGGTAACTGCCAACCCATGGGATGTTTCTAGGGTGCCGGGAGGATCATCAGGAGGCTCAGCTGCTGCAGTGTCCGCTAGGCAGTGCATGGTATCACTGGGAAGTGATACTGGTGGAAGTGTGAGGCAGCCAGCATCATTTTGTGGAGTTGTTGGATTGAAGCCAACATATGGACGTGTCTCACGATTTGGACTTATGGCATATGCATCATCACTTGATGTGGTTGGCTGCTTCGGTTCATCAGTTGCTGATACTGGGATTCTCCTTCATGCAATTGCTGGTCATGATAGATTTGATGCCACTACAAGTAACCAAGTAAGGATTTCTCGTATCTGGTATTACTCTTGTAGCATGTAAGCCGTATAATCTCTCATTATTAATAAGGATTTTTAACATTGGTGTAGTTTCTCATGAAGATGGGTAACTACTGAGATCATTGAAATATTTTTCTTTTTACAATTTATTATCTGACATTAAGCTATTTTGTTAACATTGAATAATTTCTTATCTCAGGATGTACCCAATTTTGTATCTCATTTTGTCTCAGCAAGTTCCTTGGAAAGTAAGCCCTTGAAGGGACTGAGAATTGGTCTGATCTGTGAAACTCTCGAAGACGGTGTTGATACTGGAGTAATCTCTGCAATTCGTGCTGCTGCTTTGCATTTTGAGGGATTAGGATGCTCTGTAAATGAGGTCAGTCTCTTCTCTTTATAATTCTTAATGCTAATTCCTATTGGTGTTTGGAAAGTTTATATTATAACATTTTGTGTAATAACTTTCACTTTTCAACCTACCTGCAGGTCTCATTGCCATCCTTTTCCCTTGGGTTGCCAGCCTACTACATCCTTGCCTCATCAGAATCATCTTCCAACTTGTCTCGCTATGATGGTATCAGGTAACCCACTGAAACACCCACCAGGACCCCTTTGGATTTCAAAAGTTATGGATAAACCATTTAGGTTTTTGATGAGCCATTTTTATTTGTATTCAGATATGGAAACCAAGTTTTTGCTGATGAGCTGAACTCCCTTTATGGAGATTCCCGTGCTGAAGGGTTTGGTTCTGAGGTACTCACCTTTCAGACGACTGTAGCAGGGAGCTTTTTCTGTTCCCTCTTTTGTTGTTATTGATTTCAAGTGTGAATAGATGCAGTAGTTCGCCAGCATATCAACCAGACAGTTCAAAAAAACTAATGGCCAAGTCCTTGTTTCACCCTAATATGACATGGCGCTGCAAAAAGTACATGGAAACTGTAGATTTAGTTTTCACAATGTCTGTTCTGTATCCTGTGGTGTCAGTGTACATTGTTGGGGGAATTCTTATATATACCTTTAAAAGAAAATTTTCAGAGTTGTCCTGTGGTTATGTTGAGCTGGTTTTTAAATACATATTTCAGGTCAAAATGAGAATTTTGATGGGGACATATGCACTTTCAGCTGGATATTATGATGCATATTACAAGCGTGCACAGCAGGTACCCCTAATATTGGTTTTTGGGTTTCTTTGTGGGTGAGAGTTTTCTTAACCCGATGATGAAGAATTTGGCTTCACAAAACTGGTGTAAATTACACTGCTTAAATGAACAGAAGTTCCAAATTTTGATATTTTAATCCTTACACAGTAATGATGTCCCACTCTTAATGTGTTACCATATCCAATATTTACAGTAACAATATGTGGATATGCTACAATATATATATATATATATATATATATATATATAAGGATCTTCAAGAAGATATATATGTTTTTTGTATTGTTTCAGGTCAGGACCATAATTAGGAATAGCTTCAAGGAGGCACTAAATCAAAATGATATCCTAATTTCACCTGCAGCTCCGTCACCGGCTTATAAGATTGGTAAATATCTGGCATCTCTTTTGCTTTTGCATATGTATACTTCAGTTCCTGAAGTGTCAATTGTTCCATTGCCTTTTTGCAGGTGAAAAGAAAAATGATCCTTTGGCAATGTATGCTGGTGACATCATGACTGTAAGCATTTCATTATTTCGACCTAACTTTCTGTCCCAAACTTCAATGATATATGAACCAGACAAATGATGTCAGTAGAACCATGAAGTTTTAAACTAGTTGCTTTTCAATTTCAGATATAATAAGCTTAAGCTTGAGTTGTTCGTGTTACCTAAGTGATATTGAACAGGAACTGGAACTAATGAAAATTAAAAATAAAAAACACCCAATATCTGTATTCAAATTCAATGATAAAAGATGTAATCCCTAGGAGACCGATTTACATGGTCTCTATCCATTGCAACAACTTATAATAATTGTAATAGTTTTAGAAAGCATTTTTTGTACGGTGAGTTTCAATCTCATCCCCCCCCCCTTCAAAAAACCTTGTCAGGTTGAAGTTAATTTTCCATGTTGAAGATAATTATTATTTTTTAATTCAATATACCATTGAGCCGAACTAATCATGCACACCAATGAACTGAAGATCTTGTTTTGTCTGCATACTGTCTGAAGTTTCATTATGGTTGCTTCATATACATGAACACACAACCATGCTTAATCTTTGCCTTTCATCAGTGGTTTGTTGTTTCCACAGGTAAATGTTAACTTAGCTGGACTACCTGCTCTGGTTTTGCCATGTGGATTTGTTGAGGGGGGAACTGTGGGCCTTCCTGTTGGTCTGCAAATGATAGGTGCAGCATTTAACGAGGTAATTACTTTCCTTATTCATTGATGGAGCTGCTCGATGTTGATGTTGCCTCTTGTTTTAATTTCTTATTCTGTCTTTGTGTTCTGCAAATCATAATAGAGAAAGATGGTGATTATCTATTAGAGTTCTTTTAAATGTTTTTGTAGATGACTGAATACAATTCAGGGGGAGAAAATTTTGAAAAACCACAGCTATATGAAAATGGGCTAATGTCTAATTTAAAAAATTCAGCCACTTTCATCCATCAAATGAATTGGTTAAGCAAAAGGTACTTATCCTGATGGTCTCATAGTTGGATGTGGGTTTCTTTCTTTTCTCCTTAGGGGATGGGCCTAAGGTTTTTGTTGCACAGATTTACATATATTTGAGCATGGCTGGTATATACCCAAAACATTTATTGAAACTCCCATTTTTGTCATGTCACTCACTTAAATTAGATGCTGAACTCTGAGGTATACCTTGTTCTTCTGTATCTTTTGCTGTTTTCTACTGGTATTTTGTGTGGTGAAGCTTTTAAGAAGTTTAATATCACAATGTTGTGTAACGGTAAGGTGGTTCTTTTTTATGGTTGTGAAATACTATATGGCAGTAATCAATGCCAATAACATGAATTCCACATACGGACGCACTTGCTAATTAACCAACCTAGTTTATTTTTACAATGATGGTGATTTTGATATAGCATACCTGACATGAAATTGGCTTTATAATTGTCCACAAAATGCTCAATATTTTTGTAGAAATATAATTGCAAATTATAGTTTGTCTCTTTTTTTGCTTTGCTTCTAACATTAGAAGTTACCGCATGGTTAAATATTATATTGCATGTTCTTACTGATATCTTTTAGCGGCAAAATTTGACATTTCATGTGTGTAGATGTGCTGTCCTTTTGTTTGAGTCTGAAATGTGATGTAAACGATGACGCTTGTAACATCATTTTGCTGGAGCTGAATGTTTGCAGGGTGAGCTGCTGAGAGTGGGACATATCTTTGAGCAAACTCTTGAGAATTGTGGATTTGTTCCTCCAATTATAGCTGATAACGTTGCATACTGAGTTCAAATGATTATTCTACTTTTGATAATCCATAAATCATTTGGTTGATTTCATGACAAAGCAGTGGCTGCAACAGATTTTTCCAAGGCAAGCAGTTTATGCTGGTGAACTTCAAATTATAACTTTTGAGGAAGAATTGGTTCTGACACAATACTTTCCAAATGTTTCAGTCACATGACTGGAAATGGGTTGAGTACTTGAAATTGAATAACGGAAAAATTGAATTGGATATGGTAATTGTCCAGAACATTCTGAAAAGTTTTTCACGGGAGGAGGCACTACCAAAGGTTAGCAATGTCAGTATCTGGCAAGCAGTATTTCATTTAATGTTTTAGCTAGATTCTTGTGAATTTAATGATAAAGTGTATAGGGGTGCGATGCCTTGTGCTCTTACCAAACAATTTGGCCTTTTAATGTGCTGGTGAAGACGTATTAATTCATTAAGTGCCAATTCTTTATAATAATAAGTGAGTTTCGTTGAATTTGTTGTTCCTTTTATGCTTGCCTACTTGGATATCATGCCATGAAAAATAGGCTGCTAAGCATTTTCACGTTAAAATGTGCTTCTGGCTGCATGTCATTTTCGCCAACTCCAAAAGGGTTGTTATTGTCACAGTATTCAGGGTTTGATTATTTCTATATTTGATTGAGACTTAAACCATTAATTGGATAATTATCTAACGAATTATTTACTTCATTCCTAGACCATTTACTGTGCCTTGAAATGTTTTATAGATTTGATAAGTTATAAGATATAATTAAACTACTTAGATAGTTATATGGGGGAGAGTACCTTTTTTTTTTAGTTTACTCTTGTTTAACAAGTAGATAATTAATCATTTATAATTAAGTAATTGGATAATTATTCAAAAAATAATAGGTTATGGAATTCTGAGTCCTTAATTTTATTTAATATTTTAAGTTAATCTTTTAAATGTGAAACATTTTGATATGGATCCTAAATGTCAAATGTCTCAATTTTTAATGAATTTCTTTGACAAATTAAATTTTAGTAATTATGCTTATTAGGATTCACAAGTCCTTTATGTGTGCCAACGCTTTGTTCATGTGTCTTTCTTTAAACCATCCAAATCTAATAAGCAAACATAGATTTTCTAAAATGCCTCACATCACTCATTCTTTGAGTTGAGAGAAAATTAAGGCATAAAAGTCAAGAGTAAGAGGAGGAAGTGGAGAGAACGAATTGGACGGAGAGCTGGAATCCCCATTTTGCTCCTGAGCTTATATTAAATGCTGGCTATATCATTTGCTAGATTTCGCTTGTGAATTTAGGCGAAATTCTGGGTTCATCATACTATTCTGGTTTGTATGATGAATTTGAATACAATCTGGAACTTTGTCTCTTGGCTTTATACAAAATTGATTAAATGCTGAACATGCCTTCTGTTTTGGATCTATTAAAGATTTTAGATCAAATATGGAAATCACAGCAAATGATACATACAAAATTCAATTCATTTGTGGAGGAACAAACTAATAGCTTATCTCTTCCTCTCAATCATGCCCTTAGGCTACATTTGGTAGAGTAGGAAGTTTTTAAGGGAAAGGTGGAATAAAAATAAAAATAGAATGGAATCTTATAACTTAAAATCATATTAGGTATGACATAGAAAATAAAATAAAAATATTTTTTTATTTTGATAATTGGTAAAGTGGAAATAGTATAAGAATAGAAATGAAAAATAAAAAATGACTAAAACGCCCTTAGTGCCAAATATATATATATATAAGATACTGCCAATGTGATTGGAAAGCAGCAATCATGCTTTCTGAGACCAAAAGGAGCCCTAACAGAGTGTTACATGCGCTCCTAACAAATGCAACTTTTTTATTGGTTCCCTTCTACTATGGGCGATGAGCAGAGAAGTGATGGGGGAGCTGGTGAGAACTCCAACGATGCATCCACCATGAACATGGATTGGACTTAGGCATAAAGTAGCTAAATTAGAGGGGCTTGTGGAGGGAATGGAAATTGTACAACTCAAGCATAGATTAGCTAAATAGAGGGGTTTGTGAGGGTGTTGATGGTGGTAGTTGGATTTTGTGTAATAATGTTTGGTTGTATGTTCAAGCGTTGTGGGTACTATGTACAGCTTGTAGTGTGTAATTGTTAATTAGGTAATTAAACTTTGTTGCCCATTGGGGTCTATTCCTGTTGTGTTTTTTCTGCTTTGGCAAATTGAGAAGGATTTCCACGAACTAAAGAAGGATTCATGTTTATAGTAATGTTGACCATGTGAAGCAGGATGTGATTCATGCAGGTAGAACCATTTAGATTATGACAGAATGTCATTCATCCTTAGTTCCTCTTTGCCAACTGTATTCATTAGATCTTGCTTCTGTGTGATCAGATGCTTTTCACGTCCATAAACACAGTGGAATTTAGTTGTTGTAGTTTCGAAAAGGATATTTTCTTTTCCTCTTTTGGACTTGTGTTGTAAACAGATTGTTGAATCTAGCTGATGAGAAACTGACTCAAAGTGCTGCTTCTATTTCTGTTTCATATCATAATGATGTTGGCTTTGGTCCTCTCATTTAATGACCTTCGGTTTTAAAATATGGTAGTCATCAATTTTTTAATGGTCGAAGGTTTCCACTGCAGATTGCAAACAAAATGCCCAGGATATTAAGTTCCGAAACAGGGATTTAAACGAACAAACTAGCGTTTATATCTGTGTCTATAAAAAAAGTTGATGAAAAACGAACTTTTCTACCTTTATAAAATAATGCTAAGCATTTTCTTCAAATAAACATAGCTTGAGTTATACACTTGTTAGCAATCAGAAGCATGGTGCCACCATGATCAGGGTACTGCTTCTAACTTCTGAAAGAGGGAATTGAGAAACTAGCGAAGTAGAATCATCACTGTCAATTGGCTGTCAACTAATAAAAAGTGACTCAGAATAAATAGCTGGTCAGAATTAGATTAAAAGGATGTTTGGTTGCATCTGGAATTCCCAGAATATCATTCTCTTAAAACTACTAATTAGAATTTCCTTTTTATATGAAAATGTCGGTATTGGTTTCATTCTACAACCAATGAAGGAATGATAACAATTATTTTCAATTTAAAAAGAAATAAACAGATAAGAGAAAGGAAATGGATAACAATTACTCTGTCAAGCAGTTTGAAAGTTGAAACTTAAGAAAATGAAAAACGTAATATTTAACCATGCTAGAACAGTGTGTTTTAACAATATGAAGAAACTTGAAACAATCACATCTAAGGAAACAGGGTTTTATTTTTAACCATAACATAATATCACCAGATGACAGGCTGACTCAGATCCTTATTGGTGTTTTGCTTCACCTAGAGACACTAGAATCAATTATGTATAAATAAGACACTTGGAGAACTTTTCTCTCAATTATCTAATGCTTAAATTGGCCAAAATAACAAGAGATGAGGATAGTAAATATAATTTCATGCCTCTTACATTACAGCAATCTAGTTGAAACCTTCATTTTGGCGAACTAAAACTTTAGTTCTGTACAATCTATCGTTGGCCTGCACCTGCAAGTACTAATATGCCCATGGGTGCCCACAATAGATAGGCACAGCAAAAGCAGTAGATACACCTCAGAAGTATATTAGCAATTAGTTCAATGGTGCGTGACATTATATAGAGTTAACATCCAAACATCATTCCAATGTAGTGAACCTGGCCAAACAAGTGCACAATATATACATGCCCAAAAGAGTGCACTATTTTTTCCAGGTGGACATAATATACACAAAATAAAAGCTTGCCCCATTTTAGCTTGGTGCACATAATATAGACATCCAAAAGAGTCAACCATTGTAGCTTAGTGAACATAATATCCACAGCACCTACCAAACCTACACATCAAAAACAGCAGCTGGATGTCCCATAGTCAGTACAAGTCT
Source organism: Erythrophleum ivorense (assembly GCA_026724425.1). NCBI lineage: Eukaryota > Viridiplantae > Streptophyta > Magnoliopsida > Fabales > Fabaceae > Erythrophleum > Erythrophleum ivorense. The sequence goes on along the minus strand of JAIUCV010000034.1, from coordinate 2,378,637 downwards.
ATCTTATAATTTGTCTAATCCAAGCGGCCATCCAAGCATCTGGTATGGTGGGGAAGCAAAGCATCAACCTATTGTTAGTAGATATCTTAATATGAGCAGCGTATATCTCATCCTTCGTCAGGCCATCAACTTTCGGCAAATCGGCGTAGAGTTCCACTGCCTTTTCATCCATGTCTGTGTCACGTGCCAATCTATCAACACAGCTGCATAACTTGTCAGTCGCTACCAGCAGGCTATGGTTCATGTTAGAAGCCACCCTAGTCAGCGTCTCCACTAATGACTCCTCACGGTCACGGCTGATTCTTCTTTTACGCGATGCAGATGATGCTTCAGTTGCATTATTTGCTGGCATTTCAGAATATGCCATATCTGGGTCAATGTACGACCTGTTTCTAATGCGCCGCCTATGAAGAGCTACAGAGATACACATGGTAAGAAAACATTTACGGACAGCGACAACAACATGCAGCCACCAAACCAAGAGACAAACTATCATTTCTCTTCTCAAGTGATCCATAACTGTCGAAAGACAAAATCATTACGTTAATGCCTTCTCTTCCCAAAAATAATGACAATATCATACCGTATCCAGAATTGGAAGAAAAATTCAATGAGCACATTCATAATTGAATTCTCTCTGATCTGGATATAAGGTGAAAAGCAGTCTCCTTATATCTCAAGCACAATGTCCATCTCATGACAGAACAAGAACATGTAAGTTTGTGGCTTTCGAATTTGGATGACATGTCTTGCTAAATCTGGATGAAAAAGACCTAAATCTTGATGAAATATAAGATAAATATACTGGAAGGGGTACTCTAGAATTGATGTGATCATTAATATAGACTAATGAATTGTCTAAGTGGCATCTTGGATGATGCTATTAACAGAAATTGGACAAAATGAGCTAAATCTTAAAAAGACTGGTTCAAGGAAGTATCTTTTTAGTTTAAAAAATTCATGTGTGTTTGCAAATGATCCAAAATCATGTAATCACCCGTAAAAAGAAAGCAGATGATTTTTTATTTTTATTTTTATTTTTATTTTTTGCCATTTGAGAATGTAGCCCTCCCATGAATGTTTTTATATCACTCAATATCATCTCAATGGTTAGGACTTAGGACAAGTAAAGTGAATTTGGAATTTTCTTTGGATCCTCCTTTTTTGTTTTTGATCTTTTTTTATCTGTATTATTGTATACATGCTTGGGAATTCAGACTTTATGTGAAAACCATAATATGTAACCTGGTTCAGGTCCTCTAACTCTCCCTTCCATATAAAGTAAATAAAGCATGGGTTATTATGATTTATGAGCTGTAAACAGTAAGATCTCTTGTATACACGAATCACAATATTTAAAGTGTCGTCTTAACAAAAATCAATAAAATGTTACGATTTATACATAAGGATGAGGATTATATTCTTTGAATCAATCAAGAAGTTTTAACATAAAGAAAGTTTATTTACTTAGTTTAGATTTGTGAGTTGTGCCCACATGTAACTATAAAATCTGATGCTAGACAGATGTGAGGAAATTCGCTATTAAATTTTATCGGGAGAGGCTTTAGTTTCCGATCAAATCTAAAGATATCTTTAACTATAATACCAAAATTTTTAAAAAAAGACATCTTATTGGGGGTAACCAATAACAACAAAAATCCATCTGAAGATTTACCTGAAAATACTGAGGATGGTAAATTGTATTCAAGCTAGAACCAGGAATCACAAAGGAGATGCAAAAGTAAACACATTTTAGTAATAAAGCAAAACACCAGAGAAACAAGTTTTCTAACGGTAATATACACACTGAATAGCAGATTCTCGCCAAGCCATAAATCCAAAATGGATAAAGCGAATGCAAAATGAAAATCAAGATGGACGATCTGCTCGGAGGCAAAAAGCCCCTTTTACATATCCCTTGCCATTTATCAAACCTGCGACCCATCCCCAGCAAAGCAGAGAGAATGAGGAACAGAAATCGAATAATACCTGTATCAGCTACGATGGACGATCTGCTTCGACGGCTTTGCGTGTGAAAGGATATGGCATGGGGCACGAACAGCGACGGAGTTACTTGTACTTGAGGGAGGGAGGTTTCCCGCCATGTCTAAAACTTGAAGTATATATTAAATTTTGATACTATACTTTTATTATATAAAATTTTAAGTCAGATATAATTTTTTAAAAAAATTACTTGATATTTTAATCTTAACCTAATAAATTTTTGCACATATATTATATATATAATTTTATAAAAAATTTATTAATATTCTTTTTTCTTTTTCTTTAAAATATTCTTCTTTATTTTGATAAGTAAAATTTTGTAAAACAAATCGATAATTAAACTAATAAAAGTAGTAATTTATAACTTATTCATTTGACTATAGTTAAATTAAGGTTAAATAATTAATAATTAAATATATTTTTAAAATTTTATCTATTAAAATTTTAAAATAATAAATAAATATTATTAAATTTTAAATTATTAATTCAATATTTATTAAAATTTTTGAGAAGTTATATTTTAATTGAAAAATAAAAACTAACCATAATTAAAATTTAAGAGTATTTAATATTAAAATTATATAATTTTTAAATTATATAAAGATTTCAATTATTATTAAAAAACCAAAAGACAAAGGGAAAATAAATGATTAATTTTGACCAAACATCTGAATATCTAAAAAAAATGCTACTAAAAAATAGATATGATAGAGAGCAAGTATCGGAAATAACTAATTATATGCCTTTTATTATTCTTATACTCTTTTTCTTTAAATTTATCTTTGTTTCAACTTTTTTTGTCTCCTATTACCTTTTATTTTTTATTTTTTATATCTGTCCAAAAAATGAACTAAATGAAAGAATCTTTTACAAAAAAAAAAAAAAAACAATGACTAGTTTAACCAATTTGACCAATTTTTTTATATGTTGGTTTTATAGGTAAACTAAACTGAGTCAAGGACTAATTTACTAATTTTTTTATTAGATTTACCAGTCTAATTTGATCAGAAGGATAGACAAGGTAATTCAAGTGAAAAACTATCTCTCTCTTCTCATTTCTTTTTATTTTTCCTTAAAGCTAACCAACAGTTGCATAAAATATATTATATCTTGCAGTTCGCTATTCTTCCCGTGTTTCATGCTTTTGACTTTACTTCTTCTTTAATTTAACTTCAAATTTTCAATAGTTTGCCTCTTATGTTACTTACACTTTTTTAAAATTTCATTAAATTACAAAACATTTTCTAAAGTTAAAAAGGTAAAAATCATTAATTTTTCAATCAAAATATACAAAAAGACAATTGATCAAAGGTCAGATACTATATATATATATTTTTTTATTAAATTATTAAGATTCTCTTTTTTATTTATTTATTTTTAATGTTGCACCATTTAATGTTAATATTGTAAATTTTAATTCATTCTTTAAACTATATTTTTTTAATGTCTAATTGTGAATTTATAATGTTTTTACATATTTTTAATTATAATCCTTATTATATTAAAATATAATTTGTAACACAATAATATCTTAACCTCAAGTAATCTCTCTCTTGACTTGATTTTATATGATTTCCAATGAAAATGACTAAAACCGTAGTATGTTGATACTTTAAATTGGGGTTTAACTAGTCATATTTTGTCCCGTGGGTCCCGTGAACCCATCATTCACATTCTCTACTCAAACACCATTTATACAACTTGTACATAGCCTCAAACAACCCATAAATCACAGATATAAAGCCAAAAACCAAGAAAATACAATTTCTCAAATGGGCCTAAAAGTCATATTTTTTGCTTTAATTTTAAAAAATCATAACTAATTCTATAAAAATGGAAATCAAGCAAAATATAACTTTCTGGAAAGCTCTAAGTGTTAACTTTACACTAAAAATACTTTCCAACCACAATCTTAGCATTTGGATCATGTTTGATATCGAAAAAGAGACAGAGGTCCGGCTGTCCCTGGTGCTGATACAGCTTGCTGTCATACATTTCGAAAATCCATAACTAATTTCACAAAAAATATAATATGGCCAAACTATACCAATTTGGAAAGCTACAGATATTAACTAGAGGAAAAAAATAAGTTCAGATCATTTCAGTAACCCTTGGATCTCGAAAACTGGTGGAACAGTAACAAAGGTCGGATGGCTTTCCTGATATTGACACAAAATTTCAGAAAGTTCTTTCTCCCTCTACAGACCTCCGATTGAGGTGCTTCTAGTTGGTATAGGTCACTATAGATATCTAGTTTATACCCATAAAATTTCATGACAATCGAACACCATTTGGTCCATGAATGACATATATTTATTTTTGGACCTAGTTACACAGTACAATAATCAAAACTAAAAAATTCTCCAATTTCAACAATTCACCAAATATTCCTTAAACCTCCAAATATTACCCACTTTAGCTTCCCAATAAGCTCTCAATAGGCTCTAGAGGCATGCCAAATTTCATATCAAGAAGAGCTCATTTAGTCATATCTTAATAGAGCTCACAAATTTGGTAATTTTGGTACCCAAAATGGTTCAAAGTGGGTCCAAATGGCCTCCCACATATTATAGCACATCTTAGGCAAGTTTTAAAGTATAAACATAGCATATATGAAATACCTAAGTGGTCCAAATCATCATACATCTCAAACTCACTATGCTACGGGCCAAAATGCACTATTGCATACCATCCACAAAATGGTCAAATCTCACATTTTCATTTCTTTGACTCTCTACATAGTTCATACATCATTTACATATGCTTTTACACTTGCTTAAGAATTTACATCTCAAAAGAATATGTATACATAAGCACTTTAACCTTCCTATACATCAAACTATGTGTGAGTGTGCAAAAGTGGTAATACAAAGGCATTTTATGCCTCGTGGCTTCCACTCTGAGGCTCTTGAGCTCCACTTGGACCATATGAGATGAGAGAGGGAAGGAGGTGAGATTCATGGAATCTCAATAACTCATGCACTCATTTAAGGAAGCAATCAAGGCATATAAACAAGTCAAAGCATGCAAACCATCCACAATTACACAACATATGATTTTCATGCCATGAATTTCATATCAATGCCAAGTTCTAGGAACTTTTGGTCTATCCTCACCCGAGTTTTGGGACTTTCGAATTGGCCTCACTTTTGGTTTAGGGACTTTTGTCACTACCTCACCCGAGCGATTTTCACAATCCATATTATAAATATATTGGTACCAATGCATCAAGGCAACATCAAATGGCATAGCTCACAATACAAACATATACACAAGCATACAATAACTATTACATATCCAAGAATGCAACCAAAAAAAGTGGAGAGCTACCTTATAAGCCAACACAAGTATTCCCTTTCAATTTCTCTTCTTCCTTCTTAATTTCATAATCACAACTAGATGGATGTGAGTCTCTTAAGCCTAGACATAATAAAGAGTATGGAGTTACTCTCTTATAACTCAAATAAACACTTATAAGTTAGGGGGCTCTTTATCAAGGCAAACCCCATTACATATGTAAGAAATTAGGGATTCTCTCTCTAGAATTCTATTAACTCTCATTCCTCTTTCAAGCTCTCAAGAAAAGAAAGCAAAGCAAAAAAGAAGAAGTGAAGATACATGAGTTCTAGCCTTCTTCAAGAGTAATTTTTCACTTTCCCTATTCTGAACCAAACCCAAAACATAGTTAATTCAACATCTAAAACTATAACAAGAGAGGGCAAAGAGAGAAGAACAAATTTCGAGAAAGAAAAGTTATGGAAATCTCAAACTTGCTTACCTTTTGCCTGTTCTTCCTTCCTTTTCTTGGTCTCTCTCTCTCTCCACAATCCTTTTTTATCTTTTAGTTAAAACTTAGGTCGGTTAAAAAGAAAAGGAATGAATTGGGATGCTTTAAAAAGTCAAATTTTCCTTTTTTCACGCTTTTCCTAACTAACCATCGCTATAGCGTAGCATAACCCTCGCTACGGCGAGCACGTATTAGTCTCAGACCCCTGTTTTCTCTACGGCATGCGCTACAGCGAGCAGCTCATTAGTTTTTGTATGGGATGCCCGCACTCGCTATAGCTAGAAGCATTTTTGCTATAACGAAAAGGTACATTCGCTATAATTAAGTCATTTCTTGCTATAGCTAGTAGACTTAAAAAATTTTAAGATTTTAAAAATTTTTAACTTCTTTTTTTTTTCTTTTCTTTTTTCCAGTTGTTACATAATTTATGATAAGTATATTTGTAAATTTTTTAGATTTTGAATAGAAAATATATTTCTTCTCTATTTTCAAAATATAAACAGGCCTATCTTAAAATAAAAATGTATTTTATACTTTAATTTAATTTTAAAATTTTTATTAAAATACTCTATTAACTTAGATATTTATTTTTTTAAAAATTAAATAGATGGTATTTTGATCAAAATATTTAAAATTAAATTAAAATATAAGATAATTTTTTGTTTTAAAAAAATGTTATATATATTTTAAAAATATAAAAGAGATATATACAAAACTGAATGAAATTTGTATAATTTACAGTAAATATAACGTATGTTCAGTTTTCCCTTTGACTACCGACTACTGTTTAAACAGATTCAACTACTGTAGACGTACTATGAGGCCAAAAGGAAAACTATTATAAAGTTAGTGTGACCTCATAATTATATTACTAGACTAATAAAAACTTATAACATTTTAACAGTATTTATTAATAAAAAGATTAACTTTGAAAACTCTCTGAACGATTTTTATTCAGAAAAATATAGTCATAATTTTTATGAAATAAATAATCATATTCATATCTACAGGGAACAATAATGTTTTTAATTCTTTGTAAATATTTTAAGTTTTTAATAACTTATAATATCTCTTCTATATTGTTATTGATATCTTATATATTAATTATTAATTTAACTAATACAAAAATAAAAAGTAAATTTAAAGATTTCTTCTTCTTTTTTTTTGCCTAAAAGATTTATAATTTTTTTGATAAAAGAAATACGGTGCACTTGTTTTGCGATAGTTCTAAGTTGTATCGTACTACGTAATTTCGGAACGGAACAGTGAAGTTCTCCCACGCGCGGGATTGCTACGGTAGTTATAAATCGCGCCACCAAACCCTTTTTATTGGGATGACCGCACCTTGCCATATCGATATATGAAAAATCAAAGGGAGCGCGTGAAACCCACGCTCCGAGTCCTCTGGTAGGACTTTCTCTTCCGCCGTTCATCGTTCGCTGATACAGCTTCTGATCGATTTCGCTGAGGTTGTTGTTCCTTGAATCTGATCTACGTTTGATCATATTATATCAATTCCAATCTAATCTGTAAGTGTAACGATTAATTTAATTTCTTGTTAATCGATCTTGCTCCTCCTAATCTGATCACTGTTTTCCTGAATAATTCTTGGTGCATGATCTAATTTGATTGATTTCGTTTTTCATCATCAGTTTTTTTTTGGATGAAATTTCTTCAATTTTCCCTTTAGTAAATTCTATTTGGGGTTTCTGGGAATTTTGGATTACTGTTATTTCCATGATTGATAGCTGAGACTTCTGCTGAAGATCGGAAAAGTCCTCATTCATCTCCTGTTACTTATATCAAAGAACCAAATTGATGGCCTTGGTTTTCTTAGCTGTTTTAGAAATCAAAGAAAATTTTGTTCTGAAAAGAATAACATCTAGCTCGACTTTCAGAGGCGAAATTGTGTGAGTTTGACTTTTAGTTGGTTTGAAAGTAATGGATAATTGGATTTTTATGAAACTTTTGTCTTTTGCTTTCTTGTTCAGCGTTAGTACGAGGGGAAGAGATCAAGGAACATGTTTCAGCGTAAGAAGGTGCCATCACTGGTTGATCTTTGTGTTCAGACAACAATCGATAATGTGAGGTACTTAGGAAATGTTGGTGAAACTGATGCGCATCTGCTCGAGCGAATATTGCCGCACTGCACACTTGACCAATTGATGCATGTGGAGAAGTCAACTGAAGTAAGAAAGACTTTGTGTTATTATATATAAGAATTCTAATTATGCCTGATAATTGCAAGGAAGAGACCTGAGTCCTGTAACTGATCTGCTTTTGCAGGGAAGAGACCTGAGTCCTGTAACTGATAAGTTGTGGAAGAGATTTTTTGAAAAGCAGTTTGGTACAAATTGCACTAATCTAGTAGTTAAGAGGCTGAGAGATAAGAAAGCGTCATACAAATGGATACAGTTGTACGAGGTGGGGTTTCTTGGGGTTTATAATTTTTGTGTTTCATTTTTCTGACTAAGTTATACTATGTATTTGATTATTGAAAGGGCTTTATTGAATGTGACTTTTTTGCTTAAGAACACCAATTGTCAGCTGTGCTAAGTAGGTAACATCTTTGCAGGCAAAAGTAAAGGAAGTGGCTGAGGCTGAGAATCAAGCGGTTGCTCGAATTAAGCAACGATACAAGAAAATAGATGACCGTATGACCCTAAACAGTTTTCTGTTTTCTTTTGATGCCTAGTTTAAGGACGATATATTCCTTTCTATCCTTATAAATTAATTTCTAGCGAAATACTTTGGTATCCTTGGTAAACCAGTATTTGACTTTCGATGAATATGGATGTTGAATCCAATGGTCAATATGTTTTGGTACATTATGGGTACCATAGAATTCTCCTTAATTTGATTAGCATTCTAAACAGCATAGAGCGGCATGCCAATTCTTTTGTAGTTATTTGTTTACTGATTACTTGGCTGAATACTTACCAGTAGTGGGCTTATATAGGCAAACAGAGTAGGCAAGTAAGGCTATGCACCAAAGTTCCGCCTTCAAGTAAAAGAAAATTTTGGGGCGGTAAGTCACTAAGTCTTCGGTTTCCTTATGTCAGTTCCCTTCTATTTCACTAGTGTGTTATTGTCATCTGCTTTAAATATTTGATCAGCGTTGCAGTTTTTATAGGTTGTTTAATCTGAGATTTTGTTGTAGATGGAGGATCTAGCTGTAATGTATCACATTTGAAGAGCAACATAATGAAGAAGTCAAAGATAGAATATCTAAAGAGGTAATTTACTTGTTGTATGATGATCTGATGCTTCCAACTTCCAAGAATGTCAGATAAGAGAATGATTGCAAGCTGCCAATTAACAGGAGCTTAGGCATAGTAAAAAGAGAGTGAAGTAAGTTGGCGAAATGTAGAGTTCACCTTGTTGGATTGAATATGAGTTCTCAAGATATTATATCTGACACTGAGAAGTAAAACCCTGCAAATTGTATGGGGATAAGCTCTATATGGAAACATTGCATTATCTCTTACTATAAAATGCGAATTCCCTGGACTCCTTTGCATTATCTAATGAGTTTTATCTTCTTCTCCTTCTTCTTTCTTTTCTTTATTTTTTTTTTTTGGTTGATCTGAGACCCTTGGCATATGGAAGCTGCTTAAGCCCCAACTAATCCGAGTCAAGCTGGCTGGACTTACTATGGGGGCCAAAGCTCTCCCAGTGCTTGTTTTCTCCATTCACAAGGCTCGAACCGGAGACCTTGCTTAAGGGAACCGAGCTCCTAGCCGCTCAAACCAACAGGCGTTGGTAATGAGATGTATCTTTGTTGCAAAAAGTTGCAATCTTATGGAATTTAAAATCAGATTGGAGATATTTGCTTAGAATTCCACAAAATGCCACATGAAAACTGTTATTCTACAACCCTCATTTAATAATTTCATTATAATAATATGTTTTAACATATTAAAGATATTCAAAATTCAAACTCAGTCCATAATGAAGCATGCTTAGTGTTCTGTCTGATAGAAAATGTGTTCTAATATTGCATCTCGAAACTTGTATTCTCTACTGAATATTGACTTCCAAGTTTTTCTAAATTTCTTACAGTCCTGAGGTGAAAAATCTTGCAGCAATGAAGAAAAACTCTATCCAAAGGAGTCATAGGTATATATGACATCATGTTTTTTTGGGCAGAGCGTGAGGTTTTACTTTAATTCTTATTTAGATTTTAGAACAGTGGGCTTGCTTGATCTCATAAGATTGAATTTTGTGTAACCTTACTTGCAATTTTCAATTGTCTATAAATATACTTAACGGTAGCACAAAAGTTGGTTTGTTATTCTGAAGAAATTCTTTTCTCTTTTGCTCTCTCTTCCTTTCCTTTTCTCTCTCTGTTCTACTCAACAATCCTCATGCCATTGCTCCATGTCCTGCAGTTCATCAAGCGTCATCAAGAGAGGAGGCATTTCTGGAAATGGTTCAACATCAAGACGCCCAATTCTATAAATGGATACATCAGGAGTAGACTTTGTGAATCATGGTCCTGCAGGGAAGATAGCAATGCTGTGTATCATAATTTGCTTTAAAATTGCAACTGTAGTTCTAGTTACCTCCATTTCTAGGAAAACTCGGCCTCATTTTCTGAGCCAATTAATTTTAAATTTCTTTGCTGATATTTATATTTTCTGTGTAGAAGCATGTTCTATGACTTTATTAATCGGTTTATTTCCATATAAAAGTCAAATTATCATTCATATCTTGTGCTCATTATGAAGCTGCAGCCTTGAGGAGTCTTTCGGTTTGTTATCCAAGTCTTAATATGAATGAGATGGAGGGAAGCACACATTACCCAATTTATCCTAAAATTTACCGGTTTCAGCTGTTTAATTGTCCTTCTCAGCCTTGATTTTTAATTTGTAAACGGTTTTATCATCTCAGTGAAATTTCCTCTATCCTTTGAACTAGAGCATTCATCATTATCTCTAATTACACAGCTTCAGAAGTTAACCACCAAATGCAATCCATGTATCTAAACTCTGATTTGGTTATCCTTAATATCTTTTGATGCTTGCCTTTCAAGAAGCCCAACAATATTTTGTGATTGCTTCATTGAGTCATCACAAGATTCTACATGATAGGATGAACTTGGATATTTCCCTGATGATTCAGAAGAGACAATTTTCTTTATTGTCTTCTTTTCATCCAAATTATTCACAAAAGGCTGAAAGTGACAACGATGCTCTTGGTAAATTAAAAAAAAAAAGGATAGGCTCATCCAAAATGTGTTGAATTATTTGATTTTATGCAATAGACCAGTTAGATCTTCATAATTTCCAAGTTTTCTTTTAAATATTCAGTTGATGGGGTAAGGTACTTTCTCTTCTCTTAATAGATAGTTTAATTACTTAGCTCTCCTTTCTATTATAAGAATTCAGTTAAATCTTTTGTTAAATCAAGAGATATGTTTCAATTAAATTCGTTTTGAAGGGAGAAAATGTCTTTTCACTATATACACAACTAGTTTGAATCTAATTATCACTAATCTTATAATCCAACAACAAGTATGAAAATCAACTTTTAAATATTCTGTATTGCCATATTTTGTAAAATATACTTTAATAAAAAATATATGGTATGGATAGTTTGTGTTACATAGTAAACTCCATAGGTAAAATAAAGGCTAAGTGAATGTCAGCGCATTTTATTTATCCAACCACCCAACTAGCAATACAAAATTCAAATGGAATACGTCAGTTATGGGTTTCTTAAACTATGATCATCTATGAGCTATCCATTGGTAATTTTAATAAAACAAAGGACTTAAATGTTAAAATGTAAGGGCGTGTGGACTGCCTGCAGATACTAATCCTAGTTGAAGGCTGCAACTCACTTGCATCTTTTTCCACTAGGTACTGATCTGCCATGTACATTTTTTGAGCAGATACATGCTCCTAAAAGAAAACCCCTTCGCAACATCCTGATTACAGCAATTTAGGTTTAAAAGAAGAAAAACTTTAAGTAGACTCGGATTTGTAGATCAAACAGATCGAGCCAATCATGAAAAACATATAATTATGTTAGATACACTTTTTAATAAGACTCACTTCTGACATGTTTACTTGTTGGTTTGATTAGTTTGCTCAATAATTTTTATATAGATGGGGTCATCCTTAGAAAACAGAATTATCTTCTCATTGAGCTTTCTATATATTTACACATGAACTATAAGCAATGTCACTCATAGATCCAAGTTTAAGCCTATATCCCAGATCCAACAAGTCGCCGCCTCGAGGCATTTGATATGGCCACCTCACCGAGCTTGTCAGCATTACTTGATGCAGTCCATTCATTGATTGGTGTATAATGCCTCAACCATTCTCCAATATAAACCTGAAACATAAAATAGATTTGATAAAATCAAGGAACAGAAATGCAAGCAGAAAAGCGGGACATCATATGTTAGGTATTGTCTGGTGGAATGGAATAATTGATTATCTTGTGCAAATTGAAATTGTTCCATCTTCATTAATCAGCTTTTCCCAAAAAACCAGCCCTACCTGTAATATATTCCCATCAATGTGCTTTTTTAAGGGCATTATGGTGGATATGAATTCATCTAAACATATTTATGAAAAGACAAAACTTAGATAAAGTATTTTAGGCGTTTGATATTAGATTCTTTAATAAAAAGATTATATGTGAACTTCTTTGCCAACTACACAGCGCATTTTTTCACCTAACAATCATGCCAACATATTGTGGTGCTCAAGCATTATAGGGAAAAGATGAAGCTGTGGATTGATTGATCATCAACACATGGTTGTAAGTTGTAGCATATTATGGGTTGATCATCATCGAGAATTTGTAATATTTACTAAATACACCCCATGGTTGTAAGATGCTGCTACTCTGTCATCTTTCACATTCCATACTAAAACAGCCATGAACATAGTAGCTCATGAAACCAAAGTTTTAGATCCCATCCACAGCCAATTGTCAAAATAAAAATACCTGTGACCTTTGCCTTAATCGGATTTAAATTTTAAAAGAATAATAAAGAAAGGAAATAACCTGTTGAGGTCTCATAATCTTTGTATCAAGATCATCCAGGGACTCTCACCAATGTGCCAAGTATCCAGCCATTCGAGGGACTGCAAATAAAACTGTGACATACTCAGGTGGAAATCCCATGGCCCTGATTAATTGAAATCATCATCCCAAACTTTGTTATATATGATGGGACATGTTCGTCATCCCTAGATACAGTTGCAGGATCTAATGATAAGTTATCTATAAATTGTTGAGTGTGAAAATAAAAAGAGTATTTCAAAAAGGCTAAATCCCACATTGTTTAAATTAAGAGAGTTTTGAGTGTATATACATATATATATATTAAAATATATTATTGGGCTAATAAAAATATTAAGGAAAGAAATGGATTCGCATGTACAAGAGCATATTAAATTAGGCTTAACTTAATTGAAATCTATCGATTTCTCCTCTTCTTGCACATGAAATAATATGCAATAATAAAATTTTTGCATGAATTTTAAAATCAGCATCCAGTGACATGAAAATTCATAAGATTGTGCAACTTTCTCTATGGCAACTGCGATCTGCACAATCAAATAATTGCATCTAGAACATTAAATGTTAAAACAACATTTATTAAACTGAATCCACGTTTAATGAAGCAGCAGGACTTTTCCTAGTTAGATGATAATTGTAGTGGTGTTAGAAACCTTATGTCATGCTTTAACTCTGAGAAAGAAATCTCAATTTAAATATGACTTCAAATGAATATATATGTAGACATGCCAGTTGCCACACCCACAAATCCTTTAAGCAAATGTCTCAAAATACGTCTCGTCCACCTCTAACTTGTTTCTCCTTGTAACATTCCTAATATCCTACAACAATCATTCTATTTGATCATTGTACGCCATTCAATTTTCACATACGTGTGGGTATGCTGGGAAAGGAATTATATACATATACAATTATACATATAGAATTTGCACAATAGTGAAATAAAAATTAAAGAAAACACATAGCATTTCAGGAAAATAACGTGCAGCAGAATTCAAAATGTATTTGTTTGTTGTTGTGTTCTTATATAACCCCTGACCCTAGGCCTCATGACCAGCATGATTATCCAGCTTCATGAATACATAATAGACAGGAACTACAAAACGGATAAATACCTCAATAAGAGGATCCCGGACAACTATGGGAAAAACTTCCTCTGCCAGTCTTCGATATACTTTTTTAAATTAAAAAAAATTTAATGAAAGGTATTTTGATGAAAAAAATTTAAAGTTAGATTAAAGTATATGATAATTTTCTTATTTCTGAAAAAGTTTGTTTATATTTTAAAAATAGAGGAAAAATCTATATAATTTTAACAAAATTTATTGAAAATCTATATAATTTACTCAATTTTATAATTTCAATTTATTAGAGACAATTTCAAGTTTTTCAAGACTATTGTGTATTTTTACCAGTTACTTATCAGATAATAATAAACATATAAAATATTTTAATAAAATTCTTTTTTACAATAAATTTAAAGAAAACTACTTGCATGGATTAAACCTTAATTTTAAGCACCTTATTACATTATAAAAAACTATCCTTAATATCAAAAAGAAGAGAGACCATAAATGAATATACAAAAATGATAACAAAATCTCAAAGCCGCTTTATACATGGATTATGATATCGAATGGAATTTTTTATCATTCAATTATATTTCAAGATACGTGCATAATAAAAATAAAATAAAATTGTTTATCATAAATTTTGAAAGGATTCAACAATAAAGTTTAACCTCTTAAATGGTCAAACACGGCCAAAATTTTTTTTTTAAACATTTGTGGTAGATGAATGATAGTAGTGTAAACATTATAACGTCACGATTCATGTGTGCGGTCACTAATGACAAAGTTATATATTGGTGAGGGTGAACAAATATTTTTTCTTAAATTTTTATATAATATTGAATTTTAAACACCGACTCCGCAACTAGTGGTCACGTTTCTTTTACCAAAAAAAAAAAATCTCACATGCTACTAACACTGATTCATAATATTAGAGTACATCTAATTTAATATGAAACATTAAATATAATTTTTTTAATAATTATTGAATTGATCTCACTTACAACCAATCTATCATTAAGTAAAACAATTTCAATTGGTCTACCACTCGACGGATTACGGGATTTGACCATCGGAGAGTAGTATATTTGTCCATTCTTTGCATTTATAAATGTTGAGCTAAATTTAATGAGAGGTAGAAAAGAAGGAAGAATTACATTTACTCATTTAGAGACCTGAAATCTATAATATTTATTTTAAAAAAATCTATTATTATTGAATATATTAATTTTAATTAAAGTTAGTGGTAATTTCGTTTAAAATAATAGTAATAAGTCATTCAAGATAAATATTATAAATTTTAGGTCCATGAATCTAAATTCTTTTTTTTAAAAAAAGAATAGAGTCCAGTATATAGTATGTACAGAAAGTGAGTGTACCCTCTCTTGTTCTGTCCATTCATCTTTTAAATTTATTTTATACATTTAAGTTTTGTTTGGTGTAGATGATTAGTTTTTTATGGAATAGGAATAAGAAATGAAATGGGAATGAAAAAGAATCTTATACCCTATAATTATGTTTGGTATGATAGAAGAAAAAATATGAATATTTTTATTTTTTTATATTTGGTTGGATAAAAATGACATAAAAATAAAATAAAAAGATAATTAAAATATCAAAATACCTCTAACTATTTTTTAATTACTAATAATTATAAAATGTAATGAAATATTTATTTTTAATTACTAATAATAATAAATAATAAAATAATATTTTAATTTAAAATTTCATTTTTGATTACTTTTAATAAGAAAAAAAATTATTTGAGAAATGACAAAATAATTTCAATCTTTATTCTCCTATACAATAAATTCTCTCTTACTACAAAATAAAGGATTAGACTCTCCCATATTAATGAGAGATAACTCACTCAAGGAAAAAACTCTCCCACCTATTAAACATGTTTTTATCTCAATTTCACTCCTTTTTTCTCACCAATATTCAACTCTTCCATCTACCAAATATAGCCTTTAAGAAGTTAAATGTAAGGAACTTACGTTCAATATTTTTTTTTCTAGGACTAGAGCATAATATAAGAAATTATTGAATTTAGATCCTGTCATTTTTTTTAACACTAATATGATGTTATTATGTTGAAAAAAAATAAACCGAGGGATATAAATTTCATGTACTTTTATTCTCTCTTTCAATATTGAGCCTCATATATAGTATCAATCTCAGTTTAATATAAATAGCATCATATTTAAGGGCATTTAAAATCAAGCTAAACCGATCAAACCAAAATCGAAAAAAAGTAGGTTAAAGTCAACTTTTTATTTATCAAAACTAATTTAACTGCTTCAATTTTTTTTTTATTTAATTTAGTTTAATTTGATTAAAATTGAACTAATAGTATTATTATTATTGTCCTCGTCATCGTCGTCGTCTCCCACTGTTACTTAAATCCTCTCTTTGTTTCATGTGTAATGGTTGGGAAGACTTGCTACGAAGCTGGGAAAATATCAAACTCCACAATCCACGTTATATATATATATATATATATATATATATATAGATATATATCATCAATATTCAATATATTACCTCCCATAATGGCCCAATATATATATATATATATATATATATTACCTCCCATGACTGATAAGTGGTTTTGCCCTAGTTGGAAGACTTGCTCTAAATTATTATTGTGTCCAACTATTATTGCTGGATTAACCAAGAAGCTTAAATTTTACGAGAAATAAAATAAATTTAAAGTTGTGTCCAACTATTTTTGGTTTCGGATGTGAACTAATGTCTTTATATGTGAGTTTGTTTGTCCTCTTGCAATTTTTCAAGGTATGTGCAGTTGAAAAGGCAAAGACACACACACACACACAAGATTTTTTCTGTGTATTTAAAGTTTGAACTAATTTATTTTCCACTTCAGAATGTACCTTTCAGACTATTATTTAAGGTGTATGAATATGATTAGGAAGTGTGGAATCGCTCCTACTTCAAAAAATCTAGAACTTGCCATGAAGGCAAAGGGATTGTAACACAAAATTTGTATAGTGTCAAGTGATTGTTATAAGTTTACATAATTTCACAATTAAAGAGAATGTTGGTTTTTATTTAAGGCGGATTTTTTTCTCTGCATTATTTACTTTTGACGTGAAAATTTATTCCCTGAATTTGGTGGTGAATGTCAGAGACCTTAAAATGCACAGATCATTTAGCTCAATTTGTCATCCCTTTCATTTTTGTTAATAAACCATGTAAAAAATTAAATATAAAAATAAAAATGTAAAGTAAAATAATAATTTTTAAAATAAAAATGATTTTACTTTTAATAATTAGATAATAATTAATAAATAATATTAAATAATAATTGTAAAAATAAAATAAATATTTTACATAATTTTTCTTTTCCAATTCTATTTCTTTTTGCCCTTCCAAACATGCCCTAAGTTTGGTATATTGTTAAATATATCCCTTTGCGCTTTCAATTGACTCAATCGAGCTTTTGGGTTTGAATAAAAATTATACCCAGTTTATGCCGTATCCTTTATGTTTTTTTTTTCTCAAAATTTTTAATTAAATTATAACTAAGTGATTTTTTTTAAGTAAAAATCAAGAATGTGATATCTAAAAATTAACATAAATCAATCTAAACCAAACCAATTACAAAAGAATCCATCATTTTGTAAAATCAATATTTTCCATTTAATTTGATTTTGAATCTACAATTAAACTAAATAAAATCAAATTTTTAAATACCTCTAATTACATTCAAACAAAACTTATTTAGTTAGTGGTAAAAAAGAAAATAAAAATTTTAAAAAATATTTATTATACTTTTATAATTATTATTTAATATTTTTTATTCCATATTTTTAAATAAAAATAAAAATATTATTTTTTATCCATCAAATTATATTTTTTATTTTTTTTATACATCAACCAGCTATTTTCGAAGTTATTTACGGCCACAAATAGACATATCCTAAGAGATTTGATGGAGTGAGTCACGTGACAGTTGACAACTGCTATAAGCAGACACTTCCTAGGAGGGAAAGCTAAACGATCAGATAACACGTTATCATTTGTGAGGTACAAATCGTTTACGAATCGGCATATTTATTTTATTTTATTTATAAAAACTTATCTACATTTTTTTAATCATTATTATTAAATTCTTATAATTCTTTAATAATACTGTAATAAATATATGATATTTGTAAATAATTATATGACTTTTAATTAAACTATACACTTATCATAATATTATTAAAATATATATATATTTATAATATTTTAATTAAAAAAAACACTTAAATCTAATCTTTTAATTTAAACCTTTAATTTAATGTAACATTCCAAGTAGTTCATTGTCCTACCACCGTCTGCATGTTGGACACAAGATCTTTTACATGGGGAGTTCATCATTAACATGGAGACTATTAAAGGATATGTCCATGATGACGTGAAAACTTAAGCATATTCTTTTTCCCTATTCTTTCTCTATTTTTCAAAGAGTTTTACAAATTTCCTAGCCATGATTTCAAATATTTTAAGTCGATTTTCTTGGATCTTCATTATGGAATTATTTATGACTAATCAACATTTTATAACCCCAGAAAAATTTATCTAGATTTTAAGAGACCTAAAAGGCAAAGGCTTTACCCTAACCAATATAAAATAGCCATTTTTTAAAAATTATAAATTATAAAATTATTTGATAAAAATTATTAAAAACAATGAACATCGTCGCAAAATAATTATTTTAGGTTAACTAATTTAAAAATGATAATTTAATTTTAACAATAACATTTATACTAAATATATATTGATAAATATAAAATATTCTAAAATTTTTAATAAATTTTATAATAAATTAAATTTATATTTTCTAATACAAAATAAATAACATTAAAATAAAAATTTTAAAAAATCTATCTTCTAATGATTTATATTTTAATAGAAAAAACTAATATTATTTTGTTATAGATTTGTGTATATTAAAAAGTTATGCAATTTAGGCTTTTCTAAGTGAAAGGAAGAGTAATTTAACCTTTAACACGAATAATTGCATTTAAATTGAAGTCCAATACTTGAAATTTTTCTTTTTTTAAAAAAATATCAAACTAGAACTATTTCTACAGTTGTACAAAGTATATTGGCCAACTCAAAATGACATAAAGATGTGAAAAAAAAAAATAGAATGACGGAAAGTTATGCTTTTGGTCTCTATATCCTTTTATAGTTTTTAAGTTAATCTTTATAATTTAAAATTTTATAATTAAGCTCTTATAATTTAAATAATTTTTAATTTAATCTCTGTTATTATATTCTTGTCAATATTTTGCCTGAGTTAATTTTACTTTCTTATCTATTTTTATCTCTTTTGTTAGCATAAATTATATATATTTAATGTGTTAAAACAATATCATTTAGTAAAATTAACAGAATACTAATAAAATTTTAACAGTATGAAATAAATTGTAAAATTTGTAAACTGTAAAGACTCTAACAAATTTTTAAATTATAAAAATTAAATTAAAAATTAAATAAAATTATAAGGACCAAGAGTATAATTTTCCTTTAGAACAATTGTATCCATGTATTTCTAATTTTCTATAGGGTTTCTGGTACCAAAAACGATGAAGTTCACACTGATGTCATCTGATAAAGACCATCGTCCAGTTAGAGGGTTATAAACAAATCCCGCCACCTCCTTCATCTATACAAAAGAACAAGAAAACAAAAAAAGGGAAATGAAGATTTGCAAGTGTCTAGATTAGCACAAAAAGTTAGATTCAGCTTTGATACGCAGGGGAGGGCATTAATGCATCTAGCTTACACTGATATTAGCGCGTTGTAGGATGAGGGCTAGTTCCTCAGGAGTGAGAAAACTGGACCACTGATGGGTTCCTTTAGGAAGCTGCAAATTATCAACTACATGTAAATATAACAATCTGCATACATCAATTGCAATTATCTATAAAACAAAGACACGCAACACAACATGGACATATTTATACTTTCATAAAATAACACTTCTAGCATTATCATATATTTGAAGTATCTCACATTAATATTTTTCAAAAAGATCAAATAAATAGAAAAATTTTAAACTTTATTATTCAAATTGTTTATGTGCAACAAAAAATCATTAAGAACTTTTATCTTATCAAGATGGAGTTTCTAACTTCTCATTCCAAAATTTTTTTGTCATTCTTCTTTTGCTTGGAGGGACCTACCGTGTCCGAGTCTGACATGTCTGTACTGTTGGACACATGTCAACAGTCAGCGTCTGAAAACTAGTACATTTCAGAGGATGACCTAGGATGAATGAAGTTACAGCAATTCACAATTCTAGATGTGCCTAATGAAATCATCAAAAGATTTAGCAGTAGAATGCACAAAAGAATACTACCCAGCGGAGAATGTATTCTGCAGCAACAATGGCAGTAGCATATGCTCTCATGGACCGGTTGATTGTTGATATTAAAGTAGCTCCATCCGGTACGGTTAATGCCGCCAGAGATTTGCAGAACTCCGCAGGATCTGCTACATGTTCAATCACCTGTTAAAATTCAAAGAAGCATAGTGGATAAAAGTCCCAAACAGCATAACATGCTCAATAAAAGCACTGAACAAGATATTAAAACCAACTTATATCGAGAAATAGTGGATAGACCTACTGAAGATTCTCATCATTCAACAAAAGGTCTAAACTGAATTTAAAAGGTGACCTCTTGCATTATCCTATAAAGGCTGACTTCAGAATATGTAATTCAGGCTTACAAATCTTTTAACTCCTGAAGGAATTTGAACTAAACGATGCATCTCAGTGATGCAGGAATATTAAGCCAATCTAGAACTATAATCTCTACTATCTAGCTTTCTGCAGTTATTACTTAGTTTAGCATTACCTGTGCTTCACTTTTCTTCAAACAGTCATTTGATTAGCTTGTAGTATTTGTCAATAATAATGATCATGATGAAAAAGATTTGCTAGTGCACTCGTATAATAGGCACTACTTGGTTGGAGCAGTGTAATAAATAATATTATGGAAACCTTGGAAATTCTAAAGTCAAGGAGTATATAAGCAGCGCCTAAGGGCCTTAGTAGCTGCAGATCTCACGGTATATATCAAGCTGCCAATTATCTGACTACATATATGCGCATACACATGATACAGATGTGAATAAACATTATAAGACACACTTGAAATCCAATAATACGTTGTTAAGAAAGAAAAAAAATCACGGCAGTATTTTCTTCCAAAATAATAACTAAATTTTTACACTAACGTCTAGTTGTCTACATACAAATAAACATGCATTATATATTCCCATTCAAAAATCCAAATGCAGTATACTCATGCGCATAAAAGAAGCATAGAGAAAGAGTGACAGTACCTCCAAGGCCATCACAGCATCAAATTTTCTACCTTCTTCAACAAGCTTCTCTGATCATACAATCATTTTAGAAATGCTTGTAAATATTGTGATTTGTGAACTAGTAAACACTATTGTGATAAAAAAATGAAAGGAACCCCACAAACCACATCAATGCAACCTATTTCAACAATGAATTAACCAAGTTATCAAACAGGTACAATAGAATTAGATTTTTCACAATTATGCCACTTGAAAGTCAAGCAAAAAAATTGGCTGGACATCAGAAGTGAAAACAAAAATGAATCCACAATATAGAAACAAAGAAATGCAATATGAGGTATGCAGCTATGTACTCTTAATTGAAAACTTTTTTCAGGATAGATGAAGAATTGACTAAAAGAAAGAAGTTTAAAAAAAAAGGGAGGATGACAATTAATAAATCCTCCTAGAGCAGCGAAAAATGAAAAACAAAACGTAGGAAGAAAACTACAATAGCTGAAAAGATCTCCCCAATACCTCTGTAAATCTGCAAAAGACACCCCCTTAATAAATTATGTGCTGACACCAACATAAAAGTCAAGAAAACAACTCCATCCCACAAAAAATCAGAGAGAAGCTTCTTAATAAGAACTCTGGCATCACACTCCCTTATAAACACCACAACCAGGCAAAGACCTTTTAATCAAGAACTTGCTCTCTTCAATAGTTAGAAGTTTGATGCACCACAATTTTGGGGGAAAAACCATTCCTCTCACATCAGCCAATTGGGCTGTTTATTATGTGAACTGCAGAAGTGTGACTCATGGATTTTGGCGGAAGGAGTTATACCCACATATTTGCTGCCCACATATTGTCACTATCCATTTCCAACCTTGTTTAATGGAAAGTACTGAAGGATAGAGAAAACCCTTGCTTCAATATAAGGCCTTACCGAGAGATAATATAATGAGAGCACAAAAAAAAAAGGTTTATTCTATGGAAAAATAACCTTCTGTTTGGACTTGTTTCCTCCCTCTTTCAAACCCCACCAAACACAGCCAAAGATAGATTATAGGTTCAAATAAAGAACATAAAGGCAGTAGGAAGCAAAAATTAAAAATGAAATAGAACATTTTCAATGCTAAATTGCTAATGCATCATATGCTCATATAATAAATAAGTTCTATTATCCTTGCAAAGATTACTCACTCAGAAAGCTAAAAAAATAATTAATTAAAGGTCCACTTATCAGCTATAGACACAACTCACAGGTAAGATAGTTTCCAAATATTAAAAGGAAAATAGCAACATACTTATAGATATACATGCACATCATGGATGCATAACAGAAGTATTAAATAATGCTTGACCTACACAGGAAATGAACAAGATTTGCATATGTACCAGCTGTTGTGCAACAATACTCAATGGTTGATGTCAACGGATCCAAATTCTACAAACAGGTAGTCATAAGTTATCCAGCTAATAGTGAAGATGTAATAAAATAAATTACTAAATACTACTAACTTTCTAACAACTACTTCCATCAATAATGAAAATTTTCAAATTTGCATATACAGTTGGTAAATTGAATCTACCATTTCCCAACTCTGTATCTTATAGCCACAAAACACAATATAGCATGTACATACGTTTAAAAATTATTTTCAGGCACAAATATAATAATGAAGATGCTCTTCAACAATAAATCTCTTGAATTTCATTTACTACAAAGTTAGACCGCACTAGTAATTGCTGCTTGTGAATAAAAATAAAATAAACTTGCAGCTTGGTTGACAGCTTATGTCTCATTGCATTGGTTTGAGTGGAGGAGTTTCACATTCACAACACAAGGGTTTTGGAAAATAAATGAGTTTACACCCTTACCAAACCACAGAGTGAACAACCCTAATACCACTTTTCTCTTTTGATGACTCACAAAAAAAGACATATATTTCAAAATATAGAGAATACAAAATACTTCAGAATTGATCATGAGCCAAAATATGGTTAGAGCCCTTATTTGTCCTGCACTTATACTGAATACAAATTCCACCAAAAAAAAGGGGGGGGGGGGGGCCAGGAAGCAGTGCCAAATTATAGCATCATATCCTAGCACTACAACAGAGCCAGTTGAGAGAATCTAAGTATAAATATGTCAGACATATAGTTAAAAAATGCTTAAAAAATAAGCATACAGCATGAAGGCGAGCAATCTTGATATTCTTCTCTACAGCATCAACTCCTGTCACAGTAGCTCCCATCCGAGCTAATGGCTGAAGAGTAAGTATAAATAGTCAGGCAAAGAGCATCAATGAAAAACAATTTGCAGTTAAAATCTTATAACAATGTTAAAACTCGATAAACAGAAGACACAATATATTCTTCTCCAGAAAAAAATATAACCATGTTCCACATTATTCGTCCATAAGGCTGCCCAATAATATAAGAAAAATATAAGCAGACACATAATTCCAAAATAACTCTGACATAATAAAAGGAACAAGGCTATGGCAGAGATGCAAGCAGCCCAGTCAACAGGGGCCTCAATTTAATGGTAACTGAATCCATTTGTTTCCTTATAAAAAAAATCTAAAAACACACACTCTCTCTCTCACACACACACAAACACACAACTTCACAAAGCCTTAGTTCTACAAGATGAATAAAACAGACATATAGATGCATAATTTTCTTTTCATTCAGTTAGATAGAAGTTATAGGAATACATCTTGAGAAGGAAACATGCACAAAGAATGGGGTTGTAACTCCTAAATATTGTTGAAGTCAATAAGGCACCTGTTATGCTAAATCACTTTGAGAACAGCTATAATTTTAAAGATAAATTATTCTAGAAGCCCAAATACCCTACATAAAACCCCAAGAGTTCCAAACAACACATGAAATGAAGAAAATTTATACCTCAGAAAGAATTCCACCACCACAACCTACATCAACAATTTTAAGTCCTTCAAGAGGCCGAGCACTACAGGGGTCCTTCCTGAGACAAGGAAAACTTAATGATCATATATAAAGTATTAAGGCTTCCTGAACTAAAATACATTACATATCAAGCAATTTCCACCAAAGTGACTTCAAGAATAAACAGCCCCCAGACTCAATGGCTGTAACAATTAAGAAGGACTAAACGAGGAGGAAAAGAAGCATGTAGAAAATAAAAATATAAAAATTCGAATAAGTCTTGTGGTTGCTTACCTAAAATGCCGACATAAGGTAGACCGGATGAAAGCAAGTCTTGTAGGATTCATAACATGCAATGGTTTAAATGGACCATCAGAATCCCACCTAATTACAGCAAGAGAAGGAAAACAGATGTCAATCATAAAACCATAATAAGATGCACATATTGTTAGATTTTAAAACATTGTCTTTAAAGAATTTATAGCCTTGAGGAAACGGAGCTCTAAAAGTCCTATTCTGACCAAAACACCTGTCAGATTTCAAACCATGTTGCAAGCTAGTTTATGCCACATCCACATCTAACTAAATTGACTACTTGAAAATATGTGTGTGTGTGTGTGTGTGTGTGTGTGTGGGTGTGTGTATCTATACCAGAGCATTTGTTTGTTTTTGGTCAAAAGTATTTTTATTTATAGCACGCAGTACCGGGCCACATGCAGAACATAATATGTCATTTTTTCAAAAGAGCAAAATTTCCCAATCCCCTATTGCTTCCCATGCACATTGTTCTCTGGGAGCACTCGCACAAACCATCAGACAACAAAGGGAAAGAAATAGAGAAAAAAAGAAAAAAGAAATCACCATGTTTCAGCAATAGCAGCAAATTTGGCGAGCTCGATCTCCTTCAAAGATGAAGAGGACGAAGCCGAAGCCGAACCCGATTCAATTTTTGGACTAGTCCGAGGTTGAGGCAATTCAGGGGGAGAAGAAGCAGAGGGCTCGATGGGGGACACTGGTTGAGAAGAACCATTGGAGAAGCACCTAATACTGAGGAGAGAGCGGGTTGCAGCTGACGACTTGGGAAACCAATAGAGAATGCGGAGAATTGCAGTGCTATTCAGGTTTCGAATTTGATTCGAGAGCTTGAACGCCATGGGTAAGGTGTGGGCGTCCATCTTGAACATCACTGACTTTTCTGCAGTAAGTCCGGGTTGACCGGAATACCGATGCGCACCAACGGGTTTAACCGTTGGGCTCCAGATATGAAGTTGAACCGAATAGCTTGATGGTGTTTGGGGTTAATGACCAAAAAAGAAAAAAAAAAGGTTTAGAGCAGTAAAATGCCAAAGAAACGTTTGGTTGCGCAAAAAGTAAAAATATTTTTAAATAATTATGGGTAATGTTTATTATATTTTTATAATTATTATTTTAATAATATTTATTTTTATTCAAATTAAAATTAAAATATAATATTTTTTATAAAATTATTTTTAAACAATGTATATTTTTTATAGATGATATAGTTCTAATTAAAAAATTGGGAGAAGAAATGAATAAGAAGTTAGAATAGATTTGGAAGCATGAATTTTGTTTAAGTAGAAGTAAAATAAAATATATGAAATATAAGTTTAGTAAAAGACGTACTAGGTCTAACATAGGAGTGAAAATTGGATAATATACCATATCACAAGTCATACGATTTAAATATTTTAGGTTCATCATACAATATGACCAGGAAAATAGAGAAAGATGTAAGACATAGGATTCAAGCGAGGTGGATAAAATGAAAAAATACTTTAAACATTATTTGTGATATAA
Organism: Erythrophleum ivorense; assembly: GCA_026724425.1. NCBI lineage: Eukaryota > Viridiplantae > Streptophyta > Magnoliopsida > Fabales > Fabaceae > Erythrophleum > Erythrophleum ivorense. The sequence continues at coordinate 2,352,666 of JAIUCV010000034.1, read as the reverse complement.
AAGTATCACTAAAGTTTAACTGTAAATTCTGTTACAAAGTTATAAGATCTATAATATTGTATAGAACTAAATATTAGGTAATAAAAAGTTAACAAAAGAATAAGTTTAATGTTACAGAGATGAAAATGTTGTGTTTATGAGTATATATATTAGACAAGATAGAATTAGAAATAAATGCATTAGAGAGAAAGTGAATGTCGCACCTATTGTAGAAAAGATTGTAGAATTGCAACTTAAATGGTTTGAGCATGTGTAAAAGAAACTTATAAAAGCCCTACTTAAGAGAGTAGATCGAATGAAGAGTAATCCAATAGTAAAAGGTAGAGGGAGACCAATAAAAATTATAGAAGAAACTATTAAAAAGGATTTAGAATTAAATAGTTTATATAAAAATATGATTTATGATAAGATTTTATGACGTCGATTAATTTATATAGCTAATCTCACTTAATGGAAAAAGGCTTTGTCATTGTTATTTTCTTTTCATACTATATATCAAATAAAAAATAAGTTTTCATAATTTTATTTATTTAGAGACAAAGGGACACTTAAGCTTAAGCAAAAAGAAAACTAGTTACCACGAGTAAAGAGATCCCCCATAGGGTCAAAAAGAAAAAAAAAAAAGAATTTAAGAAAGGATGCATGTTATCCCAGAAATGAGACCCTAAAGATAAATCAAGGCTATGGGTTGTAAGAGGATCAATGCATCTATTCCCGCTTCTGAAGACATGAAGAACTTTGATCTCCTAGTCCTTCCTCATTAAACTTTTAATTTTCATAGTTAAATGACTTTGGGTGGCCTTAGTTGAATCTTCCTTACCCAAAGCTATGATTAGGTTTAAAGAATCAACCTCCAAAATAACTTTTCGAAGCCCATTGTCCAAGCTAAAAGCAAACCATTATAAGCACCCCAAGCCTTATTAGCTACATGGGAAGAGCACCAACTAATGTTCATAGCAAAACCATAAATCTCATTACCTTAACCATCCTGAAGAAAACCACCATACCCTGCTAGACCTGGGTTTCCTCTAATAGCACCATCACAATTTAGCTTAACCCACTCTATGTCTAGAGGCCACCGACGAACACTAGGGATTATCGTGGAAAGTTGTGAAAGTTATGTTTCTCCAAGCTACCCTTATGCACACTGTCCGGCTGTGGGTGGAGAAGAGGCTATCATTGTGATGCTTCTAAAGAAGCTAGCAACCAACACCAAACACAACCCTCCATTGCAATTGCCCAAATACTAACATTCTATCTTTCAAGTTTGTAGCCATCCATTATGTGAGAAAGGCAATGAATAACGTGTTTTTATAGCTCCGTGGCAATAGTTGGTTCCAAAGTTTGGTTGTGTAATTATAGTCTTGTAACACATGCAGGATATTTTCATGTCTGTTGCAAAAATAACATGAAGGAGAAGCACCCTACCATCTACAACGCAATGCCTTGATATGGAGCTTGTTAAGAACAACAAGCCAAAGGAATTGTCGGATTCTTTCTGGTTCAGGCCACTTCTATATTAGGTTCCAAAAGGTGGATTTGGTGCCAAGTAAGGGTCCCATAATATTAGCATACCCACTTTTCACGCTATACCCACCAAAGTTGCTGCCTTGTCACAGAGTCCTGTCATCTAAACAAGAAGCTGAGGGGGGAGTGTAGCATGTAACTTCAAAATGAACTCTCTAGTGACAAAACACTCAAACTTCTACTAGTTCCAATTTTTGTGCATATCCATTATGTCACTAGTCATCTACTTGGCCTATACTCATTAAGAGGTTAAAATTGGAGATGTGATTTAAAATTATTGTAATTAATTTTTACAAAATTTTTTTAGTTAGTTTGTTAGCTAAAAATTTGAAATTTTATCTAATTTTTAGTAAAATCAAGTAGTAGTTAGTTTCTTTGATTTTCTACATTTAGTTACCATTTATTTCTACATTTTAGTTATTTCTAAGTCTATAAAAAGGTAGTTTTAGTTTTGGAATAAAGTGAAATAGCAAACATTAAATTTTCTACTATTTTTCCTTAGCTTTATTAAAATAGTTTATTATTTTAAATTTTCAATATGATATCAGAGCTCTCATGGATCTTAAAGAACCTGTGAGTGACCAAAAATTCAATTTTTAACCCCTCATAGCTTTTAGTAATACATAAACTCTTTCACTCTTAAATTTCAATGATAAAAACTATCAAGGATGGGCTATTAAGATGAAAGTTCATCTAAGAGGTCTTGGCTTATAACAGTGGATTGAAATAAAAACTCTTTTTTGAATTAGATGGTGAAAAGTGCTCCAACAATTAACGGCTGGTGAGCAAGTGCATTAACAAGATAATAAGAAATGTATCATGAAGTGAAAAAAGTGCTTCACAAATCTAAAAATGTGGAGATAAGTGCTCCATGAAGTTTGAAATTTCGCAATTTTGAATCAAGGAGGAGTATTGGAAATGTAATTCAAAATTGTTGCAATTAATTTCTATAAAATCTTTTTAGTTAGTTTGTTAGCAAAAATTTTGAAATTTTATCTAATTTTTAGTAAAATCAAGTAGTAGTTAGTCTCCATGATTTTCTTCATTTAGTTACTATTTATTTCTATATTTTAGTTATTTCTAAGCCTATAAAAATATTTTTTTTAATTTTTGAATAAAGTGAAATAGCAATCATTAAATTTTCTACTATGTTTTTCTTAGCTTTATTAAAATAGTCTATTACTTTAAATTTTTAACATGTTATCAGAGTCTTTAAGAGTCTTAAAAAACCTATGAGTGGTTAAAAATTCAATTTTTAACCCCTCATAGCTTCCAGTAATACATTAACTCTTTCACTTTCAATTTTTAATGGTAAAAACTATTAAGTATGGGTTGTCAAAATGAAAGTTCATCTAAGAGGTCTTAACTTATGTTAGTAGGTTAAAATAAAAACTCTTTTTTAAATTAGTTAGTAAAAAATGCTTCAATAATTGAAGGCTAGTGAGAGAGTGCATCAATAAGATGATGAGAAATGCTTATGAAGTGAAAAAAAGTGCTTCACAAAGATATGGATAGAAATGCTCCATAAAGTTTGAAGTTTTACAATTTTGAATCAAGGGGAAATGTTGGAGATGTGATTCAAAATTGTTGTAATTAATTTCTACAAAATCTCTTTACTTAATTTATTAGCTAAAAATTTAAAATTTAATTTAATTTTTAGTTAAATCAAATAGTCGTTAGTTTCTATAATTTTCTATATTTAGTTATCAGTTATTTCTACATTTTAGTTATTTATAAGCTTATAAAAAGGTAGTTTTAGTTTTGGGATAAAGTGAAATAGCAAACATTAAATTTTCTAATATTTTGTCCTTAATTTTATTAACATAGTCTATTATTTAATTTTTCAACAGCTTGTATTTTGGTTAGCTCACTTATCATCCCAAAAAGAGGTGCTTCTACCATTCCCATGTCCACCCAAGAGAAATGGTCCATATAGTGCCAAACTGACATGAGGTCATGCCACAAGGGGGAAGCATTATAGTTGATGCGAGGTTTAGAGGAGAAAAGACCACCCCTATAATATTTTACGTGTAAAACACAAGCCTACAAATTTTCTAGCCCAGTGTGCAAATGCCAAGTAAGCTTTAAAAGACAAGCCTCAGTCATGGCATTAAGATTGGGATTTTGACTCAAATACACTCTTTGAATTTTATAATCCATCTAATGTACAACCATCATTTTAATTTCCTAGTATACAATATGAAACTTTTTTTAAGGACACGGTTGGAAAGCAACTGTGTCCATTTAAAAAAAATTAAATTTTTTTATTGGATAAATTAAATTAAATTAAATTAAAGGCTTTTAAGAAAATGCGTCAGGAATCATTTTTTTTTATTTAAATTTTTATATTTTATATTCAAAAAATGGTAAGAATATTTTAATTTTGAATTTGAAATTTTTTATAGCACTTAAATAATTTTTATATCCGTTTCTTAAATAATTTAATTTATTTAAAAAATAATTTATTTTAAAAATTAAATAAAAGGCTTTTAGGAAAATGCATTAGGAGGGAATCATTTTTATATTTAAATTTTTATATTTTTTATTCAAAAAATGGTAAGAATAATTTAATTTTCAATTAAAAATTTGCTATAGCACTTCAATAATGTTTATATAAAAATTTTTATGTCCTTTTGTTAATTTTTCAATGTGATTTCTATAAAAGAAATTTATGTATAAATTATTACATTTTTTATTATTATGTAAATTAAAGTGTGATAAATATATAATATTTTAATAATAATAATATAATATGTATATAATTTTTATAGTTTAATATTACGTGGTTAAGTATTTTTAAAATTCTTTATAAATAATATAATTTAATTAAAAATTTTGGTAGTTAAGTTTAGTTATATAAAAAATAATTTTAGAACATATTAAATGTGCTTTTTAAGTGAAGCAAGTAACGCTATAAATAATAAATTAGTTGATATTAATGAAGCAATAATTTATAATTTAAAGATTGATGGATAAAAAAAATAATTTTATGTGAAGTTGAATGACATTTTAGCTGAGCCACAAGCAAAAATCAAAATACATTAGGTTATATATAGATGTTCACAAAAAATGAAAACGTTTAAAAAATTTGTTATGTAATGTCTATTGTATTATTATAATTATAATTTAATAATATTTTTATTATGATTTAAAAGTAAGACTATAAGTGTTGGAAAATGATAAAAAATAGTTGACATGCAACATCTAACACATAACACTTTTTTTTTTCACAATGGATTGCATGGCATGCAAAGTAAATGAAAGAAAAAGAGAAATAAATAACAAAAGGAACAGAAATAGAACTAAATAATCTTTAAGAGACAAATGGATACCGCAATTATGTTTTCATGCTCTTTGACACGGATGCTTCACTTGTTTTTGTGCTATTTCTTTTGTCTTTGCACAATTTTTAGTTAGTATTCCTTATCTTAATCATGGTGTCGCTTCTTCTTACTACCATAGTCCCACTTAGATGTTAATTTAGAAGTAAGCTCCTGTGGGTTAAAGTTTGTCTAATTTAATCTTTGTTTTCAAAATTTTTTTAATAATATGTTGTTAATGTTTTGCAACGTCGTTAATTACACATTATTTTGATATTGTAAATACGTGTAATATTTTATTAATGAAATAGTTAAGAAAATAAAAAAAAATACTTTTTAGATTCATTATTTTTTGTTCATTCATATGTCATGAAATACGTTAGGTAAATTGACATAATTTTTTTTTTAAAGAAAACATAGAAGTGAGATATATATATATATATATATATATATAAAGTTCAAAAGAAATTGCTGCCTGTGTCACATCGAGTTCGTGTTTTTAATCATTGATCTTGTCGTCGAATAGGATGATCTTCGTCTTCTGCCTGCTATATCTCACCCTCTTGCTCGACGTCTTCATCATTATTAACCTCATCTTCATCTTCTTCGTTATCATTGTTTCCTTCTTCTTCCACCTGTTGGTAAGGCACAAAATTCACATTCAACTAGGGGGATTAAAGTGAAGGAATTGGCTAATGTGATGTGATATATCCCATTTGCTGTGATCCAATACATGGAGAGGACCCAGAAACAAACTCAAAAGCAGACATTGTTTGATCTGCAAAAATAGGTGTAAAAGGGACGAAACCACATGGCATGTAAAATGAAAAGCTAACACCTCCAAAATCAACAAAATGCATGGATGGCATGGAAGAAGATGGACCTGCCGTGTCATGATGGGTCTGTGTCGCCATAGAAGAAGATGGACCCGCAGTGTCATGGTGTATCTATGTCTGTATCGCTAGGGACGAAACTAGTCCAGCGACATCAGAGTGGACTTGCATCTCTGTGGATGTATGAAAAGAGGGACCAGACATTGCAGATGCAGTGCCAACACCAGGGGTGGAATTACGATAAGGTTGACCGTCTACCATGGGCTTTCTAAGAGACATAAAATCGCGAGCTCTCTTTACTGTGCAAGGTAAAGGAATCTGTGGCCTTGGTAAATGAAGGGCAGAAGGAGCAACTTGAGAAATTATCATGTCTCGATGCTGACCAAATGCATTGAGTATGCTAGTACAATCGGTGACCACAGCAAGACCTAACGGTGAGCGATCATCTATAGTAAGAACTCGTAAACGATAAGCGACATTAGCCTGTAAAAAAAAATTAAAAGTCTTACATATAATAAGTATAAAAAAAGTGTAATAAAATAACTGTGGTATATCTTTAACAATTATCACAAAAATCTGAGCACCATTAATGGGGTGGATCCACCGATGGATAACCATCTAATACCATTTCATATATTCTGAAAAACGATCTAAAGACTTTAATGATACCAGTGTAAGTGATAAAGTATTTTGCCAGCTCCACCAAGCATGTATAAAGTTCTCATGCTCCTTTTGCCAGTCCAAATGAATCTTGCTTTTGAGCGTAAGTGTATGGACCTCTTCTAAATTATAGGAAGCATGCAGTATTGGTTGCAGCCGACCAATCTATCGGAGGACACGATTAGAATGATGCCACTTTACAATGTGAAAGCAAATAAGTGACACAGATGCAAGCCAAATATCTGAGAAGACTAGGCAATAGTCAGGTATCAATTGGCGGACATCATCTGTATCATATGGACGCTATATGATCTACAAATAATGAAATAAAATATGTAAAGATATAGTATAACTAAGGTAACTAAGCAATAAGCCAGTAAGAAGTGTTTTAAAGCTCATCAACTCTCATCTGGTCTAACAATACTCTGTAATGTTGTATTACTAATTTTCTCAGATGTGAATGTTGACCCATACACCTCTACCTGTAAGATGTAAATGGAAATAGTTATTAATTCTGATTTATATAAGTAACATGAATCATGTAATAGGCATTTAGCTTGCAATAAAATTCATAGCAATAAAATTCATACCTATAAGCAAACAGATGGAACACATCATACACATCAAGCTGAAGGTCTGGAGGTGATGGCCTTTCAAGGGCTAGCCTAGAAAACTGATCCCAGGCCCACAAGTGAAGTAATGTTAGACAGTCATTAATATTAACCTCCTTATAATCAGTAGCATTGTATAATTCTCTATAGAGGTATGCCAGTATTGCGGAGCCCTAATTGAACTGACCTGCTACTTAGAGGTCTTGGAGGAATGTCAGATACATAAGGAAAACTCTATGTCCCGACCTGTCTGGCATGAGAACTTCACCTATCAGACGTAATATATAGGCACGTGCAAAATATAGTATGTCATTCTCATCCACATTTTCTAAAAATGCCTTAAAATGATTGGTGAGAGCCAAGTAATACTAAGTCTCTGACCATCAAACTCCTCATCTGGCGACTCAATCCCAAGAAGAATTCCATAAACGCCTCGCCAATTAAAGTTCAGTGAACCAGTGATGGAAAAACCTACCACTAGAAGACCTAACTGCACTGCTACATCTTATAGCGTAATGGTACACTCGCCCTGCATTGTATGGAAAGTATGTGTCTCAGGCCACCATCGCTCAACGAGTGCTGAAATAAAGGTTGCATTAAGATCAAGTGCTGTGAGACGAGACACCCCATAGAAACCAGCGACTCTAAGATGTGGCATTACAGCTGGTGGAGGAGACTTTAATTGTGGGCCATGTGCAACTCGACGTAATCGAAAAATGAGATCTGGCTGTTAGACGAAAAAAAGTTTTAACCATTTGTAATGATAGAATAGGAAAAAATAAAAAATTTAATTTTTATTATACAATAATAATATACCCTGTTCAACCACATTGCCTAAGAGACATATCTAGTCTACAAATACAACAATGACTCGTCCTCTGGGCCTGGATGAATAACTTGTCTCGAGCCTGACATAATTTTATACCACAAATGATACATGACACATCTGAACTAAAATTTATAAGAATATATTTGATAAATACATAGGTTAATTCGTAACAAGTGAACTCTTAACAAAACATATGATAAGGTAATAAAACAAATAGTAGATAGAAACAAAACAAGGTGGAATGAATAATAGAAAGTAGCATCTTTGACAACAACAGCAAAACATATAACATTCACTGTTGAATAGTTCATAGTCAGATAAGCAGCACATGAAAAATTACATAGTAATACAATGCAGCTGCAATACATCAGTTGAAAAAAAACAACAAACAAAGTAAAAAGCTATGCGTTCGAGGGACAACGCAAGGGACAAGTTGCACGGTTATGACCCGTTTGCTTGTACAAAGTACATCGTGGCAGATCTCTTGAAGATTTTCGTCAATCTATTTCATTTCGAATTCGACTTGTCTTGGGTCGACCTTTGCCGCATATCATTGCAAGATCTAAAATAAGTGTTGGCCTTTGAACCTGCGGCCAGTACACTTCACCTCCAATGAGGCGAAATTCAGTCTCATAAGTCTTTAAAATAGTCTCTAATTGAAATACTTGATCTACATACTGTATGTAGTCTACTCGAACATGAGCGCAGGCTGCTAATACATGTTGATAAGGATATTTCAAAGTTTGAAATTCACTGCAATTGTAAGTATGGCCGACTAAGTTAACTTTATAGGATCGATCAAATTGTTGATTAGTTGGATCATATGGTTCCTCAAATCCACAAACTGCACATGTTAATGCTTTTCGAATTCTGATTGTCAACTTCAATCTGATGTCCTCAGCTATGACTTCTCCTACTTGAAGCTGTGCAGTTGCCTTCTCGGCTTGCTAGACCCAATACTTAGTTAATCGATAGAATGTTGCCCGAACCAATCCGAGCACAAGCAAGAACCTAACCCCTTTAAAAACTTCATTTATACTTTCTACTAAATTTGTTGTCATGTGGCCCCATTATTTTCCATCAACATCGTATGCCCAACACCATTGACTCTTAGGTATCTCCTCAATCCAATTAGCAGCATGTGAGTCGAGTCGGTGTATGTGAGCTAATTCTTTATCAACTTTGCACTACTCATACAAATAACCTATACATGGAAAGATACAAAAAATAATAATTCTCACAAAATTGTATCATTGTACTAAACGAATAATTACAAGGTTAAATGATAATAAGATGTATCAATTTTTGTGAACTATTTTTTTAGCCACTATAGTCTAAATTTTTTATTGATATTGCTAGCCAAATGTTGAAGACAAAATATATGATGAGCCTGTGGAGGCTGCCACCCTATGCTCTGATTGGCCACAACAGCTAAGATACTAGCATGACGATTAGAAATCAAGCAAAGCACATTTTTTTCTTTCACCACATGTGCTCGGAGATTAAACAAAAATCATGCCTATTCTTTTTAAGTTTCCCCCTCTACTATTGCAAAAGCAAGTGGAATAATATTCCTCTCACCATCTTGTGTACTTGCAATTAATACGGTTTCCTTATATTTGTCACAAAGGAAATTTCCATCTATTTAGACCATTGGTTTCAAGTAGTTAAATGCCTTAATGCATGGTCTAAAGGTTTAAAATACTCAATGAAACATGACAGACTCACCATTAGCTATGCTAGTCAGTACAGGTTCCTTATGCATAAAGGCATGGTACGAGTTGAGCATGAAATGTTGAACAGCAGCCAGCCACCTAGGCAATAAAGCATAAGACTTCTCCCAATTTTCAAATGCATGTGAGATGGCTGGTTGTTTATCCTTCCAAGCCTTCTTGTATGTGACATTGTACCCAAATATCGAATGAACTCACTTAATGACTTCTCGGATTGACACTCCGGGGTTCTCGGTAACTATAGATACAATGTATACTGAAATAACATCGGAGTCTAATTTCAGGTGATCTTGCAACAAAGATGATGAAACACATATATGAGGCCCATTGTATTTTGTTATCTCTTAATGATTTTCTTTCTTTCGGTAATAGGCTCTAACCCTCCATTTGCATAACTCCTTTTCATATTAAAGACACATGTATTCTGCATATTTTTTAGAAGAATGGTATACCTTAAAAGTGTGATGTACGCGAACTAAATATATCTTGATTACTCGACAAAAAGATCACTAATCATTATACAGAATGCCTACATGTAACTCTTGGCTATCATTCATGTTTATCGCTGCTTCCTTCATTTCGGTATAGTCGGGAACTCTCGCATCGTCTACATATACTTGTTCAAGGAATATAATCGTTGAGTTATCATAAATATTAATGGGAGCTGTTGGATTTATGGCGGCATCTACACAATCAGTGTCTTCATCATCATCTGTATAACCATCGTCCTGGCAATCGTAAGAAATAGCATCATATTCGTCCTCTGCCTCAAATTCATCCATTATGTCCTTTGTCTGTTCTAGAGGAAAAGGGGAGACCCAATTGGTTCATGCAATAAACGCGGGTGCGAGATATCATTAATTGGCAAGCGAGATAAACTCAGATGAAAGGTATAGTCAATTGAACCAATTGGTGGATATTCACCACTACTTGTAAAGTACGTCATAAATAAAGCAGGCTACTCGTGGGTGACATTACCATGGTTGGATGATGGGAGGGGATCTGACACATGTTCAACTGTTGCTTGAGTTGCCATATTTAATTTTATGTCCTTCGACGATATTTTTGTGTACAATTTTACATAACCCAACTGTGATGAAAACTATGCATTTGCCACCCACATAGCTTGAACGTTGGCGTCTCTCCTTAACTTACATGCTCGATATTTTATGGATCTCAGTGACACTGGATGTCTATATACCAAGTCAGACACACATTGATTTGAGTTCAACTATAATTGTTCGGCAACTTCTTATTTTAACCTCTCCAGTGAAATGTTATAATCAATCGTCATTACATCAACTGTAGTCGCCATAAATGTTGCACCCTCTTCGGTTTCGCATATTTGTCCGTTTGCATATATGCATATAACCTCCTTTCCGTTATTCATATTGCTTACCCAATCAATATTATTGCTAACATCCAAACTAGAACAGAAAGATTATAAATTATTATTTCATTACTATTTTATACTATACTGATATGTTGACATTTTTTTAAAATTTTGTACTTTTTCTTAGTATTATCAATTTTATTCCTTTTTTTCATATTAATTCTTTAATATTTTCCATATTATTTCTTAGTCATCAATTTTATAACATTTTTATGTTTTAATAATATATTTTTACAATATTTTCTTTATTATCTCTTTTCCATATTAATTCCTTAATACTTTTTTCCCATTTCATACTCTTTAACAATATTTTTTTACATCACTTTTCTTTTTTCCCAACATTCTTTCACATTTTTTTTTTCATTTTTTCTCCATATCTTAATATTTATTTACAATATTTCTTTATATCTTTTTTTAAATAACATTTATAACTATTTTTTATAATGATTTTTGGTTAAATATTTTTCACCTTTATAGTATTCAATATTGACAACTTTTTTCATATTATATATTTTTTTCAATACTGCTTCACACAACTTTTAATTCTAGTTAATATTCTTTAACAATTTTTTCATTTTTCTCCTATACTTATTTCCAATATTACAATATTCTTTTATGATTTTTTTCCATGCCTCTTTTGTTTAGAACATTTGTAACTTTTTCTTTTAGTTTCCATTCTAATTGTCGATTTAAAAATTTCTACCATTATAGTTTTCTATGTTGACAGATTTTTTTCCCTCCTATATTTTTCAACAATATTTTATGCCTCACTTTTATTTTTTCCTAACATTCCTCATCACTTTTTTATTTTTCCATTCCTATTCCTTATATTATAATCTTCTTCTACAACATTTTTTTATAATATATATTTACAATATTTTCTTTATTTTTTTTCATATTAATCCTTTAATATTTTTTCTCATTTTATACTCTCTAACAATATTTTTTTGTGTCACTTTTCCTTTCTCCCAACATTCTTTAACATTTTTTTTTTCATTTTTTTCCATATCTTAATATTTATGTACAATATCTCTTCTTATCTTTTTTAATAACATTTATAACTATTTTTTTATAATGATTTTTGGTTAAATATTTTTCACCTGTATAATATTTAATATTGACAACTTTTTCCATATTATATTTTTTTTCAATACTTCTTCACACAACTTTTATTTTTAGCTAATATTTTTTAACAATTTTTTCATTTTTCTCCCATACTTATTTCCCATATTACACTACTCTTTCACAATTTTTTTTTCATACCTCTCTTGTTTGTAACATTTGTAACTTTTTCTTTTAGTTTCCATTGTAATTGTCGATTCAAAAATTTCTACTATTATAGTTTTCCACATTGACAAATTTTTTTCCTATTATATTTTTCAACAATATTTTATGCCTCACTTTTTTTTCTCTAACATTTCTCATCACTTTTTCTATTTTTTCATTCTTATTTCCCATATTATAATCTTCTTCTACAACATTTTTTTATAATATTTTTTCTAATTTTTTTACCCATTATAGCATTTAATATTTACAAACTTCTTTTACATTATAGTAAATCTTTTTCCTAAATTTTTTTTTTCAACCTCTACCACATATTTTTTTAAATTTACTTCATCTTCTTACATTAAAAAATATAAATTATTATTTTTCTAAGCTATTTTTTTCCAGACCTTACAAATTTTTTCCCAACTATAACTAAATGTTTAAAACACAAATATAAATAATCATTCCACAATCTAAATTAACCACATACATATATCACAAATATTTAATTTTAAATTGACAACGTAATTATATTTTTGATAAAAAAAAGTTGTAATAAGTGCTTTCATACCAGATCAAAATCTCAAGGACCATTTCTGCTTGTTATCTTCCTTCTCTTGTGTCACACCCCACAATTTGAGTACACATGCGCGGAAGCGGAATTATAGAGGAAATACTTATGGTAGGCATAAATTTTGAATGGTATAAAACATATAAACTTTTCCTTTGAGGACATTTGTAGAAATTTCGGCAGAGTCTCCTCTATAACGTAGACCTCCCGAAATTTCTACAAAGTCTCAGACAGTACAATATAGCCCGAAAGGGCGCAATTAGACCAAAAGAAAACATCTGGGGTGTGGGGTTACCCTAACAATGATTCAGTGGAGCCAGCTTTACAAGGTTTTACAAAGTTTCAAACAAAATATATATACAATCACAATACTGTCACAGGAGCTCCGCAGGCTCGCCAAAGAACGTCTCCAGAGGTCAGCCACTAGAAGGCGGCTGGGGGCAGACTGGAGTCCCTACTGCTCTCTGAAAAAAAATATATATATATATAAAAATGAGTCGAATACTCAGTGAATAAGCACACCGACCCTTTTTAAAATAAATGTAAGTCAAATAGGTTTACACATATATATATACAAATATAGACCATATGAAACATATTTTAAACCAACTCCTTTTTCAAAATACACCGAACGCATCTAAACAGAACCAATCGAAACACAGACGCAGAGCACACAGCTCGCGGGGAAAATCACTACAGACGCAAAGCTTTCCGCTTGCGAAAATGAATTAACTCCGCGTGTGGTGGCCTGCACACGGGGCTAGCACCACCCCTGCTAGCTGAGGTTCAGATCATGGTGCACCAGGGCTAACATCTACTGCTGTTAGCTACAGGGTTCTGAGCAGATAACTCCATAAAATTTCCAAATAGCGTTTCAGATAAAGTATGTTCAGATCAGTTTCACAGTAGGATTTCCAATTTATTCCACATCCGTAAACTTGCAAAATTCCCGATTGAAATCAAATTTTTGGTAAATATGCATATGACTACATTTTGAAATACATATCTCCATAAATAGAGAATCAAATTCTTAAAACACTGCAAGGAAACTTAAGAACAGAAATAAGGATTTCCTGAGTCATTGGTCCGCGTTACTTACTCACCTTCCGAGATACTACAAGAATTTCCCTGACCCGTTCCTCGGCTATATCTCAGTCTCCTGAATACCCTACAAGACCCATTTACCAGAGTTTAGAAGACGAAGCACTCCAATTAATTCCATAAAGGACTTGGACTTATCAAAATTTGATATCAAATCCTCTACTAATTTTTACGCTTCCCATACGCGTACAGTATGTTTCTCATACATATTTTGTACCTTCACTTCCTTGGTTCCACTCAGGAGTTAAACCCAATTGCAAAAATTAAAAGAAATGTCCACCATCTTTAATCGGGAATTTATTCTGCATAATTGAAATTTAATAATTAAGAAGAAGTATAACAATCAATTTTGAGGAAGGTATATGCAGAAATTGAAGGAATTTAATGTATAGAAAAACGAATTTAGCAACCCAGGAAAACAAACAGCAACCAGAATCAAACCAGAAAAATTAAATGGAGGTGGTATGAGGGAGATGAGGCGTTGGACAGAGGAGATGAAATAAACTTTTGCTGGCATACTCTCACCTCAAACCAGCAGCAAAATGGAACCCATTCAAGGAGGAACATGCAGCTGTAAGTGGAACAAAATCAGCGCTGAAACAGAGAAGAAAAAGGACTTTTTCGGTCAGCTTTAGTCTTCATTCAACCAGAGGAGATATGCGACTGGAATAAGGCTATTCTACCATATGGGAATAGCTCGCACAGCATGAAAGAACTGAAGGAGCAACTCACAGTAATAACAAAAACACTGAAGAGGGCAGCACAGCGCTGAAACTTAGCAACTCAGGGACAAAATTCTGCAGCAGAAAGTCAAAACCAAATCAGCCAAAAATGGCGTTAAACAGTGGGGAAGAAATGGGATTTTTTTGGCTTGCTCATACCCAAAAATCAGCAGCAAAACCGAACCAAATTCAAGAAGAAACTGTAGCTGGAACTCGAACAGATTAACGCTGAAACAGAGCAACAGAAACGCTAAGCAGAGGAGGAAGATTTGCAGCGTTTATGCAGCAATACAACTCACCCAGTAAGGAGCTCTCCATGAGTCTGAGTGAAGCAACAAAGCTGGAACAAATTCTCAGCATAAAGAAGAAGCCAGTCCAACGTTTCAGTAGCTCGAACGGTCTGGGGAAAGTAGCGTCCAGAACAGGGGATGAAGATGTGATGCTGTGCTGGAAGATATATACTGCAGAAACTTTGGATGGGAAATGACCGAACAAACCCAGCTGAAGGAAGAAGGAGAGGAGGGTACATCTGTAAAATGGCAGAGGATCAATTGGTGCATGGCAGCTGTACCAGCGTTGAAAAGTCTTACTTCATGCATGCATACATTTTCTTCACGTCGGGTTCTTCATGCAGCTCGTCGGGTTCTCACATCTTGTAATGACTCCAGGACTACTTCTTCTTCTACTTATCTTTCTTCTTTTGAACTAACCCAAAATTGTTGAAGGAGGTTACTATCTTTGTTGCAATAAAATCTTGCTTACTTTAGGAGTTGGACGAAAGAAGCAAACATCAACCAAAATTTTTACTGCAACAAGAAGAAGAAAGAAGTAGCACTTGTATGGAATGAAAAAAAATGGCAGAAGAAAGATTACGAGAAAAAAGAACAACGCTCTATTTAAGGAGAAAACAAACAACGATAAAAAAATCAAGATAATTCCAATGTTCATTGGGAAATTGTCATGTGGCAGCATAATTTGGTTTCACCAATTACGTGTTGCCACGTGACAACCTTATCTACGTGTCAGGGTCAAATGACTTGACCCTGACATGTAGTACAAAAGGATGTCCCTTTTCAACACTGTCTAGCGTGTCAGGTTGATCTTGACACACAAGATAATATAAAAAAAAATTATAAAAAAAATAGGATTGTATCCTTAAAAAATCTTTTTTTTAAAAAAAAATAGGACACAATTGCAAACCTTAAAAGAATTTTAAAAAAATTGTTGTTATGTATTCGGGAAAATTAAAAAGACGACAGTGCATTAGGTAGATTATAAAATTCAAAGAGTGTATTTGAGTCAAAATTCCCATTAAGATTTAAAATAATCAGACTCCATGCTATCTAGGCTTATGCATTTGTGATAGTTAACCAAGTGCATCTCGCAAACCCCAAGTTCGTGGCCCCAAATAAAGCAATGTTGTAAGTTTTCAACTCCGATGTGCAAATGGCTTTTGGTAGTTTGGTCACCATCATCTGCTAAATTGGAATGGAGCTTATGTCAGACCTTGTAAGAGTCACTCTTCCTGGTATACTGAGACAATCTGCTTTTCACCCAAAGAGTATTTTTTTTAACCTTGTCAATATTAAAATTAAAATCTTTATTTGCGATTTGCCATATGAAAGAGGCATACCCAAATACATGCTCGAGTCCTCAAAAAAATTAAAGCTTGGAAAATCTAAAATATCCTTCCTCACTGTAGCAATGACGGTAATCTTGTAACCCGAAGAGGAACAAAATTGATTGAGGCAATTTATGGTATTGGAAATTTACCCCATAGATAATAGGTCCATTCTTGCCAACACGTATAGAATTCCATCTCATCCATAGTCACATCGTTGATGATACGAGTGAGTTTTCCATTCTAAGGACAAAAATATAAGGAGTAAGAGAATCTCTTTGACAAAAAATTTGGATAACGATAGTGGAAATACAATCCATAATCATGTCAAAGAGATAAGGAAGGATACGAATTTCATGCAAAATATCTTCAATAAATTTTCATTTAATTCTATCATATGATTTTTCAAAATCAATCTTAATAGTAAAAAAAAAAAACTTTTTTATAAATAAAAAAACTTCTTTTTTAATCTTTAACTTGTTTCATGGTATGTATGAGCTTTTGGACAATAATAATATTCTTCTTTTAGTAATTTTTTTAAAGTTTGTCACAATTGATAAATGAATTCTAAATATAGTTCGATTAATTAAATGAGAAATTCAATTTGGTTAGTTAAGTTTAATTAATATTAGTACGTTTTGTACTAATAATTTTTTTATAATAATTAAATAAATTTACTTGTATTTTTGGAAAAAAGTAAAAATTTTAAAACTCCATTACCTTTAACATCCAAAAGGCATGTGAGGAAATGACCCCAAAAGCAAAGATACTTGAGGAACACGTACTCTTTTATTTTAGAGTAAATTAAATAGACATTTTTTTCAAAATATATGCATTTTTTCCAAAAATAAAGAGTTACTTTATATTTTTAGTCTAATTTTAAAATTTTTTTGGCTTAAATGTCCTTTTATTAAACTTAAATACATATTTTTTAAATAAAAAAATTAAATAAAAGGTATTGTATAATTTCAATATTTTATTTAAAAAATATGTATATATTTAAAAAATAAAAAAAATCTATAATTTTAATAAAAATTAAGAGACATTTGTATAGTTTACTATTTATTTTAATGACAGATAAGGGATCTCTCTGAAAAATTCGCCAAGTTCTCAATTCTCTCCACCCCTTCGATCAGTCCAACAAATTTATCACTTCCTCCATTCTGCATTGCAATAGCATCGAAATAAGAAGTGTATCCAACAACCAAAGCAAAACAAGATGGCCTCTCAACCCTAGAACCTTGTGACCACGAGCCTAATCAATGTGGTTCGACTAAGAATCGCATGGATTCAGAAGAACTAGAATTTGTAAGTTTTAAATCGATTTGAGAGGAGGGGTGGGCAAACACAGGTTCAGGCCAAGTTTACCTTATTAATAATATATGTTGTGTGTGCAATATTAAACTCAGATCCTCTTTGAATTTTAAAGTGATTTACCAATATTAGTCTTGTTTTCAGTTTTAAAGTTCACACCTATATCTTGTTTATATGATTTAATAACAACTATAATAAAAGTAAAATAATTTTATATTTAAATTAATTAATCTATTTGAGTCAAATTCAATTTTACACTTGCAAACTCAAATTAAATTTAACAATAACATTCTAAAAACATTAAGTTCTTTTATTTTATAGATATATATATATATATATATATAATATTATACATTTATAGTATTAAATATTATAAATTAGACCCAACCAAACAAATCCTATTTACAAATCTAATCCAAAAGTTTGGCCTGATTATAAAAGGAGGACCTATTTTTTAAACCAAACTTGACCCTTTAAATTAAAAACAAGGCCTAAGCATTAATTAAACAAGGCTGGACAATATCTATCTGTCTTGTTCTTTCTTTGTTTTCTTTTCTTCCACTTTACTTTTTTTTTTAACGAGTGAAATTTAAGAATCAATTATTAATATAATTTGAAAGAGGGACACAATATTCAATGTTTGTATGTTATAATTAAAATATAGATACCAAATTATGTGTATCAAATATGAAAGAAATAGAGTTACGTAATTAAAGTAAAAAAAATCAAATTAAGATTAACTGAATCTATGGATGGTGGATGATTCTTATGTTTTTCTAACTGAAAAAAATATTATATTTTTGAATAATATAATTAGTACATATTGTATCATTCATTAATAAATGAATTTGGTATAAAAGTAGAGATTAATATCAAATGCAACTTTGGAAACTAACTTAATCTTTTTGTTTTTGAATTGTTATATGATGCCCTTTTCTCCTTTTTGTTTTCTGTTTTTTTGGGGGGGAGGGGGGGATGGTGGGAAGTAGCTAACTGTCAAAAAGTTTAAACAAGATAAAAAAAAAAAATTAACCAAGCCTAAGCCCAGAAATAGAAGAAAAATCAAAGCCCCTGCACTCAATTTTTATTTTTATTTTTTTTAACAAACCCAACCTATTTTTTAATAAGCACAGTGGGATCTAATAACCATCCCCATTTGAAAGTTTATATTTTTTAACATGTGCTCCTCGCATGCTTTTGGAACTTTCGATGTCACACACCTTAAACCTTTTTAATTTTCATAAAAGAACAGTGTGTTTTGATATATTTAAAAACCTTTTCATTTTTTGTAAAATAAATGGAAGAACCAAAAGAATTTAATTTCTATTAGTGCCTAGTGCTAATCAATATTTTTAAAATTGAACTAACCATTAAATTGATAAAAGTACTAATTCATATTTTAATGGTTTAATTGTAGTTGAATCGTAATTGAATTTATGATAATTATATATATAATATTAAAATTTTAATATAATAAATAATATTAATAAAATTTAAATTTTTAATTACTAATTTCATACTTCTTAAAATGTTTAAGAAGTCATTTTTTAATTAAAAAATAAAAATTATTCATAGTTAAAATTTAAGAATATTTAATTTTAAGTTTTTAAGATTCCCTAATTATATTAAAATTTCACTTATTATTAAAAAAAAAAGCAAGAGGCTTAAAAATCATAAATAAATAATAATAATTTATCAAATGAAAATTTTTAACCAAATTAAAAATATAATTATAAGTTGTATATATATTAGTCTAGATTTTTTATATTATATATATATCTGATATATAAATTATATATAATTATATATTATATTATTTTATTGAAAATATTTATATATATTAAAAAATATGTAATATTATTAAAAAAAATTGGTGGTTTAGATGACGAAAGGATTTGACATTTTGTAGAGGCTCACATATTCAAGTTTTGACTATTACTTTTGTAGAATAATTTCTTAAGTTGGTTTAATTAGTGTTTCGACCAATTTTTCTGATTCTCACTAATTTTTGATTTTTCACTGACCGATTTTGAAATTATCTAATTCTAAAAGTTAATTAGACATCAAACCATAGACCAGTTTATAATATAATCAATCGACCAGTTCAATTCAATTTTCAAAATAGTGGGTGCTGACCAATAATCAAGTTGCCGCACAATCAAGTCAACTTTTTTTGTTCGTGACAAAAGTAAGGTTAGATAAATGAACTAAGAAGATAAAAAGATGACCTTTCTTGATTAAGGGACATGACAGAGTGCAAGTAATCCCCAATTTAGAAAAGCACAAGATTTGAGGAGTCATTCCAAATTCCCGAATACTCTACATGTGCAGTATAAGGAAAAAAATTAAAAAAAAAAAAACTCTTTTAAGTAATTGATAAAAGTGATTGAAAAACTGCACCTAAATTTTGTCATTCACATAAAAGGACAAAACTACCATTTCCCTTTTCCCTAAGCTTCATGGCCAAATGTTTTAGAAAGGTCTCGAGGGCCGCCCGTGGCAACCCAACTGCTTTTCATGAATCCCAATTTATAGACACAAGGAAATGCAAGCGGGGATATCATAAAAGGAACAAGTTAAATAAAAGAATATAAATAATTATACATGAAACAATCACACCTTTAAATTAAGTGTGCCTAAAAAAATTGCTTCGCTAAGACAAGTGTAAACCCTTCACACTATACACCAACACTACAATCACCCTTCTGTGCAATATCCTCCCGAGTTTCAAGAGAAGAATGTTGAGTCATCTCCTTTGCTGCTTCAGCAGACGATGGTTCAGTAACCGTAGTTTCACTGTTAATGTGAGGAAGTTGTGAACTATCAATGCCATCGGTTGCGCTACTGCATTGTTGTGAGTTGAGATCACTTGGGTCAGCAAGTTGTGTGTGACTGACCTCTGCAGTAGCATCAGAAGGCTTTGAGTTGTTGATCTCGAGAGTTGCATCACAAAACTGTGAACCATCAACCTCCATAGGAGCATCAGAAGGTTGTGCATGAAGAACCTCGTTAACCGCACCCATTTCCTCCATATTTTCCTCACCAGTCATATGGTTAGGCTCTTCCTTTATTTCCTCACCCACCGCATGCTGTAGTTCTTTATAGTTAACCTTGGTAGCTTCGTGATTTGGCTCTGCATTGTTTTCCTCACCGTCTGCGTAGGCTAGTTCTGACTGATCCACCTCAATATTTGCATCACATAGCTGCAGATTCTCACCATCAGCATCTGCATGAATCAACTGAACATGACCGACTTCAATGTCTACTTGACATAATTGTGTATGATCCACCTCTCCATCTAAATGACTTAGATGTAATTGGTCAACCTCGATAGCAGCACCATAGAACTGAGGTTGCTCATCTTCACTAACTGCATTATACTGAACTGCATCATCCTTCCGTAATCGTTTACCTGTACCTTTTCTTCTAACCCTCTCCTTACCTCTTATCCTTTTTCCAATTTCAACTTGGGGAGTGGCCGACACTATGACTGGACCACCGATTTGGTCTCTTAAACATTCATGGGCTATATATCTTATCCTAGAAATTGATTCAATTTGTTGTGGATCCAACCCTTTGGTTGAAAAGGTATCTGCTATATGTGCAATATCCCTCAGACCGGCATTCTGCAAACATTTGTTTTTTTTCTTTAAAAAGCATTTCAAACTTAATCTATAATTGCTATAAGGTATAAAATTAAATTCATTAAACATATCCTTACCGTTCTCTGAAACTCAGATGAAAGAGAGATAGGCCTTCCTATAAACTTCCGAGTGATATTCAAGTACCACTGCATGTACTCACTCTCATCTACACCCTCATTGCCCTCAACGATATGGAGTTGACGGTCCATCCATTCACTAAGCTCTGATTCCATTTTCCCTGACAAATCAACCCCACCATCAACTCCTCTACTCTTCCTCTCCCAACGCTCCACATCCTCAGGAATTGATTGAAGCATGCCATATTGCCTTAGGCATCGATTTGGAAGATGTCTTTCTGCCTTGTCAAAGCAAATCAACATTGTCTTTGACCTCCCAATAATTAAAGTACTTTTGATATGTTCTGGAATTATCATACTATCCATGTTTCTGTAGGGGAGCCACTCTACCTGTACATTAATAACAGTACAACTTTATTCTCTTCAAAAGAAATATCAGAATATTACCAGATCAGCATTAAATATTTAGTTGAAAATAAGACTTACATCGCATGGTTTTAGGGAATCCAAAGCCTTCCGATAAAAAACTACATCACGATTCGCTGTTGGGCTACTTTGTTTTCCTTTCCATCTAAGCACAAAAGGAAATCGATCATGCATCAGATCTTGATTAAGCTTTGGGCGCCCAATATTCAGGTGAAAGTAACTCCAACACTGCAAAATTATAGTAGTTAATTACACCAGCATTTTGTGGAGGCCAAAAAAAAAAACCGAAGCAAGAAAACTTTTAAAGAATAACCAAAAGACAACATTGTAAGAACTCATTTTAATTACCTGCAATAGTGTTAAACAGCCACTGATGGTACTCTGAGTTTTCAGCGAGGCATTTCCCAGTGCTCTGTACAAGAATGCTAATGCCGCTGCACCCCAGGCATATTGTCCGCATCGTTCAAAATTCTCAAATAATGGCAAGTACATTACAGGGACTTTATTCCCTGTAGTGGTGGAAAATATGGTGCTACCTACAAGATAAAGAAGATAAGCACGAGTATGTTGCTCTATCACTTCTATTGAAGCATCTTCAGGACAGCGAGAAAAGAACTCTTTCAACCAACTTAGCTTCACCATTCCACCACTTGTGTAACCAGATTCTGGTGCTCTGCCAAGATACTTTTCACAAACTGAACTGCATGTGGTATATGTTATACCTATTACAGGTTTCCCATCAATGGCCAGACCAAGTAAAAGTGCAACATCTTTGAGGGTTACAGTCATTTCTCCAACATTCAAGTGAAAAGTGTTTGTTTCTCTTCTCCACCTTTCAACTAGTGCTGATATAAGGGGGTTGTCTAAACTAATAGCTGGAATTGATCTTAAGTACCCAAACCCAGCCTTCTCTACCAATTCAATCTGCTTAGGATTAAGAGTCCATTGATCAAGCTTTGAAGTGTGTTCATGACATCTGAGAGCACCACGCTCCTGTCAATGCATTAAGGAGAGGACAATCACATATAGGAGAACAGGCTATAGAAAAGATTTTGCAGAAGAAATATGAAGAGAAAGATAAAAAAGAGTAAGGGGTTGTCCAATAGCAAAATGCACCTGTCCATCCCAAACTGCTGTGGAGACATGTTTGTCTTGATCATAAAGAACTGAACCATCAATCGGTCCTGGATTAGTTGCATAGAGATCCACCCCTCCAACTTCCATTAGTATAACTGATGACAAACATGCAAAGCAGAAGCAAAATAAGAAACCATAGCCCCTTATTTAGGAAATTTTCAATAAAATAAGTAATTCAATTATTAAGAAAGAGAGGAACACAATAGCAGAAGATAAGGCACTCTCTTAAAAGGAACAAAGAATAAACAGAGAAAGAAAGCAAAACAATACATCAAAACCCAACAATCCAGAGAAACAGTAGCCCAAAATCATTAACCCATAATAACATATTGAATCGCATATATTGAACAATTCAATCTGAAGTATGCCATAAAAATTACACTTCAAAAAATAAAGGTATGATCTAAGAAGTGTTTGAAAGTAAGACTTGGGAAAACAACTGTATCTTCAACCCATTTATGACAGGCAGTGGCATTATGAGTGGATTTTTTATTAGTTTCCACAGACATTTATACAAATGGGTACACCAT
This sequence comes from Erythrophleum ivorense, assembly GCA_026724425.1. Taxonomy (NCBI): domain Eukaryota; kingdom Viridiplantae; phylum Streptophyta; class Magnoliopsida; order Fabales; family Fabaceae; genus Erythrophleum; species Erythrophleum ivorense. The sequence continues at coordinate 2,329,351 of JAIUCV010000034.1, read as the reverse complement.
ACTTTCAAGCCCCTTAGAATATAAGCATTAATGAAACAATTACTAATTATATCTTTTAGTGGAACAGATGAAGCTAATGTTTGCTCCATGGAGCCATAAGAAGTATTCTCCAAAGAATGAGGTACGGAAAAATCTTCAATGTACCAATGAGCTCATAATTTTAAAAACATTATGAAAAAGAAACACTAAATTTTCATTAGTTGGTGCTACACTTTTTGTTCTCATCTCTTGATAACTAATGTAAATAAAGGTTGAGATGTACTTCTCTTCCTTTACCAAGGACTGTGGAGGATTTATACTGCAGATTTTAGGGATCAATCCTTCCTGTAAATCAGAGGAAGTGATTAATAAGAATAGGGGAAGCCTCAACTTTGACTGCCATCTATTCATGCTTCATTAAGTTGCAAAGTTCTCTTTCTCCGCATGGACATCCTGAGGGAATATTGCCACAGTAGAAAATCTGCGGAAACACAACACTGTTGTAATTAGTAAATATAAAATATACGTACAATCAATGGGAAGTCAATTGATCACCATCTATGAAGCATAGGTACTTCTAAAATCAAGCTGTACCTGTACTCGTAGCTCTTTGGGTACTCTTGGGTACTCCAAAATAAGTATCATGTAGTATTTTTTTTCCTTTTAAAAGAAGTTCGATTTCAATATATATTGGATAAATTGTAAGCGTGCCTACAAACTTTTAACCCTTAATCTTAAAGATCTGAAATTAAACATTATTATCTCAACAATTATATATATATATATATAATCAGTATTAGATATTATTGTGGCTAACTTTAAGTCATATGAACAAGGGACATATTCAAAGAAATTCTGACCGTTAGTAGGAATGGAATGGTTTGTGGAATTCAGGTCAGATTAAAAAACTTATGTAACTGTTTTGATCGACTATATATCATAGAAGGTTCATTATCTATTTTTATGGTTGCAAGAATTGTCATATTGATGGATACCTAAGCAAGCATGAGAAACCTACCGCTTAAAAACTGGCTCGTAAGAGAAGATCCATACTACTTAAGCACCACAAGAATTACTTGTAACTACCTGATGTGGGATTCCATCAAATAAATTATAAGATATTCTCTATTTATTTAATATATAGCACCATACCTGTACCCTATATGTTGGAAAAATAATTGCATCCCATAACCGTAACTGTAACCATACATGGCTACATGCACCCGTACTAGTATCCATACCTATGCAACATAGATGACCATCTATTCCATTTCCAAAAACTTAAGTGTCTCAAATATGGTCATTGCCAGATGGCTCAAAGGATTTGAACCAAAGCTTATTTTCTCTTTATAATCAGGTTCTTTTGGGGAAATTTAGAATCTGTTTATTTTCTAGACCATACCATGTTGAAAAAATTAAGTGTTCCATGAAAACCATTTCAATGGAAAGAAATCACATGGAAAAAGTTTGCAGCATCGGTTGCGCATTTAAGTTGGTATTGACATATAGTAATAAGTGGGCATCAAAATAAGCACATCTTATAGGAAAGACAGCTGATAATAGACACAGTGAACAATGACAAGTAACAGGTGGCTTTATTTGCTGGCAAGCCATCTGAAATCCACAAATGGCTTCCCAGACTTTAACAGCAATCAGCAGGAAGAAGGTGGTAAATTGATATTCAAATTCAAGCATAACATTTAAACATAACAACAAAATGACAAAAATGAAGATGTAAAACTTTAACAAAACAACAAAAATGGCTTCGGCCTTTAAGAAGGAGAAACCATTTTCTGTCACTTTGAGGATCCCCCTGCCTCCAATCCCAACTGACTAGGAAATCATTTTTTATAAAATCACCATACTTTACATGATATCAATGCTGGTAAATAGGAAAAGTCTATTCCATGTAATAAATAGAGCTTGAACATTAAAAAGGAACTTCTTAGTTCTTATCCTGCTGACTAAGATGTTCTGGATTAAACCTTTCTCTTTATGGTTAAAATGACATATTTGAAATTACCAAAAACATAACAATTTTATGCAACAAATGTGTGCTGTAATTGGGGAATTAAATTGAGTAGTTTGGCATAGGTCTCCCCACACTCCCTCTTTCTTAATTTATCATTTTGCCAGATCACCTTTTTTCCCCTTTTTGATTGGTCACAACTGCAATTTCATAGGCTACAAACAAGCAGCTTCTGGCTAAAAATTCACCTCCTAGACCTCACCCTTATAAAACTGAGTTCACATAGAACATCTTAAATTTTCTACTCCAAGTGTTACACAATATTAAAACATTTTACTTTCATTTAAACCACAAAAGAGTAACATTCTTCTGTAAGATAAGCTAAAAAAATTTCAAATTGTTTGATTTCACTAGCAGGTTTGAGGAAGAAAGTTTATTTTTGTGCTAAGTTCTTTATTAAAAAAAAATTACTTTCCTAAAACTTCCAAATCTTAATCAATTTATTTATTTGATTATTTTTATTTAAGTTTCTTATTTGCTGGGGTTTCCTTGAACTTATCAAATATCTTCAACTTTCAAGCAAATCCTTTTTCTGCATATCACATTAACTACCACCTGCCAGCAATTCCAAAACTTCCACCTCTCAATGTTCTGAACGCAAACATTATTAATTCCCCTAGAACTTTATAATTTCTTTTCACATAACCACTACGTAATAACAACAAAAATTTGGCATTTCCATTTCAATCACACTACAACCCATAACAGCATATTACACAAACCAAAGCCCTAAAAAAATATTTTTTAATAAAAAAAAATCAACAATTTCAACCCGGACTAGGCATTATCAACAAATTTACGAAACCAGGGAGGGGGGAAGCACAGGTGGGCCCACTGGAAATTGAGAACCCAGAAAAAGAGTAGAAGGGAAGCATGAGATGAAGAAGGTAAGAAGACATCTATATGAGACTTGGAATTGTAGTGCGTTTAGAATAAAAAGTTAAAAACAGCAAGAAGTGAATTGTGAAAAAGAGAGAGAAAAAGAAAGAGAAAGCTTACAGCGAATGGAGGCGAACACGATACGACTTCCACCGGCGTCGTCGCTTAGCTTTGCTAGCAGGTTGAGGGCAAGAAAAGAAAGGGCGTGGTGGAACTGAATGAAGGGCTTATTTGCGGTTAATCCCTGTCGTGGGCTAGACCCAGAGATCAGGTCCAAAGATGATGGGCCGATCCATGATTATAAAGCCCAAACTGAGGGGCCAGTAACTTTTAGAAATGGTCATTATATATATTCTTTCTTATTTTATATGTATTTTTTAAATTATAAAAAAAGTTAAAATGGATTTTTATTAATCATTTTATATATTTCTTTAAATATTATTTTCATTATCCAATTTTGAATTCTTGACGTTGAATTTTGTTAATTTCACTTTTATAACCCATCACGGCAAATGTTGCTTTTAGCCGTCAATGGACAATAAAATTATGTTTAAATAATCATATATTATTATTATTATAAAAAAAAAAGCAATTTCACCCCTTTTAAATATTAACAAGTAACATTTTAAGTTACTGATAAGTGGCGTTTCAAGAATTTTTACCTATTTTATCATTAAATTATAATTTTATTTAATTCAATTGAATTTAAATTTGATGTGATTTAATTATATTTATGTTGATTTATTTATTTATAAGGATTAATCCCTTTGATGAAATATTTGATTAAAATTTATTAATTATAAATTAAATGCTTTACATTATTCAAATGCTAACATGGCTAGGATTTTTTGGCTACTTTTATCATTAGATTATAAGGCTTTTATATTCTTAATTTCTTAACTTTGCATCAAATTTGAACTCGGTTTACTTAGTTTTGTTTTGATTTTTTAACTTTCAAAACCCAATAAAAATTTTTTCACACCTAACACTGTTAATTCACTTAACATAAAATGCTAACATGTAAATTATGATATCAAATTACTACCATCATTATCTATCTATTAATATTATATGTAAAATCTGTTTAGGTAGATGAATTACGGATAAAATTAACTTTTATAGAGACCTTATGTACGGAAAACAATTACCAATGTTGATATCTTTTGATCTTTGGAACTGAGAGATCAATGCTAAAGGGGCAGTGCAAACTTTTGATCTTTGGGTTATTCCGCAGGGATTATTTGATTTGTAGTAGCATGAATGTATTCTATTTATATAATTTATATAATATTTATTATATTATTATATTTATTATTTTATTTGTTAAATTATTATTTTAATTATCAAATTATATTTTTAAAAATAATAAAAAAATTATTGTCTATCACACTTATTTTTACTTACTTAATTTTTATATTTTTTTATTGTTATATCCTCTAACCAAAGATCTATCTAAGAATATGATTTGAATTTTGAAGATAATAGTAAAAAGTCCAATAGAAATCAAACTAGTTTTGGGAAGCTGTATAATTTTTTTAAAATTTTTCTTATTGGTTTATCGGCTTAGCATATAAAATCATATACATGAATGCTGTAAAATTGCTCATAGACAAAAAACTAAGTTAAACTGAAATGGGATCCTCTCACATGTCTCCTCCTTTATGGGAGAAGATTTGGATTCTTTATATTAAAATTTAGGTGATCTAAATTTATTTATTTATTTTTAATTTTTTAAAAGGAATAGAATGTAAAATAAAATAATTTTTAATCATCAATTTTTTTAAAAAATAATACTTAATATTAAAAATTTTAAATTTATACGATTCAAATCCTCTATACATAAAAAAAAAAGATGATAATTCAACTAATCTCTATTACTACTCCATTCTATCACTGTGCATATTCAAACTGCAAATAGGGTTTAGAGAAAAAAAAACACAAATGATTATAATGATTACAAGGTTTTTAATTTGAATAGTTTAATGAATAAGCTCTAAATTTTACATAAATTTAATATGAGTAGCTTAACTAAATTATTGTTACACTCATTTAAAATTAATGTACTTTTGTCAACTTAAGTTAATTTAATAAGTTATGACGATTGGAATTAAATTTTTTGCATTTTTATATACAAAAGGTTTCAAACCTCTCCTTTAACTGATAGTATCTCCTGGTGATCAAGTTCGGAGAGAATCCCCATAGCATGTAGAAGCTAATAAAATAATCTCTTTTAGAGACTAAAAATTTTTATTATTCGTGCCTTTATATAGAAATATATCTTTTCTATTATCTTGTGAGCAGAATAATATATTAATATATATTTTTAGTTTGCAATTTTAATTTAAACAAACTTACACGAATGGAGGTCACAATCAGATGAGGTTGTTTATATTTTCAATATAATATATTTTTTGTTAATACATAATTTATTTTTTAATAAATAAAAACAACAGTTAAGAATTACGTGTTTTGATATATAAAATTCAACTTTATATTAATTGTATTTTTTCCTAACATGAACAAAGATACAAGTTTCACAGTTTACTCCCGCACTAGCGTAATTGGCTACAAGCAAGGGTGTTCAAAAATTCAGTTTAATTCGATTTTGAACAAAAACTAAACCGAACCAATCTAATTGGTTTAGTATTTTATTGGACCTTATTAATTTTAAACTTTAATCAGTTTGGTTCAATTTTAGTTTGGGTTGGTTTAGTTTAGTTCATTTTTTTTTTTTGCCTAAAAGTAATTTTTTAAAAAAATTATTCCTTATAATATGTAAAATTTAATTTTTAATATTCTACATCTCTTAAAATTTTGACCAATAATAAATTTAAAATAATTTATTATTTTTATCTCTTTTTTTTTTCCTAAAAAGATTTTATACATTCACAAAAAAATTTTAAAAATTGAGAAAAAAAAGAACAATATTTTATAATAAAATAGTATAAATAATTTATATATTTCTTAAACTACATAAAGAATGTAACTTTGATACAAGTTTAATTAACAAAAAATTTCATTAATCTAAAAATGAAACAAAATATTAAATTTTAATTAATTACAAATTTAATAGTTTGGTTTGTTCGGTTAACCGAACCAAATATGAAAAAAATCGACAACCAAACCGATTTAATTTGTTCTACGATCACAACAACCAAACCAAACTAATTTTTAATTAATTTTATTTGATTTTTAATGGTTTAGTTTGATTTAATTGATTTAGTTCGATTTTATTCACTCTTACCTACAAGTAAGATGAAAGAGGACGTCATCAGAAAATGACCAAGGGAGAGTAAAACGTAATAAATATTAAAAAAATTAAGTAGAAATATTTATGTTTAATAAAATTATGACATTAGAAAAGTTATCATAAAAGATGTATGGAATTGTAAAAGTCATTCAAGTATACAATATTAGAGTTTCAAGAAGCCTATGAACGTTACTCTATATTTCCTTACGGATAGTTCACCGAATGATAAAACAAGAGAATGAATCTTAATAAACATTAAGCTAAAAAATTAAATAAATTATATAGATTTTTCTAAATTTCGTTAAATTATATAAATTTCTCTTTTATTTTTAAAATATTTCAAATATATATAGATCTCTTGTAAAATAAAAAACTATCCTACACTTTGTCTATTTTTAAATTTTTTAATTAAAATACTCTCTATTTAAATTTTTTTAGTTTTAAAATACTCGTTATTTAAATTTTTTTGAACAAAATATTTTTTATTTAATTTTTTTTAGTTTTAAAAAAATATATTTATGACAATGAAGAATATTTTAATAAAAATTTTAAAATTAGACTAAAATATATAATATTATTTTATGTTTTAAAAATTAAAAAATCTATAATTTACTTAAAAAATTTTGTACACCACTAGAGATCAACATGTACAAGGTCTTCTCTAGACGCCTTCCAAATTTTGCTTTTGGGGTAACAGAAAGATTGCAAAGCAGCGTCATAGCCACTGTTAGTTATAGGCAGCTTTGTAAATCATGAGAATAAGTGAAGGAAATTGTTTGCATAAGCCATTTTGTGATTAGGGTGTGGCTGAAAATTCAGCAAAGCAAACCAGACCGTCAATAAATAAATAAATTGTCAAATATCAAAGTACCCAAAAAATAAAAACTTAGGTTTTTCCATTTTCAACCCTCTCTGAAAAGGTTTGGAATGATTTGAGTTCCTTTTATTTTTATTTTTTTTTCTTTTACTCTTTCACCATCTCATTGTATTAGAAATTGCACCCTTCAAAATTCCATTCAAAGAATCGTACCTTTCAAACACAGAAGACTGAATTACAAACTTACAATCTTTTTTTTTTCAAAGATAAATTACATAGCTGTCTCTCAAATTTTATTAAAATTATATAATTTTTTTTATTTTTAAAATATATATAGACAATTTTTAAAATAAAAAATTATTCTACACTTTAATCTAATTTTAAATTTGTTTACCGACATACCTTTCATTTAAATTTTTTTAGTTAAAGAAAATATATTTAGATTAATGAAGAATATTTCAATTAAAAAAATTTTAAAATAGATTGTAAAATAATTTTTTGTTTTAGAAGATATCTATATATTTTTTGAAAATAGAATAAAAGTTTATATAATTTTGATAAAACTTAATCAAATATGAATAATTTATCTTTTTCTTTTTGGTTAATATCAAACTTCAAAACAATCAAATGGGAACTCTTCCCATTTCCATTCCATCCCATCTCACCCCACTTTTTTTAGACTCCCAAATAAGCCCTAACCAATCTAACATTCTTATGAATTGGAAATTCATGTATTAAGGAAGACAAGCAAAAGAACATGATGAAAAAAGATGTTGTCTGATAAAACAATGAATTAGAACATTTATAGAGAATGAACAAGGAAAAATATAACAGAACAGACTCCAAAACACTAGAGATACCAGCCACTGCTAAGAACGTAACAATGTTAGGCTTCAAATTGAATAAAGGCCCCTTTGTTACGAATCTGAAGCATACAATGAATAGATCAACATTTTGTTGATTCTAACACCAAGAATAAAATATACTTCATTAAGGGAAAATGAGGTATAAAAGATATCCCTACGTATTAAGCATGCCAAGGAAACAAAAGGCAGATGAAGTAGTATTTTCCATTCCCACTAAAGATAATATGACAGGTAAAACATCCGAGTCAAGCATTTTGAATCAATAGGCATATTTACGTCACTCTTCAAACCCATCTCAAGATTATGTTTACAAAAACAAAGAACAGCAAACACAACTCATTAAATAATGGATTGAAAGGATAGATGAAAAGTGATAGACCTTTTTCTTTCTCCTGTCATGGCAAAAAAGTATATAATTCTTCAAATATAACTTGTTACACAAGTAATGAACAGCAGCTCATTCTGATATAAGGATGGACCAGATATAGGTAGGATTAACAGGACCTAATATCTTAAAAATCAGTAACAATCTCATTCTGTATCAAGCTTTAACAGGAGATTTGAACTCCCTATAAAATCCCATCCATGCACCCTTTATGTCCCAACAAATCTTCTAAAACAATCAGGTAAGCAAATGCCTATAACTTACTATATAAGACAACTGATCGTAACAAAAGCATGGAGACTTAATTACCTGATCACAGTAATTTGGAGCAGAAAGCACAGTTAATGAGTTCACCAAAGTAAATTAAAATGAAACATGTTTGCTCATTAACACAAAGTATATGTTACAGAATAATAAACGTGAGGTAGTCAAATTTATTTTGAGTAAAATAAATTAAAAAAATTGACTTATAACAGTCTGAAAAAGAAAGTACCAATGAAACAGAGGTAACAATAAAACAGTGAGAGCATTTCAAGAAGGTTGACAGCCAAGAACAATGCTCAAAACCCGGAAATTCTATAAACGCTCAATCAATTATTTTTTTCTTTCTTTTGCAAATGTTCAGTTTTAGAGCAAAAAAGTGAATTTTAAGAAGCTAGCTCTCGTTTACACAAAGGGTCCCACAAAAGAGAGCATTGCAAGAATAGATTTAAAGAGATTGACAGACTTGTACAGCACAAACCCAAGTGTTACACAACCTATAAAAAGGACAACAATCATTTACAATCTAATTAGTTGCGCATATTTTCAAAAACAACAATTGGAAAGAATAAAATGGTTGATCAAATCACATAATTCCCTGTATAGTTCTCAATCAGGATACCACAGATTAAAAAAGTTGTTAAGAATTAGCAGTTAAGAACTTGTAAATATCACCTTTTATATTCAATTTTCAAGCATTTGAACATGATAGTGTTGGATAACTATTAATTGGTAAACTTTTTAATGCAAATGAATGCTACATATTTTTTCTTTCTTTCTCTTTTTGTTTGGACGAAGTATGCATGCAGCTAACTCAACATTCTTGTTCATAAGTTATTTGTGAATTCAACTCAAAAGTTTGATGCTTAACTAATATTACTATTATTATCATTCTGTTTACTTATTTTTGTAATGTTGTTGTGTTGTCATGTGTATTTTGTTATGTCCTAATTATGTTCTTGTCCTTGTTTTGCTGATAACTACCAGCATCCTTAGTTGAGATTATAATCTCAGTTGATCATTAGAAGTTCCCAGGTTCAGAGCTCTACAAAAAGTTCACACTTCAAAGCACAAAGTGGCTAATATGGTTTTCTTACCCTAGATGACTCAAAGTTAGCCCAACTTCTAGGCACTAAGAAAACCTATCATCAATGCACTGCACTAACACAATTATTAGGCAAAAAGAGAATAGAGAGAATTACTAACCTGATTATATAGCCTCAATAGAATTTTCTATTCAGTAATTTAGCTGAGCTTTCAAAGTAACTAGTGTCTACTTTGCCAAACTTTATCTAGTTTATATAATTCAAATTAAGTTAAGAATTTACCTTACATAGCTTAAATAGTTGTAGATTGAAGTGTGAATTTCACATTTTTAAAAGTTCAACAACGAAAACCCCAAATTGAGAGTTCACCTACAACAATAATGAGGGAAGAAAAGCTGCAACCATTTCAAGCTTCAAGTAAAGATAGAAAAAAAATGAAGCGAAGAAGATGGAGAAAAAAGGAGGAAAACTAACCTTCACCAAACTCATAATATTAATGATTAAAATAGGCAGAAAGAGAACAAAGAGAGGCGAAAAGGCTGTAATAGACACAAAAGGGTTTTCAATGACACCATATGCTAGAGAAAAAAGGTTAGTGACATTTACAAGGTGAAGGATGGTGAGCACATGGTGGTATGATGCAAGAGGAGTTGCTATGGTTTTAGAGAAGAAAAAATGTTGAAGCTTCAGAAGACTAAGGAGAATCTGATACTTAGGAAGGGAAAAGGAAGGAAAATGTTATGATTAAGTCCTTTGATGCTCACTAAATTATGACACCGCAAGTGTACGGGTCGCAGATGTAGTACATGATGAATCAAGGTCGTTCCCTCAAAGAATCAATACAATTTGCGATTAGGCATTAGAGTTCTCATGTTCGTTTTAGTTAAACAATCAAATTATAAATGGATTTATGAGAATGATGCAAAGACAAATAATAAACGATAGTTGTATTGGAATTATGCAGTCAAAAACACCTTAGAAATTTTAATCCCCTTTTTATCAAATGTCAATTATTTCCCTTTTAATTAAATAGCTTAAAGCAAATTTTATAGTCAAGGTTAAAGTGGGTGCAATTGTCTTTCGATCCAATTGAACCCTTATATCCACTCACGCTTGATGTCTCAAGGAGAGGTTAATACTGGATTACGTGCAGACCTTCTTTCGACTACCTAGGGCCCTTGAGAATATTTCTATCTCAAGTGCAAATCAGATTATATCTAATCCTAAATTGTTTAACCAATGGTCTATAAGTAATTTCCTTCCATCAAAGGTTAATTACTCAATCCACAATCAAACTAAAGGAGGCCACCCAATAGGATGAAATATAATTCAGATTAAACAATACTATTCTCAATAAACTGCAGAATCAACAAGGAAAAATAATCTCTACAGATAAAAGGTTCATAAAATCCCTAAGGATTACAAAATCTAGCCGCTCATGGCTTGAAATTTGCAGACAAGTTCAGCAAACATGTTTAATATCATCAACTAAGAGGGGAGATGGAGTAGAAACACCTAATCGGAAGAGAAATCACTAGAATTGACGAATTCCCCGATCAAATTGAAGCTCTTCAACACCTTGGATGTGTTTTCTTCACTCCTAGTCGGCCAGAACTCTCTCTAATTGCTGAATGAATCGAAACCCTAATTCTCCCCGCCTTCTATAGCTTGATAAATAAAACTGTGCGTTTCAGGGTCCGATCTCGCTATGGCGAGGAGTGCTTCTCGCTATAGTGAGCTCTCTTAGAGTTCCTAGATTTCTTCTTTTCTCGCTACTGCTGCGCTATGGCGAGCTTCTCGCTGGAATTTGTATGATTCGCGACTTCGTTGTGGCGAAGTACCTCCCTCGCTATAGCGAAAGTGTGTTTTCGCCATAGCGAATTTCATCCTCGCTGTAGCGAGAATGCTTGATCCACTTGTACTTTCTCACTTCTCAGCTTCCTTCTCTTTTCTCAATTCTTTCTTTTTTCTTTTATCTTTCCTGAAATTGAAATCAATCAAAAAGTGAGGCTCAAACTGCTAAAGAAAATACAATAAAACACTTTCTTTATTTTATTTGATTGAATCCATTTTAACTCTATTAATCAAGAAGAAAGCATTTGACTCCCTAATTTTTATCTCAAATATAATCCTTTTATATCATAAATTAGGGAGTTATCATCCTTATAACATTATAAGTTTTTCATATAATTTTATGCTATGTTTTCTATGCAAGGTAATTTATTTTGCATTGCTAAACATTCATCTAATTTTCATACTCGAATTCTTAATTATTAAGAACCTTTTTGCAATTAATTTTTTTTTGGCTTATTGTAATATGTGTTAAAACACCTCACACAAAATATTATGTACCAAAACTTTAGACATAAAATATGCCCAACAAATTCCCTATCTGTAACCTACGCAATTGATGTTCCACTCCCACTTAGGGATTTGCCTCTTGATGGGAATTAAGCTAGCAAGTCATATGCTTTATACATTCCAAAAGGACCAATCTCTCAAGCTAGAGCTCAGAGAATATGAGAAGCACTTAGAGGCTTTATTCAAGAGGTCAAAAAAAAATTAGAGCAAGGAGGCTTAAGGCTTGGAGCATGTAAAGAGCCCATGCATCCTATTACATGCATTTACATCAATAATGCTTGCACACATAAGTTGAAGTTTATTAGCTATTTAAATTAGTTATGGGTCAAGACTTGTATATTTAAGTTCGCATTATTTTATTTAAGTTTTTTAGGATTAATTGTATTTCTTGGGCTTTACTTAAGTATTTAAAGATAGACTTTTATTGTAAATGGATTATTAATCCTATTTGAATTTAGAATACATATTAGTTTAGGCCTTTTAATATTAGTCCTTTAGCTTTTATGATTTTTTAATTGTTTCCATATATATAATGGTGGTTATTAAAGTTCTAATTGTTATCATATATATAATAGAGGCTATTAAGGTTTTTATTTGTTGCTTTTATATATATAGAGACCTTGCAAGATTTTGTAATTCATATCATCAATATTATTTTATGAGTTTTGTGAGATTTTCTCTCAAATAAAAAATATCAAAGAACTGATTTTTTTTTTCAAGAACATTGTTCTTGTGGAATCCCTTTGTTGTATCATATCAAATTAATTCTTTTGGTGTTTAGCCAACCTTTTTTCTTCTTACAGCCTTTAGTTTGCGTTCTAATAATATTAGGGGCAGAGGAATTGAAAGAAAACCCTTTTTTATTGAAAATGATCTTTAATAGACAAATTTAGTTAGAGTCTTGAGTTTAACATGCTTAAGTTCATATAAATTTGATATCAGAGTAGAAGTAATTAAGGGTAGGTTTAAATCCTTGCATTTTTTGTCAATTTTTTATTTATTCTATCTTTTTTTTTCCCTTTCTTGAAGTCAAATCTAAATTAGTCATAGGTCTTGTTCTGAGTTTGAATCTTTAACTTTGTGTCTCCTTCTTCTTTATTGTCCCATTCAAATTTATCCCAAAAAAAAACAAAAGAAAACAAAAGTTTTGTTATTATACCACAGATCAATCAAGATCTCATCTTTTGAGCATCCAAAATTCAAGAAAGCCATATCAATTATCAGAATTTGGCTTTAACAACATTAAGGTATAAAATTCTTAAGATTCCTTTGAGTTCTTGCATTATTTCTTGAGATCCATTATATTTAGAATTCAAGTTTCTATTTTAGACATTCCTTCTTATTCATGTGTAATCAAGTCTTTAAATTTTTTTTTCTTCATATCTTCGTGTTATAGTTTCTTGAAATTCCAATATGAATTAAACCAAAAAAAAAATTGTGTGATTTTCAATAAAACTTTTTAAGTTAGTTTATTAGGGTTTGTTTGATTTATTTAGAGTTTTACTTTCTGATTCCTTATTATTTCATAGTTATTTATTTTAATTCCATCTGTTTGTTCCTTTTAATTTTGTATTATCATTTTAAGTTCAATTATTGTCTTGTTATTACTAGTGGTGTCACTTTTTTTTCTTCTTCTAAGTCTACATTGTCATTCAAGTCATGCCTTGTTTATTGGCTATGGTCAAAACTTGTGCTAAATTATTAAGTAAGATTAAAGTAATTGAAAGGCAATAAGACAAGGTTTTTGAGGTGAATGAAAGGAAATAAATTTTATTGAGTTTAAGTACACTTATATCTTGTGGGCATTATATAATCAAACTTTGACACTTAAATATTCAATTAGATGAATCAAGAAGTGGGTGGTCACACATTTAGAATTATTTAAACCTACTTTCAAAAGCCTAAACCGACATTCCTTTATCACTTTCCTTTTTTTTATTTCATTTTAACTTTTCATTGTGTTCTTCCTTTATTTATCCACATGCGACTTAATTATTTATTCTTTGCCTATTTTACTTTTCTTACTTGAATTGTGTTTTTAATTGAAATAACTAGTTCTAGCTAGAACGAAATTTGAGAAAATTGCGTGGTAAATGACAAGAGGGTTTGTTTATTATAGAAAAAGCCAAAAAGAGAGTAAACACAAGCATGGCTATTATTTAATACGAGTGAAACACGTGAAGGAATGTTTGGTAATGGTTTTTTTATATTTGTTTTCTTGACTTTGTTATATGGGTCGATTTGGCATCATGAATCCAAGGAGTAAGGAAATAGTCAAGGCAAGACAAGGTAGACTAGCTTGTGAATCACTCTATCTTAGGAGGCGAGTTCAACCAATTAATGAATATAAGAATGAGTTGGATTATGATGAATTGGATGATCAAACTATAATAGTTGCTGGACTAATGAATGATCATGGAGGTTAAGGTGGAAAAGGTGACCAAGAAGGTGGTAGATTTGTTGTAATGCCTAAAGATTATGATCTAAAATGTTGAAAACGTTGCAACAATGACATGAGTAGCATTAGAATCACAATTCTTCCCTTATAAGGGAGGAATGATCTCGATACTTACTTGGAGTGGAAAAGGAGGATAGAATTTATATTTGATTACTATAACTACTTTAAAGAGAGGAAGGTAAAGCTCATAGTCATGAAGTTCACCAATTATGCTATGATTTGGTAGGACTAGATTGTGTTGAATAAAAAGCATAATAGAAAGCATCTCATTAGCACTTGGGAAGGAAATGAAAGTTATGATAAAAAAGAGATTTAAGCCAAGCTATTATTATCGAGAGTTATACCAAAAGCTACAAAGGCTTACTCAAGGCAACAAATCCATGGAGGAGTACCATAAAGAAATGAAGATAATCATGATTCCTGCGAAGGTAGAGAAAGATCCAAAGGCAGCTATAACAAGATTCCTAAATGGGTTGAATCAAAAGATCGCCAATGTTGTTGAGCTACAGCTCTACGTGAAACTTAAGGATATAGTGTATATGGTTGCCAAAATTGAGCAGCTACTCTTAGGGAAAGGAATAAGCAAATTTAGGTAAAATACAACTTCAACTTAATGAAAAGTCCAATTGGAGCAAAAGGGAGATAAAAGTTAAAGCAAAATCGAAGATGAAGGTTAAAGTCAAAAGGGTAAATTCAAGTAAAGTCAAAGGTACATCAATTCCTCAAATTTCTAGAAGTAAGGATATTCAATGTTAAAAATGCCAAGGTAGATGACACATTACATCTAAATATCCCAATAAAAGAAATATGGTTATGAGATCTTATAGGGAGATTGAATTTGAATGTGATTCTAATCATAAGAGTGTGTCACCATTAGAAGAGGCAAGTGATGAAGAGAAGTATCTTATTAAAAGAGAAGCATTGATTGCTAGGCACGCCATAAGCATGCAAGTAAAAGAAGAGAGGAGAATGAAGCACAAAGAGATGATTTTTTCTTTACTTGTTGTCATGTAAATGATGAAGTCTGTAATTTGATAATTAATAATAATAGTTGTACAAATGTAACTAGTACCATAATGGCAGAGAAACTAAACTTACTTACTATCAAACACCTCAACCCTTATAAGCTATAAATGTTGAATGATTATGGGGATGTTAAAGTCAATAGGCAAGTATTAGTGCCTTTTTTCCATTGGGAGATATAAAGATGAAATTCTTTCTGATGTAGTACCCATGCATGTTGGTTATTTGCTTTTAAGGCATGCATGGCAATTTGATAAGACGACTAAATATGATAAGTATACTAACAAGTATTTATTTGTTATAGAGGGCAAACCCATCATTCTTGTATCATTGAAACCTTATCGAGTGTATGAAGATCAAATAAGGATAAAAAGCAAGTTTCAAAAAAATAAAAATAAAAATAAAAGTGAGGCAAATTTGAGTGGTAGCAAATAAGAGTAAAAGAAAGAGAGTGATAGTGAAACTAAGTGGTTGAAAAAGTATGATGGAGCTATCTTAAAGAGAAATTTGAGCTTTTATATGAGGAAAAGCAAGCTTAGGAGTTCATTCTTTTTCAAACAACTAGGATTATACTTATGTATAAGGAGGCCTATTTAAGTATTAATGAGCTTAATCTTTTTTTTGCCTAGCTATGTTGTTTCATTCTTGTAAGAATTTGATAATGTCTTTTCCAAACAGGTTCTAAGTGGCTTATCACCATTGAGAGGGATCAAGCATCAAATTGATTTTATACCTAAAGTTTCAATTCTGAATTGACTAGCTTATCGTACTAGTCTTGATGAGACAAAGAATGTTTAGAAGCAAGTCGAGAAGTTGATGGCAAGGGCTATGTGAGGGAAAGAATGAGTCCATGTGTTGTACTTGTTTTGCTTGTGCCTAAGAAGGATGAATCTTGGAGAATATGTGTGGATTGCTATGCAATTAACAAATTCACAATAAAGTATCATCATCTTATTTTTAGGCTAAATAATATCTTAAATGAATTGCATGGATCATATGTATTTTCTAAGATAGATTCGAAATCTGGTTATTATTAAATTAGAATGCGTGAGGGTAATGAATAGAAAATTGCATTTAAAACTAAGTATGGTTTATATGAGTGGTTAATAATTCCTTTTAGACTGACTAATACACCAAACACATTTATGATATTGATAAACCATGTTTTATATCATTTTATATGAAGGTTTGCTATTTATTTTGATAATATCTTTATTTATAGCAAAGATTTAGCTGATCATAATAAGCATTTATCTTTTGTCCCAAGTGTTTTGCGTGAACAAAAATTGTATATTAACCATAAGAAGTTTTTCTTTTGCATAGATCAAATTGCATTCCTTAGTTATATGGTAAGTGTAAGAAGTATTGAGGTTGATAGGAAAAAGCTTGAGGCAATTGAAGATTGGCCAACACTTAAATCAATCAGTGATGGGCATAGCTTTCATGGATTAGCTAGTTTTTATAGGCGTTTTGTCAAAAACTTTAAAATAATCAATGCACAATTAACTGAAGTTGTGAAAAAGAATATTAAGTTTAAGTGGGATAGTGCACAAAAACACGCTTTTAATAAGATTAAGGAGAAACCTAATTTTGCACCTTTACTTGCTTTAACTAACTTTTTTAATACTTATGAGATTAAAAGTGATACTAATGGTATAGGGATAGGAATTATTTTAATGTAAGAAGGTCGCCCAATCACTCACTTTAGTGAAAAATGAAACGGGGTAGCCTTGAATTATCTGACTTATAATAAGGAACTATATGCACTAGTGAGGGTTTTAGAGACTTGGCAACATTATTTGTGGCTTAAAGAGTTTGTCATTCATTTTGAGCATTAGAACTTGAAGTATATCAAGGGATAAGATAAGTTGAATAAATACCATGGTAAGTGGGTAGAATTTATTGAGTCTTCTCCTTATGTGATCAATTACAAGCAAGGAAAAGACAAAGTTGTTGCTAATACCTTATTATGCAACTATACTCTTTTATTTACTTTTGATTCTAAGTACTTAGGATTTAAGTATATTAAAGAATTGTATACAAATGAATCTAACTTTTCTGACATTTTCTATGCATGTAAGAATTATGCATTTAGCAAGTTTTGTAGGCATGATGGATTTTTTTTTACAGATAATAAACTATATTTGCCTAACTATTCCTTATGAGAATTACTTGTTAGAAAAGTACCGGTTTAATAGGATATTTTAGTGTTCGAAAGACTTTAAACACATTTGTTGAACACTTCTTTTGGTGACATATGAAACAAGATATTGAAAGAGTGTATGCAAAATGTATCACATGTAAACAAGCCAAACCTAAGGTTTTACCCCATGGACTCTATACACCACAGTCCATTCTTAGTTCCCCTTAGATTGACTTATCTATGAATCTTGTTTTAGGTTGCTTAGAACTAAGAAAGGTAGGGATTCTATTTGTGTGGTTATTGATAGGTTTTCTAAAATGGTACACTTCATACCATGTCATAAAATAGAAAATACAACTAATGTGGCTAACTTATTCTTTCAATACATAGTACGCTTACATGGGATGTCAAGGAGTATAGTGTCAAATCAGGATGTCAAATTCTCAAGCCATTTTTAGTGTACATTTTAGGATAAATTGGGTACAAAGATTCTTTACCATTTGTCACCCACAAATTAATAGGCAAACCAAGGTAATAAATTGAACCTTGTCTACTTTGTTGCATGCCATAATTAAAAAGAATATGCAATCATAGGAAGATTATTTACCATATGTTGAGTTTGCATATCATAGTAATATTCACTCTATTACTAACTGTTCTCCTTTTGAAATTGT
The DNA here is from genome assembly GCA_026724425.1 of Erythrophleum ivorense. Classification (NCBI taxonomy): domain Eukaryota; kingdom Viridiplantae; phylum Streptophyta; class Magnoliopsida; order Fabales; family Fabaceae; genus Erythrophleum; species Erythrophleum ivorense. The sequence goes on along the minus strand of JAIUCV010000034.1, from coordinate 2,311,180 downwards.
TTATAATGTTAATCCATTGACATTGTTGGATTTAATTCCTTTACCTATTGATGAGATAACTAGTATATATGGTGAATATAAAACTAAAATGATAAGAAAACTCTAAGAGAAAGTGAGACAACAAATTAAAAAGAGGAATGAGCACTATTAAGCAAGCCAATAAAAAGGTGAAAACAAGTAGTCTTTATTAGGAGATTAGGTTTTGATGCACATGCATAAGTAAAGATTTCTAGCTCAAAGGAAAACCAAGTTGCATCCAAGGGAAGATGGCCCATTTCAAGTGGTTACAAGGCTAAATGATGATATATATAAATTAGACTTACAAGGTGAGTATAATGTAAATGCTACATTCAATGTTTTTAATCTTTCTTTCTTTAATGAAGATGATGAAAATTTGAATACGAATCATTTTGAGGAGAAGGGGAATGATAGGAATCAAGTTATTAAGTTAGATCTTTTGCATATTTCAAAAAGACCAATCATTCAAGCTAGAGCCAAAAGAACGCAAAAAGCACTTTAAGGCTTTATTCAAGAGGTCAATATAGAATTGGAGCATGTGAAGAGCCTATGCATCCTACTATACACATTTATGTCAATGATACTTGCATACAAAGATTAGAGTTTATTAGCTATTTAAATTAGTAATAGGCCAAGACTTGTCTATTTAGGTTGTAGTATTTTATTTGAGTCTTTTAGGATTAATTATATTTTTGGGACTTTATTTAAATATGCATAGATATGCTTTTATCGTAAATAATTACTAACCCTATTTGGGTTTGGAATCTATATTAGTTTAAGCTTTTTAATATCAATCATTTAGCTTTCAGATTTTTTTTCAATTATTTCCATATATATAGTAGTAGTTTTTAGAGTTTTTATTTGTTGTCTATATATACAGAGGTGTTGTAAGACTTTGTGATTTAGATTATCAATATTATTTTATGAGTTCTTTGAGATTTTCTCTCAAATAGGACTTATTAAAGAGTTAACTTTTTCTCCATAAACAATGTTTTTGTGGAACCCTTTTGCCTTATCACATGAACTTGATTCTTTTGGTGTGTGGCTAACCTTCCTTCTTTTTTTATAGCCTTTAGTTCATATTCTTATAATGTTAGAGTTATAGGAATTAGAAAAAAAAATCATGTCCTTATTTGAAAACGATCCTTAATAGTTGAATCTGATCAGGGTCTTAGATTTAACATGCCTTAGGTTTGTATCACCTCCACTTGGTGCTCCCTTTTTGGATGGTGCTGCACTTCCATTTTGTGATAACCTTATGCATGCATTTCCATTGGGGGATGGTATGTTGTCCTCTTCTAAAGCCTTCCTTTGCAAGATAGAGTAGATCATGAAGAGCTTTTCAAAGAGAGTATCGAGAATTTTCCCTCAACCAAAATGCATGATCCTTTACGCATGCCACCTTTTTATTGTTACTAGTGTGGGCCTTCGTGTAGATGCACGGGAAGTGGAGGGCTTACTAAATTTAAGAGAAACAATGATCATAATAACTATGTTCTGAATAATAACAAAAAATTTTACTTTTACATATGCAATGCGATAATTTGTATTTCATTTTTCACTTAGATTTGGGCTTTAGATTATTTTATATTATCAATTGGGCTTAGGTGAGTGGAACATGGCGGCTTTCGTAGCTTATTTTACTGAACAACCTTTGTAGATTATTCCCTCCTCAGGGTCAAAGTACCTGTCAAGGTGCACTTTTACACTTGAATAAATTGTTATTCTATTGCAAAGTGAATAAAAAAAACCAATAAACAATAACCAACAAAATCTGTGTAACATTATTAACATGCATATTAAGGTCAACTTACTGACCAATGGAAATGACACACTAGAAAAGGAACAATGTACAGTGGAACTAATAAAACCCTGACATTCCAAAAGGCGTATGAAATAACAGAAAGTAAAACATCTAGAAAGCTAAAAAAACCTATACCTTTGGAGAAGAAGACCCGTACAAAATGCCCTAGCCGCAGATGACGACAAAATTTCTTAATCACATCTATAGACACAAGCGATACTATGGAAATGAATGATAAATCGTATAGAAACCACTCCTTTCTCTGAGAAATTTTACTTTTTATTGAAAACATATTCAATCATTGGTTGAAAAATCTACTTAGCCCTATAGGCTTGATTTAAAATAAAAAATCATTTAAAAAATCTGAATATAAAATAGATAGGGTTAAAACTTATTTTTAAACTCAACCTAAACAACTTTTTTTTGTTATATTATTGAAATATGCTCTTACATTTCCCATCTTGCTTCAAGTCATAAATTTCACACGTGTACCTCCTCTTTCAACCTTTCCTTCTGTAAAAATCCCAAGCGTCTAAGGGTATGACCTTTTTAATCGTGCAGAGGAAGCCTCATCCCTTTACGCACCCTCTTTCTTTTTGTCCGCTTCTGCATGAATATGTTTTGAAGTCAGGGATAGATTTTAATGTATGAATAAGATTAGATGAAGCTCTTTTGAACAGAAGCTGGAACCCTTCCTGCGGAGTGTGTAGTTCAGCCATGCTTCAGTCTTTGGTTGACCTGGCAAATGAGGTTTCGTTACTTTCGTAGATGTCCCACATAAAAATGGGAAGTCTCTATAATTAAAAGTAGAATAAAAATTAAGAAATTCAGTGACATATTACCTCGGAATTTCTTAAAATGTAACATATGATTATAATTATAATACTAGAAATTTGATAACTTTTTTTTTCTTGGGTACAGTAGCATTTGGCCGACTGCTGCATTTGATACCCTTCTTCTTCCTACAGGATAAATACATAATGGCAAGTTGAAGAAGAAGCAAGTGGAAACAAGTATAGACAACGTCACTGTCTAACAGAATCCTGGTCATTCCCCTTGTCCCCACTTTCCTTCTAATATTTTTCTTTTCTGAAATAAAACAACAAAAGCAACGATTCTCTCCCCATTATATAGATATTTATTGTTAACTTTTTCCATTTAGTTCCAATTTCAACGTCGAACCTTCCTCTCTCTCGAAAACCCTTTTCTATCAACTCTTCCAAGTCTCTGGTGGTCAGGTGGGTCTCTCTGCAATTCGATTACTTCCATCCATGGACGTCGCCAACAGGCCCCAAGCTCGCTTCACGCTGGGCAGGCAATCCTCTCTCGCGCCAGAACGCCTGGACTCCGGCGACGATATCGGGTCGGAGGCGTTGGACTCGAGCGTGAGGTTGATGTACTTGGCGAACGAAGGGGATTTGGATGGAATCAAGGAGCTCTTGGACTGCGGCGGCGATGTCAATTTCAGAGACATTGATGGCCGCACCGCTTTGCACGTCGCCGCGTGTCAGGGTCTCACCGATGTCGTTGAATTGTTGATCCAAAGGGGTGCTGAGGTCGAGCCACAGGACCGTTGGGGCAGCACGGTAATGTCCCTATCTAACTGGGCGCTTCTCTCTGTCTTCGTGTAGGTCTCCGTTTTGTTCATACTTCTGGAATGCGCATTAAGTCTTTCTTTTATAATTTCTTGCAAAAGAAAAATGAAAAGAGACTTCAGTTTTAGTAACTTTGGTTGGATTTTGTGGCTATTGGCTATCTTATTGTTAGATTTGAGTAGAATTTTGGATTTCATGGAAGAATTTTGATGTTAATATATATTATTATAGTTTCTAGTGCGTGCTTTACGTTGGTGATTTGTGACAACTGATCTTATAGAATTTGGATTTCTCATGTATATTTTGGTCAAGCTTCATAGTGATGGATCTTTTATCAAAATTCAGCCAATATAATGGGACACTTCCAAGTCATTGATTTGATCCTTCTTCTACTTTTCTTTCTAACTTTTATATTATTTTTTCTTTTATTCTCCCATCATCAGGTTTACGATTATGTTTCAGTAAGGTTAAAGAAAATAAAATATCAGATAAGAATGTAGAATTAATTGAGGCTAAAAAAAGAAAACAGAGAGGGACGATTGAATACCTTGTGTTGGAAAGAGTTCAAAGAACTTATGGAGAAAGCTAGCTTACTTTTTGATTGAAATGCACCATTATTGACACTACTTAGTTATTTTCATTTTTTGGAGGTGGAGCAGGTGCCATCGGACCCAAAAGTCGGAGGTTCTCAATGTTTCATTAGTTTGATGTGAAACTGGCTATTTGAACCAGTAAAAGAAATTACCTACATTCTCTATTGTTGGACAAGATTTATCTTATTTGTCTATTTGTATATATATATACACACACACACATACACAAAAATGTTTGGTTAATTTTTGTTAGCCTTGCATCAAGATATAGTCTGTTTGAAAACACCCTAATACATTCTCAAACTTATGAAATCTCCATATTCAAAAGAAAAGAGATCCTGGCAACTGTTAATTCATGAAATAAACAAAGCCTGGTAAGAGTAAAATATGTTTGTTGAGAAGTGAATCAGCAGAGTCATTACCATCAAATCATTACATACGCATCCTTTATGATTTAGTTATTGTATTTCACATTGGAGCCATATTCAGTTTACACATATTCCATGAAATGAAAAATTGAAAAGGCTGTTAGGCATTATCAGTTAGGAGAAGTATAATTTATTCTCTTGTTTGTCTAGTTTAGGCTGAATCTTTATCTGATCATCTTTTACAAATTGTTCACCTTTTTTCTTTTCAAATTTTATGGCTACTCCTTGCAGGATGTGCACCTTTGTGTTTGCCACATCCTGAATAAAGATGTTGTGATATTAACTTTTCTTATATAATATCTTTGGTATATGCTCTATTCATTCTGATTTAGTATCTCAATGTGGGATGCTTTTGGCTGGATATGTAGATACAAACTCTGTGGCCTAATACAAGTCCGTGGTTTATTTTATAGCCTCTAGCAGATGCAATGTACTACAAAAATCATGATGTTGTAAAGCTTTTGGAGAAACATGGAGCAAAACCTAGGGTTTGTAGCTTGATTTGATATTCTTAGTTCCATTTACTTCAATCTTTTAACATCATACTGAAACATTTCTTTTTTCTCTCTTCATCTTGCTTATTCTAGATGGCTCCTATGCACGTTCAAAATGCTCGTGAAGTCCCAGAATATGAGATTAACCCTTCTGAACTCGATTTTACAAATAGTGTTCACATAACAAAGGTATACATTTCAGTTGCACCTTTGTATAGTTTATGTTTATTTTATCCCTGGCTTCTCTAAAATACCAAGATATCATGCTAATTTAGTATCACCAATTCTATTTTTTTTTCCATATATCATATTGAATAAAAATTTTAGGGAACTTTCCGTATTGCATTATGGCGTGGCACTCATGTTGCTGTCAAAACGCTTGGAGAGGAAGTATTAACAGATGATGACAAAGTGTGGGTTGGTTTTATTATACAATATGTGGTTTTGTTTGTTCCCATCATTTTGTTTATTCACTTCAAAATTTGAAAAGTTTTCTCAGTGGTTTCTTCTTTGCCCTTTTCTGCCTCTCAGAAAAGCATTTCATGATGAGCTTGCATTACTTCAAAAAATACGGCATCCAAATGTAGTCCAATTTTTAGGTGCTGTAACACAGAGCACCCCAATGATGATTGTCACAGAATATCTACCTCAGGTTAGTCCTCATACTATACTGACTAGAAGGAAAATTGTGATGTAATGAATGTAATGACTGCTTGAATTGCTGACTTCTTGTTATTATTTTATTTTATTTTATTTACTTTTTAATCTTATCTCATTGGGATGCATTCATTTATATTTGTTCATGGTGTTTATGGAGAAACTCTGTTGGTTTAGTTGACTATCAAGAAGAATGTCATCAAGTGTAGTACTGCCTGCTGACTAAATATAGTAGTGGAATCAAACATAACTGTTGAATTCTCTGGGCTAAATGCAATTTTCATTCCTGAACCGTAGAGCAAATGTCGGTCTTGCCCTAAGAGTGTTTTTTCTCTAATTTTGTCGTTGACTTTCATTTATTCATGTATTTTTTGTTTAATGGAAGCTTTTAAACAAAGAGGTAGGTAAGGATTTACAAGCCCCTGTTAATTAGAGGGTTTAATGTTGGGAGTACTAATCTATGACTTAGAATTACCCACTAGTTTTTCATAAATGATACTCTTTCTATACTATGAACCTTCATCGGAGCAGCTTCTCATTGACACCCATGTTTGCTAGTTAATTGTTGTTTTGGGATGTAGAATGAGCTCGTTATCATTGACTTCGACTTCAACTTCATCTAGGTCTGTTTCAATATCAAATCCTGTTTCTGAAATAGTAGTCTAAAAGAGAAGCCAAAACTTATTGGGACTATTCTCTTTTTTAATACCTAGCTATATTTCACTTAGATTATCAAGGGCTTTCTCTTATAGGATGATAAGGGAGAATGAAAGTTTCCGCATATTAGACATAAGGAGTTGTGGGTAGCTACAATTCAAATGAGTGGTTGAGGATTTGAAGGTTTGAAATTTTTAATAAAAACTTAGTTGGTAAATAATGGTAGCGATTTGTAGCAAAGAGGGAAACATTGGGGAGGAATTTATTGAACTATGGATTCTCAGGGATGGAAAGATAAGTCATATAGGGTGCTTACATGGATACTATATGGAAGGGCTGAGGTTACTCCTGCAATTTATTTATTTTAAAGCTGCTGTTGGCAATATTTTTATTTTGGTTAGATGCTTTCAGTGGGGATATACAATTGGAGGATTTGTATGCAGAATTTTTCTTTTTTCTTTCTTTTATCTCTGTTACACTGGACAAATCATTCAATTGCTACGTGTCCACATCTTATTTTGGATGCTTAGTTGAACATGTATAGTGAAACATCCACTGCCATGGATCCTTCCTGGATTAGAATATTCGTGAACTGATCCGTGTTGGCTGAACACTTTGCATTTGTGTTTCTTAGTTGGGGTGGGGTGATTGTATAAAACTTAACTGTTCAGAGACCATACCTTTTAATCTTGTGTATAAATATTTTATTTGAAGGTCAAGAAACAATAGGATCTTTAAATATAAAGAGAAGAATTTTTATTCTATTTTTCTTGAAGATTTGTTTTCATTCTCAGGTGTGACATACTTCCTTGTTCTGGTCCTTCCTTTTTTTTTTTGGGAGGGGGGTGCACATGAGTATCTGCTAGTATTTATTCTGGTTCTGGTTGTAACGTTGGTTATTCAAAAATAAAACATTGGAAGTTTAAGATCAGCCAAGTATCAGTTTGCAAGTGTTGCTGAATGCTGGTTTTCTCTGTTTATGGAAATATGTCTTCTGCTGTCTGGGTTTCACCCTATTCTTTGGGCCTTTTATCCTTTTTAAAGTGTTACTCTTGTTTTGGAAAAAAAAAAAAAGGTGGTGAAAGTACAAACTTGCCTGCCCCTTGTGCTTAAGTGTCTTTTTTTTAATTAAAAAAAAATCATTATTTAGAATCTGTGAAGTTCAAGTTCTCCTCTAAAGAACTAGGTATAGAATGTGTTCTTATACTCAACTACTGCGATAACTTCTTGGTTTCTGCCCCCAAAATGAACTAGTTGTCAATCTGGGGGTTTTGTTTCTTCCATGGGCTTCCCATTTTGGTTTTTCAAAGTGCCTGGAATTTTGGGTAAACTTTTTAAAGCGGATGCTAGCCTTTTATTGTTTCTCCTGTTAAATGTCTTTTATAACCTGTTCTTGGAGGATATTTATCCTCCCATTTTCACCTCTCTCTTCTAACAATCCTTATTCTGCATCATTCAGAAATGTACTTTCAACCATTTCACCTGATTAAAAAATTAATGGTGCTGAATCCACATATTCTCAAAATGAAATGGAGTTGGACCCCACTTGACCCTGGTAGACTCAAGAAGTGGGAATGGTCAGACACAGGGTGTTTAAGGGTCTCAATCAAAAAGAAGTGACCAGGAACATGTTATGTGAGAATTGTAATAAAAAGTAGTTATAAGGTCAACTTAGATAGATTCTGTTGAGAAGTGACTGTTAGGAATTCTGTCAAGAGGAGTTAGATGGCCCGTCATTCCTATTAGTCTATAAATAGGAATAAAACTGATGTAACTACCACGTATGATGAATGAAATTGGAATCTGATAGTGAGTATCAGAATTTGGTATATTTTGTATACCAGAACCTATTAATATGAAACTATATTAGTGAATTTATAGTTTGTTAAGGAGAAGTAGAAAATTTAGAATTGGGAGGTCTATGGAGATATCAGGTTTAAGAAGAGGGATGAGTTTCCCTTGTGGATTTACAACAGGATTGTGAGTTCTTTTGAGCTTATAATTTTTTTAGGCTTTTGATTTATGGTTGGGAGGATTCATTGCCCTCTGTTGTTGTATTGTTTCCTCCTCTCATTAATAATATTTTTACTATCAAATATATTTTTAATTATTTGGAATCCGTTATCAGTTTTCACCTTTTTCAGGGAGATCTTCGTGCCTACTTGAAAAGGAGAGGTGCATTAAAACCAATAACAGCTTTGAAGTTTGCACTTGACATTGCAAGGTCCATCATGTGTTTTCTTATAACGAATCTATCAGGAGCTTTCATTGGGATTGCAAGGAATGGAGTTCCTTTATTATCTGATTTTCATGAGTTGAATATTAGATATTGCTTTTGAAGGGTTTTGAATGTTACATACATCTAGTTTTCAAGAATGAAATTTTCTTATAGTAAAATCGTATTCCTAACAAAAAAGATAGTTTAGCAGGCTATAGTTGCCATGGGTACTGAATTATCTTGTTATAAAATAGAGCTTGTCTGACATAACAATAACCTGTAAACCTCTGACAAAACTCCAACCCTCCTTCCAAAACAAGAAGAAATTTGAAGCAGAGGACTGAAAATTTTTGGTTGAATTAATCTTAAAGTGCCAAAACTGAGCTGTAACTCTGTAAATAGATAAAAATTTGAAATAAGCCATGGTACTTCAGTTGATACAGCTTTTTCTTTACATCATTTGTGAGCTAAGCGAATAAATATGTTTAATAAACATGAGAAGGACAAGAATTCTCCTTTAGGAAAAAGAATTACTATAACTCCAAGTTACTGCAAGTGTTATGCTTCTTTAAAGTACCTTTCTCTTACTCTTAATTGGTTGCCCCTCCTTTACCATCTTAAGACTAAAATGATTTCCTTACTGTAAAATTATGCAATTGGGTGCTTGTAATAAATGCGACACCTTTGTATATTTTTGCAGAGGAATGAATTATTTGCATGAACATAAACCAGAAGCAATTATACACCGAGATCTTGAACCTTCGTATGTTTTCTACTCTCTGGCTTCTAGTTGATTTTAATTTTCATCCAGCATGCATATTAAGTGTCAGATTATTTAGCCAAAGACATGCATTTTTCATTCCTGAATGATTGAAACTGTTGAAAGTTTCTTCATTGTACATGAGTAAGATAACAGAAATATACTGCGGGATGATTCTGGCCATCTGAAAGTTGCAGACTTTGGGGTTAGCAAGTTGCTCAAAGTTGCAAAAACTGTCAAAGAAGACAAACCTGTGACTAGCCAGGATACTTCATGTATGTTTTCTTTGTTAGTGATTTGTGTTATTCTGCATGAAGATAACCACCCCCCCCCCCAACACAAAAAAAAAATTCTCCATAAAGGTAATATTGCCAACTGTTATCCATAGGGATTGTAATCTGCATTATGTTGCATATTCTGCAAAAAGATGTGCTAAAGGAGTGCTGTTTTCCACGAGTAGTTTGAATTTTGTTAATTTGATATGACCATATAACTTATGCTTTTTGTTATATATTGTCATATAATTGGCCACGTATTGTTGCCATTGTGGTTGGTTTTGATATGTGAAGTTATTGTTGCTGAAGTAATCCAAATGTCCTTGAGCAGGGCGCTATGTTGCTCCAGAGATTTATAAAAATGAGGAGTATGATACCAAAGTGGATGTCTTTTCATTTGCTCTGATATTACAGGAGGTAAGAAGCCTCTCCTTCCCTCTCTTCCCCATTTGCAGGTGGGCAACTCACGTGAAGTCATTATTGCTTAACCTTCGGATTCAGATTTTCTTTAATTCTAAAAATGTTTATCACTTCTAGGTTTATTATATACCCTTATTAAGTGTCTTTGTATTTCCCTGCTCTCGATGATTTTATTCTTCTCTTATTTAGGAACCTAACTTCGCAAGATAGATTTAAAACCAGTTTGATGAATTGATGCTTGGGTTTTATTTTGGTATTCAATATAGTAATTGGTGCCAAATCAATAACTCCCCTCATTGATATTTTTCAGATATAAGTTTTTAGGAGATAGTTAACTACATTCTCACTTGATAAAGTAATTGATGCCAAATATGTGTTACTTTGCTGATGTACTCCCGATTAAATGCCAACAAATGATAGTATTTTCTTTTTCAAGGATGTTTAAGGAAATGTAAAATATGATGCTTTGTATTTTTCAATTTGGTCAAATTTTTGCACGTCCAGAAAGAGGAATGTGTGAAAGTAATAGGTACTTTGACCTGGGTCACGTGGCTATACATAATCTTCTTTTAAAAAAAAAAAGGAAAAGGGAAAAGAAATCGTGATGGTATACAGGCCATTGAATTAGCAAAATGATAGTGACAAGGGTGTAAGATTCTCTAGCATGTGTTGGGTGGTATAGCTGGGGAGTTGCTTTTAGCATCTGACTTGCGTTAGTATTGTCACTGGATGATATAGAAGTCAAGATATTTCAATACTTGTCAAGAAAATATATGTAGGATTTCCTTGACAAGATGCCATTCTAAAGAGTTTCAGAAATTCATATAAATTCAAGTTATCAACGTTCAGTGCAAGGTAAATGTTTGTACTTTGTATTTGAAGTTTTCAAATGCTTATAAACTGATTGTTGCATGGTTAGTAAGGACAGAAACTTCATCTTAGGCTTATAAACTGTTTTCCTGGTACAGTTCATAATACGATAATTTTATTTGCAGAGGAAGGGCATTATAGAATGTGTCTAAAAGTGAAGATTTACATCAGTAGGTTGTTATTTGTAGAGATGGCAAACAAAATATTGACTGAAACATCTATGGTTTTCTTTTACTATAGATGATTGAAGGTTGTCCACCGTTTCCTACAATGCCTGAAAAAGAAGTTCCTAAAGCATACGTTGCAAATGAGCGCCCACGGTTTAGAGCTTCAACTAAGCTTTATGCTTATGGACTCAAAGAGTGGGACCTTTTAATACATCTTATTTGCAGCAAATTTAGTGACTTATAAATGTCTCAGTTTCAAAACATACCTTAAGTAGGGGATTAAAAGTTAAGAGATTTTTGTTTTCATCAATAGGTTAATTGAGGAATGTTGGGATAAAGAACCACACAGGAGACCAACGTTTGGGCAAATAATTGAGAGATTGGAAGACATCAGCAACCATCTTACACATGAGAAGCGCTGGGAGGTTTCTCTCTCTCTCTCTCCCCCCCTCCCTCCCCCCTTGTGTCTTTTTGTGTGTCCTCCAGTTTCTTTAATTCTTATTATGGGAAATTTAATTCTTCGTTAATTTTTGGGCCTATTGGTAGTACAATTTTATCTTAGAAGTAAACTTTGGCACTAAAACTCACCAGAATTTTATGGATGTTAAGCTTTAAGGACTTTACCTGTACTGACGGTTATTAGAATCCTGTGTAGGTTTGTCAAGCATGGCAGCTTCAAGATTGTCGTGAGATGTAGTTAATTTAGTCGATCTAAAGATTGTGTGTACTATGGAAAACATTTCAGACATGGTTTGGAATACATTTCTACAATTTCATTCTGCTTTTCGTTTTGTCTTTCTAATCAGGAAGAAATAAGCATCCCAAAAGCAAAAGTATTAGATTTTTTCCATAAATTATCATTATGTGTGTATAAAGAATCGTGTGTCTGACACTAATATTAAACATTACTTAACACTTTAAATTATATAGACACTTCAAATTTTGACGTGTTATTGTATCTGGATTAGTGTCTATACTTCTTAGTGTGTGCTGAATACACACTTCAAAAATAAATGAAGGATATAGATATAATAGTTTTGAAAACCCTGGGACACTACAGACAGTTGCATGCTAGTTTGTACATGTGTATTTATGTGATTTCGATTGTGGTACATTTTAGTTGGTAATGGTACTGTCTTGCATGATACGCAGGATTGTACCTCTAGTTGCTTCCAGCATCTGAGGGCCTTGTTTCAGCAGGATCGTACAAATCCTGGCAGCCAGTCATCTCGCTCGATGACCAGATGAGTAACTAACTGCCATCGGAAGCAAGCAGAGTTTCAGTTCTTTGGCACATACATAGCTTTTGGAAATGAGTAACTAAACCATGTTTGGTGTGTTGATATTCATTTGACAGTTGTGGCCTTCATGGGAAGCCTAACTGGCCCGTTCCGATTAAGTTAATGGTTGAGTTTTGATTGCGGTACATGAATGTTTATGAAATATGTGGATAGACGGAGGTGTTCATAATAAAGTGAACAAGGCAAAACTTAGGCCCCGTATACCAAGTGAAAGGTTGAGGTGAAAGGAAAATTTTGTGTAATGTTTATTTTGCTCTTATAATTATTACTTAATTATTATTTAACATTATCTATTAATTATTATCTGATAATTAAAAGTAGGATAATTAAAGTTATTTTCTATCTCCAAAATTATCTTTTTTTTAAAAAAATTTGTATACTTACTTTTTTGCGTACTAAACAAGTTTTTACTTTTCAACGGTTTATTGAAAGTGCTATCAATAAGTGGAATTTCTCCCCCAATAATCAAGATGTTGCTGGAAGTGATTCTGTTGGAAATGGTCATGGAAATCAATTAGGAAAATTCTTGGGATATCCAGTTGAATCACAAAAGATAGATTAAATTAATCATAAAAGATATAATTATTTCCAAAAATGAGTCTCATTTAAAAGTATACTAACATATTTATGTCTTTCTATAGTTGAATTGATTTACATATATTTTGTATATTGAGTTTGCTTAAAAATTTTGTTAAAAGGAGCAACGAATTAGATTTTAGGGCGATACTGGCAAATGGAAAGCTGAGTTTCCTAAGGATCATAAAATCCATATTTAAAAAATTTAAGCGAGATATATTTGAAAAATGTTAATATTCTTTTATTGTTTACAGCATAAAAGGGTTTAAATTTCATAGTTGGTATGCTTAAATATTTTATAATTAAATTTTTAAGGACTTTGAAAATTAGTCGCACAGCAAACACCAAAAAACTTCAGTATTTAGGTTCAAATTTTAGGGTTAATATTTTAAAAAGTTTATTCTCCTAAATATATTAGGATAATATGAAAAATGTTTCCTTAAAATTGCTGCGGAATGGGCCTAGAATTATTTATGTTGTTAATGTATCTCTACTATCAGAATTAGTTTAGTTAGTTAAGGGGGAAAAAGTGTTTGTTTTTATCAATATGAATTCAATTTGTCTAAAAAGCACTCTCAAGTAATATTATAAATGTTCCCGGCCAACTTCTTAGATCAGATGAATTTGTATTGTGTCCTACTGCAATGTTAGAAAGGCAATCCTGTCAACAAGATTACTTTGTTTGGATGAAGAATGAAAGCCTTTGTCGCTTTCGCACGGGTGTGGATATGGGATAATGCAATTTTTTAAAAAAAATTATATGTAATTTTTTATATATTTATTATTATATTTTTAATTAAAATATAACAAATATATAATTTATAAATAAGTTTATAATTTTTTACAATTGAGCATTATGTGACAAGTTTTTTTTAAAAAAAAATTACATGTTATAATTTTATTAGAGAATTTGATTGCAAAGATATAAGGAATTTTATCTAATTTAATCCTTTTAAACAAAATTTGGAATATGGGAATGGCAAAATAAATCTACATAAGATAATATATTTTTATTATAAAATTAATGAAATCATAAAAAAATAATAATAAAAGCAAAAGAAAAAATCGAAAAGAGAAAGAAGAATATAATTTTTATTCATTTAGATGCTTTATGTTTATAATATAGCTTCTATCTATGCAAATTATCCGCTACACCTCTTAAAAGCATCACACCATGCTACTATACTTCTCTAAGAAGAGCATATTTGGATCTTCCAAATCTGATAAAAATGGTCGGGATTTTATATCCTTTTTATTGTTTTTATTCTCAATCATCTATTTTTTATTTTGAACAAATAAAACATAAAATAAAGACAATTTTTTTTTTTAATTTTGCCCGCTGCATTGCAATTAGCATTAGGAACGGGCAAATCAATTATGCTTAATTCACTGTGATGAGTATATGTTCAATAACAACAATAATAACAACATTTTCACATTAAGAGAGGCAGCTTACATGGACCAATCAATATTATTAAATTTTATTATAAATCATATTTTTAAACAAATCATTTAAATTTAAATCTTTTTTAATAATTTCTCTTATAATTTTTTTTATATCTCTCTATTTCTAATTATTGAACTACTCTTCATCTAATATACTCTCTTAACTAGGGTTTCTATAAATCTCCTCCACACATACTCAAATAATCTAAGTCATAATTTTATAATTTTTTCTACAATACGATAAGTATATGCTCATTTAAATAATTGCAGTACGAAAAGAATATAATTAGTTGATATGCTAATTTAATACATAATATAATACAAAATTATAAATACTCAATTTATATAATATATTAATATATTTTATATTATATATTAAAATAATATATTTTGAATCGTTATAACTAAACTAACATAACATTATAAATTTATCTCCTATTAATAAATATTAAAATAATATATATTAAATTAATAGATATGATATTTTAAATACCACAACAATTATATCTTTCCTTACTTATTCCTGCAATCCCCCAATTTGCTTTATATCTCTATATATTCCTTCAAAGAGTCAAAAATAAGAGAAAGTGAGTTTGTGCAGTCTAATTTGCTTTGTATCTTCCCTTATCTATTCATTCGAAAAGTTAGACATAAGAGAGAGAGAGAGAACAAGTTTGTGCTATTGTATATCAAACTTCAAGCCCAGCAAAGATGTTCTACCTATGTAATGCTTGTACCATCAAATTCTCTGACAAAGGTAGCGATCAAGGTATCAACACTCGTCGTATTTTCTGGCTGGCCTCTACAATGTATTAACACTGGTTCTATGACTTTATTTACTTCTTTTCTCTAGATCTTGATCATTTTTCTTTTGCCAAAAAACTCTAGATCTACCGATCTATTGCCAAAGGAGCTCTGGATTTACCATTATGGATTCTAAAATTCTGGATATGGGACGAAAATTGGGTACAAAACATTTCACATTCTAAGATGCAATCGACCCATGTTTGGAGTCATCTGTACCAGAACGGAGATGGGCAAGCATGTTGCTAAATTAGACAAAATTTGGCAACATGCCTAAACTATACAAGTACTCACAAATTTTACCCATTCGACTCTTGGTGTGGGCATTTTTCTAATAATTTTTCTTTTATCAAGAATCAAGACACCACATTACAGGTAACCACTCACAAACTGAAATTTCATGAATAGTCCTTATGTCAACGAATTTCAGTTTAAGAAAAACATGATAATTTTTGAAATTTTTTCAAGTAAACGAGTATGATTTGAAAATTTGAGGATTCAATGGGGACGGGGCTATTTCTTGAATTTGTTACCTGCCCATATTTAGATCCACAGACGGGTCTAATATTTTTGTGCAGAGTCCGACCTTGGGAACTATAATACACTATTTGTCATCATCTCTCACTAGCATCCACATCCTCCTTCCTGCGTTGAAGAGCAAAACTTTTATAGAACTGCGAGACCTTAGGGTCTGCTAGAATCTTTGAGCGAGTGAAACCAGATAGATGAAGACCCTCCAAGCTTCTAACACGAGAAAGAGCCACATACACCATGCCACAGCCAAATGCTCTTGACAAGTTAGTGTGAACTCTGTCCAGAGTCATTCCTTGACACTTATGAATGCTCAAAGCCCATGCCAGTATAAGAGGAATCTGCTTCCTCCAAGCAACAACTTTGTCTCCATCCATTATTTCCCAAACTGCTGGTTCCACCATCATAGTTATTCCGGAATCAAATTTGACTATTGGCAGCAGCTTATGAGGGCATACATCATAATGTTCTGCCTCAGAAAACCCCACGACTTCGCCAGTAGCTCCATTCACCAATCCTCTCCAGGTGTTCAAATTCTTTACCAGCATAACTCGTGCACCTTCACAAATGGAGATTTCATCAGGTGCCATCCCTTGACAGAGCTGCCTCCTCCATGGATGATCACCATTATCAACGGCTGTATAAACAACAACTTCCTTTTGCAAGCTGTTGAGCCTCTCTTGGTTCACTTTCTCCACATCTTTGTTCAATGGGAAAAGCTGTACTACAGAGGGATCACACTCGGATTCTGAGATGCAAGATTGCTCAAGGAATTCCAAGTCTTGGATATCAATCTCCCCTGTCCTTATACCCTGAAGCAACTTAATGAGCAGAAAGTCAGACTGCCTAAAGATTTTAGTGAATTCTATCTGTACATCAAAGCTCTTGTTCCAACAATCCGCCTCAAATGCAAATTTCACGTGGCCCCGGGAAGATTTCTTTTTGTGAATGGGTGGTAACTGAAAGAAATCCCCACTCACAACCAGCTGAATTCCCCCCCAAACACGCTTTACACCTTTCATCTCTCTAGCAATGTACTCAAGATTATCAAACAAATCTGCATCTATCATGCTGATTTCATCTATAACTAAAGCTTGAACCTTAAGCCACCTCTTACTGGCCCTATTGTTGCTCAAGATCCTATCTAACAAATCTTCGCGATTGTCAGTGGAGATACCGATACCAGCAAAGGAGTGCAGAGTTTGGCCTTTGAGAGCACAAGCTGCAACCCCAGTAGGGGCTGTAATAGATACTCCAGATGGTCCATATAATTTCTTTAATCGTTTGATTACCTGACGTAGGACAAAGGGAAAACAAATTAGAGAATCAAAATTCTCAAAAGTCAATATCAAATTACTAGTTTATCATAAAAGAAATATTAACAATTTTATTCTCCTGATTATAACTAGTTTATCATAATTCCCTCGACTCAAACATGAAAATTATAACTCCTAACTAATCCTAAATTACCCCCAATAGACTAATTACAAGTTCATAATCATTTCAAACAATAAAACAGTTCCAACACTTTTTCTTCTAGTTCTACATCATTACCTCTTTAAGAAATAGGGTTTTTCCCGTCCCAGCCGAGCCCGTGATGAACACCGAACTGCCCCTAGAAATTGCAGACAGTACAATCTTCTGCTCCTCCGTCCATTCGATCCTAGGCTTACGTTGCTTTCTGTCTTTCGTCTTGTCCTTCTTCTTCAACTTACTGTAAATCCAAATGGGGGGCTTTCCAGAACTCTTGGTGCTGAATTTCCTGTATGCAGCAACAGCAGCAGCTATTCCAATGGTGAGAAATTTCATAGTTCTTCGCTAACAATGTGAGACGAGACACTTTTGGTTCATCAAGATTTGAAGTTAATCTGAATCCTCTGCCATATTTGATGCTGCAAGTGTGTTTCCATTAGAGTAATATACTAATATTGCATTCCTTGACATTCTGGTGAAGTGAAGAAGCAAATAGAATCGAAACCAAAAAGATATTAAGAAGAAGGGGTAGTTTTTCATACCAAATGGACGGGTTTTCTTGGGTTTAAATAAATGGCTTCCCTGGCTTCTGAACCGGGGACGATATTTTCGGTTCCATCTCAAGACGCCATGGCTAGCGACGACCGAAGAGAATTTAAAAGAAGGGGGTTGGGCCTAAAGAAGAAGAACCATTAGAGAGGTATGAATGGGTTGGGCTTAGGCTTCACAGTCTCATTAATATTATATCTTAATCCTTATCTGG
The DNA here is from genome assembly GCA_026724425.1 of Erythrophleum ivorense. Taxonomy (NCBI): domain Eukaryota; kingdom Viridiplantae; phylum Streptophyta; class Magnoliopsida; order Fabales; family Fabaceae; genus Erythrophleum; species Erythrophleum ivorense. Next base: position 2,293,330 of record JAIUCV010000034.1, on the reverse strand, counting down.
GACATGTTGGGCTTCCCCTGCTCCGAGTACAATTGCTTACACTACAGGGGGAAAAAATAGAATAAATTATATAGATTTTTTTATTTTATTAAAATTATATAATTTTTTTATTTTTAAAATATATACACACTTCTCTTGAAAAAAAAAAATTCACCTTATATTTTAGTCCAAATTTTAATTTTTTAATCAAAATATCCTCTATTTAATTTTTTTTCATTAAAAAAATATATATTTAAGTTAATGGATCAAAAAACTTAAAATTTGACTAAAATACATGGTAACTTTTTTAAATAAAATTTATGTATATTTTAAAAATAAAAAATAATTTTGTAATTTACTTAAAAATTATAATAATTGGTTGGACTTGGACCTTTTTGTTTATGTGACAAAAAAATAAAAAGAATATATATATATATATATATAATTTATCAAGCAAGATGAATGATCTTATGTGAAAGGTGAAAGAAAAAATAATTATTCTTAAATTATTAATCATTTATTGAAATTAATGCAAAAAATTGTCACAATTTTATGATAAATATTTTTTTTTGTATTAATAATTTTTGCATTAGGATGATCATTATTTTTTCACTACAACTGAAAAAGAAGCTTGAGAATGTAAAAGAAGAGGTTCTAAGAAAAACTAAAATTTCTTGGTTAGGCCCACAATAAAAGCATTAGAGAGAGTATAATTGGCTTGGGCTTGGGCTTCACATTTTAAGTGTGATTTTTATATGTTCATCCACAGTTCAGTTGCTTACAAGCAATTTTTTTTTTTCTGACCAAAATAAAATTGGTTACTATATAGGGAAAAAAGGAATCAATTGGTTGAACTTGGACCCCTTTGTTTGTGGGGACCAAAAAAAGAAAAAAAAAAAAAGAGATAAAATACCCTTAGGTAACAAGTTGTTGAAGGCTTTTTCCTTTTTTGTTTTTTGGACCAGAACAACTTGTTGAAGGATAACAGCTTATAACTAACCTAAACTCCATTTTGCAAAGGAAGAAGGCTGAACAGTGGGAAATAAGAATTCAGAAGCCAATTCAAAATTGTTTGTTGAGTCTGTTTGGTTTTTTTTTTTCTTGTTTTCATATTGAACATGTCTTTGGTAAAATTTATGGGAAAATATACTTCTATAAATATTTTTCTAAAATGTTTGAAAAAAGGTCTAAAAGTGATTTTCAGCATTTCCACTAAAGGGTCGATGATATTTTTTAAGCATTTAAAAACTTATTTATAAGATATTTAGATATATGAAAGTTAAAAATGTTAACATTGCTTTCTTAAATAATATATGAATGATATTTAAAAAATGTCAAGTTCAAATTTTTTATAAATAAGTTTTAAGTAAATTATATAAATATTTCATAACTTTGACTGCAATTGTATAAACAATTTTTTTCTAAAACAAAAGTCATGTTACACTTTATTTGAATTTAAAAAATTTTCTTACTAAAATACCCTTCATTAAGTACTTTAATATATTTTTTTTATAAACGGTATTTTAGTTAAACAAATTTTAAATTGGAGCTGAATTTTTTTTAAGAATTAAATGAAAATTTTGTATAATTTAACAAAATTCAAAAGAAATCTGTATAATTAACTTATAAAATTTTAACTATTTAAAAAATTAAAAATACAAACATACCAAACGCCACTTCAAAGAGCAATATGATCTTCAGCAATTTCATAATTTCCTCAATGAATAATTTTCTTTTCTCAGTACCCATGATGAACATGGATTGATTTTCCAGTATGCAGAAGCTAGCTTTTCCCAAAGGTGGAAACTTCCATCTTCTCTTCCATCCATTAATCTTAGGCAAAGCCCCTTTGGGTCATTGAGAACTAACCCTATGCAGTGTTCCTTGACAATAAAATGTGAGGAAACCCAATCTTTTTAATTTTTTTTTCAAAAATTGACATTGTTAATTTTTAAAAAAGATAAACTCCTAGGATGTAAGATCAATTTTAGATCTCACATACTCTCAATTTGTTTCTTTAAAATTAACATTGTTAATTTAAAAAAAATAATAGTAATGGGATCCAGAGCCACAATGCAGAAATTTTACATTCCGGCCAAGTAGAAATGGACAGAAAATTATTAATTAGACAACAAAGATGATAAACGAATAGGGTGACACAGTGGTTACATTTGCAGAGTAGAAAGATTTTTTAAAAGAATATAAATGATAATTGAAATGAAAATAAAATGAAATTTAAGGCCTTATATTATATTTGAGATGATATGAAAAAAGATCAAGAATACCTTTCTATTTGTATACTTAATAGAGTGAAAATAATCTAAGAATAAAAAAAAGTTTGTCAAATGAGCTCCTAGTGTTAAAAAAAATGCTTTTAATTCAAAAAAATATTTTTTGAATTATCAAAAATAAAACATATTTATTTTTAATTCTCAAAATATTAAAATATTTAATAATTATATATGTTAGGTGGGGCAAAATGGTATATCGTTTCCTCTTTCCCCATTGAATATTGACTTTTTCATTAATAATGTCATAGAAAATAAAACAAGCTGACATATAGAGTAATGAAATAAGTCTCAGCGTATTTAATAGGATTTCAATTTTTTCCTCACCTTTCTAACACTCTCTCGCGTAGAGCCACATACACAATTATTCATGATTCATATATAGGGTTTGTTGGGAGAAACTAGCTGGAAACGCGTAAGGATTATGGGTACAGATTGACTAAAATATCTTCAGTATTCAGTTTCACAAATAAACAACAATGAAACTGATCAAACTGACTGACCAAACACAAATGAAACTGTGTAGTTTTGACTTTTGTGAGCTTTTAGATCGAACAAGTGTAAGAAATTACGATAACCATATATCTACACAGAGATATATATATATATATATATATATATATATAGTTGCACATATCATTGCATTTGCATGCTGATGCAGTTATTGCTTATTTAGAAAAGCCTCAATGTTTTCGTATAAAAATGTTATTCATGCAAGCACAAACGTTTCTGATGGAGCAAAAGTTCTGAAATGGGAAAGCTAAACTTGCTTTCTTCAATCACTTTGTGTTTCGGTAATTGTAAATTTAGTCATCGTCTTGTTTACGCTTCACACTTTGAAGGCTTATGGGTGCTTTCTGGAATATTGCATGTGCTTGCGTCTTCATGAATGTAAGAGAAGAGGGTGGTGATCGATATGGAAATAAAGGCAGTGACAAGAATGGAAAAAAAAAAAAGGAAATGGACATCGAAACCTCAAATCCTCAATCGTTTGATCGTATTTCAAGGTTTGTGTATAATTATAAAATATTAATTTTTATAAATTTCAAGACAATAGAATACATTTTTTGATAATTCAACGATAGAGAGTTTCAACTCCTTGGCCGTCTGGAGGTTTTCTATTTATGTTTAATTTGGGGAGTAGAATGTACACAACCTCCTCTTCTCTTCTATTACTTTATTTACTTATCTATTTATTTATTTTTGTGGCAAATAGCATGTTTAGCCAAGTTATTTTTCGGAGAGAAAGAAGTTGTTTATTTTTAAAAAAATTACTTATTTTAATTTTTTAAGGCTTCTGGCCAAATTTTTTTAAAAAATAAAGCTTGAGTGATAATAGAATTAAATGTTGTCAATATGAAAAGAAAGTAAAAAAAAATTGAAACTTTTTATTTGAAGTCGAAGTATTAAAAAAAACTATATTTTGTAAGATTAAATTATCTTTAACCAAGATAATTAATTATCATATTACTCATTATCTTGTTCTACCTATAGTTCCATCTTTTTCCTCTCTTATTTGTTCTCTTATCCTGATCTATTTAATTTGATGTATTTTAATATATTTATTTAAAATTTATACTTTATGTGTATTTTTTTATTAAAAATTTTTATATATTAATTATGATTTTATTTTTTATATTTTAAATTAACCAAAAAATTATTTGTCCATCCAAATAATATCAATTGCAAATTTATATGTCATGTTAAAAATAATTTGGCATATAGTGAGAAATCTTTTTGAAAAAGACTTGTTAACTAAAATAATATTAATAAAAGCGTTTATCAAATGATTTTGTCAAAGATAAATTGCTTCCTTTTTATCATGTCTCTTTTAAAACTCCATTTAATTTTTTTTAAATAAGCAAAAGTTCACGACAATATCAAAAATGTGAATTTTTAATTGCAATTAATACAAAAGATGATATCTACGCTTTTTTAGTTGAATGTCTTTATTTTTTTCCTGCAACTTTAATATGCCAACCAAACATCTCTTTATTTGGACGCAGATTCTCAATTTATTTTGTTTTTTTTGGAAGAAATTAAAATGTAAGATAAATATAATCTCTCAGTTTTTACTAGACGTACAGTTTTGTTTAGTGAACGTTAAAAAATTATTTTTATTTTATATTTTTTAAAATAAAAAACATATCAAAATTTTAAAAAATGATTGAGATTGAAAAAAAAAATGACATAAAGTTTAAAACTACTTAGTTTAAATGTGCTGCTCAAGCTGTCTACATCCCCATTTATTCTCATATTCATGTCTTGTTTCAACTTGTGTATTTTGTGACTAAACTGGTATTTGCTTATAAAATGGTAATTTTGTTGTGATAAAATTTAGTTGAATTTTGTTGGGCAAGATTTGAGAAAATAGATTCATTAATTGTATAAAATATCGATACTTAAAAAAAATAGTCGTAGTTGTATCAAATATTTGATGCTTTAAATTATATTTAACTATTTAGTTATTTATTTTCATATTACAATTATATATTAAAAAAATTTATACAATTACATATATTTTTGCTATCAAGTTTTTTTTATTATAATATGATAAATGTAAATTTTTTTAATAATAACATAATAAGTGCATGATTTTTTGCCAATTAAAATATATATTTATCATGTTTTAATTGAAAATTTACATATTTATTATATTTTAATTAAATAATTTAATAACAAAAATGTAAAGAATTTGATCTAATTCTAATCTTATGCACCATTGTATATGGGTATGGGCATTTAAATCCAGTGTTGCTTTGCTTGAATGGCAATATAAACCCTCTAATATTATTTTTTATATTGTAATCTCAACTGTCCATTTTTAAAAAAATTTTTATTTCATAGAAGTTTAAAAACTATTTTCATCTTAATTCTACTTCCTTCAAAATAAATACTTCATTCAAAATTAAAAAAAAAAAAACCAAAGTAAACATAATGAACAGTTGAGATTGCAGGAAGAAAAAAAAAAAACAATAAAGAGTCCAATTCTGCCCAACCTGAGCAGCAACGGATCTTACCAGTGGGATCTTCTGATCATTGATTCTAAGATCAAATATATTTTTTGGGTTTCCCACAAATATTTTCATATCTTTTTAGGTGTGAGAGATCTCCTTAGATACTAAGGTTAACACTTTAAATAGTATTATTTATGTTTACATTTATACTAATATATTCATGTTTAAATTAATAATAAATATTTGAACACCAACGTGATGAGAAAGAAGACGATATGAGGCTGAGAGAGAAAGTGAGAAGAGAATTAAAGAGAAGTGCAGAAAGCTCCGTAACTAATCATTAGTTTATCAAAATGTTCTCTAACACAGAAAAAACAGTCTAAAAGTTTAGAAAAGTTGTCATATAGTTTAACCACAACATAATCAAATTGCTGATTTTTTGCAATATTTGTCCCCTTGAACATGCACACACCACGATTTACATTAATAATAAATCAATTAATAATCAAATTACATTTGAATTTATTCAATTTGCCCCCATGTTATTGTAAGATTTCATCATTGGTGTGCCATTTGAATCAAAGAAATCATTTGGACACTATTAATACCAGTTAAAGCTTGAATAGTTGAATGGTTTATGTGAGGAGTATTTTCTAATTAAAAAATTACATAATAGACGTAATCTATTCTTCTCTAATAATTAAGAAGTTTGATTCCCTCTATATTGTTTAATGAAATTTTAGTAAACATACAGGCTTTAATGATTGGCATTTTAAAGTTTATTTCGCATGAATTTTTTTAAAATTAAACATTCATGCTTGGCTGGTGCATTCTTATGTCCCCTTTGGTTGCTAGCATTTTTAGCTCTTGGGTTTACAATGGAAATGGAATTCTCATACTATTATGTTTGGTTGACAGATTAATCTTTCTATTTCCATCTCTGAATTTACTTGATTCCCTCAAAATAGGGCATTGACATTCTATGGAAAATATTATGGAATGAGCAAGCTTTCCTGGAATGACTTGGGAAGTAACAGTACTACACTTTTTATGTCAAATTTTAATATTTCATAGGAGTAATTAAAAATATTTTTATAGAAATTAAAAATGTAAAAAAATATTGTAAAACTTTTAATTATGATCATTTAAAAAAATTCAGCATATTAAAATGAGAAAAAAATACACGTTTTAATATTTGTTTGCACTTAAGATATTATGGTCATTTGATAAGTTTTTCTTTCCATTTTTGCATTGTTTTCATCTAATTAAACATAAAATTAGAATAGAATGTCTATTCATTTCCATTACATATATCAAACATGATTATAAGTTTTATGGTTTCATTCTATTAAAACTTATTCCCATTTTAATTCTCATTTTCACTCCTACAAATATTATTTCCCCGTATCAAACCTAGCATTAGAGTGATTTTGAAAGAATCAGTTGATAAAAAAATAAATAAAATAAAACCTGCATATCTTATTGTCAAAAAAGAAAATTACTTATAAAGTGTTATAGGCATATTTAAGTTTTAAAACTCTCTAAATTCATAAAACTAATAAAATTAAAATTCACTATTCGAACTATAATTGTCTTTAACACATCATAGTATACTTTTTAGGGTATATGATCACTTAAATCCATGAACTCAACTTGCTCCCTCTTATTAGTCGTAAAATACATTTAAAGAATTGAAATAAACCTCTTCATTATATCTCAAATAGGGTTATAACCTTTTTCCCTGAATTAAAAAAGAGAAAGAGACGTTGAAAAACAACTGAATAAGCAAAGAGGGGATACATCAGAAGGAGACTTGATGGCTAAAATATATATTTGAAACGCCTTCTTAATTTCAAATAATAAAAGTATACACATTCACATATTTATTTTAGAATAAATTATAATAATGTCCTATCAAATTTGGCTAAGTAAGTTTTATCTAATGCTTTTTTTTGTTTCAAAAATATTATTCGACTTATTTAAAAATATTTTATACATATGACAAAAATTTCACATATTATTTATTTTTTGTGAATAAAGTTAGTTTCCTATACAAAATAGTTTTTTTAAAAAAATTACTTAATTATTTTATTATTATATTAAAAATAAAATCCTAATTTCATATCAAAACTTAACATCACAGCTATAAACTTACTTTGAGTGAATATTTTAATAAACAAGTAACATGCATTTGATATATAAACATAAAAATATCATAGAATGAAAATAACAGTGTCATAAAAATGCATTTTGTGTAAAAAAAAATTAATTTTATTAATTAAAAAATATAATATACAAAATTCTTATTTTTAAGAGAATCAGATAATCATATTAAAAGTATATATAATTTAGTCAATTTTAAAAAAGATACATAATTTATTTTTTATTTTAATAAATTTCTATTAATTTTTTAGGCGAATTGACCATGAAATGAAATATATGTGTTAAGATATTTGTCGTTATTGTCCGATTGCAACACAGAAAGAGGCATTTGATTAGTAGAGGTTAGACATTGATCAAGTTGGCAGGGGATGATTATGGTGGATGGGTCCCACGTCGGCTAGTAGTGGAACGCTTGTCGTTTTCTGTGGCCACATGCATTCAGTGTGATGGATGCCATGTGGCCATCCCAAACACACGCCACAGCCTTATGCAATGTTTGGTTGGAGGGGTTTGGGGGGGAAGGGAGCCCTTCCCCTTGTTTGGATATGTAAAAATTGGAGGGGAGGGGAGGCAATTTTTGCCTCCCCTCCCCTCCCCTTCCCTCCAAACCCTCCCCTCCAAAAGTGGGGGTTTTTGGAGGGGAGAGAAACATTTTGGATAAGTTGGACAAAATTGCCCCTTGAATTATTTTTACTTCAAATATCATATAAATCTTATTTTTTATAATAAGATATAAAATATTTTTTATAAAAATAAAAAATATTTTTTAATAAAAATAAAAAAATTATTTTTTATAATAAAAAATAAAAAAAATTTTTTTTATAAAAATATCTTAAAAATAAAAAATTAATTAATTAAGGGTATAATTGTCCATTAATCCCTTCCCTCCCCTCCCCTCCCCTCCTCACCCAAACAACATATCATTAAAACCCCTCCCCTCCCCTCCCCTCCAAATCAACCAAACAACATATCATTAAAACCCCTCCCCTCCCCTCCCCTCCATTAAAAACCCTCCCCTCCCCTCCCCTCCATTGAACCAAACACTCCCTTAGGGGGGCCGAGGGCTAGGGGCGGGCTACCCCCGGACATGCTTCCATATCTGAATAGAGTTAAGTTCTTGTGTTTGGATCATCTGCAATGTTGTATTAGAAGTCTCTTCACTCCAACAAGGTGGCCTCTTTATTTATTTATTTAAATTTTTAAAATTTTTTGAGTGATTTTTGTAACTCAAAGTGTTGTATACCATAGACTTTCATATCTCTTGTATTATACTACCTCATTCGATTTTATATATAAAAAATAATTAATTAATAAAAATTAAAATAATTAATTAAAAATAATTAATCTTCTTAATTTTGTCTCAAATAAAAATTATTTTTTAAAAATATCTTTATTTAATATGTATACTTTTTTCTTAAAATTAATGACAATTATTATTCATAATTTGAAATACTCATTTAATAAAAGATATAATTAGAATAAAATAATAAAAAATACATATGAGATTTTTTTACTTATTCTTTATTTTTCTTTAATTATATATAGTCTATTTATTTCTAAATATAAAAAATTTAAATTCATCTTCTATAATAAAAGAGAGAGGTTAAAAGATAGTATCAGAAATAAAGGGTTTGTTTAGTTTTTTGTTTTCAAAACAATTTTTTATTTTTAAAAATAAAAAAATAAAAAAACTTATTTGATAATGTGTTTTTAATGAAATGTTTTGTAAAATAAAAAAATAAAATTTTGTTTTTGGAAACAAAAAAATCAGAACATTTTTTTGGTGTTTTATAACTTTTGTTCTGCAGAATAAAAAAAATAACTACTTTTTAGAATAATTATTTAAACAATTTTTTTAATTTTTTGTTTTCAAAATTTATTTTAAAAATATTTATTTTAAAAAAATTAAAACAAAAATAGAATCATACAAACCCAAAAAAGACTCCAAAAACCCTTCTCTCCTATTGCAAATTATTGAACATGAATTCTCTGAAGTCATTAGTGTAATTACAAGGTATATAATTGAGCAAATATTTAACATGTGTTTTTTTATAATGACAAAAAAATTTAATTGTGAAAATAAAAACTTTAGTTATAAAAAAATTACATTTTATATTATAAAATTTATAAACCTCTCTTTTGTTCATCTAATATTTTCTCTTATTCTTATTTACTATTGTTCAAAAAATAACTATGAGGAATCTGATTTACAATAATATAATGTTAAGTTATAAAAATATATATACTTATTTGTGACAATTATATACTTATTATGTTTTAATTGAAGAATTTGTTAATAATAATATAAAGAACTATATATAATTTTTTTTCTTTATTTATACATATAAATTTTTACCTTATGTAATCTAATTAATCCTTTTATAAACAGTACTACATATAACTGTACGCAATTCTTTGTTTCCCATTCTCAATTCTTCGTGATCGTAATATGTTGACATGAAATAACCGTAATATTTTGTAATTAAGCTATAATTAAATAACCATAATATTCTTTAATTAATTTTTATGTAATATAAACATTTAGAAAGTTAAGGAGTAAATTATATTAACTTTTTTTTAGGTTTGGCTAAATTACATTTAATCCTTTCCTTGTTATAATAATTACATTCAACCCTCTTGACATTTTGATATATATTGTCAAAAAATTCTCTCCAATTTATTTTTTATCAAAAAAATTAATTTCATGCACACTAGAAAATTATGATTTTATTTTTAATATGATGATAAAAATAGTTAATTAATTTGAAATTCTAACATAAAATTGTGATTTTATTTTTAATACAATAATAAAGATACTTAAATGATTTTATCTTTTAAGGAAATATATATTATATAACAAATTAATTTTGTTGACTAAAATAATTTTTTAAAAACAAAATATATTTCTCAATCTTGAAAAGCATAAGATATGGCCTAATTTATTCTAAAAAATATTTTAATAAACAAATTGCGGGAATATATTCAATAATTAACGGTAAAAAAGTAATTATGAAAAAAGCAAGAAAACATGGGTAGTGTTAAAAGAACAAGGATAAGTGTATCATAATTATAATTTAATAAATCAAAGGTCATCATCATGCTCGCGTCAAATTTCTGAAGTCTAAATCATGTGGTGTGTAACCTGCAACTTGTAAGTACTTGCTTTACTAGTTGCAAATAAACAACTTCTTCACGCGCTTGGTTCTGTTGTCATTCTCTTAACCTATTACTGAATCTAAATAATATTTTACATATGCAATAGCGTCAATGTTTTGGGTCCGAATTGTTTTAATTTATAATAAAAACAAATTATTATAAGTAAATCTTGATTATTTATATTTAAGAAAGAATTTCAAAGGGGAGGAGACCCACAAGTTAATGGAGATAAACAGTTAAAATTTATTTAAAATAATTTATTTATTTTTATAAATTAAGACAATTCAAACTTAAATATTCTAAAATTAATGGTGGTATATTTTTGGTAACACTATATATATATAAGTTATGACATAATAATTATTAAATATAAAGTAATATTTTATTTATTTTAATGCATTTATTATTATAATTATATATATTAATCATATAAAAATTAAATAATCATTTTTATAAATGATTAATTATTAAATAAATTAATATTTTAAATAATTATTTAATAAAATATTATTATACATTTAATTATTATTATATCACAACTAAAAAATATAATATTTTGAAAACCATAATATTATCACTAGTATTTTAACATGACACAATATTTAACTCATATTTCACGGTTTAAAAAAAAAAAAGCGCGTTATACCAATGTTTCTTCAAGATCCTTATCTTCTCTGTATCATCAATGGGGTTATAACAACCTTCTTCTGTGTTGTTGTTCTGATTCTGTTACGAACTTGAATAACCATTGACCTACCCATTGGTTGGTTATCTTCAGAATCTGTATCACACAAATGAATGCCTTGCGATTTTTGCAGATATCTGCAACGTTTTATCCGGGAGCAATCAATGGAATGGCTATCTGCACAGAGATTTCAGTTCATTATTATTAGCCTATGTTTTGCAGTTTGTCCCCTCTTATGTTTTTTACTACTCTAGGATGGTTTTCTCTTATAATAATGTTTCTATCAATAAAAATATATATTCAAATGTAAATCATATTTTCATTTCTGAAAAGATATTTAAGCTATGCGTATATATATATATATATATATATATATATATATATATATGTCTTCTTTTGTATTTTAAAACTTTACATATATTTTTTCTGAAATCGAAAGATATGTTATTGAATTTACTGTACAACAAAAAATAAGTTACGATTATATGTATTATAACTAAAATATTTATATATATTATTTACATAATGTAACAATTATTAAATATATATTTGACCAACATAAAGATAATTAATTTGTCAATTTAGACTAAATTAAATTTATAATTTTTAACATAAATAAATAACATTGAAATAAAGGTTTTAAAAAATATTTTAGTAAGTTATAGTTTTAATAAAAGAAACTATTATTATTATTATTATTATTAAATGTATTTTGCTCATATTTTAATTTCAAAAGTTTGTATATGTTTTTATAGTAGATAGGAAGGCTGTACATTTTATGTATCTCTCAAGGGATGGGAGAGTAATTCACTTTGAGAAAAATCTTGCAAACCTATTTTATTTTGATCCTAAAAAATTAGGGTCCGTTTGAAATTTTTTTTGTCTTAATGTTTTCAAAATATATGTTTTCAAGAACAAATTTTTTAGAACAAAAAAATTAAAAAATTTGTTTGAATCATTATTTTGAAAAATAATTATTTTATGTTTTTTACTTGATTCTGTAGAATAAAAATTACAAAACACTTAAAAAGTGTTCTGAGTTTTTTGTTTTTGAAAACAAAATTTTATTTTTTTGTTTTACAAAACACTTCATTAAAAACACATTATCAAACAGATTTTTTTATTTTTTTATTTTTGAAAACAAAAAAATTATTCTGCAGAATCAAATCAAACAGGACCTTAGTGACTGCACTTTTTTTTGGCTATTGTGAATACATAAGTTAATACTTGAAAAAACAACAAATTTATTACATTATTAATTCTTTTGTCAAGTGATACTTGATGGACTAATTTGGAGCAATTTTTTTTTTTTGAAAATTAACTCATTTATTCAACAATTTCAAGGACTAAAATTAAATATGGTTATCAATTCAGGGGTCAATTTGTTAGTTTGTACTTGATAGACTCTTCTCGTATTCGTAACCAAAAACTGCCATTTTTGGTACTTGAAAGCACCGGTCTCAATCGTAACCAATTTGTTAGTTTGTTCTATCTTTAACAATAACATTCCTTGCAAAATGAATCATAGAAATTTAAAGAGAACATCACAATTAAATAGTGTCTCAGTAATCTAGTGGTGCGCAATCCAAATGAATCTTTTGCAATATCGCATTTTGTGTAATTAATAAAGAAGAGAGAAAATTCTGCAATAGGTCCCATTTTTTGTATAGAGTCCACATTTTTATTTCACTCTTTCTCTAATTATACAAGATGCAAGTACCATCGAAGTTTTCTATTAATTAATACATAACAAAGTGATTCTGTAAAATAAATGTGAGAACAGAGTTTTAGCACCAACTACAATCAAATTAATAACAATGTATGAATAAGAAATGTAAGCAAACATTATCAAATTGAGGGATGGACAACTTTACTTGTAGTTATAAGGAGATAAATTGGTGAGAATCCTGAGAATAGTTGAGTTTTTTTTTTTTTTTCATAATGCACTGCAATAAGCGAGTGTTGTTGGGTTTAAATATGAATGAGAAAAAAAAATAAACTAAATAAAAATTATATAAATAGATTCGCTTATAAATTTAGTACTATAAAATCTTTGATTAAAATGATGTTGTTTAACTCATATATATAATAAATCTAGCTAATGTTACAAGCTCTTCAAACCCTAGTGTTAAAGCTGATGGCAAATACAGAAACGATGAGCCAAATGAATACAATGATGAAAAATTCTGAAACATCTCAAAGTGAATGGAGTAATAAGGCTTAACACAAAGTTAAAAACAGAACAAATGAGAGAAAGTGAAGTACAAGAGAGTTTAAATAGAAAAAAGGTTTGATTCCTCTGTTATCTTCGGGATAACAATTCTGGGAATCTACGTACTTGCGGTGGAAATTTCGAATTTGAAGATAGTGGGAGTGATGATTGTTTTGCATTCATCTTTACTACACTTCAAAGATTCTTAAATATTCGTTCTTTTATATCTTTTTTTTTTCAACATACTTAACAATTCAATACTCCCAGGCGAGTTAATTTTTTGGTAAGACTTTAAACGAGTTTTTAAATTAAAAATATTTACATTAAAAAATTTAAAACAAAAAACTTAAACTATATAAAAATTATAATTCAAGATTTAAAGTTAAATTTTTTAAAAATAATTCTAAAATTTAAAATTTTTTAATATAAATTCTTAACTATAATCTTATCTTCTTTTTTTTTCCTTTTTTTACTGTTTTACCACAGGCTCAATCCCAAATGGATGTCAGTGACACTTCGAAGTACAAATAATATAATGGGTTAATGACTTCGTCATGTACTGAAACAAAATTGTTTTGCCTCATAATATTTATCGATATTATACCATTACATCTTTTCACAATATGAACTATAATAGCATGTTGTTTGTCGGTTATAACATATTGCTTGACGTAACTGCATTGGGTATGATATATCTTTTACATCGTCTGCAGAGAAAAAAATTACACATGCAGTCGAAAGCTGTACTTAAGAAGTTGAATTTCTTTTTTGATATGTAATGGGGCCAATATTTAAACCTATGATATTCTTTTATCTACTTATGTCTCTCACTATTAGACGATATATATATATATATATGGTTGAATTTTTATTGTAAAGAAATAGGAGTATTACATCATTATAAATTTAATAAGATTTTAAAACAAACTAAGTTTATTGTTTTTAAAACTATATATATATATATATGATCAAAACCTTTTTATAAAAACATATTTTATAATAAATTATATTTTAATAATGTTTAATTTAAAATGTCATATAACAAGTATTAACAAATATTTTATGAGTATAAAATTACTATTTTTTAAAATTATTATAATTTAAAATTAATTAAATAATTATTTAAAAACAAAGTATTAAAAAATATTAATTAAAAGATAATAATTGATAGTATTTAATTTAAAAATTATATGTATTAAATATATATTTAGCTAACATAAATACACTTGTAAATTTAATGAAATTTTATAATCATTTATTATTTTAAATATAAATAAACTATTTTTTATTAGTTATATTTTAATATATTTCGATAAATATAAATTTAATTGTGGTCTTTCGATTTATAAGAAGTTTGAGTAAATTTCTATAAAGAAGAATATTGTATAATTAAATTAGAATAAATTATACTAATTTTTCTCTGGCTAATATCAATCTTAGTTCAAAAATTACATTTGGTTGCCAACATTTTAGTACATAGGGCAAAAACTTTTCCTTTAATTTACTTTTATGTTAAAAAATTCAATTTTTCGTATCACATAAAATTATAATTTTATTTTTAATATAAAATTAAAAATAATTAAATTAATATTAAGTTCTTATATAAAATATATTTTTATTTTTAATATGATAATAATGATGATTAGATCACTTTTTTAATAAAAAATATATTATATAAAAAGTTAACTTTATTCATTAAACAAATAAGTTTAAGAAGAGTAAAATTTATTTTTTTAAAAAATTATTAAGTATAGTTTAATAAAATTTTAAAAGATCTTTAAAGTAATCTATTCATTAAAATAATAATAATTACATTTCAATTTTAGATTTGTTAAAAATTGAGGTGAGCGTGAGACAACGTGCCCGGGGATACGCGCGTAGGAATGTTCAAACTCTTACAGCAGAATCTTTGTTTCTCTTGACTATACGAGCATGAACACACACGATAAAATCCACCACCTATTATTATATTACCGCATCCATTGAAGAAAAAGTAAAGAAAAACCATACTTAAAATAATATAATAAAAAATCCTAATAAATTATAAATCCTGCTTCTTCGTATTCACTCGCTCTCTTTGTCGTCTCTGATGATGGTAGTGGTCTAGTCCCTACTCTCAACCCTTCCCTTCCACACACTCTCTCTTTCTCTCTCATACGTCCCTTTCAGTCATAAATTAGCCAAAAGCAAAACGCTACGGAAATCGCACTCTCTCTATCGAGCGGGAAACATTATTGCCATTGCCCCTCTCTCTTCTTTCTTTCTCATCGCTTCGTCGTCTTCGCTCTTCACTCTTCGCACCACCTTCCTCCTAATTCCATGTCTCTACCTTCTCCATCCCCCTAGTCTTCTTCGTCTTCTTCTTCTCTCTCTTGCTGATCATGGCTGTTGCATTCGACGGATTCTCCATAAGGCATCTATCTATTTAGCTGCTTCCTTTTTTCCTTTTTCTCTGCTTTACTTTTACTACACTGTGACTTTTGATTCTTTGTTAACTTTCGCGGTTTTGATTCTCTGTTGCAGGGACTACACCTCCAAGATGAGGTCCATCGACGTCTTCAAGTGCTGGCCCTTTAGTGCCGATGAGGTATCCAGAGAGGATGTGGAATCATGGCTTCCTCCCATGGCTGTTCCGAAGACTCACTGCTGCTCCAACGAGCTCGAGGCTTCGAGATCCGATCGCGATGATGATGAAAAGCCGGTGGATGAAGAAATTCCTAGAAGCGAGGGCGATCAATTGGTGAAATCGGATGAGAGGTTGGAGATGGTTTGCCCGGTGTGCCGAGTTTTCAACGCCGCCACTCTGACGGCGGTGAACGCGCACATCGACGGCTGTCTAGCGCAGACGATGAGGGAGGAGAGGCGGCAGATGAAGTCGAAATCGAAGGCGCCGAAGAAGCGGTCCATCGCTGAGATTTTTGAAGTCCAGGAGCAGGAGGAGCAACCGAAGATTGAAACCGTTTTGAAATTCTGGCCGTTTCGTGAGAATCCGGATGAGGTGTCTATAACGGTCACTAAGTTCAAGTGGTGGTCTCGCCGGCTTGAGGCAATGAGATCCAACAAGGTTGAGGGTGAAATTTCTGGAAATGACGCCGAATGTGTGAAATCGGATGCGTCAGTTGCTGCGGAGGAGGAGAAATTGGAGATGGTCTGTCCTGTTTGTCGAGATTTCAACGCCGCAACGGTGACGGCGGTGAATGCTCACATCGACAGTTGTCTTGGGCAGGCCATGAGAGAAGAACGCCGGCAGATGAAGATGAATTTGAAGTCGAAACCCAAGGCTCCGAAGAAGCGGTCGATTGCTGAGATTCTAACGGTGGCACCACAGATCAAAACGACGGATAGTGAAGCAGCTGAGGTCGACAAAGAAGAGGAGGATGAGGAGGAGGAGGAAGAGAATAAGAAAGAAGAGAAATATGATTATGGTGGTGGTGGGGTTGGTGCTGTCGCCGTGATTTCGACAATCAAGAGCAAGAAGAATACAAACAAGAGGAAAAAGAAAAGAATGAAGAAGCCAAAGAGGAAAAGCAAGGGGGAAATTTATAGGGTTGAATCTGTGAACAACGAGAAGATGATAATGAAAAAGAAAAAGAAGAAAAAGAAGAACAATGAGTTAATTGCAAAGAAGGTATGTGGTTTATTTGTCATAAAATATACTAAATCTTTCATATGTGCAGGCTAGTTCCTTGATCTTTTGCTGTTTCATGGGAACAAAGGATAGAATTCATAATTTATTTGCCATAAAATGTTACTGAATTCTGTAGTCTTCCGGTGGTGTAGTTCCTTATGCCATGGAATTATAGCTTTCCTAACTCTATCTTGCTTTTTCTGCATAAAATTACTGCTGAAAAAGCTGGTTAGGGAGACAGCTACACAAATGTGGACGAAAGTGAGTGGTTTCTGTCAAGTATTTGTGTGATGTAGGCTCCGTGGCGAGTAAAAGTTAGGAGAACAGAAAATACTAACATAAGTGCCTTCATGTGCGGAAGAAATCAAGCAGGCAATGAAGGGGCTGCAAGAAAGTTGCTCCAGCGGGAGCTGTATAGTTGGTACTTAGTACAGGTTGCCTAAAGGGGCCACTCATGGTTTACGTAGAAGGAGAGAGCTGAGCCTGATGATGGGTGGTTCTCCTGTCCTCTCACTATTCACTAATAAAATTGGGGGAATCATCATATGGGCCATGGGTAGATCAACATATTCTCATCCCGTCTTTTATGACTAATATTTCTGATAAAAAAGATGGGTGACCTATAGATGCTGGAGGTAGAGGACCCAGTTTTTGGCTAGCGGAGAATTAAGCGAAGTTTCAGAGTTTGAGAGGTTGTGTAATTACAAGGTTGATTGGGTCTGTTGAGTGACATATTTGAAGTTCATGTGGTGAGTCAGATTGTTGAATGCCTGGAAACGCAATGCCATATATGGATATTTCATTTGAAAATAACTCTGATTTGAGTTATCTAGATCATTATCACATGGGCATTAGCCTCTTAAGTGTCTTGTGCATTACTCGTCGTGACTCGTCTGTCATTAGTGAGGTGGGTGGCACTGGCAACCTATCCTATAATGATTTGGTATATATTATGCCAGAGAGGGAGTGAAATGAATGGTCATTATAATCTAATTTCATTCTAAAAGTAGTGTTGGCCATGGTGGCTTTGATATGTATTATCTGCATGGTGAAGTTGCCATGCTATCAACTAATTATTTTGTGGGACTTCCTCTTAATTAGTTGAGGAATCAGCAGTAGGTAAACTTTGCTAGTTTAGGGAGAATCACTCCTCGTGCCTTAATAAAAATTCAAGTGACTTATTCAACAAAGGAAATTCGAGTGATTTTATATCTGAAATACAATCAAATTAACGATGTCATTCAGATCAGAACCTCAGAGGAGAGAATATTGTCAGGGAAAAGAGAGACCAAAAGTATCAGTTATAATCTATAAGGTTGTGCTGGCTGAATTTGACGGTGGAAGTTGTCAAATATGTAACCTTAAGGGGCTAATGAAGGTTTCGTTATGATGATTTAGGATGATTTTACTGCCTACTGTTTCCCTATATATTAGTTGAAAACAAACTGAATTAAAAAATTGCAGTGACATTTCAAATAGTTGGGCGTTACCAGCCTTACTGTACGAAGGAATGCCATCTGTATAGTATATTGTTTTAAATCTTAACGATTTCAGACTAATTACTCTTAACCTTAGTTATCACATTATTTTTCAACAACTACTACTGTGATTTTGTAAACTGAATGTTTTAAACCCGTCTTTCAATACTTTTTTGGAGGAAAATAGAGTGATTTTATATTACATCATATTAGCTATGTGTTTTTCCCCCCTTATTATCATAACTACACCAAATAGTAGCCTTTATAAACAATTGTTATGGCTGTGTTGTTCTAAAACTCTTAGATATACAGTTTTTACTGCTATGCTTAATTTAGAAAGAAATTTATAGTAAAAAAATGTTTCTCTTTGATTCCTTTGAATAATTTTTTTGTTTCAAAATGTGGTTGATTAGTTATTTTAAAGGGTTTTTTTTTTTGGGTGTGTGGAAGATAACTGAAAATTGTGTTCTTCTAATCCCGATAGTGTTCCTGACTTCCTGTTTCTATGATCTACTGACGACTAGATGTTTTTAAAACAATATTTATACAAAATTGTATGAGCCAATTAATGTAAGGTTATAATTATTAACTAACCTTTTTTGATGATACGAAGTTTCTATTTATAATTACAAGTTTTCAATAGATTTTCTTATGAGTTAAAAAGAAGATTTTCATATAATGTCTATCAAACTTAGCTCCTCTCATTTCTCGGTTAAATCTAATTCTATCGATGCATGATGCATATTCCTTTCTCTTGTTATTATTTAGGGTAAATCCCTTTCTCATATTTTAATTCTATATATGTCAACCTACTATTATGCAAATTTTCTTTTATTATAAAGGGAAGGCCTTTATGGTTATGGTCACTAAACTTAAGATTAATGCTGCATTACATATCAACATGGGACAGTTGATCTTGCTGGTAATTGCTTGCTATGAAATTATGAAATTTTGGCAGATTTCATATTCTTTTTTTTTTTTTAATAAAAACCAAAAGTAGATAGGAGAAACTTAAAAGGTATTTTTTTTCTGTTAAGTGAGCAAATGCATCTAAGCTTTAATAATATATACTAATTATTCTTGAAAGTATGAATTAATTTTCCTCTTCTGAAAATAAATACTAAAAATATCAATTCAAGAATTCAGTTAGATTTGAAGCCAACAAAGAAATTTGTGATAATTATTTAAATGATTGTCACATTTATTGCACTGGTAATTTGAAATCACTGTATTGTTGAAAATTCAATATTTTGTATATGTTTCATCAAATGGTTCATAAATCAAGTACAAGATCAATTTCGAAAATTGCATTCAGGCAATGTGGAAATATATTTGTTTAAAATTCAAATTGATTTGATGGTGCATGCCTTAAAATACTTCCCTTGAAGACCTCTTTTAGATGCTTAATTTTTAATTTTTTAAACTTATTTTAAGAAGTGGAATGATTTTAAACTCTTTAACTCTTATTGCATCTACCGCTCCCAAATGCCACAAAATAAAGGGAAGAAGAACAGGGAGAGACAGTAAAGGATGAAAAAGAAAAGAACCTATTCGAATTTCAATTTCTTTTCCTCATTGACACATATTGAGGTTTTCTACCGTCCTTTCTTTCTGTTTGTTGCAAGGCATTTTGGACTTGAAATCTATACTATTCTTTTATATATACACTGTTACTTTATTTGGTTGATTAATGTTGTTAATGTTATTGCTTATCACCTTGTAAACTATTATTTTTCCCTTTCATATAATACTAAGGATTATCATGTTGAGGTAAGTATACAATTTTTTTTTTTTTAAATTCCTCAGTGCTAGTTCTTCATTCAGCTGTTTTAGTCTAGGAATATCCTTTAAATTAAAATTTTCTGACACACCAGAAAAACTTTGTAATTGATGATAATAATGTAAATCAATATGATAATTTTATATGATAAGGTGGGAATTGGGACACAACAACAAACCAATTAGATTGTCAATTTGTCATTAAAAATGGTGTTTGAATTTTTCTGTCTCCGATAGTATTTGAAAAATAAATAATTTTTCTTAATGATTAAAGATAAAATTGATAATTACGTTTTGTATAATCAATTTCCCTGGAAATCAACCATAATGCCATTTAAAAATATCTCCACTTCTTGGTCATATGTAATCTCTGGGTATAACCAAGAACATAATTGCTGTAACTCTTTACACCTAACTTTTCCAAACCATTGCTTTGAATATGGATATAGGAGACATGCATTTTGGACATACCAAATTATCCAGTTATTAAGGCATACAATTTTTTCATGATGGCTATCCACATTTTCATTTTTAATAATTTTGTTTTATTTTTTTGGTTCACTGGAGATCAAGGAATTACTGGCTTAACTATGTAGAATGTAGTGTTATTATTAAGCTTATCTATTGCCATTGTCTCTTCCTTAGATTGGTTCTGCAGTAACTTAGAGCAGGTAGCAAAGTTATATATTTTTCGGCATTTTTCTCATGCTTTTGATTTTTTGGGGGTTTCTATATTGTTCCAATTTTCTTGTTGATATTATTTATATAGCTGAAAATGACTGAGTGGAAACTGATTTAAAAGCTTTCAAAGTGTTATTTCATTTGTGTCTGGTAAGTTTGGGACCAGAGACACAGATGCTTTGCTTTTAGATATGAGTGTTTTTAAATGGTTAAAAGCTTAGTCAACTAGTTGAGATTGAATTTTGTTAACCTTGTCTGTCTCAGGAAGATGCTTACAAGGGCAAAGTGCAAACTCCAGTTAATAATCCCAGAAAACAGAAAGGTACAATTGAGAATGAAAAGGTTGCACTTGATGACATTGATGCTTTGGCTCATAAAAAGAAATCAAGTTTGAAGTCCTTATATGTAGAAAAGAATCCGAAAGTTAAAAGCTCCGACTTAGTTGGAAAGCAACAAAAAGCAGTGCCTCCTGTTCGTGGCATTCTTAAGAATCACTCAAAACATATTTCTGGAAGGACCTCAAGTGACTGTGATATACAAGATGGTACTGAAGATAGCCATTATGACGTTCAAGTTATCACATCAGACAGGCATGTGAGATTCTCTGGTAAGGATGACATACTTGGTCAAAAAAGGAGAGACTCATCCGATGAAACCATGTTCAACTTATCTTCGGATGCACTGGCTACAGCATTGGGGAAGCAGTCATCTGGAAGTGAAGAAGCTGCTATTTTGGAAGCAAACAGAAGTGATGACAACATTTCCATTAATATAAACAAGAGAAAGGAGGTTTGTCCTGTAGTTGAAGATGAAAAGTTTTCTAGTACTCCTGAACAAGTTTCTGGGCAATATTTTTTGAGGACATGTACCAATCAAGAGAAGTCAAAGCATCTAGTAGAGAAGCCTGAATCATTGACAAAGGTGGCACTTCAGGATAATAAAAATCTACACCTGTTTGATAGAGGCAACACAACTACAGTGCATTATTCTCCATATGCTGGCACTCCTAGATCTCTTTCTGGACTACAACCAAGGCAGATTTCCAGTTTAAATACTCAAATGTGTGATTCTGAAGCTTTCAGTTCCTCTGTTAAGTTTGTTGATCATTGGAAGGATCCAAACCTTCAGATTTCTACAGTAAACTCAAATGCAAGTACAAGGACCTTTCTGGAGCCTTCATCATCTTATTCTGCTTCATGTAATGAAGCAAATGAAAGACCTCAGCTTCCATCACAATTTTATGGAGAGTATGATAATAATGGCCAAGCTTTGGGTGACAGACCATTGTCTCACATGCTTTCGGCAGGTATGGTAGATAACTCATTCTCCCTTCCAGGCTGGGGGAAAGGAAGTGTAAGAAATAGCGGCATGGATGAGAGCATTTTTGGTTTGCCACTCAATTCACATGGGGAATTAATTAATTTCAGTTCCAGTGGAAAAGTTGAGATGAATCAGCCGCAGACTTCCAGTACATCAAGAGTTTCTTGCAGTGGCTTACCCGTTAATAATATTGTCAGTCATGGTAGACAGGAATATTTAAGCATTAGTGAGAGGGATTTTGTTCAGGAAACACTTAGAAAAGATTGTGAAGACCCATTTCCATATTATCCAGCCAGGTTAGGTGTTACAGAATTACAAAGTATTGAGAGAGCAGATATTCACTGGCCTAATTGTGATAGTAGTTCCACATCCAATCACTTTGCCCACCCACTTGATTCAGAGTTGAGCCTTATGAGAAACTCATTCATCGAGCAGAATCAACACAACCAGGTTCAAAAGCACAAGGGAAATCACATGATTTATTTAGAAGAAAGTTCAGATCCTGTTTCACTTAGTTCCGGCCAACCAACAATGCGGTTGATGGGTAAAGATGTTCCAATTGGTAGAAGCAGCAAAGAGATGAAACAATTTGTGGAAGATGCTTGGGCTGATGAGGTATCCAGAAGAAGGCATTGTTCTAAAGATGCTGCTTTAGAAAATTCATTATTGGGAAGATGTTCTAAGCAGAATTTGGCATCTGGTTCACCATCACATATAGCAACCGAGAATATCTCGCAGTCGCTGAAAATCCACAGCAATCAGGCATCACAAAGTAATTATGTATCTCAAAATGGAAGCCTTGGAGTCGGTAGAAATGCTAGTTCATATTTGCTTCCCATTGCTCAAGCACCTACATCATGTGCAGTATTTAATAGGGCACCTCATGACTTGCCAAAGCAGGTTATTTCTGGAGCTAAACTTCAAAGACTCGGCCCCCAGTTAGAGGTAGTAACTAATCCTTGCAATTTTACACAACCAGCCTTTGGATTTCCCTTCTTGAATCCAAGTGTTGAAGAACATGCTCAAGCATCTTGGTTTCAGAGATCCTATAGAAGCTTGCCACCATGGTTGTTAAGCTCAACACATGAAAAGCCACCTGGAACACCTCAGCAATTTTCTGGCCTGAGTTGTAGAAGTTTTCCTCATAATAAATGGGGAGGGAATTTTACAGCACCGTATGTGAATCAGACAGCGGTAGCATGTCCTCCAAATCCTCTGACTTCTCACTGTCAAATGAAAACC
Organism: Erythrophleum ivorense; assembly: GCA_026724425.1. NCBI lineage: Eukaryota > Viridiplantae > Streptophyta > Magnoliopsida > Fabales > Fabaceae > Erythrophleum > Erythrophleum ivorense. Next base: position 2,269,762 of record JAIUCV010000034.1, on the reverse strand, counting down.
TCACTTTGTCCGGCTTCAATTGTTCAACCTCTACATGTTCCAGTTACATCTGTTACTAAACCATCCTTTACTATAAATAGTGGTCATAGAAACATAATTACTTTTGCTGACAGAGTGAAGTTAGATGACTTAACTATTGAAGATCATCGATGCAAAAATACCAGGAAGAGAACCGCAGCTAATCTTGATGAATCCGCTACAGCTATCATGTTACCTAATATAGAGGTGCAAGAAAATTTAAGTTGTATGTCTGGTTTGACACGAGAAAACAAAAGTGCCGAAATGCAACAGAACACAAGAGCAGTCGAACTTGATCCACGTGGGGATCGTGCAAGAAAATACTGTCGCCAGAATGAGGCTCAAAGTATACATCCTAAAAGTTATCCTGGCATTGAATCTTTTAAACCGGATGGTATGATATCTTCAGGTCCTGTCAGATTAAGTCCAGGAGCTAAGCATATCCTAATACCCTCACAAAATATGGAGCAGGATAACTCAAGACTGATCCATTCTTCCATTCCCATTGCTGCAACTACTGACTGTAGTAGGGATCTAGAAATTCAGAGAAAATTGACAAAAATATACAGATTGTAGGCGCAGGTCATATCTTTTTATGATATCAGTTTTTGTATTCATAGTATATCCACTTGTTATGAGCTTAACAGAATCGTCCATGTACAACTATTTCCAGGTTGCTTGAACAGGTGGGAATTTTGATATAATACCATCCTGCCTTTTTGATCGTTCAGCTCTAAATTGTGAAAGTTTTATGGCCACTTCAGAGTTTCATCACCAAAGACGTTGGTTGATGATACTATTGATGATATCTCTTTCGGATCACAGGTATTCTCCGCTTGGCACCTGTTAAATGACTTGGAAATGATGGTTTCCCGTGCTTGTCCAGCAACTTGCCATTCTAATGCTAAACTAGAAATTTTTTTAGGTAAATTCAATCTACAAAAAGGAAGTAGATTATGTCAACAACAAAGAGACATATAAGCATGTCATAGGTGAGTTATATTTAAATCCTACATGCTTATATACCTCTTTTATGGTTGACTTCGTATATCTATATTTTATAGACTGAGTTTACTTAAAAATTTAGCATTTCCCTGCAGTCAGAAAGGGCTGGTCTGTTGAAGTCGTCATTATAATTTTATAGCCTCCTTAAATAGTTGTCTTTCCCAAACCTGGAAATACCCAACAAAGAATCTAAAGACATGGCACAAAAGCAAAGAAAATATTTGATTCTATTTTTGTTTTAATGTTTTCAAACAGATTTCTTTAGAACAAATTTTGAGAACAAAAAAATTAAAAAATTCGTTTAAATCATTATTCTGAAAAATAGTTGTTTTCTGTTTTTTTTTTTTGTTCTAATTCTGCAGAACAAAAGTTATAAAACACCTCAAAAATATTTTAATTTTTCTATTTCTGAAAACAAAATTTTATTATTTTTTGTTTTACAAAAAATTTCATTAAAAACAAATTATCAAATAAGTTTTTTTGTTTTTTTATTCTTAAAAACATAAAATTATTCTGAAAATAAGAAATCAAATAGACTCTATTGTTTCATGGAAATTTTGCCCCCCTCTCTCTCTCTCTCATTAAAATCCGGGCTACACAGTATGGGAATAGTTCATCCCATCCTATAAATTTTTCCCCTCCTATAAATTTTACTAAACCTACTTAAATTTGAGGCTGAAGCTACAATTGAAGATAAATTCTTACAAACTTATGAAGAAGTAACTAGTCGTCTATAGAATCCATGAGAATTTATAGAAAGTGGTGCCATTTACTTACACATTTATTTTAGTGGACTTTTTTTAGTTAGTGTAATTGTGTGTAAGAAACTTATCATAATTAAAACCTTGTTGCTCACCCAAAAAAAAAAAAAAAAAAAAAATAAAAAATGTAAAATATGAGTATTTATATTATATCATGATTTTTGGATATATTGGTCATGTTAAATGGTAGGTCTCAATAAAGTCTCCTAAATTATCATCAATACCATTGCCATCAGCACCCGTTTTTATGGTTTCATTGTCACTGTTATTAGAATCACCACGACACTTTGTTATAAACACTGCTACATTCTATGGTATTTGATCTTTGTTATATTTTATTGTCATCGCTGCCACTGTTACATACTTCCTTTTCGTATAGTCATGACCACTACTCTACTATTATTACCATTAAAGCCACATTACCTTAATAAAATATTATTATTTACTCACAAATTAACAAGAAAAAATTATAAAATTATCTTGCTAAATAAAACTCTTAATAGTTTGCTCCTCAGAGTTGGGTGAGATCCTTAACTGAGTTCATCTTTTGTTTCCTAAATTTAAACTATTTAATTGCATTTACGCACTATATAAACTTTATCATAATAAGGAAATTAGTGACATACGCAAGCGACACGAATTGAGAATTCATTTAGATTAAAATGGATTTTTGTATTAAAATTTAATTTACACTGAATTGTAAGGTATTTTTTCATCACATGGGATAGGTAAACTTCATGGAAGAAGATTATCAAACTGCAAATATTTATTCTACTCACCATCGAACTGAAACAATTCATTTTTACTGCTATTCATATTTTGATAAATAAAAAATTTGTCTAAAATTTAAGATCTCTCGAACTATAATTTAATATTAAATTATATGACTTTAACGTGAAAGAAATTATCTGACAATATATAGACGACAATAGTATAGCTTCTTCAGTATCATAGAAGTATCTAATTTTCAAAATGAACTCTACATGCCTTAAACAAGACAGTCAACATCCAAAAAGGGAGTGAACTAGATGTTTATACAAATTTATGTTGTTTTTAAAATTCTTATTCAAAATATTTGTCATTAATTTTTCTTTTTTCTTTTTGGGAGAGTAGAGCAAAACAATAATTATATCAATAAAAAAAATTATGTTGAAGCTTGGAATATAAAGAGCATAATTTTTATTATAAAAATAGAGAGCACTTAACAATCTATGGAAATACATAACGCAAAAGTTTTATTCCAAGTTCACAAAACAATCTTAGATAGTGTTTGAATTGATTTTCTTAGAATAAATATAGGAGATTGTGTCTAATAAGAAATAATCAATATTTATTATAAAAATAGAGAGCACTTAACAATCTATGGAAATACATAACGCAAAATTTTATTCCAAGTTCACAAAACAATCTTAGATAGTGTTTGAATTGATTTTCTTACAATAAATATAGGAGATTGTGTCTAATAAGAAATAATCAATATTTATTATAAAAATAGAGAGCACTTAACAATCTATGGAAATACATAACGCAAAAGTTTTATCCCAAGTTCACAAAACAATCTTAGATAGTGTTTGAATTGATTTTCTTACAATAAATATAGGAGATTGTGTCCAATAAGAAATAATCAATATTTCATGCAAAATTTCAAAATAAAAATAGAATGTCAATTGAGCAATTTAAAATGTAAAGAGTATAAGAAAAAGAGAAGACAAACTCTAAAATTTATCCTCTTTCAAATCCAGTCCAAGTTTACATTTAGCCACCAAACATTCATTTGACATTTTTTCATTAAATCTACAAGTTTAATTGGCATTTGTGAGTTTTTTTAGCCTCATATTCTACTTAAAGTTGTTTCTCATTTTAGAGTACATATTTCTTCCGAAGAAAATCATTCTAAGAGCTTTTTTACTCTTATTTTTTTTCTCACAAGAGATGCATTACTTTTGCCTCATAAAGATTATGATAATATTACTCAAAGAAATTCTTTCAAAAAGTAGGTATACAATATGAAACTTTAACAACTCAAATTATAGAGATTTTATAAAATTTAGGTCAAGAATGATGATTTATCTTTAAGTCTCAAGAACAAATTGAAGATCATATTGTAACACTTGGTTGTGCTTAAAAACTTGTACGGAAGGTGATATATAAAATTTTATGAAAATTAGTCGTAAGACACATAGAAGGGTCATTATAGACACTTTAAAAAACATGTAGCTAAAATATTATTTTGAATTTTCAATTTAACAGTTTACTGGTCATGAGTAGTAGTTAATTAGTTGCTCTTGAGGTAAACATTTCTTAAAATTTTTAAGTTACCTATTGACTTGCAAGAACTGATAGTTGATTTGCAGCTTTTGACTTAAGAAACAGTTGATCATTACATAAATTCAACTTTAAATATTAATAATTTTTTCGTTTGAATTTCATTTTGAGGGAATGATTTATTATTGAAAAGTTGTTGAGTATTTTTTTCAAATATAATAAATTTCATATCAAAATTTTATACTATTTGTAAGATATGATCAAAATAATGAACAAAAGTTAAAATAAACTTTCAAACAAAATCTATATCTTATTATCTTTTGGGTCCAAATAAATATTTTAAAATCCAAAAATCTTGAGTCAGTAAACGCTAATTTAAATTATTGAATTTCTTATAAAAACTCTTACCCAATGATATATATGTATATATACACATAGAAACACCTATTTGAGTCTATTGGCTCCTTGATACAACTAAACTTTCAAATATTCAAACTTTTAAATTTTTTGAGCATCCTTTTTTGCTAACTTTTTTTTCAGTAAAGCATAACATCAATATCATTCTCTTCCCTTCAATCCTTACTCTCCTTTTTTTTTAATTAAATTTTACATAGAAAATATTTAGCTTACAAACCAAATAATTTGTCCAATTTATATTAGACAATATGCATGACTTAATAATATTTAAGACAAAATAAACAATCTTTTTATGCACATAAAATTTTTATAATTGTATACCTAATTTATTTATATATATATATACATTTCACAGAACCTATATTATATATCTAACAAGTAAGTACATTTGATAATTAAAGAATAGAGCATGATTCAAATATAATGGATTACAAACTAATGATTATAATCAATGTATAAATTATATTAAATAAATAAGTACATATTAATATTATATTTGTTAACATTTGTTATTTTTTAAACTTATAACAAAATCTTACAACTAACAATTTTGATCAATGAAATAAAAAAAATACGATTTCTATATACTATTGCTCCTCTATTGTAATTTATGCTTCTTCATAATTTAAGTAATTTGCGTTTAATCTTTTAATCATTCATACTGTTACCCTTCTCGTGAATATCTATTTCTTGTTTGCCATTTAGGGATGGCATTTTGGGTATCCGGTGATACTAATTCCAAAACAACAAATTAATATTCACTAAATATCGGATATTGGATGGGGCATAAATAGCAAGAATCAATACCTGATCAACTAATTGATAAATTTGAATTAAACCTTGGAGTATTCAGTATTCGTCTTATACCAAGGGGCAGATAAATATATGTGTTGGATATTTCAGATATCTTTTATCTGATATCCAATACCATAATCTGTGTAAAATTTTTTTACCATAAATTTTAAATATTAGATATTTCATGTGCAAGTATTAAAAATCTAAATTTTATTAGATTCAGATAGTATTTGAATATTGAATATACACTTTCAATTCAAATTCGAATATAAAAAATTTAACCAAGTACCTGCAAATTGCCATTCACATATGTGGAAAAACCTATATCTAGGTTATAATAGTTGTCACGCAGCAACATTGATATTTGTCTCCTACCTGTTAACATTAAATAATAAAATATATATTAGAGGATGCTGTTTGTAGTAGAGTTACAATATTATTAGATAGGTTAAAATGCAAGTAAACTCTTTGATGCATCGCGTTTTTGCTAGTGAAATAATAAATTAGTAACAAAAGAATTACTTTTAAATAACTTTAAGTTTACAAAATTTATTATCAAATTTTAAAAATAAAAAAATTATTTGTACACAGTTTGAAGTTAAAAAATTATATATATATATATATATTAACCTTTTAAATATAGGAAAAAGCCCATCCATGTGGGCCAAACTTTACACTAGCTCTTACTAAATTATTACTGCAACAAAAAGAAAAAGAATAAGAATTTTATAAAAGAAAAATACCAAACAATAAAATAATTGGTAGGCAAAAGAACTGCAGCTGCCATCTTTTCGTCCCATGTATTGTCCGTTTGTATCAATCAGGTCTATTCCAAAAAAGAGAAAATTATAGGAATTTTTTTTGAATTTTGTTGAAACTAAATAAATTTTTTAATTTTTAAAATAAATAATTTAATTTAATTTTAAATTTCTCACTAAAATATCTTTAATTAACCTAAATATATATCTAAATATACACAATTAAAAATAAAAAGTATATTTTTTTAAATATAAACATATAAAAATAAAAGAGTAGATTCTATTTTCATAAAATTTAACAAAAAATTATATATATCAGCTGATGAAGGATATTTTAATAAAAAAAGTTAAAATTGGAGTAAGTTGTAATACAACTTTTTGTTTCAAGAGAAGTTTATGTATTTTGAAAATAAAAAAAAGATTTATGTAATTTTAGTAAAATTTAAAACAGATATGCATAATTTACTTTATAAATAAATAGTAAAAATGAGAAAAAAGAGAAACGGATATGAGGTCAATGCTGACAACTATGAGCATAAGAGTTAATATAGGATTTGGATGCACTTAAAATTTATATGTGATTTTTTTGGGTAAACTTGGCATTTTATTATAATTGACTCTTTAAAAAAAGGGCAATTCAAATCTTATTTTTGGTGAGGATAATGAAAATGAAAATTATTTTGATTGGGTGCATCTTATTTTTAGACTCCTTTCATTTTTATTATATCAAGCAATTTCTGGGGGTTTTATAAGGCATATAAGGCATAATAAGGAAGAAGGTCAATCTGTTTTGTTCACCTCGCATATGCATAGCTTTATGTATAGATTGTTATTTTCTGCCTGATTTTATCTACTATAAAACTTCATTCGAATGCAAATCAAATATACAATAATACAATTGTATTCTTTTACCAGTGAATATTTGTATGGTCTACAACTATATATGGACCAAACAAGGGGAGGAGGCATAGAACTTGGTTATTTCTCGAGAGGATCTACTTATCCGTCATCGTAAGTTATCTCAGTATGTGATTTTTATGTTTCGGTATAATTATTAAGTTTTTTGGAGTTGTCTTCTCATTGCACAACGACTGATTGTTGCTTGTGCGATCCTTCTGTTTTTTCACCTTTCACGTTAATGGCTACATCAACTCCTAGTTTGGTCATATAGTTATTTCTGTTAATTTTATGTTAATGAAATTAACATAAGGACTTTATTAGATGAAATACACAATATATAGAAGATTAAAATGAGAATGTCATAATTTGGATGACCAAATTATATATATATATATATATCAATTCATTCCTTATTAGTACAGTACAGGAAGCCAAATTGACGCAAAGTCTTGATAGGTAAATATAATATGATCTTTGAAGTTTGAACATGAGTTAAAGCGAAAGTGCATGTTACTTATATGACCTGATTTGCTTGTTATATAGAATCCCAGCAACCTCGCCGAAATAAGAGTTTCTGAGTAAACTTAATTTTAGCATGGAAGATGCCATTAGTTTTTTATGTGGAGCTAGAATTGGTCTGGTAGATCTTAATTAGTAATAAAGGACTTAGATGATCAAAAGCAAATCTGATATATATTGTGATTAATTTTCTGTTCTCTGATGAGATTGGACTACATTCCTTCTCTTCTCAAATTAAGATATTAGGAATAACTGCACCATTTTCACAGGCACATGATGATTTTAATTTTTTAAGTATTTGAAAATCTATCTATAAGATTTTTTTAGCATGAGAATTCTAAAATTTGTGTATTGTGTCTTAAATAACATAAGAATAGTTATCGTTATATATATATATATATATATATATATATATACATATTATCTGTCTATCTTACACACGAACTTTTTATAAATAAGATTAATTTTGAAGTATTTAAACAATTAGATAATGTCCACATTGCAAATTAAAGACCACCTCATTTTAAAACCCCTTTCATTGAAATAACATGGAAGGTAGATAAATCAAATGATCAAGCTCTGGGGTTCCGCCAGATTAAACAGTTAAACTCAGCGTTTCACAGAATAAACAGAAGTACTAATTAGATATGTCATGAATTCAAAATAATCTTCAGTGCTTCCTTGCTTCTCTCTCAGCCTGCAAAATGAAGAAAATGTTAGAATCAACACAGAAAGAAAGATCAAGATTATTATAATGAAGCATATCTTTTTCTGCATATATAGTTCATATACCGTACCGCTCTAATTACTCTCTCAAAAGCGTCAGGGCCATATCTATCTATATAACTTTCTACTGCTTTCCTGGCATCAAAGCTCATCATCTGGAGGACCTTCTTGTGCTCCTCAGGATAATTGGAATTGGCTACATAGCTTCCTATATTCTTGATGTACTGCCTCGCAAAATTCTCATATATGTAAGCTGCTCCATTGAACATTGGCAGCACCAGCCACAGGCAGAACACAAGCTTCAGGTATGGCCAAATGGGAAACCTATAATATATATTAACCACAAAGAAATGTTAAATTTCTATAATAGTATAAACCCTTTTTTTTTAGTTCTTGCAAGATCACGTCATTATCAATTGATGCTCTAGATTTTTTATATCGCTTTAATGCACGAGAGTAAGATATTTTAACCAAGAAATTGTATACCAGGACAAAAATCCTATTTAATTTGATCCTTGAAAGATGTGTCATTATTAATTTGATATTCTACAGATTTTTTTGGTTTAATTGAAAATTGATTTTATTTCAACCTCATGAACTATTTGATTTTAAGATTGTATAGTATCATATATTTTAGCACTTCTAGGAGGATGGAACTAAAACAAAATTATACTTGTACGTACAAAAGTAAGACAAAAAATCTTTAGAGCATCAAATTGATAAGGAAACCTTTTTTGTGGACTAAAATAAGATTTTTGTCACTCATTTTAATATCTCTTGAAATTTGATCCTTGAAAGATGGTGTGATTATTAATTTGATATTCTAAAGATTTTTTTTGGGGTATAATTGAAATTTGATTTTGTTTCAACCTCATAAACTATTTGACTTTAAGATTGTCTAGTATCATATATTTTAGCACTTTTGGAAGGATGGAACTGAAACAAAATCGTGCTTGTACGTGCAAAAGTAACACAAAAACTCTTTAGAGCATCAAATTGATAAGGACACCTTTTTTGGGAACTAAAATAAAATTTTTGTCACTCATTTTAATATCTCTTAAAGAGTCATTATTTTTTTAGGTACCAAAGTGATGTAAAAAATATCTAGAGTATGAACTTGATAATTATATATTTTTTGAGGTCCAAAATATAATTTTATTCATAACAATATGTAATTTTTGGTGTATCCTTACGATAATTTGAACGTACCAAGGTAGGATTTTATAGCATGAAAACTCAAAGAAGGTGATGAAGGAGTATAAAACCCAGTAGGTTAGCCATTGCTGGTCTTCCAAGGTTGTAGGACTCTCAATTGCCCTCATTGACGCGAATCTGTATGATCATAACTCAGTTTCTTATTGTTAATAAAAAATTATAGAATGTTTAAAAGGCTAAGAATTAGACCATCTACTTACAAAGGATACAGAAGCATAACTCCAGGTCTGGTATAGAAAATAGAGAGTTAGAACGTCAAGTTTATGAACGGAACAAATAATATAAAAAAGACTAAAATTCTATTTTGATCCCTCACAAATAGATTAATTCTTAAATTGGTTACTAATAAATTTTCTCTCATTTTAGTACACATAATTTAAAATCCATCCAAACTAACAGAGAGACTAAATCTTAAGTTGGACAAGTTCAGTTGGCGTATATTAATGATGCTGTATCACAATAAAAGGCGTGTCCTGTTATGAGATCTGTTTGCGAAGTTAATGGAGGATCAATATATATATAATAAAAAATAACTTGAAAGATCATTTGCAGTGAATTTAAGAACTTACCCGATTAATGTATCCACATTTCTTGCCATTGTTCCAAGGATGCCCATGATGACGAAGCTGCGTTTTCTGATCTTTTCTGGTGAGTAGATTAGGAAGATTCAGAAGGAGAGATCGATCATGGAATTACCAGATGAGTTGTATTATAGATGTATAAAGTAGTAATAAGGTTAATGAGGCAAGCAAAGAATGTTTGAGGATGAACCAAAAGTGTTCTCGAGTCTTCCTTTCTCCAACGCAAAGAAAGTACCATGCATGAAGTTTGATAATGTACAGAAAGCTTAAGGAAAATGAATGCCAAAAGGTTAGGATTTGCATGTGCTTATGAGCTGCACATCCTAATTAAGCTACATTCCTTTCCCTTTCACTTTTTAACATTTTGGATATAAGCTTTAAGAATTGAGAATTGCTAAAGAAAGTGACCTTTTCTTTTTATGCTAGTGTTATTTTCACAATTTTTTCTAACGTTAGAAAAAGATATATACTTTATCTCATTAACATAAGATCAATTATAACTTTATTATAAGAATTTCAAAATCTAATAAGACACTTCCCTCATCTTTAACACTCATTAACATTACACATGAGGGCTCTTTAACTTGTTTATCAATTATTGAAACGAAATTGTTAACAATAGAAGAGGGAAAAAGAAATGTCTAAATCCTCAATTTATTCCACTCCTCAATCAGCCCTAATCTTCCTCTGTGTTGCATAGACATAGAAAGCAATTATTGGGATAGACCTCAACTTGGAGGGGGTAAGGATTCTTTGTTATAAAATTCTTTATTTTAACATTTTTATAGAATTTAGAGGGAGAGTGTTATATAAAGAGTAGATGTGTGTATAGAATTTACTACTTCTATATTTTCTTCCATCTTCTCTTTTTTTTTTTTATTCTCTCTTCAAACTTTACAAACATTTTATAATAAAAAAACTATAAAGGATTTAAAGTTATTGGGGAGGTTGTAGAGTGTGTTTTAAACATTTAAAATAAGGCTAGCATGTGTGGACAAGAAAAAGGTTATAGACATATCAAAATCCCCACCCGTTGAATACGCGCATAAAAACTGCTAGGCCTATAATTGATAAAGTATCATAGAAGAAATTGCTAGTACAAAATAGGAGCACCAAGATCTATTAACAAGTAAATAATTTTCGACTACCCAACACTTTGAACCGCTTCAATTTCTTTAAGCAATTTCATTCAATTTCTTCGGTATGAAAGGAGGAAAGTAACTAGGTTGAAATTAAACGAAAAATTAAATTGAAAGGAAAAACCAATGGATAATTTTCACGCGGGAAGGAAGTTAACATTCCATCACATGTTTCAACGTAGATGAAGGGGTGTTTTATTACCTCCTAAAATTAGAGTTGTATTTAAATTCTAGTTAAAAGAAGTCAAGCATATTTTCACTTACGCTTATTTGTAGTTCATCTTATATATAATATTTTATTATTTATTATCACTTATTATTATTATTTGATGAAAAAATGAGGCGTAAGATAAGTATGAAATAAGAATTGTGAAAATGACATTTTTTCCCATGTGAATAAAAATTTATAAAAGTTATATTTCGAGTTCGTGATTGTAATAGCAAAACTAAACATTACCCTGGCTATCTCATTACATTAAACCGCTTGCCCTCCATGTTATTTGAGGGTATAAAATTTGAATTGAATAAAATTTAGCTTATTCTAACACTTGCATGGCAGAATATAAATTATGTGATCAGTCACTGGGCGTGAAATGTGTGATAGCGATGAAATGTTTGAGTAATTTACAAGAATATGCTGCCATCCATCTAAATGAAGAGTAATGATATCTATACAGCTTAATATTATTTATTTATTTTTAATAAAATTCAAATGCAGTTACATTGTAAACTGTAAATAAATATTTCAATTTGAGTAGCAATTAAGCATTATTCTAGAAGGAATTAGATGATAATTAAAATCGTGTCATAAAATAAGAGACAAGAGCTGTAACATTTGAGATATTATTTCAAGAAGAGTGCCATTCGCTCCTATTAGGGATGACAAAATGTCCAAATCTTATGAGCATTTGTAACATTAATGTGTTTGGATATGGGAATGTCGATAAAACTGGCTATGTGGATAACGATGGAGATTTTGTGAGGCATTTTTAAGGGTTTGGATAGTACGTTATTTGTTTCACCCCATACTCTCGGTGTTTGTCTGTATGTGTGTGTGTGTGTGTGTGTGTGTATTTATATATATGTATAATTTTTATGCATTAGTTGTTGGTATAGTTGACATATATTTAAAGATAATATTATTGAAATCAGAAAATTTTAGGTTATGCTGATTATGTATTTAAATTATATTAATGGTTGTTTAAAATATTTTTATTTATTTTTTGTTATAATTTTATATGAATAAATTTCATATAAATAAGTCTTAAGAAAAACTTATTCATTTTAAGATTTCTCCAAATAATAAACCAATGCGTCTAGGTTTGAGAACTTAAAAATATAATAAAGATATATAGTGTTTAAGCTTGTTACTTGCTAGAATGAGTTCGAGAATTTTGTTTTTTTGGGGCAAATTTCAATCTAAATATTATAGTACTTTATCCATGATGATTTATAGATTTTGTATCTCAGCTCTTATTTAATTGAAAGATAGTAAGTAAAGGCTATATAAAAACTCGAAGGATAAATGCAATTGTTATTAGGACATGCAGAAGCTAGACCTGCCTTTAATTCTCCTAATTAATAAATTGATAATTGTATAAGTTAAAATCTTACCAAACACCATCCCAATTATATTAATGAAAATGGTAGAAGTTAACAATGGATTTCATGAACTATTTAAGGATAATCACACATTCCAAAATAAACTCAATTGATAAAAATAAATTGATCAAACTAATCATAAATAAATATATAAGTATATTGAAAATCAATCTCATGAAAAATTTTAAAATAAGCCAGTTATAAAAAGAAATGAAAATATTAGAGGTGGATTTCACAAAAAAAAATTATCCAACATAATTTGGTGTTTCTTTAGGGTTTTCTTCATAATTCATATTTTGTAAATCAAGCCTATTTAAAAAAAAATTAGAATAATTGAAAATGCATTCAATTAGTTCAATCTAACTTTTCAGTCAACCTAAGAATTTTTAAGATAATACATTTTCCTCATAGTGTCAAGATAGTATATTATTAATTACATTAGCATGATTTAATATCACACTAATAAGGTTCTCTTTAGATCAAGATAGCATAAATTTATATTTGAATATAGATCTTTTTAGAGATAACTCCAATATTATTTAGCCAAAATTCGTTATACATTAATAAATGTTTAATGATATGGATTAAATTAAGAAAATTTAAAACTATAATAACATAATTTAATTTTTAAATTATGAAAAGTAAATAAAACTCCAAAGTCCTTTAAAGTAATTTTGTTAGTTTCTCATAAGTACTCTTACACCTTTTAATATGTGAAACTAATATTTTTCAAAATTTATGATCAACCTTTATCACAAGGGGGTGAACAAAACTAAATCAAATCAATTAAACCAAACCAAATCAAATCGTTAAAAAATGAACAAAACTAATTAAAAGTAGATTTGGTTTAGTTTTTGTCAATTCAGAATTGATTAATTTGATTTGGTTGTTGGTCTATATCATGTTTGGTTCAGTTTAAACTGAACCAAATCAAGAAATGCTTCTTGGCTCACACATAAGCCTGTGTATTCCACCATAATCCAAACTTGTTTCTTGCCTCTTACTATATTTGGCCCAGAACATAAGCCTCCCACACCAAGCCCAAAATGTTATTTATTGGTCCAAAAGTGAAGCCCATGCTTCCTTTTAGTTTCACTCACACCTATAACCTATAGGTGTCTTCACTTCAGTCACGATTCACAAATCATTGTTGATAAAGACGCATTGCTGTTGCCCTATTGCTATGGTGCTACCTTGATTACTTTGCGAGGGCTTGTGATTTGGGATTTTGAATCGAAGAAATTAGTGGTGCTATGCAGTGCTACTAGCTACGGTGTAGAGGTTGATGGTTGCAGGATTTTGATCTGTTGATAGCATTCCTTCATAAGAGTAGGCAAGAAACTGTGTATTATTGATGGCAAGCAAGAGAAGAGAAGTAGAGGAGAGAACTTTTTTTTTTTGCATATGTTGAAATATAATATGTGGTTCTGCTTCTGTTGCTTACAGAGTTACAAACTTATATAGTTAAGCGTTTTATTCGAGCTTTTTGTTTTGGCATCTCTCTATCCTGGATTTGTGCTACAGTACTATAAAGATAATTGTTTTTGTAATGAAAACATGTCTAATGAGAAACATAAGTTAAGATTGGCTTAAAATTTAAAGGAAATGTGTTCAAAATAGGCCTTTATTATTTTTCTAGCTTTTTGACATTTCTAGTCAATGGGCTTTGGAATTTTCTAAACTTTATTTTGAGGTTTTGTAAGATGACAAGAGGGATTCTGTAAGATGGCAAGAGGGAAAGTTCTTTATAATTATTCTAGTGCTAAAATTTATGAGAACTAGTGTTATATATTTCACCAAACTCTTTAGGACACATGGATATTCGGAGATTAGAGGGTTTTAATGTGTTGATGTGTTTGTAATTTTTACATATTTTATAATCATAATCACAATCATGAGCTTCAAATGCGAAAATCATGGGCTTTTTGTTTGATCTGTGGTGTAATGTGGGAGACAAAGAGTTGCTAGGATTTGAGACTTGGGACCATGATAGTAGGATGAAGATGGACTACATTCATAATGGCATGTTAAAATATTTTGAAGATGAACCACATTTATGAAGAGGGACCACATTCATAGGGGGATGAATAGGGACCACATTGATTATTTTATTGTTGTATTCAATCTATTAAAAAATTGGTAGGAAAAAGTGGATTTGTGTGACAATGAAAGAAATTATTTCTATTTTTACAATCGAAATTTACTAATGATTTGCATATTTTTATGCACAAAGATTATGACAAGAGACAATTTTTAAAGAAAGAAAAACTTGTAACACTTTTATTAGTCTAGTCAATATGAATGAATCTAAAGTAATTTTTTTAAAAAAATTATATGATTTTTTATTTAGTTTAATTGTGATATATTTCTTTTCAATATAGTGATTTTTTTTCAAGAAAGGTATATGGAGTTAATGGATGTTATTGATGATGAGCAATCAAATACTAACAAGTCAAAATCAATTCAAAAAGCATTTTATAATTGATGATGTCGTTGCCTTTAATAACTCTACACCTTCTGATGTGAGCAAGCCTTCCAAAAAGACAAAAGTGGAGACAAGCCAAGTAAAGGAGAAAGAAAATGAGAAACAAAAAGAGAAAGAAAAGCAAATAAAGAAAGAGAAGCAAACATAGAAAGAGAAAGGGAAAAAGTAAGAGTAAGAGCAGAAAGGAAAGTCTAACAAAGAAATGGGTAAAAGAAAGCCTACAAGACCTAAATCTTGGGTATAGACTCATTTTGCACTTATTAAAGATTATGATCCAAAATACCCTAAGGCTTCATGTAATTGTTGTGTATAGACTATGCATGCTATTAAAAAAAGAAATGGAACTTTTAACATGGCACATCACTTAGAGTATAAATGTAAAAAAATCTTTTGGTGGAAATCAAGATCTAAAACAATCTGTGCTTTTATTCCAATCAAACAAAAAAGATGGGGAAAGGGTTGGAACTAAGATGAAGGGAGTTGCTTTTGATGTTATTGCATGTAAGGAAGCTCTTGTAAGAATGATAATTGTAGATGAGTTGCCATTTAAACATGTAGAGGGAGAAGGGTTCTATTATTTTATGAGTGTTGTGCAATCTTTATTTCCTATTCTATCACGTATTACTATTGGTAGAGATTGTTGGAAATTTTTGAAAAAATTAAGTTGAGAAGTGCATTATGTAAAACAAGTCCAAGTGTTTGTCTAACAATTGATTGTTAATCTTCTATACAAAATTTGAATTATTTATGTCTTATTGCACATTTCATTGATATTGAGTAGAAATTGCATAAGAGAATTTTGAATTTTTGTCAAATCTCTAATTATGAAGGTGAGACAATAGGCTCTAAAATAGAGCATTGTTTGTTAAATTGAAAAATTGATAGAGTTTTTACTATTACAGTTGATAATGCTAGCTCTAATGATGTTGCTGTAACTTATGTGAAAGGTAGAATACTTGGTTAGAATGGATGTATAATGAAGGGAGAATACCTACATGTAAGATATTGTGCTCACATTATAAATTTAATAGTCAATGATAGTTTGAAAAATATACATGAATTTATAGTTATGATAAGAAATGAAGTTAGGTATGTTTGTGCTTCACCTGCTCGTTTACAAAAATTTAAAAGTTGTGTGGAACAAGTAAGAATTCAAGAGAAAGACATTGTACAATTAGATGTTCTTACTAGATGGAACCTTACATATGTTATGTTTGAGAGTGCTTTAAAATTTCAAAAGTCGTTTAATAGGTTGGAAGAAGGGGATGTCCAATTTATTTTGGATAGAGTAAGTCCTCCAACAAGTAAAGATTGAGATAATGCACATGCTTTTGTGAAAATTTTTAAAATATTTTATGATATCACTAAAAATGTATTTGGTTCATTATTTGTCACATCATCTTCATATTCCCATGAATTTTGCTTATTGTTGAGAACTTTGAACAACCTATATAAAAGTGATGATCCATTACTTAGTTAGATGGTTGAAAAAATGAAAATGAAGCATGACAAATATTGGAGAGATGTTAAAAATATTAACCTGATAATTTTTATAGTTGTGATTCTTGATCCTA
The DNA here is from genome assembly GCA_026724425.1 of Erythrophleum ivorense. Classification (NCBI taxonomy): domain Eukaryota; kingdom Viridiplantae; phylum Streptophyta; class Magnoliopsida; order Fabales; family Fabaceae; genus Erythrophleum; species Erythrophleum ivorense. The sequence goes on along the minus strand of JAIUCV010000034.1, from coordinate 2,253,002 downwards.
GATATAAGTTAAAGTTTGTGGAACGGAACTTAAAAAAACTCTATAGTGAAGAAGAGGCTGAATTGGTGACTTGAAGGGTGAAAGAAACATTTAACAAGATGTATGAAAACTATAGGCTTTTCCATAGTCATGGTAAAAGTCAAGTCACTACTCAAAGCCAAGACATAAAAGTTGTTTCCTATGAAGAGAATAAAAAGGATTCATTTGCAATGGTCTTTGATAAAATTATAAATGAGGGTGATAGTATGCATAATCAATCAGAAATGGAGCTTTACTTGATATCCTCAATTGATGGAAAGTTAATTGCTCTAAATACCCAGTTATCGAACAAATTGCTAGAGATGTATTGGTTATGTTAGTGCATTATTGTAGCCTCTAAATCTGCTTTTAGCATTGAGGGTTGTATACTTAACCAATATAGAAGTTCTTTGAGTCCAAACATTGTTGAAGTCCTTGTTTGTGCACAAAATTGATTTTGATCTAGTCTGTTGTCAAGTGATATTGTAGAGCTAGTAGAAGATATTAAAAAAGGTGAGCATGGTAATATTTTTTACTATTACGATATACAATAATTTGATATAATTGATTATGAATTATATTACTAATTTATCTTTTTTTTTTTCGTTGCACCTCTATTGAATTATTAGATCTTGTTATAGCCTCACACCAACTAGCGAGGGTGAATATTAAGGATCTTGAATTATTTTGTTTGTAATTTCTCATGGTATGTATATATAAGCAATATGAATTTTATTTACTTTATATACTATCATAAATTTTATTTAGTTAATTTTTAACATAATTTGTTATCATTTTTTATAGGGATTCACATTTCATGGGAAGCTAAAGTAATAATCGTATATTTGGTTATCACAGTTTTTGGAAGATTATATAGTAGTGAATGATAGGATTGTTGATTGAATATTTTGTATATTACACTTTTTGAAAGATGATGCAGTAGTGAATGATATGATTAGTGATTGAATACTTTTATACATCATATATTTTGGAAAATGAAGTACTAATTATATGTTGAAATTCATGTTTTACTTAGTTGAATATTTTAATATGAACTAAAGTTGTTACTATTGGATATTGGTTCAACACTAAGTTATCATTAAAATTTATAGATAGAAAGCAATTGGTTGTTTTGATCTGACAAAGTTCATTAATTGTTTAATCTTGTTTAAATTCATTTAGTTGGGAAAAAATAAAAAATGTGTTAAAGTTTAACTTAAATTTAACTATTTAACTACTAGTGGCTATAATAAGATAAGATCTCATGATTAATTAAAATTTAACATTTTTTTTCCTTTTTTGAATTAATAGAATATTTTATCATTCAAACTTGCAATGAAGGTACATTCTTCATACGGTTTAAGAAGATTAATATATACATATTTTTTATATTGTTTTATTATAAGATACTACGATTGTTTTATTTTTTTAACTCTTTAAAACTTTTTGTCAATTTATAAGCGTTTTTTAGACCACGACAAAAGATAAAAATTATAAATTATGGACACATTATTATTGATTAGAATTTTATGAAATGTATAATATTAGAAATTAAATTCTACATATTACAAAGAATAAAATTAAAAAAAAACTTTTGGGCAAAAAAAAATAAATCAAATTAGATTAATTCAAATTGAATAAAAATCAAACTAAATCAATTATAATTTAAAATCAACAAAATTTAATAATTGCTAAATTGGCAAGATTAATTCTGATTGATTTTGGTCCAAAACTCAACAAAACTAAATTTATAAACATCCCTAATCACAAGTATTTTTTTGTAAGGTCTAATTCATAATATTATACATTTCAAATTTACTTTTATCGCTTGAACCACATCTTATGAGTTTTTCAAAATAATCAAATTAAAAATTTAATGAAATTATAGAAAGAATTTAATTTAATCTATATTTTATTATTTTCCCACTTCAGTTCATCGGAGCAGTATCATCCCGAGGGCGTTTCGGTAATTTTATATTCCCTGCTCGCGCAAGCTACATTGCGCGCCTTCTTCACCAGAATTCTTGCTCTGTATCCGGATTAACCCCTCATTATCTCTCTTTGTATATGTGCCTCGCGCGCTTGCACATCTGAACCCCAATTGTGAGCTTCGGTTAATCTGCAATATCCACATTGGTTTTGCTTCTTCAATCGCTGTACGCTCTGAAAACCCTAATTTTCGCTTATTGTTTTCCTTTTCCTTGATTCGATTTGTTTTTGATTTCGTTTCCTCTTTTTAATTTGAGTGTTTAGACGTTTAAACCCTAAATTCCGGTTCTGGGTCCGAGTCCGACCGTTAATTGGGGTGATTTGTCCGTTTTTTGAAGTTTTATGTAAATTATATGCTGTGTTCTGATTCCGATCCGAGACCCACCGGGTGCCGTATCGGCCAATTGACCCGACAGTTGTAACCCGTTTCGTGTCAGTTGGGCCAGGCGGGTTGGATGGCAATTATCCCAACAGTGGTATGGGATATTACGTTCATCCGCCGGTGTGGATACCAGGCGGGTCAACCCGCCATCATATCTTCACGTTTGCGTTGTCACTTGATGTTGCCTCGCTCCGTTTTCTGCGGGGTTTCGAATAGGGTATGACTACTAGTTGTTTTTCCCGACGTGTGGGTACAAGTTGAATAAGCAGCAATTTAGCTTCATCTATTTTGGTTGCAATTTAAGTGTACATATCTTTTTGGCATAGCAAGTCGGGTTGAAACGTCTGTGTCTGTTTTCAAGCATTCTACAGAACTTCCAAAGGATATTGCCATTTGATGGTAGCTTTCTCTATTTCAGTGTTCCCTCATTCCTGTTGACTGCTTCTCTTCCGATAAATTATAATAGTGCGTAGTACTGTAAAAGATTCTTTATTTTGTCCCGCAGATTATGTGTAAAGAAAAAAAAGGAATTTTATTAGTATGATTATCAGTTAGCTGTTTAGTTGCTGCTTAGAGCTTGTTTTTGTTTTATTGCAATGTTTCAGGAAAAGTCCTCCTGTTCTTGAAGTTATGGAGTATCAGTTATAAAAAAATTCGTGACGTCAATAAACAATGAAAGAGGAAGATAAATTAATGCTAATTTTGACTTGTGTAAGAAAAAAACTTCATCTCAATTGGTGCTCATTTTTAAGGCAAATTGATAGTTTTTTTTTGGGCCTCTTGTAGTACTTCTTTATTATTTTTGGATATTTTATGCTGTAAATTATAGTTATATATCTTGTTGACTGGTTGGGGGATAGCAATTAATTGAGTGAATTTGTCAAAATATCAATGTAAATGTGTACAGAAGCTTTTAGTTGAGTAATTCATTAGAATTCACTACCTATGCTAAATGTATGATTCAATAAAAACCTCTTATTACTTGTGGCATGAGTTTTGGGAATCAGTTCACTTGATTCTGAACTATTTGGAGTTTTAGTGAAATTTGAGAGTGGAAAAGTTCCCTGGAGTTGTTCTTATTTATTTATTTATTTAATAGCATTTGTAACTTCTCCCCACGGTTTCTGTCTTGAAAGTGACATATTAACCAATCCTTTTTTGGTAGCCCAGAGAATGTAATTGAATGTATGCTGGACAATGTCTATAAACTTATGTCAACTTGATTGAAAACCGCTTGGAAGATATCTAGAGTGTACTTTTTGTTAGTAGTGAATTTGGGCCTGTTTTTGTTTTCTGCTGTTTACTATCTACCCTAATCCTGGACCAAATTCTTTCAATGTGATTGAGGGTCTTTAGTAACTTCACCTAGATTTTGTTTGCATCTATTATAGGTTTCTTTTTCCCTGTATTCTGGATCAATTCGGTTTGTTCCTACAACATGATCACTGTCAATGTCATGTACAGAATTGTACTAGTACATTAGATTGACTTGCAGCAATAACCTTTGGGGTTTAAGATGATTTCTTGGCATTATAAAGGTTAGAGGCAAGACCCAAGGTTAAGAGCCTAGTGAGTGTGTCTATATGACTTACCATTGTAGAGAAATATGGGGTCCATTTCTGGAGCTTTGATGCTCTTCAAAACTTTTACTCTTGTGATAATACTATGGATGAATATTTATGAATAGATGTAATTATACATTTGGTCCCTTTGATTTATTCAAATTTTTAGTTGTCCCTATAGTTTATTAATTTTCTATACTTTCCTAATGTTTTTTAATAGTTCCCTGCTGATAGTCTCAGTTATGACAGTGTGTCTTTTTGGCTTATGTGGCTGAGTGCCTATTTGGCACTAAATCAGCATTGACGTGGCCCATAACTTGTTAATAAAGTAGCATATTCTCTGCATATATTAGGCACATGACCAGCACACTCTCTTTTTTCCTTCAATTTGACAATTATATTGTTAAAGACCCAATCCCTTCTGATTCCTACTGATTTGAACACAAGAAAGGTGAGTGACCAACAACCACATCCACCAGTTCTTCATCCTTCATCAATCCTCCTTCTTCTTCTTCCTCTTTAATCTAATCTATTCTTCTTTCCTAGTTCAACATTATGATTCCCTTGGGTGCCTTTTGAGGACAAAGGCAAAATATGTGGGTTAGTGAGGGCAAGTCGAGTTGTGGGTATGATTTGTTGATAATTGGTATGGCAGTGGTGTTATCAAAAGACAGAATGTTGGTGGTTGAAGACGAGTTATTAATGTAACTCTTCATGGTACTGTCAAAGCCATTGTTGTCACAGGATTAGTTGCTGACATTGACAGTGTTGGCCATGGTGGCAGTTTTAACAGCTCTGGCAATGGTGGCATTGGAGTTGTGATCTGATTCAGTTGGAGAACAGAGACTACCTGGGTGCTGAAAGATGTCTATGAAGAACTCTTCCTCATCAAAAGAGGTCAAATGGAATTAATTGAAGAAACTATCATCATCCATTTCCTGCAACAAGTGAAATTGATCACCAAATAGCAGAGTTAGCTGCAATAAATTAGGCACATATTCTTAATATAATTGTGGTTGTCAGAGTTAATTTCTTACACACACACACACACACACACACACACACACACACGTGTATGTTGGTATCTATGGAAGTATATAATTACCAAATGATGATATTCATGAGAAAAGCTATTCTGCCATGAGTGGTGCTCCATTAGAAAGTGAAAGTAGAAAGGAGGGAAAGGGAAGCTTTGGTTTGGAGTAAAATCCATCTATACTGGTGTACTGGTTGATTTTGGTATTGCTTATGCACACATACACACACGATTGATTTATTTACCAGTTGATTTTAGAACTTGTGAATTTGGTAGAGCAAGTTTCGTGTGGTTAATTCCAACATCGGCAGTGAAGAGAGGTTGAAGACGGTGGGTGATATGCTGAGTCAACAAGTTGATCGATTTGGGGTTGGATTTGAGTAATAGTGACCCAAAAACTCAACGAGTTGACTCGCGAGTCACCAGAGGGGAAGGGGAAGGTTCCAAGTTGGATGGTGGGAAGGGAGCAAAGGTGGTGAAGGACACCACCAATGAAGCTGAGGTGGAGAAGGACGAAGGCAGCCAAGCAGAGGAAGAGGAAAAGTGGAAGCATTATGGGAAATAGGAGGAGGCAGGGGACTGAATTAGATTAGATTAAAAAGGAAGAAGGGGGAGGATTCATGAAGGATGAAGAAATGCCTTTTCCTTGTGTTGAAGTCAGTAGGAGTGAAAGGATTGGGTCTTTGGTAATAGAAATGTCAAATTGGAGGGAAAAACAGGGTGTGTGGTCATGTGCCTAAAATGTGCAAAGAATATGCTGCTATACTGGCCGTGTCAGTGCTGATTTGATGTCAATTAGGCATTCTGTTAACCGCATAAGCTTAAAATTTATGGTGTCATAACTAAGACTAATGACATGGACTTATTTAAAAATATTAAGAAAGTATAGCAACCTTTTTGAAAAAAATAAACTATAAGGACTAAATTAAAACTTTGGGTAAACTATGAGGACTAAATGTATAATTAAACCTTGTGAATATTGTTGCGTTTATTAACTTAAGTTTATTTAAAAAAAAAAAATTAAACTCAAGGTCCCTCCCTCCTGCTTCTTCTATTTTATATCATCCTCCCACCCCCTTCTTTCAATAAATTTCCACCAGCATTATTTATTAGACTCAAAATATAGTATGTACTGTTCAGGTTGGAAAAGGTTTGGAAATTTTTTGTACTTTTTGTAGAAGTTGATAGATGCATTATATCTTGCTCTTTCTTTTCTTTTTATTTCTTTTCCACTTCTTTTCTTGTGAAAGACCTCCGAAGTTTAGTTTTGCATTCTTTTTAAGATAGCATCTTTTATTTTTTTCCAATTGAATATTCTTTGCAATTTGACATTTTGCACACGTGTTGACTCAGAGTAGACTGCACAAAGGTGTTATGCTGTTCATTTTTTATTTTCTTCCCCCCTTCAAGTGAGATGTGTTTTAATTGAATTAATGGCCATGCTTTTGTGCCAGGTTCATGCCATGGACATGTCGGATGCTGTAATTGTCAAATCTAGCAGGCTGAAATCTGTTGTATGGAATGATTTTGATAGAGTTAAAAAAGGTGATACCTGTGTTGCTGTTTGTAGGCATTGTAAAAAGAAACTGAGTGGTTCAAGTACGAGTGGAACATCACATTTGAGGAACCATTTAATCAGGTGTCAGAGAAGGGCTAACCATGGCATAGCACAATACATTACAGCAAGAGAAAAGAGAAAGGAAGGAACTCTTGCAATTGCAAATTTCAATTTAGATCAAGATCAGAAGAAAGATGATGCCCTTAACCTTGTAAACATTAAATATGAGCAGGAGCAGTCAAAAGATGACACTGTCAACGCTGGAAGCAATAACTTTGATCAAAGACGGAGTCGATTTGATCTCGCACGCATGATTATTCTACATGGATACCCGTTGGGTATGGTTGAGCATGTTGGTTTCAAAGTGCTTGTAAAGAATCTACAGCCACTGTTTGAGCTTGTAACCTTGAATAGGGTTGAGGCTGACTGTATCGAGATCTATGAGAAAGAGAAGCAAAAGATGAATGAGATTTTGGATAAATTGCCTGGTAAAATCAGCCTTAGTGCTGATGTGTGGACTGCTATTGGTGTTGCTGAGTATCTGTGTTTAACTGCAAATTACATTGATGAATCATGGCAGTTAAGGAGGAGGATTTTAAATTTTATCATGATTGATCATTCCCACACTGAAGACATGCTTTCGGAAGCTATCATGACTTGTTTGATGGATTGGGATATTGATCGAAAGTTGTTTTCCATGACAATGGATTGTTGTTCTACCAGTGATAACATTGCTATAAGAATTGGTGAGCGGCTTTCACAAAACAGGTTTCTTTATTGTAATGGACAATTATTTGACATACGCTGTGCTGCAAATGTTATACATGTCATGGCTCAGGATGCGTTGGGTGCAGTGGGTGAAATAGTCAATAAGATTCGAGAAAGTATACGCTACATCAAAAGTTTGCAAACTGTACAAGCAAAGTTCAATGAGATGGCCAAAGAAGTTGGGATTCAGAGTCAAAAGTGCTTATTCCTAGATAATCCACTGCGATGGAATTCTACTTATTCAATGCTTGAAGTTGCCTTAGAATTCAGGGACGTTTTTACTCTTCTGCAAGAAAATGACTCTGCCAACAAAATTTGTCTGTCTGATGTTGAGTGGGAGAGAGCAACTGCAGTTACTTGCTATTTAAAGCTTTTTGTAGAGGTTACAAATGTTTTCACAAGGAGCAAGTATCCAACTGCAAATATATATTTCCCTGAGCTCTGTGATGTTAAGTTGCAGTTGATTGAATGGTGCAAGAATTCAGATGAATTTATAAGTTCTATGGCATCAAGGATGAGAAGCAAGTTTGATGAATATTGGGGGAAATGTAGCCTAGGATTGGCAGTTGCAGCCATGTTAGATCCTAGATTTAAGATGAAATTGGTAGAGTATTACTATCCGCAGATCTATGGTAGCACTTCTGCTGGTCGTATCGATGAGGTCTTTGAGGGTGTGAAGGCTCTGTATAATGAACATTCAATCTGTTCCCCGTTAGCTTCTCATGATCAGGGTTTGGGATGGCAAGTGGGCAGTGGTCCACTCTGCCTACCAAGTTCTGCAAAGGACTCCAGGGATAGACTGATGGGATTTGACAAATTTCTCCATGAAACTTCTCAGAGTGAGGGTGTGAAATCGGATCTAGACAAGTATTTAGAAGAACCTCTCTTTCCGCGTAATGTTGATTTCAACATATTAAATTGGTGGAAAGTTCACACTCCCAGGTATCCTGTCTTATCTATGATGGCACGAAATGTATTAGGCATTCCAATGTCAAAAGTTCCACCGGAGCTGGCATTTAATAATAGTGGAAGGGTGCTTGATCGTGATTGGAGTTCACTTAATCCTGCTACTGTCCAAGCTTTGGTGTGTTCGCAAGATTGGATACGGAGTGAACTGGAAAGTTGAGAAATGCTTTTTCCCTTGCCTTCTAACTCTTCAGGTCGATTCTCCCAAGTATCCCCTTGTAAGTTAGATCTCCTAACTCCACATGTTAATTCTCCTTATTAAGTCCCCGATTTATTATCTTAGATTTTATTTAGTCTGCATTCTTATGTAATTGAGCAAGTTGGTTTTATTATATCTCTTTTTGATACCTCTATTTATTTGTTAATTGTGTTGTTAATCTGTGGTTTTTGAAATTTATGATGCCCGACAAGGTGCATTCATTTGTAATAATTCTTTCCTTGAAAAGAATGCACGTTATCTTGAGGATGTCATGTTATCAATTTTAACTTTGTTATCCAACCAAAATAAAGAACCTTGTTAATCCTCTAGCCCAAAATTCCTTGTCAGTCAGGTTATTTCAGTTTTCCCCATCTAGGATACTCTGAGTATACTAAGTAAGCACTTGCTGGAACTCTTTAAATTTTTGTATGACAATTTGGACTCTTTAGGTTTTTCTTTTTAAGATTAAACTATGGGTAATATCATTGACATTTGTTGATTCCAATACTTTTAACTCGAACACCTCTGATTTACAGACTTCAATAACTGCTATATATGTGCCAATGAGACAATGAGCTAATAGTTCACATGCCACCAGTCTCGGTCTTCATGATTAAGGTGAGAATGATATCAAGGGTTTGATTCTTATCCTTGTTCCTTTCCTCACTCTCTACTCTCAGGCTTTGAGGCATCCTTTGCAACAAAGAAAGATTATTTAAAAAAAAAAAAACTGCTAGATATGTCGTATGTAGACTCATAGATATTTAATTTTGGTGTTTGGTCTAGCTGGGATATCAAGAAAACAAGTTGCCCATTTGCCAGCTGGTTTTGAGGAACTAGTTAGTGTTCCTGTGCAACATGACAATCATAGCCTATACGAGTAATTGTCCATGGAGCAGTCACATGGACTTGGCTAGATAGTTAGGGAAGTAGTAATATAGGTCTTACAGTCTTGGAAGGAAAGAATGTGTAGTGTTGCTTGAAATTATAGTGACGGCGAGATAGCTGTATGTACAGTTTTGTCTGAGAGGAGACCCTCACTTGAAACTAATCATAATGTTCTCCGTGCATTTCTTATTTTCTGCGAAGATGATGGGACTGTTTATTGTTTAGCATGTTATTAGTGCATTTCTTTTTTCTTCTGAAAAGATGACGATGATCTATATCTAACCATTGATCTAACTATGTTGCGGCCCTTGCAAGAAGGGGAAAAAAATACCAAGTGAGAGAAAAGTTGTCTCTTTTTTGTCTTTTGTTGATTTTTTAAGGTGGATCTGAAATTCAAGATAAGTAAATTGAGGCCATCGTAAAAAAGATGCAAGTATGTTAGGTATATTATTTGGTAATATTTACCTTTAACATGTTTATGTATATATTCATGATTAGTTTAATCTATTTATATTTTATAGAAATAATTTACCTAATAATTAATTTTTTTAGTTTTATTTAGTTCTTCTAGCCTTAATTTACACAAGGATGTCATAGAATAGGTTACACAATAGTGGATGGTCTATCTTTTATCACTTGCATTTCATTGATTTTTTGGTTATTTTGGGTGAATTCTTCCATGGAACTGCATTTACAGTTCCATGGATAGAATTGCACGAGGCCCAATCATGAATTGATGGATCATTGCCACATAAATGTATGTGGACTGTGTAATAAGTTTTAAAAATTAAAGAGGCTCAACAAATCTTAAAATACATTGTAGTATTTATACTTTGGCGCAATTCTTTTTTTTAATCATAAAATAATATTTGATAATATTTACATCCCAACCCTACATTACGTTCTCATTAAAAAGATTCCCTTTGTCTTTAGTATTTACAAAATAGACCACTAGATTGCTATCTTTTAACCAAATTTCTATCCTTTTGCCATAAACTTAAAACTCATTCCCAATTTGATGAGTTCTTCCTTCAATCGCATACTTCCAAAAACTCAAATCTCATTGCTATGCCATAAAATCGTACTTGTAATATGATGTACTCCTACTTAAATCTTAGCTTCTAGAAGCCCAAGTCAATTAAGTGGACACCCACTATATGTATGTCCCGAGTTTTGGTTTAAGTTGCCATAATATCTTGAGGAGTTGAGCTTTATTCTCAGAGAGTGCGCTTGTTGTTGGCTGGAGGTGGAGTAAGCATTTATTTGAAGGATCTGAGATGAACATGTCACTTTGAAGGAAGATGCAATGTTAGGGTTTGACCTGTCGAATTTTAGGTTGTAACAGTTTACTGATTGTTCTGAAACTTGAGGTTCTGTAAAAATAAAATAAAATGAACGCATAGTTGATTGTTGGGTTGTAACAATTGATTGATTGTTCTAATTTCTAAAATCTGGGGTTTTGTAAAAATATGAATAGCCAACTTTTGGATTGTAATAGTTGACTATTGGGCTATAACAGTCATGCAAGTCAACTAATTGAACCCCTTTCGTTTAAGTCTGGTCGTGAAAGCACTTATTTATCCTAAATCCCTTGGCGAAATGGTTATTTTAAATGGGATTCACATAAAAAAGAAGAATGGTAGGAAGGAAAACCAAGATTGGGACGTCCCAACTTTAATATATGAGCTCCTGCATCATTGAGCTGTTGCAAGGATACCTCTCAATGAAATAGTGTTTGGGGATCTGGTGTTGAGCAAATCTGAGCTCCTGTAACCAATTTGAGAATAAAATCTATAGATTAAATGACTTAGAGTGTAGGTGCAAGATCAATGAGATTTTGTGATAGTGGAAGTGGCTATGTCTTTCAATGAGACAAATATCAAATTAGAAGGGGTGTTGGGCTTCTAGGGAAATAAGCAATCTATATGTCCTAATTTGCAAATCTAGATAATTAGGGACTTTAAAGTTATTGGTTAGACTTAGTGGGGCTATGATGTAATTACAATTCTTTATTTTTATGTTTGTTGAGACTTTTTCAATTTTGATATCTTATTACCTAATTAACATAACTTTTTGCCAACACTGCAAATCCGTCCAAGTGGCGCATAATTAACAAGTTCTCATGCCGGAACTAAATTTGTAGTTTAATAAAAGAATTTACTAATATTTTGTGTTGTTGGCTTAGATCAATATTGGTGGCTAAATTTATAGTATAAATATTAGTTTTGTACAAATAATCATACAATATTGTAACATTGAAAATTACCACTCTTTTAAAATGATTAAATCCTATGAAGATAGCTATCGATCTATGTGGATTGTTAGTGTAATGGGTAGTGTCAGTGGAGATTACATTGCCAAAATAATCATAACTAAGTAACAATCTTGTATCCACCCAAAATACATTAGTTATTTGTTCCTTTGCATTTATTTGATATGTATGGTAAAATGAAGGGTTGTCCACCAATTGTTATTGGAAATATTACAAAAGACAATTAGTTTTCTCATATACCATGCTCCATTGCGTCTTGGATTAAAGATAATTTTTAGCATCTAATCTGATATAATTGAGATTAGCTTTATCACCCTTTTGTGTACTCATCCATAGAAACGATGCTATTTGATGAAGTCTGGAATTTTTGGTCAATTCAATTTGATGTGCCTGAGCCTTGGATATATTACACTGGGACACCAACATATGTGTTGTTTTGGGAAGATGAAGTATGTGGTTCTCCTCCTCCCTAAACTCATGCACTTGCAATTTTTCACTCTTCTATGTGAGTGTCAATCTTGCTTGATAGCCAATTTTAGTCTCAAGCCAAGGATTGGTGGTTAGAAAATCTCATTTATCTTCTCATTGATGACTTTCTTTGTAGTAAACAAATGTGCATAAAGTTATGGCTCCGTTTTTTCTTTTGTTAAGATATTGTTTTCTAACTCCAAAATCGATTTTGTCATTATAGTCAACCTAAAACTTTTAGGCTACCTCAATGTCATCAAATTCTATTTCATCTCTAACCTTCCAATAAACTTTCAAGTTACCATTGATGGTCAATGGAATAGTATAGGCATCTATTTCCTTGAAATTCAATAATGAAATTACTTTAAAATAATACAAATTCAAGGCATAACTTCATTAATGGAACATGGTTGGCACCTACATAGAGTGATCCATAATAGGAATTTGTCAGTCCTTTGTTACTTTATTAGAATGATCCATCATTATTTCATTAGTTTTTCTCTTCTCCAACCAAGGTTGCACATATGAGTAAGAATTTAACATGACCCAAAGAAGAACTCCATGAGTCTAAATGCTTATTCAAATCTTGTAAAAAAAAAAAATTTTAGAATAGAACTTTCATGTTATACAAGTTGGCTAAAATAGCATTTTGAATGAAAAATAATATTGTCCTTCAAGTGGCTCCAAAATATTGGTAGGATAAATTTCTATTTTCCTATATTATAGTTTATTACAAATAAGCATTTTTACCTTTTATAAAATGCTAAACCATTTTGACTTAGGTAAACACAAAATTGATGATTGATTTTTTTTTTTTTTTGCTTTTGTTTCAACTCAATTGAAATTATGATTGGTGAATGAAGGAATAGCATAGTGTTCTATTGAATGAAGCAAAAGTTCCCATTAAACCATAGTTATTATCATAAGCTACCATTATTAATAAAAGTAAGGAAAAGATAATTTATCATTTATAGCATATCTTTGACCATATATAGGGCAATTATTATTCTTTGGGTGAAATTGCAACAGGGTAGCAAGAAGGCTCCTTCTTGCAAATATTTACTGTCTTTCTTTTAGTTATATTATTGTTATTTATATTTTACTAAATACATAACTTTTACTCAAAATATAAAAGTTATTGAGGTCATAATTTAAAATTAAATTATGTAATTTCTATCCAAAACTAAATTAAATCACATAATATAATTTAAATGATAATAATACTAAATGTTTTATTGAGCCAAAAATAAACTCCTTTTTAGGGTTAAAATTTTGAATTTGGATTCTTTAAAGTTTCTAATTACAAATTTTTCTATAAAGTTAGAGAGAGATAGACATAGGGTGTGTGATTCATATACTTCTACTCGCTCTCTTCCAATATTTAGCCCCACATCTTGTGCTTATCTCTATCTAACTTTAAAAAAAAAAAATTATAATAAAGAAAAAACTTCAGAGGATTTAGACACCAAAATTTTAGTGCCCTTAAAGAAGCAATGCTGTGCTTTAATAATTGTGGATCAATTAGCATTATTGGGAGTCTAGCCACCATAAATGCCTCTTATGCAATAATGGAGAGATTTTTAGGAAGGTAAATTTATAGTTGTTAGGGTCAAAATTTCCTATCAGTAGTGTAGTTGAGAGATGTTAGTTGAGATGGGAAATTCGCAACCTCCTATGATCCATGTTTTATGATAAATAGGCCGAAACAATACAACTCTCTAATGGTAAGTTTCTTTGGATTATAAACGAAGCTAAGCTTAGAAAAAGATTCTAAAATTGTAATAGAAGATGCAAGAATATGAAGCAGTAATGAAATGGTTTGATTGCAATAATGATTGTGAGTACAAAGCAAATTGTCGACAAAAACTTCACAAAAATTTGATTACAACTCTAGTAAAGGATGGATGAAAGTTGCAAATAAATTGCTGAAAATTATAAATAAAGTGAGTAAATAAAAGAAAATGAATAAAAAGAATTGTAAATCGAGTTCTTTGTGTTGGTTTTTGTGTGTATTCTTTGTTGTCGTCTGTCCTTTATTTTATAATATTTCTAACGGTATGACACATCCCTCATCTAGCCATTACTCCTTTTTTGGTGCTTTGTGTCATGGCCTTCCCATGTTGATTATGCCATGTATGCATTTATCAAAATTGCCAATTGCAAGGATCCATACTCTTTGATTTTTTACTCTGGTTTTTGGTTGGTAGTCCTTAACTATCACATTGAGTGGACTTGTTTGGGTTAGTATCATCGGTTTATGATTTTTAAATGTTAACAATAATATAGATAAATTAAACTAAATATTGATAAATATAAAGTAAATTATACTAGCCCCCCATAAAGTTTGGTTGAATTACATCTTAGACTCTTATTGTTTCAAAAATTACACTTGACTCCCTTCTAATTTATTTTTTTGTCAATAAAGTTAATTTTTTACACAATATGTGTTTCTTTCAAAGATAGAAATACTTAATTGTCATATTAAAATTAAAATCAGTCTTATGTTAGAACTTAAAATCAACTTAGTTGTTTTTATTGTTATATTAAGAATAAAATTATAGTTTTATGTTTTATGTTACATAGAAAGTTAACTTTCTTGATAAAAAATAAATTGAAGAGGGGTTCTATGAAATCAATATTAAAATGTTGGAAGAGTAGAGTAAAATCTTTTAAACAAGAAGGGTATTAGGTATAATTCAACCCGACCTTAGAGGTGGTTAGCATAATATACTCATGAATGTATAATTAATCATGTTTTAAATGACTTATAATTAGGAGGAGTATGTTAACGGGAAGTGTAGGAAATGTTTGTATATTTATTTAGGATTATTAACTTTGTTTATTTTAATTTTTATGAATAGGATCTATTTCAATGAAATTACTTATGTCACTTGCATTCAAGTAATCTTACTTGAGGGTGATCCTTTTCCTTGTTTATATAGAACTTTGCAAGGATTGTCTTGCATGTGAGTGGAGATGGAAGAATTCTTTTTTCTCATGAGGACAAGGGTGGAGACAGATTTCTCCTTACCAAGAATATGGGAATGAAGATAGAGATTGTACTCTCCATTCGTGGGGTCTCTAATATATTAACATAATTATAATATCTCTCATTATATTCAATTATTTAAGTATATAGGGGTATAAATTACTTTTTTTAAAAATTTATATCTTATAAATTTTATTATATTTTTTAGGCCAAAATGCACAAAATCCCCTTAAGTTATGTATAGATAACCCTTTGACCTTCAAAACTTAATAATAGATCTCCTAAACTTGAGATTGTGTACGAGTGATTTCCTACTAAGTGAGTTCATTATTCCACTAATGAAAGCGTGACATGTTAGAAGGAGTTATTTGCATATGAGTTAAAGTTTTAGAAGTTATTTATAAAAAAAAAAGTAATAACAGATATATCACCTTTTATTAGTAAATTAACAGATTTATTGATAGCAAAGGTTATTTACACAAAATTAGAAGTTTAGAAGAGTTCATTATCATGTTTTAAAGATTAGGAGGTTATTTTTATATAATCTAAAGTTTAAGAAGGTTTTGTGCATTTCAACTTATTTGTTAAGAAATGTGGTTGAATTTAATATAATATTGTTTTCACTTTTCGAAAATTTACTTAATTGATATAATTTTTTTTAATCTTCATGAAATATGATAAAGACAAGATTCCTTGTAGGATTTTGTTTCCCCATAGAGACTAGGAATAGGAGAGATTTATACTTTGTAGTGGAGAATGGAAATGGAGAGACAAGATAGCAGTGAAAACGGGGAGTAAGGATGAAGGAAGGCCTCCCCTACGCCACTACTATCTCTAATCTCACCCAAGTTTTAATATTAATCTTAGGCTTCTATAGACTTAACTTTATAAATCAAGTTGTTTTATATGATAAAATTTGTCTTCGATGCATAGACAACAAATATTTTTGTTAACTATAGGTAAAATAAACAAAACTAATTAAAATTATTCTAAATTTCAATTTGATCTTTATAATTTAAAAATTTATAATTTGGTCTTTATAATTTTTAAAACTTTCACTATAACAATGTTCACAATATTTGACTAAGGCGTCTGATTGAATTTTGATTGATATGATGACGTATCTATTTTTAGCTTTTACATGATTTTCAATTAAATCTTAGTCGTTAAACAGTTCAAGATAAAACTTGCACCAAAAACTGATAAAAGGCTGGGTAGCAGGCTTTTCCCTTGGCTGACTGAATTATGTTAATTTAGTTATTAACCTTTTATGTTCTTGTAAGTGTATAATTATTTAGGCTGATTCCGTTTAGGTTTTCTCCAAATTGACAATAACAAAAGCGTCCTGTTAGCTTGTAATATTATGGAAATTTAAACGCATAAAAACCTTGGAGTTTCTTGAACAACCGAATTATATATGTCATTCTCAGAACTCAGAAGCGTTATTTGGATTTGATGGTAATTGAACTTCTAGTGTATTTTTATCAATTCTGTAAAATCATTCTTCTTACTTGAAACGTCTCCTGTTATATATGCTCACTTCATCCACTAAAAAAAATAGAATAAATACAACAGTATATAAGTTATATTTCATAAAGACATAATTAATAAAGGATATCTATCCTGCGCAAAATTAACACAGCTTTTGAAAGTAGATATGGTGTAAATGCAAAATGTAGACTTTTCTTCTCACCCAAATCTCTTTCCATTATTTTCTTAGTAAAGAGTCCCTTTCACTTGCTACCCTCTGTCGTACCTTCATTTTCGATGAAATCTCATGCTTGCAACTCAGAAGGGTGAAGAAATTTCTGTGCGTACACTCTACATATATATATATATATATATATGGACATATAAATGTTCAAATTTGATTCGTATATGTACGTAAGATTTACATATATTTTGAACCATCATACTTATTTACATTACATGCATCAATGTTTCTTTTACTCAAGAATCTTTCCAAAGGGTGAGCCATGCCCGCTCCGCCAGCTGCCAGAATACCCTTTTTTATGGGGGCCATGCTCCCTGCCTGGCTCTGATTCCTATATTCGGATGTTGGCCATACTTGAAAGCAACAAAAAGGTAACAGATATTCTAGTTTCCATAAATTGTGAGGTACATAAAAAAAATATTAAGAGAGTATTACCTGATTGTATAAAACAAAATAATTTTTTTAAGTAGATATTTTAAATGATGAGATTCATTGATACACTATTTTAATAAATTTGCTATTGATTTATTACGGTTTATACTAATATTTAATCACAATCTTAATTAAAGTGTCATAAAATATTCTTCAATTATAGTTTAACTTATTTTAGTTTTAGTACATCAACTTTAAAATATAATATAACACATCCTTCTAAAAACAATAATTCTCAACTTATTAATCGTCAAAAAACCATGTAAGGAGCGGATGCTATCTAATAATTTCTATAATCCCCCCCCCCCCCCCCCCCCCGCCCCCGCCAAAAAACAAAAAACACTTATCCTGAGTTGGGTTACGAAAGAAGAGTGAAATCCCATGCTAATTCTCTAAACACTGAGCTCAATCAGGCCAAAATATCGAAAATATCCCGGCAAACCAATAATCGAATTCTACCCTAAGCATTATTTTAATGTCTTTCTTTCCTCAATGAGCTTGTAATTTTCGACGCCTCAGGTCTTCGCATGTCTTCAATCTAGCTTGGCCACAATCTTGAATACGTTCAATTTTTCAATGGAAAAATTAGATTGAAATGGTGAAAGAGGGAAAAGGGAGAAAACAATGGGTTTTCAAAACGGAGAAGAAGAATAAATTACATTTGGTGGCACATAAGATTAAGAGTTAACACTTTTTTTAAAAATTTTTTTCAAAGGATAGGGATTATTTTGTTGCTTTTTAAAATTGATATACTAAAGTTGTTATTAAGCCGCAGTTGTAAGGATATTTAGTTAGGGAAAGGATATGGATGTTTTGATCTCTCAGAAGGTCGATCTACCCATCATCCGATCGCACCTCAGGATGTGTGCATATTAATAGAATAATATTTATCATAAATTTTAAGACGATCGAATGGTGGAGAGCACGGTCTCCTAAGAAATTGAGCTCTCCATAAAAGAAGTTAATCTAATTTGTTATATTTTAAAGTTGATAAAATAAAACTGAAATTTAATTTTAATTCATGGGAGTAAAATGTATTTTTCCTAAAAAAATCTCTTTATTTTCAATAACAAAATATCAATTTTTTTTCCTATCATTCAAAATATACAAATGTTAGTCTAATTTAATCAATATATCAAAAGTGTTTATGCAAATTTATACCAATGTGAAAGCTTGTTGGATGAGAAATATGATTCAACAAAATGAAGGCCCGAAGTGATAAACTGGATGATTTGATGCTATTTTCACTCAAATAATGCTCTTTGATTTATTATAAACTGATAAATGATATAAGCATTAAAGATGATTTAAAATAATGTAAATTTTTATGGTTTGAGAACAATATTACTCTTTGAATTATTTTTTCTTGGTAGGTGTTGTTTAACTAAGGATCCAGGTTTGCAATATGATTTCAAGACTCGAAGTCATGACCATTGTTTTGGGAGAGGATATAACGGTAAACAAGAAAGGGAATCTTAGAGAGAGAGAGAGAGAGAGAGAGAGAGAGAGAGAGAGAGAGAGAATGTTATTCAAGTGTCAAACAATACAAGAGTAAGAGCATTAAAGGTGGAGTGTATGTAAGCTTGTGGATAGCTTAGCTTAGCTGTTTGTGATATATTAAACCATGTAGGTTCTTGAGTGTCTTAGCTCTTGTTGTGTAGCTTAGCCTTAGAGGGACTTCTATCTATAATCTTTTTTAAGAGTGAGCTAATGATGATAATTAGATCAAGTAGCCTAGTGGAGTTATAGAAGCTATTTGTTCATGTAATTTATCATAGTCAATCATTCCAAGTTGTATTGTTCAAATTAATTTACTATGTTGGTTCATTGTGTCTTGCTTATTAGATTGTAGCCACAAAGTTCTTTGGATCTTGGTAGTGTGGATTGGATTATTTTAGGCCTATGAAGATCTAAGGTCTATAAGACACTTGGACCACTTAGCGCTAAGTCTGCCATTTGAGTTATACACTGGGTAGACTTAGAGAGGAGAAGCTTGATGAGTTTTCTTATCTTTAATGATAGTGCCATTCTAAGGTAGTCAAGTAAGCTTTGTTAATAGGGCCTATTATGTCAATTCCCCATTTGGTAAAAGGATAAGGACTTGAGAGTGCCACAAAGTTCTTCCTTTAGGGTGTAGATGTGATTTTCAATTTTCTAACATTTGTCATTGGCTTTGATGTAGTCTTTGGCTTTAATAAATATGCTTGATCAGTGATAGTTGAGATACATAATGTTTTCAACTAGTGCTCTCCTGCCAATGTGAATAACTTGGTCTCCTTCATGTACTTCCCTTAAGACTTGTTATCTTTTTAGTGAAGTCAATAATTTAAGTAGGGATCCCCCTTAAGATCTATAGTATAGCTTATTATTGATCATAGTGGAATGAGCTACCTATTTTACTATACTTTTTGTTACTTTAAGGTCGTCAAGTAGGTATCCATCTTTTAGGTAAAGCTCAATTGGGTAAGCTAGGTCCATATTTGACCTTCTTCAATAGGAAATACTTAAGCTTTCTTGATGATAAGAAACACTCAATATTCTACATATATGACCTAATTTTTATCAAGGACCTTTGACATTACTAATTTTGCGAGGGTATCATCTAATCTATTCTTGCTTTAAAGGAGGTAAGTGACTTTAACCTTTTCAAGACCAATTGTTAGCTTTTTATCTTTCTTTGTGTATTTGGCCATGTTAGCTCCTTCAGTTTTGTAGATCTTAGTGAGATGCTTTTCTACTAGTTTGGAGTTTATATATACCTTTGCATGTTTGGCTCTTACCTCTTTTGCCAAATTGAGGCTTGTAATGAGTGCTTTGTGTTTTTAAGCACTGTTTGATACCAAGAATTTGAATTTTAATGAGTACTTAAGGCTTTTTTAAAATAGGTCTAGTAAAATCAATCCAACTCCATTTTGCTATTAGAAGAGCCATTAACATGCATGGTCCACAAGAAGCTTTCTTTATGGTTCTCCTTTCTTCCTACAATGGTGATCTTCAAGATGAAATTTACTAAGATTTGTCCTTTGATGGCTTTTTGAGTTTGATAAGAGATGTCAAACAAAGATAATTGCACCACCCATTTGACCAATCGTCCTGAGAGTTCATGTTTGTGAAAGGCCTATCTTAGCAATTGATTGATGAGTACAATGATAGAATAAACTTAAAATTTTAAAGAAAGGAAAGATATAAACCTGTTAAAGGCCACACCTTTTCTTGTGAAGACTTAGATATCTTTAATGTTTTAAGGAGATGGCAAATGCAGGATTGCCTAATCTTTTTGGGGGTTAACCACAACCCCTTTTAGGTTATCATGAAACTCATAAATTTTCCTGCTTTCACTTTGAACACACAATTAGTTGGATTTAACTTCTTGTTGTAAAATTGGAGGGACTTGAAAGTCTCCTTCAAGTCTTCTACATGGTCTTCTTCGTTCTTGCTCTTGATAAGCATATTTTCAACATAGGCTTCCATATTCTTCCTCATTTGTTTTCAAAATACTTTGTTTACCAACTTTTGATACATTAACCTTATGTTCTTGAGTCCAAATGACATAACTTTGTAGCAGAATGTCCTTCCTTTAGTGATGTAGTTTTCTCTATATCATCTTCTACCATCATAATTTAGTTATATCTAGAATAAATACCCATGAAGCTCAAAAGTTTGTACCTTGATGAAACCATCTACGAGCCTATCAATGTTAAGGAGGGAATAACTGCCTTTTGGACAAGCTTTGTTTAAATCTACGAAGTTACCATACATTTACCATTTTTTGTTGTTTTTTTAATCGTTACTTGATAGTAGCCCTCTTAGGTTCCCTAAAGGCTATTTTCTTTTGAATTATTGGTTTTTTAGATGGATCAATAGCAATTATGTAGATGATCACTTCGAGGTCGATGTTAAGCATTTCAAATGTTAACATGCAAAGACATCAATGTCTTTCTTGAGGAATTGTTTTAATCTTGTCAATTCTTCCAAGGTTAACTCCTTTCCTAGTTGGAGGTACTTTTCTAGGTCTTTATTGACTTAGGACATTTTATGCTCATCATGAGCTTTTGGTCGTAGCTTCCTCCATTCACTTCATGCATCCCGGCTTTCTACATTCATTACTTATTTTATTTTATTTTTTGGATGTTTTCCCTAAGGGTTGTTTTCCTACTGAGATTGTCAGTTACTCTTTTAAATTCAAAATCACTTTGGGAAGTTATTTAATTATTTTCAAACTTTCTTCTCTTTCCCTTATTGCCATTGAACATTTTCTCTGGCCAACATTTCTTTGTTCATGTTCCTTTTCATTCCTTATTTTATCATATTTACAATGCAACATCATGCAACTTATGGCCTTTTCGAATCATGCCTTAACCATTATGAATGTTGAATTTGTGGGAAAGGCTATATAAAGGCAGACCACTACCTTTAACTTATTTATCCCTATTCACCTAAGGATCATGTTGTAGGTTGACTACACTTTTGTGACATAGAAAGGGGTTAAAGCCATAACTTTGAGATCACCTTTCTTTAAAGTTATGAAGAGTGCTATCATGCCTTCAATTTGTGATTGAATGCCTCAAAACCCCCACATGGACTTGTTGGTTGGTTGGAGATCAAATTCAAAAAGGCCCATGTCTTTGAAGGCATTATATTGTAATATTTCACTATAAATTGTTGTGCTTTAAAAGTGTATACATACATATTGCACAAGTAATAAAATGATGAATAAAGTATTATTTTCATGTGAATTTATGACTAAGATAATTGCTAAATATTAAAATTGTATACCTCAATCTAAATCAAACCAA
This sequence comes from Erythrophleum ivorense, assembly GCA_026724425.1. Taxonomy (NCBI): domain Eukaryota; kingdom Viridiplantae; phylum Streptophyta; class Magnoliopsida; order Fabales; family Fabaceae; genus Erythrophleum; species Erythrophleum ivorense. Next base: position 2,230,965 of record JAIUCV010000034.1, on the reverse strand, counting down.
TAATAAAAGGAGATTAGAAATAAAACTAAATTAAAGATATAAAAAAAAAGGAGTCAACATTTTAAACTAAATTAGGAAGTAAAGAATTAGGAGGATGATTTTAAGTAACATTTCATAGGAAGCCAATTAGCCTTTTTTTACATTACTTTTAATGGTAATTTTTACTAACTTAGGAATCTAATTTACCTACAAGTATCTTCTGAATCATCTATAGGTATTTTCCTAACCAACTCATAATTCCTTATACATTTGATTGTGAGACTTAATCAAGAATTGGTCTTAATGAGGCTATGTGACACCGGAAGGTATATTCTTATCCTATAAGCAAATCAATGTACTCAACATTGCAAGTTTCATAAACCCACATTACCTAATGATGGTCTAATCCTAAAATCCCTTTCTTAAGTTAATTTAAGTCACCAAAATCATTTAATGATTTCCATATATTTAGAAACATGAAACACAAAAGTTAAATAAGTAAATTAGACCATTTATTGCAACTAAAGACAGTAATTTCAACCTATTACATCTTAGGATTCATTGTAATCCCAAATGAACAAGCTTAACTCACAATTACAAGATTAAAGAACATTAAAAACAAAGCATACATCAAATAGGCCTAAAGATGTAAGAAAAGTAAGGGAAGAAAAGAAAAATAGAATTAATTGATAAATTTCTCCAAAACCAAGCTTCTCCTATACCATGAAGCTTTTCCTTAAGCTTCCTTTTATTCTCCAATAGCTTAAAATGATGGCCTCTTCCTCAAAATGTTGAAACTCCTTTTTAAAACCCTCAAAATTTGAGTTTAAAAACACTGCATTTTGTAAATTTGTGGTAAGTGTTGTGACATTCAATATCGTTGTTGAGGCATTATATTATTTTAGTAGTGCTTTTCATTTATTCTAGTTTCTCCCTTTTAGCATTTGTTTTTATGTTTTGGGTTCGGGTTTTCAATGTTCTAGCTCTAAGATTACTTTGGCTTAGAATTCTTGTATTTTCAACTTAAAAAAATGGTCAAACCATGATCAATTCTTATTTAAAGCAAAATTAAGCCAAAACTTGTCATTTATAGTATTAAAACTCAAGTATGGAGCCATAAATATAAGCTATGCACATTTTCCTTGAAATTAGTTATTTTAACTTTAAAATTCATTAATCACTACCAATCTATATAAAAAATATGCAAAATAACATAAATAAATAGAACTTAACACAACTTCAATATAAACCAAGATTTGTTTAACCATCTAGTGTCCTATGATTGTGGTGATAACTAGTGGATCATCTTCATTATGGACCATTATGTTGAATTGCTCCTTACAAAATGTGATCACCTTTGACTGGTGCTAGGGAGGGCTTCAAATGTTGTCATTAATGGTTATTCCTTAATTAAGTAGTTATTTGCGTCTTTTAGAGTGTAATGAAGTTAGGCTGAGATGACGTTAATGATTCCTATAAGTGTAACTAGAGCGTATGCTTGGTTTTGAGGTTGTTCTTATACCTTTCCCTATTCAACTTTGCCTAGTCTCTTGTTGTCTATCTGTTTTAAGTGTTTGGTCTACCTCTGTTGTTATTTCAAGTGATGTAATTTGTAGCTAACCTTTTAGATGAGGTTTTCCATAGTGCCTTTAAAGTTTTTGCATTCTTCTGTGTCATGGCCTACATTGCGATTATAGTGGTAGTATATACTTTAGTCACATTTTTTCCTTATAATTCCTAAGGGTAAGGGTTTCCAAAATCTTTCCTTTTCCACATTTATTAATACTTTGATAGGATAACCGATTAGAGAGAGTATAGGAGTTACTCCAAAATTGACAAGATCTTTTTATTCTTGGGTTGATCCTTTTTCTTAGCCTTTCCTAATTTGCATATTAAGGACATTCATTTCTTTCTCCTAGTCATGGGTCTTTTCTTTTTTTTCTTTTTTCTCCTTTCCTCCTCATCTTTAAAGTAGTTTTTTATTTTGCCTAGATGTGTTGTGACAATATGTACATAAATTTGGCCATGGTTTTAGTCATATTTTTGTTAGGGAGAATTTTAGTTTTCACAATCTTAATTCTACTATCATCACAATGATGACTATTCCTTGGTTTGGGTTGTTCATAGTGAATAGCTTTTCATTTAAACTTTTCATATAGTCTTCCAAGCTTTTGTTCTTCTTTTAGTACATTCTCAAGAGAGTAAATGCATCCATAGTTTGGATTTTGCCTATGGTAAACTAAGCTTAGAAGCATTCGACTAGCTGACCAAAACTGTTGATTGAGCTTCAAAAAAGGTTGTTGAACCATATCCTCACGCCATGCTTCAGGGTGGTGGGAAATAGTGTACACATGTACTCTGCCAATACTTGTGCTAGATCCATTGGTATTGTGAAAATTTGAATATGATTAACGAGGTCAGCCTTTCTATTTTATTGCTCAAGTTCTACTAGTATCTTTTTAGGGGGTTTGTTGTCTAGATCTTGTTCATAAATAGGGAATTGTTAAACCCTAGGAAGCTTATATCCCAGGAGTAGTTTGAATATAATGTGTTTTTGCTCATTTGTCTTAACATGATCTCCATAGATTATTGCTTTTACTTTTAAGCTTGTTCTTCTTCCCTTAAGTTTTTTGACTTTGCAAAAGAGTTCATTGTCCCGTTTTGTGCTATTTTCTACCCCAATGACCTTATGGTGAACCTTGCCTTGTCGGTGGTTGTTAGATTGTTTGATCAGACTTCGTTGAGTGTCTTTATAGGCTTCCTCTCGTGACTTTCTTTTATAGAAAATGCTATTTGCATTATCTTTTAAGGACTTTGTACCTTCTTCCTTTAATGGCATGTAATCCTAATTTAAGGAGGCTTCATGTGTCTCTTCTCTCCTTTTGTCATTCTAGGCTTAGCTCACTTGGAATTGTTTTTTTGCATTTTAGATTGTGTCTTCATTTTCATTTTTTCTATGACTTTTTGTATTTTCCTACTAACAAGATCTTTCTTGTAAAGTCTCCATTTGTTTCTGTGTATCATTCATGACCGAGTATTGTTGCTAATAGCACTTAGAAAATTTCAATGCCATTGATCTGAGGGTTAATGTGGGTACTCACCATGGCCTGATTGGCAATCTTACCTTCTAGCATTGGGTTGGAGGTGTTACTTCCTTGTGGTAAGGTAATACCATGGATTTGTGCCATGTTGGGAGCATTTCCTATTGGTATGCTTTAGTTGGGTTCAGTAGGTTTATCTAACTTCATATGTTGTGCTTATTTTAGATGTCATGCTATTTGCTAAATTGTAAAGAAGTGGCTTGATGAGGTTCTTATGAATAGACTTCACTTAGCCCTCTAGTGCGTTGGTTATTATTTTGGTTATTGGAACAGTTTCTTCTTGTTTGTGCCATGACCTTATGAGTTTCTAGCTAGTGGAATGCCCCTACATGGTGTGCCAAATGTTTTAAGATGGGATATATGACAATAAACAAGAGGAATCAATATGTGTGTGTGTGTGTGTGTGTGTGAGAGAGAGAGAGAGAGAGAGAGAGAGAACAATACAAGAGTAAGAGCCTTAAAAGTATAGCGCAAGTAAGCTTGTGGGAAGCTTAACTTAGTTGTGTGAAATGGGTTAAACTACATAGGTTCTTAAGTTTCTTAGCTCTTGTTGTCCTGGTCATCATTAGCCTTGGAGTGACATTTATTTACAATCTTCCTTGAAAGTAATGTTGCTTCCTTTAAAGCGTACACACAAGTATACGTATTGCGAAGGTAATATAGTGATAAGAAAATATCGTTCCCTCGAGAATTTGTTGTCAAAACAATGTCAAGTACTGAAATTCACACCTTAATTTAAATCAAGCGAATCAATTTTTGATTGTTGGTGTTAAAAGGAAATTGTTTATGGGTCAAAAGCTATACAAAGCTTAGGATTAATATTTGGATGTTCCGGGTGATTAGTGGCATTTTGGATTATTAGTTCCTCTTGTATTTCATAACGAATTACTCAGTACTTAGAATCTTTGCTCTCAATGATAATGTATGTTGGTCTAAGGTTCATTTATTCCTATAAGTATTTTTTCAAATCTCATATAGGGTTATCCAATCAATTTCATAATTCCTTATGAAATCAACAAGGATCAAATTGCTAGCATAATACCTAATTGGACCATGTGAGGCTAATGAGTATATTCCTATCTCATTAACTAAACCATCCACCTTCCCTAACAAGTTTCAAGTACTCACACCACTCAACTTTTGATCTAACCTCTCTTTCCCTTTCCTAAATTCAAGCAAGGTATCAAATCACCCTAAATGTTGGCCAATCAATTAGAGAGCATGAAGCATGGAGTTGAATGAACAGATATTAACCATTGATTGCAAAATTAAGGTGAAGAACAATTGTTAATCCATACAAGAGTTCCTAATAATCCTACATTAGAGAGTTTAACTACACATGATCATGAAAACTGAAAGCAAACTTGAAGTGTAAATCAAATACATCAGAAATTATCAAAAGAACAAAAGGAATGAAGAAGAAACTCAGAAATGGATCTTGTTTCAACTTCCCTCTTCAATCCTTAGCCTCCTTCTTCTCCAAGATACTTCCTTAGCTCTCTCCAGCCTCCACTCACTTGGAACAAAGAGAATGCAACCCAGAATGATAGTTTCCTCATCTCCTCCTAGCATATGAAGCCTCAAACCCTCAAAAAGTCTGAAAACAAAACGCTGCGTTCAGTTAATTCGCATTGTCCCGTGGCTTAGCATTTTACGCCGCGGCCAGATTGAGTTATGTGAGAATGTGCACTGCGGCCTTACTATGACACGTTGCGACAAGATTGGCTTCTGGACAGCTTCTGAGTGGTATGCAAGTTCCTCGCCTTGGCGCCTATCATTTCTGCTACGGCGAGTTTTGGTTCTGTGTGACTTTGTGCTGCGGCTCAACACACACACGCCGTGGATTTGGCTTCACTTGATTAGTGCCGCGGCTCATCATGCTCTCGCCGCAGCGTGATTTACTTATGGTTGAATTTTCACCTTAGCGATAACATGATCTGCCGTGGTGCAAATTGCACAGCACGCTTACCCTTGAATTCTTCCCTTTTAGTTGCGGCGTGAGGAGCACTTGGTCGCGGCAAGATTTCAAAATTTTCACTTTGAAGCCTCTTTCCCTTGAGATTGCTTAATACTCTCTGAAACATGCATCCTATGAAAATAACAAAGTGTGATTAGTTATCCGTATACTCAAACTTAAGGCAAAAAATTATCATTTTCTAGGTACGACTTGAGTATAGAGCTAATCATCCTAAGTATGTTTATTTTCTCTATAGAAGTATCATTTACCTTACAAGTGGAGGATAATATCATATTTACTGAGAGAAAATATATACAAATAACATGAATAGTTGGAAATTATCAAATAAGCTAATGATAGTAATTATATCAAGTAACTTAGTGGAGCTGTAGAAGTCATTTGTTTAGAGCAACTTGCTATTGTCAAACACTGTTTAGATCAACTGATTGTATCAATTCATTGCATATGACTTGTTGGATTGTAATTGTAGAGTTTTTTTTTCACTTTAGTGATGTGAATTTGACCGTTTTGGATCTATGAAGATCTTAGGTATATAAGATACTCATAACAAGCATCAATCATTTCTTTAACTTCTCAGACTAATTCGATTGAAATTGCCACTTGTAATGACGTGGAAAAATAATCCAAAAGGATCAGTATTTTTTTTTCAATAAATTTCATGTGAACTATGTATATTACCTTGTTATCAACAAGTTTTGTTATAAACTAAAGTGAGCCCGCGCATTACATTCATTTGAGTGAAATGAGACTAGAAATTTTTGAAAAAATAAACAGACAAAGCATATAGCCCAAGGTAAGCAGTGGCTAAACGGCTCATGAATAGAAATGTTATAATAAAAACTTTGGAGGAGTTGGTGTATATATATATATGTATGTATAATGCTTTTACAAGGATTATTGTTTGATGATATACGTCTAAGCGTCTGTTATTATAGAGTTTGGGCGCTTATAATAATAATAATAATAATAATAATAATAATAATAAGAATAATAATAATTATTATTATTATTATTGTTGTTGTTGTTGTTGTTGTTTAATTTGTATTTAACATTTTATACCAATGGTTGAAGAAGAGGAATAATGATTGATAATATTTAGACAAATTTTTAGTCTCTCCAATTAGCTCATTAAAATGATTTCAACTTTTAGATGGTAATTTCAGCACAATTGTCTTCTTATCTCTTTATTACCAATACAACTTGCAATTATGTCCGAAGTTCAAGGTTGAATTATTTACCAAGTGCTACATGAATGGAAGAAGGTGAATATAGGTGTTTTTATTATACTATTTTATAATACTTAGTTTAATAAAGACAGAAGATGAAAAGAAAGAAAAAAAGGAAAATATTAGGACGTACATCAGACTATTCTGTCGGTACTGAATTGAAATGCAAGGAAAATAAGAAAGTGAGAGGGAATTGATTTTTCTTTCCTTTTAGGACCCCGACCAACAAAAAGAACGAAGAATATGGTTGCAATATAACAAGTATATATACCAACTCATTAATTTGGCCAATCAATCTTGCGTACATTTATGTGGCCAAAAAGAAAAAAAAATCTAACATACATTAAAATATAATACTGAAATGAAAAGTTATATTATATATGTAATGTAATTTAGAAAGTGTTAAGAAAGTGTTAATTCTTATTTATTCATGTTATTTTGCATATTTTTGTTAAAAGATTAATAGTGAATTAACAAATTTTAAAGTTAAAACTGATTTTAGAAAAAATGTGCATAACTTCTATTTATGGCTCTACACTTGAGTTTTAATACTATAAATGATAAATTTTAACTTAATTTTATTATAAATAAGAATTGATCATACTTTGATTATTTTTGTAGGTTAAAAATATAAGAAATTTTAAACCAAAGTCATCTTGGAACATGAACCTTGGAAGCCTAAAGTTAAAACGCAACAAAAAAGCATAATTGAAACAGAATGGGGGTTTGGCATATGACTCTAGACTTCAGTGTTGCAACAACTAAAACTATTACTAAGCGGTGGCAGAGTTGAGCATTGAGGCGCCTAAAAATAGAATTGTCCTATAGAATGCACAGCATTGGGACACCAAAATATAGTGCCTTAGAGCCCGTCACAACATCATAGAACAACGGCATTTTAGCTTCTTATTTTAAGGGTTTAAAGAGGGGGTTTCGATATTTTGACAAAAAGGTGCCATTCTAAGTTATTTTGGGAGGTTGAAGGAGTTTGGGAGTGTTTCAAGAAGCAAGGGAGAAGCTTGGGTTTTGTGAAGAAGACAAGATTTCCTCCTAGTTTACTCTACTCCGACCTTATTTCCTGCATATTTTTCTATACCCATTTGATTGGATGTATGCCTTGTCTTTGGAGCTAAGATTGTTGATTTGGGATCATGACGAACCTTAACGTATAGTATGTTGTAATAACTCTCTTTACTTGCAGTTTATAGTATGATTTGCTTATTTATTTTTTGTTTTTCATGCTTATAAATGTGTAGAAACTATTAGATAATTTGGGTAGCTTAAATGAACTTAGAAAATGAATTTTAGGAATAGATAATATATTGGGTACTATAAACTCAAAAGCTTACAGTGTTATGTAGATTGATTTGTTTGTAGAATAGGAATATATCTATTGGTCTCACATTTTACATTTGAATCTATTTTTAATTATATCTCTTGATCAATTGCATAAAGAATTATGGATTAGTTTAAGGGAAATGCCTATGAGTAATTTGAAAGATACTTGTAAGTAAATTTAGAGTTTTAGGTTAATAAAGATTATTATTAAAAACAATGTAGAGAGATGTTGATTAGTTCCTTATAAAATGCTAGGAGGAATTACAATCCTAAACTTTTTACTTCCTAATTCAGTCTAAAATCATGTTTCTCATTTACTTTGTTATTTATGTGTATTTTATTTAGCTTTAATTTTTTATCACTTTTATTGTTGTCTTGATTTAAACTAAAGTACACAATTTTAGTATTTAACAATTTATCTTAGTGACAAATTTTTATAGGAACATTACTTTACTCTTCGTGTAATACTTGTGAGATATATATACTTACGTGTGCACGTTGTAGCACAACAAAAAGGCACACAAACATGTTGTGAAATTGATCATATTGGTTATGGAAATGGGTTTTGCTTGATTAGTAAACAGGCAGTTTTTTTATAGTTTATTTGCCTTAGTTTTTGAGGCAATGGATTTGCTTTTATTTTTATATTAAAGTACTTATTTTGAGAAAATGAACTGTTTGGTTAAGCTTCTTACAAAAAAAGGAAAAAGAAAAGAGAGAGAGAGTTGCAATGGAGTAGAAATAAAAGCATGTTTTCGTTGTAGGAAGAAAGTTGAAAATTATTGTTTTGAAGATAAATATACCCTTACTTGAAATCATTAATTATCACTTAACCTTTATTTATCTAATATATCCTCACTCAACTATATATATATATATATATGCCTAATTACTCTCCCTTCCTTGAGAGATACATAAATTATACAACCATCCTCTTTATTTTGAAAATATACACTTATTCCATAGAACTAAAATAGGACTAATAAAATACTTTTAAAAATAATATTAACTTTTTTAATTAAAAATATGAGATTAAAAAAGAAATATTTTTTACCTTTAATTTTAATGTTGTTTTTTTGGGTGTTGAAAACTATAAATTTGATTTATTCTAAAATTTTTTATTAAATTTACGACACTAGTTATGTTTATTATAATATACTTAATATAAATGTTATTCTTCAAATTAAATTATCCTCTATATAAATCAGTTAAATTTAAAAAATCAATTTGTGAATGAATTTTATTAAATTATTTTATCAAAAGATTTTACAATTATTTAAGTTTAGAAAATTAATTATTTTATATTTTTCAAATATATATTTAATACTTTTTATATATTATATAAATAATAGATATAGTGATATGTTGACCAAAATAAGTACAGTTGTAGCTTGTCTTTTGTTATATGAGAGGTAAGTAGTGTAGAGTATTTTTTTATTTCGGGAGAGAGGAGTATATATTCTTAAAATAGAAGAAAGAATTATATAATTTAGACATCTCTCTCAAGAAGAGAGGGAGTAATTTACCCTCTTAAGTAGTTTGACACTAAAAAGCACTTTTACCCCAAAAAAAGAAGGATGAGCCAAATACTATAAACATTGACAAAAGTACTTATTAAATGATTTTGCCAAACATAGATTGCTCCTCTCTCAAAGCACTTCTTATAAAATTCCATTTAAAAGAAATTAAGCTATTTCAAAATAAATATAAATCCACATCACTCATAAATAAGTAACTTGTATTGTGATATATTCTATTGAGCACTTTGGGAGTAAAATTGTAATGCACCAGGCTGATGTGTGGATGTGTTTTGAAGACTTTTTCTAGAAGAAAATTATAGTGATATATTTTGTCAAAAAATTATTTCTCGGTAAAGAGCATTTTTAGGGAACGACTTTCAAACAAAATCCAAATGTACTCTTGATTGTAATAAAAGAAAATCATGTCAATTCAAATTATTGAGGTTCTTCTTAAAATGGTTTTGTGATTTTGATAGGTTACTCTGTCATTTATGGTACAAACTATTGCATTGATAGGAGGCATCTTCTTCACCTAATTCAATATTTAGGTTTAAGCATTCAAATCATGTTGGGGCTGTGGTCCCATGCATCAAGGGCTAATATCAAGTTTTACACAATACACATTATGAGTTTGGAAATGCAGACAATTAGCTAGCTTCTAGCATTTTAGGATTTTGAATATTGCTTCACAACTGTAATTATAGGTCACAATATATTGCTGTTATGCGACAGCTATTGTGTCTGTTCTTTCTATCACAATATGTGGTCCACAATATTAGCTATTAATTGAGGCGATTATGAAGTAAGGAGAGAACATTAATGGGAAAGCCTCACTTCGAGTCCTATTGGTAATTACACACACACACACACACACACACACACTATCTCTCTCTCACTCTGTGTGTGTGAACAGCTTGGGGTTCTCTCAAAACTAATCTCTAACCTCAGAATATCCCTTGTAAAAATGTTATGGCACTGCAGTTGTTCTTTTATTTATTCATTTTTAATTAGAGCTTTCTTTATTTTTTTTTTTGAGAAAATTGTATTCATCCACTTGATCAAAATGCAACTTTTCTTTTCAATCAATTAATTGTCACAATTGATTTCTTAATTTATTTTTTTCATTACAACATCTCACGCGGTCTAAAATTAGATGTTATCTCTAATTTTCTATCATTCCTAATGGTTTGAAAATTAATTGAATATTTCTTTTTTGAAGAATTCTAGCTTTTAGAAATCAGTATTTTTTTAACTATTAAATGTATTTTGAGATTCTCATTTTATTAATTTTACGGTTAACATGAGAATCTAATAGTGAAAACTCAACTTTTTAAAAAGTAAACCTTCCCATAAATTACTCAACTAATTACATAATCTTGTATTACAAATCCCTAAAATAATTTCTACCCTTCATTGATCTTGTATGTCAATGCATATATTTTTTTTCTTTTTCATGATGAGCTTTCTTTATTTTATTTTTTCTCCCAAACTACTTTTCGTTCCAATTTTGTCTTTTATTTCTTCACTAATTGATTTTAATGTTTTCCCTTTGCGTGAGCATTACTAACTGCAAAGTCCTATGTGGACAAAGTCAGGCCAAAAATCTACAATATTATCTGATGGAGACCAAAATGCATCTACTAACGTAAATTTGCAACATCCACGTCAAGTTTCAATATAGGTTTTTTTTTTTTTTTTTTACTAATTAATTCCATGTCTTCCCTTTGCTAGACATTGTTAGCGCTACTAATGGTAGAGTCTTAAGTGGACAAAAGCTAAATTTGCAATCCTATGTGGCAAAGGAGATGAAAACGTACTTGTTGACGCAGATTTACAACGACCAAAATCAACCATTAATTACTCAAACAGCACCGATCGCGGAAGGAGTTCGACTTAGTCTGCTGCTGATTCACGTTGGCAAGTGCATTTTGGCATTCTTTACCACATGGGACTTTAAATTTAATTGAACTATGTTAAAACGTAGGATTTTGCTATTAGTAATGTTAAAGGGAAGAGATTGAATTAATTAGTGAAGATAGAAGACAAAATTGGAACAGAATGTAATGGATAGACAAAATTGAAACTTGATTCAAAGTTAATTCCAGGATGGAAAGTAGATTTCAGCCAAACATTGGAGGTATTTAGAAAATTTATAAACCTACTTTTAAGTAGTAATTAACAGAACCTTTTTTTTTTTAACAAGGAGGAAGCAGAAATTTGTTGCTTCTTCTTTGAACCAAAAACAGAAATAGAAGTAGAAAATTATTTTTTGAAGACAAAAATAACCTTACTCAAAATTTCTAATGATGTATTTGCCGCTTACTATTTTTTTACCAATAGTCTCATCTTTTTCCATTCTTAATTTTTCTCTTACCCTTATATTCTTATTTTGATGTATTTCAATATTTATTTTAATTTTATATATTATATTTACTTATATTTATATTTATATTTATATATTATTGTGATTTTATTTTCTATATTTTAATCAAATAAATAATTAAATAATTAATTAAAATTAACCACAATGAATATTTAAAATCATTTATCTATACAAATATATTAATTATAATTAAAGTCAAATCTATATATGTCATTTTTAGTAATTTGACAATAAAAGGTACTTATTTTTTAAAATTTTGTCAAATACAATAATATTGATAAAATAACTTATCAAATCATTTCTCCAATCAACTAGTTTTTTTTTTATAATGCATTGTACAAAACTCTTTTGAGAAAAAGCAATTTCAAAGTACGTAAAAATTTATAACAATCTCAAACGAGTCCAAAGTTTCATGAACGAAGCCATATAAAAGTCATAAATTTTATGTCTTTTATCTTGTGGGGATACAAATACAATTCAAAATTTTTGGTCGACAAATTGGTGGTGAAGATAGGTCAGTCCGGCATGCTTAGGATCTAAGAGGACGAACAAATGCCTAATATAAAGGATTACTTCCAAAGACTTTTGGTCTTTAAAAAAAACTTGTCAATTAGCTTTTGGGCGCTGAAATTTTTTTTTGAAGAGGGTCGATTACCAAACATAATTACTAATGTAAGGGCGAATTCAAACCCATGCACATGGGAATACAAAGGTTTATCCTTGACCCATTTAACTAGTGAAACCAACTCGCATTAGCTCAAATTTTCTGACCATTACAAGCAATTTCTTAGTTGGAAGCCTAGAAGTAATAAAAATGGGAGCATTTTCTTCACCCAAAGAGAAAGGGAGCATTTTTAATTTTGTTAATTCAACTCGTGTTGAGACTATTACAGCTATAAACATAATTAATTAAATAAAAATGATTGAAATTTTTTATATAAATTCTATTATCAAATAATATTGTAATACATGAAGTAGCGTATATATAAAACTAGATTAATTCGAGGAATGATTTTATATACGCAAGCATTTTATTTTATCATTTTATAATATTTTTATGTTCTGAGCCCCTTGATAATTTGGTTATTGAACTCGTACTACAACCATAGGTTGAAATGCTAGTAAATATAATTTTCAATATACATATATTTAGGGATGTGCAGCAAATTAAAAATCATTCTTGTCCACTCTGCTTTATTCAATCACAATTATTTTCTTGAAGCATGCTAATCAATTACCTCTCATTTTTTTTTTTTGGTTAATATATAACTATATGTCTTTTTAGAGAAGTCCTTTTTATGAAATGTTTTTATCCCAAGATCCCACAAACCTAAATTAACTATAGCACGTGAGGGATCAACGACAAAATTGTCAAGAAGAAGATGATTATATACCCAAATTCCAGACACCATGATTAGCGGCAGGTATGGAGGAATAATAATTACATTTAATCAATTAATGGGTTATTTTCAAACCCCCCTTCCAGGTTATGACAATGTGGTCCTCAATCCAGAAACGTCAACGATTCAAATTTCCTTTTCTGATGTAAGGTCACCCAGGGCTATACAATATAGACTTAAGAATGGCATTAAATTTGTTCAGATCACAGATGGCATAGGCAAATTTTACATTTAAAGTTCAGCAAAAAAGTAAAATCACAGAATCACGAAGCTAGAATATCAAATGGATTTTACATTCAAAGTATCGGGCATAATTATTATAAATTTGATAGATGTGAAATTAAATTGAAATTTCATTCAAGAGAAGATGATATCCTACCTTTTGAATCTGGGTTTTATTTCTTTGAATAGTATATTTTAAGAGTAAAATTTTAAATATACCAAATTCATGTGAAGAATTACACCCTTAATATTACTTAATAAAAAATTTTAACTTAGATAAAATCCGAAGGTATCCTTAACTATAATTAATTTTTAAAAAAAGATTTTACGAATACAACTATTATCCTGATGGATAATATTAGAGTATATAATTAATGTTCGTTGCCATTTTTGCACCCAAAAAAAAAAATATATATATATATATATATATATATCAAACGCATTTTGTGAAGAGTCAGGACTATTTACACAGCATAATTATCTATGAATGAGGCTAGCCAGCTAGCTATTCGATGGCACTAGCATTGGCAAGCTTAGACTGTACCCAGCAATATCTATATGACCTTTAGTTTGTGTACATTGTCCCTACAAAACAACTCATTGCATTTAATTGGTAGAGTAAAAAGGAATTAGAAATTGAGAGGGAGAGAGAGAGAGAGTTATTCTGGTTCTCGGTCTACATTATTAATTTTTTTTAATGAATAATTTCGTATAGTCCTACTTTCCAATCACTACACAGAATATTACAGAAAAGGGTAGGGACATTGAGGATGATAATTATTGCTTTGCATTCTTTCTTTGCACAAACACTATTTCCTTTTTCTTCCCCTGAGATGTTCCTCTATGGGATAATATGTGGACGCGCGTTAGGCCAAATTTTGACCTACTGGATATGTAGATGAAGATCCCTTTGTCCTTCCTTCGTTCATACCAAAATGTGCTTAGAATTTTGAAAATATGGTTAGTCCACTTAGCAAAGGACAATATTTTTTTTATTAACATGAGTTTAATTCATTTAGAGTCTTTTAAGGGTAAAATTTTAAATACTTTAGACTAATATAAGAAAGTGTACTTTTAAGATTATTAAGAAAAAAAAGGACGTAGTCAAAGTAAAATTTGAGGATACTCTAACAATAATGATTATAAAATATATATTGAAACCATATTTGCCATTGGCTATATCTAATTTTAACTTTTATTTAGTATGTGAAAGGGAAACCATTTGGAAATTTTGTTTAAAATTTCTTCATTCAGTGAATGAAGATCAGATGTAGTGGTTTAGAATGGCAAATTAATTAATGGCTCTAGCTGTGGGCTCCATCAAATAAAATGCTCCATGTGTTGTGGGGAAACCTCTTGATAGGCAAGTCAATTTTTGAAGGTTAGAAACACTCCAAGTGACTGAAACACGAGGTCCTCGAAGATGAGTCTTATTAAACATGAATTTTCAAAACTTTGGTATGTTGTGTGTGAATATTTGAATTGAGTCTCCATTCATTCTATTTTTGGATACGAATAATTTGTGAAAGAGACATAGAAAAACTAAGAGGACGTGTCCGGTACTACATATGCAAGATATATATATATATTCTAATATTTTGAATGCATGCCTAAATTTAGAATGCCAAAATTATTTTGGAAATTTAGAAATTTAAATTTCACAATTTTGGGTGTTTCATGTATATTTTGAATAGTTGTTTGTTATTAAAGAAAATTAACTATATATAGGATCTAGAATTCAAGGTATTTTATATTATCGGATAACTCTTACATCAAAAGTTCTGACTCCAAAATCATCATAAATGATTTTGATGGATGTGGCAATACTGGAGAATAATATGCAAATTTCGTTTGTAAAATAAATTAATTAGAGATTGACTTTTATGTGAATTATATGAGAGCTAGGGTTTCCATGAGAGTGTGTTCAACTACTTTTTAATATGGCATCTTATGTAAAAATCGTTAACATCTAATTATATAACTAGTGTGTAAATTATACAATATTAGGAAAATTTCCCTTCTTCCTGACGGATAACAAATTTTTGTGAACTTAACAAGTACACACGCACACAGTCTACAAGGCTTAAAAGCTTATCTACTTCTGTTTTTTATAAGCCCACAGTTGGAAAATTTTTTAAAGTAGGCTCACACTAATTGATTTATTTTCATTTTTTAAAATAATAAGTTGATTAATGGTCTATTAAAATACATTATAAGCTCAATTAAGTGATTATATAGTAATTACATTATAACACATTATAAGTCTGGTTAACGGTATAAAATGGTAGGCAACTTATAATAGGAGGGCCAATAAGACTACATATAAGGATGGCTATGTTTCTTTTTTAACGCTAATTTTGTGAGTTTCTCTCATTAAAAGCCATTATCAAGCTTAGGGTGCTATAGAGAAAAACCTAGTCAGAACACACTAGTTTATGGAATCAATTATATTTCACTATGATGACTCAATCAAATATTTTCTATTCATCTAACTTATTTAATTCAGTATTGTAATCATCATACATGGAATTCATATTCTTCTATTTTAATTAGAAATATCTTATAACCGCCACATACGTTTTATCATTGATTTGACGTTTGAGTTTTGCGAATTAATTTGATGTAGTTACATAATAGTTAGGTGATGGAATTTGAACTTCAATTATAGTTACTTATTGTGATAATTAACGAATATTATCGAATAAAGTTTGAGATTTTCTTGAAAAATGAGAGGTTTTAGTAAGATTAATCAAACATGCAATGTCAGAAGAAGGGCGCCATTAATTAACTAACATTTCAAGAAATGTCCAGGAATTACGTTTCAAACTAAAATAAATGGAAAAACAGAAGATCATGGATATGCCGTGTCATTCTCTTCTACTTCTAGACGTAAGTTTTTCACCTATTCTTCTCTAGCTACTAGGTTCATGAACCTTGCGATAGTTGTGTTAGAGTATTGAATTTTTTTACTTTTAGAATAGATGCATTTATATTAGTAATTAATTAAGGAGAAAAGTAAGAGGCAATAAAATAAAATTTGTTTCCCATATTTCAGGTTCAAATCCTTGGATTGATATTAATAGTTCAAGAGAAAAATAACAAGCAGCCACATTAATTTCATCTAATAATTTTCACACACTTAGAAGCATGAAATACGAAGATTGAGTAAACAAATCACTTATTAATTGTAAATAAATAAAGTAATTATAACATTATAACATATTACAAGCTTGATTTCATTATAATCCCAAATCAACAAATTTAGCTCATAACCACAAGAAATAACAATATTAACAATAAAGCATAAATCAAATAGACAAAGAAATACAAGGGAAAAAAAATGATTTAATTGGTAAATCTTCCTTAAACCCACCCTTTTCCCAAGGTAAATGAAACTCCAAACCCTTCCTTTTCCTTTCCAAGAATCTTAGAGTGACAGCCTTGAAGATGAAATGGTGAGATCCTCCTTAAAACTCTCAAAAAAGGGGTCAAAAGCAATATGTTTCACATCTTCTATGATAAGCATCTAGGCAGTGTTCAAAAGTGTTGTGACCCTACTTAATTTTTTTTGGTAGTAGATATGAGTGCCATGGCTTTGAAATTAAGCATTGTGGCACTCTTTATTCTATGCAAAATGTTGTTCCATTGTTGTGGCTTTGAATTATTTTTATAGCAATGCTTTTGGCTGCCCTTTTTTTTTTAAGATTGCCTTATTTTTGGTATCCTAACTGCAGGCTTTCATAATTTTAGCTCCAACATAACTTTGGTTTATAATTCCTTGTGTTTTTCATCTACAAAATAGGTCAAAGTATTATCACTTCTATTTAGTACAAAATTAAGCCAAAATATGTCATTTATGGTGTCAAAATTTAAATATGGAATTAATTACAATATTAAGCATATTTTGCCTGAAGTTAATTATTTTATCTATGAATTAATAAACTAAATACCTATTTTCTAGTGAAATGTATGCAAAATAATAGGAATAAACAAGAGTTAACATGCCTATAAACTTAAACTTTTATTCATTCTCAAGTAAAACAAATTAGAAAGGGAAGCTAAAATGTTTACATGCCCACTCAAAATTCATGCCCACTAAAATCCTCAAATATTGCATCCTACATTATCTCTAACAGGACCATCAAGCAATATTCATCAATAACAAAGTTCAAAATGTAATATTTGTTGTTCGAACAATTTTGAAGTGTGTGTATTTAGCCAAACAATCATTTTTATACAAGTGTTACAATCAACTTTCATCACTTCAAAATGCATAATGTGGCTTCAAATGTAGGAACTTCAAATGCTTGCCTCTTTCCTCTCTTTTCACTAAAGTAGGTCATTGCATAACCTATTAATTAATAGATCTTTTAAGATTGTAATGAGACTTATGATTATAATTATCACAAGAAAAATGATATGATAAAAATTATGAACCATTAAGCATAATAATAAAAGATAGAATTACTCCTCTTTTTCTTATTTTTCTTTTCTTTTTATATTCCCCTTCATTTTTTTTCTTCTTTTCTTTCTTTTTGTTTTTATACCCTTAAACTTAGTTCATTTTGATCTATTAAATTTTCTTTTTTTGGGGGTAATTTTTCATCACTTTTTCTTCTTTCTATTCCTCTTTCTTATCATTATATTTTTCATGTCTCTCAAAAAAAAAAAAACCCTATAATCATTATTCTCATTCCTCTAATTTACATGTTTCTCACCAGGAAACAACTATTTATATCAAACTCACACTATACTTTATTTGACCCTAAAATTTTTTTTTACACAATATCAAATATTAATTATCCTCTTAAAAGGATAAGAACATTATTTTTCGGACTAAAGGTCATTAATGTGGTTGAAAGAAGAAATTCATACAATTATATACATATTTCACTTAAACCTTAAAGGGGGTAATAGTGATATACTTAAGAAAAATTAGGCTAAAAAGATCAAATATAATCAATAAGTGTCTAAATTACTTTAATAAATCATACAAAACCTAAGATTTTGCCTCAAGAAAGTATAAGACATATTCTAGAGCCCTAAAGTTAAGATAGTATATACAAAATAAATTACAAAATTTTTCTTCTAATAACATACATTCAATTATGTTAGACCAATTAGTGCACAAAATTTTTTAAAATTGTAGGACAAATGAAAAAATTACACATTTGAACAAAAAACAAAGCATAATTGCCATTAAGTTCTTGTTAAACACATCCTATTGTCAACACTATTTATCATTGAACACAAACATGCATCATAATGAGCAAGCAGGTGAACTAGCATAAATAAAGCCCAAATATGAAAAAGGACAATTTAAAAATTCAAGCACAAAATCTCAAGTTATTTTACTTTGGCATCCTAATCTACCTCACCCTTAAACTCAACATTGTTTCCAATGTTGGCAAGGAATAAATAAAAAAAGATGATGGTATGAGGGAATAATTAAGTCTCAATTTTTTTTTCTAGGAACCTCAACCCAATTACCTTAGCCCAAACAAGTAACTTTCATAAAATTAAGACTAAATGGAGGACTAAATAAGCATAATAAGATTTTGAAAACTTCTCTTTTCATCAAATGTTCCTTTCCACACTCTTGGTTCCTTAACTTTCCATGCAAGCTTGAGGCTTTACAACTTTTCTTTCTTGATCAATGAAGGTAGTCTGAAAGGTTTCCCACTTGACAAGGTTGAAAATAAAACAACAAAAATGACTAGTCAAAAGGATACTAGAAAAAAAAGTTTCTAAACACAATTGAAAACAAAAACTTGGGTTGCCTTTTAAGAAGTACTAAATTTAAAGCCCTTAGCTTGACTTTATTGCTAAGCCTAATCATAGGTATCAAATACTATAATTGCCTTGCTTCCCTTTTTCTTAGTTAAGTAGGCTTCAACTACAATGGTTGCTCATTTCATTTGAAAACATGTGATTCTTTAATCAATGGGTTTCATTGGAATACATACTTTGGCTAACAAAATTTTAGGCTTTAAATTTAATTCTTTTCAGACAATTTTGGAAGCTTCTAAATACTTCAAACATCTTATAAAATCTTCTTGACTTTCTTTAGTAAGAACCATATACCATATTGGAGGATTCCTCAAATGAGTGCTTAAAATCTCATTTTCTACTTCCATCTTATTTAGAAACATGGAGCATTAGGGCTAAGTAAACAAATCACATTATTGATTACAAACAAATAGAATAATTACAATATTTTATAAGTTAGAGCTCATTGCAATCTTAAATTAATAAGTTTAGCTCATAATTATAAGAAATAACGAATAGAGCATATACGAAATGGGTAAAAAAAAAAGGCAAGAAAAGAAAAGAAAAATTAACTTACTTGATAGATCTTCCTTAAGCCCAATCCTCTCCTGTAACAAATATACCTTCAAATCCTTCCTTTTCCTTTCTAAGAACCTCAAAGTGGTGGCCTCCAAGATGAAATGACGAGACCCTCCTTAAAATCCTCAAAAAACACATCCTTTCGCATTTTTTGCAAATGGCATTGTGGTAGTGCTCAAAAGTGCTATGACGCTATTGAATTTATTTATTGTTATTATTATTATTTGCAGCAGATGTGAGTGCAGCGGTTCTAAAATTGGGTGTTATAGTAGTATTTGTTCTATGTAAAATTCTGTTTTGGCACCACAGCGCTCAATTCCATTGCCACAGCTCTGAATTGTTTTATAGCAATGCTTTTGTGTGCCATACTTTTTTTTTTTTCCTTTTTGGAGAATATGTCTTACTTTTGGTATCCTAACTCTGGGCTTTTATAGTTCCAACTCCAATATAACTCTAGGTTATAATTTGTGCTATTTTACACCCACAAAAGCATTATCAATTCTTATTTAGAACAAAATTAAGTCAAAATATGTCATTTATGGTGTCAAAATTTAAATATGGAACTAATTACACTACTAAGCACATTTTGGAAAAAAAATTGTTATTTTATTTATATATTAATAAACTAACTACCTATTTCCTAGTGAAAAGCATGCAAAATAACAAGAATAAACTGGAGATGACAGAGACTTAGCTCAAAGATAACCCTAATCATAATACTAAAAAAAATAAAATAAAATACTAAGTTTCAAACTTCATTTTATTTAGGACTTCAAACTTTGAGCTCAAATCTTTTAAAAATTGACAAAATTAAGACATGCAACTTAGACTATAATAAACCAATTCAACTTAATTATATCTGAACTCAAAGTTGAGTTATTTTTTGTCTTTTTACAATATAATTTACACCAATTTATCAAGAATTTTTTAAAAAAGTTCAAGCATACAAAATTATAGTGTACATTTGCACCTAAATAAAATTCTGATTCATTTTCGACAGTATCTAGTCCAGGTCACCATTTTCTTTTGGAATTGACAAGTTTTTACTTGTTTCTGCCATGTCATTTTCTCTTTCAGTTCAATCTGTATATCCTTTTTCTCTCGGTCCAATTGGATGGGTGAGAACACTAATAACGAGATGTTCCTTAATAGCTATGCATGTTAGTCAAAACATCCTCCTAATTAAATAAGAATAAATCATTCATGATTTTAATTACTCAAACGCGCGCAAAGGTGTCCCATAATGGCACGCTTAAGATTTTTCTGCATCTACGTCAGGCTGTTATAAGATCAGTTTTGGTAAACATCATTATTAATATTCTTAAGTGTATTACATTGAATTAATATTTTAGTTATACTCATAAATAAAAAAAATGATATCATAGCATGATCTATAATGATGAAGAGTTTAAGTAAGAGTTTAACTAGTTTAAATGAAGTTGTAAATTCAAAACATTCATAGTCTTATGCATAAAAGAAAATATTATGGAATAATAAACAATCGGTTTTTAGTAAAAAGTTCATCTAACACACCCCCCCCCCCTCACTCTTATTTGTATATGTAAAATTGGAAAATTTTTATGGTGCTCACGATGGATTTGGCTAGTGTCCTGCCTAGTACCATTAGATTAGGACATTCAAAATTGTCCGAGGGCATCTAAATATTTTAAATACTAAACAAGAACTGGTATAATTGGTTATACATATAAAAACATAGTATACCATACATATATTCAACAGGACCACGCTTTTATTTTTAATTTATAAGAAAACTACTTTAAATATTTGTTCTAATGATGACTACATAGTACTTTTTTAATTGTAAAATTGTTCGTACAAATAATATCCATTTTATTGAAATTATGTTCACCATTTAATTTGGAAGCTAATTCAGACAAAAGCTAGCCAAGATTTCAAAATTAGCGAGGCCATCAAAATCAAAGTACAGGAAAGGGAGGAGGGAGGGAGAGTAATAATTACTTACGAATAAAAATAATGAGACTGACTTGAATATTACCAGAAAGACTATAGCTAATTATAATTCGTAAACTGAAGATTATGACCAAGACGTCACGTGGTGGGAGAGGCCTATTCAGTTACGTAACACGAAGCTTAGTTTTAAAAAAAATGCAGCCCAAAACTCTAATAATGCAAGAAAAAGAGATGTTTGGAAGGGTTTAAAATTTTACGTTCAAACCATGAAAGAGGAGTATTATGGGGTGACGAATAAGTAATGAATTGTAGGTTCTAAGAGTAAAAAGCCAAACTCAGAATCCAAGAGGAGCAAATATATGTATGTATATGACATGATGAGATGATGAAGGACTCTTTTTTCTTTCTGGTTTTCCCCGCAGTCTCTCAGAGGCATTGAAAACTTTGAAGCTTTTTGCGTCAAATAACTTATCCAACGTCCCTCTCAACCACCCAAAATATCATTCACAAAGTCACTTTCAAAAAGACCCCCCTTTTTCTTGTCACCCTCCCCTTTTTCCCATACATGAAGAATGGACGGTTATTGGAGCTTCAAAGCTCAATCTCCCTCTCTCTCTCTCTCTCGCTCTCTTTATCTTTTATGCTTTAAGTAATTTATATCAATTGAGTCTAGAAAACTTTTAAACACATATGATGCATTAGTTAATTGTATAATGAGTTAGTAAAAATTTATCAACTCATATGGTGGAATTCATTGACAGTCGTTTTAACAAATTTTTGTTGATGTCTTGCACTTACACTATATGAATCCTAAAAATTTATTGTTAGAGTCCTTTAAAGATGCATGCTATATTTGTTTTATTAATTTAGTCTAATCATCATAATTTGACACTAAAAATTTCTAAAACATATCAATAAAATCTTACCCTGAGTTCTGTAGTAGGACCACATTATCGAGGGATTATTAAAAATATTTAGAGTCATGTAATGATAATTATCTTTTAAAGATATAAATAAAACATATATATCTTTTAAGAATCCAAATAATAATTTATTTTTAACTAAATTAATTAGCAGAGATGGGTGATGGTTGAAGGGTCATGTTCCATTCCATAAAGACCCGTCTTCATCTTGCTTGGCCAACTATCACTTCCATATATTGCAACCTTTTCACACCTTAACCACACAACTAGAAATAGCTACTTCAGACCTCAGGTATAATAAATATTAACCAAGACACAGAGTCTTTTGTTTCTTCCTTCTTTCCTTGATCTCTTCCCATAAACTCTCTCTCTCTCTCTCTCTCTCTGTAATCATCTTTTTCATGGTTAGTATATACCGAAATCAAGAGCTTCAATTCTTTCTTCATCGATCCTTTAAAACCAAATCCCACTAAAAATTGGGTTTTAATAATTTTCTTATTTTCAGCCATGGAGCTTCCAAATCAAGCAGTAGAAGGATCCTCTTCTCAGAAAAAGAATGGAAGAGGGAAAATAGAGATAAAGAGGATAGAGAACACAACGAATAGGCAAGTGACCTTCTGTAAGAGACGCAATGGGTTACTGAAGAAAGCTTATGAATTGTCTGTTCTTTGCGATGCTGAAGTTGCTCTTGTCGTCTTCTCCAGCCGCGGTCGCTTGTACGAGTATGCCAATAACAGGTTCGTTATGTATTTGAGATGCACGTAATTCTCTACCTCCGTATGTATATGATCGATCTTGAAGATTATTTGTTTCTCTGTTTTTTGAATGGAAACTGGTTGATAATTTTTCTTTAAACTCTTCAAAATTTGTTCGTTTGTTTGTATGTATACAAATTGGTGAAAGAACTCGGGATAAAAGCTCTATTTAGATACGCAACATCACTTTAATATTCTAAAATGTTGTTTTTTTCATCATTTAAGCACCTCGGAAGCATGATTTTTTTTTTTTCAATTTCACCTTTATTATATGTACCGAAGTGATATTATATAATTTTTCGAAGCTAAATATTTCATGGAATTGAATAGAGTCATGCTCTCAAGTATTAAAATGATTTAAAAATTTTATGAAATATTAAATTGATTAAAACGCCTTAATTGAAAGTTTACGCAGTTAAGACGGTGTAAAAGTTTTGAGTCCAAAGTGTATATATATTTTCTTGATTGTTCCTAAACTTTCTTCCAAATTTTGGTTATGTCTCTCTTTCCTTAAAGAGCCTTGTGGTGTATATATAATTATTTATTCTATAAATATTTCCCTTTTCTCCTTTAAGGTTCTTGCCAGTTGTTCATCTACTAGGTTTCAGATCTGTGGTAATCGTAGATAGAAATAGGCATTAAGGTGCGACATTAGAATTTAGAGGCATATATAGAAGGTCAAAATAAGAGCAAAGACTTAGGGTTGCAAAATTTAATTTGCTGGTTGGAGATCTTAGCTTCCTTCCATCTCCCATTTTGCTTTCTCTCTCTCTCTCTACACATGCCAACAATAAAATCTAGTAAAGTCTGCTTCACAAAGCTGTCATGCAATTTCATCAATCCCTTCCATTTCTTCACTCAATACTATTCTTTTTGGCTCATCACTCATCAGCAAGGAAATGACTCACCAGAAGCTCGCACCATCCAATTGAAAATCAGGCAGATCCGTTCTTTCTAAGACCATCGAAAAGATCATATTAATTAATTACCTGGCTTAATGTTATTTAATAGTTTAGTAATAACTCTTTCCTCCCCCCTTCCCCCATGAACAAGAACCAACCAACTATTAAAAAATTAGGGTTTTCTTTAAAATTGCAATAAATTTTGCCTATCTTGTTAGTCAGGGTTCCTCTCAATCCATAGGGATATTATAATTAATCTCCATAAAATAAGTGTGGAAGAGTTAGGGTTTTCTTTCATGAACTGCGTTAAATTTTTGTATTTCAATAAAATTTAAAATATTTCCATTTATTTTTAGTAAAAACAAATGTCCTTTTCCATAAAATTAAACATGAATCTTTGGTCACGTCACTCATCAGAGATGATCTTTGAGTTCTTCGCTAACGACACAGGAGGGTGTTGTCTTCATTCATGTATATATTATTATGCTTTTCAAATGATAAAAAATCCAAAAGAAGTTAAATAAATTAGTGTCTACTGTCTAGAAATTTATTCTTTCTTGATCTCCCTTTTTTTTTTATTGTGAACCTGGAGCAGATAAAAGTAACGTCATGATATCATGTTTCTAAGAATAGCTAGAGGAAAAAAAAAAAAAATTCTCTCCAGGCTCATCTATAGTTAATTCATCGTGCTCTCTCCCCCCCCCCCCCCCACCTTTTCTGTGGCTTTCATATGTGGGAATAAAGTTTCTCACCACACTTTATGTAAATAACCCACCTACTCCCAATTATGTGTTTTGGAAATTTCATAGAATGGGAAGGTAATACTTATTATATCAACTATTGCTGTATATACCATTTCGTGTTACAGACTTTATCAGAGAAGTTCAGAGAAACATGTGTTAATTTTCAAAATAAAATGAGATATATCATGACAAAATTTAGGAAATTTTTTTAAAATATTTACTATCAAAATTGATAATAAAATATAATACAAGAATATTTTTTACAATTCAAATTCACATTATTAACTTCTTAAAAAAATATTTTATGCATGATAATTTTATATAATAATAAATCTTACAGCTAACACTTAATATAATTGCATTTAAGTTTTTTACTTCAATTTCAATGATGCATACATGGCATATTAAGACTCATAAAGATGGGCCTACGAATCTGACAGATTCAAACTTTCAAAGAATGAAGTTTTATATGGACAACACTTAAATATAATTTAGTAGACATTTATTATTAAGCTTTTTTTGATAAAAAACATGAGAGATAAATAATTTTTTCTTAGTTTAACATCACTTAATTATCTTGTTAGATAAAATTTCTCCATATATTATATAATCTGTTAAAAATATTATAGCAAACGCATAAAAGAAATTTTACTTAAGATTTGTTCACCTTATATGTCTGCAAGCTTTTCTTCTTAGAAAATATCAGAGTTTAAATGAGCAAAAAGAACATAGGGAAATGGAAAGAAGTAACAGCGAAAGATTAGAAGGAAAAGAAAGAAAGAGAGTACGACCCAATGGGAATTTCTGCTCTATTCTTAGCTCATTTTTGTGCATAGGGATGAGAAGCGTGCACCGGCTGCAGCTGCGGATCATCCACTTTCTCAGATTCAAAGTTTCACTGACACACTCTTTAAAGTTCATTCGAGATAAATCCAGGAGCAACATTCTGTGTGTTTAATATGATTATGGGCAAGTGACATGTGGCCTCAACCTAGGGATTGAATATGAAAAATTTAGTTACATGCAATATATTACCCGGCTAGGATTGTAAATAATTTAAGTTGTTTGTAAGTAGTTGGAGTTCGGTGCATATAAAGTTCATTTAGCATAATTTATTTATTAAGTAAATGAGCTCGAGTATAATATTAAATTTGTTTAATTTTAACGAGCTAAACATAAAAATTTTAATATATGACTCATTTAGCTCATGAACTTATCATTTAAAAATAAAATAATATAAATATTTAAATATTATACATAACTGTATCTATATTATATATATATTATAAATAATTTTGTAAATATCATGAAAGTTGATTTGACTTATTAAACTAAGATAGTTCATTAATGTGTAATTTTAAATGAGTTTATAGAAGTGGAGTTGGAACTCTCATTTAGTAAATTGAACCAAGTTTGATGTTATTTTTAAGTCCGTTTAATTTTGGAAGTTGAGTTTAATTAACTCATTTATTTAACGAGCTAAGCTTAAAATCCTAAGGCTAATTAGACTCGCTTACCTTATACCCTTGTGCATGATTATATAATAAGAAATGAAAATTCATCAAAGTGGATATGTTGATAAACTTCATCACCTGCATTACCCATTTTGGTAAATATTTATTGGCTTATTGTTTGATCACGTGGTATACATTATATGTAACTAAATATTTTTCACTGAATCTTACATTTGAGCCAATGAAATTTGTCCCATGATGTGCCAACCTAGCAGAGACAGCCAAGCAGGGACTACTCGACAAAATTAATGTTGAGATAATATATATCCTACGTGTATTAGAGTTAATTAGGAGAACAGCAATTGCAAGAGTTGCTCTGGTAGAACTTTGAAGTGTAAATGCTCCTCCAAAACTGGTTTAAAGTGTAAACCTATATAGTTTCTGTATCTTGCTTTATAAGTTGTAAATATATATATATATAGAATAAATCACAAATTTGTTATTAAAAATAACATAATGTACAATTTTCACAAAGTTTGTTGTCGGATTTGTCATACATACCATTAATGCTTGTATTGTTATATGTGATTGCAGTGTTAGAGCAACTATTGAAAGGTATAAGAAAGCATGCGCTGCTTCCTCAAACACAGAATCTGTAGCTGAAGCTAATACCCAGGTATACTGATATGCATCCACATCGTTTATTTATTGAAGAAAAACTGATAAATTTGGATACGAATATGAAATACAAACGCAAAACGGACACAATATGTTTAAGTATAATTTGAAATATCATATATTATATCTTAAATGTCTCAAATACATATCAAACACGATACATGTACGACTTTACTTTCAAACTATCAGTGCTTCGTAAATTTAACTATAGTTTTAGGATACCTAGGTTCTCCTGCATACTAACTTAATTATCTGTATATTAATATCAGTTTTACCAGCAAGAATCATCCAAGTTAAGAAGGCAGATACACGAGATTCAGAATCTAAATAGGTCAGTTTCTTGATTTCTTGTCTGACATTTTAAAGAATACATGTTCACCAATAAATGAAATATTCAATGAATGTTGTCAATTTCTAGGCACATTCTTGGTGAAGCTTTAAGCTCTTTGACTCTTAAGGAACTGAAAAACCTAGAGGGAAGATTAGAGAAAGGTTTGAGCAGAGTTAGATCTAGAAAGGTATGATTCTTAATTAATTAAAGGCTTTTAGTGTGTGGGAATTTATATCTTAGTGCATGTTTGGATATACGTATATATTATTGGATACCACCAGCTTTGCAGTGATAAATATGTAAGTTCATAGTTTTAACTGTGAAATACATAGTAAAAAACTAAATACAAGATAATTTGGGATTTTGTCATTCTGATCCATATTTTGATGAACAAAACTTCGAGCAAAATTTTGTAAATGGAACTGCTATCATTAGATTATTTAATAAAATAGTAATATGGGGACATTTGTTATCAACATTTCTTCCATATATGTGCGTGTGTTTTATAAGTTTATAAAAAAAATTAATAACATAAACTTAAAAAATTATATATAAATCTTCCCCTGTTTTGATACCAAGATCCATGCATGTACATGAAAGCTTGAAGAGATATAATATCAATGATTAGACAAGATAAAGCTTTGTTTAGTTTGTATAACTTTTTTTTTTTTTGAAGAAAAAATTCTAATACAAAAGTTTTTCTTGTGTTTTGTTTTGCTAGAAAAATTAATAAATTTCCTTTGTCTAATTAAGTTCTTCTTTACTTTTCCAAGGAAAAATTCGCTGAAAAAAATATAGAAATCATTTACAAAATTTTTGTTTCAACCCACTTGCTACGACTGCTAATGTTACCTATAATAGGCCAACACTTCTATCAAAAACTCATTATGGGCTACACTTGAATCCAAAGTAAATTGGGCCAAAGGCTTAGAATCGAGCCCAAGGTCAATTTAAATATTTTTATTTAGGCTTAAATAAACATTTTGAAATTAAAGTGAGGTAGATTTGGGCTTGACATTGTGTTTTTCTATTTAGGGCCGAATACTACTCTTGAAAATGTGATAGATCCTAGCGTGAGCTTAGGTCCAAAAAAAATTAAATTTGGACCGAGAAGGCAAAGTCAAAATTGTAAAGCATGAAATTGTTTAGGCTTTTAGGCTTAGGCTTCTAAAATAAGAAGTTAAAAATGAATCTTATTAAGACACAAACTCAAATTCAAAACTTTTTAATTTGGTCTAAGCTCAGACCAAAAAGGAATTTTGAACATAGATTTGTGCCTAAGCTTAGACATAAAGTTGATATTGTACTCGAATTTACCAATATTTACAATCGCCACTAGTACCCAATCCATCATCACTGCTCCAGTTGCATCACCAATCATTGCCTTGCCACCGGAATCTATCATTTGCCTTTGCTAGTGAAACAAACAACAACAAAATTTGTCAAGGAACTATTTTTTAATTAAAAAAATTTCCATAAAAAAAATATAGCCATAATTACAAAATAAAAGAATTGAAACGTGGTTTTTGTATAATTAGTATGCCTTGAATTTGATAAGGATATTATACATTTTAATTCCTTCTTAAAAAAATGTAGGATTTTCTATAAAGCTAATGTCCCATTTGATGCACAAAATTATTAAATGTGGAAATGAAAAGAGAATGAGAATGTAAATAAAATAAAATAAAATAATCATATTTAATATGATATAGAAAGAATAAAAATGTTATTCCATTTATTTGTTTGATTGGATAAAAATAATATAGAAATAGAATAAATAAATAAAAAAAAGACCTTCGTATCTCTGCTTACCAAAAAATAATGGAAAGGAAAGAAAAAATATAAAAATATAATAAATGTTGTATAAATTAAATATAATAATTACCTTCAATTTGTGTATTTATGAAATAAAAATAAATTTTTTCTGCAATCTTATAAAATATGTGTGAAACAAGATTATTTAGTGGATTCTTTCTCCTTTTTCTTTTATCACATTTTATCAAATAAGGCATAAATTGTATCAGTACCTTGTCTTTCCTCAAGGAAATCTAGACTCATCTTAAAGCTAATAATAGCAGTGTCAATTAAATAAGGTATCAGTAAATATACAAATTAAATTAGCTTCCAAGAATTAAAAGAAAGGTATTCATTATTTTAGTTCCCATGTTAGAATATGCTTTTTCCTTCGTACTGAAGCACCCAATTTTTTTCAGCACGAAACATTGTTTGCTGAAGTCGAGTTCATGCAAAAGCGGGTACTCTTCATTTCCAGCTCCATATTTTGTTATTTCTGCTTTTCTCTTTTCTATTATATTATTATTAATTATATATAGCAGTACAGCACAGTAAGGCTCCTGAAATCAATTTTGAGCGAGGAGAAGGTATTTTCAATCTTTATTTGGATATATATATATACATGTGTATGTGTGTGTGAATTTTCCTCCCAAAAAATGATAAATAAAGGATTATTGACGTGGATTACATCAATGATTAAAGGTTTTGTTAATGTGATTTGAAGGAAAAATAACAAAACTAACCTAGCTTTAATTCAGAGTGGTAAGAGTTTTGATTTAATTATTTGTTGGATGTCTTGATTTTGAATTTCAATATTGCTGTTATTGTACTTCAAAAAGCGAAGAAAATAGCCAGCTAGCTAGCTTGACATGAATTTAACTTGACTGCGTGTTTACTTATTTCCTTTGGACGTTTCAGGAAGTCATAAACTTTTCATTGAATTTGCATTTTTATAAATGTTGAAATTACAATGTTTTCCAAATACACTGAAAAAGTATATAGGCTATAGATTCCAACACATATCAATTGTTGCTGACTAAATTTTATTTTAAGTAGAAAACTATGAACTGCAGAGTCCAAATTATACTTTCACTCAAAATAAGTCAGTCACTAAAAAGTCGCTTCTGTAGCAATTTTGATACTAATCAGTAATTGTAAAATGTGAAGATAGTAAGAATGACTATTATTCTTCTAGAAAATCCCATTTGCCTTTTCATTTCATGTAAGTGAACAAGATTGACAACAAATTAAGTTGTTCTATATTCAGTATTTAATGAAAGAATTACCAAAAACTTCAGGAAATTTTTGGTTAAAGGATTTTAAATTTACAACAAGAAATTATTTATTCAGGTAATTCAATCCTAAGAATTAATTAAATGCTTTTACAATCAATAAAAAATGTATTTAGAATAAATACTGAAAAGAGAAGATAAGATTGAGAAAATTAAAATCGCATGAATGTTTTTGGGATTAGGTTGCCCAAAAAAGTTAAATGTCAACGTAAATTAAGATTTTCATAAAATTATATTAGAAAACTTGCACTAAACATGATATTCTTAGTTTTTTAAGTTTAATTTTCTGAAAATTTTGAAGAAATCTACATACTAGACGGAACCTAAAGTTCTTTTCATATTTAATATAACTGTGTAGTAGCTAATCCTCTTCTAATATATATATATACTAATTGATATTGTGCAGGAAATTGAGCTGCAAAATCATAATAATTATCTGCGAGCAAAGGTCTCTCTCTTTCTCTATAACTAACACTGTCTCATATATATATATAATGATTATCTGCAAGCTTGTGTTGGTGGAATTAATAACTTGTTGTGGAGTTCAAGTTTTGATGATGTAATGCAGATAGCAGAACAGGAGAGAACACAACAACAGCAACCAAGTGTGATGCAGGGAAGTGTGTGTGAGTCCATACCTTCACAATCTTATGATCGGAATTTCTTCCCCGTAAATCTCTTGGGTTCCAATAATCATCAGTATTCACGTCAAGATCAGACTGCTCTCCAGCTTGTGTAAGTAATTAAGTATCCCATCTTAATTAAGTAATTTCACTATTAATTATTGGTTTTAATTTGTTGAGTGCAAGAGAGAACAGATTCAACAATTGACCCAACTCTTTAAGCAATGTGCCGTAAATTTCTTGATCCAACTATGCATATATACATTGGTAGTATAATATGAAGTATTTGAAAAGGCTAAAGCGCAAAGCATCATGTCAGTTTCTGCTAAGGAAGTCGTAAAATACTCTTCAAATTTGTATTTATATCTATGCAGCATGACCCTTAAAAAAATACGCTATATCCGTGTCCGACTCATATTTGATATAATTGATCAACACCTTAGGTTTTGTTAATTATATTGCAGTGTCTTTGTCTGTGCCATACTACGTACTCTTATGGTGTTCATGCTTCTAATGAGATTTATAAAGAAATGTAAGAGGGAAAATAATCTAGTTTACTTTTTTTTCCTTTGGGTTCCAAATGATGTCTCAAAGGCGTTGAGACATTGAGTGTAATGAATAGAAAAAGTGACAACGCATAGGAATGGAAAACAAGACTGACACGATATAAATTCAGTGGCTATAACAATTATTTCACTGTTAACAGCTAACAAGTTTGTGCTTCGATCATCAGTAAAAAAAAATTATATCAAGCCGTGCGAAGGGAAAGTTATATATATATATATATAACAAAGAAATAATCCTAGGTGAGAGATGAAAGGGTTTTCCACTTTTAGATTTAAATCTGTGGTTCATATTTATACAAAAACTATATATCACAAAAAAGACATTTAGTACACATATTACGTACAATTAATTATAAACTTTTGTGAGTTGTTTGGTAAGACTAAGGTTATTATGGGGAATTGATTGAAAGACCATTTTTAATTCATGACTTTACTTTATTATTTCCCTTAATGATATTAGCCATTTTGTATGTGCTCTTCTGATAACTTGTTTTATTCCTTTGGATGCTCAGGTAGCTGATAATTAAGAGGGAAGGCCACTGGAAATTGTTTCACATGCTTTTCGTCAATCTGAATACTTTGCAAGTAGTGTCTAAACTGGAGAGCCACTCATATGTGATCAGTTTTCTTAATGAGTGCCTTTAATTAATTAGAATTTCCATTACTCTCTGAACTAGCAAAACAACCAGTATTTTGGCCCATATATACTTCATATATATACAATATTGTTTATGTCGTTTCTTTTAATAAGAACTAGTTTCTATCTCATTCCTTGCTTGTTTATCCAGGCCTGCTACTATGAAATGCATGTTTAAAGGTGTAAAATGACGTATCACATATTGAGGTGTTAGTATATAATTTACTAATCAAATGAATAAAAATAGTACAGTATATAGGAGCTGGTATACTAAATTTCTAAATATCAATACATTACTACCCAGGTTTATCATTTACATGCTCATACATATAAATTAAAGAAAGAAGATTAACTTTTCTGTATAAATTTAATTTTATGAGAGACACTATCAAAGATTTAATTCGATATATGGCGAAGTAATTTTTTTTTTTTTGCAATTTATTTACGTTAAAAATGATAATTTGCGAAAACGTGTTTGGTAAATAAATAATTGATAAGTTACATATGAGAAATCAAACCCGAAAGTTATCACCAATTACTATCTACTTTTCAGCATAATTTTGTGCATATATAAGTCCATCTCGAATTGTTTAGAAGTCAATCAAACACTTGTAGCTAGTTAGATGCCATATATGCCTAATGCACTAGCCATATTTCATTGTAGGACCGATCGATGTTTTTCAACTGGTGTCAATATATCTTCCAAGTCAAAACCAAGATATAGAAAAATTTTTCACATGCAATATAACCATGTTGTTATTATTGTTGTTGTTGTTGTTTTTGTTATTATTATTATTATTATTGTAAAATGAAAAATTATATAACCAAGCCTTGTGCCTAGAAAAGAATTGACTCATCAACTAAATAGTTGCTCTATTTGATAATTAGTTTACATAAGAGGCGTCCAAAGTAGAAATTACCTATATAAATGTCTGAATTTCAATGGAACTTTAGAGTAAACACTAATTCATATCATATTGGACCCAATATAGAGAGATGACTAAGATAGATCTTTCACTATGGAGAAGAAGCAAATTTTGATGTGAAGGCAACAAGTAATGGGTTACTCCTTAATTGCATATGCCTACTGTTATTAAAGCTTGACCCCAAGTCTAGGTTAAAGTAGACTTACAGGTTGAGTAGCAAGTTTGATTTTTATCAATTTTTAAAATGTTCGAACCTAAATCTTGGGGCAAATTTCATAAAGTAAAATCTGAAATCTACACCGACAATTACAATTAGGTTTAAGTTGAAGTCACCGTCATAGGAAGAAAAATGAAGGGAAAATGACTAAGCCTGAACATTTTGCCAAAACTTTGGAGTTAATTAGGATGATGAATGAAGAATTAATAACACTTATTCATCACATATGTGAATCTATTAAGTAAACTTTCAGGAAATATTTCACACATTGTGTTTTTTTATTTATATCCGAACATCACACCAAAGGGTCTCTAACAAGTAGTTGATTGTTGCTTTTTTTTTTTTAAAGCATACACGCAAGTATACGTATTGCAACAATAATAAAGTGATAAATAGAGTATTGTTCCCACGAGGATTTGTCATTAAGATAATTGTTAAGTCTAAAATTGTACACTTTAATCTAAATCAAGACAACAATAAAAGGTGATATGAGGTTAAACTAAACTAAAGATATAAAAAAAATGAGAGACACCATTCTAGATGAAATTGGAAAACAAAATAATTTGGGATTATGACTCCCTACAATATTTCATATGAACTAATTATCTCTCTTCATCTTGCTCTTAATGTCATTAATAGCCTAGAACTCTAATTTACCTATAAGTATTTTTCGAATTACATATAGGCATTCCTCTAATCAATTTATAATTTTCTTATGCAATTAATTTAGAGGATTAATCAAGAATAAGTCTTAATATGACTATGTGAGGCCGGTAGGTATATTCCTATCCCACAAGTGAATCAATCCACTCAATTGTAAGTTTCATGAACTCACACTACTTAATCCATGGTCAAGTCCTAAAATCCCTTTTCCAAGTTCATTTAGGCTACACAAATCATTTAATGGTTTCTACACACTTAGAAGTATGAAGCACAAGAATTAAGTAATTAAATCATACCATTAGTTGCAAATAAAGAGAGTAATTGCAACATATTACAAGTTAGAGTTTATCATAATCCCAAATCAACAAGTTTAGTTCATAATTACAAAAAATAACAACATAAAAAATAGAGCATAAATCAAATGGGTAAAGAAATACAAGGAAAAGTAAGGGAAGAAGAGAAAAACATATTTAATTGGTGAATCTTTCTTAAACCCAAGCTTCTTCCATGGCATTTGAAGCTCCAAACCCTTCATTCTTCTCTCCAAAACCTTCAGAATGGCGACCTCCCCTCGAAGAAGTGTTGGAAGCCCTTTAAAACCCTAAAAAATGCGGCAAAAAATGGTGCGTTTTGCATTTTTTACGAATTGCATCATGGCTCAAATGAATTTCTTTCAACAGCAGAAAAAAGCGCTGTGACACAAAATTTTACGCTGTGGCCAAGTAAGCTTCTGTTTCTCCATGCGCTGGGCGTTTAATTTTGTCACCGTGGCACTAAATTTTCTTCAGCAGTGGTTTTGAGCACCATCTTTTGCTTTTTTGTCTTTTCTTCTTTATTTCTTCCTTTTTCTTTTTCTTTTTGATCATTTTTCAACAAATCTCAATACTTGTTATTTGCATTTCAAAACTTTTAAACTTGTTTCTTTATAATTGTAACCCTACAAAAATATAAAATTTATCTAATTAATATTTATAATCTATCAGCAAAGATTAAATAATTTAGCAACATAAAAATATAAATAAAAACATAAAATACAATTTAACTAAAACGGAAAAAAAAAGATTAAAAGTGAAGAAATAAAACCAAAACTTACTAAATACTAACTTAACTAACATTTATTAATTTTATAAATAAAAAACATAAAATAAGTTCAATATTCTTATAAAAAATTCCTTAAAATATTGAGAACATCATGACAATTTAGGACTTATCATACTCCCAAACTTACCTCTTTACTTGTCTCCAAGTAAAGCCACATTAAACAATAAAATTCCTACCTACTTAAGTTTTCATTTTTAGTAATGATAAATGGACGCCTTTAACAAATGTATTAAAAAGTATAATTAACAAGAAAAGAAAGTAATGCATAAAAGTTTTAAAATTCCAGATTTAATGACAAAGTTTTCGAACCCATGATGTGTGTGTGTGTGTGTGTGAAGAACCATGCTAAAGTCCAATTATAAGCTTTAGAATAATTTATGTAAATCAAACTACATAACAAATCTCTCCCTTAAAAGCTTCATACGCTTGCTCTTTTATTCTCTCTCCACTAATGTAGGCCATTGCATAACCCATTAATCAATAGGTCTTTTAAGATTTTAATGGGGCTTATGGTTATAGCTATTACAAGAAAAATGGTATATGGAAAAGTTATGAGCAAAATTCAAGAGAATAACCATTAAGCACAATAATAGAAGTTAAAATTCTCCCTCTTTCTCTTATTTTCCTTTCCTCTTTTTTTCCACCTCATTTTCTTTTCTTTTTTTTTTTCTGCTTTTGCACCTCCAAACTTAGCTCATTTTGATCCATTAATTTTTTGACCACTTTTTTTTCTTCTTCCTTTTTAGTTCTTTTCTCTAATCATCATATTTTTCATGTCCTCCATAAACAAAGAACTATACAATCATTGTTTCTACACTTCTAATTTGCATGTCTCTCATGAGAAAACAATAATTGTTCACATCAAATCCACATTATACCTTATTTCACCCCTAAAATTTCTTTTTCACATAATATCAAATGTTAATTATCCTCTTGAAAGGGGTAAGATCATTGTTTTTTCGGGTTAAAGGTCATTAACGTGGTTAAAAAGAAAAATTTTCATGCAATTATATGCATATTTCACTTAAGGCTCAATAAGGTACTAGCGATATACTTTGAAAAAAATTAAGCTTCAAGTCTTAAACATAACCAATAAATGCCTAAACCACTTTAATAGATCATACAAGGCCTAAAATTTTGCCTCAAGAGACTATAAAGCAAGTTCTAAAGTCTTAGATTTAAGATCAATCACATAATCTAATCCACATACATTACTTAAAACTAATAATTATTTTAAGTATGGTGATGTCCACAAGAAAAGTCTTAATAGATGAGGAAAGTATTGCCATTAACAATCATTCTCATATACAAATTGCATTAACAAACATTTCCTATCATTTATACATTATCAAGAAATGAAGTTTCTCAATGGCATCTGACATCAACTAGAAAATAAATACAAGATTGGTAGACAAAAGTTAAGCTCAAAAATTTTGAAAAATAAGGAGTTTCTCAATGAAATTTTACATTAGAAAAAAGGAACAATTAAAAACAATAGAATTTGCATTTCCAATTTGGACTCCCTACCCCCAAACTTAAAATGAACATTGTCCTCAATGTTCAAAACATGACACAACATAAGAGTAGTAAGGGATTAAGAAAACTCCCTTGATATGTTTTACTCTTTGTCTACTTCAATATCTTCCAAATAGAAGGGCAATAACAATGAAGCACCTCATTATGGAATAATTCTTTGAATCTCAACCTAACAATATAACCAAAATTAACATTGTACAACTCAACTAGTATAGCACCAAAATATTATTAAACAAGGCAAGTGTAAATTTTTTCCAACAAAGAGTTGTAATGACATTCTAGTGGAGTCCACCCAGCAAATGTCCAATTAGCCTCACAAAAAAAATTGAGAACATCTTAACACATTAACAAAATGTGATCAAGCTAAATTTGCATGTTGATAACCACACATTTAGTCCCATAAAAGTCAACAAGTGACATAGCATATAACAAATTCCAACGGCTTGTCAAAACAGAGTAGTGTGTATTCAAATACAAATTAATAACTCATCTGAACTCCAAATCATATGAACCAAATTTTCCAAGAAACTACACTAGTGGAGGAAAATTTTAATACAAATTTCATGCAAAAATTCCATCAGATGTGTTCCTAATAAATTTACAAAGTCAAGTCACAAACATGCACAGCAAAACAAAGCATTGACTAGAAACATATGAAATTTATATAACAAATGGATTCAATTGGCTCTAAAATTTTTATGCCTAAGACAAGACATCCAAATAAATATGCTAAATGAAATTCATAACAAAATTTAAAGCTAATTACTTCCAATAAAATTTTTAAGTCATGCCACAACAATCATACTCATTGACAATAGCACAAGGAAAAAAATAAAAAAGAAGAGCATATAAAGGGAATAATATTCAACATGTAAGCACACCAAACATAATTATGAATCCAATAAAAAGAATACAAAATTGATTTGAAATCACTCCCTGAATTGCATGCTTTAACTACTCAACTCTTTTTCTTAACTTCACCAACAACAATTTTAGGGATTCAATGCCAACAAGCTCTAAAAGAAAGAAAGTCAAGGATTAGAAAAATAACAAAAATAAATTTATTTATTTTTACTCTTATATATATATATATATATTATTTAGTTATGCATATGTTGCCTCCTAAGAAGTACTTGTTTTATAGTTTTCAGCCTGACTTTACATCAAAACCTAATCATAGGTATCAAAAACTATAATTACCTTGCTCTCTTTCTTCCTTGGATAAGTAGGCTTCAACAACAATAAGTATTCTTTCCATTTGAGAACATGTGATTTCTCACCTAATGGCTTCATTGGAATACATGTTTTGGCTAACATAATAAGAAGCTCCAATTTTAATTTTTCTTGAACAATTTTGGGAGCTTTTAAACAGTTTAGGCACCCTATAAAATCTTCTTGACTCTCTTCAGTAAAAACCAAGGACTTCAATAGAGGACTTATCAAGAGATTGCTTGGAATCATATTTTCTACTAACATTTTTCTAATTCATCAAGAGGATCCTCTATCATGGCCATTTGGAAGGTTACCTCTTGGTCTTTTAGCCTCATAATATTCTCCTCTTCTTCCACTCTTTACTTATCATTTTCCTCAAATTGCACATAATCCTTTGGCAACTCTTCTTCACTCCTCAAATTGATTCCATTATAATTTTCTTCATCTTCTATTTGAAGAGTAGTTACCATATCACTTAGAATACTCTCTTGTAAACCATTATAGATGACATTAGCTAGTTTGCTTATTTGAATTTCCAAGTCTCTAATTGTGTCATCTTGCTTAGCTAGGTAGATATCTTGCCTAGCCATACAGGCATCTTGCTTGTCCATATAATACCTAATCATTTCTTCCAGGTTAGGATTATGCTCTTGAACAAAAATTTCATCTTGTGATTGGCAATTGGAAGGTTGAGAAGGGTTGATTGCATATGATGAAGAAACTTGACATTGATTCCAAAATTAATTTTGTTCATGATTCCAACTAAGAATATATGTGTTATCACAAAAAACATTTGGATTCCTATTGAAATCATCCTCCATCTGTGCATTTTCTATCCAACATGGGCACTGCTCTCTATAGTGACCTCCACAATTATCACAAGTCATGAACAAGCATTGAGAATCACTAACGTGAGTAGTATAACTAGTATTCAAATTAAAGTTATCAAACCTCCTATCAAGTTCTGCCATTTGAGCTGTCAATTTGGTCATGATATCAAACTTATGCTTACTAGTTGCCCTACTTGTTATCCGAGGGTAATCCATAATTAAAAACAAAAATAATAAAAATAAAAACTAAACACAAATATCAACAACTCCAACACAAAAACAAAAACACAAACCAAAAGACTTAAAACAAAAACATAATGAATAAAGCTTAAGTTCAGCTTAAGTGAGCTTGGTATTAATATTAACAAAAACCTAGTGAACAAATCCCCAGCAACAGCGCCAAAAACTTGTTGTTGTTTTTTTAAAGCATACACATAAGTATATGTATCGCAACAGTAATAAAGTGATGAATAGAGTATCGTTCCCATGAGGATTTGTCACTAAGATAATTGTTAAATAGTAAAATTATGCACCTTAATCTAAATCAAGCCAACAATAAAAGGTAATATAAAATTAAACTAAACTAAAGATATAAAAAAAATGAGAGACACCATTCTAGATGAAATTGGAAAGCAAAATGATTTGGGTTTATGACTCCCTATAATATTTCATATGAACTAATTATCTCTCTTCATCTTACTCTTAATGTCATTAATAGCTTAGGACTTTAATTTACCTATAAGCATCTTTTGAATTATATATAGGTATTCTCCTAACCAATCCATAATTTTCTTATGCAATTAATTTAGAGGATTAATAAAAAATAGGTCCTAATATGACTATGTGAGGCCGATAGGTATATTCCTATCCCACAAGCGAATCAATCCGCTCAATTGTAAGTTTCATGAATTCACACTACCTAATTCATAGTCAAGTCCTAAAATCCCTTTTCCAAGTTTATTTAGGCTGCCCAAATCATCTAATGGTTTCCACACATTTAGAAGCATGAAGCACAATGATTAAGTAATTAAATCATGCCATTAATTGCAAATAAAGAGAGTAATTGCAGCGTATTACAAGTTAGAGTTTATCATAATCCCAAATCAACAAGTTT
Organism: Erythrophleum ivorense; assembly: GCA_026724425.1. Classification (NCBI taxonomy): domain Eukaryota; kingdom Viridiplantae; phylum Streptophyta; class Magnoliopsida; order Fabales; family Fabaceae; genus Erythrophleum; species Erythrophleum ivorense. The sequence goes on along the minus strand of JAIUCV010000034.1, from coordinate 2,191,241 downwards.
AGCTCATAATTACAAGAAATAACAACATCAAGAATAGAGCATAAACCAAATGGGTAAAGAAATACAAGGAAAAGTAAAGGAAGAAGAGAAAAATGGATTTAATCGGTGAATCTTCCTTAAACCCAAGCTTCTTCCATAGCATTTAAAGCTCCAAACCCTTCATTCTCCTCTCCAAAACCTTCAGAATGGCGGCCTCCCCTTAAAGAAGTGTTGGAAGCCCTTTAAAACCATAAAAAACGTGGTAAAAAATGATATGTTTTATATTTTTTACGAACTACGCTGCGACGACGCTCAAATGCGCCGTGGCTCAGATGAATTTCTTTCAACAGCAGTTTTAAGCGCTATCTTTTGCACTTTTGTCTTTTCTTCTTTGTTTCTCCCTTTTTCTTTTTCTTTTTTCTTTTTGATCATTTTTCAACAAATCTCAATACTTGTTCTTTGCATTTCAAAACTTCTAAACTTATTTCTTTATAATTGTAAACCTATAAAAATATAAAATTTATCTAATTAATACTTATAATCTACCAACAAAGATTAAATAATTTAGCAACATAAAAATATAAATAAAAACACAAAATACAACTTAACTAAAATGAAAAAAAAAAGATCAAAAGTGAAGAAATAAAACCAGAACTTACTAAATACTAACTTAACTAATTAATTTTATAAATAAAAAATATAAAATAAGTTTAATATTCATATGATAAATCCCTTAAAATATTAAAAAAATCATGACAATTTAGGACTTATCATTGATCTTATTGGGTCCTTCAGACATAACACTCACTCTTTCAACATAATAAAATTGCAGAGGATAGATACCATGGACCACATCAAATGGAAGATTGTTAAGTAGACATTTGATAAGGTAGACACTCTTCAGTAAGCCAATCAATAAAAGTAAAAGGAACAACTATGAAATATTAATTGCAGCACCCTTGAATAAGCTCCATGTTGGTAAATATAGATATACTTCATGTGATGCTCATAATGTTAAAAAAAGTGCTTGCTTTACGAATCCAAATGAGCCTTATGTGCTGGTCACAATCTCAATCATGAATGAAATTTCGTCTACGAAAAAATTAACAACTTTCTTCTTGTAGTTGTGGAGTGACTACCAAAGTCCTCTACTATTTATATACATGTCCCAAATCTCCCTGGCCTAATGATGGTGCCTTAGGAAAATTATGATGAGAGAGAGAAAGTCTTTAGAGATGGGAGAGGTTAATATTTTAAGACGAGATTATGCTCAATACATGAGTCTGATACCTCAAGAGACATGATCTAGTTGAGCATATTACAACTCTTGAGAGCCCCTCTATCTATAGAGAGTTTCATGGCACTTGAAACTTGAAGGACACAAATCTTATTAAAAACAAATCCCATTGTTTTGAATTTGAATAGATCAAACTTGATTCAAATTTAGTTGACTAGTTAGACTGAACTTCAAATAGTTAGTTAATTCAAATAAACAAATGATTGATTTAGATAATTAGGAAAATTATATTTAAGGGCCCAAAGTAAAAAAAAATTATTCTAAAGGACCTATTACCACTAAGTTGAAAAGGTTTTACTTAAAGTCAATGATAATCTATCTTAAAACAATAGTAATATGTTCTTCAAAATAATTTTTTTGAACTCTAGGTCATCAACTATAATTCTCCTTAGATAATTCTATTTGAATTAAATTTATCCTTTTAAATTAAATTAAACTTATCTAATTTAAATAACAATAATTAATTACTCAAATCAACTATTATTATCTAAATGAGTACTCCATGCAAAATACCCATAGGGCACTTGTTTAATTAATAAACAAATGTTGCATCCCATGTCAATATACCCTTGGGGTTATTTTGCAACATCTCTTATTCGTACACATATATCTCTTATTCTTATAGTCTTGTTATCATAGTCATCTGGAAGAAATAGAACATGCAGCCATTCGAAAAAGGTATCGATGAATAGTGTTATATTAAGCTATTATTTTACCAATATAACACTAATTAGTTGTCCTGATATGCTATAAAAACATCTTAACCATACCTAATTTTGCACCTCTGATCCCTTTAATCAAAGATCTATGCAAAACCTTCATATGCATTTGTACTCATAATCTACATTCCCAACTCATGTTCATGTAACTACCTAGGTCATAAGTTACAAATCATGTGCATGATATCAAATGAGTTTTCCTTGAATGCTCATGTCAATCCTTAAGGATTATGTTGCTTTTCTAGTCATGTTCCAATAAACTATATCACTCCTAATCCTTAGAGATCATGCTAAAGTAGCAATGTCTAACATCAACTTCTTAACATAGATCCAAATCCCAAATATGAACTAAAAGTCTAAGGGACTTATAAAGTGATAAAGAAGGGATCAAGTTAATCACTTCCTTGTAACGATCACATTTTAACACATTCAATATGAATTGCATGCTATGGTAGAGCTCTCACTAGGGTTTGTCATGCTTCATCTTACACCATATGGAACACAATCAATTACAAAGATTGACTATGGACACCTCCATGTTCGACTTGTAAAGTATCATCTTATTTCTTTGCTAAAGCAACATAGTATTAGTACAAGGAACCTTATCACCCACACAATAAGAAGATCATCATCACTTGGTACCTAGTGATTGTTTAAGTCTTATCCTATTTGTTTTCTCAACCCTAGGGCAATTTCCCATGTGAGGAGCAATTTATAAGCCTGGAGACAATCACAGATATGTGCCTGCATAATTAAACTTAAAAAAACATTATGCAAATCAACAAAGACTAAAAAAACAAATTTCTTTTATTACATAATCATTAGTGATAAATAATCCGATCTTCATCAAACTTATATCGATTATGGAGACATGACTCAACACAATATGACCTTAGCGATGATGTCATGATGAAGTGGTAGCATGAATCTGAGCTTTGTCTTTCTATTGTACTTGGGATCCTTTGTATAAACTATGGCATTTGTGTTATCACAACAAATGACAACAACTTCACAAAGGTGCCTAGTAATGTTCAAGCTTTGCAAGAATTTCCTTAAATCAAATTACTTCTTACACTGTAACGGTACATGCAACATATTCTACTCCATCATGGATGAAAACACTCATTGTTGTTTTTGTTACACCATGAAGTGGCTCCTCTTCCAAGTTTAAGTGTATATTTTAAAGTGAAATTATGCTCATCTTGGTCTATAAATCCATTAGCACTAGTGTAGCTAATCAACTTAAGGCTTTCATCTTGGTAGCACAAAGCCATATTAGTGGTTCCTTTTAAATATCTAGGTATCCTTTAGACTACAACCTAATGCATCAATCTAATATTACTTTGATCTTTGTTAACCATGTTTACTACAAAGCGGATATCAAGTCGAATACACAATATTACATACATAAAACTATTGACAAGGATAGCATATGGCACTTTAACTATATGCTTTTTCTCTTCCTTTGCCCTAGGCAATTGTCCCATGTTAGGGTAATATGCTTTTTCTTATAGGACTATAGATGGTTTGTAATCATGTATACAAAAATGTTCTAAGATTCTTTTTATGTATTTTTCTTAACATAAATCTAAAAATCTTTCAATGATCTCTCAAGGTCTTTACCCTAAGTACATAATCTACTTGACCTATGTCTTTTATTTCAGTTATGGCAACTATTAACTCCTTGTTATTCTCAATTAAGAGGATATCATTCATGGATAATGAGAGAACAAGAAACTTTTAATTCTCTTGATAAATATGTAATGGCCATCTTCAATCATTGTGAAGCCTATTTAGACAATAGCACGATAAAATTAAAGATCCTATCACCTAGATGATTGTTTTAGGCCATAATTGAAATGTTTCAAGTGACACACTTTGTGTTGTTATCCCTTAACCTGAAACCTCGTGTGTCGATTCATATAGATCTCCTCCTTTATTTCTCTTTTGAGAAATGTTATGTTCACATCTATTTAAAACAATTCCAAATCTAAATCTACCATAATAGTTAGGATGAGCCAAATCAACATAAATCTCACTACAAGAGATAACATCTCTTCATAGTTAAAACCCTTTTTTTGGGGTGTAATCTTTTGCTAACAATTGGGCCTTATACTTATTAGTTGACCCATCAATTTTGCACTTGATTTTTAAAACTCATTTGTTTCCAATGATCTTATGCCTAAATGGTAAGTCAACTAACTCCCACTCAAGGTTCTTAACATCACGGGGTCTATATCATCTTCCGTTACAGGTAACTACCTATGTGATGAGGGTGAGCATATTGCTTCCATATAAGAAGAAGGCTTGTCAATATTCATAAATATACTCAAGAGATACATCTCACTTTTTATCTCAAAGAGTTTTCCTGGAACATTTCCACACTTACTTCTTCTAATATGTAAATCCTAAGGTATCCTCCCAATGTGAATAATCTATGGATATAGCTAACAAGTGCACTAGTCATACAAGTAATAAAGTAAATTATTAGTCCGAGTATCAACCCTATGATGATTAGCTACTTATAGTTCTAAAGGTTTTTAATTAATGTTAAGGGTTTATGGTTAATTACTTATAGCTATGGACATATTTACAAAGTCTAAGTTTGCTTAATTAATAGTGACTCAAATATTTTAACAAACACTATAAATGCAATTAAATAAAAGACACTAAAACTCAATTAAAGACCAAAACTAAGACTTACAACACTAAGATAAAACACGAGACTCAAGATAAGACATTAACTTGGTTAATTTCTACCAGAAATATTAGATTAATCTATGTTCTTTCTCCTATTTAATCAAGCGACCCCTAGTTCATATAGCTTCTTCTATATAATCCATCATATTAAGATATATATATATATATATATATATATATATATATATATATATATATATATATATATATAAGCTACATACAAAGCATCCTTTACCTAGCTTTGTCTAAACAATAATCCATCACTATGGTCTAGGATCCATCACATTTGATGTAATATTATGTAAAATAAATTTTTATTGCGTTTACAATTACTATCATGCTATGCCTCTTCATTACTTATTGTTTTATATGATTTAGGGGATGAGGCTATGTGTTGTAATAGTTTTTTTCTTGTAATTGAGCTATTACAAAAATATCAATTGAGTTATAAATATTGCCTAATTGTTAAAGTAAAAAAAAATAAAAGAAAATTTGAATGTTAGAAATTACATAAAACAAAAGATAATGGATTTTGTTCTCTCCTTTTCTTTAAATATTAGGTGGCATAAACTATTATAGAGGGGCCAAAATGAAAGGAAGCAACCCAAAAAAAAATTATCAATTTTAATAATTAGCTTATAATAACTTATAAAGTTAGTATAGAAGCATAGACAATCACTCAATTGATATCAAATTGAAGCCCATAGCAAGAAAATAAAATAAATATAAAATAAATAAAATCACTCTTGGGGAAACCCAAGCCCCTACCTTAATTTTTTGGGGACTTAGAAGATCTACCTGAGTGTAATTATCTTGCTTCCAATATTGTTGCTCATTTGCATTAGAATCACCATCCTCAACAATATTTTAATAATGTGTTTCAAAGAAAGCAACATCGTTTTTGTTTTTTAAAGCACATCCTCAAAACTAAAATTAATCCACTAAACCAAAGTTGGTAATACAAAAATTATTTCCATTTTTAAAGAACATCTTTGAAATACTTAATGTGTAAGACAACAGTCAATAAGACAACAATTCTAAGTTATGAATTAAAATGAGATCATGTGCTTTAGGCTATACATCCTTGATATTGAACAACATTATCATTTAGTGGAATTGCGTCTATGATGCATTCTCCTATGAAATTACAATGTTCATAGGAGAACATGATGTTGGCCAAATTTTAATGGATGAAAATGTCATTTAAGATCATAGATGTATACCCTATACCACTCATTCCCATTTTAGTTCAAAACTTAGGAATATTATTTAGAACATGGTTGTTGTTTTATTAATTGTTGTCTTATGCACTAAATATTTCAAAGATGTGCTTTAGGAAGTGACAATGATTTTAGTTTTCCCAACTTTGATTTAGTAGAATGACTTCAGTTTTGATGATATGCTTCAGGAACCAGAAATGGCATTGCTTCCTTCAAAGCACACCTTTGAAATACTATTAGTGATATAATGATTCCAATACTGATATAAGCAACCATTTCAAACACATGATAATCACCTTTTAAAAAATTCCAAGTCCCTTGAAAACTGTGGTTAGGCTTGTGTTTCCCCAACCACATCCTTGAAATACACCCACATCATATTGTTAAAAGAGAGACTCGAATTCCTCTCTTCTTGATTAACATAGAATGAATTACTAGATGTTCCTAACTTCAATTGACTCTTCAGTTTTGAACTAAAATGGAAATGTGTTCTATCAAATGCACATCCTGATCATAAATGATATGACCATTCATAGTAATGAGAATGCCATTCAAGATTGGTACATGTGATCTAACAAAACATGCTCTCATTTTAGTTCAAAAGATGAAATCAAAGTTAGGAACATTTAGTAATTCATTTAGTGTTGTAGAAGAAGTGAAGGTGTTCAAACATCTTTTTGAGCAAATTTTCTTTTTATTATAGTGAGCGGTTAGCGAGGGAATTGCCTCGCAATTACCTCATTATATAGCAAAACAAACTTCCTCATGCTATATGAAAATGAATATTCCTTTTCAATGCCCTTGCAAAATAGCAAGAGAATTGATTACAAATGAGCAATCAGATTTGTGAAAACTTTTCCCTCACTATTTAGAATAGTGAGAGATTAAGGAGAAAAAATTCTCTTACTACTTAGCAACTAGTATATAATGAGGGCCTTATTTCTCAGTATCCTCTCACTAAACCCTCATTAAAGCTATACAGTGAAGGAATTATCTCTTGTTAAATTTTATTTTTCTTGTAATGTTAGTTAATTTGTAATTCTTTTTTGTCTAATATGCCCTAATCTAGCATGCCATTTCATAGACTCAAACATAGTATTGAAGGAAGTATATGCAAATAAAGTAGAATAATTATTATTAGACATGCAATCTAAATCAAGTAAGATGGACTATATAGCTGCATGGTGCATGATGGCCAAGGGTTTGTAAACTTGTATAAAGAAAATTTTTTATGTAAACTTAGTCTAAAAAAATATGTAAACAAAAATAATTTATGAATATACATGTATGTATGTCAAACACTCACATCATAGATACCTATATATTTACTCATAATTAGTCTATTGTCAATCTATATCTGTTTAAGTAGTTTCATAAAGTTTTATCTTTCAGAAGGTTGAGTATTTTCACAACTAGAAACACAATTCTCACCTTATTGAAAAAATGTGAGTGAGAATCTCAAAATGCATCCAGTAGTATCAAAGTTCAACATTTTGATAGGTAGAGTTAAAACGGATTCACCCTCTTTTGTAGATGTGGTATCTACTTAAGAATTTCCCTTCTGTATATCTCTAAGAAGACTCGAACTACACAACTGTAAAAATTTCAAAACAAGGAATTAATCCAAATTTAACAAAATAGAAATGGTGAAAGTATAAAACAATTTCTCCAATTAGAACAGCATCTGTAATCAAGTAATTAAACTGCAGATAATGCATCTGATAGGTAGTGATTCTAACTATTTGTGCACATGGTGCAGCTGATACAGGTAAAATATCCAAATCAAGCAAGGAACTATACCAAATTTAACAGACTAGAAAATGCTATACAAGTGAAATAATTTTCCATTCAGAAAAGCATTTGTAAGCATGTAATTTACAGCAATATAAGACAATTAAAATTAATAATTATGATCTGTACCCAAAGAAAAAATTATGATGCTTGTATGTATCCCTCTTAAGTCTTATCTGCAGATACTGTTTCTAGCAGGGTACTGAGTAGGAGCTTCATCTATGACTGTTAACTATCTATGCATATGGAAGTCGCTGACAATATTATGTTGTGCAGAGCGTATAAGTCAGAGACTGAAGGCAAAACCTTCTTCCCTCAGATCCCATACGCATTTAGGACTGATCAATCTCAAAATGAACAAATATTGGAGCCCTGGAGGCAGTAGAACTGTGTCGATTCACCATGTAATTCCACATCTCCTAATAAATTTGTCAGAGAAATTTACATGTCTGCTCCATAAACTTCGAACTTTTGGGAAACCAATTTCAAGCCATGGCTTTGCAGGGCCACTGAAATGAATTACAGCAGCAGCTTCCAATCTGTCTCGGCTAATTTCTTCTGATTGATAGTGGTAACCTAAATCAGTCACAAGCCATGATGAATCTATAGGATGCACTTGACCCTCAAAAGCAATCAAGGCAAGCGGAAGGACTCCTGGATTCCATAATGCCAACCCAGATTTGAGGTTCTGTGAAATCAGATAAAGATAGAGAATTACAGAATATAATTTCATGATACAGTAGAAACAACACTGTCAAAGTTTTTTTATAATCTCTAATTCTCCCTCTCACATGAAAGTTTGTTGGACTTGGAAGTATGAACAAAGCATAAGCATATTTATCTGTACTTAATTTTAATTAAAAGAATGAGAGGAGATAGGGATCGAATTCTTAACCAACTGATCATAAAAGCTTTGATATCGTGTCAAGGACCCTCGAACTAAAGCTTAAGCTATTATTGAGAGATATGAATAGTTTTATTATTCTCTAACAAGTATCATTCACAACAAATATTCTAGCACTATTATAGTCCAGAAGATTTGAACAAACTGACATCTGTACTACATGGTTTCCAGACATAAACCAGTTCACAGTGATATTAGACATGCAAGCAAAATGTAATTCGGAATTATATACCAAGTAATTTTTGCTTCTTATAGTTCAAAATGAGAGACACAGAAATTTTCAGATTACTTATTCAATACTATACTGCTTCGTCAAGAATGAGGCACCCTATTGATGCATAATAAAGGTCACCATAACCCATTTTATGGCATAATTTTGAGGCTATTTAACTGCATCAAGTACATCAAGATATACTTACAAGTTTCAACCATTGAAAGTAAGTCTCAGTGATATTTGATATCCTCCAAGCTTCAAGATCGAATATATTCATGCCGTAGAGCCATACACTTTGATCACCGTCGAAGTTGGATGATATGAGAGGATGTGAAAAGTTCAAGTAGTTGATGTATTTACTTCTAGGGAAATCAGTGTCTCCATCAGATGATTTGAAAACCGAACCACAGACTTTGCCATTAAGATCTAGTTCCCACAAAGAAGATATGTCACGTTGTACCACAACATCATCATCCAAAAATATTATCTTGTTTAGATCTGGAAACAGCTGTGATGGTCCACAAAAATCAAATGATGAAACAACCATCATCAATCATTCAATGGGCTTGTCATTAGTCAATTAGAAGAGTTATACCAAAAATAAATGAGTAAATATATAATTTGGTCCCTGAAAAATATGCCTCCAATTCTCCTAATGCTTTAAACCTTGGATTTATTTCTCCTCATGAATTTGTAATTTATTACACATTAATCCCTTAATTAGACCTAATTGTATATTTTTTTCTACTTTGAGGGACTAACTCAATATACGCAAGTAGTTAGTTACAAACATTGAGAGACTAATTCACGTAGAAGAATAAATCTAAATTAGGACGTATAGTTTTTATGAAACAAATTTTCTGTATTTTCTCAAAAATAAATAGTTACCTCAGGGATATAAATGCGGAGATGATTCATCAAGGAAAGGCTGCTGGGCCTTAGAGCCTCCATGAATCTGTTTTGCTCACTATACTTGAATTCCTTTTCTTTAATATTGTTGTAGTAGTGCTTCCAAATCAAGTGATTAGTTTCCAGCATCTCCTGAACCCCAGCATTCACTTCTTCAGACCAGTCGTATTGATGTAATCCCCTTACTTCCACTACAGCTGATTTAATAGAATTGGTGGCAAACCATGCATGCATGGGAGTATAAGTTTTCTTGTCGGTGACAATGTGAAAAACTAACTTTTCAGGGTTGGCTGAATTTTCAACAGTAGAGGTGACAACAACAGAAGCAGCAAGGACATTGTCAGTTAGAAGAACTAGGTGGTGAAAGGTAGGGTCAACAAGTCGAGACACATATTCAGCCGGAGGTAGGCGAGATCGGGCCATGGCATTTACAGAGTATTCTTCAGCCAACTTCAGGCATAGACAATGTAGGCTTTTGGGAACACCATGTGAAGCTAGATGCCAGTAAACTGACTCCAGATGTCTGGCCGATTGCACCTTGCGTTCCATCCGTGATAGCTGCAAGTGAACAGAATAGTATGGTCCAATAAGAATATATGCACGCCACACAAAACTAACACCATGCAAACCGTTTACACTGGTCACTACTTCATTTTGTTCCTCAATTACGTTGTACTGGGTTTTTCCTCTTGATTCTTACTCATAAAATGTGGACACTGACGCCAACCAATTCTTTTCCAGTAAGTTTGGCTAAGCATTTCCTATATAAGAGGCCCGACTATTGTTGCCCAACACCAGAAAGAAGGAAACAAACGATACGCTAGGGAAACGAAACATCATCAGTCTGGAAACGCAGTAAATGAGTAATTTCTAATTATATGTACCATGGCCTTGATCTTGAAAGCAAATGCCTCGAGGTCTTGTCGTTTAGACGCCGTCATCTCTTTCACAAGTTCATTGAACGACTCAGCTCCTTCTTCATTTACATTACTGTCCTTCGCCTCTAGCAGCGCTCTGGTCAGCTCATCTCTGAGTTTCTTGAGATACGTACATCCATCGCCGCAGTTAAAAAACAAAACGAACTATCAAAATTCAAATATTCGATAACTGTTTTACCAAATCAATTATGAACATGAATTGACGCAAGTAAATTTTATTGAAAAGTCGTTTAACATATTCGTGATTAAATTATTTTATGGTACAAAGTTTAGGATTTATTGTTCAAAATTATTTTATTGTTGAAAGTTTCAATCAATTTTTAATTTAATTTTATAGTTTAGAAGTTATAATTTGATCATATAGTTTTAAAAAAATTTAATTTAATTTTTCCATTAAACTTTAATTAGTGTACTGATAAATTCTATTGACTGAACCTACTAAATACCATTTTGATTATGCATCATTTATACTAGCTTAACCAAGTTACTTAACCTAAGTGGCTACCTGACACATACAAATGGATTTCATTCCAACATTTATTTTCACCTCTTTTGATGACATGAATAATATATATTAAAAGTATTAAAATGATACATAATTAATATCAGTATAATTTAATAAAATATTGACAAAAATTTAATATCTGAAATCAAATTTAAAAATTTTTTAAAATCATATGAATGCAATTATACATTTTTAAAATAAAAATGCTATAAATTCAAAATTAAATAAAATTCTAAAAAAATTAATAGAGGAATTTAATTTATATTCATCGATCATTAATTTCATCTATCAGTTTCTTAAGTTCAGTCATCAGAGTCATGTTTCTTTAATTTCATCACACAGTCAAATTACCACTCCTGATAGGGATGCTTCCACGGACGGGAAACATGCAAACCATTAGAAATTGATAGGGCCACGTCAATCAGTGGAGGCCGCAGCTCGAGCTCCCGTCAATTATTATATTCATTTATGATCTGAGAAAAAGTTGACGACGAATTGACGATGACAGTACAACTGGCCACGTGCACCGGGAAAGCACTTCGGAGAAGAATTACCGACGGTCCCCAGAAGTGCGCGAATTCAAGGCAGTACTTTGGATTTTGTTTGTGGGACGTAAACGCCTTTTCTTTTTTTTTTTAATAACGTTTTTTAGAGGGAACAACATTTTAGTTTTTTTGGGAAAATTGCCAAAAAAAAATCCCTTAAACATTAGTCTCTAAATTTTTACATTCCAACAAATACCAATCTAAATTTCTAAAACTGACAATTTAGTCTCTAAATTTGTACATTCCAACAAATAAGTTATTGTACTTACTTTCATCCTATTGATATTAACTCCTATTTCACATTAAATATTTTATAATTCATGTCATAAGTTTCCATTTACCTCTAATGCTAACATATCATTATGAGAATATCTAAAGTAACAAATAAATTAACATTGATACAAGGAAGATAAAGAAAGAGACCTTTTTGTTTAAATGGAAAAGTTTTGAGATCAAATTGTCAATTTTAAAAGTTTAAGAGGCTATTTGATGAAGGAACTTTTTGCATTTTTTCCTTTTTTGATATAAAAATATTTTAATTTTTTAAAAAAATTATTATTTCTCAATTTGATGTACCTTATAGTTAACTATCTCACACCACATTCACCATTAAAAAATTGTCTTTAATATAGATTATCTCCACGTTTAGTTTATCAACAAATAATTACTAGAAATAGGTGATGACATACCCATTGTAAGGTTAACTTGATCGCCGCGTAATTCATCATATATATCACTCAAAGTAATTACAAAGCCTAACATTCTGAAACTTTGTTATTATATATTTTAGTAATAATTCAATACGTAATATTTACATTATCTACGCAATATACCATGTCATTTATCTTTTTATTGGCTACTAAGAAGCTTAACATGTGATAATGATATTGAAAAGAAAATACAAAGATATTAAATTAACACGTTTATATTTGTAAAGACGTTAAAGTAAGACCATATATTAGGACAAACACATTAATTAACTAGTTTTTTAGAAAAAAAAAATTATATACAATTTTTTTATATCTTTATTATTAGATTCTTTAATTAAATAATGATAAATATATAATTTTTTCATAATAACATAACAAGCGTATTATTTTTACAAATAAATGTATAACTTCACAATTAAATCATATACTTATCATATTATTATTGAAAAATAATACATTTGTTATATTTTAATTAAAAAATTGGTAATAAAAATATAAATAACTACATTAAATTCAGTTTTTTTAATTATTATTCAAAGTTTCTCTTCTTTCAAATTATCTTCGTTCACTTTAAAAAATTAACTAACTAAATTAATGGATAGGTTCGTCAAAATGTCGTTTTTATAATTTTATTATCTATTTATAATTTTTTTTAAAAAAACTCCTGAAGTTTAATGAAGGTGTATATTTGTAACTAAATTAAAACTCCGATTTTAAATTAACTGGGTAAAAGGATAAATAAATGGCAACTTTAAATTCCAAGACACAATTCTCACAAAGGAAGTGGACTAGAACTTATTATGGTCAATATCTCTCAATCTAATCTCTTATTTTTTTTTTTAATTTTATCCATTACATATGGAATATTTTTTAATTTGATCTCTCAAAATTATTTTTTTAATTTAATTTTTTACAAATAAAATTATTATCAATAATATCTTTTGTTTAATTTATTATAAATAAAATTAACAGATATAATGACATGTAATATATTTTGATAAGTTATTGTTTTATTATTATTATAAAATATATAAATTGACAAAAGATTGACACTAAATTGACTAAAGTTACACTAATATTAAATTGACAGACAAATATTATTGATAATGATTTTATTTATGAGTAATTAAATTAAGAAATATTTATTATAAAGGACTAAATTAAAAATAATAATTTTATAATAGACTACATTTATTAATACAATATTTATAAGAGATCAAAATAAAATTTTATTAAATAAATAACAACAAAGTTTAAATGAAGAAAAGAGAAGAAAATGACAGATGATTATAAAAATATTTATAATTGGATAAGCATAACTATTTTAATTTTTTTAATTATTGTGGATTACGTTGAATGTTCTGTCTCCTTTCTACTTTTTCCTTGTCTTATTTTCTATTTTGCCTCAATAATCTATCCGTTAGCCCCTCGCAAACCACTTAACCACATGGAATGGAGATTCCCCCAGTTGATAAATAGATAAAAATTGACAAGATATGAAAGAAAAGAACAAAGTTTAAATGTCTGGACTCCATTCAAAAGGTTGGTCTAATTTTGCCAAAATTAGAAGATAAAGGCAGTTGCTTAATTATGATTTCCGTACACACTTGATCTATTTGTTATCATTATCATTTTCCTTTACCTATATTTCACTATTTGAATTATACGCAAATAATCCATCTAGAGTAGTATACAAAATTATGAGTGACAGTATTAGCCAACTTTGACCGTTAAGGTGACTTAGAAAAAGTGTGAGGAAAAAAGAAAATGGATTAAAAAAAGAAAAAGAAAAAGTTAACGTGATTATAATGCGACTATACTGTTCAAGGCCATAAAAAATATAATAAATTGGACAATTTTTTTTAATTTTTGTTAAAATTATATAAATTTTTCTCTATTTTCAAAATATATATGTGATTTTTTTTAAAACAAAAACTTATCATATATTTTGGTTTAATTTTAAATTTTATGATATATATTCTAAATAGAAAGTATTTTGGTAAAAAATTTAAAATTGAATTAAAATGTAAGTACTTTTTTATTTTAAGAAAAATTATATTTCTAAAAATAAATAAATAAATAAGTCTATATAATTTTAATAAGACTTAAGAAATATATATATATATATATATATTACTCAAAAATATATAGGTTCGGAAAAAAAATTAAATTAGTGGAGGAAAGGCAACTAAAATCTAATTTCTATCCTAGTGAAAAAATAGATCTGAAGATGAGGTGACTTTGAGCTGAATCATACAGCATAATTATTAGGTTCAAAAGTGAACTGAATTATCTTTAATATATTTTGCTTTAATTTTACAGGAAGAAGAAATTCTATACTAAAATATAAATTCAATCTATAAATCATTTACCTAATTAATGTTACAACTTACAAGAAGCTCGTTGTATTAAAATAAATGCATCACATGACTTCTCTAATAATATCCTGTTACCACTTTTTTTTTCCTTTTTTTACACTACTTGCAATTTTTAATGTAACACAAATATCCATATAAATTTTATATCTGTCTTTTTTAATCAACGATACATAGTGAGTGACATTATACTGATATATAGTTTATTCAATTATAGGGAGTGTTGTTTTGAAACATATTTCATGAGGCAATGTACCCTGTATTATTTTAATATGGTGTCTCATGAAGAACCATAATATTCACTAGTTTGATATGGTATCTCAGGCATCTCAAAGATACTATTATGAAGTGCCAAAAGTATGTATCTCATAAAAAGGGCCGTTATAAATTATGATATATATGTCTTATAATTAGCCATTGAAAAATAATTTCTTTTCATATTAATTCTTCTATTATGCATGTAACTTGAAAATATATTATATTATAAAAAATAAAAAGAGTAATTTTGTAATTGGGGTCTCAATATATACATACCAGAGACGTGTCACTCTCGCTGAAAAACCTCCATCTTACGCAATCTGCAATTATCATTTCAAAGAATACAGTAAAAACCATTCAGCAAAACAATTTAATTTTGAATAAATTATACAAATTTTTTTTTAAGTTTTGATAAAATTAGATAATTTTTTTAAATATAATTTTAATAAAATAAAAAAATTATTTTATATTTTACTTTAATTTTAATTTTTATAACCAAAATATCCTCTATTGAAATTTTTTAAAATAAAAAATATATATTTAGATTAATATAAAATATTTTAATCAAACATTTAAAATTAGGCTAAGATAATTTTGAGTTTCATACGAAGTTTTTATATATTTTAAAAATAAAAATATTTATATAATTTTGGCCAAACTAATAAGACGTCTGTGTAATATTCTCTTTAATTTTTTATGACTTCAACTTTATTTTGTTTTACCAGTATAACAATAAATCAATGTAAACAACTTATATAATCGTATTTGCGCCCAAAATACAAAATACTAAAAAAACATTTAAGAAAAAAAAGGAAAAAGCATATAAAAAACGTGTATAGGCAATAGCCTTGTTGTCTTGTGGGCCCAAAAAAGAAAATTTTAACTAAAAGGTTTTCAATAAAAAACAAAACAAATAAAGCACGAAAGCCACAACTTGCAACACTGTTTTCGTTGTACGTCTTTGCCTCCAGTACTTTCCTTGTACAATGAAGTTCATATTTTTCGTTTCTTCTCATAAATGCCAAATCCTAACAACTTAATTTTCATTTAATTCAAAATATTTGAAAACAAAACAAGAAAACTCTAAAATTATAGAGTAAAAAATTTGTTATTTACCGAACTCTAAGACTAAATAACTAGTTTCAAAAGCGGAGGAAAAGAAAATTACGAAACCGAAACTGAAGAAGACTAAACAGAAAGACTAGAATTACCTAACGAGGAGCAAACCGCAGCAGATTCGAGCACCAAAAACGCAATTCTGACAAAGAGAAACGGCAGAAGGATACAGAGCACCAACACCACCGGCAGAATGGCTCCGGTGGAAATCCGGCGACCTCCAGCAGCAGCCGCAGTCGCCGCCGTACTAGCATTCGCCGATCCTTTTCCGGCGCCGCCGTTCGATATTGCAATCACTCTCTTTATCCCCGTCGCCGATATGTAGAACTTCATCCTCTTAATTCCATTAGTTAAACCGATTCCTCCTCCTTCTTCTATGGATCGAATCAGCATGAGATCTGAAGCTTCATTCGTTGTTCACTGGTTCAGTGCGAGAGAAGCAGAGAGAGAGAGAGAGAGAGAGAGAGGAGCATTTGTACTTTGTAGAGTAAAAGGAGTTCACGGGATTCGAATTCTTCTTCGCACAGTGAAATCAATTTTCTCGAGAAAAAAATAGAGAAATTAAATTAATCCAAGTCAAATCAAATTTTGAATTTTCATAAAAATTTTGTGAAATTTGTTTTTCGGAGGGGGAAAGAGAGAGTGTGCGCGTGTGTGTTTGTGGAAGAAAAGCGAGAGCCAAACCAAATCCGCGTTCGAAGCCGCGGGAAATTTTTAATGTAATCAAATGCCTTCGCTATTCACATAAACGTTGGAGAGATTTGCGTGTTCGTGTTTTGGCGTTTGGATTGACAGCACTTCAAGATGGAGTATTCTGAACTGTTCAGTACAAATTTAGATGAGTTTTCTTTTATTTTAGTAATTTATTTTTATTTTAAAAATAAAATATAAAATAAAAATAATCTTTTAACTTTTAATACAAATTTATATGGTCTAAATTTTAGCTTTATTTTTTATTTAAATTATCTTTTTATTTTTTATTTTCTTTAATTTTAAAGAAAATAAAAGGAAACAAACGCCTTGGTCCATTAAAAATTGAAAAATTATCTTTTTTTGTATTTTTTTAAATAAAAAAAATTGAAATTAAAAATAATAATAATAAAGGCCAAAATCTAAAATATCCAAATTTGTATTTCGACGGTTCATATTGATCTAGTTTGAAGAACGCGTAGAAGACAATCCAAATGCGGTGCTTTGCCACTGGTTTTGGACCTTAATTACGGTTTTGACCCTCTCTCCTACCGACACAGCCATGACGTGGCAATCATCACTCTTTGTTTCTTGTGGGGTCGTCCGTAGTGTACCCTTACTTACCTCACCTGAACGCGACAGATGTTAGTTACCGTATTTTAGAATTAATCAAATATTCAAATGAGACGCAATTACTACTTATGACTTGTGACTTATTTTCTTTACAACTAGTGTGAAGCCGGGACCTTGGAGTTGGAACCTCCTAAAATTTACAATCTAAATTATTATTTTATTTATATGTTAAATAAAATAATAATTTAAATTCATATAAATAAAAATAATAATTTAAATTGTAAATTTTGAGAAGCCTGAGTGGGAAATTATGTAATGGTGAATATTTGTAATTTAACTGAAGTATCTAATGAGAATATCATAGCTTCAAGACTACGGATACTCATAGCTTCGCCGGTCCATACGCAACCCTATTCAAAATTGATTAACAACTAGCAAAAGAACTGTACAATATATAAAAATAAGAGATAGAGAAAGATAACCTTTAAAAAAAAGTGGACACCAAGCTTAAAGTAAAATTCTAACTAGTAGAGTTTAGAAATAATAATTAAAAAATATTTTCATAATTTATTAATATATTGCTATTAATTAAAATTACTTACGTATCAAATAATGAAAAATTAATTTTATTGATTGCCGTTATAAAAATTTATTCAATAATTAATCAAACAAGTAAGAAAATCAGCATTTAATTAGTTTTAAATGGGTTTGTTCAACTGTTGTGCTTAGAGTTCTTGATTTGTTTGGTACGGCATCACATTTGATTGCTTCATTCAATGTTAGGGGAAAAACCAGTAAGTACTAATTCATTAGTACCAAAAGAATACTATTTCATTACGGATATATTGGACAACTATATAGTGCATTAATTAAAATAGTTTCTTTTTATAAAATGCATTAATTAAAGAGATATATTTCATTATTATTTTTTCGAGAAATATCGATTATGGTTGAGAGAAAATAACCTAAAAGCAATTTTTTGAATTTTAATTGATCGTATTTCTATATTTCTTTTTTTTTGTTTTTATTTTTTTTTGGGCATCGAATAGCTGTAGGTTCCTCGTTCAAAGTTCAAGTAAATTAATTTTCAATATTAAAGTCATGGATATCAATTTGTCAAAAGCTTCAAATTAGAATTATTTGCATATTTTGATTTTTTATAATTATAATTAAAAATTAAAAAGCTCTGTCTACTGTGATATAATAAAACGTATTTCATTTTTAATTTCTAAGAAATAAATTTAGACGAAGTGATTGGATGTGACAATTGAACTAACTATTTAAAAAAAATTGTAACAAAAATATGCGTCAAAAATTTAATAAAATCAACAATAATATGCAGAGCATGATATCATCATCATCCTCCTGCTGCTGCGGCTGCTGTGAACCCTAGGCTCCATTTGGTTCGCGCGTTTGATTGGCGGAATATATTTTTTTTATATAATTTATATGATATTATTATATTTTTATTTTATTATTTTATTTTTTAAATTATTTTTTAAAAAATAAAATATTTATTTTTTTATTTTATTTATCTATATTTTATATTTCTTTTATCGTTACATTTTTTAATCAAACATATCTTTAATGCACACGTAACACAGTATTTTTATAATTAAATTAAAATACTAAATGTATGGTTAAAATTAACCATAAGGGGTGACTTAATTTTAACAGATATAATAATATTTAGTTTAGTTTCACCTTATATTTGTAAAAGGTTCTTTTTTAATTTTAAAAATTGACTCAAACTTAATCTTAACTTTTGTTATAATTAATTTTAAAAAATATTTATTATATTTTATAATTTTTATATTAATTTTATAATTAAATTATAATACAAGGAAATAAATTGTGCTTTTTTTAATGACTAAGGATGAAATCGACGTGCCGTGTCAATCAACATCGTAATGAATGAGGATGTGGCGCTGCATTCGGCGTGATTGATTTTTATTTTTATTTTTTATTGTTTGAGTTAGTGAAAAGACCTGTTTACCCTATGAAGATAAAAGCTGATTAGTTTTAAAAAAACTATTTATTTTGAAAAAATAAGGCGTTTGGTTAAATTTTTGTAAAGGGATAAGTTACTCCTAAGTGATAGTAAAAATAAATTTTATTAGTGTGAGATTAAAGAAAAAAATTAAAAATTCTGTTTTAAAAGGTAGGAACAAATGTAAGAAATTATTTTTTAAAATAAAAGCAATCTCAGTAAAAATAATGAATTATCATAATTACCTTCTTTTTTTTACCTTCCATTTTCAGTAATCTGATAATAAAAAATAATTCTTTTAAAATATTAATTAAATACAATAATATTGTTAAAACTTCCTAATAAATAATTTTGTCAAACACAAATTATTCTTTTTTATGTATTATCTAAAACTCTGTTTAAAAATTTTTTCTAAAACAAACAAAATTCCACTGGCGTTTGTGTTTTACGTGGCTGTTATATGAAAATTTTTTAAAGTTTTAAAAATAATTTTAAAAGCATCCATCAGCATGATGTAATGTTCAAAATATCCCAAGAGACGTGATTGCCTTACTGTTTGCGTTTATTTAATTGATTAATAGCCTGTTTGATTGATACGCGTTGAAAAAGCCTGAAAATTACATTTCTCTACTCATAATACGTGAAAATAATAATTTATTATTTTGTCTTAAACATGATTTTAAAAAAATTGTTTATCCAAATATACACCAAGTGACTTTAAGGTTTAAGGCTTTGTATTTTCACATTAGTGTTTAATGGATTTTTATTTTTTTAGTGTCTTAAATTTAAATCAATGTTTTAAAATAATATTAAAAAATTTCACATCGTTAATATGAGTTTCTACGTAGAATTTAGAGTTTTAATTCTGAATAGCAAAATGGTTTTTAAACCAATTGTGGTGTTCGGATTCACTCTTTTTAACGTGGGAACATGACACTTTTTATGTAACTAATTATAGTTGATCCAACAGTTACCTTCTAGCCACATCGCTTTTCTTAACTTTTTTTTATATTATTTTAAATAAGTTGTAAAATAATATGAAAAAATCTCACATCGTCTATATGAATTTCTACCTAGAATTTAGAGTTTTAATTTTGAATAGGAAAAATTTTTCTAAATTGGCATCTGATATTGGATATTACAACTCAATGGGAATGTAACTTCGGATTAAATGGCTGTGAAATGCTTAATGCTAACTGACCTAATTAATTGGGACTCACCCATCACAAGTAAATAACTCGTTTTCAATATTTTTTGTAGTAGTCAGCAGTATGTATTTATACAAATAATATTGTTATGTAATTTAATTTTAAGTTATAGTTGATCAAGGAATTTAAATATTTATTTTATAAATAATAATTTTTTTTTTGAAAACTATGAGGAACTACAATAGTCATTTCCCACAAATAGTTATTTTTATTCATGGGATCGACTATTTTACAAGAAAATTAAAGTTTTGGTTGATTTTACAAAAGATGGATTTGTTCCAACATATATAATATATTAATTGTATTTTGACTCTAAAGTTGTACAATTAGGCAGAGTCAGGCATTGCGGTGATTAGTTTTATTTAGGTTGAATCAGAGAATGGCTGTAGAAAAACAATATGAACGTGTTTTTGAAAAATAAGACTGATTTAGGTTACTTGGAAGTCAACGAGTAAGTTATATAACCATAATTAAAGAACTCTTAGGTACATTTAGGAATGCTATAATTTTTTTTTTTGAAGTTGTTCTAGTATATGGGTGATGCGAATTAATTGCTTATAATTAGAAAGAATAGATATAATGTTTGATAAATTTCTTATAGGAGTCAATTTTTAAAGTTTGATAATAATCTTAAAAGTTGTTGTAAATGTTATAATGATAATAATAGATAAATGTTAGACTTTTTTCTTTTTTGCAATACTAGAAATTTGGAAAACTTGATATTAAGCTAAAATAATACAAACTAGCTGAATGAAAAATTAAAATAAATAATATAGAAGTGAAAGCTAAGGCTCGTCAAGTTAACAGTTGTGAAATTGTGAACAAAAATTAGATTTAAAGAATATATTTTCATGATAAAAATTAAAACTGTATGTGAGATTTGTGAAAAGATAGCAGCACTTTGTGTTTAAGAGAGATACTAATATAAACATCAGAAGATTTATATAGGTGACGATATAACATAATAGTAATAAGTTTTTTCTTTGGGGCCGAAACATAATAGTACTAAGTTTACAATAAAGATATATGTGAATTTAATTAAAATAGAAAGTGTTATGGGATCTTCCATTTATAATAACTCCTAATCGGCAATCCAATTTATTTCTAAAAGATGTAAATACTCAATGGTTTTAATTTATTGGGTTATATACAAAAAGTTGATATTGTAAATTATTCAAGTTACTTTGAACAAAATAATCACGATATGATAAATCACTCTAATTAAACAATTTTTATGGTTTTATAAGGTAATTTGACTTAATCATCATCATTAACATGCTACCAAAGAAGTTTATAAATGGAGATTCTCAACTACGACAAAAGAGAAGGATCAAAAATCAATGATAAGAAAGCTCTTCATACAAGACTTATAGGTTAGTATAAGCTTACTAAACCTAAAAGATATCATCCTTCACTTTGTCTTGCTATTCTACTCTTCTCAAAAAAATACTTTTATTCTCACATCCTAATAAATTGGATTTACCTCTATTACTTATTTCCAAATTCTTATTCCTTCTTTTGTTTGAATAATGATTCCTCAAACCAAAATAGAAAGGTTCTTTTAGACATCTTAAATTTACTATGGTCATAGCTGCACTTAAAAAGCGATTTCTATGTGCTGTTAAATTTTGTTGATATATTCATCTTGGTATATTGAAATATGGACGATTTATATTAATAATTGCAATAAAAATAGGTAATTAATTCAGATTAATTTGTATGTAGATGCAATTTATGTTAAGTAACTTCAATAATTTTGCTTAAATTATGTATATTAAGAATATAAAGAAAATGCATAATTAATTACATCTACAAAATTTAATAGCAAACTTATAGATATTCATAAGCTAAGACAAAACTAAAAAGACATAATTAAAAATGTTTTAACTATAAACATAAAATTAAAAATTGATTAAAACTTTTATGACAAAAAAGGAATTTAACATACAAGTGTTTACTCAATTTCTATTTTTTTAATTATTTTTTATAGTCACCAAAAACTTGGCAAAACAACTCACACCACTCTAAACTAGCACTTCTACCAAGAACTTTTAAAGAGTTAGTCATTTGTGATCTATGTGCATCCTCAAGCATAGCCATGTCAAAGTTCTGGAATTGCTTGCCAATGTTTGAGATATTTCTCCCAAAAAGCTTGAGCTCCATATTGGCTCGATGCCTTGGCATTAATAAACCAAAGTTAGAAGGAGAAAGATAAAGAATTTGACAAGACTCTCCTCCCAGATTCTACTAGATCATAAAGCTTAAAGTTTTCTTCAATCCTTCCAAAATCAACCTATTTAAATTTATACCACTATCATCATCATAACCACAACATCTAAAAGCTTGCCCATCATTTCTAAATTACTCAATTTGGACCAATCATTCAACCATTGTAAAACATTCTAAGTTTGCATACTATCTTTTCCCAAAGAAAAGATGGCCCTTGATAAAGAAATGATAAATTGTTTCTTCTTCCATTTAACACATAGGACATTATTGCTACAATTGAGGATGGTGTTCTCTAAGATTATCAATAATAGGAAAGGCACCATTGATCAATTCCCATAAAAACATGATAATTCGTATAGGAATTTTAAGCTTCCACAAATTTTCCCAATTATCAACAACAAGATTACCTTGCAGCTTGTGATTTTTTATAGGAAAATTTTCAGAATGACATTTACTCTAAATTAGCTTATCCTAATCACTTGTATAGAGAAAGAAATCCTACAAATAGCATCCACAATTTGGGAACCATACAAGCTTCTCACAACTTGTAAATTCCATTGTCCTTGATTGTACATTATAAAATCTTTCACACAGGAAAATTGCTGAAAATGATATCCTTGCACTTGCCACCAAAGCCTTATGTTGATTAAGAACTCTCCAAATCTATCAAATCTTTATTAATCAAATGAGTTTTCTTGAATTTAAGTCTTCCTTCATGCATTGGTAGGCACAATTTAGACCAATTCATTGAATGCATTCTTGGCTTATCATTATTATAACTCCACAGAAAATTTGTAGCCTTGGCATTAATCTACTTACAATCTTTATTATAAAGATGGAAACAAGACAACTGGTAAACAATAGAAGAGCTTAAAACAAATTTTATAAAAGTCATCCTTGCAGCCTAAGAAAGTAACCTTGATTTCCAACTTTGAAGTTTATTTATAATCTTACTAACAACTTCCTAAAAAATATACTTATTTTTTTTGCATCAACCAAGTTCCTAAGCACTTACCAAGCCTATTGTTAAATTTGATACCAAGGACACTAGACATCACTCTTTTGAACTTATGAGGAGTAATAGGACTAAAAACATAGCAACTTGGTTAATAGCCTTATAACTTGAAAATTTTGCCTCAAAGAAAAACATTATATCATGAGATGAGACATTGAAATAGAGTTTACAATTTTTACAAATAGCAATACCTTTCCATTTTTGTTCAGCTTCAACTTCAATTTCTAGTTTTATAGAAGATTGATGGTGAGATATCGAAAAAATTAAAAAAAAACTTACATAGTGTTCATCGATTTGGAGAAGACATACGATAGAATGCTAAAAGTTTGTAGAAAACTATGGAAAAAAAAAATGAGTTTGTATTGCTTATGTTTGAGTAATATAAAATATATATGATGCGTTACAATTAGTGTAAGAACAAAAAATGGACTCATAAAAAATTTTTAGATAACCATTGACCTGCATTAGGGTCTACTTTGAACTTTTATTTTTTTCACTGACATATTCAAGAACTGGTATCATAATGCATGCTTTTGTAAATGATATAATTCCAGTTGGAGAGTTGAGAAAAGAAATAAATGAAGAATTAGAGATGTGAAAACTAGTTTTGGAAGCACATGGATTCTGTCTAAATAGAAATAAAACAAAGTATATAGAATGTAAATTTAGCAAGATATACATTAATTTTAATATAGAAGTAAAAATTAGAGATCATATCATATCACCAGTGACACGGTTTAAGTATCTTAGGTCTATCACACAACATAACAAGATAAGAATGTAAACTATAGAGTTTAAGTAAGATGGATAAAATGAAAAAGTAATTACGTGTTATTTATGAAAGAAGAATACAACTCAAACTTAAGGATAAATTTTACTATACAACTATAAGACCTACAATATTATATGGAATTGAGCGTTGAGTAATAAAAAAATCAATAAAAGAATAAGCTCAATGTTGTAGAGATAATAATATTGTATTGGATGAATAGATATACCAAACAAGATAGAATTAAAAAATGAATGTATTCGAGAAAAAGTTGATATCTCACCTATTGTGAAAAGGATTCACTGCAAGAAAACAATAAATTTATCGTGGAATATTTTCGCAGAATAATTTTCATCACAACTTCTCACAAAAATTATCACTAATTTTATTATAGAATAACCCTTTTCACTAAATTTTCTCGTGGAAAAATACGTGAGAGAGAA
Source organism: Erythrophleum ivorense (assembly GCA_026724425.1). NCBI lineage: Eukaryota > Viridiplantae > Streptophyta > Magnoliopsida > Fabales > Fabaceae > Erythrophleum > Erythrophleum ivorense. Next base: position 2,166,144 of record JAIUCV010000034.1, on the reverse strand, counting down.
AATAGAGAGAATTTCATGAGAAATACCGTAAGAATAGTGGCGCGAAAAGGTGGGAAACAATTTTCATGATAATTTTTCGCCAAAAAAATTGACAGAAATATAATTGGCAAATTTTTTCTAATTTTGGGAGTAATTTCTCACGGAATATTTCGTGAGAATTTCTCACAATTTATCATTGTGAGAAGTTGCTTTAGGTGCTAGGTAGACTTTTTACTAATTTCTCACAGAACTTCCCGTGAGAAAATGTCGTGAGAAAAGCCGTTATTTAGGAAACCCTCACTTGCATCAGTTCATTTCATTTCTGCTGGCTGAATTGTTCATGCGGCGCTCCAAATTCCATCTTTGCACAGATCCGATGTCTTTTTAGTACTTTGTTTGTCTGAAACTCTCCATTATCACTCTTGGAGTTCATCCTCACACCACATCTTGCTGGAAAGTAGTGTTTATTGGCTTTTAATTGCTTAGAGGGAATGTGAGTTCATCTTTTTTTTTTTTTTTTTTCTGCCGTGCAAAGTTTGAATGAAATGTTAATGGATTTTTGCTGAGAAATGATTTCTGCTGTACAAATTGGGTATATGAAAAATGTAAGTTTTTGTTATATTTATCTTTTTTTTAATTATTATTTTTGTTGTGTTTAAAATTTGGGTATATTGAAATATATGCTGAAAATGTAGGTGTTTGCTATATTTGTTTTTATTTTATTTTATTTTTGTTATTTTTATTATTAAGTTTATTGTATTATTATTTGAAAAAACCTAAATAACAAAAATATAAAATCTATACTAAATTTTCTTCTCATATATAAATGGCATAGTTTATCATAATGGGTATAGTAAAATGACAAAATATTTTACTTGCAATGTTAGTATTTTAAAATAAATTTGTTGTGTGGAGAAATCATATTTGATGATAATAAGTTAAAAATTTTTATTTTAAATTATTTTAAATTGTAAAATTATTTCAAAAGGTATAACTATCAAAATTTTTACTCTAAACTTGTAAATTATAATTTTTTATACAATTTAGATTGTTAGGTTTTGAATTATTTTAAAAAATTTAAAATTTTTTATTATAAATATCTGTAATTTAAAATTTGGTAACTATTACTTTTTTTAATATGGATTGATGTGATAGTTTTTATATAATTGTTATATTACTTTTGTATATACAATTATTTTTGGAATGATTATGTCTATGAAGATTGAGTAAGTTTTATTCATTTTTTTTCTGGGTTTATGAACTAAACTTTTATTTTCTATATTTAAATATTTAATTTCAATTTAATTGATTTAAAAATTGTACATAATTCAATTTATAAAATATGCCTACATAATTTAATTTAAACAAAATTATTTTTTTAGAATTTCATTATTATCTTCTTTTTTAAGTATTTTAATTTACATTTAATTGGAAAATACAAAAATCAAGAATATAAGAATTCATTATTCTTAAAAATGAGTTATCTGAAGAAGATATAAAAATTCATGAAGGTTTGCTGTCATCCTTAGAATACTAAGGCAGCATTTAAATGAAAGACAATATAATACTAGTCAATATTATTGTTCTAATTTATGAAATTAATTTTTTTATTTTTTATTTTTGGTTTCATTTAAGTCTCATGGATCTTCCTGAATATCGACGTTAGATGTATAATAGAACAGAGGATAATCATCAAAGGATTACATAAGAGTTCTTTACAGATGTAGATGAGTTTGTTCAATTTGTAAGTCATTTAGATATATTTAAACAAGAATGGAGGTTTAGATGTCCTTACGTGAAATGTAAATATATGAGATATCATAAGCCAAATAAAATTAGGATGCACTTATATAAAAAAGAATTTATGCCTAATTATTACTATTGGTATAACCATGGAGAAGAATGTTTACCATCAACTCCGATTAAGACTAGCATTTATATGGATTTTAATCCATATGAACAAATGGTTAGGGATATGGCTAAAGCATCGTTTGAGAGATATGATATGCCTGAAGATCCAAATCTAAGTGCTACGATATTTTATGACATGCTAAGAGCTATATAGGCTCCATTGTAGAATGAGTGTCAAAATCATACAGTGTTGTCAGTGGCTATAAGATTGTTGAGTATCAAATCTAATTATAACATTCCGAAGGCATGTACTGATGAGATTATCACATTGATGTCTGAAATTTTACTTGCTAATCACCGAATGCCTGCCAACTTATATCAAACCAAAAAATTAGTTTTGAAACTTGGCTGTAGTTATTAAAAGATTGACTACTGTAGCAACAGATGTATGTTGTACTATGGTGATGCAGCCAATGATAGGAATGTTAATTTTATGATGAAGCTAGATTTAAGGAGGCAAGAGTTGGAAAAGGGAGGTTTAAGGAGGTTCCCAATAAATAAATGTGGTATTTACCAATTGTTCCAAGACTCCAGAGATTGTTTGCTTCTAATGCCTCAGCTAAGTACATGAGATGGCATCATAAAAATCATTGTGATGAAGGTGTGTTGTCGCATCCATCGGATGGAAATACTTGGAAGCATTTTGATCAAACTCATCCAAAATTTGCATTAGAGCCGAGGAATGTCAGATTAAGTCTTTGTACTGATGGGTTTACTCCATTTAGTTTGAGTTCTAAGCCTTACTCTTGTTGACCTATAATTATTACCCTATATAATCTTTCACCTGATATGTGTATGCAACGAGAATATATGTTCTTGACAATCATAATACTTGAGCCTTATAATCCAAAAAGTAAAATTGATATTTTTTTACAATCTCTAATTGCATATTTAAAGTTGCTTCGGGGAGAGGGTGTGCAAACATATGATATTCCTATAAAACAAAATTTTAAGTTAAAAGCTGCCCTTATGTGGACTATTAATGATTTCCCAACTTATGGCATGTTGAGTGGTTGGCAAATTGTAGGAAGATTGAGTTGTCCTATTTGCATAGGTTATTCAAAGGCATTCCGATTGAAGCATAGAGGAAAAACTTGTTATTTTGATTATCATCGTCAGTTTTTGCCAATGAATTATCCATTTCATCGTAATAAACAAAACTTCCTAAAGAATACCACAAAGACTTCACCACCACCATTGAGATATTCAGGAGAAGAAGTGTATGGGCAAGTTTAAAGATTTCTTAAAATAATTGAATTTTCAAGCCTATCTTTGGAGGGATACGGTCAAGATCATAATTGGACTAAATGTAATATCTTTTGGGACCTAGCCTATTAGCATGACTTGTTGAATCCATATAATATAGATGTAATGCATGCAGAAAGTAATATTTTTCATAATGTATTCAACACAATAATAGATGTGAAAGGTAAGACAAAAGATAATGTGAAAGTAAGGTTAGATTTGGCTGTGTACTGTAAATGTCCTACTTTACACATGGAGGATAAAAGGAATGGTAAAATGATAAAGCCAAAGGCAGCGTACACATTTAATATGGATAAAAAATGGGCAGTATGCGAATGGATTAAAACTTTGAAGCTTCCAAATGGTTATGCATCCAACTTGGGATGTTGTGTTGATGTGAAAGTTGTACTTTAATAGGGATGAAAAGTCATGATTGTCATATGTTCATGGAGAGGCTATTACCAATCGTATCCAATGGGTTACCAACCTCGATTTCTAATACTTTAACAGAGTTGAGTCATTTCTTTCAAGACCTCTGTGCTCCTACTTTACAACTAAATAACCTTAATGTGATGGAGCAAAATATTCCTGTCATTTTATGTAAACTTGAGAATATTTTTCCTCCTGGTTTCTTTGATGCCATGGAACACTTACCTATTCACTTGATGTATAAAGCAACAGTGGGTGGACTTGTACAATATAGGTGGATGTATCCATTTGAGAGATTTCTATATACACTAAAGAGAAAGGTTAAAAATAAAGCACATGTTGAAGGATCTATTTGTGAAGCATATATACTTGAAGAAACTTCAACTTTTTGTTCTTATTACTTTGAGTCACATGTTCACTCAAGAACTAAAATAGCTCCTCAAAATGATGATGGTAGGGAGTGCAATGATCATCCTCCCATTTCAATTTTCAACTATCCTGAGTAGTCTCATGAAAGATCTACTGGTAACACTTGTTATCTTACTGATAATGAGGCTAATGCTATAACGTTGTATGTTCTTCTCAATTGTCCAGAGGTTAAACATTTTCTAAAGTAAGATTCTTTTATAACTTGGATGCATATATATATATATATATATATATATATATATATATATATATATATATATCTTTTTGTCATAATATTTTCACTATTTAGGATTAATTTTTTTGTGGTATATTGTAGTTTGTATATTGAGACATTACTTTCCAATAATTCTACCATATCCAATGAGACGATTGATAAGTATATGTCATCTAAATTTTATGATTGGTTCAAAACTCATGTAAATACATAATTCAATTTATGAATAATTGGTTATATACTTATGAAACTAAATTTCTTATATTATATTTTCATAATATCTGTTCTTTGATTAGGTTTTGAATCCTACAAATGGAATACAGGATGCTTTATTAATTTCATTGGCTTAGGGTCCTTTAAGACTTGTACATACATGGAATTAATGGTCTATTAATGGGTATAAGTTTCATACAACCTCTTAGGCAAAAGAAAGGAAGACAAACAATAGTGGAGTATGTGTAAAAGGAAATAGCCATGGTGAAATTGAATTTTCATATCATGGTATGTTGAAGGAGATTATATAGTTAGAGTTTACTAGCCTACCAACTAAGTGATTGACAGTTTTCAACTATGATTGGTATGATCCTACCCACCAAGGAACTTGAGTTTGCTCTAAATATGATATTATAGAAGTCAAGGTTAAAGGAACATACAAAGGTAATGACTCTTTAATCCTTGCCCAACAAGCTGATCAAGTATACTTTACACCATATCCAAAATCGATATCCAACAAAAATGGTTGGCTTGTTGTGATTAGAACGAAAGTAAGAAATAGGATTGAAGCCCCTGGTGATGATAATGTAGATGCACCATTTCAAGATGAAAGCAACGGTTTACCTTAGTTAGTTGCTGCTGACATTAATGAGCAAAATCTAAGAGATAATATAGGTCAGAGCGAATAAGTTGATGGTATACATATTGACTCTTTTATTGATGCAATTGGTGAAATTGAAGAAGAAAATGATGAAGTTTTAGAAGAGGAACTATTAGATACCAACTTATCCGATACTCAAGAGGATTCTCTTACTGATTATTCTTTAACAAATGATTGACAATGTTTGATACTAACTTATTGTTATTATTTAACATTTATTTAACTTACATAACTTATTTTCTAATGTTAGTGATGATAATATTTTTTCATTTTTCCCTTCAGATGTCAAATAGAGGTCGTAATAAGGGTGAAGGATTTGCTGCACCCAAAAAGGGGAAAAGAAAGTTTGTATGACAGTCTGAGTTGGTTCACATACCATTATTTGCTGTACAGTTATCATCTCCGCACTTATCTCCACATGTTGGGACCCTTCTTGGATCAGCATCTGCATCATCTTCTTTTCCGTCTCCACACATTCAAACACCATTTGATTCTTTAACCTTCATTGGTTTAGAGATACCTTCTACACATATTTTGAGTACAGATGCAGCTGGCTCATCTTCTCATCCCATTAGATATGAGCCAGGGACAAGGTTGAGTGATGGACGACTAGTTATTAGGCTTCATAGAGTTGATGAGTAAGAATTCTTTAAATGCAACTTTTTTTATACTGTAGTTATTCTATTATTTTTACTTTTATTGCATTATTTTTTCATTTGCAGGTTTTATCCATATATCCCACCTGTCACCATATTGTCTCAGATTATTCATAGCAAGTTTAAGCATGGTTGGCCAACATTTACTAAAGTACCTGATATTGTGAAGAATTTATGGTTTGTAGAGTTTAAAGTAAGCTAATTTTATAACCTTGTAAGTTATAATACATATAGTTGATGTGTTACTCTGATTATTTATAATATTAGCTTTACTTATTTTTAATACAGAGATTGTGTGCTTGGGATCCATCTACTGAGCGATGAATTTACAAGATATAGAGGAAGAAGTGTAGCACTATTATGCATACATCCTTTAGAGACATTTGTACTGGAAAAACCAAAGGTGATTGGTTATTTATAACAGCTCGAGCTGAGTTAGATGAGTATTGGCAAAGTGATGAATTCAAGGAAAAATCTATACGTAATAAGGCAAACAGGGCTGTAGATACTAGAGGATGCCTACATAAAGGAGGACGTGTTCCATTTTCAGAGCATAAGAGAAGAATGGTAAATATTCTTTATCTGCGATGATTTTTTTGGATTATTATTTCTTTTTAATATTTCCTTTCAAATATTGTAATTCTTATGTATTTTAACTAAGTGTTGTAGGAAATAGAATTAGGTAGAGAAGTTCAGATCCCAGAAGTATTCAAGAGGATCCAACACAATGAGAAGAAAGAAGGTTGGATTGGTAAAAAAGCCTTTGACACTTATGTAAGTTATTTAATTAGTTTGTTAATAAGATTGTTACTATAATTTTTTTATATACTTAATATTCATTTGTTCTTCGTTGTTATAGAGCCAATATGAGCAGATGAAGCAAACTCAAGAGTTAGGGTCAGATGACACTGAATCTTCTATATGGCTTAAAGTTGTCGGTGGAAAGAACAAAAGAGGTCGTGTTTATGGTTTGGGTCGGAGGCTGGTTTTCTTACTTTTGATGGCACACAGTAGTTTGGATATGGCCCTGATGAGCTTTCACAAATGAAAGCGCACTTAGAGGCTTCATTTGAGAAGAAATTAGAAGAGAAACTATCAAAATAAGCCCAAATTTATGAGACAAGTCTTGCCAATATGTAAAAGGCACATGAAGACAAGATGAAAGCTTTCATAAAACAAATTATGGCTCATATGAATATAGGAACTGAAAGAGGTGGCACTTCTTATGATGAACCAACCCATGATGATGATGGTGACAATGGTGGTAGTGGCGACGGCGACGGTGGTGATGATGATGAAGAAGAAGATGATTTTGATTATGCGGATGATAAAGATGAACAGTAATCCTAAAATTCTTATTTGTGTCACATTATGAAATTATGATATGCAACTTTGTAATGCTGAATACATATTTGTTTTAAGTTTAATGTACTTTCGGATATTTCCTACACAAAAGTTACAAACTTATGGTTTTGTTATTATTAAGGTTTTGTTATTGGTTGGCTGGACATAAACACTGTGATTTTTAACTGTGTTGAATAAGTTGTAATTATTCAAACAAAGGTAAAGGTATAAAAATAGTGTTTATAACCATTTTTTTTAGTTTTCTTATAGATTTTTTTTTGTGAGAAAGCTAAAAATACGAAATTTTTTATTTTTCTCATTGAAAAAATTTGTGAAAAACACATTCTCACGGTATTTTTTGTAGATTTTTTTTCTGTTAAGAAGCTGGAAACACGTAATATTTTCATGTTTCTCACAGTATTTTCTGTGAGAAATTTTCTCACTAATTTTCTCGCAAAATTTGTCCGTCGAAAATAATTTAAAAATTCTATTTTCTCACGATTTTTTTCGTGAGAAAAACTTCTCCTTGTTTTTCTCACAGAATTTTTTTGTGAGAAACTTTTTCTCACGGATTTTTACCTCGAGAAAATCCGTGAGAAAATTCTCGCGGAATTTTCTCACCCATTTTTTAGCGAGAAAGTTTGTGACAAAACCACAAATTTCACATCATCTTTCTCTCTCATTTTTCTTACGGAAATTAATTTGTGAGAATTTTCTCAAAAATTTTCTATGAGAAGTTAAATTTCCTACAGCTAGTTTTTTCATAATGCCTATTGAGTAAGAATTTTCGTGAGAAAAGCCTTTCTCACAGAAATTATTGTGTTTTCTCATGAAAAAATACTGCGAGAAATTATCTGTTTTATTGTAGTGATTGTAAAATCACATCTTAGATGATTTGGGCATGTGTAAAGAAAACTTATAAAAGTCTTAATAAAGAGAGTGCATAAAATGGAGAGTAATTCAATAGTTAAAGGTAGAGAAAGACAAAACAAAAAATAGATGAAATCATTAAAAAAGATTTATATTTAAATAGTTTATTTATAGATATAATTCATAATAGAACTTTATAACGTCATTTGATCTATATAGCTGACCCCACATAATAAAAAAGACTTATTGTTATTGTTTAACTTCTAATTATAGTTTATAATATGGGGTGGATTTAGGCTTAAGCCAGATTTAAAAAAAAAAATCCAAATTCAGTTTATTTTCTATTAATTTTTTTTAAATAGGTTCTTTTTTTTAGGACTTTTTTTGGGATTAATTGAGCTTTTTGTCCTATAATCAAGTTTATTATTAATGTATGTGATTCATTTGAATAATAAACATATACATTCTATATCTATTTAAAGAAAAATTAAAAGATACATCCCACCTATTAATTCCAAACTTAAAATTGGACCTTCTTCTGCATTAATTTCATTCACCAAAAACAAAAGTACATCAATTAAATTTGCCGTTTATGAAAGCAATTAGTAATCTTTATGTACAAATTTAATAGTAGATATATGCATGCATGAGTTATGACATAATTTTTGTACTTAAAAGTTCAATTCACGATCAATTGAATCATTATTACATGTTTTAAGAAAATTCTCCCTCTTCTCTCTCACATTTTGGCCACAGTTTTTTTTTCTTCTTCAATCTTCTACTCGATCATGAAGATCTGACTCAATTACATATCCTAGCCTTTACCAACTAGATCAGTTAAAACCTTCAAAATTTGTGCAAAATTAGTTTTATATCTTAAATAAAACATATCCTATATCTCTCACAAATTTAAGTGTTATTTTTATTCTTTCTACTTTTTTTGGATGATGTTAGAAAAAATTTATTCTGAATCCCCAATTTCTGACTCGAAAGACACGTCTTTGAATATTGAATTGAGAAGATACAAGTTACTTTAGATACCGCGTAACTAAAGAAAATCAAGACGTGATAGAAGTTGAAAAAGTTTATAGATACTAAAATTAAAGCATATATATATATACACACTATTAATAAAGTAATCAATTTCTACCTATTTTTGTTCACTTTCTTGTATTCCTATCAATAAAAAGCGCTCGTTCAGAATATATATGAAGTTGGCATGATTTAACCTATCATTAAATATATCGAAAAGGAGGATCTCCTTTGTAAAATTTCAATAGCACATGCAAAGCACTCCAAAAGAGGAATGTGATCGAGGGCGGAAAGTGAAGGTGGTTGAATTTGGAGCAGCAAACCCGAAGCATGCACGTGGTGGAGCTTTATTTGATTTTTACTTTGGTGCTTCTGTTAGAGAGAGGAGAACATGCAGCGTCCAAGTGGGCCTACTACATAGTCAATTGGGTATACTGTTTTGTCGGCCCAAATAGTATATGTGCCACGACCACACCTTTTTCTTTCCTCCATGGGATTTTATCATGGGAGGTGAAGTTTTTAATCATTCAATCACTTTATAGCAGGTAAATAGAAGGAAAGGAAAGGAAATGGTGGATGGAGAGTATATTTTCTTTGTTTGGTTTATATAAATAAAAAGGAAAGGAAAGAACTGGGAAGCAAAAAAATATGTGGGAGTCATGTTATTTGTGCACCGTTTGCTATTAGTTCACCAAGGGATGGAAATATAAAATATTACAAAATAAAAAGGAAAATAATGTTTATTTAAATTTAAATTTGTCTTGTGTCATAAGCTATTTATAACGAAGGGTAATGGGTCAAAAATGTAATATTATAAAATTTTGGGCTTATCTGATCACTATAATAAAATGTAAAATAACAGCTCAGTTAGTATTTATCGCGACGTTGCATCCACTGGTTGTTAATCAGAAGAGGATATGTTAGTAATTATTGTCTGCAACACTATGGAGGTTGTTGAACCTGGATCCTGTAAAGTTCCCTTTAGAAGAAGTTTAGAGAGAGAAAGAGAGGGAGAGGTAGCCCCCACATAAGTTATTTCAGAGAATTTATTTTAAGAAGCTGTTGCATTGAAAAAAAAAAATCTAAAAAATTTATTTGAAAACTTATTTACATTACGTTTTGTCACTTACATTGATGTGTTTGGACTCTAATAATGTATTGGTCCCAAAACTAATCAAATAAAAATTTTATAAAATATAAAACTAAATTGTGACATGAGAAAGAAGGTGATTATTTAATTTTCTACTATTTCATTTTAGCTTGTGAGATACCATAATGAATCTTTTTAATATATTTTTAAAATTGATAGTGTCAATTTTAAAAAGAAATAGATACATAATGTGTGAGATCTCTTATTTAAGTGAATCTTATATATTTGAATGAGGCTTATTGACTTGTGATTCTTTATAATAATCACCATATATTTAAGAGAGAGAGTGATAAAAAAATATTAAAATATGTATAGGACTCATTTTCTTTCTTTTTACTTATTCTATATTTTTCCTTTTATCTCTTTTTAAATATATATATAGTGTATTTACATCTAGAGAATCCAGATCCAAGACTCATTATTCAAGTGTGACTTATATATTTTGAGTCTATTCCTTCCTAAAATTAATTATACCAATTTTAGAGAAAAATTAAGAAGAATCAAATTAGGGGAGCAACTCCTTGGGTTTTTTCTCATTTCTCAGCAGCGTTACAAGTGAAGCATATATCTAAAGGGCTATCGCTGGAGTTTGGGCTTGGTTAAAACTAATTTGGATTTCATTGGATGGACCAACGTACCGGTCCAGCAAGCGTGTTTCTTGATCAAGTGTGAAGAATGGAAACAACGGATGACGATGTAGAGCTCGCTCCGCCAGCTGATCTGTGCGTCAACTATCTTCTGCGTCTGTAGTTTCAGGTAAATTCGGTTTTTTCTTCTGTAAAACTCCAGAAACTTTGGCCAACTATCTTCTCGTTTGTTTGTGATTGCTTCATAGGTTACTAGTTTAGTGCTGATTTTCAAAATTGCTTGTGTTTTCAACTTATCTTCTGGAAATTGGGTCGGAACTGTTTGGAGTTCTGTACTTAATGGGTTTTTAAGTCTAGGAAATTTAATTTTCTGGGTATAGGTTCTTGCTGATTTGTTTGCTCGTTCATTATATTTGATTATTCTAGTGTGGAATCTGAAGTGCAGAAGCAGTATTGTAAGCAAACAAAACGTATAATGTTGGAGATTTCGCATTGCATTGGTGAAGGATCCTATTGAAGTTATGGATCACCTTAACCTTCTATTGTCAACGAGAGGGGAGAGTGGGAGGGAGAGATGTTAAAATGATAAGCTGTTGGCCTATTGCAAATCCTAAAAATTAATCTTGGACTTACAGAGGCCATGCTTGAATTGTTTAGATCTGGGTAGAAGTTCACCAGTGAGTTCGTTAATCTCTGCTAATTGAAGATTATATATAATGTATAATTGTTTTTCTTGACAGGTAGCTTCGAGAAATACTATTTCTCATTCTATAAAAGGTAGGAATTGCAATATTTGTATCAAGATAATGTAAATACAGATTACAGAATTACAGATTGTATGCTTCAGAGGAATAAAAGTTGGAACTTAGATTCAATGTTTTGCTGTCAAGACTTACGCCTCGACCTTATTCCTTGGGTTTTCTTGGTGGATAGAGAAGATCTTGATTGTTTGGCAAAAGGAAAAATTTTGGTTATAAGTGAGATCTAAGGAAACAAAAAAGCACATCAAATCTGATTTCAGTTGTTTTTTTATATTATCTTTTGGGGTTTGGAGGGTGGGGCAATGGTGCTGGGGTGCATGTTAGATATGAGTGTCAAAACTGATTGCGTTTAAATACGTTGTGCAAATGAGGAAAAGTGGATTTAAGTTTGAGCTATTATAAACTTGTGGAGGAAAGGGTAGGATAACCATACGATTTAAGAATTTTCGTTCTTTGAACCCATTTTGTGCATGCAAGAGGCTTACAAGGGCACAAATTTTTGACACTAGAATTTCATGTCATGTACACTTTGTGGATTTATAAACAAATAGGTCCCAAGAGTCTTAAAAGAGCATATTAGGGTTACACATAGTTAACGTTAGTTTCCCTATTGTTCTATTTCATTTTATTTTGACATTCTTTAGGAATCCTCAAGAAGCTAGCTGATGCTTGCAGCTTAAAAATTTTAGGACGACAACGGGTCTTTAATGTCTTTTGTCTACATGCAGTTAATAGTATGGATACTTATTGGTAGAGTGTATTTAAACGACTTAGATATGCTCTATAAGGGTAGCATGGCTGTTGTACTAGTATCTTATTAACATATTGGCAACATGAAATACTGCTCGGAAGGATTGACATGCACATGCAACCTCAGGATGTACTAAAAGCTGGTGGAACAAGTCAGAAAGATATCTAGCTGCTTTATTTGAAAATTGTTAGATATATTTGTATTTTCTATTTATGGTATTTTTTTATTATATACTTATTTAATTATTTAGTATCAGATTCTAATTTACCTTTCATATGTTAATTGAAATATATTTATTTTAAAAAATTTGTTTTGACCTTGATTAGACCTTAGATGGACCACTTAACTGCGTATCCATCTTTTCATTGGTTTAGTCAGTGATCCATTGTTTAGAACATCCAATATATTAGTTCAATCAGGGTCCTCCACCAAGTGGTTTCCAGTCTCCATTCTGGCGCCAGTTGTTGTGTTCTGTCGGCCCCATTTTGTACTGTGACAGACAAATTTTTGTGGTTTCATAATCATTTATAATATCTCTTTACTGTTGTCAATACTTAGGTGAGCACTGATCTGAAGCTCTGATGCCTGTGTGTATTTGGTGTTATACATTTCATTAATATCTATTTGATTTATAGATGAAAATTTCACCCATCAGAGCTTACGGGTAGAAGAGGCTCATTTAGACTGAAAACTTGATCTATCGTACATTTTTCAGCAATCAAATGGAGGTTTATATGAGACATTCAGCAGTTGACGTGAAAATTTCGCTAAAATAAAATGGTTGCTGAATTCTACTTTCCATTGTTTTCTTTCATGACGTCAAAGTAAAGAATTGTATCTCTGCTTGCAGCATGTTGAAGCGTGGATACAAATCAAAGGCATGGAATGGTCCTCAGAATTGGCAGGTCCCACTACTTCTTGTGTCTCTTGTACTGATGCTAGTTGTTCTTTTATTATTATTTCAAAATGAAGTTCAAAAACCTAGTTTAGCTGATGGACTTAGAAGACAAAAGTGGAATAGCTTTGACTCATTAGTGAAATTGCATCCAACGGTAGAGTTCCGGAATGGAACAGATGTTATATGGCAAATACCTGGATCGCCTAAAGCTGTTCTCTTTTTGGCTCATGGATGCAATGGCAGGGCCATCAACTTTTGGGATCAATCTCCTAGTTGCCCTAACTGCATTGGGTTACCTGAAGAACGATTACTTGTACTTCATGCTCTTGCTCGACATTTTGCTGTTATGACTATTTCAAGTGCGGGAATATGCTGGACATTAAATGAAGAAGCTTTAATTGTTAAAAATATTATACAGTGGTGGATTAGTGAAAGGAAGCTCGAGAAACTTCCTCTTGTGGCTTTGGGTGCTTCTTCTGGCGGATATTTTGTATCTGTACTTGCTAACATTATGAAGTTTAGTAGCATTGTGCTCATGATTGCTGAGGGGAAGTTTGAGCAAATTGATGTCAAAAAGGACTATCCACCTACTCTTTTTGTGCACATGCCTAAAGATCTCTATAGGCAGCAGAAAATAGATAAATATACGGAAGTTCTTGAAGAGAAAGGGATTGAAGTTGCTGTTATTGAATGCATGGAGTTCCCCTTGTCACCAAACACTCTAGCTGATAGAATTCCTGGTCTTGATCAAACTCATTCTGCAAAGTTATTTGAATTCTTTCAAGAAAAGGGCTTTATTGATAAAAAAGGATACATGAAGAAAGATGGGCGTGCAATAAATTGGAAAAGGGCTCTCAAGGAGAAGAAAAGTCTCTTACTTGATAAGCATCTATTCCCACACATTCAGGAGGAGCTAAACCTTGCATTTGCTAAGCATGAGATGACTAGCGTGCATTCTGACCAAATTTTTAAGTGGTTTGAATCTCACATGAGCTGATGGGACCTTATTTGCAGGACGCTCAGGTTTTTCGATTATTCTTTCTTGTAATGTAAATATATATAGCCATTGTGACTCTGTCTTTTTCTTAAAGATTAGACAAATATTCTTCCCCTTATTTTCCTAATATAAACTCAGATATCCAGTGGTTCCCATGTAAAGACTCATATGGTGAATCCTTTAGGGATCACATTTCCTGTAGTTTGTATAATGTCCATTATAATTTTATTTTATTTATCAAATCACTATTTTAATTATTAAATCATTTTTTTTAAAGTAAAAGCACAATAGTTATTTTCTATTTTATTTACTCACATTTTACAATTTTTTTTTGTATTACTCAATCAGAGACACCTTTAGTCATACAGAGATCCATTCTTGGGCTGGTCCCTGGATTTTTTCAAAATAGTGCAACTATCATGTGTTATTTCTTGTCTTTTAACATTTCACGAGATAACTTTGAGGGTGTGGGTGAGACTCGAACAAGAAAACATAGACATTGACGCGGATATGGGACATGATAAGATCCAGATATCACGATAGCACAAAATATTATGTGCAAATTATAGTATCCCGTGGTGTTTGATGCAAATGTTGAACATGTATTAAACACAATATGACTATATTTCTAAAATATTAATCCTTAGTAGGGCCCCAGTATCAGCTAGAATGAGACTCCAAAACCTAATACGTCGACATGTCTGATGTTATAATGACTCCATAAACCAAAATCAACTTTACATAAAAGAAAAAGGATTTACTTTCAGAAAAAGCTGAAGACAGCCATAAGTTTACTCGGAAAGAGAATGCCTTTATTTATGGGGCTTAGCCGCTGCTGCTAAGTGCACTTAAATGGACACTAACTAGATCTCCCATGACTAACCAACTTTTCCTCCGCAACTCTAGCTTTGTATGTTCTGTTTTTTAGAGTTCCCTGGGATGTGGACATGTGACTGCCACGCTATGCCATTGCATTGAACTAAGAACCTGAAAACTTCCGACATTGTGGGCCTTGCACTTGTCTCCAAAACCCACCTGTCCTGCTGTCACTTTAATGCAATTCATGTAATATACGTACAACAAATTGACACCTGTATGGCTAATTTTGGATTACTATGTCTAGAAATACAATATTGGAAGACGATGAGATCTATTGGAATTTTTGACAGTTGTCAAATCTTCATTTACCGGGGAACTTTTCAGTCTTAAATATGAGGATCGATCATATACCATTTTTTTAAATTTGGCTAAATTATATAATTTTTTTTACTTTTTTTTTAAAATATAAATATTTTCTGAAATGAAAAAGTATTCTATATTTTAATTTTTTAATATTTTAATTAAAATATTTTCTATTTAAATATTTTTTAAAAAATATATTTTTTTATTAATAGAGAGTATTTTATCAAAAGAAATTAAAAAATAAGACTAAAGTATAAGATAATTTTTTGTTTTAAAAAATATTTGTGTATATTTTGAAAATAAAAATAAAAAAATAAAAAAATTTATATAATTTATATAATTTATTCTAAATAGTAATCGGATTAATAATAAAATAACCCGAGACCCTTCTTTTCTTTTTGTTTTGCCATGCCTTCTTCTGTGGTTCTCTTCTCTGTTATTTTCCAATTCATTTTTGAACTAATAGTACCAAGAACCTTTAATTTATGTGTGATCGATGATATCTCATATTCTGAAACTTTGCCTGCATAAAATGTTAGGGCCTTTATACTTGAGATTTGCTGAATGAAGATTTTAGATTAGCAAACTAAAAATTAATTAACTTTATTCAAAGCTGAGAAACGATAAAGCTAACAATGTTGTAAAGTAACACAATATCCTTCTTAAAGTAACACTTAAAAATCTAAATAGCACACACTAGCTGAAGTCTTAGATATAAAATACTCTCATCTGAATAAACTGACGCACAAACCAAATTTATATCAGGCTCGAGGCTTCATTCGTCCTTCGTTGGCCATTCTGAAGAGGTGAGCTTGTGCTGCTGCGGCCTTGTTTGAGCCAATGGATGCCACAAATCTGTCTCTGACTTGCTTGGTTGTGTAAGGGAATTTGTTGTTCACCAAGGAGTTGAGGAAGGAAGCTGTCCCCTCTCTATAGAGTGCTCCTAGCCCATCAGTTCTTGTGTTGGAAAGAGCTTGTGGCAAGGTAACACCGGCACTGAACCCTGGAACACTAGTGACACCAAATGCACTCCCTAGGGTTCCCCACCAGCCAAGCAATCCCCATATGATTCCTGGGTGGTTCCTCCAGTAGCTGCAGATTAGAGAAACGCGTGCATAAGGTCATATCATAGCGGCAGCAGTAGTATAAATATGTTAGGAAGCACCGATATATAAAAAATGAAACTCCATTTGTGTCTAATATGAATCCAATACTTGGTATTAGACATGACATAACACCTCCACCTAAATGCTCTATATTTGCCCTTGTATCTCTGTGACATTATATACTTCCTTCTTACATGAAATGTAATGTTTTGTGCAGTAAAAGACTGAAAGGAGCTTACTTGCATGTACCGGTGAAGGGAGATGGGGAAGGAAGGAAAGGGGGTGAGGGGATAGTGGGGGTGCCAGGGTCGATGATTGGGGTGGTTGGTGGGCTCGCTGTGATTGGTGTTGGGGGGCTGCCACCTCCATAAGATGGTGGTGAGTTATAGTACCCACCACCTCGTGAGGGAGGGTTTGAAGGGGTTGGATTATAACTTCCACCACCTCCCTGTGATGGGGTTCTATGAGAGGGTGTGCTTCCATAGCCACCTCCAGAGCCATGAGATGGAGGACTCCCGTATGAGCCTGCAAGAAGCGAACATTTCAAAATAGTTTCTCTTTAAGCATTTGATAATTCAACTTTAAGAGCTAAAAATGTTATATTGCTAAAGGCAGTTCTCATAGTCTTCAAAGGTAAATGTATGACCATCAAACTTCTAAATAAAACTACTCATGCATAGGCATCGACTGTAGCAGGAAAGTTCAAATGCTTGTTAATGGATAAAAATACATATTTCACAGTTAGAAAGTTACAGAGAGAACTTGAGAGACCTGAGGGAGGAGATCCTGCATGTGGGTCTGGAGAGTAGTAGTTTTTCTGGTCTTCATTGGCGGTGGTGGATATCACAGGGATTACAAGATTCTGGGAAATCAACCCAGTGATCAGTGTGAATATGACTAGAGAAGCAGGACTGCTTCTTTTCTTCTCCATCTCTGACTCTGCTTAGAAGAACACTATGAGAAAGAAGAAAGGAGGATTGAGGATTTTAAGTGTGCTTTGGAGAAGGGAGCGAACAAGGAATATAAGATGGTTTACACAGCGTGAAGTTAATTTTTACAGGTGGAGAAGTATACGGGTGGTTGATGTGTTGCAGGGTGCATTTACTCATATTGTTTACTCCTTTCTCCTCCAATAATGCTTCATTTTAAAAATTCTATTGTAAATCCGGTTTTTATTAAAGATAGGTAGATATATTAAACCAATGAAGAATAGACATAAAACACGTTGGATACATTTTTGTGGAATTCACCTATAATCTACTTACTTGTCAGTTCATGTTTAGACAGATAAACATAAAAGATACGTTTTTTTTCATGTGGGATTGGCCTCTAAAGTGCTTGGATCTTTATTCATTATTAGTTACAAATATATTAGGTACGTACATATTTTAGTGAAAATCACCTTTAATTTGTTTCTATGTTTGTTTAAGGTTAACTTAGTTTATCTATCTTTAATAAATGGAATTAAAATTTCTTGTTGACAGTAATATTACGCTGAATTGTGTATGAATTGCTCAACAAATATGTCAGTGTCCCATGTGCTATATATGATGCTAGTTGTAGGTACCGGCCCCTAGCTATGCTTTTCTTCTGGATTCAGTGGTTTAGAACTTTAAAAATTCAGATAGTGCTTCCACATCTCTTCTTCGATGAAATTAGGAGATCCCACGTGAAAATAATATCAAACACTTGATAGGGAAATCTGCAAAACCCAATTTATAGAGCGCGACGGAGACATGCAATAGGGAAGAATATCAATATCCATAATATAATGGTTTCGAAAAAAATCAATGGTTGCCCAGCAAGATTTGGCTTAATTGGTAGGATCAAGTTCTATCGACCAAAGAATTTTGAGTTCAATTTTTGTTACTGATTCTTAGTTGGTAGGTATTCGTGAAATGCCGTGTGTCTTGCCCTTGAAATTAAAATAACCTAGCTACTTTTTGTTTTGGAGGTTAAATTTGTTCCTTGTAATTTATTTATTTTTAATTTAATCTTGCAATTTAAAAATTTGTAGTTAATTTCTTATAGTTTTATTTTTTTTTAATTTGGTTCATGTCGTTAAAATGTTGTCAGTGGGTTATTAAATTTTATTGACATGATTTATTATGTGTTAACTTGACATTTTAAATATAGATTATTAATTCATGTTGAGAACAAAGATAAAAGTTAATGGTAGAGTGAAATTCACTTGTACATATGTAACATGTGATGTCACTTTTGTAAAGTGACTCAAGTGAATTAGTATAAACTATGCATGCTTAAGGTGTCAAAATATTACATGACTGGCTAAGTTAGAGAGTTTAATGGCATATTGAAAGAGGGTTAATAATAAGGACTACATTAGAAAATGTTAAAACTATAAGAGCTCTATTAAAATTTTTTAAATTATAAAAATTAAATTTAAAATTGAGTAAAATTATAGAAATTTACTAGTAGAATAACTTAATTTTTTTAAAAACAAAAATCATATATAGACTTTAGCAATCAACACTTGATATACGGCTTTAGATCTGCTCAATTGTCAAAATCTTGACCGTTTAATTTGGATAGTTTAGATTTTAGATTTTTTTATTTTTATTTTTTTAAGTTTAATTTTTATTTTTTGAAGTTTATAGTTGAAAGACTATTTTTATTCTGTATGCTCCTTTAAAAAAATAATTATCAAAATAAATTAAAAAAATTATAAAATCTAGACTATCTAAACTGATCTAAATGGCCTAAATTTTGGCAATTAAATAATTGATAAATAAGATAATGAAGAGGATCCAAATTGCTCTCTAATATATTCATAAGTACAAGAACAGAAATGGTATTGTACTATAACATGTTGTAATTCTTCAACTTTATAAAATTTCTATGGGATTTTGGGTGTAAATGGGTAAAGGGGGGAAAAAAAAAGATAAGTTGATATTTACCCATTCCATCCTACATTTTCTTTTTCCTTCTATCAATCTTGACACTTGTGTGCCCATTATTTCTTAACAAATTAGGTGTTAAAATAAAGAGTAAATTCCATGAATTTTTTTTAATTAATTGAAATTATATAATTTTTTTATTTTTAATATATATATATTAGCTTAATTTAATTTTTTTGAATATTTTCTATCAACTATAGTTCACAAAATTAGATTAGATTGACTAGTTTAATGAAAAAGCTAATGAACTGGTTTTTGGTTTAATTTGGTCGGCTTAAAAAATTAGTTAACCAAAGAATTGGTCAAAAAATTGGCCTAACCAATTATTAAATTATTTTTAAAATTTTTTTCATAAAAAAATACAGTTCATCTTAAATAAATTTAAAAAACTAAAAATAGAAGGAAATTAGAGAAAGAGGAAGTTGAAAGAGAGATAAATTTAAAAAGAATATAAGATAAATGAAAATATATGTACTTGGTTATTTTCAATACTTCCTTTCTATTATACTTCATCTTTTAACAGTATCTCTTTTTAATATTAAAACATTTGGCCAAAATTACTCATTCCTCTTCCATTTGTTTTTTTTTAATTTTTTAATGACTAGTGAAATTTTAATATAATTTGAAAACCTCACAAGTTTATTATTAAATAATCTTAAATTTTAATCATGAGTAGTTTTATTTTTCAATTAAAAGATGACTTCTCAAATATTATTAAAATTTAAAATTTATTAGTATTTATTTGTTATATTTAAATTTTAATATATAAATTTTTTATAACATATATATATAATTATTATGAGTTCGATTATGATTCAACTATTATTAGATTATTAGACCGTGAACTAGTTTCTCAATGGGTTCAATGACGTTTTGTTTTTTAAAACATAGCCATTAGCCTAAATACATTTTTAGGTTAAATCTAATAAAGAACAATATATAATATATTTTTTTTATTTGTGTATATTTAAATATAATACATATTTGTATATTTAAGTTAATTGAGAGTCTTTTAGATTAAAAATTTAAAATTAGATTAAAGTATAATATAAATTTGTTTTAATGGAGTTATATATATATTGAAAATAAAAAAATTCTAGTAATATAAAAAATTTATAAGACTTTATATAATTTTAGCTAAAACAAAATAATTGATCAGGAAGAAAAAGTAAAAATATCTGCTAAGGTCCCTAAACAGGACTGTTCGTGGTTGACTTTCGGTAGAGTTGGTCCCAAAGGTCATGTTCCTCCCTCGCACTTTTACCATAATTGTGTATATGTGGTCCAGCTCAAGTGTTTCAGATTGAGTCTCACATAAACTGAAGCTGGCTTGCGCAATTTTATTTTCCATGACAAAATCCCAAATCTAATGAACACTTCCAAGTTCCAACATTCCACTCTTGCACCAAAATATTGCAATAAAAAAATGGCCATATGTAGATATTTAAAAGAAAAAAAATCTTAGATAGACACATGTTATGTGAAATTCTTAGATAAATGGGTTCTCTAAAAAATTTATAGATCAAATTTAATTGTAAATGATATATAAATATGTAACATACTTATATATTTATTCATAATTGACTTGGTTTTATAAATCAAATTTATCTTATAATTTATCCACAGATTATAAAAAGAAAAATAAGTTAGGGTAACATTAAGCAGTTAGTACATTCTTATGTCACATTCTCAAAATGTATAATATTATGTCATCTTAACCTTGACATTTAACATGTTATAATATTTTGGATGTCATGATTGGACAGCAATATTTGTTATGATGTTATCTGATAATATGGTGAAATATGGATAACACCCTAATATTACGTCTCAGGCCAAAAAATGTTATTTAATAACAATTAAAATATCATGTCTTCTTGGTAGAGTGCGATTGTTCAGTGCATATTACCAATTTTACCTTTGCCTTTTCATGATAACTGACATCACTATAAAATTATTTATAAAGAATTATAAGCTTGTAAAATACAGCACGTAAATTTGTAAGAAATTACACCATGGTTTATTTTTAATATGAATGAAGAAGGAATAAGTTACATGCAAACCTATTAATTCTTCAATTATATTTCTATTCCCAAATATTAAAAATAATATAAATTTTTAAGATATAAACTTTTTATGCTTAAAATTGTGTATTTGAAAATTAAAAAAAATAAAATAAAATTGATCAATATGTGCAACCAAACATTTATATTTTACATCAATAAGATGTAAAGTGCCATCAATTGTCATATCAAACATGGTATCATGCCGCAGTGTGTAAACTTCTATAGTATTTGACATCACCAAACGCCAAACGCCTTCTCTATGGTATTTTGAATACTATGATATAGAATATCAAGACATAATGATTGTTATAACAATTGAATATTCTCTCAGAAAGAATATAAATAAAATTTTATGAAAGTTAACAAAGTTACAAATAATAGAATGTGAGATCTCTATTATCTTTGAGTAGCATGAGATATCACAAAAAATTAATAATATGATTTTATAACACTCTAATATCTTGGATGACATCCATTATCTATGATGTCATAGTATTAAACATAAACATTTAAGGAAGAATAGGGATCCAAGAGAATGGATGTACAAGAGAGAGTAAATGAGAGAGACAGAGAGTTGGTGAGGTTGCAAAATAATGGTGGGAGAGGAGTGAATAAAGGGCAGCAGGTCTGGTGTCAATTCTTCGTTTGACTTGGTTTTCTCATTTAAGGAAGTGGAAATAGGTTCAGCAATCAGATTTAATCTATATCAATGGATCTGTACCCAAAAAAAAGCACAGGTTGGCTATTGGCTATCACCCATAAATCTTTGAGCTGTCGCTTTTAGGCCAAGACCTCAAAATTCAGAAAAATTTATTGATTTTATATTATTTAATTAGTTGGCAAAAATATGTTTCATGCATCTTTACATGAAAAGATATATTGCTTCAAATAGGAGTTTTTTAATATATAAATTAGAAAAAATATATACCTCATCTTATCATATTTGTTAATTTTATTTAAAATAAATTGGTAGAAAAATATTATTAGTAACGATTTTATTTATGAGAAATTGAATAAAAAATATCTATTGATTAGATATTAAATTTAAAAGGTAATTTTATGAAAAATTAAATAAAAAATGTTTTATTTATAAAGAATTAAATTAAAAATATAATTTTATAAAAAAATTAAATTAAAGAATGAAATCTTAGTGGATGCGGAAATGGTTGGAGCGTGATAAATCTGTTGAGAACGTGTCGCCCTGCCGACAATAAGGAAAAAAGAACGCTAGTTTCTAGTACGAGGTGAGAACGTAAACAAGTGAACAGGAACTACGGTTTTCTACCTTAGAATAGAAAGCTTCACTTGAGCAGCTAGTGTTTATCGTTACATTTTCTTATAAAAGCAGACCACGTGGAATCAATAATATCATATTCGTTTATAAAGAAATTTGGAAAAAATGCAAAAGCTTCTCTTTAAACTCTAGAACTCTTGTAAATAGTTTCCTAAATTTTGAAAACTAAAAACTATACCCATCAATTTTCATATTTTAGAAATTAGGAACCTCTATTTATTTTTCTCTTAACATATCTAATTCAAATGTTACATCAAACTACCCCATAATTGAGATGCTGACATTGGGGGTAAATGAAAATTTGCCTTGTCAACTATAAAAAAAAATTTCTTATAGTGTTTGAGTTAACATTGTTTAAGGAATTATTTTGCAATTGACTTAAAGTTTAAAGGAAGGAAGGGTTTTTATGTTTTATCGAGCTTATTTTGTCAAAAAAGAAGTACAAGTCTTAAATAAAATGTGAGAAAAGAATGAGATAAGAATCAAACTCACATAAATCAAAACACTTGTATTAAAAAGAAAGTTGATACTACTTACACCAAGACTCTTAACCTATCTAGTATATTTGATAAAACTCCCTCTATGGGACAGTGTATTGTTTTCGGTTTTAATGGTCTTGACTCTAAAAGTAAGGAAAAGGGAGATGAGTTCAACAAGTGGATATATAGTTTGGGTAAGTTAATGTCTAGTTGCATAAAATAAGACTATCTGGTTTTTGAAATATGAGAAAAACAGTTGAACCTTATAAAAAATAATAAAGTAAATTATATAAATCTCTCTTAATTTTTTTTTCAAATTATAATCTCTCATTTATTTTTAAAATATAAACAATTTTTTTAAAATTTTGATGAAATTATACAATCATTTTAAAAAAAAAATACATAAATTTCTTTTAAAACAAAGAGTAAATTTTACACATATCCCTTAAGTTTTATTAAAATTATTCAGATCTCTTGTCTATTTTCAAAATATAAACAAATTCTTTCTAAAAAGAGAGGAAATACCTATATAATTTCAGAAAAATTCAAAGAAAGTTTGTATAATTTATTTTTTATTTCAAAAAAAATTTGTATATATTTTAAAAATAGATAAGAATCCTATATAATTTTAGAAAAACTTAAGAAATGTATTTGTAATTTAATCTTTATTTTAGTGGAGATTTGTGTATATTTTAAAAATAAAGAAGAGATTTATATAATTTTTACAAAAGTTAAAAAAAGTTTTGTTATTTAATAATAATAATAATAATAATAATAATAATAATAATAATAATAATAAAGTACCCATCAAACTGTATTGTTCAATGTTGGCCTAACTCTGGACAGCAACGTTTGAAAGTGTTTGAAATTTGTGGTTCGTGATTATTGTCTTGTGTATTTCCCTGAATAATTCTTCTGTCTTAAGAACTTACTAGTGTGAACATCTCTCTTTATTAATTTAAATTTGATATTTTCGAAAGTATTTTTAAAAGTATAATCTTAAATACAATAAGTCGATTTAGGAAAATTTATCTTTAAAATTGTCAAAAAATATTTAGATTTGGACCAAAACCACCACTTGGCTGTATCATCAAAAACGAAAGAAGAGAAATGAATTTTTATGAAACGAAATAACCATGACAAAAAATTACCTTTTCTATTAACCGTATTTTGTAATTCATTAATAGACGGGATTTGTTATTTATTTTATTTTATTTTTTGCTGAGGAGCAAGTGAAGGTTAAATATAGGAAGTATCATAGCTGAGGTTCAACGATCAAACACTATTATGCTGATGAATCCATCTATTATTCCGGCATTTGGGTATATGCCCAACCCATTGATTTCAGATGTCTTCAATGAGATAGATACATCAAATTGTTGAGTGTTACAGTAAAATGTTAGTTCAGTTGATTCCTGAGGAGCCGATTGGTATACTAATATCTTGTCCTATTATCGCATATACTATAATGATATCTTAGACATTTGAATCTGATGTCTACCTTCGGAAGGTTGTTATGTAAACCCAAATATCACAACACATCACACAAATATATATATATATATATATATATATATATATATATATATATATATATATATATATATATATATATTTTGGTATTCAATCACACCCAAAATAAAATCTATTAAATTCTTGTCATCATTACTTTTTTTTTTTAAGTAAAAATATAAGAATTATGTCCTCATCATTATTTTCCCTTCGAACACTATTGTTATTCAACTAAACATACAAATAAAATAATATTTTTATTTCTTTTTATATTATATCAAATATAATTATTCCATTTCATTCACATCCTCTTTTTTTTTTTTTTTCAATACCTAACAAATGGCCCATTAGATATCTTCCTATATTATGGTATCTCAATATCATAGTATTCAAGTTATCAAAGAGAATAAGAAAATAGTGCCAAACGCCTCCTTTATCTAGGAGCATTAGCTAGAAAAATAACTCCAAAAGCAGAAAGCAGAGGAGATAAGATTAAACCTTTTTTGCTTAAACCATCTATCCATTTCGCTTTCTATAATCAAAAAGAAAATTATCCATTTGGTGTAAATCTACTGTCATCAATAATCAAACAAAAGATATTGACATTCAAGGATTCCTATGGTGCAGCACTCTTGAAATTTATGCAAAGTTGATTCAGTTTTACCAAGGAGGAGGCTCTTTAACACAAAGCATGGGGTCAGGCAACAGCCTATGACAGGGTGGCTCCAACCCTCTTCCACGCCAATGATTTACAAACGAAGTTTCCAGTTTTCTCACCTGTCATCATAGTCAAATATAAGTATAAAAATGAAGAAAAAACTTAGGTGCAATATTTAGGTATTTGCTGTTAAGCTTTTCAATCAAATTATAACGTGAAGAAACTATTTTTAAATCGTCAATAACTTAGTGCTGAGTTTTACATGTTATATTTCCAAGTCATTCCCTTAAAAACACAGATGAAAAGGAAAAGAAACATGTACGTTAGTAAAGTCACAGAGCGTAGTTTAGTTTTCGGGTGATTATGCATTAGTCTGCTCAAATGTACTAAGAAATTAAGAATCAAATCCAAACAAGCTAAAAGGTTAATCGCCGTATATGTATAGAAAGTTGAACAACAGATCTAAAAATATAATAAAGCATGTATTTCTTACGAAGACATCTTATTACATTCCACTTTCATTTTTCTGATGGGAATTTCATATGGAAGCAACAGAACATATTCATCAAATTTCAGAAATTAACGTGTAAAAGGAAGAGTAGGCTTTGTCACCACGTTCACAAACCAAGTCAGCCTAAAATATGACCAGCAAGGGTTAAAAATTATTCCAATGATCTCATCTAACTATATTTCCCCCTCCTCTTTTGTCTTTGTTCCTCTACAACCCCATCAATTAAAAAGAGAGGAAGAAAGAAATTTGTTTGGATCTATGTAAAACATATTCTCATTATACCAAGTCACTGGAATTATGCCCCCCCCCCCCCCCCAAAAAAAAAGAGAGAGAGAACATTGCTTTTAACTCTTTTAAGTTTTGACTGTTCCAGTTCCTTTTCAATTACATGTCTGCATAGCCTTATTACTTCCTTTCTTGAAAGGTCAATCACGTTAAAAAAATCAACCTTCAGGCTGAAGATACCATTTATCTTTGACTACACCATCGAAAACTATGAAGCAGAACATACCAGAAATCTATCTATTGATGCTTATTTAGTGGAGACTTGCTCATCAACATTACATATAGGGTTTCTTAGGCATCACATTATTCAAAGGGAATAAATAGCACCTAAACACTGAGACTTTTAAAAGAATGTTCTCCCATAAATCAAATTACCATAGTTGCCAAAATATTGGATTAGGATGTCTGATTTGCAATTTGTATCATAAATTGACAAATGTATCATTTCACTATGTGTAGACTTTTTCCCCGTCTGGTCTAACAAGATTCTATAAGCCCTTTGCTCCTGATAAGGAAACTATAAACATAAATAACACAGCACAACCTAGAAGAGACTCATAGGTTCAGGTATTAACCATTTCAAACCAATCTGGAAATTAACTAATCTAACCCAAATCAAAGGTTAAAGAATTTAATAAAACCAAAGAATTGAGCTACTAAAATTCTCATATGTAAATGTAAATTATTCTAAAGTGAAAAGTTCAGGGCTAAAGCAAATTTATCTTGTCTTTTCAGTCCTTTGGCCTACATATACTTCCTCTATCTGTTGCTAGCATCACTCACAATTTACAAATAACCTGGCTATGAAAAATTAGATGATCTGCTGTCTCCCGTCTCAAATAGGGACCATCTCAGAAAAGTATACAACATTCCCATGATCCCTCTATGTAAGTTCTTAAAGAAATGGGAAAAAAAGACAATTCCAACCTTAAAGAGAGAAGAAAATAAAAGCTTATTGCATTTCCATTAAATTGACAGACGTTCAAAGTTCAAAAGCTGCTCTACACCATGAAATTGCACCCTTATGTTCTGAATATCCTGGAATATATTTTGCCCTTCAATGGTCCCCAAGTTCATGTTTCTGAAAATCTTCCAGTTTCTTGCCAAGAGTGCTTGAATAAATTAGACGTTCATCTCTGTTTTCTAGTAGTTGAAACTTTCAATCATCTCTCATCATATGGTAAAGAATTTATTAAACTATGCAAGTTCCTATATCTCTATCCTCCAAACAACTCCAACTGTAGCCATATGAATGCTTATATAAAATGCTGGCCATCAATCTTACAATTTCATTTTTATCCCTAGGCTACTCATTATTAGTGTTGGAATTCAAGCCTTCCCTTACCACATGCATACCAGCAATATTAAGCATACTGATTCCACACATGTCGATTTTACCAATTGATGAGATCAAAACCCAGACCAACACTAACATAAAATTATCATCATGCATTAGCAATCATGGATTTGCACTTCCAGATTAAGAGGACAAAACCAATCATAGGAACAATGGATGAAAGAAATGAATGTACTGCAGATGCCAAAGTGTGCCCGCTATCTTCAGCTTATAGGCTCAATTACTGAAAAGGAATATGAGGTTCAGTAGGATGCAGTCCTCAATACACTTTTAGATAAATGAAACGGAGAGATGCAACTGGAGTTTAAAGTCATTGCACAGAAAGTCAATAACTATAAAGTTATACTTACACAAGCTCTCCCTTCCTTCATCAAACAAAGTGTTTAATGAAGATTGAAGGAAGGGGAAGATGTACTGATCATTGATGTTTAACATCAGAAACAAAAAAAAAAAAATGGATATCCATTTTTGAAAAAATAAAAATATCTTTTAATAATAATGAAATGGCCACATATCAAGTTTATCCAACAAGAAAGTTTAAAGGGATCAAGCAAATCTAACATTGACATTGGTAAATATGACAAGGATGAACTTGAACATAAGAGACATACTAGAAGTTTGAACAAGATATCACATGTGAAATAACAGATTTAAAAAATGAAATACAAGAATGTTCCAAAATATCAGGAAGCTGAAACATGGGTAAAGAGAGCATATGAGTATGTTGGACTTGGTTCCCATTGACACACATTCTTTAACTGAGTTTCCCATTGACACAAATCATTGTAGATGTACGTCATTTGCAGATAGCTGTAACTTGGGTTCATGCTAGAAATTTTAAGGACCATTTTCTCGCTTCCATATGCTCTGGAACAAGGTTTTCCTCCTGAACCACTAGTGGGGTAAGCTTTTGACATTGTCACTGAGTTCCATTAACTATCTCTTCGAGGAGGCAGAATAGCATTTTCGCTCTATTTTATTCTGTTTTCTTCTTTCTTATAGGAACCTCCATAGAGGATTCTCTCATTTCTCTTTTACTAATGAAATTTACTTCTTTAATCAAAGTTCAAAAGAAAAAAAAAATTATAGTACACTAAAGATAAGCTAAATATAATAAGAAGCAAACCTGTCGAACTACAAATGGCTCCTCGGCAAGACTAAAAGGATCAGTCAAAATAGTAAGAAACCCATTCCGATTGCCATAAACAATGTCAGTGAAGGGCCGATCACCCACCTGCCACAAGATACTTATGCTGGAACATGAACCCCAATTAAAATATAAAACAATAAACTAATTAACAATGAACTTTTCAAAATTATTATCTACCATGATTAATTGTGAGGATTCACAGCCAAAATGCTTTTCAATTTCTTCAGCTGTTCCAGCTGGTTTCTTCACCCCTACAGCATACGCATTACAGACAGCCATCAACACCAGGACTACATTATTAGTGGCAATTCCAAATGAATATTTCACATGTCTAAAGGTTTCAAGATAAAAGACATGTCACAAATTTAAAGGTTTTGGATGAAAGGCAACACTTACTGTGCCTTATGACTCTAATCCCAATGGCCTCCTCAAGTGCCCTAGCTTTGGAACCATCATGGTCATACTCGTGGAGTCCTAATTCATCACGCACAAGAAAAACATAACAAAACAAGTCGTATGAGCAACATCCCCATACCACAAAATTCAGAACAAATTGCTAGTGCTTCATGCCTAAGAAGAATATTGACACAGATACAGACAAGACACGACACAGACACCTCAGACAACAAATTTTGTAGTGTTGAAATGCAATTTGAAGTGTTTTGGATACGTATTGCCTAAGAAGCACCAATATTCCAAAATACACACTATAAAATATATAGTGTTTATATGCAATTTAGTATCACGTCTATTAGACAATATGATTCCATCTTTGAAGTATCGGCGCTTCATAGCTTATGGGATACCGTACAGCTCTAATTCTGAACTAGCTTCATGCTGCAATTACCAGCAGAGTTACTGAACACAGCAATATCAGGACCAAACTCCGATTTACAACGTTCCAGCGAAGACGCGAGAGGAGGCCAAGGGGTCAAACAGTAAGGTGCAGTGATAGTATTATCCTTATCAAACACGACCCCTTTAAAACCCCTTCTACGCAGCTCACCCCAATCAATGTACCTCATATCCGGAACAGAAATATGGGGTAGTGCTAATTTTGGGTCTTTCACAAACACAAAGGTCGAATAAATGGCCTCCAAGTTTATTCTCTGTCCCAACGCCGCTTTCACATCTGCCCACCACATGTCTGTGAAAATTACCCTCCTTTCTTCGTTGTTCTCGAACCCCTTTTGCTCGCCTCCTTGTGGTTGCTTATGGTTTCTGTGCTCTTGGTTTTGATTATTGGTGTCCTTGTAGTCAATAGAGGGAAGGGATTGAAGAAACAAAGGGTGGTTCTGGCTCTGATTTGAATTGGAATTGATGAAACTGTGGGGATTCGGAAGAATCAGAGCGCAAAAATTTCTGATGGGGATTTTGCTAGGTGTAGTAGAAAGTGATAGAGTGGTGAGCTTTCTCTTCTGATGGGCATTGTGATGCGAATTCAGATGGTTTGGAATGAGGGAGCAGCAACTCGGCAGCTGAGCAGCTGCAGTAGTTGAGGGCATTTTTATTTTTATTTTAAATTTGCTTCGTTTATTTTTACAAGCTGCAGTAGTTGAGGGCATTTTTATTTTTATTTTAAATTTGCTTCGTTTATTTTTACAAACAATGGTCTTTCAAATTCCAATTCCGAGTTCCAATTTCCCAATACCTAATTTTTTTTTGGGTGAAAATGCTGAAAAAGGGGTTTGTTTTAGGTTTTTAATTCCACTTTAGTTTTGTGTTCATGTGTATATATATATATATATATACACACCCCCCCACACGTATAGATAATCTAACGATGTAACAGTTTTGTTGGTTTTTTCAAATAATAATACATACTATTACTAAAAAGACACAAGACAATAGATTGGTAAATAGGCACGATTCTCCAACGCTTTAATCCCGTTTGGTGAGGGAAGGGAAAGGGAGATGGTAAAAAAAAATTGGATAAAATATTTATTTTATTTTTTATAATTATTATTTAATATTATTTATTAATTATTATTTAATTATTAAAATAGAGATATTAAAATTAATTTTTATTTTTAAAATCACTTTTTTTTTTCTTTTTGTATCTAATTATCTGTGTGTAAAAAAAAAATGACCTCTTGAAAAAATGGGTATACAAAATTTCCTTTGCCTATGGCTATCAAACAAAATAAATTGTTAAAAAATACCAGCCAGTATAAGAAGTTAAAATAATTTATTAAATTAAGTGTATTCATAAATTGAATAAATTACTCAGTTTTTTTCAAGGAAATGTTCAAATTTTATGACCTTATTTTTTGTTTTGAAAAATTACACTATCTTCTTAAAAAATGTGTACTTTACATAATTTTTTATAATAAAATAATTTAAAATTATATCTAATTTTAATCAAAATATCTTATATTTATTACTTATTTAATAATTTTTGAAATTAAAAATTAATATTATATATATATATATTATTGATGGGACTTCCTTCACTAAATGTAAACAACTTTATACATTGTTTAGATGAGAGATGAGAAAAGTGATAAAAGAAAAAAGTGAAAAGAAAATGAAGGGAAGAGAAAAATAAAGATAAAATATTTTTTTTATTTGTTTAGATGAATGAAGAGAAAATAATTTTTTTTAATTTATTAAGAAATAATGCTTTTATTATTCAATATTAGTAACTTTTATCAATAAATAAAATATTTTTAAGTTTTACATAATCATAAATTATGCATTTTAAGTAGATATTCATACTGTAGTCACAACATTGTATATATAATTAGTAAAATATAAGTTTCTTTATATATATATATATGTTAATTTTATTCTCAAACTCCTAAGTATATAATTATATATAATTACATCTCTATAAATATACATTACTTTATTAAAAAATGATTATTTTATATAATAATGTTTAAATTATATCTGAATATAATATATATATACACACATATATAATTTTTTTCACTAAATAATATATAAATATTGATATATTAGTGAATAAATTGATGTTTATATATTTTGTACAAAAGGTTAAAACAAACTAAACAATATTCATCTTTGAAACTTTACGGAAATACCAATTTGACTTTTTTCCATATGGTATGATTTATCCCATGCCATGAGTTGTTTTCAACAAATATTTATATTGTGGTTACAAAATTGTATATATAATTATATATACTTAGTGAAATATAAGTTTCTTTTATATATATATATATATATATGTATATGTTAATCTTAATTTTATACTCAAACTCCTAAGTATATAACTATATATAATTACACCACTATAAGTATATATTACTTTATTAAATAATAAATATTTTACATAATAATTTTTAAATTATATCTAAATATAAAAAACATGTATATACATAAATAATTTTTTTTGAGTTGAAGAATGGAAAAAGAATTGATATATTAATAAATAAATTGATATTTATATCTTTTGTACAAAAGGTCAAGACAAAGTAAACAAAGTTCACCCTCTCAACCTTTGTGTGAAGACCAATTTAGGTTTTTTTTCATGGTTTCACTTGACATAGAGCTAAGTTCGTCTTTATCCCATGCCATGATTTGTTTTTAATAGATATTTATATTGTGGTTGCAAAATTGTATATACAATTGTATGTGAAATATAGGTTCGTTGATTTATATATATGTATGTATATGTTAAATTTAATTTGATGCTCAAACTCTTAAGTACATAATTATATATAATTACACTAATAAACATTTCATATAAAAATTTTTAAATTGTATATATATATATATAAACATATTTTTTTTTGCTGAACAATAAAAAAATGTTTGATATATTAGTAAATAAATTGATATTTATATATTTTGTACAAAAAGCTAAAACAAGGCAAACAATGTTTACCATCTAAATCTTAACGTGAAGATCAATTTGACTTTTTTTCATGATATGACTTAACATGGAGGCATGAAGATAACATGCAATTATTTGTAGTCAAAGGTGATAAAAGTTTTATCACATAACTATGCATGGATAAAAGTGGATGAGTGGAGGATTCAGGCTATGCAGTTTACTGTTTACCAAAGGGAAATGATTTAGTGTGGGAAATTTTCAACGCTACTCCCTCATTGGCTGTAAAATCTGATGCAAGTGTTTGTATGTTTTTTTTAGATCAAAGTAAATTAGCAAGGAATTCATATGCTCTCCCCAATCCCTCACAGATAAGTGAAGGATTAATGAGGGAATATGTTGGTTGCTAATTTCTATCACTGTTTTGTAACTTTCATTGTTGTGAAACTCAATTCTGTTCTTATATAATAATAAAGAATTTTGCTATGGAAAACTCGATTTTACTGTTGAAACCACTTTAAAATTTATGAGTATTGTAATAAGAAATTGCTTTACTCATTTTTGTTTTTAAAAGATCGAGTCTCTCTAACATTGTCTAATTATATATTAGTTTGTCCTTTTTGACGTTGATGAGAAATATCATTCTTAAGAAAAAGAAAAAATTAATTTCAGATCCGTGCGTCGTATACACATTTCTATTGTTAACTTATCTTGAGTTTTGACTTGGGTTCGACGCTGAATCTCAAGAGACAGGTGTATAATAGAAGAAAAGTTCCTACGTTAAAACTAACTCTCCTCATCTCACTCCTTTCTTTCAAAAGAGACTAATTAATTCTATTTTCTTCAAAGCTTTGGATTGCAGTTTACAATATTCACAACAATTAATTGCAACAATGATATCACAGTAACTATTAGGGCAGCGATCCCAAGTCACAACCAACTTTGACTGCCACATTGATCTTAATCAAACTGCAATTTAATTACCGAAGTCCTCGAAGTCTTATATATATATATATATATATATATATATATATGTTGTGCATACAAACTCAAATCCTTATTCTGGGATTCAGAACAGAAATATTGAAAATATATGGGTCCTTCTTCTTCTTCATATTGTAAATATTCCATTTTCCCTCTCCTTTCTTTCTTCTTAACCTTTAGCAATATAGCTTTGGGTGGGAATTTTAATAACGATTTTGACATTCTTTTCCGAAACGAAAGGGCTAAAATAGAAGATGGAGGCAACAATATGTCCCTCACACTGGACAAAGACTCAGGATTAGGAATCGCATACGAAACTGAGTATTTATTTGGACGCTTCGACATGCAAATCAAGCTCGTCCCTGGAGACTCTGCAGGCACTGTCACTGCATCCTATGTATGTAATAATGAATTATCTATTCTCTACATGTGACATGATGGAACAAAAAGAAATAGACATATTATAACAAATGGTAAACAATTTTTTTAATCTCTCTTTTCAGGTGATTATCATGTCACATGAAAGGATTTAAATTTTCCAACAAATCTTGATAAATAATTTGTTCATTAATTGATTTGAATGCTCATATTTACGCAGCTAAGCTCTGGAGGACCAAACTATGATGAGATTGATATAGAGCTCCGGGGATACAATTGCCCAAAGAGTTCCATTAAGTATTTTAATTGGAGTTTCATAGAGTAGTATTTCACAGGAATATTTTGAATTTGATAGTCTATCTACTCAAAGGGAATATACTTTTAAATTTTAAAATATTCTTAGAATTAACTCTATATGAATATTTACTCATGCCTAAAATAAATACTAATATGCATTCTTTGCCACATTGTATGATTTTATTTGTTGTTAACCATAGTAATGTTGCTATTGGAGTTTTAACTATACTTAATGAAAGTTAAAATTAAAGATAATTATCTTTAGCTCATATAGTTTTTTGAATAAAGGGTTTATATAAATTATCTTTAGCTCATGATAGTCCTTATCCTTCTTTAAATACCAAAAATATTATGGTAAAGCATTCTAGAATTAAAGATAATCCATCCATATTGTGGCATAAATGATTTGGCTATTCAAGGAGAAAGGGACTAGATTAATTAGAAATGATATCTTACCTACATTAGATTTTGGAGACATGAAAATTTGTGTTGATTGTATTAGGGATAAATTAACTAACATTAAAAGAAAAGAAAAAAGGGGCCATCGGTAGCTCAAAACTTTTAGAGATAATACACATTGATATTAGCAACCTTATCCTCATACAACATGTAAAAATAAATATTTTATCACATTTATTGATAATTTTTTTAATATAGTTATTTTTATATGACAAAAGAAAAATCTAATGCACTTGAAAATTTTAAAATATTTTAACTGAAGTTGAAAAATAATTGCAAAAAGTCAATAAAATTATAAGGTTAGATTGAGGTGGTGAGTATTATGACAAACATAACACAATTGGGCAGCATATGGGTCCATTTGCTAAATTTTTACAAGAAAGTGGCATTATTCCACAATATAACATGCATAGTAGTTGTGAACAAAATGGGAAGGCCAAAAACCAAAATTGCATACTTAAAGATATGATGAGAAGTATGATAAGTAGGATTAATTTACTAGAATATCTATAGGATGAAGCAATTAAAACTACCCTTTGTATCTTAAATAAAGTTCTTAGCTAAGCTATACCTAAAACACCTTTTGAGCCTTGTACAGGTAGAAAACTTAGTTTAAACTATTTTAGAATTTGTAGTTGTCTTATAGAAGTAAGAACATATAATCTCATAGAGAAAAAAACTGACGTTAGAACTAGTTATTGTTTTTTCATTAGGTATTCGAAGCATATTGAGATAAGTTTTATTGTCTAGGGAGGGATAACAAAAGCACATAATTTTTTTAAATAGATGCTGCTAATATTCACCATCGTAAGAACATTTATCCTTTAAAAAAAAGTGAGTAAAATTATCTCTATTTCTTTGCTTGCACCATATGAGAATTACACATGAAACTATTTACCAATAGAGCTAGAAATACAATATGGTAATCCTCTAACTCTTGCTAAAAATACTTAGCTACTTGAGCCTATTAAGAAAGTACCAATAAGGAGATCAATGAGACAATGAAAACTTGTAATCCTTGACGACTTTTACATTTAGCTTAGTGAAAATATTTAAGATATATTGGACATGTTATAAACCTCGCTATACACCAAAATGTTGTAACTTCTCAATCAAATGAATGTATAAAAGCCATGGATGAGTAAATCCTATTAGTAATAAGAAATATTATGTAGGTTGTTGAATTTCTTATAGGATGTAAAACTTGTGGGTGCCAATCGGTTTACAAAACTAAAAGGACTAAAAGGGTAAAATTGAAGTTTTCAAAGTTAGGTTAGTGGCTAAAGTTTCACTTAAAAGAAAGAAATTGATTACACATAAACTTTTCCCATATGTCGTCTAAATTTTTTTTGGGGCTAAACAACTCATTGCATAAATATTCTTAAGTATTCATTAAGAGATTCAAACAAGAGTTGTGAAAGGCTAATAACACAATGTATAAAAGGTTATCAAAACCCTTCCTTGAATTTTTGGAAAGAGAATAATCAAGTTAGTGTTTGGTGAGAAATAAAGATTTTATGAATTTTAGGCTAGTAGAGAAATCACATGAAGGTTTATTTAGAAAGCTAAGAATGTATGTTTGGCTACCAAGGAAATCTAATAATACCAAGTGTCTAAAATGATACTAACAAGTGTCATTAATGCTGTAGGATACTATGATTCTTTTAGAATAATCATGGTCATGGTGGCTTATTTTAATCTAGAATTGCATCAAATGAATGTTAGGATGTTTAGAAAGTAAGGAAGAGCATTTAGTTTGCAGATTATAGAAATTTATTTATGGCTTAAAACAAGCTTCCTTTTAGTGGTATTAAAAAATTTGATAATGTGGTGACCTTTTTAAGTTTTGTAGAAAACAAAGTTGATCAATCATATGTCTTAAGATTAGTGTGAAGCAAGTTTATTTGCTTTGTTTTGTATGTTAATGATACCCTACTTGTTAACAACAACATTGGATTACTATGTAAGACTAAGCCAAATGTTATCTAAAACCTTTAATATAAAGGATTTAAGAGAGACATCATTTGTTTGAAGGATTGAAATTCATAGAGATAGATCTTATTATTTACTAGGCCTATCAAATAGGAGATTCTTAGCTAGTTATCAAATAGCTCATTAAAGAATATAAATGCGATAACCTAAGGCTATTGTATTACTATAAAATGGCTAATGCTCTTCCTCAATAATTTGTTGATGTAATAGTTATGCATATACCTAAAGAGGAAAATTTAGAAGCTAACGACTTAGCTTAGAAAGCTTTTGGATTCAAACCAATGACTTTTGAAAGTAATCAAGAAATCCTTTAGACACATGAATTATAGCTATTGATTAGCAACTAGTACTTGATAATTGGAGAATAGAACTAACTAGATATTTAAAGAATCCCTAATCTATAATAGATTTCAAACTCAAATAAAAGGCTTTAAGGTATGTCTTAATAAACAATAAGTTATACAAAAAGCGACATGAAGGCTTGTTACTTAAATGTTTAGGCAAAATGGAGACTTTACA
Source organism: Erythrophleum ivorense (assembly GCA_026724425.1). Taxonomy (NCBI): domain Eukaryota; kingdom Viridiplantae; phylum Streptophyta; class Magnoliopsida; order Fabales; family Fabaceae; genus Erythrophleum; species Erythrophleum ivorense. The sequence goes on along the minus strand of JAIUCV010000034.1, from coordinate 2,129,071 downwards.
AGTCATTAGGGAGGTTCATGAAGGAATTTATGGTTCTCCTAAATCAAGACCGAAGATGAGATAGTTAATTCACATACATGGTTATTATTGACTAGCTATAACAATTGATCATTTCAAATATGTTAAAGGGTGTGAAGCTTATCAATTTTATAGACCCATTCAAAGATTACCAACTAATGAGTTGCAACCAGTTGTCAAACCATGGCCATTTAAAGGTTGGGCTATGAATTTAATAAGTAAAAGTTATCCTCCATCATTTAAATAGCATGCCTTTATTGTCATAACAACATATTACTTTATAAAATGGGTAGAGGCATAACCAATGGTAAATGCCATGCAAGCATATGTAATCAGGTTTATTGAACAACAAATCTTTTATAAAGTTGATATTCCTTAAATCATAACACTTGATCAAGTTACAATCTTCAAAGAGAATAAAATGGTAGCCTTTGCTCAAGAATATAGTATAAAAATGATCTATTCAACTCCATATTATGTTTAGGCCAATGGGCAAGTAGAAGGTACTAATAAAATCTTACTTGACACAATCAAGAAAGCTTTAAAGGATAAACCTAGAAGGTGGCATGAAGTCTTATTTGAAGTACTTTGAGCTTACAAAAATTATAAGTATATTGCAAATAATCTTATCCCATTTTGGTTAACCCCTATCTAAGATGTTGACTTGCTTTTAAAGATTACTATAAAATTCCTTAGAGTAGCTAAGCAAAATGGTTTAGAACTAGACTAGTCTCATCAATCTCTTTATATGGAAATGGAATCAGTAGATGAGGATCAAATAATGACCTTTGATAATATTTGGATGAATAATGATGAAAGTAGCAAAAGTATATAACAAGTATGTCAAACAAAAATGGTTTATTGAAGAAGACCTAATTTGGAAGATTATTTTACTAGTTAGTGTTAAAGATTTAAAATTTGGCAAATGGTTGAGAAACTGGAAAGGCCATTTTATTATGATTGAAGTTATTCCTAGTATTGCTTATTGATTAGTTAACATGCAATGAGAAGAATTAAATACAAATATCAATGGAAAACACTAAAACTTTATAACCCTTTTATCTAGGAAGGCATTCAAGATGTAAGTTTTTAATGGTAACTACAAGTTAGCTACTTGTCTTTAATCCAGTAAAACAAACACAAACATAAAGCCTAAGAAAGGTAGCTAAAATCAAAACCCATTAAGCTTGGTCATAGGCATTTGTAAGAAGAAGGGGAATTGTTGTCATGGGGATGACTTTTTTGGTACTAATTGTAATTTTAGATATGGCAACCAGACTTGGGGAAGTGAGAATCATTTCAACATTCATCTTGGCTTTTTCTTTTACTTAGCAGCAAGCTCTTAAAATGGTTTTGGGATTTGTCAACCTTAGCCAAGCCTTTTTCACTTGCTTTTAAGTCTCTTTCCAACATCTTTTCTATTACTACAGGTATTCAATCTCATAGTCTAGGGTAATAGATTGATTATATAACTTGACTTGAGACTTTGAGCATAATTTCAACTAGGCTGAATATTGGTCAAGTAAGGTTTAAGAGTAGTGATTTCAACTTGGATCTTAATGAGCTTAGCATGTTGTTCCTCAAGCTTGGTTGCAATACGAGTTTGTTCCAACAAGATGGCTTAGCGATCTTTCTCTATGGCTTCATATTGAGTCTAGAAGGAAGATTTCTTGGCTTGTAGCTTTGTTAACTAGCCTAAATCCTAAGCACTGGCATCCCATACATTCCTTGTTCACCTTGTAAGTAAATGAGATGTCACTTAGAAGAGCCATTTTATTGTAAGTTACTTTGATAGAAGGTGCTACTATAGAAGGATCAACTAATTTGGCAATTCTGATAATGGAAAGTTTTAAGGCAATTACAATTTTTTAGGTCATCAAGAACCTCCTTGAAGAGGTTGGTTTTAACAAACTCTTTTAGCATGGGCAAAGGGGAGGAATCATCAATCTTAGAGCTAGAAATTAGGGTCTTAAAATAGTAATTCAAGACTTTATTTGAAGGGCTAAAAATTGGATCAACTTAAGCCTTAGTTGGTGAGGCCTAAGGAAGTATGGTAATGGATTGATTTGCCTTAGGTGGTAAGGCCTAAGGAAGCTTAGTAGTAGATTGAATTGCCTTGGCTAGTGAGGCCTAAGAAGGCTTAGCAATGGATTGAACTGCCTTACGTGGTGAGACTTAAAGAAGTTTAGCAGCAGATTGGACTATTTTGGTTGGCAAAGTTTTAGGAAGCCTCGTTACAAAATAGATATTTGCTTTCTTCTACATAAAGAAAAATGATGAAATGTTAGAAAGCTGATAAGATATAACCAAGTTTTGTAATTGAAACTACATACCAAATTTACCTTGACAGAACTATTTGCTTTAGATAGTGGCTTTTTAGGTTTGGGAGTGGTAGAAGCAACTAAGTGGTAAATTGTCTAGTTTATCTCTTGATGGTACCAACCAGGATTCCTCTAAAGGAGTTTTTCAGGGGCTCCAAGTCAATCACAGGAAGAGTGGTTTTTCCTATATAATCCAATGAGGAAGGGTTAAAAGTTGTCACTACAATTTTGTTGAAATCATGTAATCAAGTAATTACCTTTGGCAAAAGAGCTGATGGCAAAGGCATATTGTAAGAACTTGAAAATAATTAACATGGATTATAAATGGAAAATGATTAAGCAAGTGATTTAAGGAAAGTAATGAATTATGAATTTTGGGAAAAAAATAAATAAATAGGAAATTATTAAAGGAAAAATGGTTTATTTAGAAAACAATTTTATGGGATTGAATAGGAAATTATGAAGGAAACTAATTTAATTTGAGGATATAATTTATTTAAGAATTTATGGATTTCTTTATTTATATAAAGAAATTAGTGGATACTACTTAAAAATGGAATTTTAATTAAGTTATGAAATTTAATTAGTTACCATATGGAAAAACTATAGATCATTATTTCAAGGATTAACTTGTATTATGTTAGAAGAGCCCTAAAATATAGAAAAAACCTAACACTTAAACTTAAATAGAGTAAAAAAGGCCTATACCCATTATGACCAATGACCTAGGACTTATTTGGCCTAAGACCCGTAACCAAATTCACTAAAAATCTCTCTCTTTCTCTCACTCATATGTTAGGCACATTTAGAACATTGGTAAAGGTAGAGAAAATATAGCTTTTAGAGAAAGCTTGGTTCTTTAACTTTTAGAGCTCTAATCCACAAGGAAAAAGCAAGATTTGGCTTAAGTGAATGAAAAGAAACTTGTTATACTTATCATCTTTCTTTGAGCTAAATATCTTGTGGTTTGGTGATCATTTATGGAATTGTAATTTTGTAGAAGTGGTGATTTAGGGTGTTTTTGGGTGAAAAAAAAAGGAAGAGGAAGGAAGCTCATGGTATTAGTAAGCTTAATTCCTTCATTTTTTATGGTTTCCTTTATAAAATTCATATCTAAGCTTGACTTTTTGGTGGCTTGGTTCATGTACACTAATTTTTGGAAGACTTGTTGTAGATTCTTGGTTCTTTGTGCTTGACACAAGTGTTTGAGGCTCCAAGAAGCTTAGGTAAGGTAAAATAGTTGATTCATAATGATTTGCATATCTAAGAGTGAGGGTTCCTTTGAATTAATAAGTGTATAATTGTTATGGATGGTTATTCTATACTTAAGACTTAAATTAAAGGGTATCCATAGCTAGTTGTTGTGCGGAGCATGTCATTTAAGGTGATTGAGGTTAATTCCATTCATATTGGATTGAATAACTATAATTTCTTGTTTATGCATGTTTGTATAAGTATGATGCCATGTTTTAAGTTTAATTACTTGTTTATATTTTATCATGGACCTTAAATAGTGTTCTGATAACTACTATATACCTTGAATAATGTTCAGATATGTGTAGCGGCCTTGAATAATGCATCCAAGTTATTGGCCAATGATTGTGTTGTTACTGTAGCAATGGTATTATTGTCAAGTGATGACTCCCAATATTTTGTATTACTTATAGTTAATTGGATTTAATTTGGGAGTCATCCATTAGAGTTTTAGTGGGATTTATTCATTATTTGTAAGTAATTTTTCAAACCAAAAGTGAAAGAAAGAAATGAAGTTAATTGTGAATAATTATGATTGAGTAGATATTGCCTTAATAGAAAATATTTCTTGTTTTAGAATTTTATTCAATGATAAGCTTCAAGCAAAGAAGCGGTTGCTTTATCTAAAGATGCGGCTGCTAAATTCGGCGTTAAAACTCTGCGTTTTGATTAATGAGGATACAAAACACGAATTGCAGCTAGGTTTTGGGGCATTCTGTGGCAGAGGAGGGTTCTGAACGTCTAGGAGGCATTTTTGGGTGGTCTTTGGAGGTTCTTCAAGCTTGGAGGGGTGAAGGAAGAAGAAGAATCAAGGGGGAGCTCAAATTTTTGCATTTCTCTCATTCCTTTATTTGCTTTTTCTGCTTCTCTTCATCTTCTCCATGTATTTGATTGGCATTCACTGTAGATTTAGCTATGTGTAGCTAAACTTCTCTTTACCTAGAGCACTATGAACTAGATCTTTGTTTTTCTTGTTGATTATAATGATTGGAGCTTTGTGTATCCTTCTCTTGCTTAATGCTTACTTAGGGATTGACTACCTCTTAGCTTTGATTTGGGTAATTGGAATCTACCTTGAAAAAAGAATTCTAATTGGACCTAAGAGTTGGATAAATTAAGTTTAAATTATTCTAATTTGGAATTGGGATAGAAATATACCTAATTGCCTTAATTAGTTTGTAGAGGGTTATGGTATTTAATGCACTCTAACCTAATCCTAAGAACACTTAGAGTTTAGGGAAGAGTAGGGCTATAATTACATCGACGGACTTTTATAGCTTATGAATCTCTTAACCCACAAGGTGATAATTAATTGCAATTGAACAAGTAATTAAGTTCTAGTAAGCATAAAGGGAATAATGACTCTAGGTAATTTCAAAGCCTTGGATTTTTATCTAAATTTTCTTTGCCAACCAAGTTTATTTTAAATTGTTTTGTGTTAAAATTAGTTCTAAGTTCATGAATTGCTTAATTAGTTGCTTAACGTAGATGAAAGTGGGTTATGCATTGACTAATTGCATTTGAGTCGTTCTTCATGGGAACGATACTCTTACTTATCACTGAACTACTTGATCCGACCCGTGTACTTGCGGACACACATAAAATTTTTCGTGGTCATTAAGCTTATTTGGTATGGCTATTTGACTATGGCATGTTTGATGATCTTGCCTATTGAGCATTTATTTTGATTATTCTGTATAAATATGAATGGAAACTTGATTAATGGGATATTATATCTTACCCCAATTGTAGGTAAATATTTTCTAGGTGAAAGTTCAAGCTCTTAAAAGCAAAAGCAAGCAATAAGTTGGCTCTTTAAATTAGGCTTATTTTAGCATAGCCTATATTTTAGTATCTTGTAAATAACTTACAACTTATGATATGTTATGCCTAGTGTAGGGTTTGATAATATTTTGTACATGTAAGGGTAAGAGATAAGGATTTGATGACTTTTATTTCTTTGTATATGATTCTCACATGTAAGTAGGTTGATATGATTAGTTTTGTAAATGGATACTTAATTGCATGAATGAATGACTCTTGGTTTAACACTTCTTGATTATTTCTTATTAGCTTGTATGATATTCCTTAAATCTTGAGTTTAACTTTGGGTTGGTTATTGATGGGTGATTACCTTAACTTGTGATGGTTCTAAATTGATTGAGAATGTGGTAATGTGATGGTGAGGTTATTGGGATTGATAATGCATTGGTTACTTCATTTGGTCTTTGGAAAGGAAGTCACCAAGTTAAATTTTGATCCATGAGGACTTAGTACTTGGTGGCACCATTTGAGGAATGTTTTGACCTATTGAATTTTATCTGAAGGGTTTTGGTTGAATTGGACAAGATTAAGGTGGGTTAGAGGGTGGTAAAAGTGCCAAATAGGCCATTTTGTGTGATTTTGGAAATATGCAAATTAGGGGGTCTATGGGTTAAGTTTTAGGGTGAGCCTTAGCATGCTTTTAGACCTCTCTTAGAGGACCTCTCATACCAAATTCAATGGTGGTTAGAGAAGCATAGCGTCCCCAAATCAATAGGCAAAGTTCAGAAAAAGTTATAAGGTGGTTTTACTGCTTTTACTACGGCACATAATCTACTCGTGTTGATGCACATAGTCATGTGAAATTGTTTTTCACAGGTGTAGTGATCAAAGGTCCACATGACCATGTGAGGCTAACTAGCAACATACATGTGATGACTCCTAATATTTTGTATTATTTATAGTTATTTGGATTTAATTTGGGAGTTATCCATTAGAGTTTTAGTGAGATTTATTTATTATTCGTAAGTAATTTTTCAAATCAAAAGTAAAAGAGAGAAATGAAGTTAATTGTGAATAATTATGATTGAGTAGATGTTGCCTTAATAGAAAATATTTTTTGTTTTAGAATTTTATTCAATGATAAGCTCCAGGCAAAGAAGTGATCGCTTTATCTGAAGATGCGGCCACTAAATTCGGTGTCAAAACTCTGCGTTTTGATTAATAAGGATACAAAACACAAATGGCAGCTAGGTTTTGATTCATTTTGCGGCAGAGTAGGGTTCTGAACGTCCAGGAGGCATTTTTGGGTGGTCTTTGGAGGTTCTTCAAACTTGGAGGAGTGAAGGAAGAGGAAGAATCAAGGGGGAGCTCAACTTTTTGCATTTCTCTCATTCCTTTGCTTGCTTTTTCTGCTTCTCTTCATCTTCTCCGTGTATTTTGATTGAGATTCACTGTAGATTTAGCTATGTGTAGCTAAACTTCTCTTTACCTAGAGCACTATAAACTTGATGTGAACTAAATCTCTATTTTTCTTGTTGATTGTAATGATTAGAGCCTTGTGTATCTTTCTTTTGCTTAATGCTTTCTTAGGGATTAGCCACCTCTTAGATTTGATTTGGGTCATTGGAATTTACCTTGAAAAAGGAATTCTAATTGGACCTAAAAGTTAGATAGATTAAGTTTAGATTATTCTAATTTGTAATTGGGATAGAAATATACCTAATTGCCTTAATTGGTTTGTAGAGGGTTGTGGTATTTAATGCACTCTAACCTAATTCTAAGGACACTTAGAGTTTAAAGAAGAGTAGGACTATAATTATATCGACGGACGATTATAGCTTATGAATCTCTTAACCCACAAGGTGAAAATTAATTGCAATTGAACAAGTAATTAAGTTCTAGTAAGCATCAAGGGAATAGTGACTCTAGGTAACTTCAAAACTTTGTATTTTTGTCTAAATTTTCTTTGCCAACCAAGTTTTCTTTAAATTGTTTTGGTTGAAAATTAGTTTTAAATCATGAATTGTTTAATTGGTAGCTTAACGTGGATGAAAGTGGGTTGTGCATTGCCTAAATACATTTAAGTCATTCCTCATGGGAATGATACTCATACTTATCACTGAACTACTTGATCCGATCCGTGTACTTGCGGAAACACATATAATTTTTCGTGGTCAATATGACTGGCTTATATAGTTGCACATACCCATGTTAATGGATACAGGCAACTACATGCCTATGTGTATGGTGTCCTATTTCCAAAAAAGGGTCTACTAGTATATCTTTTCTTATTCCTCACCCTCTAGCTCCTAAGATAAGTTTATGATTAAGTTGTTTAGAGCTTTTTAGGGATTTTTTGAGTATCGTTGTAGTAAGTTAGAGCTTAGGAATGATGAATAAGGAAAGGCTTGGAGGTGGTGGGTTATACTTGGTTATCACTTTAATAATTTAACTAGTTTTAAGGTTTTAAATTCAAATTTGCTTGTTATTTTGTGTAAGTTAGGTTTAAGTTTATCTTAATTAAAGGATTATCTCTAATATTTATTAATTGCCTCTTTGGTTTAAGTATTATTTAGTGGAAAGATGTTACAAAGATGGCAAATCATTTTTCATCTTAAGAGATTCATCAAAATATTCATTGACCAACTTTATTAGATAACTGGGAAAAAAGGTAAAAAAAATTAGCAAAAAGATGGTGGGCCACCAATCAACAAACTCTGAAGTTTTGTTAGCTTGAGAAGCAAATAGAAAGAACTTGAAATTGTTAAGTTTTCTAAAGTTAGTAATGCTTAACTTCATTATGGCAACAGAAGAAAGGGTAGGCCTGCTAAAGTAAATAGCCATAAAATCAAATGGCATAGGAGTACGTAAACCAAACCAAATTGGTAAGCAAAACATTGAGGTTTAATAAATGCTTTGTTGTAATGGGATGTGGGTTTAACCCACAAAACAAATCTTAGGCAAATAAAAGGCTACTTCAGCCTAATACCATATCTTGTAGCAACTGACATGTCACCTTAACAATAAGCGAGGCCATACTTTTTTTGTCTAAAGACAAACAACTTAAAGGAGCTATAAGACTAGAAGCTAAACAATTTACTAGCAACCTTAAAAGCAAATAGTTTAAAAGTAGATATCAATTGAAGGACTTGTTTATAGATAAAAAGGTTATTTAGTTTTTCAACATTAGCAAAATTGGTAAGAACAAATTCTAGGAAATATTTGAAAATTCATAGTTAAAGAAACCACAAATTCTTAAAAATGGACATAATGGCCTTACAAGCATTATATGCTTAACAACAATAATTAAACTTTTGTATAACATAGTCAAAAATAAAGGAGATAAAGCTAAAGTCCTATTAGAGGCTATAACAGCTACATAATATGAATATTTTGAAATTATGGCTACTAAATTGGTACAAATAAAATATTTATAGGATCATAATAACAAAAAAGCATGAGGCTTACAATTGGAAACAAGACCTTCGGTCATTGCATTGGCCACCATGAAAGTTGATTAAAAAGTATAGGCCTTAGAAAAGTTAATCTCTAGGTTGTCATCTACTGAGCTAAAGAGTGTAGGGAGCTTATCCATGTCAACAAAAAGGCCAATAATGGCCACCACATCCAGAAGAATGAGGCTTATCATGGCAAAAGGAAAAACAAATCCATTAACAACAATCGATAAAAGCTAAAGAGGCCAAGAAAAAGGTAAGCACTTAGAAGGGATATTATGCTTGGACATCATAATGAGGTAAAAAATTGCCCTATCTTTTCCAATCATCCCATCTTTCTTTCATAACTTTGTCAAGCCAACTCATATAAGAAGCCATTTTCCATGACCAAGAATAAAAATAAGAAAAGCACTTGACAATAGAGAACTAATTAGTAGTTATTCGTAAGACTGAACCCTTAAGATGAACAAGATGGTCAAGCATCAACTTACCTTTAGCTAAATCCAAAAGCAAAGGACTAAGCAAAAAGGTATAGTGCTAAGGAATTTAAGGAGTTAAGGCAATAAGGCCTATATCTTCTTCCAACTTGGGAGGCGAATTAGTTGATTTGGAAAGGTCACTATTAATGGAGCCACCACCATAAGAATACTCTTGATATTAGGGATCAAATGTTGATGACATGGTTAGGGTTAAAGTGAGAAGGGAAAAATGCAATGGTGAAAGAAGATGAAGGCGAGGTTTGCTTGATGGAAAAAGGCATAGTAAAAAGGAGTAAAGTTTTGGCTTTTAAAGAAGATTTTGAAGACTTGTTAAAGAAACCAAGTAACAAAGTTATTAGATTTCATTGTAAATTGATATACAAGTAAATTCAAATATGTCATTTTAGCCTCTTCTTATTATCATTGTCATTAACTAAAAAGATTTGAGAGGCAAAGTGTTAGCACCAAAAACTAAATTTGCTAGAATAATTTTTGGGCCTATGGTTTGGACTAACCCATTGGAGGACATAAGTTGAACAAATTAGCTAAATTAGAATTTTGGGGTCATAGTAGGCTATAATGGTCATAGGCCTTGCCTTATATCCAATTAATTTTCTTAAAAAATTTTAAGAGGAAAATGGCTTAATAATACACAACTAAAAGGGAGGAATATTTGCTTAACTTCGAGCAATCTCCAACCATTTATCCACCTTCCTATAATGTAGAGATAATGCCCACAAAATATGCTTGAGGTGGTTAATCAAGATTAGTTGCAAATAAGAAAGATTCATGGGATTGATCATGTCAAGGAAAATGCAGAATATGCTGAAGGCCCAATCCTTTAATTATAAGGATATAGTCAACTAACGAGGTAGTTAGTCAACAAAAAATTATTATTTTAATCTTCAAACAAGTTGACATGGCACAAACTAATATTGAGATTGTTGGCCATAATCCTAAATGATTGTAAACATGGGCAAAAAATTTAAGAATAGTGGTAAACAGTTTTAATGAGACTAACAGCTAGTTTTAAGCTTACAAATACTTATTGTAAATGATCATTAAAGATACATATCTAATCAATCAAACACAAACTTTTACATTTTATATTCTTTTAATTTTTAGAATTTATTGCTTTATTTACAACTTTCTTTATTACATTCATGCCTTTACTTTCTTTTACTATTTTTTCTAGTCATAGGTATTAGCCACATTTCAAACTAGGTGCTTCTTTGAGTAGTATAAGGACCAAAGCTAAGGAATATAATTATTTCCTTAGCATATAATTTTAACATAAGAATCAAATGTGCAAGTTGATTTATCAGTTCAGCTAATCAATCTAAATTTGCAAGTAATCAAACTATATATATATATATATAATGAAAAATTTTATAAACTTAAAAGGGTCAAGACTCTCTTTGTCCCTCCCCTATGCACTTTAATACATGGTGTAGAACTTTGACAAAAATAAAATAATAATAATGATAAATAAATAATTATTTAATTAATTTGAAAGATAATTACACTATAAAATAAAATAATAATTTAATAGAGTTTTTTTAATGTTGGATAGTAAATTATAAAATAACATTATATGTATAGATTTATGTTAAATCTTGAATAATATTCACGGTATAAAGTAAATAATAAAAATAATTTTATAATTTTTTTATTAATTTTAGATATGAATGTTAAACGAGTAGAAGAGAAGTATTTTAATCTCCATTTATAACAATAAAGGGGGCATACAAAACTATATAAATTATTGGAGAATTAAACTTATGAGTCACATTATGAAATTATGGGAGAGAAAAATTAAGTAAAAATTTAGACAAAAAACTCAAGTTACGAATAATTAGTTTGGTCTTATAATAGGAAGGTTGACTATGGAAGCGATATACTTGCTGCAAAGATTGATAGAGAGATATCAAAGGAATAAAAAAGATTTGCACATGGTGTTTATTAATTTAGAGAAAGCATATGATAGGGTACCAATAGAGGTTTTATGGAAGGTTTTGGAAAAAAAATGAGTTCATATTGCTTATATTTGAACAATTTAGAATATGTATGATAGGGTTACAACTAGTGTGAGAATAAAAGGTAGGCCCATCAATATTTTCTAATAACCATTGGTCTACATCATAGATTAACTTTGAATTTTTACTTTTTACTTTAGTTTTAAATGTACTCACTAAACATATCTAAGAGCTGGTACCACATTATATGCCTTTTGCAGATGATATAGTTTTAGTTAGAAAATCGAAAAAAGAAATGAATAAGAAGTTATAAATGTGGAGCCTTGTTTTGGAAGCTTATAGATTCCATTTAAATAGAAATAAAATGAAGTATATGGAATATAAATTTAGTAAGAGATACATTAATTCTAGCATAGAAGTAAAAATTGGAAAACATATCATACCATAAGTCACATAATTTAAGTATCTTGGGTCTATCATACAATATGATGGGAAAATAAAGGAAGGCGCAAAATGTAAGATTCAACATAATGGATGAAATGGAGGAGTGCTTCAGGTATTATTTATGATAGAAGAGTGTTACTTAAACTTAAAAGTAAATTTTACTGGACAGCTATAAGACTTGCAATGTTATATAGGATTGAGTGTTGGGTAATAAAAAGCCTACAAGAGAATAAGTTTAATGTTGCAGATATGAGAATGTTGCATTAGATGAGTGGATATACCAAACAAGATAGAATTAGAAATGAATGTATTAGAAAAAAAGTGGAGGTCATGCCTATTATAGAGAAGATTGCAAAATCACACCTTAAATGGTCTGGACATGTGTGAAGAAGACCTATAAAAGCCTCAATAAAGAAAGCAGATTAGATGGATAGTAGTCTAATAATCAGAGATAGAGAGAGAGACCAAGAAAAAATATAGGCAAAACCATTAAGAAGAATTTAACCTTAAATAGTTTGTCTAAAAATATAATTCGTAATAGGATCTTATGGCGTCAATTGATTTATGTAGCCGAACCCACCTAGTAGGAAAATACCTATTTTTTGTTGTTATTATTATATATCAATATTAGATATATGGTCAATTTTTGAAAAATGCCCATTTCATTTTGAAAATTTTTTGTTTTCTATTTCACATTGTAAAGATATTATAGATAAAAAATGAATTGAATAGGTTTCTAATTCTTATGCTTATCAAGTTGCTGAAAAACTAGTTAGTATTCAGCAAGCTCTTGAAATTTGAAATAAATCCCAAGTTGGTAAACATTAAACACAAAGTTTTGGATTTAGAAAGGCAATTACACCAAAATTAGTCAAGATTACCAACAATATTAACTCATACACTAACTCACTTTTGAAGACTAAATCTAATATTGAACTTTATGGCACTAATTATAATGGGTCAATCTTTAAATTGGTTTGTTATATTATTATGAATGAAAAAAGGTTTTTCAAGTAATAATATAATAATATCCTTTTTACTATATTATTTAGGAATTAAAAATCCCCTTATCATAATAGTGTAAGGATCCTCTAGTTGTGGCACCAATAGGAGAGGGTCCAATTGGCTTTTTTAAGCTTTTTTTTTGGGGGATTTTTTAGGTTATAAATAGGTGTCTATATCTTTGCTGTTGGAATAATAAAGCTGTTATAGAGACTAAATTAACTTGTTGATGAAGCCTCTCTTCATCTCTCTCTCTTTGCATGTTCTTTCTTCCTCGTTGTAGCCTTTCTTAGCAAGTTAGTAGAGTCAAAAGATAATCTCTAACTAAATCTTAAATCTTCCTACTCTCTCTTTCCTCCTTAAATCAAAGGGTATTAGGTAATCAAGGATCATTCCAATCCCTTGCAAAGTTGTATTATAATTTTCAACTGGTACCCTAGTTCATAATTCAGCAATTTTCTCTTAGGAGAAATTATATTTTGTCCCTGCTACAATTACACTTGGCATTCTAATTTTTTAATAATTATATTATGCCCTTAAAAGTTTACTTAGATATTTTTATTGTTCTAATAATTTTTTCATATTTTTATGGCTCTAAAAAGCATAAGGACTTCCAAAAATTCCTACTAACATAATCATTAATTAATTACCTCTTTTTTAGATATAAGTCCTAATATATTCAAATAATTTCTATTAAATTCTTGAAAGTGCAAAAAATTCCTATATTTTCTTAGAAAATTTTATAATGAATCATTGAAATTAAATACTTATTATTTAATTTAGTTTTAAATGGTGTTACAAGTTGATTCAATAAGGTTCCTTGTTGCTGTTAGGACGTTGTAGCATGATTTTGCCTTGGTTTTTGACCATAATTTAAGTACAAATCTGAGTTGAAATGATTCCAAGCATGATTTAATATTATTTGTAACTTGAATTTGAGAACAAAACAGTGAAGGAAAATACTGCTTGCTGTCTTAAGGATTTTATCTTGACCTATTGTTATCTTTTGACTCAATTTTGTGCCAAAATGCTGGAAGAAACTGATGTTTGTTGTCTTTTGGCCCTTTACGTGATTTAATATTATGTTGAAACTCAAATTTGTGCTGAATTATAATTTTAACCAATGCTTGCTGCTCTATGGTTTTTAACATGTTTTTAAGTTTATCTTTATCTTGCTTTTCTATCTCTATTTTGTGCCAAAGTATTGGGTGTTCACTACTCCATTGCTTTTAACATGTTTTAAAGTTAATCTTTTGTGTTTATACGATGGTAAAGGGAAGGCACATGCTTTGTCAAGGTTTATTTGTTCATGGTGATGTTAGACTTTATGGTTGTTTTAAAAATTAGATTGTGTTCTCAACTTTGCAATGGTCGTTAAAAAATGGCTCAAGTGGACTTGTAAAGTCTTTGTTCTACCCATTAGTAAATGTTGCTATATATGATACTAAACTCTTATTTTGAATTGTAGAAAATTGTTGAAATAAATGCTACCAATAGACAGGAGTTGGGGACTTTACATACTGGCGGATCCAAGAGCTTTGCAAGAAAAAGGCATGAAATGGTAAGAATTTGTAAATATGTCTTATACAATAGAATGATTTCATACTAACATTATTTATTTAATCAATCTCAGGAAACTGAGATTACCAGTTAGTTAGGGTGCCTTTTATATTCAAATGTATAAGAAGAATGATGGCTCATTTGTGAAAAATAGAGCAAGGGTTATTAGTATATGTTCGAATTGTTTATATTATGTTATTAATTTAATAATTTTTTTCGGGTGATATTGATAATTTAGTTATAAAGTCACAATCCTTTTGATAATTGTTTGCGAGAGGATATTTCCCATCATGCGTCACAACATGGGTTATCCTAGACATTAAGCTAGCAGGAATCTTTGGCCTAGGTTTTAGGCCCCTAGCATCTAGGTAGGGTTCAAGGCCTATGTTTTAGCCTCACACCATCTCAAGTCTTTGGCTCAAATAGTCATAATGTTAGTGGGATGCAATTAGAACCTGATGTTTGTGGTGTTGCTTGTGACAATGAAGTTGTACATAAGTCTCATATGGAGTCTCAATTGTAGTCTAAAGATGAGGAAATAAAGGTGTTGAGAACTTATGTGCATTATATCTTCAAGGGAGTATTTGGAGATTTGTCACTACCATTGGAGATTGCCTCTGTAATCAATCTTGAGGTAAATTGCTCTAGTTGTTTATGATTAGCAAATTTCTATTACTGCATTCTTTTAGATATTGAATGCCTTTTTTTTTCTTCCCCTCAAGGAGAATGTATGTGATCCACATCCTTCCTCTTCTTTGAGTCATGCATTGGATAATTAGGGAATTATTTTGAGCATATGTTTTCCATTTTGAAATGTTTAGTTGAATATTATGTGGATTAGTTGATCATTTTGTAGTACTAACAATTTTTATTTTAATTAATTTATTTTATATTTCTTTGACAATTATCTAAAATATATTTGATAATTTAGTAATTAATGTTGATAATGTTAAACATGGTTCCAATATGTAATATGAAAAATATATATACTATTGAGGTACATATTTAATGTAACTATATATATATATATAGACACACATATCTGAATGCATATGATATGGGGTTAAAAGAAAAAAAAGCTAAAATCAAACAAATGAAAATATCTACCAGATTTTTTTGGTGTTTCTTTCTAGCGGTCAATAACCATTGATAAAATACACCACTTGCCACAATATATTCAAAATAACTAATTTTTATAGCTATATAGCGTCGGTTGTAAATGCATACAAAAATTGCCCAAAAAAAAAAATAATGAACCTTTTTGGTTGCATTTCCAACATTCATAAAACTACCTGTAATAATTGATCATTGCCACAAGATTAATTGGCAGCTGTTATTCTTGCGGTTGCAAAAATTAGTCACTAAATGCATATCGATAGGTGCAAAATAGGTTGTTAATCGTCCATTTGTTACTCATTCAGCAACGGTTAAAATTGTTGCAAAATGTTAGAAAAAAACCACTAGTAATTGGCTTTTTTTCTTTTGGGTTAGTGGTAACTTTATTCTGCATCATCAATTACAATGGAATATTCAAAGTTTTACATCAAATGTATTTGTCAACTTAGGTATAGCGAACCATATGTATGCCTTTTTTGATTGCTAGTCAAATGGATTCTTTAGTTTGGACTGGTAATGTTGTTGGACAATATAGGGTATCAAATGGTTATTGGGTATTAATCCAAGATTCCCAATCTATGATTCTGTAGAATTTTACAACATGGGATAAGTTATGGAAACTTAGGCTCCCTTATCGTCTCATTGTCTTTTTACATTTGCTTTGGAATGTTTATCCATCAACATCAGTAATGTGCATATATCATTTTCAATTGAAGAGAATTTCCATTTTCTATTTGGAGTTGGACGAATCACTAAATCATATTTTTTTATCTTGTCCTTTTGCCCGTGTAGTATGGTTTGGCTCCTTATTGGGACTAGTACTTGACCAGTTTTCTCCCTTGGATATTACGATGTGGATTCAAATGTGGTTAGAAAAATGAAAATTGTTTATAGTATTAGGGAATGAGCACGTAGTGCTATTATCCTTTATATGATTTGGTATTGTTGAAATCGGGGGATGTTTTAGGAAATTTTGCTATACGATTGATTCAACATCTTAGTTATAGATATTTGTAGTGTTATTCTCCCTAATCGCATCAATGGGTTCAAAAGAATACATTCTAATTTAGGATAGAGTTTTGCGTAATTATTATTGGCATATTTTCATGTCATTTGCTATACGTTGTACGCAACAAACAAAAAATTGGATGATGTTTGCTGTTTGGTTTGGCCATCTGGTATTTCGTCAAAGTGTTTGGATAGATAAATATCATCAATAGTTGTTGAATTGAGATGATCTCAGAGAGTTCACAAATATGCCATACCAAGTGATTTCATGATTTACTTGCAGGAATTTGAATCTGATGTTAATGATGGTATATATCCTATATCCTTTCAACAAGCAATGTCGGGCTCTTATTCTTCTAAATGGTTGAGGCAATGAATGATGAAATGGTTTCTATGCATCATAACCATGTATAGGAACTTACTGAGTTACTAGACGGGTGCAAACCGATTAGTTGTAAGTGGGTCTTTAAGACCAAGTGAGAGGCCACAGATGAGATACAAAGATATAAAGCCAAACTTGTAGCTAAAGGCTGTAATAAAAAAGAAAGTATTGATTATATAGAAACCTTTTCTCCAATGTCTACTAAGAATGCTTTTAGGGTAGTCATGGCTCTTGTTACTCAACTTAACCTTAAACTTCACTAGATTGATGTTAAAATTGCTTTTTGGAATGGAGTCTTGTATGAAGATGTTTATATGACACAACCAGATGGGTTCATTGAACCTACTAAAGAGTATTTGGTATATAAATTATGTAGATCTATCTATAGGTTAAAACAAGCCTCTAAACAGTAGTATTTAAAATTTAATGAGGTTATTACCACTCTTGGGTTTATTAAAAATGTCTTAGATCAATGTATCTATTAAAAGTTTAAGGGGAGCAATTTTGTCATTCTTATACTCTATGTTGATGATATTCTGCTAGCAATTCAATAGGTTTTCTAAATGAGACAACACATATGTTGTCATGTCACTTTGATATGAAGGGCCTCGATGAGGATTCTTTTCTTTAGTATTTAGATCTATCATAATAGATCTCGTAGCATTCTTGCTTTATCTCAGGCAACTTATATTGATCGAGTTTTTAAGAAGTTCAATATGAATTCTTACTCTCCTTGTGCTGCACTAATTCAGAAAGTTAAAAAATTCACAAGATTACGATGTCTTTAGAATGATGCTGAAAAGGCTGAAATAAATAAGATTCCATATGCTTTTACTATTGGCAACCTTATGTGTACTCAGATATGTACCCATCAAGATATAGCCTTTGCTATCAATGTACTTGGGAGATACTTGAGTAATCCTGGTAGGAATCATTGGAAAGTAGCAAAGAAAGTTATGAGGTACCTGTAGGGTACAAAACACTATATGTTGACTTTTAGAAAGTTTGATCCTTTTAAAATTGTTGGATATAAAGATTCAGACTACGTATTTTGTTTAGATGACCATAAGTTAACTTTTGGATACATCTTTATGATGTTTGGAGGGGTTGTTTTGTGGAAGAGTGTTAAATAGACACTTACAGCTACCTCAACTATGGAAACAGAGTATATCGTGTGTTATGAAGCAACTTGTCAGGCTATATGGTTAAGGAAATTGATTTCTAGCATGCATCTTGTTAATTATATCACAACCTCTAATCATTTATTGCGATAGTTCATTTACTATAAGCTTTTCTCAAAATCACAAGAATTCCAGTTGTACTAAATATTTTAATGTTAAACTCCTGTTTGTTAGAAAGAAAATTGTTGAATCTCAGACTCGTGTGGTTCACATTTCTGATGAACATATGCTTGCGGGTCCATTGACCAAAGGCTTATTCGTAGGAGTATTTCGAAATTATCTAACTCATCTAGGTCTTGTTGAATTTTGACATAACCTTATTTAGTGAGAGTTTAGTGTAAACAACAACAACAAAGCCTTTTCTAACTAAGTGGGGTCTGCTACATAGATCAATCAATGCCATAAACACCTATCATAAATCATATTTTTAGACAAACTATTTAAATCTAAATCTCTCTTAATAATTTCTCCTATAATTTTTCTTGGTCTTCCTCTACCTCTGATTATTGGACTATTCTCCATCTCATTTACTCTCATAACTGAGGCTTCTATAGGTCTCCTCCTAATATGACCAAACAATTTAAGTCTTGATTCTATAATCTTTTCCACAATAAGTGCGACTTCCACCTTCTCTTTAATGCATTCATTTCTAATCCGATCTTGTCTAGTGTGTCCACTCATCCAACGCAATATTTTCATCTCTGCAACATTGAACTTATTCTCTTGTTGACTTTTTATTGCCCAACACTCAGTTCCATACAATATTGCAGGTCTTATAACTATGCGGTAGAATTAACCCTTAAGTTTGAGTTGTATTCTTTTATCACAAATAACACCCGAAGCACTCCTCCACTTCATCCACCCCGCTTGAATCCTATGTTTTATGTCTTCTTCTATTTCCTCATTATATTGTATGACAGATCCACGATATTTAAATCGTGTGACTTGTGGTATAATATGTTCTCCAATTTTCACTTCTACACTAGAAGTGGTGTGTCTCTTACTAAACTTATACTCCATATACTTCGTTTTACTTCTACTTAAATGAAATCCATGAGTTTCCAAAGCTAATCTCTATCTCTCAAACTTCTTATTCATTTCTACTCTCGATTCTCCAACTAAGACAATATCGTCTGTAAAAAGCATACACTGTGGCACTGGCTCTTGGATATGTTCAGTAAGCACATCCAATACTAAAGTAAAAAGATAAGGGCTCAGAGTTGACCCTTGATGTAGATCAATAGTTATTGAAAAATCTTTTGTTAGTCTACCTTTTGTTACTACACTAATTATAGCCTCATCATATATATCTTGTATTGCTCGAATATAAGCTATACAAACTCTTTTTTTTCCAAAGCCTTCCATAGAACCTCTCTTGGTACTCTATCATATGCTTTTTTTCCAAATCAATAAACACCATGTGTAAATCTCTTTGATTTTATCGATATCGCTCCATTAATCTTCGCAATAAATATATTACTTTCATAGTTGACCTTCCTAGCATAAAACCAAATTGATTTTCCGTAATTTGGGTCTCTTTCCTTAGTCTTCGCTCAATTACTCTTTCCTATAATTTCATAGTGTAGCTCATAAGTTTAATTCCTCTATAATTTGTACAATTTTGAATGTCCCCCTTACTCTTATAAATAGGAATTAAAGAACTTCTCTTTCACTCGTATGACATTCTCTTAGATCGCATAATTTCATTAAATAACTTTGTGAGCTAACTTATACCTTTCACTCCTAAACCCTTCCATACTTCAATAGGTATATTATCCAGTCTAACTGCTCTGCCACTCTCCATTCACTTTAATGCTTCTTTTACCTCTGTCTCACAAATCTTACGATAAAAAGTATAATTTTGATCCTCTTTTCTAGTGTCTAACCTATTCGATTGCAATGAAATCTCATGGCCTTCATTAAAAAGCCTATGAAAATAACTCTTCCACCATTCTCTGATATCTTGTTCCATGACCAAGACTTTCCCTTCTTCATCCTTAATGTATTTTACTTGGTTCACGTCTCTTGTCTTTCTTTCTCTACTTTTAGCTAACTTATAAATATTTCTTTCTCCAACTTTAGTACCTAAAGATTGGTATAACCCATCGAATGCCCTCGTTCTCGCTTTGCTCACTGTCTTCTTAGTGTCTTTCTTAGCTACTTTATATTTCTCCTAATTTTTATTACTCTTATATAACGACCACACTTTATAACACTCCCTCTTAACTTTAACCTTATCTTGCATGCTTGCACCCACCACCAAGATTCTTTATCTCTAGATCCAAAACCTTTTGATTCACCTAATATTTCCTTTGCCATCTTCCTAATCTCTTTAGCCATTCCATTCCACATATTGTTAGCACTTCCTTGTATTTCCCAAGGTCCTTCCTTCACAATCAATCTTTACAAATTCTTTTCTTTATTCCCCTTTAATTACCACCACTTAGTCCTTAACACCCTAATTTTCGCCTTTGCTTTTTACTCTCCTTCTAACTCGTATATCCATAACTAAAACTCTATGTTGAGTAGTTAAACTCTCTCCAGATATAACTTTGCAATCCATGCAAAGTTTTCTATCTGATTTTCTTATAAGAAAGAAATCAATTTGAGAACATACTCTTCAACTTTTGTACGTGATAAGATGTTTCTCACGCTTCTAAAACTAGTGTTAACTAATATAAGATTAAACGTCAATGAAAAGTTTAGAATAGTTTTACCTTCTACATTTGCTTCCCTTATACCATGACTTCCATGAACACCCTCGTAATATGAAGATACACTTTTTATATGACCATTTAGATCCCCTCCTAAAAGAATCTTTTCTCCTAACGGTATTTCTTGAACTAAATATTCTAAATCCTCCCAAAACTTTACTTTGTGATATTCTTCTAATCCTACTTGTGGTGCATAAGCGCTAATAACATTAAAGATTTCCTTTTCCACTACTAACTTTAATGCAATGATTTTATCTCCTAATCTTTTTACATTCACTATAATATTTTTCCAAAATTTATCTACAATTATACCTACTCCATTTCTAGATTTAGCCTTCCTAGTGTACCAAAGTTTAAAACCTGAAGTGTCTAATTCTTTCGCTTTTTCTCTTACCCATTTAGTTTCTTGTAAACACAAAATTAATCTTCCTCCTAATCATAGTATCTACTATTTCTATTAACTTACCCGTAAATGTGCCTATATTCCAAGTCCCAAAACGAATCATGCTCTCATGAATTAACTTCTTTACCTACATTCGTTCACGAAAATATAGAAGCCTTTGTTTATTTTTCACTACACTCAGGTGACGATGCAGCGGCTCTTGCTCATTTGTCACTGTACTCGAGCTATACAACGCGTTACTTCCAAGCAACGACCTAGCATTACGTTTAATATATCGATTGTCCATGTCATAAAGATTTGACAAAGTTTTACGTTGGCTGTCAATTGCCTAACACAACCCTCCTCTTTTTTTCGGATTTAAGACTGGCTATGAAAAATAATTTGCATCAAGGCTCGTCATAGGTAGAGTCAAGAGTTTGGTGTAACCCCCCAAAAAATTAATTAAGGTGTTAATTATAGATTTGGGTTAATTAAAAATAATTAATATGGGATAATTGGACAAGTTAAGTGAATGAAAATTTTAGAGAGATAAATAATTAATATGAGTTTGAAATTTAATTGAGTTAGAAACCCCATCTAGGCCCAAATTAAATTAAATAGGGCAAGGTTAAGGATTAATGGAGGTCCAATAATTTTATGTGCAAACCCAACCTTTTATTGTGATACTTGGCCTAAGAGAGAGCACTTAGTGATTACCCAATAACCTTTGTGCAGACCCAAATCAATTGAGTACTTTAAACTTAGTCTGGCCCAATTAAATTTCTGTAGCCCAACATATTAAAGCTGGCCCAACAGAGTTTAAATTAGAACCCACTTGCCATTGGACTCTTGGGTCAGCCTATGACCCACATTAGACCCGACTAAAATCCAACTAAAACTTTAAACACTTCATCCCCTCCACATTTTGCTGAAACACACACACACAATTCATTTTCAGAGGTTTGAAGGGAGGCTAGGGTTTGGGACAAGAAATTCACCATTTCTCACTTCTAAGCTCAAAATCAGCCAATGTACTTGTTATATAACTTAATCCCCTTCTCTTTCTCTTCATTTTGGTCTGATTAGTTTTTCATTTGGAGCATTTTTACTATACCCAAATCTTGAAATATGGTTGTTTGGTATTTTTTTCTTAAAAGATTTTCGGAGGTAAAGGTTAGGAGGGATATTGGATAAGTGTAAAATCTCCATTCTAGTGCATTTTCTACTGGTTTAAGACCCCCATAGTTGATTTATAATATAGATATTAATTATGTATGAATTTACTTAGGAATTAGGATGATATATTGAAATTTCTGGTAAAAGACATACTCAATCCGAATTTAGAGATTTGTGGTGGCTGGGTAAGTGTCCTCTGAGTAGCTATTAGTATTTTAATTTTTGGATACTTGTTGCTGCTGTACATTATGAAATAAAGTAATAATCTTCTAATGTTATCGTTATAGGGAGATTTTGGTACTGCTGGTGGCTTTTCAATTGTCTGCAGAGTGAGGTAACCGGGGTTTATGCTAATTCTATGCATATGTTCTGTTTTAATTTTGTATTTGCTGCATGATTATGATTTTGATACTAAATGAATTGGTTGGCTATTTGTTATGTGTGATTGGACCTTGTGAGTCCATGGTGGAGCTGTGGTATGGCTGCCACCCTTGCATGTTCTTCGATCGGGCATCGGGTTATGATAAGACCTTAGATGCATTGAGCCCTAGTTGTGCTCAATGGGGAGTAGGTGCCGTGGATGAGCCTCTCCTGGTGTTATTGGCCTTTAACATATGGAATTGTGATTGCTAGTATGAGATAATAATCATAAATAGCCTGATTGTTTCATATATTGGTATGACTGGTATGTTTTCTGATGTTTATATGAAAGCATGCATATATGTTGATTAAACTGGAATATATGAATAGAATTTGCCTTAGTTACTGAGATTTGCATCTCACCCCGTTTCATGGGATATATACTTTCAGGTGAAAGCCCTTCGCGTAAAGATAAGGGGAAGCAAGTGGATGAAAATCCATGAGCTCTAACCATGTGTAAAGAAAGTTACACTTAGGCTAATCTGAGTAAATTAGATGCAATTTTGTTAGCTTATATATATAGCATCATCATGTAATCATATTGCTAAGTGTAGACGTTTATATTTTGATTAGTAAGGATGTATTTATTAAGGAGTTAAGTCTCAATATAACATAATTTTGGATGTATGAACATGTAGTATCTGATGTATGAACTTTGTTGAATTTATGATATGGTTTACTATTCGAAATGTCATCATGGGATATATGAGATTGTTGATTTGAATCAGTGATGCATGAAATCTTTAAGGGAATGCATATTTGAATGATAATTGTTGGAAGCTTATGAAATTATGCTATTATTAATCTATGAATTTGTTGACATATGGTAGTTGGATGAGTATGAATTTATACTTAAATTTTGAATTGGTAATGGTAGAATAGCTGGGTAAATAAGGTATATAAATACCATTAGAGTTGCATAAATTAAGGTAGAGTGGCCCTAGGGTATTATTAGAGGGAGAGTGGAGAGTATGAGACAAGATTTTAGGAGTCGTAGGATCAGAAGATATTTTACCGCGGCCAAAATATTATTAGCCGTGGCCAATAGAGGTGAAGTTGCCCAGGGAGAATACTAGAGAGCAATTCGCCGTGGCAAAATGTGAGAGGCAAAATTGGGAGTTATCTAGAGGGTAATTCACTGTGGTTAAATGGGAATTGGCTACGGTGAACTTTTGTAAGAATTTGTCAAGCGTTCCAGAAAGGAATTAGTCGCGGCGAAAGGGGGAATTGGTCGCGACCAATAGTGAAAGGCGAGCAAGATAGGTTCCAGGAGGCTTCCTTGTGGTAGTGCCATGTAGGTTAGTCGTGGCAAGGTCCAACTCTCTGTGGCGATAAAGAGTGAACTCGAGAGCAATTGGCCGCGATGCGAGTAAATTTAGCTGCAGCTAATAGTCCCAAACTTTCATTCTAACCTAGAAATCTTGGATTTTCATATGATAACCCCAATGGATGATTTAGAAACATTGGTAGAAGATTCTTGTGAGTTGGAATTAATAGGTAATAAAATCAAAAGCTTATAAATGAATGTTTGTTTCCCTGATGTACATGAGTGTTTGTAATTATATAGTTGATGACTCTAATAACATTAAAGTTTAAATTTCCCTACATTTTTCGAATGTAATTAGTTGTAATGATTTTCAACTTTGATTTATGATTATTAATAACATATTTAACTTTAATTACAATGATTAGAAGTTAGGGTTGTCACATTTGAGACATGTTTGCTTTATGTTTTATTGGTTTAACACTATTTATGCAATTTTGTTCTATTTAGATTATGGAGCTTTAAGTTTATACATTTAACATCACTTGCTTTTCTATTGGATTCAGTGATTGTGTGATATTTCATTTTCTGAATTTTCAATTGAGGTTTAGCATATACTAATTGCTTATCATTATATATATATATAATTGTTTCATAATTTGCTCTAAGTAATTGGTTAATCCTATCCAACTGGGAGATTATTAAAATAAATTTTATTAATTATGGATTAGCATTAATTAATAATTATAGAAACTATATAATTAATTAAGCAATCAACTCTAATTTTATAATGCTAAACCCTGAATAGATTAGGCCTTAGTTAATTATGTATAATTTGTGATAGGTTAAATTATACATAAACTCATTGAGTAAATGCATCAACTTGCAGCTCTTTAGTAATCAGCAGTTTCTTATCACAAAATTGACTAATTGAGAAGTAGAAGTTATCTTATATATTAATTAATTATTACTTTAATTATTTAATTAAATTAGTGGGAGTTATTAGGATAATGATAAGTTTTTTGAAGCTCATGATCACATTAAAAGCCTATCCCACGATAACTCTATTTATATATAGATAACTATTTTCTTCTCATTCGAAATGAAATTAGAGTTTTATTTAGAAAATGAAAGGGTTAAGCAGGTTGTAATCTCTACCTTTATCTTTTTCACAAATTTCAATGATTATTTTGGAGACTCCAAGTATGTATAAATTTTGTAATTTATTTGATTACATAATCTCTTAATTTTGAAATTAATACAATTAACATCCTCTTCCAAACTGCTTACTTGCCAACACTGGAGGTCACTCCTATTTTTAGTCCTTATATACTTTTAATTAAATTTTTTACTTGTTCCTTATATATAAAAGTTTGCAATTGAAATGCTATTATTTTAAAAAATTTTAAATTATGCCTTTGTATCATTAACCCGTAACAGTGATTTGCCCAATTTTGTGAGCATAACTAATTGTACACACTTTAAATATACATAATGGTTAAAGTACATGTGGAGTGAAATTTGCTCGAATATATCACGTAAAGCCGCTTATATTTTATGGGTAAGTAAACTCAAGTTATGCTTTTAAAATGCCGTTATGGCCTATAGTTAGTCAAGTAATAAAAATTTAACATCACATACTAAATTAAAACAAAATATTAAATCTTTCTGAATTCAATTGCAAACATTTGAACTATAGAAACTAAATGAAAAATTGAATGAAATTAAAAAGATTTAGAACAATAATTATTTAACTGATTTTTAACTTGACCACCCTCTGTTTCCGATGGTTCTAATTCTAATTTCTAACCACTGTTTGCGTTGTTTCGGTATATTAGGCAGTGAGTAACGGGAGGTATAGGAGTATCTGCCGCCGAGTAGTTGTGAATGAAAGAGAAACAAGGGTTAGTTTTGCACTGGCGAATGGACCAACACTTGATAAAGAAATAGGTCCTGCACTGGAGCTATTAGAGAAGGAAGAGCCATTGTTCAAGAGCATCAAGTACAAGCACTACTTCGAAATTCAACAGAAAGCCAGATTTGCAGATAAGAGAGGCTTGGATACGATTCGTATTAATGTTCCAAATTGATGTAAGTTTCAACTACCCTAATTCCAAGATTTGAACTTTGTGTCTTCGTAGACTGAATGCTTAGCATAATAATATATGCTTATAAATGTGATCGGGATATTGGTTGATATGGGATAAGTTGTGGTTATTATTATATCTTTTAAGGACTGTTTATTTGTTAAATAAAGTAATTAGAGAATGTGAAATGTGAGTGAGTAATCAAGCCAAATTAATCAGTTCACGTATGTAAGTGATAGTATTTCCAAAATATTATATGTATGATTCGCAGCATTTACACGAACCAAGTTGTCTCAAACTTCCGCTTGAGCTTATTATTATTTTGGTGATACTACTTGCGCTTATTAGCTGGGGTTGCCTGATCTGATGGGGTTTGGGTCATGATCTTAAATTCTATTGGATCGAGATAGTGTCTGTGTTCAGCACTCGTTGTCAATTACTAAAATTCTTCACTGTTAGAGATTGAAAGATAGAGTCAGGGAGAGAAATTAAGAAGGAAGGAGAGAAGATGTTGAAAGAAACATTTCATTCCTACTGATACATTGAGTCCGAGCACTACACATGTGGCATTAAAGTATGGGAGAATTGTTGACAAGGATTCAGATTTTAAAAAAATTATTTTAAAAGACTTGTTATTATTATTTTAAAATAAATTATTATTAATTTTAACTAAAATCAATGGTACCCAATGGTAATAGATTATTTAAATAATTTTTCTCAATTTTAAATCTTTATCTACTATTCACCCTTAAAGTATAACGGAATTACAATAGAATGGTACACGTGTTAAAAAAAACCATTGTTTTGTTAAATAGAATGGTAAACATCAAAACTCCCTAAGTTATATATTAAAATTAATTAAATTAATAATTTATTATCTTTTGAAAAAAATATTTTTGGTGTACAATAAGTTAGTACGTTAGTAAATATACTAATTTCTTCTACAAGAACATAATTCTCATTCAAGAAAAAATCTCACGGTACTTATAATTTATTGTTAAAAAATTGTGCATTATTACGAAGCAGGATTTTAATAAGTTGAAAACTGAATTATAGCTGGTATATAAAATTTTTTAGCATAGATCCTCCTCAGTCATATCAATTACTTGAGAGATGCAGTCAAGGCAAAAATTGGGTTTCTTTTTTTCAGTTTTGCGTCTCACATTATATGATTATTAAAAAAATCTATTAGACATTTTCAAATTTATAAAAAATTTAATTGCTATAATGAGAAATTTATTAAAAAATAAAAAACAAAAAATTTTGATTCAAGTGGCACCATATATGAAATATTTAAGTTTGATTTTAACCCACTTTTTTCTTATTTGCAACTCTTAAAGAGGCAAGTTGCATTTTTTGAAATTAAAAAAAAAAAAAGAGGAGCCCCAACTCTTTGAGAGTAAACTTGATTATGGGTTGGGTTTATTTAAAAATGAACTGGGTTTATAAAAAAAATTTGCAATTTTTTTTGAATTTGAATTGAGTTTGATGCTATTGTGAACAATACCAAACAGGGCTTGGGTTGTTTTTAAAAAAATTATTATTTTTAATTTTAAATATTAAATATATATTTTATTATTTATTAAGCTTACTTTTTTATTTTAAATACCAAATAACTTAAAAAAATATTACAAGAAATTTAAACAACTTGAAATATATAAAAGATAATAAAACTTCTCAAAATAATAGTTTTTCTAATAATATTATTGATTAATAATTTATTTTATTTGAATATAATTTATTCCTAATAATATATTATGCAACAAGTATGAGTAAAAATAATAATAATCATATATATTATATAATACTTTTTTACTTATATCTATAATTATAAATAATTTTTTTAATATTTTTATTTATTAATAATATATAAAAAATAATTATAATATGAGTTTGGCTTAAGCAAAGCCTCGCTTGTTTTATATTCGAGTTTTAAAAAAATGAGCCTATTTTTTATTAATTTTTTTTGCTTATATTTATTTTGTTTGAATTAAACAGGTTTTTCGACCAATGATCAAGTCTCTTTAAGAGAGAGAGGGCAGCTCTTTTCATTCTTTTAAGTCAGTAATTGTTAGAGCATCAAAGTAAAGGAATAGCTACCTTATTGCTAGAAAGAATTGATTCTTCCATCTTAATGTACCAAGGCTTCATTTTGTATCATGGTAAAAATGAAAAGTGAAAAGAAGTCAGCTATATTTTGTGTTTGATAGAGAGAAAATATAATAGAAAGAGAATCAGTTGTGGGAAATTTATTTGGTACTTTAGCTTAGTGGAGCCAGAAATTAGAAAGTCCATAATGCCCCTGTGATACAAGCTAAAGCAACCTTTGTAAAGATAGTTAGATGTAGATCAAGTTGAAGCATATCCCTTGTTAATTGAATGCAAAAATCATATTTAACAAATAAACAAACACTAGAATGCAAAAGCTATATTTAACAAATAAACAAACATTTGAATTCTATTTACATGATACATTATATTTTTAATTTTTTTCAAAAATTTTAATTTATATATTTTTTAAATCAAATAATTTTTAAATATTAGTTTTAATTAATATATAATATTTTCTAACATGAAGGGCCCTAAGGCTAAAAAAAATTATTATATTATTGCTTTTATAATTAATTATCTTGTAATCTAAAATATAATTAATACTACTTTTAGAAAAATAATCAAAAATTAGTTATAAAAATAATTAAAAGTAATTATATTTTAAAAAATAATACAACATTATTTGATATTAAAATAAAATATATATAAATAATAATAAATATTAAAAAAATCAACTAAAAATCAATTAAAATTGATTTGACTAATCGTCGATCCAAAAATTCTAAGTAACAATCAGTCTGTAGGCTACATTGTGCCAATGTATTGCCACAATGTGTGTGTGTGTATATATATATATATATATATGTATAAAATAAAATAAAAATGTATTTATTATTTTTATATATATTTATATTAAAATAAATATTTTTTATTATATTAAAATAATAATTTATAAATATTATCAAAAAATAAATTTTAATTAATGCAAAAAAAGTATCTTTTAAAATATTTTTAAAAAAATAAATTTTCATTAATGAATAAATTGAATTAAAAATATTTTATTATAAAAAAATAGATTATTGAATTATAAAAATATTTAGTTTAGCAATTTTATTAAAAGATTTGATTTGGCCAAAAAATTGTGGGTCCTATATTAACAACAAAATTCTTTTATTTTTTTAATACTAGAGACAAAAAGAAGAGCAAAACTAGAAATACTACTTTTAAAATAAATAATAAGAATAAATAATAGAAACATTAGAAAAATTAATTACGAAACTAAATAATAGTAGTTATGTTTAAAAAAATAATGAGACCGTTATTTAACATTAAAATTGAAATATTTTTTAAAATTATTGCTTTATAAACATTTTCTCACTTTCAAATGAAATAAAAAAAATATAATAAATATATCTTTATATATATATATGTTATTTATTATATATATATTTATTAAATATATATATTATTTAAACATACATATTAAAATAATAATGTTTAAATATAAATAATTATAATTATATATTAAATAAAATAACTACTCTAATTAATTAAAATTATATGTACAAATCAATTCTTTCATTTTTTTTATAAATTTAAGAACATTTTGATCATTTATCATTACTTACCTTTTGTTCCCTCACTTTTTTTTTTTAATCTTATCAAACAGATAAAGAGGAACACATTTCCTTTCTTTTTTTTTTTTATCAGACCAAATGTAATTGATTCAATTGTATTTGATTTAATATTATTTTTTTTAATTTCTATCCAAGAGAATTATGTCTATTAAATAAGGCCTAAAATTTTGATTTTTACTGATTCTACAAAAATTTAAAAATTGAGTAATAATATATATATATATATATATTATATATCTAAAACATGGACAACACCATTATTGAAGATTATTATTTGTAAAGTTTGCAACATAAAGGATTAGAATGCTATTACTTGATGGAGTTGTAGAGCACTTTTACGCTGTCTTTGTTCACTCTGTACAGCAAGGATTAGCCCTTACCAAGCAAAGAGAAACATGAAACACAACGCTCATTAGTCAAATGCATTCATATATAACATGTTATATACCAATCAAATGAATAAAGGAGAAAGAAGTGGGACAAAAAAAAAACCTTTTCGCAGTTATAATAACAAGAATAGCTATAATAACATCTATATATTATCCCAAAAGAAAAAAGAAGACCTTTGGTGACAACGTTAGTGGTAAATAAAAAAGTCATTGCTAAAATTACATTTTTAGTTTTGGTTTTTCCAAGTTGCTGCTATAAGTTATTACTAAAAAGGTGATCCTCATTTTGTTAAAACTTTTAATAGCAACGCAATGAAAGTTGTCACTAGAGTCTTTTGTGGCAACAAAAATATTGTCAAAAATACCTCTTAGCAATGATTTAAGAAAGTTGTTACTAAAAATAATTTTTAGTGGTGACCATAAGTCATCAATAAATCTTTTTATTTTTTATTTTGTGAGACAAAAAAGTTGTAGAGCCAAACTTTTAGTGATGATAATTGTCGTAGCTAAAGTGTTTTTAGTGACAACTTTTTGAAGTTGCAAGTTGACACTAAATCTTGTAAGTACTATTTATTTTTAAGACAAAAAAATTCAGAGCCAAACTTTACCACTAAAGGTACCTTGTACAGGTGATTATAAGTTGCCACTAAATCATTTAAAAGTTTTTTCTTAGAAACCAAAAGAATTTGGAGCCAAACTTATAGTAACAACCTATTGTCGCTACTAAAAATATTTTTAGTAATAACTTTTTAAAGTTGTTACTAAAAGTGATTTTTAGGGCAACCATAAGTCATTGCTAAATCTTTGATTTTTTTTAACAAAAAAAATTTGAAGTAAAACAAAAAAATTTGATTATTATTATAAAATATGATAATAATTAACTTTTTAAATTAAATCCAACAAAAGTGGCTTTATTACAATTATTTAATTATCAATTAAAAATGTAATAATATATTTTTTGAAATAAATTTCTATAGTACTTAGTAAAAATTTAATAATTTTTTCATAAAAATTAATATTAATTTAATATAGAGTTATCTAATCATTAATAAAAATAAACTAAATAGATAATTTTATTTAAGATAAATATTAATTAAAAATTAATTTAAATCAAATTGGATAAAGAATAAATTAAAATAAACTATTGATAATTGATATATAACTAAAAAAATATGTTTTAAGTGATAAATGTGTTTCTTAAAATTATTTAACTTAAATTAATATTAATGCTTTTTAGATAATTATTAAAATGTGTTATTTAAGATTAAAAAATTAGCAGATTGATAATTTTATTTTTTATTATTAAATTAAAATTTTAGATTTTAAAATTCATACATTTAAGATTTAAAAAACTAATAGGATAATATTTTTAATTTATGATCAGATTTTAAAAACTTTATAATATATAATGCATAATATGTGATATATTAATTTATTACAGATAAATTTATAATAAAAAGATGGGATAAAATGCGATTTGTTTCTTGCCCACTACTTTTCACTTTCTTAGTGTCAACAAAAGACACCTAGAGTGAGATTATAGAGAGGGAAATGCAATGTAATAGAGCAGAAAAGAGACAAGTAGAGGAGGAAGAAAAGTGATTTTTCCCTAACAATTAATAATTGATATAAAATATAAAATATAACTAGATGAATATAATAATTACATAATAAAAATTGTTAATATTTGTAAACAAATTTAATAATAAGTAATATTATTATATATTTAATAATCCCATTTCAAGTTAATCAGAAATTTAAATTAATTAATAATGTAATAATTAATAATAAAATGAATTATTAAATGATATATAATATAAATAATAAAATTAAACATATTAAAAAAATTTATATAAATATAATAATTATATAATAAAAACTATTAATACACAAAAAAGATAAAATGATATTTTAAAATTCTAAGTCTATAAAACTATTAATGCTAATAAATTATATTTTATCTAGATTTCTTTTTTTAAATTTCAAAAAGTAATAAATAAAAAAATGAAAAAAAAAATAAAAATAAATTAAAACATATGATTGAGATACTAGTTACTCTTTTCTTAATCTTAATTAATGTAAATAATATAATTCAAATTAATTTAAATAACTATCTAATAAAGATAATGACTCCTAAAATAAAAAAATAACAAATAATTTTAAGAACAACAAATTTCACATACCAAAATTATATAATTAAAATATAATTTAAAAATATTATATATAACTCCTTTTTAAATTTTAATTTTGAATTTTACTTGGAATTTTGACGGCAATATGTAAAAGAAAAAAAAATAAAAAACCTAAATGTCCTGCCGCAAAAACATTTTTTTCAAATACTTATTTATTTATTTAAAAAGAGTTGTAGTATATGCTATGCTACGACTCTTTTAATTATTTTATAATGTTTTATCAATGCCGCGATCCATATATATATATATATATAAATATATATTGTATATAATTTGTTATATAATTTATATTTGATATATTTTATTATTTAAATGATTTAAAATGATAATTGATTTAAATTTTATAAAAAATATATTTTTGTAATATAATTAAAAATTTCAATTATATAACAAGTGTAGGAAGAAGCAGAAACAGCAGAATTGGAATTGGAAATGGAAGTGGGTTTTGAGTCATCGACAGGGATTTTGGGAAGTTTCGAAGATAAAGAGAGATGGAGATGCTTGGAGGCAGAAGCATCCATGAACGCCACCTTGTGGTAAGGATGGAATTCGCAGTTCAGCTGTAGAGAGGGGAAAGGGATCTATGATGGGAGATTCTTGGTACTGTACTGGATTCTTTAATTAGTCTTAATATTTTTATAAACTCTTGTTTTCAATAATTTTTTTCCTATTCTAATTTTAAATTGAAAAACCTCTCAACTCACTATTTCTATTTAAATAACATATAAAATTATTTATCACAAACTCATTAAGTGTGATTTTTTTGGTGAATAATTTTATTTTCTAAATTTGAATAATTAAAAGATGAATTATATATGGTTCTTGTTTTATCAGGTAAGTTTATTTTTAATTATTAATTATTTATTAATGTTTAACTTAAATTTATACAAACTAATATCGATGTCATTACTTTGTAACAAAAACTACAAATAATTTCTATTAAAAATATATAAAATAATTTCTTTTATTTGAAAAATAAGTATCTAATATTTTAAAATCATATATACACTTAATTTACATAAAATAAAGTGAAAGCAATGACTATATCTAACACACAATAACTATCTTTTTAATTTATTTTACTTGCAAGTTAAAATGGATTGGTGCGGGTCAACCAAATAAATTTGAGGACAAAAGTTTTTAACATAGGTTACACATTGATGATTATGCTGTTTAACCCAAAAATACTATGCTCTTCCTCAGTCATGGAAGGTGCAGTAGGAACATTATCTGAATCCAGAGCTCTTAAAGTTTCATAATATAAAAATAAAAAGATACATTTATAAAATTATGTAGCACACAAAATAAACACATAAATTAACTACTGTAGAACTGAATTTGAAAAAGCTCCAAAAATTCTAGTAAAGATCAAAATTAAAGTTCATATCAAGAATAGAACTACAAACCTAAATCATCAAACTCCCGATCAAGAAGTGCAAGCTGAAGTCTGAGACCTTGCAGACGCCCTTGAGTTGTAAGTGTTAGCTACAACTTTGCAGTGAAGCTGCAAGAAAAAGTAAAAGGAGGATCGTGACATCACAGATGCTGTGACTCATAAATTATAAAACAAAAAAAAATTTAAGTATATGGGGTAATGATTTTTGCAGCGGAATGTCTCGGGCAATACTTTTAAATTTCTAAACACTAAAGTCAAAAAACCATTTTACTCCCAGAGACTTCTTTAAAATTTTCGTTCCACAGGCCAAAATCTTGACCCTTCTTACTAGTCACTTCCTCCATTCCAAACACACTCCAACGCTCTTGAGCCCATTTTCGCCAAATACCTATTCTCCTCCGTTGTCCCATTTCTTCTGCACCTCTTTGGAATCCTATGGCCACCACACCAATTAGCCACCTAATTTTTGCCAATCCCTTCCATTTTCCTTGTATATTGCACCCAAAAGAAGGATTTAGAGTGAATTTAACGTGATTCCTCACAGCCTTTTCGGATTTTCATGTGTTCGTGCTTGGGTCTGAGATGTTTTCGCCTTTCTTCAATAAGGGGTTCGCGATTGGGTTCCCCTGCCATAGATTCTAACCGATCGAAGCTTCTTTGTGCCAACTCAAATCATTGAATCTTCTCTCTGGCTCACTCCCCATGTCGATCAATCAAAGAGGAAAAGAGGACCCAAGCTTTGAACAATCTCTAGAGATGGTGAAATCAAGTGGACGGAGGATGAAGGAAAATGAGTTGCATTCGAACTATGGAAGCATTTGAACAGGTAATGATTTCAGAATGAGATTTAAGCCTAAGAGATTTGCTTACATCTTCTAGGATTGAATTCTTTTGTTCATTTTGTCTTATCAAAAACAAAGTATTTCCCTTTCCTCTTAGTTTTATTGCCCTCTCCTGTAACAAAACCCGAAATTATCAAATATCCTTCTCCTACTCGTAGGTCAAATCCATGTGAGGAATCACGGAAACCCCAAAGTGAATGGTTCAATTCCAAGCAGTTTGTCAATGTTGACTTAGCAGCTCAAGGGCCCATGCTTAACGATGTTATTAGCTGTGAGAAGTTATAGTAGCGGGACTAGTTGTTTTTAGCTGCTAAAGTAAACAATATCAATAAAATAATTTGGTTTTTAAAGCTAAGGAAGCATAACTATATATGATTGTCATGGTATTGACAGCTAAAATGAATGCGTACGTTTGAAAAACTTGATTTCAATTGCTGATACCTATGATGGTCTCATTTATCACGTTAATATATATATATATATATATTCATGGTTCAATCCAATAGTCCCGTAAAATAATATTGCCCTAACGTGCTATTTGAAGGCTTTAATTTTTTATTTAGCTCATACTCTTAATATTTCCATCTATTTCACATTGGCAGGTAAATATGAGTATTGCCATACTTCCTATGTCATCAGAGTATAATTGGAACCCCAGCACTAGTGGTCTAATACAGTCTTCTTTCTTTCGGGGATACCTCCTCACTGGGGTAGAAGTCGATATTGATAAAACATAAGTTTGATTAGTAATTTTTCTTACTTGTGGATATACGAATATGAACTTAAAGTTCATGACTCTGAATCATGGACATCGGTTGCAAATTGCTGGCGGAATATAGGGAGACACGGTGGGGGGAAAACAGTTATTAGGATTTGGCGTAGTTTGTTGGTTCATTGCCACTGCCCTCACTTCTGTTGCTGCAAAACTTGGTTGCCCTTGGTAGTAGTTGTTCTGGCATTCATGGGGATTGGTGAGGTGGGGTTTGTAAATCAGGCTGTAAAGAGTTTGCTAATTTGCATTCTACTTGTAGGAAAAGCTTCCAAAAGCAAAAATTCTACCAAATAAGAAATAAATGTTTTATCGTTGTAATTCATGATTTCCCTGGTTCTAGCAGTGATTTGATATATGTATATGCAGCTTACTTCATTTGGCCCATTGCAGGGTGTAGCTATGCCGGCGATGAATAATATTCTATCAAAATGGGTTCCTGTAGCAGAGAGAAGTAGATCATTAGCGCTGGTATACAGTGGCATGTATCTTCGGTCAGTCACTGGACTGGCCTTTTCACCCTTCTAATTCATGAGTTTGGATGGCCATCAGTGTTTTACTCCTTTGGTTCATTAGGACGATCTGGTTTTCTCTCCTTCTCCTCTTGTCCGACACCACAGCTTTTCCAAGGAACCTGTGAAAGCTATACCTTGGAGATTAATTTTGTCAAGTGCACCTATTTGGGCCCTAATAGTGTCTCATTTCTGTCACAACTGAGAAACATTTATTCTTCTTATTTGGATGCCAACATACTATAACCAAGTAAGCCTTTCTATTAGTCTAGCATTCTTCATTACTGTCTTGCCAAGCCTCAATTTTCTGCATTGTTAATATTGAAGGTTATGGACTTTAGCTGACTATCATAATGAAAATATCTTGATCTATAATGTTCTTGGCAACTTAGAAAAAATGTCAACATTTAATTTAACAGAAGGGTTATTTTCCTTTGTAATCATAGGTCCTGAAGTTTAATCTTACCACCAATCTGGACTATTTTATGTTTTACCGTAGTTTACAACGGCACTTTTTGCTAATTTTGGTGGTTGGATTACAGACACTCTTGTAAGCAGGGGTTTTTCAGTTACAAGGGTTCGCAAGGGATCAATTTCATATTGTTCTTATTTATCTTGTAGCTTCCTCTTGGGAATATAATGTTTTAGATATACTCCCTCCTAGTTCCCTTGTGCCTAAAGAGTTTAGGGCCTATATTGCCTATTCTCAATTCAAATATTTTATTTTTCAAAACAGAAAATTCTCTATATCTGTCTTTTATTTTTTAAATTGCCTATTCTCAATATTTTATTTTGTTTTATAAATAAGTTTAAAAGGAATAATATTCTTTACCAGTTTAATTAGTTTTTTAAAAAATAGTTAATTCTTGTTCTTTTACTATGGTGTGTCTGGGAAATTGCAATCCACGGCTGAGGTGTCAATTTGTTCATATTAAATCCTTTTTTGTTCTTTTCACATACAATATACTCATCAGTCATGAGATTGAGAGGTGCATAAAATCGTTTAATTTCACCATTTTTTTCTCATTTTTATATTAAAAAGAATTCTATCTGTCATCAACCTTATTGTATCTTTTTCTGCAGGTTTTTTCCCTGTTAAGACTATTGAAGCTAACATCAAAATGCTTGTTATGTATAATGTTTGATTCCACCCATAAACCAATCATTTAAATCTTTCATATGAACATTATTCGTTTCTTTTTTCTTTGTTAAAAGGAACTAGATTACACAAAAATAGTAGTTTGTTTGTTTTCTTCATAAATATCTCCCTCTGTACTTTTCAATGAAGAGATGTTTAGATTAAGCAAATAGTACCTCCCATTAAGAAAAGCAATAGTTGAATTTTCCACACAATATATGAAATATTTGAATTAAGATCATTTAAAATGCTAATAAAATTAGAGAGAAATAAGGATAGAAGGGTGTGACTTTTCCCTTTTTTCTGTTTTTAGCCAATGAAGGGTGGGGCTTTGAATAAGTGTCATCCCTCTTACTTGATCTCTCTTTAATTTTATTAGATAAATCGTTCAGGCCTTCTCACTCTAGAAAATCCTAAGGTAGTTGCTTTAGTAAGCATTGGACATGTTTTTGGCATGAGAAGCGGAGACTTCGGCCTTGAGATCCCTGACGAAGCTATATTCAATATATTGCTCCTTCAACCCGTTTTTTTTTTCCTCATACTAAGATTTTTATTCAAATGGATTTATTAAATTGAATTGTCTATTTCCGCTATAAACAGAACAATTAAAATATGTATACCTTTTATAATGCAATTTGGTTTTAAAAAATTGCTTTGCTTGAGTCTGCACATTTATTCATTTCTTTAATTTCATTTTCCATATAACTTTTCATTCTGGCATTAAGTTAAATACTAATAGATATCACTTACGTTTTTTAATTCCCATATAACACTTTATTATTGGTAGCTTTGAACCAAAGAACTAAGTTCAATTGGGATACTATATGGACCGGCTGGATATGGATGAAGCAGAGGCTAGAAGTCATTCCTCAATGTTGAGGATCAATTGTGGGATACATATATTTACGTGTATGCTTTTATAGTGTAACAAGTTTTTGCATGTAGACTTCAGTGCTGCGGTGCATTTTGTTTTGAGAAGTATTTTCTGATTGAGCATCGTGGCACTTATATCAGCTGCCATGGCTTTGAAATTTTTTATAGCAGCACTCTTTGGAGCCATCTTATTTATTTTATTTTATTTTTTTAGAGTACGTCTTTTTTTTGACATCCTAATTTGGGTCTTTCATGGTTTTGGCTCAAATATGACTTTCGATTATAATTCTTTATATTTTCCTACAAAAGTGGTTAAAGCATAATCAATTCTTCTTTGGAACAAAATTAAGCCAAAACATGTAACTTATAATGTTAAAATTTAAATATGGAGCAAATTGTTGTACCATGCACATTTTTGTCCAAAGTTAGTTATTTTATTTATGAATTAACAATTTAAATACCTATTTTTAAGGAAAAAATGCAAAATAACAAGAATAATTGGAAGTTGACAATAAACAAATAAAAATAAAAGAGTAAGTTTTACTTTCAAATATGCACAAATAATAATAAAAAGAGTATATTTTGTTTTTTTTAATTTAACAAAAAATTATGTATTTGAGATAATGAATGGTATTTTAATTTAAAAAAATTTAAAATTAGATTAAAGTATAAGGCAATCTTTTGTTCCAAGAACAATTTATGTACATTTTGAAAATAGAAAGAAAGTTTGTATCATTTTATCAAACCTAAAGAAAGTTTGTATAATTTCATTATTCTATTATAAAAATTAAATTATCAAATTTTTTTATCTTGGATTTAATAAGTTGTTCCTTAATTAAATAATAACTATAAAAAATTATGATTTTAGTCATGATTTTTTTGTGTGGTTTTAACCATTGCTAAGTGACTTAGAAACAATGATCAAATTTGTAGTCGAATTGTCTATTGCGAAAGTTTTAACTACAATTTTAACTAACTGCTGGTAAGTTCAACAAACGAAAAAGAAACAAAACACAAAGCTGTAACAACAGGTTTCATTTTTCATATACCAAGAGACAGCACCTAATGGGGATAATCAATTGGTTTCCAAATACAATATCATCGTATCAAGAAATGAAAAATATTCATTACCGGAAAAATAAACCATATAGCAAAATGAAAGGGGGCATCAGTGATGCCTAGCATAAGTTTGCCATGCGGTCAAAAATCAAACTTTGAGATTAACCACAAGCAACATAGCTGTTTCTTAATTTAATTAGCATTCCAGTCATCTTCCTTTTTCTTTTTTACCGTTTAGCCCATGTGCTCAGCGCTGAATCTATAGGTCTATCAAATTCTATTGCCAGAAATGAAATGTTACAAAGCAAATGGCACCATAAACCTAGAAGCATTAGTTCATACTATTGGGCTAGCTAACAAAGAAGTTCCTGAATCTGCTATAATTGAACAGCCACTAGCACAATATCCTACTGACATCATGTTCAGGTCAGTATCAACAAATAAAATCACAAATCAAGCACTCATGTCATTAAAAAAACAAAAATTATTGGCATCTCTTGTAAGTTTCCTACTCGTACCAGTGAGTTTACCACCAATAAGTGCATCTTCCATGTTAAACTGTCAAAAACTAAAACACAATTAAGAAAGAGTAAAAGAATGAAAAAGAAATAGAAACAGAAAACAAAATTCATAATAAAGTAGAAAGATAAACTAATAATTTGACAATTAACCTGCCAATAGCCTTTTTGTGTCAACTAGTACATAAGTGTCATACCCTTGTAGTGAGCAGGATCAATACCACCAAAGACAATCTCACCCCCTTCCTCTTCCTCTGGATTACGATTCAGCCAAAATGAAAATATGGGTTCCTTAATAAGACCTTGTTCAACCACATTGTACTTAAGACAAGCAAATGCCTTATCATCACATAGAGATTTAATAAAATCTAGGAAAAATTTTGGAAAAAAATTTAAATTTCAAGGTACCACAGTGGAATAGCTTTTTCAATTGAGATGTCTTGAAATCCAAGTCCTAATAAACCATCAAATTTGGCACAAAAAATGTAACACCAGGCTCTCTAGTTGCTTCAATAAATTCCTGATGGGAAATGAAAGGTATTCTATGTCAATATATTAATTAACATATAGTAAAAGAAGCCAACTCGTCCCCCCTAAAAGAAGAAGAAAAAAATAAAATGAAGCAGAAAAGAATGACAATCAGGAAGTAGCCTTGCCCTGTCATTCACAAGTGGAATGCTTGCAGTTTAAAGTGACATTTATGAGCCTCTAAAGAACAATTCACAATATGTTTAAATTTAAAAAATAAAAGAGATTTTTATTCCAAGTTAATCATACTTATTAGAATTCTACGTTGACCTATAAAAATGAAAACTAAGAAAATGGAACAATAATTTCTAACATATTAGGCGTATGACAGCATTCAAAGGAAATAAAGCAAATGGTAAAGGCCAAATATCTCTGGTTGAAGACAAAGCAGTAACATGTAAAATCATTTAAAAAAATTTTAATATTTACCTAAGATTAAAGTGAGTCTAAGGGAGTTTGGGATTGAACACATTTAAACTAACATTTGAGAATGATCAAGTGTTAACACCATTTGACTGGATCATCCACCTTATAAACTAGGAACCAACATCTATTATCTCACTATGTTCAATGAAAGGTAACAACGCAAAATTAGCATAGGAAGGCACGAGTTGAATTGGTGAACAAGGAGTATGATACAAGTGCTAAGGAACAAGGCTTATCTACCTTTGGTTATTGCTTCATTTTGTTTAACATTTTAATTTTCTCATCTAGATGAAGAAAGTATCAGTACTGTTGACCAACACAATAACTTAATCTCGGCGGTAAGAACTGTAGCATATAGCAGGACATATATAAAAGTATTTACTCACTGACTTAAGGTTATTGTTGAGAGTTAACAGGTAATCAGCAACCACTTTAAATAATTTGGCAGGTGAAATCTGAGTAATTCTTCAAGTCCATTTATGTTGAAAGGCCTTGACTATATTTAGTTCTCCCCATGTAA
Source organism: Erythrophleum ivorense (assembly GCA_026724425.1). Lineage (NCBI taxonomy): Eukaryota > Viridiplantae > Streptophyta > Magnoliopsida > Fabales > Fabaceae > Erythrophleum > Erythrophleum ivorense. The sequence continues at coordinate 2,088,217 of JAIUCV010000034.1, read as the reverse complement.
ACCAAAACTTTCAATGTCTAGTGTCGTTGTTATTACTAATAGCTATGCTTATTCAAAGTATCAATCTGAACCAAGTTTATTGATAAATCGCATATCATTTATCGTAGGCTCTACAGTCTTCATCAAAGAAACTCAGCATTGAATGGTACCTCGCCTACAGCAAGATCGAAGGGGGTGGGGTAGGGTAGGGTTAATTAAGTGGGCTGTTGCAAAATGGGAGGAGGAGGGCGTTGTTGCAAGATGAGAGGAGGAGGGCGTTGATGCAGAATGAAGGAGAGAGGGAGCGTGCGAGAGTCAACAGATTAGGGGGAAAAAACGAAAATAAGAAAGGAAGGCCATGAACCGTTGGGTCGTCAGGTGGGTGGCCGAAAACATTGGCCGCCAGCTGGGCTTCTCTGTGAATGGTCAGAATCTCGTGCGTCTTCGCTAATGGAGCTTCGTCTTCGCTGGGTCATCTTCGTGAATGAGAGGCTGCTACGTCTTTGTGGCTGCTGGTGGGTTTGGTGAATTTTGGGGGAGGGGTGGGGTTGGGTTAATTAAATGCGCTTAACCACAGTTTGTGTAAATTGTAGTTAAATTATGTGATTTATATTCATCCATAGTTAAGATTTATAGAGATTTAGCCACAATTTATTGACAGCTACAGTTAAATCATGAAATTTAACCATAATTTAATATAAACTATTATTAAATCTAAATTTAGCCACAATATATAAAAAATAACGTTTAGTTATAGCTTTAAAATTGTGGCTAAATCTTATTTTAGCTACGGTTTGTATAGACGGTAGCTAAGCTAAGGTTTAGTCATGATTTTTAATAAATCACGATTAAAATAATATAAAGTGTAGTTAAGTTTTATTTTAATCACAGTTACCGAAATTGTGATTAAATTTCTGTCGCAAAAATCTCTCTCTCTCTTTGTTTTTTGTGAATGCACCTGATACTTGATCTTATACACTTGGACAGCAGTTGCATGAGCAAAAAGTTGGTAGTGGGAGACCAAATAGGGCTCTATCCCTGAATCACCACCAGGCCAATTCATCATCATCCATGCAGAAAACCGACCTGATGCAAACATGCTATTTGCGTAGCCATTTAGGCTTACAGATATTGGTTCATTCATAGTAATCCAATTCTTGGCCCTATCACCAAATTCCTTGAAACAGAGCTCGGCATATTGTCCCTAAAATCATCTCTGCATATATGATGTTGATTAGTTAATTACAATTGGTTTATGAAAATCTTTCCCTAGTAGTCTTACCGTGGAAGATTGAGTCACTTACACAATGCGAGGGCCTAGAAAGCCATCATACTCATCTTCCAAGGCATGGGGAGTGTCCCAATGGAAAGTGGATACAAATGGTTTCAGACCTGAGATGATATCGATGGGTAATTATGTCTATATGCATAAATATGACACTACATAATAAAGAGCTAAAAATATTATTTTTGACCAATAGCCAATAGCTGGTTGATGAGGTTGTTGTAACACTCGATTCCTTCTTGATTTATACCTCCACTAAGCTTTCCTCCTGCAGATATTTATAAAAATTTCAAAGGGTTAAAGGCAAACATGCAACTAGGAAACAAAATCATAAGCATGCGAAATAACATTTATCTTACTCGGTATTATTCTTGACCAAGAGAGGGAGAATCTGTGTAATAGTCCAAACACGAGTTACGTAAGATAATAAAATTTAGGTAGATTAAATTAATTCTGGATTTTTAATTATTTTAGGAAGCTTGGAAGCTGCCCGTGCTTTCTCCCCAACCTATAACTAAGATATATATATATATATATATTTCTTTTTCTCCATCAGTCACATCTTGCTCAGTTTCTCTGCACCTTTCTCACCATAGCTTCTCATTGCATCCTTCATTCTCATACTCGATGTCCAACATCTTAGGTGAGCCATAGGTTGTACAAGTGAGCTCAATGGTAGTGAGAATCATCAAATGCAGCACAACCTTCCTCTGTCTGAAAATTTTGCAGCTTACTCTTTCTTATAGGTAGGTAACCAACGTGACTCCCAACTCTATCCTTCTCTGCATCTCTTCTAATTTAGTTCTGAAAATTTCAGCTACAACCCTCCCCTATATTTTGCAACCTTTCTCCTCCTCTCTTGCGAAGCAAAATGCCGCATCTACTTGCCTCCTCCATAACTGCCTCGGGTAAGTTAGCGTCTTACTTTTTCTTTTGCTGCACAATAGGTGGTGGTGGGCCCTAGTGGGTCGTTGAGTTATGGATTTGGACGAAGGATTTACTCCATTTTTTAAATTCATCTTCCTTCCTAGACTACTGCAGATTGTGGGGATAAATTTGGCTAGTAACAAGATAGACATATTATTTTATGTCCTTATAAACGAGACTAAGTGTAAGAAAGTTCATGTAAACATGAATTATGAATAAAGATAGAATATAGTACACGAGATAAGAACAAAAGATCTTAATAATAAATGCACTAAGAGGTCATTCTTTCATGTCCTCTTAGTAAACAAGTCTAAGGGTAATCTGGAATTGAAGAAATTTTAAATATAGTATATTGTTAATCCTATGACCAGAGAAATTATAAGCTCGCAATATACAAACTTAATTATAAAAGACGAGGGGCTATTCCAAATGGGAGATAATAGAAAATTACTCAAACTAAGGAAAGTTGTTTTCTTAATGAGGGGGCATTTTATTTATTGTTTAAGAGAAACTAAATATCTCCTAAATTGTTATGTCATTGTAAGGATAATCTATTTCTTATATATATATATATATATATTTAAACTGAATTAACTAGAAATAGGAAATTAAGAAGATTGGTGCTTGAAATAAGAATTAAATTGGATGGTAATCTAATTAAAACAAATTGAATACTAAGCTGGAATTACATTAGGATTATGAATTGATAAGAATGTACAACTATAAAACTTAGTAGGGTAGTAGAGTGGAATGATGTGTTTGATAACTTAACTCCATAATCTTGACATTTTTAGGTATTAAAAAAAACTTTGAATTTGTGAGCAAAGTTTGACCACCTAACTTAAGTTGGTAATGACAGCAGGAAAGTGAAGCTAGGTAGTGGAGGAAACTTGATGGTGGTTAAAGTAAAAAATAATTTAAGATAGTCTAGCTTGATAGCATAGGGGATAAAAGAAAGATTTTTATTTTGTTCTTTGAATTTATATGTATTATTGTAAATGTGTCAAGGAAAGTTTTTGGACTTTTGTGCTTGAGGAATGTGATAGTAGTTCGATGATGAGACAACTATAGCCTTTCGACTAGCACTGTGCTTAGATTATAAGGCTTGATACTTTTTTTTTTTACCTTCCTCCAGTTTTTATTTCTCTACTTTTTGCTTGTTTCTGTGTGGCCTTGGGATGTGCTTCTTAGAGAGTATCTTTATGTATACAAATATTTTGGATATTAAATCTTTTAGGTTTTATTATATTACAATACGATTGTTATTGTATTGAAGTTGAATTTGTATGCTACTCTCAGTGATAAATTGTGATAAAAGATTGTCCTTAGTCTAATGATTAGAACTATGATAATATTCTAATTTTGAACATTTTGAATGTTATAAATATGAATACATAAATTTAGATTTTTTGGAAAGCTGTTTAGTATAGAACCCTGCAGCTAATAGCAATATTTGTTAGTCTTAGTGTACCTCAATCTGAACTTCAACTAGTAGGGGCGTTGCTAGCCCCGTGTGTAGGCCACCACGCGTGGATCTGTGCTGATTATTGTGAGCTGTTTACTCTACATCCGTAGTTACTTACCCTTACAAGTTATGTGCTCTGCGTCTGTCCTATTTTGGTTTTAACTAGATACTTCCTATTCTAGTTTGTTAAATGACTTCATAGTAAGAATTTTATTTAAAGTATTTATTTTAACTATGCCACAAATGTTGAATTGTTTGTATATTGGTATTGTTATTTCATATCATTGGCAAATTATTTTATTCTTATTATCTTTCAAAATAATATGAAATCGTGATTGTTTATTGACTCTCAATGTAAACAATGTTTTCAAGAAACTTGGTACTCACTCGTCCCTTTAATTATCATGCTTTATTTTCTACTCACTAAATATTGCAGCTCATTCTATCATTTAGTTTTTGCAAGTATTAAAATTATGTCTAGATGTCCTTTTGGCCAAACTCAAGAGTGTTGTTAGCTAAGAGTCAATGGTCAGCTGGTCCAATGTTAGCAAATTATTGTCTTTGTATTTATATGTCTGTACACTAAAGTTTGCTCCACAAACTACAAGAAGAATCCTTACCTTATTAGTTATATTTTGTCTTGTTTGGAAAATGAGCTCCTATATATATATTAGGCTTACATATACAAGATCATCTCGTATTCCGTGCTAATCATATCTTCATTTTTGGGACGTGACAATTTGTAAGTATCCAAATTCATATAATTTCATGATCTCAACATCTTCTTATAATATGTAATATTGGTGCAACAATGTATCAACGTACTATATTGAAAAAACTCACAAAATCAAAAGAAAAAGACTCTTAGAGTTTATAGTTTGAAAGGAAATGTTATTTTTGTTGTTTAGCCCTGTACCAATCAGTCATTTAGACCATACCTTATATCGATGAAATGAGTCATCTGCTACATCTCCATTGCCACCATCTACTATCTTTTCTGCACATTAGTTCATCAATATTGACATGTAAACTATGCATGTCATTAAATCATTCACTTGTTTGGAGCAGTGTGCCTTTAAAATTGCATAAGGTGGAAATAACTTGAATAACATCTGAGAATGCTTTGACCGTAATAACTCCTAAAAAAATCAATAGCATTCTTTATTAGTCCATGTTCTAGGACCAAAACTACGTCCAAAACCCCCAAATCAAATACCACTGGACAAGAACACCTTAACTAAAGTTACTTCTGCTCAAAGTGACTATTCATTATAGAAAAGGATCCTAGAACAAAATGCTCACAATCTTATCATTGACAACGTCCACAATATCTTCAATGAAGTTGTTGCCAAAAATAATGACATACTGAGGTTATAAGGATAGAGCAATAGTCATATGATGGTTGTATGAGAAAATATAACAACAAAGGTGGTTTTATATATTTATATATTAAACAGAAATAGAAAAGAATAGGCGAAATAGTTTGAGGCAAGGAGAGAGATAACTGGATGTTTATGGCTGAAGGTATCCCAAATACTAGGTCCTTTACCATCTTCATTTGCTGCACCTTCATACTATGTAACACATTGACTCAATAACTATAGTATATATGGTTTTATCAATTAAGTTAGTAATGAAGAAGTAGAGTATATAGATGAACCAGGTAGGGAGAGGATAAGTTCCCGAAAATAAAGTCTATGGGAAAACATCAAGGATGGGTAAAGTTGCAACAGATTGGATCAAAGTGATAGCAAGTCAGGGTCGAAAGGCAAAAGAGCAATGCTAGGAAGTAAAGCAACAGAATTCTGCTTTATCCCATGTCATGTGGGCAAACCGAGGCCCTGTCTGTTCCATGGAAATTGCATTGAAAGGAATGTTGTCTTTATCAATTATTCGATTATTACGCCTAAAAGGCAATGGTACAAGGAGAAAAAAAAGGAAACTTGATTTTTAAAAATAAATTAAAAATAAATTTAATTGGTATCCTCGTCAAAATTTTTATTAATTTAAAATGTAAAACTTTAAAATATCTTTCTTTTAAGAAAATAATATTTCCAAACCAAAGTTAAAAGGATTAAAAGTGGAGAAAGTGTTAGGTATCTTATACTATTTATTCAAAGTGCTCTACATTTTCTTACATAAAAAAGATGTATGTACTAAGGGAAATAAAGGTTGTCAATATATATTTTCATTTTAATGCAACATAGTATCTCAAATATTTAATAGACTTATCTCAAAGCATCTTATATGGTTTTGAGGCTTGACAAACTCTATGGCTTAATATATCCACATTTTCGACCAAGAAAAGGGGTTTTCGACTTCTGGGCAGTTTGGGGAGCTGGTGTGCTAGGGTTTGGAGTTTAGAGAAGTGGTTTGGGCCAAGGATTGAAGCTTTAAAGAGATTTGAAGCCATTTCCATCGGTTTTTCTAATATGCTCCTTCTCTTTCTCTTGTATTCTGCTATGGCTATGATTTTTTGGTGTTTTGTAAACTTGTGGTTGATTATGAGTAGCTAGACATTTGTTCTAGGATTATTTTGAACCCTTGTATGGATTAACACTTGATTCTCCTCCACTTCTATTGATTAATGACATATATGAGTTGATTTTACTCCATTTTTAATGCTTCTGGTTGATTGGCCACCAATTAGTTGTTTGTTGGCTTGAGTGATGCTTAAGAGAGCTAGCTTGAGTACTGAACTTGAGTTAAATCATACAAGAACTTGAACTTTAGGTATTGAATGGATGGTTTTGTTGGTGAGGTAGAGGTATACTCACTAACCTTGTGTAGTCATATTTGGGTTTGAGCTTAAAATTGGGATTTATTTGGTTGTGAGAGAGATTGAGCAGCTAATAAAATTAAACCCTTATTTTTTACTTGAGAAAGTTTTTTCAAGTAGTATTTGATCCCCAGACTAGCACATGTAGTTGTTGATCATTTTTGTGAGAGGAGATTGTTCTTGTGCTATGAAATACAAAGGGGAGAGATAATCCTAGATCCCTTATATGCTTAAAGTCAAAAAGAATTTCTTAATTCCCTTTATAACTTAATTCGCAAGGTTATTTTTACACTCAACTTCGATAAACAATTATTTTACTAACCTAGTTTAAAGCATAAGTTTAATGATTAACTAAACTCAACTCCAATTCTCATGGGAACAATAATCTTTTTATACTACTTTGTCACGGCCCGTGCACTTGCGGTGTAAGCTGTTTGGTGAACAAGTTTTTGGTGCCGTTGCCAGGGATTGAAAGTTGAAATTTCTCTAGTTTATCATTAAATTAGTGTTAGTAAATTATGATTGAGCTTGTATCTAAAATAGCAGATAGTTTTAATTCATTAATTTGCATTTTTATTTTTCTGTAAGTAGTTGATACTTTCTTAGAGTATTTTCTTTATAGGTACCTTTCTCGGATCTTGCGCATGCAAGGGTTGCATCCAGACAGTCTTGAAATCCTTCTAGATATAGAAGATATCTTTGAAAAAGTCAACCCAGAGCCAGAAGTGCCTCTACAACCTACTATGGCTGACATGGACGAAAATGATCTTTACACATTGGATGACTTTCTCAACCGAGAGGCACAGAGTTATCACTCTAGTATTTGAATGCCAAACATTCAAGCTAGAAACTTTGAGGTTAAACAAGTTATGCTTCAAATGTTGCAGATGAATGGATTGTTTGGTGGCAATTATAATGAGGATCCCAATGTACACCTTAGCAAGTTTATTAAGGTGTGTGAGTTCTTTAAACAGAATGGAGTGTCCAAGGATGCATTGAGATTGAGGTTGTTCCCTATGACGCTGAAAGATAAAGCTAAAGCATGGCTTAACTCTCTTCCAGGACAATCTATTGGCACATGGGAAGATTTAGTGGCCAGATTCAAGGCAAGATTTATTCCTCGAGGCTGGAGAGCAACCATGAGAGGAGAAATCTTAAATTTTGAACAGCAACCTGGAGCTCTGTTTGATGAAGCATGGGAGAGATTTAAGGAGTTGTGTAGAACATGCCCAAACCATGAGTAGAAACAGTATGTATTAATGGAAGCTTTTTGGAACGGTCTTAATGAGGATGCAAAAAGAATGCTGGATAATGCCTCTAGTGGTGGAATTGGGAAGATGAAAGTGAATGAGCTTTATAATTTATATAATGACATGGCCTCCAACACCATGCAATATGCGTTTGGGAGAAGATCATCTCAGAGAAGAGGACAATCCTCTATCCCATCAAATGATATTGCAGCACAACTGGAAGTTATGAATAAAAGGTTTGACAGCCTGGAACTTCAAATGAAGAAACCCAACACCATGGGAATTCATGCAGTGCAGCCATCCTCTACTATTTGTGATCATTGTGGAGAGGGACATTCATCTGAACAATGTCATTACACATTGGAGTCTGTGAATGACATGAACAATGCTCAGCGTAGTCAACAAAACAATCCTTACTCTTAAACATATAATCCGGGGTAGTGGAATCACCTAAACTTTTCTTAGAGTCAAGGTCCAAAATTGAATCAAGCTTCTTCATCAAGTGCAAGGCCTGCTCAACCTCTTAGATTTCAGATGCCGTCGAGACAAGTCCCTATTAAAGAAGAAGAGTCCAAGATGGAAAAAATGTTAGCTCAAATACTAGCTAATCAAGAAACTTAGAGGGTTGAAACAAATGCCACTTTCTCTTTGCATGACACAGCTATTAAGAACTTGAAAGTGCAAGTGGGGCAATTAGCCTCCCAAATGAACGCTATTTCAAGATGAAATCTCCCTAGTGATACCATTCCAAATCCTAGAAGGGAGGGCAAGGATAAGTGCAAGGCCATCACCTTGAGGAGCAGTAAAGTTTTGCCAAATGTTTCTAAACCTAATATGACGCCTCTTGAGGCAGAAGATGAAGGAACCTCTTCTTCTAAAGAGGATGGTGCAAAAGAACCAAAAGTGAATGACAAGGATATGAGAATAGGGAAGGAAAGAAGAATGAAGGGAAGAGAATGTAACCAAGCACTCAGATTCCACCGCTACCCTTCCCTAGATGATTCAAGAAGCAAACTGAAGATACTCACTATAAGAAGTTCTTAGATACATTTAAGAAGTTGCATATCAATATCCATCTTTTGGAAGCTTTGGAACAGAAGCTTTGGAACATATGCAAAATTTATGAAAGATGCACTATCCAGGAAAAGAAGATTTCAAGAACATGAAGTTGTGGCATTAACAAACAGTAGCTCAGATTTTATCAAAGAATTGCCACAAAAGAAGGGTGATCTTGGAAGTTTTACCATTCCATGTCAAATCGGAATAACTTTCATGGTTAGAGCATTATGTGACTTGGGAGTCAGCATTAATCTAATGCCTTTATCCATTTTCAAGAAGCTGCAGTTGGGTGAAGCAAGGCCGACCACTGTTAATTTGTAACTTGCCGATAGAAGTTTGGCATATCCTCGGGGAATCATTGAGGATGTCTTGATGAAAGTTGATAAATTCATACTTCCAGCGAATTTTATTATTCTTGATTGTGAAGCTAATCAAGAGATTCCCATTATTCTTGGGAGACCCTTCTTAGCTACGGGTAAAGCCCTCATTGACGTGGAAAAAGGAGACATCATTATGAGAGTTGGTGAAGAGCAAGTGACATTCAATATGTTCAAAACTCTCAAATTGCCAGATGAGCCAGAACACTGCTTCTATCTAGATATGATAGACCATATAATTCACTATGAATCTCAACGATCTATGATAAAAGGCAAATGTGAAACACCTCGGCTACAAATTGAACAAGATGAGGAGGGAGAGGAAGAATGCATCACTATGTTGAGTGTTACACCAGTCATTCCTCCGTTTAGAGTGAAATTTGAAACTTTAGACTTGACTTCATTTGATAAACCTCCCTTAAAACCCTCAATTGTGGAGCCGCCTAAATTGGAGTTGAAGACACTCCCGGCGCATCTAAAATATGTCTTCTTGAGAGAATCAGATACTTTACCGGTCATCATTGCTGCTAATCTAGCTATGGAGCAAGAGTTAAAGCTTTTAAGAGTGTTGAAGATACATAGGAAGGCGATGGGATGGAATATAGCAAATATCAAGGGTATCAGCCCTTCAATTTGCATGCACAAGATCTTTTTGGAAGATAACCATCGACCTTCTATAGAGCACCAATGAAGATTGAATCCTAATATGAAAGAAGTAGTGAAAAAGGAAATTCTTAAATAGCTAGACGCAGGTATCATATATCCTATTTCAGATAGCTCTTGGGTGAGCCCAGTTCATTGTGTTCCAAAAAAGAGAGGCATGACTGTAGTGACTAACATTTAGAATGAGCTCATTCCCACCTGTACAGTGACTGGATGGAGGGTGTGTATGGATTATCGCAAACTGAACGCTGCAACCCAGAAAGACCATTTTCCTTTGCCTTTCATTGATAAGATGCTAGATAGACTAGTTGAGAAGGAGTTTTTTTATTTTTTAGAGGGGTATTTAGGGTACAATCAAATTGCAATTACCCCAAAATACCAAGAAAAAACTACCTTTACATGTCCTTATGGTACCTTTGCATTCAGAAGGATGCCATTTGGCTTATGTAACGCACAGGCAACATTTCAAAGATGCATGATCTCTATATTTTCTGACATGATTGAGCAATCTATGGAGGTTTTTATGGATTATTTTTCAGTATTTGGTGACTCATTTAATGAGTGTCTTTATAATTTAGATGTTGTGTTGCAGCGTTGTGAAGAGACTAACTTAGTGCTTAACTGGGAGAAATGTCACTTTATGGTGCAAGAGTGCATTGTGCTAGGCCATAGAGTATCTAAAGGAGGATTGGAAGTAGATAAGGCCAAGATATCCATCATTGAATAACTACCCCTACCTACTTCTGTCAAGGGTGTGAGGAGCTTCTTTGGCCATGTTGGTTTTTACCGCTGCTTTATAAAAGACTTCTTCAAGATCACTAAACCTCTGTGTAGATTGCTTGAAAAAGATGTTGAGTTTAAGCTCAATGATGCCTACTTGCAAGCATTTGAAAAATTAAAAAGAAGACTGATCTCCGCACCCATTATGACCGCACCTAACTGGAACTTGCCATTCATTATCACGTGTGATACAAGTGATTATGCTGTTGGAGTAGTCTTAGGTCAGAAAAAGAATAAAGTTTTCCACCCCATCTATTATGCCAACAAAACCTTGGATGAAACCCAAGAGAATTACACCATTACAGAGAAGGAGATGTTAGCTGTGGTATTTGCTTGTGATAAGTTTAGGGCGTATATTGTGGGATCAAAAGTGACAGTGTTCACTGATCATTCAACTTTAAAATACCTAGTTAGCAAGAAAGATTTTAAAGCTAGATTGATTAGATGGGCACTCTTACTGCAAGAGTATGATTTAGAAATTGTGGATAGAAAGGGTTGTGAAAATCAAGTGGCTAATTATCTTTCTCGGTTGAATGCTGAAGTTCAACCAGAATTTGCCCAGAATATTAAGGAAGCATTCCCTGATGAGCAATTGTTGAATGTTCAGCACATTATAGATTTGTAGTATGCAGACATTGTTAATTATCTAGTGTGCAGTGTGGTCCCCTCAAATTTGAAACATTATAAATTGAAGAGGTTCTTTCATGATACCAAACATTATTTCTGGGATGAACCATACTTGTTTCGGCAGTGCATTGATCACATTCTAAGAAGGTGCATATCGGAAGAAAAACAAGGAGTAATCTTGCAAAGTTACCACTCTTCAGATTATAGAGGACATTTTGGGGGAGAGAAGACAGCAGCCAAAGTCCTACAAAGTGGGTTCTACTAGCCCACTTTATTCAAAGATGCTTATACATACGTACTTCAGTGTGATCGATGCCAACCAGGGGGGAATATATCAAAGATAAATGAAATGCCACTTACAAACATCCTGGAGGTGGAATTGTTTGATGTATGTGGTATTGACTTCATGGGACCTTTCCCCAATTTATTTGGATATCAATACATTTTGGTGTCAGTAGATTATGTATCCAAGTAGGTGAAAGTTATTGCTAATCCCACTAATGATACAAAAACGGTGCTCAAATTCTTAAAAAGGAATATTTTCACCCGATTTAGAGCACCGAGAGCCATTATCAGTGATGGGGGATCGCATTTTTGTAATAGCCAATTTCAAGCCCTTTTGAGGAAGTATGGAGTGAAGCATAAAGTGGTGTTGACATATCATCCCTAAACCAATGGACAAGCCGAGATCTCCAACCGAGAAATCAAAACCATCCTGAAAAAAACGATAGGGGTGTTAAGAAAAGATTAGTCTACAAAACTTGATGATGCATTGTGGGCTTATCGAACAACTTTCAAAACCCCCATTGGTATGTCACCATATAAGTTGGTGTTTGGAAAAGCTTGCCATTTGCCAGTTAATTTAGAGCATGGTGCTTATTGGGCCATTAAGAAATTGAATCTTAATTTCAAGACAGCGGGAAAGTTCAAGAATATATAAAGAAATGTCTAAATGATTCCATGACAGTAAAATCACCCTTAAAGCATTTGAGCCGGGGCAACATGTTCTGTTATACAACTCTCGTCTTAGGCTTTTTCCCGAGAAGTTGAAATCAAGGTGGTCAGGGCCTTTTATAGTGGTTGAAGTCTTTTCCCATGGAGCAATTGAGTTAATGAGCAACTCAGGTGAAAGGTTCAAAGTGAATGGCCAACGATTAAAGCATTATTGGGGAGGACATGTGGATCACCAAACCTCCACTTTCTATCTTGCTGATTCCAAGTGAACCACTAATGAGTCCGGCTGAAGATTATAAAGTAAGCGCTTCTTAGGAGGCAACCCAAGCTCTTCACTTCACCTTTTATATTATTTTTGTAGATTTTAGCCTCAAGTAAAGTTAAGTGTGTCTTCCTTTGCTTTGTAGGTGAATTTCTCAGTTGAGGCTGAGGGCAAATCGGAGCAATATAACTGAGGACATTTAATTCAAGGATCATTTATGGACAAATATTTCAGGGAAGTGTACCTGTTCATGCTATTTACTTTCTAACATGCATAAACCCCTGTTGACATAAGTGCAATTAGATGATAACTCAAATATGGTATTTGTCTCGAATGTTCCCTTCACAAGTTCATGTTTAATGCTTGAATCCCCTATTGACCCTTAAGGATTGTTACAAAAATCATTCATGCTTAAGTGATTTAGAGCCCTATTGAAGATGTTATAGGTGGAAACAAGCAAAACATTATTTGATGATTAGATTGCATGCCCCTCTCATGTTAATTTTGCTATGTGAGGAAAGAAACTATTGTATTGTGCATGAAAATAACTTTGAGCCTTGTTAGCCGGGCCAACACATTTCTTAGTTATGGCGAAAAATGTTCTGGAATTCATTTGCCAAATTCGAGGAAAATTGGCTGCTGCGAAAACAAAAATTGGCCGCTGCTAATTCTTCATGAGAGTGCCCAGGGAAGTCAACTTGAGGAAAATTGGCCGCGGCAAAAATGGTGAGTTGAAAACTAGTGGCAAATTGGCCATGTCTAAGTTGCGTTCAATTATACCTGGAACGAAATAGAAGCCTATTGGTCGCGGCGAATAAAAAAATTGGCCGCGGCCAAACATCAACTAATGCCCGAAAAGTATTAGCTTTCCTTCCCGTTTTATCCTCAAAGCTTCCACTTAATTCCCACACCATCCTACTGAATTCTCACCCATTTTTAGTCTAGATTCATTAGGTCATTTTCAGCTTCCCCTTTGAATTTCTTGAATTGCCCTTCACTCAACCCTAATCTGAAGCCCTCAGCATTCCTTCTCCATTGGCCATCCTCATCTATCATGCTATGTATCATCTTCAATCTGAAGCCCTCAGCATTATGCTCTGTTTTGTTCGCCAGCATTCCTTCTCCATTCACCTTCCGCACTCTCTCATCCACACCATTCATCAGCCACTCTCCTTTTGCCATTAGTTTTCTTCCTTCCAACAACAAAGCCTCCAACCCCTTCTCTTCTTCCTCTTTGGTAAGTCTATATTCTCATTCTCAGTCTCTCTATCCATGAGTTGTGGCTGCTGGGTGCTGTTAATTCGTTGTGTTGCTCTATTGTTTGCTGTTGTGTGCTGGGGTTATTTTGGCTTTAGGTTATATGCTGTTTTGCTCTGTTATATTCTGTATTGGGGTAATTTGTGCTTTGCTTAGCTGCTGTGTTACTTTTGAGTTGAAGTACTGCTATATTGAGGAGGGTGATTTCTTTTGTTCCTCAATGTTGAGTTAGGGATTTGCAAATCCTCAAAAGGATTAATGTGCTGTTGTGCTCGAATTTGTATTGCTCTGTCAGATAGGCCAGTTGTGTTGTTTTGTTTGTTTATTAGGCATTTAGTGTATAGGGGACTGAAGTGTTACATTAAGATGGATTGAGTAGGAAATTATCACTTTAATTAATTAATTGGAGGCTGTTCTGCAGTTAGCTAGGGGTTTTTGGTATGGTTCTGACATTTTGGATGAAGCCATAATCAATTTAAATCATAATTGAATAGGGTTACCGATTGGAATTGATCAATCAAATTTGTAGTTTGTACTGGATGGCTGGCCTTATCAATCAATTTACAGCTTTATGATTATTGTTTGGGCAGGGTGGTCGGGTGAGTCATGACAGATAGTGATGGCTAGTTGGTTATCAATTAGGTTAATTTGTTCTAATCTGATTACCATATGCGGTGTTCTGTGTGCTTAAGTGTGGGAGTGTCCTTCCAAGTGTGTAGTTTGTGCTAGTCAGATAGTTTGTCTAGGAAAATTTTATCTTTTAGTTTTGTCCAATCTGCTTTTGTCTTTATGTTTTTGGTTGTTAGTTGAGCTGGTGTCTTGTGTTTTACAGGTCCTATGGCTCCAAAGAGATCTTGTCCAAGTGCTTCGCATCAATCCAAACAAGAGTCTCCAGCTACCATTAAAGAAAGAGTGCAAAGCCGTCCTATTTTATCAGAGCAAGAATTTTCTTACACAACCAACTTGGCCTTCTGTGTGATTATCGACCAAACTTATCACTTATGCTCCTTGATGGGTGAAAAGCGGGGTCGAGATGCCGCCATAGTTAACGAGTTTTACACCCAAGCAACCATTGCAATTAGCCTGAAGTGTTGGGTGAGAGGGGTTCAAGTTAACATTTTAGTGAGGGCGCTCTACACATTCTACCAATTACCAGAGGTAGCTGATTGCCGCTATGCCTACTTAATGCAGCATGAGGACAAGATCCCCTTTGATGACATTGTCTCATTTCTGGATCATGAGAGGCAAGTGTTGTGGAATATCCCTCGTGGTGGGCAACGTTATCTTAAACGGAATAGATTGCACAGAGATGCCAAGTTCTGACTTCACTTTGTGTCTTTCAACATTCTTCTGACCTTAAATCTGAGTGACGCCACATGGGAGAAGGCCCTCCTGATTTACTTACTGATGACCCAGTAACCAGTTGATGTTGCCGTTATAATGTATCAAAGCCTTAAAGCAACAATAGTGGATCACTCTTACGCGATTATTTTTCCCTACTTCGTTCATCAATGGTGTCTTCAATCGGGGGTGAAAGGCAGAGCCAATGAAGAAGTGTTCCTGGCCCCTATGCTCTTCAATTATAGAGCCATTAAGTCACCCTGTAGGGCACCACAAGGCCCAGGGGCAGATCAGCCAGACCAAGATGTGATGGAAGAGGAGGCTCCAATCCCAGATATTCCGGTAATAGAGGAAGCTGGCCCAGCACAGTTAAATGACCCATGGAGGGCTAGTGTAGATAGGTGTCTGGATCTAATGATGGGTAAGGTGGATAGTATTTCTGATGATGTAGCCTAGATTCGGCTTCAACTGCAGTGCTTATTACCACTGTTGACTGATAGGACTGCTGGAGTTAGGGGTGATGAGGGCCCAAGCGAGCACCAGCCTATCGATCTTTGACTTTTCCTTTTCTTATTAATTGTTTTCTATTTTTATATTCCTACTAGTTATTTTGTTGCTTAATTTCTGTTGTCATATGGTTACTTACAGTGAACTGGTGGTTATCTGGTTAGTTATATCTTGCTTATCAATGTTAGAACTAGCTAGATTTAAACATCTTTACATTACTGCGGGTTAAGTTTAGTTTTTGTTTGATGCATGTCTCGTTGATATTTTGTTATCAGCTACTGTTGTTTTGGTAAGGGCAGGTATTGTGTTCCTTGTGCAACTACCTTTTTATTGGTAGTAGCATAAGAGTTGACCTTCTTTTCCTTCTATTGGTGAGTGAGGACACTATCCATTTTAAGTTTAAGGGTGAGGGTATACCTTTTTTGTTGTTGTCCTATTTGTTGCTGATTTAGCATGAGTTTAATTTTGACGCTTAGACTTCTATTTGTAAACCACTGAATTTTTGTGTTGGGTTGCTGAATTTTTCCTTTAATTGGATTATTAGGGTCCAATGATGTTGACTTGCTTAAATTATATGCTTGACAGGGAATTTTGGAAGTGTTGGTTAGTGCTTGAGTCATAGAATAATACATTGTTTGATGACATTTTTAGGGTAAAATTTTTGTACATAAATGTTGGGAAATTATTTGAAAGCTCTTGTTTTGAAAAAATTACAGCAAATTAGTGTATATGTTCTTTCTCAATTTTAAAACTCTAGAACCATCCTTGGAATTCCTTGAAACGATCTAATGACTTCACTTGATTTTGAAAAATGATTCAGGCATTAATTAAATGCGTTTGTGCCTTTCAAGCTATCCTTTATCAATTATATATTCCCTTGAACCCCCCACTTGAGCCTAATTGAAAAGCCATATAAATTTTTGTTCGAATTTATACATTAGACTTATACTCCACAAACTTGAAAAATCATGATTTCACCTAAGACTGGAGATAATGGATTAGTGTTTAGATTTTGATGAGCTTTGATCATGGGAGTATGAATAATGGGTAGTCTGTAATTATTTGCACTCAAGATGTGTTTACTCCAAAAAAAAAAGAATAAATTTTTTTTTATTTCAATGAGATTGAGTGCATTTGGATTTGAAGATAAGTTTGGGGGAGGTGTTAGTATTTTGGAAAAATACTTTGAATGTAAAAATAGGGTAGAGTTTTGTATTATCATTTATCTCAAGTCATTTGTATTCTCTTTTATCCCTTCTTTCAATTAGCCTTTACCTTGGCCACATTACAAGCTTAAAAGTCCTAATGATTTTGAAATTTTGTAAGGTCAAATGTACAGTGGAGAGGGAAGAAAAATTTTGGCATATGAAGTGTTGTTGTTGAGACAATGTTTATATATATACATTGAAGTGTGGTTTTTGTTTTGGACAATGGTTGAAAAATGGTACCCTGACTAGCCACACACACACACATGCTTTAAAAGTGTTAGAGAACTTTACATTATGCTGTGAGTTTTGCATCTTTTTACATTCCATTTTCCCCTGTCTTGTTTATCATGGATAGCAACTGATGAGGATTATACCATGCATTCATAGTATTTGGATAATTCATGCAATCTCACTGATTCTTCATTTTGTTTTACTCAAGGACGAGTAAAAGTCTAAGTTTGGGGGTGTGATAAACTCTCTAAATTCATACCTTTTCAGCATATTTTTCTTGAGATGCACATATCTTTTGATGTATTTTTGTATATAAAGTATACTCAAGGTAGGAAAATGTGCATTTTGATAGCTAAACTTAACTAACTTACTTTTTAGTTTAATTATGCAGATTTTAATCTTAATTTAAGAATATTTTGGTACATTTATAGCTTCACACTTTTTACAGATATTACTAGACCTCAAAGTAATTGCTAGAATTCATATGCTGAAAATTTTGCTATATTCGCCGTGGCCAAATCAGATGTTAGCCACGGCCAATTCCTGCATGGAGGAGAGAGTAAATAGAGAGCATTTCGCCGTGGCTAATTCACATGTTTGCCGCAGCCAATTGTTGAACAGCGATGCTGGTGAAAACCTGAGGGCATTTCACCATGGCGAAGAATATTTTGGCCGCGGCGAACCATGGTTTACTGAAACACTGCATTTTGAGGCTTGACAGACTCTAGGGCTTAATATATTCACATTTTTTACCAAGAAAAAGGGTCTTTGACTTCTGGGCAGCGTGGGGAGCTGGTGTGTTAGGGTTTGGAGTTTGGAAAAGTGGTTTGGGCCAAGGATTGAAGCTTTAAAGAGATTTGAAGCCATTTCCATCAGTTTTTCTGATCTTCTCCTTCTTTTTCTCTTGTATTCTGCTATGGCTCTGACTTCTTGGTGTTTTGTAAACTTGTGGCTGATTATGAGTAGCTAAACATTTGTTCTAGGATTATTTTGAACCCTTGTATGGATTAACACTTGATTCTCCTCCACTTCTATTGATTAATGACATATATGAGTTGATTTTACTTCACTTTTAATGCTTCTGGTTGATTGGCCACCAATTAGTTATTTGTTGGCTTGAGTGATGCTTGAGAGAGCTAGCTTGAGTACTGAACTTAAGTTAAATCATACAAGAACTTAAACTTCAGGTATTGAATGGATGGTTTTGTTGGTGAGGTAGAGATACACTAATTAACCTTGTGTAGTCATATTTGGTTTTGAGCTTAAAATTGAGATTTATTTGGTTGTGAGAGAGATTGAGTAGCTAATAAAATTAAACACTTGTTTTTTATTTGAGAAAGCTTTTTCAATTAGTATTTGATCCCCAGACTAGCACATGTAGTTGTTGATCATTTTTGTGAGAGGAGATTGTTCTTGTACTATGAAATATAAGGGGGAGAGATAATCCTAGATCCCCTATATGCTTAAAGTCAAAAAAGATTTCTTAATTCCCTTTATAACTTAATTCGCAAGGTTATTTTTACACTCAACTTCGATAAACAATTATTCTGCTTAACCTAGTTTAAAGCATAAGTTTAATGATTAACTAAACTCAACTCCAATCCTTGTGGGAACGATAATCTTTTTATACTACTTTGTCATGGCCCGTGCACTGGCGGTGTAAGTCGTTTGGCGAACACTTTTTCATAATCTAATACTATGAAATTTGTAGGGAAAATTAATTTATCAACCTTCACAAAAATATCTTTAATGACTCCATTTAGGTAAGTTAAAGAGCTGTTAACTAATTGCAAAGTCATTGTTGTTAGTCTACCCTCCCTTAACATAAGCTTTTTAAAAATTGATAGTGACATTAAATTCATACTTGCCCTAAGATCACACAAAGGACTTCTAGTAATATGTTTTCCAATGTTACAAGGAATAGTGAATCTTTCATTTTAGGAGGTAATTTCTTTTACAAGATAACACTACACTTTTAGGTTAGAGCCATTATCTCAAATTCTCTAAACTGCTTCTTATTTGATAGCACATCTTTTATAAATTTAGCATAGCTTGGAATTTGTTTTGATACTTCTGTAAATGGAATGTTGATGTAAAGTTGCTTGAAGATCTTTATAACCTTCCCATTTTTATCTTCTATTATGACTTCATCTAGACTCACTATCTTGCTTTAAAGGTGACACTTCAAGTAACTCTTTGCCACACCTCAATGTAATGGCCTTGCATTCCTCTTTGCTATCTCTTCTTAAGTTAAGAATGACATCATTTGGAAGACCTACATGTTATCTTGAATTTGTAGATGAGGCCAATTGGCTAATTTTTATTTCCGTGCTTTTAATTGCTGACTTATGTTTTGTCATTGCTGCCTCTTATCTAGCTAGAATAGCATTTTGCTTAGCCATATATTGTATGAACATTTCCTCTATACTTGGCTTCTTTTCTTGCATTAGCAATCTAACTTGAGTGGAAAATCCAGAAGGATTAAATGGTTTCACTCTAAAAGAGGATGCTTGGGTCTAGTTTTGACCTTGATTCTATGAAAAATTTAGATGGTTCCCTCAGCCTAGGTTATAGGTGTTTGAATATAGGTTATTCATATTTTTTCTATAATTTCCCATATAATTAACTGCTTCCACCAATGAAGGACATTGATCATTGAACTATCCCTCTTCACAATGCTCACAACTAATAACTAGAGTTTGAACAGCATTCACACCTATCTATGCACTAAAATGCATTTTAAGATTATCAAACCTCAAATTCATCATAGCCATTTGAGCTAAAAGTATGGTTAAAGCATTCATTTTATAGACTCTTGCCACCTTTATCTTTTAAGGTCAAGATGTAGACCATTAAAGAGAGTTAACTATCATATTTTTCAACAAATTATAGGCAACTTTAACATTTAGATTGCTTGTGATGCTTCGATTAGATGCTGAGTTAAGGATAGTTATTGTTTTAGGTAGTAGCCTATTATAAAAAGTCTACATTTGTACCCATTTAGGAAATTCATGGTTAGGATATTTTTTTAACAACTCCTTGAACCTTTCCCATGTTTCATATCATGGTTCATAATGTTGTTGTATAAAAAAGGTGATATCATTTCTCAACTCCTTTAGTCTGGCTGGTGGAAAGAACCTAGCTCTGAGTTTTGTAGTTAGATTATCCTAAGTGGTGAAAGATCTATTCGGCAACGAGTTAAGTCACACTTTGGCTTTATCCCATAGTGAAAGTGAGAAAAACCTAAACTAGATTGCATCATTAGACACACTATTCTGTTTAAAGGAATCACAAATCTCCAAAAAATTTCAGAGGTGAATGTTAGGGTCTTCCAAAGATAAGCCTCAAAACTACCAGCCGTTTGGAGCATTTACAGTACCACTTGCTTCATTTCAAAATTGTTTACTTGAATAGCCAGTCTTCTTATACTTGAGTAGTATCCTTGCATATTCAACATAGTCAAAATTATTAACTATTCTAACTCTATTTTCATCCTCTTATGCCATATTTCTAGTTAATTTAGAAGTTTCAGATTCTTCTTCTTGAGTTTAAGTGGAAGCTTTTTCATATCCTTTTTGAAATAACACAACTTTTAAACTTTCAACTTCTTGTATAAAAGGAGGGTAACCATTGCAAAACAGAACAAAGCACAAAATGAGAGTAACACAAGTAAAACTATACATAAAGCTTAAGTTTAAACTAGGTATGCTAGTATTAATATTGATAGAAAAATATTTCGGTACATAAATTCCTAGCGATGGTGCCAAAAATTTATTGCTTATTTGAAAGCATACATGTAATTATATGTATTGCAATAGTAATAAAATAATGAATAGAATATCATTCCCATGAGGATTTGTTACTAAGGTAATTGTTAAAGATTAAAATTATGTACCTTAATCTAAATCAAAGCAACAATAAAAGGTGATAAGAAATTAAACTAAACTAAAAATACAACAATAACAAAATAAATGAGAGACACCATTCTAAATGAAATTAGAAAGTAAAAGGATTTGGGATTATAATTCCCTCTAGCATTTCATATAGACTAATTACCACTCTTTATCTTACTCTTAATGTCATTAATAATCTAAGACTCTAATTTGCTTATAAGCATATTCTGAATTAACTATAAGCATTCCCCTAACCAATTTATAATTCTTTATGTAATTGATTTAGAGGTTTAATCAAAAATAGGTCCTAATATGGCTATGTGAAGCTAGCAGGTATATTCCTATCTTACAAGCAAATCAATTCACTCAATATTACAAATTTCATGAATCTACATTACCCAATCCATGGTCAACTCCTAAAATCCATTATTCAAGTTCATTTAGGTTACCTAAATTATTTAATGGTTTCCATATACTTAGAAGCAGAGTACAATAATTGATTAATTAAATCACACTATTAATTACAAATAAATAGAGTAATTATAACATATTACAAGTTAAAGTTTATCACAATCCCAAATCAACAAGTTTAACTCATAATTATAAGAAATAACAACATTAGAAATAGAGTATAAACCAAATAGGCAAAAAAATACAAAGAAAAGTAAGGGAAAAAGAGAAAAATTGATCTAATCAATAATTTTTTCTCAAACCCATGCTTCTCCTACGACAAATGAAACTCTAAACCCTTCATTTTCCTCTCCAAAATTTTTAGAATGGTGGCCCCTTCAAAGAAATGCTAAAACTCTCTTAAAGCCCTTAGAAAACATGGTTAAAATGGTGTGTTTTAAATTTTTTTTTTTGAAACAAGCCACAACAATGCTCAAAAGCATCGCAAAACACAATTTATACTTAACTAAAACAAATAATGAATTCAAAACTAAAGAAATAAAACTATAACTTACTAAATATTAACTTAAATTAAATTTATTATTTTTAGTTACTAAAAACATAAAATAAATTCCACATTCATATGATAAGTCCCTTAAAATATTAAGAAAAATATGATAATTTATGGATTTATCACTCAATTCAATAGCATAATCCTTAAATTTGCTATGTAAAGCTAATAAGTATATTCCTATGTCATTAGCAAAATCATTCACTTATCCAAGCAAGTTTCAAGTACTCACACAATCTAACCCAAGATCAAATTATACTTTCCCTTTCCTAAGTTGAAGTAAAATATTCGAATTAGTCCAATTATTGGCAAAATAATTTAAAAGCATAAAGCATAGAATTGAATAAATATATGCATAGCATTAATAACAAAACAAGAGTGAAAAACAACCATTAATCCATACAAGGGTTCATAATAAACCTAGATTATTATGGAGTTTAGCTATAGATAATCATAAAAGCCAATAGCAAAGTCAAAGCAAAAGCGAGAAAGATTTGAACAAATGTAGAGAAAAATAAAAAAAGGAAAGAAAATTAGTAATGGATGCTTGTCTTCTCCTCAATTTTACCTTAATTAAACTAAAATTTGTCACTACGATATAAAAACTTTTATATCTAATTATCTTGTCTATGCACATTTTTCTTATATTTAGCCATATTTTCCATATAATTAAAATACTAAGCACCTAATTCCTAGCCAAAAATGTGCAAAATAACATGAAAGTATAGGAATTATAAACAATAATAACAAAATAGTTTGGAATACAACTTATATTTACCATTATAACCCTATCTAAATAAATTGTGATTCCTTAATGCCATATGATAAAAGCAAATATAAGAACTAGAGTCAATCTTTCTCTTGAAAAATAATTAAATTATTGCACAATCCTCTTCTCTATTAAAAAAATATGCAAATCTCTTTAAAACTAAAATATAATCAAAATACCCTAAAAAATAATATTATTTTTTTATTAAAAATATAAATTATAAAATAAATTTTAAAACTTTTATTTCAATGTTACTTGTTTGTATTAAAATTTATAAATTTAATTTATTATAAAAGTAAAAAAATAATTATTTTTATATTAGTCCAATACATATTGTTATATTACATTATATATATATATATATATATAAAGATATTTTGGTTAAAATAAGTATAATTGTAACTCATCATTTGCTCTTAGAGACCTTAATGTAGCATATCTTTTGATTTTAGGAAAGAAAAGTTTAGATTTCAAAATAGATGATAGAGCCATGTAATTTGAGTATCTTTGTTAGGAGGGGGGAGTATACTTTGCCCAAAGAACTAATAGTGGTTAATCATAAGAAACCTCACATCTTTTTAGCAACATAAATGTAGACAAAATAGTATAATCACATGGAAAAAAAGACAACTAAGTTCATTGTGCAAATTTTTTGATATGAATATAATTTTATTTTAATTACTTTAACAAACACTTGCAAAAAGAGAAAAGTACATACAAGAAAAAATGGTATATTTACAGATTTAGACTTAATTTAATATGAGAGTTTATGGTTTACATGCCTTATGAAAAGAATTAAAGTTCACATTGTTTGAAACATAAAAAACCATATCAATTGATTGGTGACTTTTAATTATTGTTATGAAGAGAGAAAGAAAAAGGGAACTGACATGATTTCACCCAAATAAAAAAGATTTAAAGATTAATTGATGTGTTTCAATTTGTGAAATCAAGTTAATCTCACTTTCTTGCTATATTCTTTTTTTCTCTATTTTTGGAATTTTTGAATAGAATTTTATTTGTATTTTAATTTTGGAAATTCGTGTCACGACTCAATTTCTGAGCTATGATCGATGCATAAGCTAAATCAATCTAGTGATTAGCTTAGCTTAGTAAGCTTTATGGATCCAAACTTAACTATAATGCCACAAATTCAAGCTAGCACATATAACCTACATGTTTTGAAAATACACATGCATATCATATAATTCACTTATTTGGCAGTACCTTCCTTAAAAGTTAGACATCCTGACCTGTACAATAGTTCAATTTAATACTAGTACTAGTAATATCAAGTTACATTCAATAAAATACTTCATCAAGAAACTATAAACAATACATGCACAAGTTCAAAATGGCCATAAATGGGCCCCACAAAATACACAACACTTATCATTCCTAAAGTGCTCATACACCTATATGCCATCATATTACGGAGTTTGACACTAACTGCACAAGAATGAGCACATACTTTGTGTTTGGTAACACACTAGCATCCAAGTCACCTCACTCTCCTACCTGCTGGTTTGAAAATAATAAAAAAAAGAATTAAGCCTACCAATGGCTTAGTGAGTACACAAATAATAAAGTGTATAAAGGAGAAACAAGTGCACATTTGAATTTTTAGAGATTGAGTAGTTAACAAATGATTTTAAGAAATATTATAATTTATAGCTAAAACAAAAAGTAATTATTTAATAAACAAGAAATTCTCAAATAAAGACCTAATTTTTTAAAATAATAATAAGAAAATATCATGGAAAATGGCATCATAAGAAGGAATCAAACCACCAAATGCTTTCGAACAATCAAACCACAATATATATATATTATCATTGCGCTAAATATGTAACACCATAATTTCTAGCTCACATCCATAATCATTTACATACTCATGTGATATATAGTAAGAAGGAAGTGGGAAATTTCATAGAAAATAACACACTTTCTTGCGTCGCGTCATGACTAAAAATTTTATTCGGTATCACGTGGATCATATGAGCTCATGTTATATATCATCATATTTAATTACATCATTAAAACTCATTTGTATCATATAAACATGCCTACAACTCATAGAAACCGAAAAGAGACGTGGAAAATGAGTGTTCATTCTTGGCCAGAATTGGTCTCATTTTTGGGCAAATTTTAAAAAATCATAACTAAATTTAGAAAAATCGAAATCATGCAATCTTGATCATTCTGGAAATCTTGAGATGTCTACTTTATGATAAAAATATGTACAAGTCATAAAACCCCACACACAGAGCATTTGACATAAGAAATATTCTGGAGGTCAGACTAGGTCTTGATGCTGTTATAGTTTACTAATATGAAGTTAAAAAATGTCCAATTAATTCCACAAAAATCCAATCTATGCAAATGATACCAATATGGAAAGATGTGGATATCAAATAGAGAGGAAAAATATCTCTAAATCATTTCATTAAGCCCAGATCTCAGAATTCGATGGAACAGTACTTATGGTCAGGCAAATTTACTGATACTGGACAGAAATTTAGAAAATTCATATATCTCTCTCTAGACCTCTAAATGAGGTGCTTTTAGTTGGTACAAGTCATTGTGATTGTATAGTTTCTTTGCATAAAATTTCATGGCAATTGGACATCATTTGAGCTTCGAGTGACAGTTTAATTTCAGACCAAATGAATAATGTAGCAAACCAGAAATATAAATTTTGCTAACTTTGAAAAATTATCAAATATTCTATAGACCTTCAAAAATTATGATCTTTAGCTTCCTAAAAAGCTCTCAATGATTAATTTCATGCCAAATCTTAGATCGAGAATAACTCATTTGGCCAAAAAGTGACCTAGGGTTCTAAAATTGTCAATTTTGGCTTCATATAAGGTACCAAAGTTGCCAAATGGATTTCTCTTAATCTTGGCACCTTTTGGGCAAGTCTAAAAGTATATTTAAGACTTGTGTGAGCTACCCAAATAGTCCTAAACCTCATGCATCTCATTTTAGCCCTTCATCACATACTTATGCACATTTCTATCAAACTTCCAATTTGCATAACTTGGCATTACCTACCTAAATTCATTTCTATAGTTCATACATCATATCCATACATGTATACATCACATAATATCATATTTACATGTGTCTCAAGGTCATGTGCCATTTACAATAATCATATACATCATTATGGTTCAAAAAGAATGAAAGCTAAGCCTAGGCTTGTCAATCTCCTTCTTTCATGGTTGTTGGCTCCCTTCACCATAGCTACTTGATCCACCTAACATATTAGAGCATTGGAGAGGAGAAAGTGAGATTCAAAGAATCCCAATAGCTCATCTCCCATTCCATCATACATAATATATGCAAGCAAGCTTTCCAAATGCATGCATAAAGAAAATAAAAGCCATAGGCATTTTAAAAGCAAACTTGGCATGTGAACAACTCATGCAAATCATCCAAGAGCTCACCAAGTGTTTAGATTGATCTCATACTTCTCCTTATGGATTTTGAACTTGCCTCACCCATTTCTTGAGCACTTTGGACTCAATCATACTCTTGAGAGCCCACTTTGCTTTTGGGAGATTCTTTGCTTTATCTTAACCAAGCTCAAGGGTTTTTGGCTCATCCTCACTAAAGGAAAGAGTTCTTGGCCTCTCCACACTCATGTAAACTCATACAAATATCATACACTCATTAAAAAACATAACATAACATCAAGGATCATAGTATATAAAGGAATGCTAGCATACTTTTCATAGCTTGAAAATATACATACACACATTCTAAAATAAGCTAAACACACATCCATGCATGAGAGAAGGTAGAGAGAGCTATCTTACACCAATTCACACACTTTTCCTTTAGGATTCAAGTCTCTTCTTTTGGCCACACACCTACAAGTTGGTGGAGATGGTTTCTCTTGGCCTGGACATGATTTAAGGGAGTTAATTAGGTTCATGAGACATATTTTAACGCTACATCATTTGCTTAAACTCTAGATTGCTCTATAAGCTCTATTATGGTCTATAAAGGCACCTAATGAAGCAACACCTCTCAAAGGACTTCTAGGCCTTATTCTTTCCTTTCAAATATGATTCTTGACTCCTTTTAAATCTCTTAGAGTCATCACATCATTAAAACAGAGGGCCTAGCATCATGTTGCTTCTTTAGGTCCTAATATGGAACCTATGGCACCAATTCACTTTCTTTGAGTTCTAAATTTTTTTCAAGGCCTCTACTCATCTTCACTCATCACATATGACTCAAGAATGGCCTTAAAAAAATTTAAAACTCTCTCTAGCTATAGGAACTTGCCTAGGCCGAGATTATGGGGGGAAGAAGAGTTCAAGGCCTTCTTGATTTTTCTTTGATGGGAGATACACTTGGGAGACTTCCTAGAGGTATTAGGAGCTCAATCAAATACTCACACATGCAAGGAAACTCATATATCAAATCAGTTTTTACAATCCCTTCTAATGCATTACACTTTTTCTACTTAGAGTTCATTAGTTTTTCTTGCAATTTCTTTGCTTTCTTGGATGGGAGGTGCATGTGGGAAGCTCTCTAGGGGTCTTAGGAACTCATACAAACATTCACATAGGCTTGGGAACTCTTAGATAAAATCAGATTTTTGCCTATGTCTTTAAATCCCTAACTTCCCATTCTTGGTTCTCTTTTGCTTCTTAATTAATTCCACTTGTATCTTCCTAATCCTCACATTATAGAACTCCTAATTCTACCCTAATATGGTCAGAATTTATCTCCTATGAAATGGGCTCTAAGGTAAACGAAAATTCCATGGTGGAAGCAAGCAAGGAAAAGCAACAAAACAAGAAGGAATACCTTAGTTTCTTAGTTTTCTTGGTTTGTTCTTCACTTGGCTAGCTTCCCCTCACCAAATCTGAAAATTCCACCTCTGTTCTACCCTCCATACAGACCTAAAAATATCATCAAATCTATGGAAATAAAGAGGAGAAGAAGGAAGAGCAACTTACAAGACAAAAAGCTTGAATTTTCCTACATTTTCCTTACTTCTTCTCTCTTTAAAATCTTCTCTCCTTGTGCGCCTAAGAGAGCTGCCTTCCTCCTCTATTTTTGGGGCAGAAACAAATCTTGAAATGGGAGCTACTGGAACGTGGATAAGAAGAAGAAACTAAAAGTCACTTTATGTAACTTTTTATTTTTTGTAGTTTAGTCCCTTTTCTTGGCTTTCTCATTTTAAGCTCATATCAACTTCTTTTTTAAATCTGATTTTTCTATCATATTCCTTGGGATCTTAATCATAAGAATTGCCTTTGGAATCACTCAAAAAGGATCTGAAACCATTCCGAACTATTTGGTCAAAGTTTCAGTCAACTGACAACCAAAATCGTTCACTGGAGGAGTTTCAACTGTTCTAGGGGTCTCCATGGGTTTTAGGGCCTCTAAGAACCCCAAAAAGCTTAAATTTTTCATTTAAAAAGCCCTCCTGTGAGTTTTCAAAATTTTTCAAAAATTACAAAAATGCCCCTACTTTCTTCGGCAAATTTTCTGAGCTCTTCTGGCTTTGATTTTTGGGCATCTTAAACCTCAAATTCCCATTTTCTAATATTTAAAATTTTATCATAATTTTAGTTGGCCCTAATTCCTTCTACTTCGAGGACTTCATTTTATATTTGGCTCATCTATGATGTTTACGGAAAAATCGAACATCGCGTTTCTCATGTTTTGCGTTTCTCACGTTTACAGAGAGACCGAATGTTACAAAATACATCACATCTTAATTCCATAGTACACATCAAGTATTTCAAGCCTTTACAATGGATACATCACATCTAAGTGTTTTCATAAAATCATAGCTCATACTAAGCACACCTAGACTGTTACTTTTGCTAATCGTTACGGGATCTTAACTAGATCCCTATCTATTATGTTATTTTTTTAAAAACAGAATAAAAATATAATTTTAGGTAACTAAAAAAAATGAATTAACAAAACAATAAAATGAATTGCCCATTAATAAAGTCACTATAAAATATGAAATAATAAAATAACATAAAACACGTTTATATATATATATATATATATATAACTACTTTCATTGCCCCCAGTTCCTTCTTTTTCATTCCACAAGTAGATAGCTTTGCCACATTTCAATTATCTATTTTCTTATTAATTAATTTATTATTTCATCATATGAATATGTATACACACATACTTGCATTACAACACTTGATTTGAAGTTTTAGAAACACAGATTTTGTTTCCTCCATAGCACTGAGTTTGTAAATCATAAGATGAAGTTTAGGCTAAGAAAACATAACATGGAATAAAATAAAAATGTTACTTTACTATTTATACACTCATTGATTAGGGCTAATAGTAAAGGTCTCTTCTTTCATTAATCAATATTGGACTATAGTTGAAGGAGTACCTTCAATGCCATCTAAAATTACATTTAAAAATAAAATTGATGATTTAACTAATTATTTAGCATATATAATTATCAAAATAGCCTAATATATTTTTTAATGCCTAAATCCCTAATTTTTATCTAACTTACCTAAGCTTCTATGAATTAAATAGAGCTTAAATATTACTTAATGGAGCTTGATAACATAAGTTGGAAGGGTTAATTCACTACTTTGAAGGCTTAACAATAAAAAAAAACCTCAAATTTTAGAAGCTCACCCATGGCCAAAACTAGAAGAGAAGAGTTGTATAATATTCAAGCTTCAATAAAGCATGGAAAAGGATGAAAAGTGATGGAAGAAGATGGAAAGGGAAAAGAAGAACTAACCTTCACAAAATCTGGAAAATTTCACAACCAAACAGTGGGAGAAAAGGAAGAAGATGAGGAAGATAATGTTACAACTATTGGGAGAAACACCAATAACAAAGCATGTCAAAACAATGAGTTAACGGTGGCATGGGTGAAGGGGAAAAATGGAGCTTGTGTCTTGAAGAAATGCTCTATGTTGCTTCACTAGAGAGAGAAGTTGCATAACTGTAGAATTGGATGAAGCTTAAGACAAAAGTGAGATAGAGCAAAAAGAGAAAGGAGGAAATAAAGTGAATGGAATTATTTTAATATAATTTTGCTAAAATTGCACTATTACCCTAAAGGAGTTTAATATGCTTCAATTAAGTCCTCAAAATATTTCAAAGTCTCTAGCCAAATCTCTAAACGCCATAATCATTCTAAAAATTCATTAAGTATTTAATTAATTTCAAAAATAATTTACTTTGTATAATAAGCATTATTTCTAATTTTCACACTTTATTCCTTGACTAATAGGGAACTAATTAAAATATAAAGTTTCTTTTAAAGTATTCCATTACATTGTTAATTGACACCCTATGCATCTGTAGAGACTTGAAGTCATATATGGCAAACTCCAAATGATAAAATTAATAATAAAAAAATACAAGGAAATTAACACAAACAAGCAATATCTAATGTAAGTATGTATTTATGATCAATCGAGGATTGTTGTTTTCAAGTGCATATAGGGTAAATGTAAAACTAGTAGTATCTATTCTTCCATCTTTCCTTTGGTATCACTTTAGGAATTCTCAAAGTTTCCACTTGGTTAAATTATGTGGCTCAGATGTGAAAGGGTGAAATAAATTTAAAGAAATGTATTTATGATGGCTACTTGATTTCAAAGAATGATTAACTTATCAAAGATAGATCACTAATCGAAGCATACCATAAACCTGAATGCAACGGTGAATAATCCTAAGAGAATATCTCTTTTGTTGGATTTAACAAATCAAATCAATGAAGTGACTCATATAATGAATGATAACTATAATACTTTAAGCTTACCAACAAAGCAATGCAAAGAAGACCATTAGCAAGAATTATAAATGAAATACGACCATAAGTCCTCCTTAGTGTGATTTCCAATGCTTCTTTAATTTTTTGCTTAACCATTTAAGCTTTCCATCTCTTAATATTCGTCTTCACTGCAACTTCATTCTCAAAGTACTCCACATGTTCTCTCATGAAAAGCAGTATATATATGTGCAAAAGGAAATAAAAGTTATCAGTACGTAATTTTAATTAGATGTAACATAGCATCTCAAATATTTGGTAGACTGATCTTAAAGGAAATCCAATTCATCAATTGTTGTCCAAAACACATAAGGAAAATAATTAAGATCAAATTTAAACTACAAGTTAGAGAAGGCGAGAAGAACATAGAAGAATAAGATAAAATAGTTCCAAATGCAACCTATATTTACCAATATGATCTAGACTAAAGAAATTGTGATACCTCAATACCATATTATAAAAGCAAATATAAGAACTAATAGTGGTCCTCATGCCTTTGATCATATGCAATATAAATGCAGACAAAACAGCCTAATCAAGTGAAAATAGATTTCAGTGATTGATGAATCCCTTGCCACAACCATTTTGAATTTTGAACCCCAAAATTTCAGTATCTTAGAAAACAAATTCACAGAAAGTTGAACTTAGAAAACGGTGTTGCATGAGTATAATAGTCATGAACTTTAAAGAAACTTGAAAGTCATGTTTATGATGAGATGTTGGCTTGTAGATCATAATAAGATTCACATTGAAAAGGATAAAGTGGCTAAAAGTTAGCTACAAAAGTTAAAAGTTTCTTAATCAGTTTGTGTAACTTTACTGTTATAAAAACACTATTAGTTGGCATTATTAAAAGCAAGCTTTCTTTGTATCTCATAAAGCAATCAAAATCCAAATCTCATTCTTTCAAAGACCTCTCTTATCATCTTCCTTCCTTCATCTTGTATCTCTATACATCTAATTTATCTTTTCAACCTTTGCTAAACTATTTCATGGTATCGGAGCGAAGATGATCATGGCAAGCTCTACTACTAAAAACTTAACTCAAGAAAGTATAGATCCATCTCGTGGAAATACAACCAAAGCTTCAATTCAACTATTTAACAATCTAATATCAATTAAACTGGAAGAGCACAAGTTCCTTCTATGGAAGCAGTAAGTCAGTGCAATTGTAGTAGGATATGAACTAGAAGAATATCTCCTGGAAAAATAGCACTAAAGAATCAATCCTTAATTTCATCGTTGGAGAAAATAGGATCAATTATTGTTATCTTGGCTCTTATCATCCATGTCTGAAGGGATACCCTGTAAAATGGTAGGCTGCACACATTCATATTAGGTCTGGGAACGTCTTGAGATTTTCTTTACTTCTCAGAACTGTGCCAAGATCAAGCAACTTAAAACTCAGTAGAGAACTACAAAGAAGGGTGATCTTTTTGTAAATGACTAGTTGTTAAATCAAGAAAATAATAGATGCATTAATATAAGTTGGATTTCTAATCTCAGCAGCAGATCACATTGATGTTATTTTTTAGGCCTTCCTTAAGATTATGATAGTTTAATTACCTTTGTGAACATAAGAATTGAGCTTTATATGATTACTGAAATTGAAGCCATTCTTTTGTCTGAAGAAGATAAGATTGAGAAGCATAAGAAGGAGATGGATATAATCTTTGCTCCCATGGCATAGATTAACTAAGGATAAGATTAGAAGAATAATAGTTAGTACAAGCCAAGCAAGCCTAACTATAATCAGAATCAAAATTCTAATAAGAGCTTTTAGCCAACTATACACAATAGTAGGGGTCATGGAAGAGCAAAAAAGGGAAATAGGCCTCAATATCAAGTATATGAAAAACTTGGTCATGAGGATTGGAAATGCTATCAAAGATTTGATTAGAGTTATATGGGACCTCCTTATTCAAACCAAAATTTCAACTCTCATAATAACTCTAATTTTAGTGCTACCAATACATAGATGAATGCTATGTTAGCTACACTTGAGGTGATGTATGATCCTGATTGGTATCTAGATTGTGGTGCCTCTAATTATCTTATAGCAAATCTTGGGAATTTGATGGATAAAGCTCCATATAA
This sequence comes from Erythrophleum ivorense, assembly GCA_026724425.1. Classification (NCBI taxonomy): domain Eukaryota; kingdom Viridiplantae; phylum Streptophyta; class Magnoliopsida; order Fabales; family Fabaceae; genus Erythrophleum; species Erythrophleum ivorense. The sequence continues at coordinate 2,055,742 of JAIUCV010000034.1, read as the reverse complement.
TAGATAAAACAAAGTGTGCATAGGTAATGGCAGAGGTATACCTATTTAAAATGTTAGTCATTCGTCATTCTTATCCCCTTTTGATCATCATACCTCTTTGCAATTAAACCGATTGCTTCATGTTCCTTCTATTGCCAAAAACTTATTATGTCTCAATTCACTACGGATAACAAAGTCTTTTTTGAATTTCATCCAAACAAATGTCCTGTTAAATCCCATGATACAAAGAAAGTGCTCCTATAAGGGAAGATTAAAAATGGTCTTTATAGTTTTCAACTACTCATAAACAATGTTACAGCTAAGTCCTTAATGTCCTCTGTAGTTCTTGATAACAATGTATTTGACATATATGCTCATACACACCATAGTAGAGATGTTTCTCAATTTTCTTCTTACAATTCCAATGTATTTACTAATTCATTTCTATGGCACTGTAGGTTAGGCCACCATTCCCTCAAAGTAGTGAAACATGTATTACATACTTGTAATGTTCCTTATAATAATAAAGGGAATCAAATTCTATGCTCTCTTGTGTTTTATCCAAATCTCACAAAATTCCATTTCATAAGTCTTTAAGCCAATATATTCAACCATTTCAATTAACACACTCAAATATATGGGGTTCAACTCTTGTCCAATCATCTAACAAGTTTTGATATTATATCAATTTTGTTGATGAGTTTTCAAAATACACATGAAGTCAAAGTTAGAAGCATTCTCTACATTTTTTACACTTCAAAAACATGGTTAAACTTTAAACTAGTCTCAAAATTTAGTCTATTCAAATTGATTGGGGTAGGGAATATAAAGCTTTTACACAATTTCTTACTGAGCATGGTATTATTCATAGAGTCTCTTGTCCTTATACACCTGAACAAAATAGAATAGCCGAGCGTAAACATTAACATCTTACTGAAATGGGTCTCACTTTATTAGCTCAAGCTTCATTACCTCTCAAATACTAGGATTATACCATAAAAACATCTACATATCTTATTAATCTCCTTCCCACTTCTTTTCTCAATAAGAAATCTCCCACTTATGTATTCTTTCAACGAAACTTAAACTAGTCCATTCTCAAATTTTTTAGGTGTGAGTGTTATACCTATACTAAACATTACAATGAACATAAATTTAATTACAAGTCCAAAATATGTGTATTTCTTGGCTATTGTGAAAATCAAATTAGGTACTATCATACCATCACATACTATATGTTATAACTTACTATGTTAGAAAACCTTGTATTTATTGTCAGAAAACCTTGTTGACAAGGTCTTGGATTTCACATTGCTAAATACAAGATCTTGTCGATAAGATTTTCAATCTTGTTAACAAGATATTATCTTAGCTTTTATATTAACAAGGTTTGATGCTAACTCACCCTCAACAACTTATCTAACTAACTCATGTATATCAATCATGAAGTTTTAAGCAAAATTCACATCCATTCATAACTTTTCAACATATAGTTTAGGCCACTTATAGTTCATTTTGAGCTATAAGGGTCCAAATTTCATTCTTTCTTTTTATTAATTCACTTTCATCATAAATAAGTTCATTCATACTCATTTTAACATGTTTTGCTTGTGGAACACAAAATCTTCATGAGACCTGAAGTAGCAGCATGTACATAAACTTTGCACTAACTTTGAAAATTCATAACTTGAGCTAGAGAGTTTGAAATCATGAAAATGAGGACTGTCTGGAGAGCTCTTGTCATAAAATACATGTTTTAAAAATTTTAGATCAAAAGAAAATCATTGGGCCATGAAAATCTAATAGAATAGTACCACTATTAGATTTTTAGGTATATGCAGACCTGAAACTTTGGAAATATATATTTTGAGCTACATAACTCCAAATTGATTGATCTTAGTGGCTATAAAAATCTTATAATTCCAACTATATGATAGCAAAATTGCATGAGCATTGGAGTTCATTTGGCCTTTCAAATACATAGAAAACCAAAACTGGCTAAGTAAACAATGCACAGGCATTTTTTACATAATTCAACTAAATTTGAAAAATTATAAGATATTTTATAGAGCTCCAAAAATTATGTTCCTTAGCTCTGTAAGAACCTCTCAATGAGATCTAAATGCCTGCCAAATTTCATGCCAAAATTCGTCTATTTGGTCTGATTTTGATTTAGGGGTAAATTATGGCTCAAATTGGTGCCAAAGTAGTATCAAATAGTTGCAAATGACTTCTTGCATAACTTGTGACCATTTGAGCGTGTCCAAAATGTGAGACACAACATTTAAGATTTCCATGAGGTACCAAGCATCATGCATCTCAGTTTGGCCTATCCATTTAGCATTGTACACATACTTTCCATGCCACACATATACCTAAATCACATAATCTTGCATTTCCACAACCATCTTTGACATTTATAATATAATCTCATCCTTTTACAAAGTGTGTGAAGGTTTACATTACACAAATAATAAGTACAAACTCTCTTTGATAATATATGACACAAATTGCTAAACTATTATCAAAGTAGCACACATCATGGTTGTTAGTCTCCATTCTTTGCTCCTTGAGTGTTCCCTAAACATGGTTTGAAATAATATAGAAAGGAGTGAGATTTGAAGAATCCCAATAGTTCAATCATCCTTCAAGTATACTTATATGGCATATTTTCATGTCAAAGAAAGCAAGTATGCATCATATTCATCCAAACATCAAACATAACCATATTTATGAAATCAAATGGATCTATGGAAGTCAAAATTAAGCTTTAGGAACTTTTGATCTAGCCTTACCCAATTATATGAGACTTTTGAATTAGCCTCACCTATTTTAGGGGCTTTTGACTTAACCTCACTCATTCTATGAAACATTTGGCCTTGTCTACTATCACTTAAGGACTTTTGGCTTCACTTTACCTAATTTAAGGGACTTTTGGCACAATCTCATCCATCAAGAGCCATACACTTTCCAAAAGTATTCTAATAACCATAATGGTATCATAACATCGAACCAATAATAATAGGCATAAGTCATGGTTTAAACATACATACAAGTAATTAATGACAATCAAATAATTAAGATAAGTATATAAGAATGGATGAAGAGCTACCTTTCTTAAGAATGCACCAAGTTCCTTCTTGGTTTTTGACTTCTCTACTTAGCCTCACACATGTACTTGGGAGAGGTTTGATTTTCTTGGCCTAGATACATTAAACAAGACACAATGGTATCAATGGAACCATCTCTAACCTCACACAAGCCTTATATAAGCTATTTTTAGCTTTAGGCATCCATATGGCTCTATATAGTAATATAATGAAACAACTCACATAATTCATCATCTTAGCTCTAATTTCTCACTCAATCTAAGTCGTATAACTCTATTTAAATTCATTAGAGTCATCACAAACTTAAACTAAAGAGCATAATATCAAGTTGCTTCTTATGCATAATAGAATTTTAAATTTTTAACTTTCAAACTATGGTTTCTAAATATAAGCTAATGGTTTCTTTGGTATTTATAATTCATATATAGACCATTTCTATCTTTAGAATCAAAGAAAACTATGTCTAGGTACTTGGAATCACTCTTGGCCTAGACATTCACACATAGTGGCATCTATGGACTTTTGTTTGCTTTCCTAGGGAATTTGGCATCCATGAAGCTTCCTAGGCCTCTTATGAACTCAAATCAAATGTGCTCTTACATAAGTTAAATCATTATTAGAAATCTTACATAAGTTAAATTATTATTAGAAAACTTCCTAAATCCCTAGGTGCAATCAAAATCCTAATTTCCATAACTTATTATCTATAACTTCTTTTTTAGTTTTATTTGTTTCATATGATTTCTCATGCTTCAAAACCCCATTTTCTATCAAGTTTGGATCAAAATCAAACTCCTTACATGGTGCTCTAATTCTAGTTGAAACATACATGTAAGGAGTAGCCAAGGAGAAGCAATTTCAACTATGCTTTCATACCTTGTCTTAAAGCTTATTAAAAGAGCTTTCTTAAGCTTCCAAAGTTTCCTTCAAACTCTCCCTTCCCTCTACTAAACCAGTCATAAAATTCCTCCTTTCAAAACATCAAAACCATAAAAAGAGAGAGAAGAAAGAGGAGAAGAACTTTAGTAAAGGGAAGAGTATAAAAAGATAGCAAAATCTTACCATTTTGGCTTTGCTTTCTTCCTCATTTTTCTCCCTCCTTGGTGCATCACTTAGGGCTGGTTCTATTTTCTATTTTAGAGTGAAAGTGAGTCAATTTAGATGGAAGGAAGAAGTGGAGTGTGATATAAGAAGGTGGAGGACCATTTATAATAATTTCCAAAATTCTAACTATGTCTTTAAACTTTGGTTTCTCCGACTGAACTCATTTTAAATTCTTTTTAAGAACTGTATTGTCCATCATAAAAGTTATGTCCTTTAATTTATAAAATGTTTTTGGTTTCACCCTGATTGGATTTAAAACCTTACTAAACTATTTGGTCAAAATTTCAATTAACTGATATCCTAAATCGCACACTAGAAGGGTTTTAACCATTCTGATAGTTCCTGTGGCATTTTAGACCTCTAAAAACCCTAGGGAGATCAATTTTGTCAATTAAAGCTCTCTCCTTTGAGTTTTCAAAAAGTTATTTGAAATTACAATTTTGCCATTGGCCTTCGTATCATTTCATTTTATCATTTTGGCTCTGATTTCAGGCTATCCTTAAACTCTTGACCATATTTTTAGATGTTCTAATTAGCATCTTAATCTTAATTAGCTTCAATTTACTTTACTTCAGGGTCCTCATTCATTAATCAAACGATTTTAATTTCAATTTCTCATAATTCATATTAGCCTTCACTAAGCTCGTGATTCTTTGTAAATAATTCATTCTACTCTTTCGAAATTATTTTGAACTTTTAATTTCATAGGATATTACAAGTACAAATGCCTTCATATACAAACCGGTTCTATCTACATCTCTAGGCATGTTGTTTTTCATGAGTAATCATTTCCTTTCTCTTATCATAAGTCTGCTCGTGTCTCGATCTTCTTCCTCTTCTCTATTTCTTTACCTCCTTCTATTCCCTTAGTCACTTTGTCCACCTCTAGTCTAGTTTCCTCTACTTTTAATTCTATGATGCATGACTAATATATTATGTCTCCATTTATTAGTTCTCTTCTTGATAGGAACTCTTCTCTTGATTTGGCACTTAATTTACCTCCTGAAGCACTTATGTTAGCTTCTATAGATCTGCACCTTCCAATAGGTTTGGCCCACCTCAGGCTTCTAATCAAAATATACATCCTATGACTACTAGACTTAAAGCTGGCATTTGAAAGCCTAAGGCTCTTACTGCTATAGTGTCTACTATTGAACTTAAGATTGTGAAACAAGATCTAACTTCCCTATAATGGCATCCAGCTATGATAGATGAATATTAGGCTCTCATTAAGAATCATACATGGAGTTTAGTACCATTGCCAACTAAAAGGAAAGCCATTAAATGCAAATGGGTGTTTAGAATCAAAGAAAATCCAGATGGGACAATTCATAAATATAAACCATATCTTGTTGCCAAGGGATTTCACCAAATAAGAAGGTTTTGATTACAAGGAAACCTTCAGTCCTATGGTCAAACCTACTACAATTCTAGTAGTTCTTACTATTCCTTTTGCACGAGGCTGGCATATCCATGAATTGGATATCAACAATGCTTTCTTAATGGTGACCTCAAAGAAAAGTTTATATGACTTAGCCACTTGGATTTGAATCATCTTAATCTCATCTGGTTTGTAAGTTTACAAGTCTTTATATGGTCTCAAACAAGCTCTAAGAGCTTGGTTTGAGAAGTTGGCAGCTACTCTCTTTCAATTGGGCTTCAAATCAGCTTGTTGTGATTCATCTCCTTTTATTAAAATCTCCTCTGCCTCTGCCTTGTTTGTCCTTGTCTACATTGATGATATTCTCATTAGTGGTTCCAATCTTAATGACATTAACAGTTTAGTGCAACGATTTAATCATCAATTTCCTCTCAAGAATCTTGGTCCATTAAGCCATTTCTTAGGGATTAAGGTTCACAAAATAGATCATAGACTCTATCTATCTCAAACAAAGTATATCAAAGATTTGCTCACTAAAGTTGATATGGCTGACTACAAACCTCTCTCTACCCTTATTTTTACTTTACATAAATTGACAACTAATGTTAGTCCTAATGTTGAAGATTCTGTCTTGTATCGATCAATAGTAGGTGCTCTTTAATATGTCACTATTACCCAGCTTGAGTTAGATTTTATTGTCAACAAACTATGTTGGTTCATACACAAACCTAAACTTGATCATTGAAAGGTTGCTAAATGCACCCTACGGTATCTTGTTGGCATACTCTCTCATGGATTACACTTTTGAAGACTTCATCATTTACAGTTGTTAGGCATGTGTGATGTAGGCTAGGCTATAGATCTAGATGACTGACGTTCTATTATTGGTTATTGTGTTTATTTGGGTCCCAACCTCATCTTTTGGGCTTTAAAGAAGGAGTAGGTAGTTTCCTCATTCTAGCACTAAAGTGGAATATAGGAATTTGGCTCACCTTGTTACTGAAACAATGTGGATTAAGTCATTGCTTTCTAAGCTTTACGTCTCTATTGATCAACCACCAAGATTGTACTATGATAACCTCAATACTGCCTTACTTTTGGCTAATCCTGATCTCCATGCTGGCACAAAGCACTTGGAGGTTGATCTTTATTTTGTTCATGAGCAAGTGCTTCATAAATAGATTCAAGTCTTACATATTCCCTCTCACATGAACAAACTGCAGATGTGTTGACCAAACCTATCTTTGCCTTTTAGTTTCTTGTATAGCGATACAAACTCAAAGTTGAACCATGTCCCTCTCTAAGTTTGAGGGGGGATGAAAAGGATAAAGCAGCTAAAAGTTAGTTACAGAAGTTAAAAGTTTGTCAATCAGTTTGTTTAGCTTTGCTGTTATAAAAACACTATCGGTTGGCATTATGAAAAGCAAGCTTTCTTTGTATCTAAGAAATCAATCAAAATCCAAATCTCATTCCTTCAAAGACTTCTCTTATCATCTTCCTTCATCTTTTATCTCTGTACATCTAATGTTTCTTTTCAACCTTTGCTGAACTATTTCACACATAACCGAATGGGACCAATCGAAAATATTATTGAAGATATCGTATATACCCAAAACGAAAATGCAAAGCAGCAACTTTATAACTCGAAACACATATTCTAACACACCGCATCAGCCAAGCATGGGATCGGACAATGACAAAATGCAAAGATAAAACATTCTAATCAATCCCATTAATGAAAAATAAGATGTCGCAAAACAAAAGGAGCTTACCCAGGCGAAGATTCTGTAAAAGAGAGAAAAAATTATAAGGGATGAGACTTACATGGGTGGAGTCAGTTTCTTTCTTTCTCTAACAAATCCTCTCCTAGGTGAGAGTAGATCTGTTGGCACTCAATCTGCTTATCAATATCATTTTTTATTTTTATTTATTTATTTATCTTTGTTTTCTTACTAAACTTGCTCGTGTTCACAATTGGGTTCAGGAAAGGGTGTTATATTCTTTCTCAAGTGCTTTAAGCAATTTAGATACGAAATCATCGAGAGCTACCCATTCCCCCTCAATGAAGAGCATTGGCCACACAAATTCTTATGATACTTTTGCCCCTTTTATTTTAAAAACAAGAAAATCATCTAAATTCTAAACACATAAGACAGTACAATTTGAGTGACTGTTATTCATGTAATTGTTTTCATTCACTCCTCCAAGCAAAAGGATGGAGGAAATTTTGATGTCGAAACTCGAAAGAACATGAAGAAAAATATAATATCAATGCCACGACAGACCTAGAAACAGCCTTTGCAATTCATGCCAATTTGATATAAAATATAAATGCAACGCACTCGATTTGTTGGTTTAATTTGTGCTATTCTTCGATTCATTTTCTTCCGTGTGTCGAGCCATTTCTACTTGAAATTTTTAAGAGTTACATTTTTCTTCATTTTATCAATAATAATAAAAAGGTTTGATTAATAAACAAAAAGAATTGGTGGCGAGACTGATATATAACATAAACAATTATTATTATTATTATAAATATAAGTACAAATGTTTAACAAATTTCATGCCATTATTTATTGAGGATCATCTGGTATAGAAATTTAATTATTAATTTTGAAGAAAATTTTTGAACCAATGATTGAGTTTAGAGTTTATGGTATCTTTTGTAGCCCTTTTTATAATGTACAAAGTTGATTCCAAAGCGCATAGTACCTATAACTGGAAGCTAGCTTATCCAAAGTTGTCCAACAATGACCATGCAAAATATCCTTTTACATTGACATCGACCCTTGTAAATATCGAAACCCAAACTGAGGTATGTATAATTAAAACAGAGATAAATAGCTTTTTTAATTATATAATTTAATAGCTTGGAGCCTACTTATTTGATTTGCAGATTGAAGATAATAAAGATGGTGATAATAGTAATCAATTCTGAAAGTATCCACGAGGCCTTAGATCATTGAGCTTGTCTATACCTATAGGTAGGTATCAAGTAACTCATAATTAAGTATGAAGAAAAGCACATCTATGCATTCAATGCAAGAAAAATGAAGAGAATGGCTGCATATGTATTTACCATTTTCAGGGAAAATCAAAGGATTGTTATACTTAGTCTTGATATTGAACAGCATGTCTCGAATTCCTTCCGGATAAACGTACAACCAATCAGAGGCAGCCTGCACATATATATATATATATATATATAAGTTTCATTAAACAAATGTATTACACCAATCAAGCAGAAGAACTGTGGAAGTGCCCCCCATGATCTCCCTAGGATCCCTTGTCCTCCATTGAAGAAGCACAATCGACAAACTAGGGACATTTGGGATGGATTCTTTCCATAAATGGAGAGAGGAGAAAATACTGATTGATCTTTGATTTTTCTATCTTTAATTCCTCACAAAATAATAATCTAGCTAGTCAACCCTAGCCAATCCATGTTTTCAGCATACTTTTTTGCATCAATTACTACTCACTATCCGAACAAAAAACCAACAGCTCGTGCAGCAGCATTTTGATTGGATTTCTTATCTAAGGGTACGAACCAGTTAGACACCAAAGTTATTAACCCTTCTGAGATGCCTACATCGTCACACACACACACACACACACACACACACACACACACACACACACATATATATATATATATATATATTAGTAACAACAATTCCAGCAATTTAATTAATTAATTAAGTTGTTAACCCTCACCATGGTCATAATTGTTATGGAGTAAAATAATCACGTGGTTCTACATTATTTTCAAAGTATGTCATTATTTAAAAAGAGAAAAAAAATTGAAGGAAGAAGATGAATTGTGAAATAATGTAGTTAAGTCTAAAGACAACTCTCTCATTGCATGTAACTCAAGATTCATGCAAAACAAGTTACCAAAGAGACAAAAATACTATAAATGCTTAGATTGGCCAAACCAATCTGGCATTGATCCACTGAGTTGATTATTGTCAAAATTTAAATATTTCAAGTTTCAAAGCCATAAGGCCACCGAAATTTGATCATGTAAATAGTCGTCACTAAGGTCAAGATAGAAGACGTGGTGAGATTGAATAACCAACAAGGCAATTTCAATTTAAAATTGTTGTTAAAAAAGTCAAGAGTTACAAGTGACATAAAATTGACAAATTTAAGGAATAGACTTATGTTTCTTTGTTGGCAATTTGCTCAAGCGTAACTAAGATGTTGAAGGAAGCATAGCATGTATTGAAGACACTTGGTTTCATTTCCAATATAAATGCCACTAAGGTTGAGATATTTTAAGGAAGAAACTCTAGAAAGCCAATGAATATCATCCATGACAAAATCATTATACAATAAGTCCAGGTAACGAAGGTTTGAGGAATTTGTGGCGGATATAAGGTAGGATATTTAATTTTACAGCTTCAAATTCATTATGGCTCATTTCCAAATAGCTTAGAAATTCAAGTTCAAGCAGAGATAGATTGACTTCACCTCCCAAGCATCTTTCTTTGTCATCACTGCTTAGAACAAGCCTTGTAACCCTGCCTGTGGTATTGTCACACTGAATTCCAGTCCATACGCAGCAATCTTTTTCACTAGGCCACGAGGACAGCTAGTTATTAGGAATTTAGGATATGTTACCAATCCTTGTCTGAAGATTGACAATAACCATTGATCTTTCTCATAGCAACAAACCATACTATTTCTCTTACACATGCATCTATTGATTGTTGTTGCAGAGAGTAACAATAACAGAAAAGTTGATATTTGTGATGTGAAACAAATCGTTGTAGCTCATTAGAAGGGATGAAGAATCATAAGGGAGTTTGCAAGTAAAGACAAGTTACACATCACTTGAATATATAGTTGTAAACATCCATGATTGCCCTTTGCTAGACAAACGCCACATAATTTCGACCCAAGAAAAAAAAAACGCATAATCGCCCATTTCAAATATCTACAGTTCAAAGTCTTCCTCCTAATTTTTAGTCTACTCATTAATGGAACCTGCGACAAGTTTCCGTTCTTATTTTCTTGGGACAATTATTGGTAGGGACCAAGAAATTAAATTAATTATTCATAAGGACATTATATTTCAAATTTATTGTGAATGACCAAAAAACTTAAAATATGATTCCTATTGATTGAAATACCCCTTATAGTATTTATCTACCTAATTAAGAAAGAGAAAGTATACAAGCCCAGTCTACAAGTGAACCAGCATGAAAGAAATAAAAACAATAAAACCTCATGGAAACTTTGAGCTATACCATGAAATTAGGGCCAAAATTTCTAATTAAGAAATTACATGATTGGGGCCTGATAATGTCTACCAAACTAAATAATTAACACCTTCATAGCCTTGATAGAGTTCTACGCAGTAAGTTTTTTCCAGCAGACTAATTTGTATGTCCCAGCCGTCGTGTGTCTCCCTAGTCCCAGCCGTTAACCATCAAAATCATATCCAAACCAGCCCAGAAAGTCCAAACTCCAAACCTAATTGATATCATTGAATATTCTAATCAATCTTTTTAACCAAAATTATAGAGAAATAAAGAAGATTCAATTCAACCTAATTGATATCAGGCAAGTCTTAGGAATATTGAGGAACCTACTCCTGCTGGATGCAATATATGAAGACCTCTGTTTTATGTGCTATTATAGGAATCACTCTTGTTAGTTAATCTTGGTTTCACTCGGCCCTTATAGGGCAATGTGCTCTAGATATTCTGTTACTATGGATGATAAATTGCAAAAGTGTGTGCTTAACAGGCCTTGTAGAAAGAGTTATACCTTTGTTGGCCTCTCAGAGTCTCTTGGAGATGAAGTTAGAGCTTCATTGGCCAGCCAGTCTCAAAAAATGCTTCCATGGTACGTGTTCAAAATTCACATAACCAGTACAGTGCCCGCGCAATGCACGGGGGGTGATATGTTGCTTTTTCTTTTTGAAGGAGCATGACAAAAAAATTTCATACGCGATGTGAGGAGCCAAGTAAAACATGAAAAAAAAAAATAATTTACTTATCATAATGTATCTCTCTATTGAAACAAGAGTAACTTCATCCATAAAAATAACAATCAATTGTTTTTATATTTACCAAGCAAAAAGCAAGAGTAACTATTTTTTTAAGCCTTTGCATTTGATGGTAGGAGGAAAAATATATATACTTCGGTAATTTTTTTTATTTAAGGAATTAAGTTAAAGTTAAATCAAATTAAAAGGTCAAATTACAACTAAATGAAGTTAATAGACAAAAGTAAAATTTCATATAACTTAAACAATCAAAAGTGCATTTTTGCCTGAAGTCATGCTGAGGTAATATTGCATCTTATATGTTTTTTTTTTAATTCTTTTGGCCAACCATATAGTGGTTCGGTCATTGAAAAATAACTTTCTTATATACTAAAAAAATTAAAAAAAAAAAAGAATAGTTAGCCCTTTGTTGAGGATTTGTATGTAAAAAAATACACCACATGGACGAGGAAAAAAAAAAAAGAAAAGGTAAATATACCGAAGTGTAAGCAATAGCATAATAAGTTCCTTTTTTTTTTGTGGTGTCTGATTTTGGTACTTATAGCATAATAATTTGATCACTACATACGAAACGATATAGAGAACGATAAAAAGAAACGAACTGGAGAATAACTATACATCGTTGTCTAATACTATAAATGTTATCAATGTCAAAGAAGGTTTTCAGATCACTTATTTCATAGATGACTCTTGTTTTTTTTTCCCAAGTCTTCTACTCCTCACTTGTGTGGAAATTGTGTAATAAAGTGCATTTTTCATGGTCAATATTATGACGGAAGGAAATTTAAATATAATTAAATAATAATTTTTAAACAGTGTGAAACTGGAAATAACTCAAATAAGTTTCCAAGTCGTCAGAAAAACTACATGCATTAAACATTATTTAAAAGCAAAGATCAATTGATGTCTCCGAACAAGAGAATATCAAGGGTAAACATTGGAAAAGATTTATTGAAAGAGCTTCATCATGTGAAAGAGAACAAAATTTTCAAAAGTCCTTTCTATCTTTGATCAAGATTTTTAAAAAAATTGTAATTAGTCATATCAAAAACCCAAAAAGATTGTTTCTGACTAAATAACCCATTAAAAAAATTAGAAGATATAAGAAAAAGAAGGAAGTACATAACACGCTGAGAAAAAAATTTCATCTTAGTGGTTTGGTTAATTAGTAGTTGATGACTTCCTGCTGTAATAAAATAATAGAAAGAAACAATCTTTAACGACATAGTGCCTACAAGTTGTAAAATAATTGAATTAGAAGATTTCACTGGCATGCTATATTAACTTTTCTCAAGAGTCTTGAGTCCCCATTGCTTTTGAATAATTTTTCTCAAGAAATATAATTGCAGTGAAATGAAATGCACAATATAGTTAATGTCCCGTCTTTCGTTGCACAGTATTCCTCTTTGCCCATTATATACTAAAATATGAGGAGAAAAAAAGAAAGATAAACAAACATTAAGAAAAGAAAATGAAAGAGAGGTTTATACTAAGTACACTCTAGTGCAATTGATACTGCATGATAGGCGCATGGTTTACAACTACATATTGGTCGATAAAACCAATTCAAAAACTCTGCCTAGAGGGATTCGATCCAATGAGTTTATGCTTTTTTCAAATGAAAAGAAGTTGGACAAACACTAAAGAATCCATTATGTTTAACATATAATACAATGATACATCAAACCAAAGTTTTCCTACCAACAGCAACGCGTAGACATCATAAAATTTAACTTAGATACTATGACAACTTTTGTAGCATCATTTACTATATTTAAGATAAAGGAAGATTGCCTCCTTGGCAAGTGTAGCTGCAGCAAAGCTTTCTTTCCTTTAGCTGAGTACGAGATCTGAACTTCAGGTTGAGGAAGATGGGCTACCAGCCATCAAGTTTATCGTACAGGAATGGTTGCTGCACTTGCTTCCCAAAGATAGTACATATTGAACGATAGAAAGTAATAGGAAATTAGTAACTAACTGAATTTGTTTAAGAAATTAAGGAAAAGAGAACAATACTTTAAAATTGACAACTAATAATGCCATTCTCTTACCTCAGCTGCAATATATGTTCCCAATATTCAACGGAAGCTTTTGAACTTAAGAACCATAGCCACATAAAGTTGATCTACCAGACCATCAAACAATCGGAAAAATCTATGTCTCCAAGCTTTGTTGAGGAAGAGAGAACCGCAGACTCCCCAGAAACCAACTGCAAATCCAACTCCCATCCCAAGATACAACGATTTTAAAAAGTTATCATCTTCATTTCCTTTAGCCAGCTTTAGGTTGTCAGTTTCTTCATGCTTGTTGCACTTCTTTGGAAGAGGAGCCCCACAAAGTTCAAGATTTCCGATAAAACTCCATGCCTCAAAACTCTGAAGCTGGGTCCCAATTGGGATTTCTCCAGTGAAACTATTGTATGAGAGATCCAAATAACTGAGAAAAGACAAATCAGAGATAGTCTGAGGGATATGTCCAAAGAGTTTATTGCGGGAGAGATCTAAACTTTCCAAACTTTTCATGCCACCAATTTTCTTTGGTATCTGTCCCGTTAGATAATTTTGAGACAAGTTTAAGGACTGCAATTGAATAAGACTAAATAATTCTTGAGGGATTTCTCCAACCAAGTTGTTAGTTGAAAGGTCAATACTTCGCAACAACCAAGTTTTCCTGTATTCTAATTCTTGCCCTTTGGTAAACAAGTTCGTTATTTCTTGAACTATACCACCAATAGAAGGACCCGAAATCATGCCAGTAAGGTTATATACACATCGAGGTATGAATCCTGAAATATTGTTATCTCCAAGATCAAGCACAATCAGAGAAGAAAGGTTGCATATCTGTGGTGGTATGCTGCCTGTAAATTGGTTGGATCTCATTTTCATTACTACTAAATCCTCTTGCATTGTGTTTGGCAAGCTTCCAGAAAAGTTATTTCTGTCTAGATTTAGGAATTGTAGAATTTTCCAATTTGACAAGTCTTGTGAAAATTCACCAAAGAAGCTATTATCACGCAAATCTAATATTTGAAGATGAGATAACAAACCCATTGAGGGAGGGACTTCACCTGTTAGCTTGTTACTCGCCATGTTAAGAATGTTTAAGCCTTTCCAATTGGCCCAACAATCAGGAAGTGCTCCAGTTAGATGATTATGTGATATGTCCAAATATTTTGACATATTTTCTTCACTGCTAACTGGTTGGCACAATAAAGGAAAAATAGATCCCGAGAAAGAGTTAGAAGATGCAAATAAATAATGGACATTTGCTGATATACGTGGGAGCCCTCCCATGAAATTGTTGTGGTCCAGCCTTATAGAGGAAGTATTCAATTTTACTTTTGATAAATCTCCTCTGATTAAGTTGTGTGAAAGATCGGCATACTTAACTCCTTCTAAAAAGCTCCAAAACATTTCATCTACAGAGGAAATTCCCGAATGAGAAACATCTAGAAAATCAAGTGACTTCTGTGTATATAGCCATGCTGGAAAATTGGGACCTAATCTTGTCTTTCTCACTCTGATTTGAAGGAGTTGAAAAGGTGGGACCCAGTTGGAATCGAAATCAAATTCAAAACTCGAATTACTCAAGTCCAGATATTCTAAGTTTGAGAACTTGGCAAAATTCGCTTCTGATAGAACACCCACCAAGGAGTTGTCTCTAACCCCTAATCTCTTTAAGTTAAAGAGTTGACCAAGGTCTTTTGGAAGATTGCCACTCAATTGATTGTGTGACAAATCTAACAAAATTAAAGAAGACATATTTCCCAGAGATGATGGAATTGAACCATAAAACAAGTTAAAAGAGATATCAAAATACTGCAAATTCTCATTCTGGCCAAACCAATTTGGAATTGATCCATTGAGTTGATTATGGTTCAACATTAAAGATTTCAAGTTTTGAAGCCTTAACAAAGCCATTGGTATTTGACCTTGTAAATTGTTGCAGCTAAGGTCAAGGTAGGAGATATCACTTGTAAGATTGAACAACCAATTAGGTAATTTTGATTTAAAATCGTTGTAAGAAAGATCAAGTTTTACAAGTGATGTAAAATTGACATACGTAAGGGTTGGACTGATGCTTCTTAATCCACAAAAGCTCAAGTGTAACTCTGATATTGAAGGAAGCATAGCCATGAACTGAAGCCAATTGGTTTCATTTCCAAGATCAACGCCACTAAGACTGAGATATTCCAAGGAAGAAATCCGAGAAAGCCAATCAAGTTTATGCATGCCAAAACTATTATGAGATAAGTCAAGGTAATGTAGATTAGAGAAATTCATCAACTGCGGAATACTTATAGCTTCAAATTCATTATGGCTCAAGTCCAAGTAGTCTAGAAATTCAAGTTGAAGCAGAGATAGGCTGATTTCACCTCCCAAGGATTCTGGTTGCAAGGTGTTATTATCATTGTGAAGATCAAGTTGTGTAACTCTGCCTGTGATGTTATCACACTGAACTCCAGCCCACGCACAGCAATCTTCTTCATTAGACCATGAGGAGAGCCGATTATAAGGATCTTCCACGCCTTGCTTGAAAATTAACAGCACCTTTCGATCGTTCTCATTGCAACGAACCACCTTGTTTGTGCTACATATGCTAATGTTGAATATTGTTGCAGATAGGAACAAAAGCAAAAGAACTGAAATTTGTAAGGAGAAGTTGAACATGATCGTTGGATAGAGAGAATGAAGGTTCATAAGGGTGTTATCAAGTAAAGATCAGCAACATCTCTACAAGGTATATATAAGTTTTGAAAATCCATGCTTGCCTGTTTACTCAAAAACAAGGTATCCAAAAAAAAAAAGTTTCGAGATAATATTTATCATTTTACCTTGTTTGATTATCAATTCCCTCTTTATTTTTTTCGATTTTTTTAAATACATAAATTATTTAAGTGATCCTGTATTATTTTATAATTGTGTTATTCTTTTCTTCTAAGATTTATTGCATTAACATATAATTAACCAATTAATTTATACAATTTTCCAAATGAAAATATTAAATGAAATTTCCTATTCATTAACAATACCCTATTTATCCTTGTCTCTAATGACCCGAAATTTCCTACATCACCAACACTCTAATCCATCACCCATTGTTTCGTACTAGCTACTACTTAATTTCTTTGCAATTTGTTCAAAGCTTTTCACTGATTTAATCGCCTTGTAGCAGCTTCTGGGGCTGGTTTCATTGTACAAGATATAATATAATGGTCGCATATGCTTATACCCCATTTTTCACACTCGCAAGCCTTCCACCCAAGCTTTTGAGTTGTTTATCTTTCGGTTGAACGAAACAACACAGAAGTTTCCAATCTTGTCTTCTCTTCTCTTTTAAGTATAACTGTCGGGAGATCCTTGCCTTCTTTTTCTATTCCCTACTTCTAAAGCTTTGTACTTTTTTATATATAAAAAAATCATGTATTAATTTATGGAACACGCACTTGACTGACTTTTTTACACTAATTACTGATACTAATGACTCTATAGCTTTGTACTAATGACTCTTATCGATTTAACCATAGATCTATAATTATTAACTATGACTGTAGGAAAGATATTGGTTTCCAATTAAGATCTGTGTCTTGCTTGGTTTATTACGCTACAATTGTGGCCACTATTTACGGGATGAATTGATTTTGCAAATATTGACTTCTTTAAAATTAATTGAGTGACCCCTTTTAAAACTCAAAAAAACGTTTGAGATCGATAATCTCACCAAAAAAGGTCCTTAGAGATAATTTTATTAGTTGGACCTCTGTCTATCTTTATGACATCCGAAACATGTCATTTGTGTGTTGATTGTTTTAGAGTAACCTGTTTTTATTACAATTTTTGTAAGCCAAAAAATAATCATCATAACATACGATACCAAAATCATTTAAGAAATTTTATTTGGTAACATTTTCCATTTTTTATTTTTATGATTTTTCTGTAATTTTATTTTATTTTTAATATGCTCAGAAAAATTATTTATGAATTATTTGTATATATTATTTTATTTTGAGAGAGAATGTTTCGTTTAATTTTTTTTTATTATGTTTTGAAGAAAAATTTTGGGATTTTTTATTTAGAAAAACAGAAATCTTAAAAGAAATATTTAGAAGAATGAAAAAAGGAATTAAAAAAAATTGAGTGAGCAATATTTTTCGTGTGAATATTAATAAGGTTGTAACCAAAAATGAAAATATTAAATCAAGATAATGAAATGGTTTTCTCAAGAAATTAGCTGGCCGCAGAAATGAAATGCTTATTCCCCATTTTTGACGCTCGCAAAGACTTCCCCCCAAGTTTGTGAATTTTTTATCTCTTGGGTTAAACGAAACGACACAGAAGTTTCCAATCTTATCTTCCTCTTTTTTAAACTATAAGAGATCCTATTCTCACTTCTAAAGCTTTGTACCTTTTTTATATATTATATAAAAAATTTATGTAAATTGAGTTTTATTAAAATTATAAAGATATCCTTTATATTTTCAAAATATATATAAATCTCCTACAAAAAAAAAACTCTACTACCCTCTACTAACCTAAATACATATTTTTTAATTAAAAAAATTTAAATGACAATATTTTAGTCTTAAAATTTAAAATTAAACTAAAGTGTAAAATAATGTTTTATTTTAAGAAAGTTTATGTTTATTTTAAAAATGAAAAAAACTTATATAATATCAACAAAATTCAAAAGAATGTATAATTTATAAATAAAAAATTGTTTTAACTCATGGTACACCCTTGATCGGCTTCTTTTAACTAATTACTAATATATATATATATATATATATATGACTCTACCAATTTAACGGTAGACCTTATGTTCTAATTAAGATCTTTGTGTCTTGCTAGATTTATCACGCTACAATTGTGCCTGCTATTTACGCGATGAATTGACTTCGCAAGTATTGATGGAATGAAACTGAATTAACTTCCAACTCCAAGATAAATGAAGGTGTTAGTACAAAAGATCATAAGAAGGGGAGTTAGAATTGGGATCTTGTCCAATTTTTCTTTGTCCTTCTTGAAAATAGTTGAATTAAGAAAGCCTCTGTCACACCCCAAATTTTAAGTACACATGTGCGGAAGCGGAAATTATATAGAGGAAATACTTATGGCATTCGTTTGAATCATATGAAACATATGAGTTTTTCTTTAGAGGACATTTGTAGAAATTTCGGCAGAGTCTCCTCTATAACGTAGACCTCCCGAAATTTCTACAAACGCTCAGACAGTACAATATAGCCCAAAAGGGCGCAATCAGACCAAAAGAAAACATCTGGGGTGTGGGGATACCCTAACAATGATTCAGTGGAGCCAACTTTACAAGGTTTTACAAAATTTCAAACAAAATATATATACAATCAAAATACACCCACAAGAGCTCCGCAGGCTCGCCAACGGACGTCTCCAGAGGTCAGCCACTAGAAGGCGGTTGGGGGCAGACTAGAGTCCCTACTGCTCTCTGAAAAATATATATATACAAAAAATGAGTCGAATACTCAGTGAATAAGCACACCGACCCTTTTTTAAAATAAATGTAAGTCAAATAGGTTTACACATATATATATACAGATATAGACCATATGAAACAAATTTTAAACCAACTCCTTTTTCAAAATACACTGAACGCATCTAAACAGAACCAATCGGAACACAGA
This sequence comes from Erythrophleum ivorense, assembly GCA_026724425.1. Taxonomy (NCBI): domain Eukaryota; kingdom Viridiplantae; phylum Streptophyta; class Magnoliopsida; order Fabales; family Fabaceae; genus Erythrophleum; species Erythrophleum ivorense. Next base: position 2,036,492 of record JAIUCV010000034.1, on the reverse strand, counting down.
CGCAGAGCACATAGCTCGCGGGGAAAATCACTACAGACGCAAAGCTTTCAGCTTGCGAAAATAAAATAACTCCGCGTGTGGTGGCCTACACACGGGGCTAGCACCACCCCTGCTAGCTGAGGTTCAGATCATGGTGCACCAGGGCTAACATCTACTGCTGTTAGCTACAGGGTTCTGAGCAGATAACTCCATAAAATTACCAAATAGCATTTCAGACAAAGCATGTTCAGATCAGTTTCACAGTAGGATTTCCAATTAACTCAATATCCGTAAACTTGCAAAATTCCCGATTGAAATCAAATTTTGGTAAATATGCTTATGAATACATTTTGAAAGATATATCTCCATAAATAGAGAATCAAATTCTTAAAACACTGCAAGGAAACTTAAGAACAGAAATAAGGATTTCCTGAATCTTTGGTCCGCGTTACTTACTCACCTTCCGAGATACCACAGAAATTCCCCGACCCGTTCCTCGGCTATATCTCAGTCTCAGAATCTCCTACAATACCCGTTCACCAGAGTTTAGACAATGAATCACCCCAATTAGTGTCATATAGGACTCGGACTTATCAAATTAAAATTTTTCCTCAACTAATTTTACGCCTTCCAACTCGTACAGTAATTTCCATATACCTATTTTGTGCTTCCTTTTCCTTGGTTCCATTTAGGAGCTAAACCCGATTTCAAAAATTAAAAGAAATGCCTACCCTCTTTAATAAAAAAAAATTATTCTAATTTAACAATTAAGAAAGGAGCACTGGGGTTTTTGGTCCTTAATTAAATAGGCATATATATATACATATTTGCAAAATTTTTGGGGGATTAATGTATAGAAAAATGGGCGTATAGTTTAGCATAATTAAAATCAGAATTTTTATCCAACCAAATCATCCTTTTACCACATTTTTTTTCTGTGCAACACTTAGCTAGTTGACCACCCCCAAAACACATGCCAAACTCGTACAAAACAGGGGAGAAAACACTGGGAAAAATTGACCAGAAAAAGGCAAGACATATTCGAAAATTCCAAGCTTACAATTACTAAGCAACGTTGCTCTCTTACTCCACACACATAGTCCTGAAGCTTCACTTGAAGAAAGAGTAGGAAGGCTGCATCGAAAAAAGAAACACAGTGAGTCCTATGGCGTGAAAAATGGAGAAGGAAGTTAGGTCCAACAGAAACCAATTTGTGCAGCAGAATTTCGGACCTAGACCAGCGTTGAAACAGTGTATGTGGGAGACGCTGAACCGAGGAAAAGAAGCAGAATTTTCTGGCGTGAGCTTCCCAACAAACCAGCGCTGAATCTGCAATCCAGGGAGAGGATTTCTGCAGCCCAAACCAGCAGCAGAACAGCATGAATTCAAGGAGAGACTTGCAGCTTAATTTCGGACCAAAACAGCAGCAAAAACCGAACCCAATTCAAGGAGAAGCTGCAGCTGGAATTTAAACAAAACTCAGCGCTGAAACAGGGCAACAGAAACGCTGAACAGAGGAGGAAACTTACAGCTTGTTTCAGTGCTTTGGTTCGTCCAGTTGGGAGCTTCCTCTGCGACTTGGATGGAGCATCAATTCTGGAGTAGTTTACAGCATGAAGAACAGCCACAGCAGCGCACAGCAGCTCAAAGAAGATGAACAACCAGCGTCTACGAAACAGGGGACGAAGGAGTGCGATTTTCTGGCGGTTCTGTGATGCTGCGCTGGAGGATAATTACTGCAGCAAACCTGGATGGGAAATGACTGAAGAACCAGCTGAAGGAAGAAGGAGATGAGGGCACATACGTAAACTCGCAGAGGAAAAAAAAAAGCGTGGCAGCTGTCCAATTTTTGCATGGAATAGTCAACTCTGCATGGCTTCTTCACGTCGGTTTTTCTTCTCCTGCCTGCATCACGAGTTCACGTCGGTTCTTACAGCCTCTATTTGATTTACAATGATTTTCACAATATTACTGATCATAGCAAGTCAAGTTTCACAAATATCTTTAGAAAGCAATGTGATTAGTGTAACAATTTCTCTAAAAGATAAGTGATTTTCAAACAAGTACCAAATCATTTTTAAAAAACACAAAGATAAACTTTGATATCTGAATTCAGTGTTTTTTAGTGAAATGCATGTGCAATTCATAAATGTATTTAAGAAAAAAAGTAGGGAGAGTAGAAGAATCACATAGTAAATTTATAGTGGTTCAGATCAAAATAATCCTACATTCACCCCTCAAGTATAAAGAAAAGGAATTTCCATATATGGAAAATCACAATGCATCATAGGTTCAGCTTTCAGAGCTTTTACAATCCTTTCCAGAAGCTCACCCTCAAAATTTTTACCGCCTAATCACAAGTCAACTTTCAGGGATCAATACAAGTGCTTTTACAACCTACTACCAAAAAGGGGAAATCTTGCAAAGTCAGCTTCACAACTTTTACTGTCACTCGCTAGCAATCTATTATCTAAGGTTCAATCTTAAAATTTTTGCTCCATTAATAATATAAGTTTTTTCCGAAGTTAGCCAGAAACTTAATCAAGCACAAGATTGGATGATTGGTAACAAGCATTGAAGCTCACAAAGAGCAAGTACGCATAGATGAACAATAAATGCATAGATCAAAAGCTTACACAGTGTACGAGGGATCACCCACTAAAAGTACACAATATATAGCATAATTCACTGAGGCTATGTTTGGTAGCAAGTTTTGTAATGTAATCTGCAGTATAATATTTTTTGTAATGTTTATTATGTTTTTAGAATTATTATTTTGCAATACTTGTCATTTTTTATTTTACCTATTTATATTTTTTAAAGTAAGGATAAGAATGTCATTTCTTTTTTCTTCTCTACTTTTTACATTTTCTTTCTTTTTACATACTTAATATTACATCAAACCAAATATACCTTAAGAGTACAACCCAAAGGCTCACAAGGAGCACAATATTATTTTACCGAGAGCACAATAGGTATCACAATTCACAAAGAACAGAATATTACTTCACTGGAAGTATAGCAGTCAGCATGGCTCAGAAAGAGCACAACTCAATAGTTCACACAGAGCATAGTATAACTCACTGATAGTACATCAGTCGGCACAACTCACAGGGAGCACAACTCAGACAGTCAGCTTCACCTAGAAGAATAATAACAATGTAAGAATAGAGTAATATCAAAATGCACACATTAATTAGTAGATGTAGCAACACTGTAAGCACAGCTCACTAAAAGCAAATGATCACTTAGCCTCACTAAGAGGTATGTATATTAGGTTAAGCACAGGTGCACATAGAACGAAGTGATCTTCAAAAGCATTGTGGTAACAGAGTGCACACAACAGTATATACCAACTTCATAATGCAGACACCAGGCTCACGCAGAGCACTTCCATGAACTAACGAGCAAACCTTACTCAGAGGGATATGACAATAAGATCAGCAAGAACATGAGATGCAGCTGAAAAATTTCTATCTAACAATACACGTTCAGCTGTTGTTCTTCTTCATCAAGCTTTTCCTTAAATGCCGATCATGGAGTTTAAATGACCATTACTCAGTTGCTCTTCATATCATCCTTTCAGATCATTGCAACGGCTAGAGACATTCATTAAATGCGTTGAGCAGCTTCCTATTCAGACTTCAACATTCATATATCTGTTTTGCTTGGAGGCTCTATCTTTCTTCATTGAATGCACCAAGCTCCTCAGCACCAAGTTTCATTTCTCTTTATAACTAAACATGGCTGACAAGGAAGAGGGTAGATCGTGAGAGCGGCTTCTCTCAAGTGGTGGCGCAAAAATGACAACGTCTATTCAGGCCATTTTTGCCTTTTTCTTTTTTTCTTTTTTAATTTTTTTAAGTTATAAAATTCAAATATAAAGATAAAAATTATAAATGTAAATTTTAATTGTAAAAAAATTATACTTTAAAAATTCTAATTGTATAGTATAATTAAAATTTTTAAAGTGTAATTTTTTTATAATACAAATTTTTAATTTTATAGTTATAACTTTTATTTTTATATTTACAATTTTTAACTTAAAAATAAAATAAAATAATCAAAATAACCTAAATAGGGATTGTCCAGTTCACACTACGAATTGAAAGAAGCCGCGTAGATCATAGAGACAGAACGAGACATATTTCAAATTTTATTCTGATATATCTTCTTTTCTCCTAGTGAATTCTGAAAAACATTTTACATAGTAGAGGGATGTTTTCTTATGTGACAGTTCTCTTGCGCCTTAGGTTGTACTTGTGAGTATGGTTTTAAATTGTGGTTGCGGTTATATTGCGATTGCTGTTGCGGGTTGTAAGCAGGATGTTCTGACACATAGCCACTTGGACCTTTGTCCAGTGGATATTGACTTCTGACAAAGAAAACCTTTTTTGCACATCAAGACAGGAATTAAAGTAAGTTGAATCCATTTTAAGCAAGCGGGCCCATTTACACTGGTTTAGTATCACTTAGGCCTTAGACATAATTTATTGCATTTTAAAATCCTTTTGGGGCTTGAATAATATGGAAATGCATGTGGATATTTGGAACTTAGGAAAATGGCATAATAAATTTTAAGTAAATTTGGCCAACAATTTTGATCAGAAAAAATATAAGCCCAGTTTTCACAAAGCATTTTGGCAGCAAAAACGTTTTCTGATTCATTCTAATTGGCCATTAATATTTTGCATATAAAACTAATTTATATGTTTGAGATAATTAAAAATTTAATCAATATTTTGGGGCTTTGATTCAACATCAGGGAAATGATATTATTTTTCATCATTCCATGTTAAAAAAGAAAAGAACTTTAGAATATATTTTATTTTCTTAGAAACCTTGCAAGATGATAAAAGAGATCCTATTTATTCATGTTATTTTCATATTTGCTAAAAGATTGTTAATTAGTGGACTAATCTTAAATTTAAAATGACTAATTTAAAAAAATGCATAGTTACTATATATAGCTCTACATTGAAGTTTTGAAATTGTAAATGATAAGTTTTGGCTTAATTTTGCTTTAAATAATAATTTATCATAATTTGATTGCTTTTGTAAGGTGTAAATACAAAAAAATTTAAGTCAAAGCCATTTTGGAGTTAGAAGCTCGAAAGCTTGGAGTCAGGATGTAACAAAAAGGCATCATTGAAACAAAAAGAATTGGCATCGCAATTTCAGAATCCAAAGTCATAGCACCATTCTTGATTTTTTCTCTCTGTTGCAAGGATTTGAGCTAAAGCCGCTACTTCGTACTCAAAATCATAGCACTAGTCACAACACCATAAGCGATTGCGTTTTCTCTTCTGATTTTAAGGGTTTTTAAGGCATGTTTCACCATTATGCAAAGGAAGCCATCACTTTAGGCGTTTTAGAGCGTCAAAGCTATGGAACCACCAAGAGAGCAAGGGAGAAGTTTGGGTTGAAAAGAAAACAAGATTAATCTATAGTTTTTTCTACTTCTCTTTTCTTTGAATTTATTTGATGTTGCTATCTTATGCTCTAGTTTGGATGATAACTTACTTTGTAATGAATAGTTAAACCTTTGTATTTAGGATGATTATGTACCTATGTATGGATCATTAGAGTGTGTTTTCCTTTTTTTTTTCTTGTGTTTAATGGTATATATATGTTTTATTCAGCTCCTTACTTCATGTTTTCTAGTTGATTGGTCACCAATTGAAATGATATGATATTTTAGTTGAACATGGAAAAGGGATAGTGAAGTTAGATTTTAAGTTGAGTTGCATGAGTAGTTGAAACTTGTTAAGATAAGTGGATGATTTTGCTAATGAGATAAAAATATATTTATTGCTCTCACATAGCTAAAATAGACTTTGTGCTATTGAATGTTTGCTTGGTTTAATTTTATAAGAGATTTTGGAGTTAGATAAGAAAATACTTATACGAGACTTGGAAAAATGCTTATACGTGAAATTGAACACTAAACTAACATATATTACCTTTAATAGCAAAGTAAAGAGGGATAATTTGAGTTTCTATCAAAGTTTTAGACATTAATAATCATAGGTTCTTTGAATTATTTGATAATTCAAATTTAGTTTTGTTTTCAAATTCTACAAGTTTAAATTAGTTTTTACACATGCTCATAATTAACTTGCTTGATTTAACTTAATATGTAAATCTTAGTACTTGACACTTTTTGATCAACAAATCCTCATGGAATGATACTTTTCCATTTCTATATTATTAACGCTATATGTATATTTGCATGTAGGTAATTGGATTTTAGGAGCAATAGCTCCATAGCTCTAAAAGTTATACTTTTGCATGTGTATGTGTAAAGATTCAAATTCCTCATTTGCCTAGTAGTCTCGTTTAGTGATAAACTTTCTTCAAATGTAAGGGTGGCTCAACATATTATGTGGTCTAAAGCAAAATTTCAATACAAGATTTTTTATCTACCGAATAAAATTAATCTTCTTTTTGTTTAAAATTTACTTTTTTAGCTTCTTGAGGTGCAAAGTTATTTATCAAATTTCTATAATCAATTTCTTTTAATATTTCTTTTTCAATTAATAATATAAATAATGCATTTAAAATAAAAATGATGTCCAAAAGCTGAATATGAAAATAAAAAATAATATACTTATTAAAAATATAAATTAATAAACTAATACTAATTAAAAATAAAAAAAGTGGTTAATAGTTTGAACAATAAAATTTGAATATAAAACTTGATTGCAAAAGTGATCATTTAATGGAGTCCTTCAATAGAAGAATGGTATGGCTAATTGCTTATCAACAATAAGTAGAATAACTTTCTTTTGCTTTTCACTCAAATGGGAAAGAAACAGTGACTGAGAATTTGAGAGTTATTCAGAATAAAAGTGAAAAAGATAAGGAATGTTATTATAGAAAAATATTTGAATGTTAGTGTGTTGAGAATGAGAAAAAAAAGGGATTGTGAGAAATAATTAATTGTTAAGATTTAATGCATTTGATCATGGAAGTAAAAAATGCAATGGTAAGTGTGTTGGGAATAAGATATCTGGATAGAAAAAAGAAATTAGGGAGAAAAAATAGGGATTATGAGACAGTGATTAGGTTGACTAATTAATGAGTGAAATAGTAGTCTATATTAGGCAATTATAAAATTTTAAGACCTTGACTAAAGAATTGTTTAAAATAAATTAGACTTTTTCTTTGTCATTAAAGATAATATATATTAATTTTTTATAATTATATAAATTATAAGTATAATCATATAATTATGGTCTCTAAAATTTTAGGATACAAGTGCTTTACTTGCTTTATACTTGAGCTGCCCCTGCTGAAAGAGATCTCTTGGCGTATTGAGATTACTTGAATTGTCTCTTTTAGAAATCAACATGATCTTTTTGAGGTAACCTGACCAAAAAGTTCTTGGAAGTAATTATACCGGTTAGATCTCTGTCAGTCTGTCTATCTCTCTGGCAATCGATGCATGTCATTAGCGTATTAACTGTCCAAGAGTAACCTACCTTACGCATCCTCATCCTCTCAATATTCGGCAGATGAGTGGGGCACAAGAGGTGGGCATGTGAAGATCGAAAGCACAAAACCCCATTTTCAATGCATCTAATTTCAGAGACTTGAAGGCTTAATCCTTGTGAGTTGGTCCTCTGCAACATTTTCTGTCTCCAAAACCACTCATTCTTTGGGTGCTTACAAAACACTGAAGCAAGTGAACAATAAGCACATGCTTTACTGTTGTATTTGTTTGTCGAGAAATTTATGTTGTCGTGAAGTGATTCACTAAATAAGTAGTGCTGGAAAAACAGGTTTGGAAAATCTAAGAGGTAACTCTGATTACTCATCCATGTATATGAAATGCATATACAAATTGTGGCACCAAGAGTAAAGTAAAACTAAAATGTGCGAGTATATATTGTAACAAATACAGTGAGGATCATTTCCAAAATTACAATAATTAGACTTTTTTTCTTACATAAATTTTAAACAAAAAAGGAGGATTCCATTGAAAGAAAAACTAATCAAAGTTTAAAGTACACTCATACATGAAAGAGAGAATCGTTCAACAAAGGCTTCTCAGCGACACATAAAAGAACATATAGATACTATGATAACTATATTACATACCCTTCTTTTGTCATTATCCACTAAGTTGATAAAGGAAGGACACTCAGAAGGAAACATTAGGCCCTTGGTGAAGTGTAACTGCATCAAAGCTCCCTATTCCCTGAAGTAGAATATGAGATTTGAATGAGAGGAAGGCACTGTACTTGCAGGTAAATTCAGTCTTAGAGAATATCGTACTGGAATGCTTGCTGCTGCATTTGGTTCCCAAAGAAAAAACATATTGAACAATAAACAGTATAATATGGAATCAGTAAAAAGCTGAATTTGTTTAGCAACAAGAAGAAGGGAAAAAAAAAAAAAACCTCAATTTAAATAAAAGAGAACAATACTTCTAAAATAGATGATAGCTAATCTATTACCTCAATGGCAATTTGTTCCCAATATTCCATGGAAGCTTTTAAACTTGAGGGCCACAGCAACACAAAACAATTGAAAAAATCTGTGCCTTCATGCTCTGTTGAGGAAGAGAGAACCACAAACTTCCCAGAAGCCCATTGCAAACCCAACTCCCATCCCGACATACAACGACTTTAAGATGTTGTCATCTTTGTTTCTTTCAGCTTGCTTTGGGTTGTCAGTCCCTTCTTGCTTTTTGCACTTCTTTAGAAGAGGAGCTCCACAAGGTTCAGAATTGGCAACAAAACTCCAGGAATCAAAACTCTGAAGCTAGGTCCCAATGGGATTTGTCCAGTGAAACTATTGAATGATAGGCTCAAATAATCCAGAAAAGACAAATTAGAGATGGTTTGAAAATTTCTCTTGAAAGTTTATTGTAACTGAGATCAAGAGATTCCAAGTATTTCATGCCTCCAATTTCTTTTAGAATCTTTCCTATTAAATGGTTTTGAGACAAGTTCAAGGACCATAATGGAATTAGTCTAAACAAATTTTAAGAGATTTCTCTTGACAGATTGTTGGTCAAAAGACCAATGCTCCGCAACCACCAAATGTTTTTGTATTCTAATTCTCTTCTTTTCGTAAATAAGTTTATTGTCTCTTCCCTCTCAGATATCTACTAATGGAAAGCATGATGTTATATAGGCAATGAGGCAAAGATTCTGAAAGCTTAATATCAGCAAGATCCAGTATTATTAGAGAAGGGAGGTTACATACCTGTGGTGGGATATTGCTTGTAAATTGGTTGGACATCAATTTCATAATTACTATGTTCTATTGCATTGTGTTTGGTAAACTTCCAGAAAATTTGTTTCCCTCTAAAAGGAGACATTGCAAATTTGTCCAGCTTGATAAGTCCATTGAAGGTCTGACAAAGAAATTATTATTACTCAAATCCAGTATCCAAAGATTAGATAATGTAGCTATTGAGGGAGCAACTTCACTTGTTAGCTTATTGCTTCTCAAGCCAAGGATCTCGAAATGTGTCCAATTGGACCAACAATCAGGAAGTGCTCCAGTTAAGATGATTATATGATATGTCCAAGAGAGACAACATATATTCCTCTCTACTCTCTAGATGGCACGACAGCGGAAAACAAGAGCTTGCTAACGTGTTTTTTTCAATGGGGCACAGCAACATATATTCCTCTCTAGATGATTATATAATAGGTCCTGAGAATGAGCTGTGACATGCTCAAAATTCAATGACATTCACTGATATACGTAGGAGGTCTCCTGTAAAATTATTATAGTCTAGATATATAAAACAAGAGTTTAGTGTCACGTTGGATAAGTTGTTTGACAGATTGACATTCCAGAGTCCTGTCACAAGGCTCCAAAACATATTGTTATCTATAGTTAAAATTCCTGAGCTAGAAATGTCTAGCCATTCCATGGACCTCTGTGTATATAGCCATGCTAGAGAATATTGGGACCTAGTCTTGCTTTTTCAGAACCAAAATAAATGAGTTTGAAATGGGGGTACCCAGTTTGGATCAAAGTCAAATTCGAAAACAATTGAACCCAAGTCCAGTGATTCTAACTTGATAGATTGGAGAAATTAGCTTCTGAAAGAACACCCACTAAGAAATTGCCTCCCACATGCAAAGTTTTCCGGATATAGAGTTGACTGAGGCTTTTTGGAAGATTGTCACTCAGGTTATTGTTTGACAAATCTAGGAAAACTAAGGAACAAAGATTTCCTAGAGATGATGGAATTGAACCATAAAATTTGTTATAGCTCAAGTCCAAGTAGTAAACATTTCCAAGAGACGATGGAATTGAATCATAAAATTGACTTTTTCCCGAATCCATGAGGTTGAGAACTGCAAGTGGAAGCAGAGGCAAGTGAATCTCACCTTCTAAGTTATCATTATTGGCTAGATCAAGCTCTGTAACTCTGCATGTGATGTTGTTACAATGAACTCCCTACCATGCGCTACAATCTTCTTGACTAGACCATGAGGCAAGTAGGTTGGAAGGATCTACCATTCCTTGTTTGAAGATTAACAGTGCTCTTTGATCATTCTCATTGCAACGAACCACCATGTTTTTCTAACATATGCTTCTGTTGAATGTTGTTGCAATTAGCAGTGACAGCAAAACAAATGAAGTTTGTGAAGTGAAGCTAATTACCGTCATGGTTAATTTGAAGAGAACGAAGTCTCTCCACATGGTATATGTAAGTGGTGAAAATCAATGCAAAAAAAAATTATTGCTCCAAGAAAAAATTGGAAAAGCTGAAGTAAACAGAAATTCAAATGCCCAAAACAAATTATAACCACATCATATTCCTTTTGTTTTCCAAGTCTTCCAATCCTTTTCAATGAAAAATGTGTGATAAATGCATTCATTACCATTACCTGTACTCCTCATTTCCTGAGTTCAAATGACGAAGGTAAAGGGCGTTGGGTATATTCAGATGTTTACTCTGTTCTTCTAAGATTTATTGTATTAACACCTAATTAATTAATCAATACATTTTTCATTCTATTTTCTGACCTGAAATGCACTTAACTGTTATATGGAACCTACTATAATACTCCTTATTTCCTGGTTTATTTAAGGTCCGCTGGGATCCTGATTTATCATTAGCTGATTTTAATTTGAAAATTTATTTTTGTGTCAATTTTCTTTTTACTCTGGCTGCTTGTATTAGGCAAATAAAAAACGATGTTAAAATTAAATAATTTTTTCAGCCTTAAACACGCTTTGATTGAAAACTTTATGTATTCACTGTTGTACTTTTGAAATGATAAACAAATGGTAAAATGTAAAACTTTATTTATAATAAAAAAAGTTTGTATCAAAATTTTTTTCAAACTTTTTTTAGGATGTCGTCTTCTTTTGTGAGATATGTCTAGGTTACACCATCATTCCCTCATTTTTTTTAAAAATTATACTCCTCTTTCTAAAAATTAAAATATGTCCTACACTTACACTCCCAATCAAAAGAAAAAAAAGAAGCACAATTATGTTTATTTTGACCAAAATATACATATATCTATTATATAAATTATTTAAATTCCTATATACCCAAAAAATTGTAAAATCATTGGATAAAAAAATTATTAAACAAATGTATTCACAATCCCACCTCTTGTTGCCCATTCATTTAAATCCAAATAAAATTTTGCGTACATATATGTAACACTCTGCTTCATCTTTTGCCTCTAATGCCACCGACTCTCTAAGGGCAAATACGAATTTGACCTGAAAAAAATTAAAAGGGGTGCAGAATATGCACATGGTTTACACTTAATTGTGTGTCAATATGAGAAAAAGATTTTAATCTCAAATCTCCTGATCTTTACCAGTTTGTAATACTTATTACTCATCCATTCGTTGCATATGGAAATGGTATAATATATTCATGCAAACGGAGGAACCAAGAATAAAGTAAAATAAAGTTTGCCAGTGCATATATATATGACGGGGATACAGAAAGGAAAACGAGGGGCTGTTTAAATTCCAAAATTGCATATTAGTAGCTTTTGTTTTGCTTTGTTTTGTTTTATTTTAAACCTAAAAAAAAAAAAAGAACGATTGCATTGAAAGAGACACTGATCTAAGTTTAACATACAGCCCTATATCAAGCAACGGCGTTTTGACAACATAAGAACACGCAAATACGGTGACAACTATTGCAAATCATTCTTTTGTTATTATTCACATTTTTATTGGTCAAAAATTAAGTAAAATATTTAGTAAATACTAACTGTGACGGGGAAGGAGATTGTGAATTCTAAATAATGTTAATGATGTAACATGGACTTTTTGACCTCCGTACTTAAAAATTTAGAACTAATACTTAAAATGTTTTTTCGCAAAAACTATTATCTCATATGTTTAACATTTTTTTTATATATAATTAATGGGTCACAACATTTATTTTATTCAAAAATATATGGAGGGTCGCAACATCGCTGATGCCACGACCCTCCATATTAAAAAAAAATATTTTTTTTTGGTCACTGGTTGCAGTTTTGTATAAGAAATATAGATTAGAGACATGTATAAAAAATATAGATTATAAAAAATATGTATAAAAAATATCATGTGTTTAATAAAAAATATAAATAGTAGCTCGATTTTTCCAACAGTAGAGAAATCAAGCACTATTGGCTTCACCCTAACAATTTTTGGAAAATAAAAATAAAAATAAATAGAAATTGGGAGTACATAGATGGGCAACGATATCGTGTATAATAAAAGGATTTACTATACACCATTTTGGCATTGTTTAATTTTTTTGTTTAAATTTAATAAAAAAGATAAAAATTATAAGTGTGAGAATAAAATTTTAATTATAAAAAAATTATATTTTAAAAAAATTTTATTGATAGTACAGTTAAAATTTTTAGGGTATAACTTTTTTTTATAATTACAATTTTAGTTCTCGTTACAATTTTTATCTTTTTTATTAAACCTTAAACCAACAAAAAAAACTGAAATAGGCTTACTATATTCCTGCAAGAGGATTCCTTGTTACTGGAATTCCGAATTCTATATATTGTGAGAGTGAAATAGAGGAAACCTCTTTAGCGTGCCGAGGCCACGACTACCCATGATGAGGAGATCAACATGCAGTTGCTCTGCAGCTTGGCATATCATTTCTCTTGGATCTCTATTCACAATGATACTTTCTGCTTTCACTTGCTCATTCAATATTATTATTATTATTCATTATCAGTTATTTAATTAAGAAAGGGATGTATCAGTTTGAGTGATTAAATTACTTACTAGCTTCTCCTTGCACATTTGCAATGCCCGAGACATTATAGTAGCATATATTTGTTCCTAAGCTTTTTTACTGAATCCACCACTGCACATGTCTCTAATCCATATTTTTTATATATATGGGTTGCCGCATAACTAAAAGGGTTGGGCCATATGCAAGGCTGCGACACTTTATATTAAAAAATTTTAATATTTTTGAATAAAATATAGATGCTGTGACTCCTTAATTATATATATATAAAAAGATTTTAAGCATTTGGGGCAATGATTTTTGAAGCAGAGTATTTCAAGTATTAGTTTTTAATTTTTAAGTACGGAAGTCAAAAGGCCTGTAATATGCATAGAGAAGAGAGTAGAGAGAGATATTAGAACAAAAAAGAAAAGGAGAAGAATATAGAAAAAAGGAGGGAGATGTAGAATAAATAAAGGGGGAAAAGGAAGAAGGGAAAGAAAGATGCAAATATTAAAAATACTTCTTATTATTCAATGTTAGATTTTAAACTAGTACAAATGTAAATATTTATATTTATAGAAGTTTAATTTTAACCCTAATGAAAGATAACTTCTAATAATAAAATATAAATATATCAAATCTTAATTTTATTAAAAGTTAAATACCTAATTTTAAAATAATAAAAAACAAATAAAAAGATAAAAAAATATTTTATCTACTTTTCTAGAACTAATAATTTAAAATATATTTATATTAAGATTTCTATAATTTTGTATAAGTTAAATAAAATTAAAAGATAATTTTATAATTTAAATATTTAAATTTAACAATTTTATCATTGACCTCCCAAATTGAAAGACAAGAAAAAGTAAACTTTGGATGCTTGCCATTTTATTTTTTTTAAAAAAAATTTTAAACAATAATTTAAATTTTAAATTCATTCCATCCCATTCCATCCCTCCCTGCAAGAAAGTCCCAAAGATACCCTTAAAATTCACACCCTTAAAATTGAATGCTAATAATGCCATTCTCTTACCTCAGCTGCAATTTGTTTCCAAAATTCAACGAAAGCTTTTTAAGGGCCAGAGTCACATAATGCCATTCCTGCAGGCGATCAAACAATCGGAAAAATTTGTACCACCATCGTCAGTTCAAGAAGAGAGAACAACAAACACCCAAAAACCCATTGCAAATCCAACTCCCATCCCAAGATATAATGACTTCAAAAAAAAAAAATAATAATAATAAAAATAAAGGTCATCTTCGGTTCCTCTAGCCTAATTTGGGTTCTCCGATTTTTCTTGTTTTTAACAGTTTGGAAGAGGAGCTCCACAAAATTCAGGATTGCCAACAAAACTCTATTCATCAAAACTGTGGATATGGGCCCCCATTGGAATTTGTCCATTTAACTTGTTATATGACAGGTTTAAACAGTCGAAAAAAGACAAATTAGAGATGGTTTGAGGGATTTCTCCAAAAAATTTACTGTTAGACAGTACGAGAGATTCCAAGTTCTTCATGACTCCAATTTGTTTTGGTATCTTTCCAGTAAAATGATTTCGAGACAAGTTCAAAGACTGTAGTGGAAGAAGACTAAACAATTCTTGAGGGATTTCTCCAGATCGATGATTATTTTGAAAGATCAATACTGCACAAAAACCCATATTCTTCATACTCTGACTCTTGTCCCTTAATGAATATCTCAAATTTTGATAAATATGGAATTCTCAAACTCTCAGGATCATCTGAAACCAAATCAGTTATATAACTTATATTATATGGACAATGAGGCAGGTTCCTAAAAGTTTATTATCAACAAGATCCAAAGCAATTAGAGAAGAAAGGTTGAATATTTGTGGTGGGGTGCTGCCAATAAATTGGTTGGGTCTAAATTTGATTATTGTGATATTTTGTGGCAGCCTTTTTGGCATACTTCCAGAAAATTTAATGTTCCCAAGGTTAAGGTATTTCAAATCATTCCAGTTTGATAAGTCAGTGAAAATTTGCCAAACAAGCTGTTGTTTTGCAAATCCAATGCCGTAAGATTTGATAACGTGCCTATTGAGAGAGGAACTTCAACTGTCAACTTATTACTCCCCAGGTGAAAAATTGATGAGTTTTTCAAATTGTCCCAACCATTAGGAAGTGCTCCTGATAGAAGATTATTTGATATATCCAAAAGAACTAACTGATTTTCCACACCCACTGTATGGCACAATAGAGGAAAAATAGGTCCTGAGAAAGAGTTGTGTGATGCACTAAGAAAGGAGACATCTGTCGATATACGTGGGAGGCTTCCTGAAATATTATTGTAGTCTAGATTTATATACCAAGAGTTCAGTGTTATTTTCGATAAGTCTCCACTAATTGATTTGTTAGACAAAATGAGAAAGTCTATTCTCATTACAGAGCTCCAAAATTTACCTTCATCTATGGATAAAATTCCTGAGTCAGAAATGTCTTGAAAATTGATGACTCCCAATATTTAGTATTACTTATAGTTAATTGGATTTAATTTGGGAGTCATCCATTAGAGTTTTAATGGGATTTATTCATTATTTGTAAATAATTTTTCAAATCAAAAGTGAAAGAAAGAAATGAAGTTAATTGTGAATAATTATGATTGAGTAAATATTGCCTTAATAGAAAATATTTCTTGTTTTAGAATTTTATTCATTGGTAAGCTCCAAGCAAAGAAGCGATCGCTTTATCTGAAGAAGTGGCTGCTAAATTCGGTAAGCTCTAGGAAAAGAAGTGGTTGCTTTATCTGAAGAAGCGGCTGCTAAACCCAGCGTCAAAACTCTGTGTTTTGATTAATGAGGATACAAAACACGAATTGCAGCTAGGTTTTCATTCATTCTGCGGTAGAGGGGGGTTCTGAACGTCCAAAAAGCATTTTTGGGTGGTCTTTGGAGGTTTTTCAAGCTTGGAAGAGTGAAGGAAGAGAAAGAATCAAGGGGAAGCTCCACTTTCTGCATTTATTTCATGCCTTTGTTTGTTTTTTCTGTTTCTCTTCATCTTCTCCATGTATTTGATTGGGATTTACTGTATATTTAGCTATGTGTAGCTAAACTTTTCTTTACCTAGAGCACTATAAACTTGATGTGAACTAAATCTTTGTTTTACTTGTTGATTGTAATGATTGGAGCTTTGTGTATCCTCCTCTTGCTTAATGCTTACTTAGGGATTGGCCACCTCTTGGAATTGATTTGGGTAATTGGAATTTACCTTGAAAAAGGAATTCTAATTGGACCTAAGAGTTGGATAAATTAAGTTAGATTATTCTAATTTGTAATTGGGATAGAAATATACCTAATTGCCTTAATTGGTTTGTAGAGGGTTATGGTTTGTAATGCACTCTAACCTAATTCTAGGGACACTTAGAGTTTAGGGAAGAGTATGGCTATAATTACATCAACGGACGGTTATAGCTTATGAATCTCTTAACCCACAAGGTGATAATTAATTACAATTGAACAAGTAATTAAGTTCTAGTAAGCATCAAGGGAATAGTGACTCTAGGTAACTTTAAAACCTTGGATTTTTCTCTACATTTTCCTTGCCAACTAAGTTTTCTTTAATTTGTTTTGGTTGAAAATTAGTTTTAAATCATGAATTGTTTAATTGGTAGCTTAACATGGATGAAAGGGGGTTGTGCATTGCCTAATTGCATTTAAGTCATTCCTCGTGGGAACGATACTTTTACTTATCATTGAACTACTTGAACCGATCCGTGCACTTGCGGAAGCCCATATAATTTTTAGTGGTCAAGTTTTCTGGCGCCGTTGCCGGGGAATGGCTTAAATGTTCAATTAGAAGTGTGTAATCTTTAGTAGTCCTTGATTAAGCATTAGTTAGTTAATTAAATTTTTTGTTTATTCTGTCATTTGCTTTTGCTTTTTGTTTAAAGTAATACAGTTGGGTGAATTTTATTCTTTATAGGTACCACGATATATGCCGAAGTGATCCCTTACAAAGAAGAAGTGCACAACAAAGAAAATTTGTGATCTTGTGGTAAACTTGAACCTTGAAGAAAATCCTTCTAAAGTTCAAAATTCATTAAGTGAAGAAATGGCTCAATAAGGGAATCAAAATCAGTCTATAAAAGACTTTGTGGGCCGTACTATGAAGGGCACTCTATCTAGCATAGTAGTGCCAGACTTTCAAACTGCTAACTTTGAGTTAAAGCCTGTGATGATTTCGATGTTGCAGCTCAATGGTCAATTCACTGGAGAGAGGTCTGATAAAGATCCCAATCGTCATATTCTATCATTTTTGGGAGTGTGCGATTCATTTAAGCAGAATGGGGTACCAAGGGATGTTCTGAGACTTCGACTATTCCCACTTTCTCTACAAGGAAAGGCTAAGGAGTGGTTACTGACTCTACCAGAGGGTTTAATTGATACTTGGGATAAGCTAGAGGCGAGGTTCAGAGCTCGCTTCATTCCAAACAACAGAATAGCGGATGCTCATCGTGAGCTTATCAACTTCAAGCAAGCTTTAGATGAACACTTATATGCTGCATGGCAGAGGTACAAGCATTTGCTTCGCCAATGCCCAAGCCATGGGATGGACAACTGTGCTATTGTTCAGAATTTCTGCACGCGTCTAACTCCACAAACTGATACAATGTTGGACGCTATTTTAAATGGGCGTTGGGATGAAATGCCTGTAGATGATGTTGTTCAGGCATTGGACACATTATCTGAAAGTTATGTGCAAAGAGGAGGTGACAGAAGGGTGAGTGCGAATGTTGCCAATACACAAGAAGACTCCTCTATTCCACTTGCAACTATTCTCTCCGCTCTGAACAAGAGATTTGATATGCTAGAATCTCAAGTGCAGCGAAGTCAGCATATGAATGTGTGTTCTACTCAAGTGGCCCCAATTACTTGTGAAAACTGTGGGGATCTACACTCAGTGGATTATTGTCCCTTAACATCTTCAGAATCAGTTCACTATGTGGGGAACTTTCCAAAAAATCAGAATCCCTACTCTAATAATTACAATCTTGGGTGGTGTAATCATCCAAACTTCTCTTGGAAGCATGGCCCAGCACTGAATCATCCAGCATCTTCTTCAGGTGTTAAGCCTACTCAACCACCGGGTTTTGCTCAACCTGTGAGGCAAAATGCACCTATTCAAGAACCTAAGACGAATTTGGAAGATGCCTTGGCTAAATTCATTAACATCTAAAGTAAGCAAAATGAAGAACAAGCTCAAGTGAATGCTAGAGTTGACACCTCCTTGAGAAATTTAGAGTTGCAAATGGGTCAATTAGCCTCAACAATGAATTCATTAAGACAAGGGGGATTGCCAAGTGATACGGTGCCTAATCCTAAAAGAGAAGGCAAGGAAGAGTGTAAGGCTATAACTCTTCGAAGTGGAAAAGTGTTGCCAAAATTTCAAGCACCAAGGGTGGTTAGCCACACACCTACATCAAATGCTCTTAAAGAGGATGATAAAGGTGAAATTGCTATAGAGGAGAAGAGTGATGATAAAAGAATAGGAGGAGAACATGTGGATGCATCAGTTGAAAAGAAGAGAAAAGTGAGTAGTGAAGAAGTAAAAAAACATGTGGATGTTGATAAGGGTGAGAAACAAGGAGGGAAACTGCAAACATTACCAAGGACAATACCTCCATTACCATTTCCTCAAAGATTTCAAAAGAAGGTGGAAGATAAGCAATATCAAAATTTTTTGGAAGTGTTCAAGCAACTTCATATAAATATTCCATTTTCAAAAGCTTTGGACTACATGCCGAAGTATGTCAAGTTCTTAAAAGAGATGCTGAGCAAGAAGCGAAGATTTGGTGAATTTGAAACTGTAGCACTTACTGAAGAGTGCAGCAAAATAATCAACCCACGGATTCCAATGAAGTGTAAAGATCCGGGTAGCTTCTCTGTGCCTTGTAAAATAGGTACTCACTTTCAAGGTAAAGCTTTGTGTGATCTTGGAGCCAGTGTCAATCTCATGCCGTTATCTGTCTTTGAGAAATTGCAACTTGGTGAGACAAGACCCACTACAGTAACTTTGCAATTAGCGGATCGGAGCTTAGCATATCCAAGGGGTATAATTGAAGATGTTTTAGTGAAGGTGGGTGAGTTTATATATTCAGCTGATTTCATTGTTGTAGACTGTGAAGAAGATAAAGATAATCCATTGATTGTTGGCCGTCCATTCTTAGCTACAGCTAGAACTCTTATTGATGTAGAGAAAGGTCAAATAGTGGTGAGATTGGGGGATGAGCAGGTGGTGTTTAACATGGACAAAGCACTGAAATATCCTAGAGATGTTGAAAATTGCCTCAGAGTTTCAGTGATTGATGATTTAGCTCAAGAACAATTTAATACAATGATAGCCCAAGAACCTATTGAAGTATTATTAATGGGAGTGAAGCATGAGGAAGTTGAAGCTAGTCATGAGGTAGCCCAAGTGCTTAATTTGTCAACC
The DNA here is from genome assembly GCA_026724425.1 of Erythrophleum ivorense. Taxonomy (NCBI): domain Eukaryota; kingdom Viridiplantae; phylum Streptophyta; class Magnoliopsida; order Fabales; family Fabaceae; genus Erythrophleum; species Erythrophleum ivorense. The sequence continues at coordinate 2,016,868 of JAIUCV010000034.1, read as the reverse complement.
TCTCGGGTTAAAAAGCATTGGCAAATGGAATCTTTAGATTTGGCTTCCCGTTCAGTACCATCTCTTAAGCCTTCAATTATGCAACCTCCAATTTTGGAGTTAAAACCTCTCCCTAAGCATCTGAAATATGCGTATTTAGGGGATTCAAAGACACTTCCTGTCATTATTTCTACATCATTAGACTCTTACCAAGAACAAAGACTAATTGAAGTGTTAAAGAGTCATAAAAAGGCTTTAGGTTGGACAATTGCAGATATCAAAGGGATAAGCCCTTCAATTATGATGCATAAAATTCTATTAAAGGAAGGTCATAAGCCATCTATAGAGAATCAGAAGAGGCTTAACCCGATGATGAAGGAAGTTGTTAAAAAAGAAATTATCAAGTGGCTGGATGCCGAAATCATTTATCCAATTTCAGATAGTGCATGGGTCAGTCCAGTACAGTGTGTCCCTAAAAAAAGAGGAATGACAGTTGTGGCGAATGAAAAAAAAGAATTGATCTCCACAAGAACTGTCACTGGATGGTGAGTGTGCATGGACTACCGGAAATTAAACACAGCCACTAGAAAAGATCATTTTCCTCTCCCCTTCATTGACCAAATGCTTGATAGGCTAGCGGGGAAGGAATATTTTTGTTTTCTGGATGGTTATTCAGGGTACAACCAAATTTCTATAGCACCTGAAGACCAAGAGAAAACAACCTTTACCTGTCCCTATGGCACTTTTGCTTTCAGGAGAATGCCATTTGGGTTGTGTAACGCACCAGCAACCTTTCAAAGGTGCATGACATCAATCTTTTCTGACTTCATCGAAGATATCATGGAGATTTTTATGGATGATTTCTCTATCTTTGGGGACTCATTTGAAGTTTGTTTGAAAAATATCTCTAAAGTGCTTAAAAGGTGTGAGGAGACTGATTTAGTTTTGAATTGGGAAAAATGCCATTTCATGGTGAAAGAAGGAATAGTATTAGGACACAAGGTATCTAAGGAGGGTTTGGAAGTAGATCGGGCCAAGACATCATTAATTGAGAAGTTGCCTCCTCCTACCAGTGTCAAAGGAGTCAGAAGTTTTCTTAGGCATGTGGGGTTCTATAGAAGATTCATCAAAGATTTTTCAAAAATCTCTAAGCCCTTGTGCAAGCTATTAGAAAAGGATACTAAGTTCCTTTTTGATGATGATTGCTTAAAAAGTTTTAAAGAGCTGAAACAGAAGCTAGTGACTGCACCGGTAATAGTTGCTCCGGATTGGTCATTGCCTTTTGAGATCATGTGTGATGCAAGTGACTATGCAGTAGGAGCTGTTCTTGGACAAAGGCGAGATCGAGTTTTTCATCCTATATACTATGCTAGCAGGACATTAATGGATGCTCAGGTAAATTATTCTACCACTGAGAAAGAAATGTTAGCTATTGTTTTTGCTTTTGAGAAGTTTAGAGTTTATCTTTTGGGAGTCAAAGTTGTAGTACACACTGATCATGCGGCTATTAAATATTTGTTGAGAAAGAAAGAGTCCAAACCTAGATTGATTAGGTGGGTTTTACTACTTCAAGAGTTTGACTTGCATATAATGGATAGGAAGGGAAGTGAAAACCTAGTGGCTGATCATTTGTCTAGGTTAGATCCTGAGCATGTTAGTGATAATAGGCTTGTGAATGATGTTTTTCCTGATGAATGCATTATGGCTGCTAATTTGCTAAATGTACCTTGGTATGCTGATTTAGTAAATTATATTGTCTGTGAAGTTTTACCTCCTGAATTAAACTATTATCAAAAGAAGAAATTTTTGAATGAGGTCAACTTTACATCTGGGATGAGCCTTATTTGTTCAAAAGATGTGTAGATAGAGTCTTTAGGAAATGTGTTCCTGAGATTGAACAGCATGATATTTTGATTGCATGCCATGCATCACCATTTGGGGGACATTTTAGTGGTCAGACAACTACTTTTAAAGTATTGCAATCTGGTTTTTATTGGCCTACATTGTTTAAGGATTCTCATTTGTTTGTTTCTCATTGTGATGCTTGTCAAAGATCTGGTAATATTTCTAAAAGACATGAGCTTCCTCAAACCGGTATCTTCGAAGTTGAGTTGTTTGATTTGTGGGGAATTGATTTCATGGGTCCCTTTGTTTCTTCTAGAGGCCAACAATATATTTTGGTGGCTGTTGAGTATGTGAGTAAGTGGGTTGAGGCAGTAGCTTGCCAACATAATGATGCTCAAACAGTGGTGCGATTTATAAAGAAAAACATTTTTTCTCGTTTTGGCACCCCTAGAGCTATCATTAGTGATAGTGGAACTCATTTTAATAACCGCTTGTTTAAGTCTTTGCTGGAAAAATATGAAGTTCACCACAAAATGGCTTTAGCTTACCATCCTCAAACCAATGGCCTTTGTGAAGTATCTAATAGGTAGATCAAAAGAATTTTAGAAAAAACAGTGAGTGTTAACAAAAAAGATTGGTCTGATAAGTTAGATGAAGCTTTATGGGCATATAGGACAGCTTACAAAACACCAATTGGTATGTCTCCATATCAATTAGTATTTGGTAAAGCTTGTTATTTGCCTTTGGAACTTGAGTATAAAGCTTTTTGGGTCATAAAGAAGTTGAATTTGGATTATAAAGAGGCTAGTGAGAAGAGGTTGTTAGACCTTAATGAACTTCATGAATTCAGGTTGCAAGCTTATGAGAGTTCTAGATTATATAAGGAAAAGACAAAAAGTTTGCATGATAGAAAGATTTTAAAAAGGGATTTGATACCTGGTGATTTAGTATTATTGTATAACTCTCGTTTGAGGTTGTTTCCAGAAAAACTTAAGTCAAGGTGGTCTGGTCCTTTTAAGGTTGTGTCTACCACTATCTTTGGTGCTATTGAAATTCAAGATGAGAAAAGTGGGGAAACTTTTAAGGTAAATGGCCAACGCGTAAAGCATTACCTTGGTGGACCGGTGGATAGGATGAAGGCCAATGTGCAGCTCCAGGACTTCTCATAGAAGTGCCAAGATAGTCCAGCTGAAAGACTTTAAACTTAGCGCTCTTGGGAGGCAACCTAAGTGTCTTTTTCTTTATTCATTTCTACGTTTATTTGCTAGTTTGTTGTAGATTTAATTGCTTGTTTTTATTTTGTAGATGGAGCAAATCTTCTTCTCAAAGAATCTTTTGGTTGAGAAGCATGAGGATGGATTGATTCAAGGGGCAACAATTTCATAAAAAGAGGGAGTATTTCTTAACCCATTTAAATCTTTAATGATGATATAGAAGTTTGAAGTTGTTGGTGATGAATTGTTTTGTCATGGGTTATTAAGAAAAATGTTGGGTTACTTAAGGGGAGTTGAATTGAGTAAGGTTTGGTTATGATTTGTTAAATTTTTTGGAACTTGAAAGAAAAATTCGAATCCTTGCTGATTTTTGGTTCTGTCTTGTTTAGCGGTAGCATCTCTGATTTTAGCGATCGCTAATCTCTGCAGTCAATTTCCCCTATATTTTCCAGAAGTGCTTAATGCGGTAGCATTATCTTGGGAAAGCGACAGCATTTTTTAAGTTTAGTGGGTTAGCTATCGCTTACTCAGTTTTAGCGGTCGCTAAAAATGCTGCAGCATCCTCCCATACATTTTCCAGAATAGCATGATGCGATAGCTTGTTCTGAGCATGTGGCCGCATCTTTTCTTGTGTCATCTTTGTAAAAAAAATATATATATATATATATATATATATATATATAATAATAATAATAAAAAGAATATACATATATTTAATAAAATAAAATAAAAATATAATAAAAACAAACAAAAAATAATTTAAAAATAAATAATTTAAAAATCAAAGCAAAGTTATATATATAATAATTCTTTTTATCATTGAATATAATATAATATAAAAAAAAATCAAAAATATAAAAATAAAATAAATAAAATAATATATATATATATATAATATTATATTATTATAATAATATATTTCAAAAAAAAAATTAGTTGCCTGTAAATTTTTTTTTTCCGTCTTTGTTCCATCAGTTGCCACGTTGCCCTCAACTCCATTCTTGCAGCTTTCCCCTGGCCATTCAGTCGCAGCCTCCCTCACCTTCTCCTTCGCCATTCCCGTCCTTCTCCAGCTCGACATCGCCAGCGAGCAGCTCCAGCTTGCCATCTCCGTCGAGCTGCCTTCCATCTCCGTCGAGTTCTCCCTTCCAGCTCGTCGCCATTTCCAGCTTCTTCGAGCATTCTTCCAGCTTGCCTTCTCCATCGAGCTCGTCGCCATTTCAGTTCTCCATTCCAGCTCACTGTTCACCAGCTCGCTCCAGTCATTCCAGTTCGCTAGCTCGCTTTCTCGCCATTTCAGTTGCTGCCATTTCCTCGCTGTCTCTCCAGCTTGCCATCTCCATTTCAAGTTGCCTCACCAGCTCGTCAGCTCGCCTCATCAGCTCGCCAGCTCGCCTTGCCATTTCCTCGCTGTCTCTCCATTTCTCGTTTTCTTCTCGCTGCATTCTAGCTTTCTATTCCAGCAGCTCGCTATTCCAGCTTTGCATTCCAGCTTTCCATTCCAACAGCTCGCCATTCCCAATCTTCTCCATTTCGAACTGTCTCGCCTTCTTCTTCCAGTTGCATTATCCTCGCCACTTCCCCCCCATATTGTTATTCTTTCCCATTGCCATTCCTTGTTGCTTCCTTTGGTAAGATTCAGTTCGAGAATTTCTTCATCTGGCAAGTTCCATGATGCTCTGTTCAGTGTAGCTTTTGGTTATCTGGTATACTCTGTTGGTTGTAACTGATTTAGATGTTTCATTCCGAGCATTTTGGGCTGGCTTGAGGATTAATTTAGGTGCTCAGAATATCATTGAAGCCATGCTATTTAATTGTAAATTGTTGCTCTGTACAGCTTAATTGAGTCTACATGAAAAATAATGCAACATACTTTACCTGGTTTGTTCATTGGCTAGCTCAACTTTGGATTTAAATGCTATCATATCTATTAGTTGATTGCAAAGTTTGTTGAATGATTACTGTGGAGATTTGCCTGTTGGTTTTGGTATTCATTTGGTAAAGCTTACACCTTTCTTTTGTTCTTTTGTTTGGTTTACTTGATCTGAAAATTCTTGTTAGATTTTGGGAAAGCCTTGAATGAAGTGGGTTTGATTTCCAGTTTCTCTTTCCTATTTGTGCCACATGCTTTGTCTCACATTCATGATGAGTTGTTTCTAGTTTGTTGCTTCATATGTAATGCCTCCATTTTGCATTTCAGTTTCTGCATCTTTAGGTGATACTTCTGCCTCTTATTCTCTGTCCTATGTTTGCAAGCATTTCTATTTGGGTTTCTCTGTTTTTCATATATTAATGAACATGATACATTTGAACTTTCATTGACTGGTTCTGTGCTTACCTATCTCTTTTGACTTCTCTGTCTACAGATGACAGGTTTTGATGCCTATACTTCTCTCTTATCTTTCTTCTCCATACTTTCAGGGAAGTCTCAGTATCTTATCTCTTTTATCTCCTTTGCTTTTTGTTATGTTTATTCACATTGAGGACAATGTGTGATTTAAGTGTGGGGGAAAGGTGTTTATTAAAGTTGATTTTTGGTGTCTAGAATGAAAATTGATGAGAAAACAATATAATGGCTATAGTGTTTAAGGATTTAATTGAGTTTAATTTCCCTCTTATTTGTTTATGGCAATTCTTGTGGCAAGTAGTTAAAACTTGCGTGATTTAATTATAGGAGCTAGGTTAAGTGCTAATATAATTTGATTGCGGTCTTGCTCATGAATTTGTATAATGGGATTGGGGTTGCTAGTAAGAGGAGCAATATTCCCTTATGAAAATCTGTGTAAAAAAAAAAAATTATAGATATATAATAATAGAGATTCTTCTCCTTTAGTGGAAGCTACCTAGTAACCGGGGGCTTTCATCACCAATGTTAGCTTTCGCGTAAAACAATAGTGAAACCTATGAGTATGCAAAGCACCCTAACTGTGTCACTTTAGTCTGAGTAACGGGGTGACTTCATTTCAAATGTTGTCATTCGCGTAAAAAGGATTTCGGAGACAAGGAAGGGAAGAAAATCTCTTAAAAAAAAAAGAGAAAGGAAAAGAACAAAATGATACTTGTAAAAAGAAATAAAAGAAGGGGATGATCTCTTCTATATTAGAATTTCAATTCTCATTTTATGAGTGCGTAGGTTGGTCGTGCAAATTGTATTGGAAATGTGTAAATTGTGAAGTTAAGTCGCGCTTGTTTAGCTTCTTAGTTACACAAAGTTGCTAGATTCAAGTTTGAGGGAATTTTAAACTAGAATTAAATGTTCTAATATACTATGTTATTTTATTGTTTGTTTTGAAAGTATGGATGAGTGAATTTTGCTTGAGGACAAGCAATTATCTAAGTGTGGTGAAGTGATGACTCCCAATATTTAGTATTACTTATAGTTAATTGGATTTAATTTGGGAGTCATCTATTAGAGTTTTAATGGGATTTATTCATTATTTGTAAATAATTTTTCAAATCAAAAGTGAAAGAGAGAAATGAAGTTAATTGTGAATAATTATGATTGAATAGATATTGCCTTAATAGAAAATATTTCTTGTTTCAGAATTTTATTCATTGGTAAGCTCCAGGCAAAGAAGCGATCGCTTTATCTGAAGAAGTGGCCGTTAAATTCGGTAAGCTCCAGGAAAAGAAGCAGTCGCTTTATCTGAAGAAGCGGCCGCTAAACCCGGCGTCAAAACTCTGCGTTTTGATTAATGAGGATACAAAACACGAATTGCAGCTAGGTTTTCATTCATTCTGCGGCAGAGGGGGGTTCTGAACGTCCAGGAAGCATTTTTGGGTGGTCTTTGGAGGTTTTTCAAGCTTGGAAGAGTGAAGGAAGAGAAAGAATCAAGGGGAAGCTCCACTTTCTGCATTTATTTCATCCCTTTGTTTGTTTTTTCTGTTTCTCTTCATCTTCTCCATGTATTTGATTGGGATTTATTGTATATTTAGCTATGTGTAGCTAAACTTTTCTTTACCTAGAGCACTATAAACTTGATGTGAACTAAATCTTTGTTTTACTTATTGATTGTAATGATTGGAGCTTTGTGTATCCTCCTCTTGCTTAATGCTTACTTAGGGATTGGCCACCTCTTGGAATTGATTTGGGTAATTGGAATTTACCTTGAAAAAGGAATTCTAATTGGACCTAAGAGTTGGATAAATTAAGTTAGATTATTCTAATTTGTAATTGGGATAGAAATATACCTAATTGCCTTAATTGGTTTGTAGAGGGTTATGGTTTGTAATGCACTCTAACCTAATTCTAGGGACACTTAGAGTTTAAGGAAGAGTAGGGCTATAATTACATCGACAGACGGTTATACCTTATGAATCTCTTAACCCACAAGGTGATAATTAATTACAATTGAACAAGTAATTAAGTTCTAGTAAGCATCAAGGGAATAGTGACTCTAGGTAACTTCAAAACCTTGGATTTTTCTCTACATTTTCCTTGCCAACTAAGTTTTCTTTAATTTGTTTTGGTTGAAAATTAGTTTCAAATCATGAATTGTTTAATTGGTAGCTTAACATGGATGAAAGGAGGTTGTGCATTGCCTAATTCCATTTAAGTCATTCCTCATGGGAACGATACTTTTACTTATCATTGAACTATTTGAACCGATCCGTGCACTTGCGGAAGCCCATATAATTTTTAGTGGTCAAAAATTTAGTGACCTGTGTATACAGACAGGCTGGAAAATGACCTAGCCTTGTCTTAAATCAATTTCTTAAAAGTTGGAAAGGAGGGACCTAATGGGGATCTAAATCAAATCCAAAACCTGAACTGAAGACTAATGTTTATGAGTTTGAGAGGTTGGCAAAATGCTCTTCCAATAGAACACCTGCCAAGGAATTGCCTTGAACTATTAAACTTTCTTAAGTTAGAGAGTTGACCAAGGCTTTTTGGAAGATTCTCACTCAAGTAATTGTTTGAAAAATATAATTCAAATAAGGATGAAAGATTTCCTAGAGATGAAAGAATAGAAACATAAGACAAATTACCGGAGCGATTAAGATACTGCAGATGCTCATGCAGGCCTAACCATTTAGGAATTGATCCATCGTGTTGATTGTGTTCAAACTTTAAAGATTTCAGGTCTTGAAGCCTTAGCTAGGCCATCAGTATATGACTATGTAAAAAGTTGTTACTAACGTCAACATAAGAGATGTCACCTGTGAGATTGAACAACAAATAAAGTAATTTTGATTTAAAATTGCTGCCAGAAAAATCAAAAGTTACAAGTGATGTAAAATTAACAAACTTAAGGGATGGACTTGTATTTCTTAGGTTGCAATTGTTCAAGCGTAACTTAGATATTGGAGGAAGCATAGCCATGTACTGAAGATACTTGGCCTCATTTCCAATGTCAATGACACTAAGGTTGAGATATTTTAAGAAGAAATTCTAGAAAGCCAATGAAGATCATCCATGACAAGATAATTATTGTACGATGAGTCTAGGTGATGAAGGCTTGAGAAATTTTTTGTTGGATGAGGTGGGATATTTATAGCTTCAAATGCATTATTGCTCAATTCTATATAGTTTAGAAATTCGAGTTCAAGTAGAGATAGATTGAGTTCCCCTCCCAAATATCACCTTTTGTCATCACCGGTTAGAACAAGCCTTGTAACTCTGCCTGTGATATTGCCACGTTGAATTCCTATCCATACGCAGCAATCTTCTTCAGTAGACCACGAGAACAGCCAATTATCAGGATATGGTACTGCTCCTTGTCTAAATATTGACAACACCCTTCGATCTTTCTTGTTGCAATGAACCACCCTCTTTCTGTTGCACATACATCTGTCGATTGCTGTCGCAGAGAGAGAGAGAGAGAGAGAGAGTAACAACAGTAATTAGAAAAAAAATTGAAATTTGTGAAGTGAAGCTAACGATGATGATTGAATTGAAGGGAACGAAGAATCACAAGGGATTTAGCAGATGAAGATTTGTTACACCGTTGGTATATGTAGTTGTAAAACTGCATGCATAATTGCCTTTACTTTAAAAAAAAAGTGATTTTTTTTAAATTCTTGCTTAAAAAACTATTTATCATTTTAACATGTTTGATTATCACTATTTATTTTTATTTTTAAAATTGGATATCTCGTCTTCTTTAGCATCTACTGAGAAATAATGCATCACGTCGCACCAAGTTATTGTAACCTTTAATTTAAGATGCATTTTAACTATCAGTTTAGAGTGAAAGATAATTTCGGAAAAAGAAAATACGAAAATTAAGTATGACTAATTGATCTAAAATAAATATCATACACGTGTTAAACTTCAACTCTTTAGATCCTAAAAAGACATATAGATAAATAGCAAGTGAAACATTATAATACCATTATAATTAGACTTCGACTTATTTCACTTGTATTCAAGTTTTTGTGTGATAAAGTGACTTTGGTATATTTTATATTGAAGGAAAATTTTAAATAAGTAACAATTTTTTGGATGGTAGCGGTGGAAATCATGTCCCCATGTCTTTAAAATTCTATATGCATGTTATTTACAACTTTGTCACCACCTTTTCAAAGTAGCGCTAACACAGAATTTAAATCCTCTGTCCCAACAGAGTTGTTTAAGGTTTAAAGAAGAAAAAAAGAAAACAAAAACAAAAAAGATCCTCCCATTTGAGGAGCTACATCACCCTGTTTTGGAAAGCCTCCACAACAGAGGATGGAGGTTCGTTAACAAAAGCTAAAAAATACTAAGTCATCAATATTTACTGACATGAATACGCTGGAAGAGAAGGTATTTCGAAACATAAAATACATAGTTTAAAAACTTCATCAACTATTTTATGAATTATTTTACTTCTAAATATTATTTATTTCTCTTTATATTATTTCAAAAATAGTAATAATAATAATAACGAGCATGCAACGAAGTTGGTTGGAAAAAAGTTTACGATAACTTATAAAGTAACACTAATGATCATACAATATTGGAGAAGTTGTTGGAAGAACATCATCGTGTGAACATGAGAAAATCTCCAACTATAAAATGTGGGAATATTTTGTTTGGGCTCATATTATTTTATTTATTTATTTTATTTTCTAAAACATATGGGTTAATGAATTGTTTATTAAGGTATTCAGCTCAATATTATTTCTTAAAGTGATTACTTGATAATTGGTCTAAGAACACATTAAAATATTAAATTTAAGTTTAGTTAGTAGTCATAAAAGCATGAGCCATAAATTTTACTAAAACCCATAACAGGAGAGCTCAACAAAAAATTATTTAAGTTAAAGCTAGGTCATAAAAGCATGAGCTATAATGTCATGACCTAAATTCTGAGCTATGACCGGCGCGTAAACTAAACTAATATGGAGATTAGGTTAGCCTAGCATGCCTTATAAAATTTAAAGTCAACCATTATATCATATATTTTAACTAACCCATATACCTACAAGTTTTAGAAAATTTTAATATTCAATTCATTATATTATTAGAGGCTACCGAAAATTCAGTAGCATTTTCTCTAAAAATTAGACATCCCATCCTGAAAAATAAACTAAACCAGCACCAATACTAGCAACAACAAGTTGCGTATAATCAAAATGCTTAATTAGGAAAGTATAAACAATATTTACATATTATAAGTGACCATATAACATGGACAATTGCAAAACTCTTTTTTTACACCTAAATGCCCCCGCATTATAGAGTCTGACACAATTTCACAAAATTAAATATCTACTCTAAGAGTTTAGTAGCTCATGAGCTCCCAAATCACTTTACTCCTTTATTTGCTAGTCTAAAAAATAAGGAAAGAAGAGGGATAAGCCTATCACTGGCTTAGTGAGTGTTTAAATAATAAAGTACATAAAAGAAAAACACGTGCATACCAGAGTTTTTAAAAATCAATGATTATCAAATAATTTAGGCAATAAATTTTATGGATGAAATGAAAAAAATAATTATTTAAATAAAAAGAAACCTTTAGATAAAATCTATATTTTTTAAATATAAGAAAAATAGTATAAGAATGGGTATCATAGAGAGGAATCAAATCATCAAACCACATCATCATATATCATGGCATTTCTTTAGATTTATCTAATCTTATCACTTTCACAATATACATCTAGTACCTCATATTGCAGCATTAGATACATCATATCGCAGTACCATCACAATTCACAACTTATTCTAAGTGCACCTAGGTCATTATCTCCACTAATGGCTACGGGATCCTAACTAGATTCCCATTTATTATATAAAATTAAATTAATTAAAATAAAATTCCTTCAAATGACATTTAGCTATCAAAAATAAATAAGGAATTAAAGAAGCAAATAAATAATTAACTAAGGCAAGTTAACCTTTATTATAATCTCTATAATACATGAGATCATAAGATAACATAAAATACTCTCCTCATAAATAAACATATACACACCACCACTTTCTTTCTATCCAATTCATTCTTTTGCGTTTCACAAGAATATATCACACCACATTCCAACTATCAATTTCTTTTGATAAATTTATTAAATCATCATAAGAATATATATATATATATATATATCCATTTTGAAGTTTTGAAAACACTGATTTGTTTTCCCAAGAAATAGAGCACATAAATCACACAATTAAAAATTTCATCATAGAAAATATAAAATGGAATGAAATAGATATATCACTTCATTATCTACACACTCACCAGTTGGAACTAATAGTATAAGTCCATATTCCCTATTGTTTAATGATGAGTTTCAGTTGAATGAGTTTCCCTAATATCACCTAAAATTATAACTAATATAAAATAATTATATTAGTCACTCCAATAATATCCATAATTATTTATATAACCTAATATACTCCCTAAAACATAAATCTCTAAATTCTTATATACATTTATATCCTAAATACTAACCCTAAATTTGAGATTTTTCAATCTAAGCTTCCATAACTTAAATTAAGTTCAAAACTTACTTCTAGGAACTCCAAAGATAGCTTTAGAAGGGTTAATTTACATTTAAGTGTTAAAATTCAAGAAACCCCAATCTTGGAGCTCACCCACGGCACTAGGAATGAAGAGAGCTACATGAAGGGAATTTTTGCTTCAATAAAGTATGTGAAAGGATCAATATTAATGGAAAAGAAAGATAAAGGGGGAAGAGAAAAAAAAACTACCTCCAAGTCCCAAAAATGGCAGCTGGACGACGAAGAAAAATGGGAAGAAGATGAGAATAATGGAGTTGTAATGATGGGAAGAAACACCAAGATTGAAGCACGCCGGAATAGTGACTAACAGCGGTAAATGCGTGACTGGAGGTAACCAAAATAGAAGAGAGAATTTTTGGGAGATGGAGATATATGAGAAGCATAGCTTTTCATGAATGAAATGAAGAAGAAAGAAAATGAACGCGGCATCTTATGAAAAAGTTGGAGAGAGAAGGTGTTTAGGAATTATTAAAGTACCTTTGGCTAATATTGCACTTTTGCCCCTAACCAGTCTAATTGCTTTAATTGAGATTTAAAATGATTGGAAAAGTCCTTTAAAATTTTTATATATTCCAAAATAGATTTAAAAATTATTTAGTTAGTTTTTTTAATAACCTAAAATATATTATTTATTTATTTTTATTATACATATATATATATATATATATTTTAGGTATTACATATAAGTTTTACTAAAACCCATAATAGGAGAACTCAACAAAAAATTATATAAGTTAAAGCTAGGTCATAAAAGCATGGGCTATAAGTTTTACTAAAACCTATAATAAAAGAGCTCAGCAAAAATTTATTTAAGTTAAAGCTAGATATCCTCTCTTACTCTAATTTAGTGTCTGCTTTCTCACAGCAGCCACTATAATGTTTAAGGTTAAGAGATGAAGAACTAGTTAATTCTATTATATCTTAATAACATATGGAGAAGTTAGGTACATATACACAACTAATTATTTCTCACGATTATAATCATGAAAGTGTTTATGTGTTCTTATTTATCCACTTGATTCTGTCAATCATGTTATTGTATTTATATATAAAGGTTGATAGCATTGAATTTAAAGATTTACTTATAAATTTTATACAAAAAGACATATTAAAAAAAAAATTTATTCGACAAACGTTCTACCATGTTGCCTAAATATAAATATTAGGAGTTAACGACATAAAGATGGGAAATAATAATCCATATTTTGGAACTTTTATATTGGTGATCTTTACATTGATCCCATTTACACTTCATGTTTTCTGAAAGTGACACACCTTTGTGGCCTTTGGACGGCGGCAAAGCCAATAAGTAGTGGTGAGGGTGAGTGGCCGCTTGATGCCATTGATTTTCCTTTTTTGATTCTTTATAAGTTTCTAAGACATATAGTACCCGTTATTACGAATACATTTACTTTGTTCTAATGTTAATCAATACTCACTAATTTGTTATCGTGATTTCTTTCGCATGTGAAATGGAACAGTTTGTTTAGTTCTTATTATGTTATCAACTATCATATAAAGAATTTGAGTATTCTCATTTATTTATCAATATGAATTATTATGAAAAAAGAAAAAGTACTGAAGCACATTATAGGTATATACAATATATATCTTGAAGCTTTATGACTTTTGTTTTATATAATTTGAGGTAAATTTCATTTATTTATTCTGGTTTTTATCTCTAATCATAATTTTCTTTCAATTATAATTAATTTTTATTGTTGATTTCCTTATTTGCTTGTGCTGTTCCATCATTCTCGCAGTTCAAATTAAACATCATCTCTAGTTAACATTAGTTAAGATTTTACATACCGCACAATCTATGCTCTCAATTTCAATGTTTTAATCAGTTAATTTTTACAATTAATTATACTATAATTGTAATACCTAAAAAAATTAATAATAATACCATAAAATAAAATAAATTATTCTAAGTTATTAAAATAAAGACTAAATATTTTTAAATTAATTTTAGAGTTTATACATTTTTTTAGAAATCTTTTTTAAAATATCTTAAGAATCATATTAAAGTGCATAAAAACCTTTTGAGGCAAAAGAGCAATTTTAGCTTGGGGCATTAATACAATTTGAGCTAAAGAATAAATTATTCCTCCACTTTCTTTTCTTCATCTTTTCTCTCTCCCGAAACTGGCCACTTCCAGCATCCTTTTCTTAAGCTTCCTTTTCTTCTCTGCTTTTTGTTCTTCTCCCATTCTTCCTTCAACGCTACACCCGTGGATCTTCAACCATCATGCAACCATCTCCATCGAGCTCCGACTAACTTCAGTCATTGGTAAGTTCTGCTATTTTGGCTGACCGTGAACCACCATGAGGTTTAAAAAAAAAAATCAAGAGAGGAAGAAGGGGAAGAAAGAAAGAAAGGAAGTCATTGATGTTAATTTCTTTTCTTTCTTGTGCCAATGGTTTCCTCCCTTTGTAGTTTCCCCATTTTTTCCATTCAATTTCCTTTTTGAAATTTTTAGTTCTTTCCTTCCGTCTTGTGGCTGCCGTGGCTGGGCAATTGGATTTCACTATTAAATCATTAAAATGACAAATTGCCACTCCTATCTTCAATTATCATGTAGTGTGAAGTAAGTTTTAAATCTAATTTAATTTATGGAAATTTAGATTAAAAAACTCCAAATTTATGGTTAGTATTTAGGATAGAAAGGTATATGAAAATTTAAGGATTTATGTTTTAGGGAGTATATTAGATTATATAAATAATTATGGATGTAATTAGAGTGATCAACATAATTAATTTATATTGGTTATAATTTTAGGTGATATTGGGAAAACTCATTCAATTAGGACTCTATACTAAATAATAGGGATTTGAGACTTATATTATTAGTCCCAACTGGTGAGTGTGTAGCTAACGGGGTGGCATATCTATTTCATTCTATTTCATATTTTTATAGTAAAGATTTCAATGGTATGATTTATATGCTCTATTCCTTGGAGAAAAAAATCTGTGTTTTCAAAACTTCAAAATGGGCATATATATATTCATATAATGATTTAATAAATTTATTAAAGCAAATTGATAATTGAAATGTGGCGTGATATATCCTTGTGAAATGCAAAAGAATGAATTTGGTGGAAAGAAAGTAGTAGTATGTATATATTTTACTGATGATCGAGGGGAGTATTTTATGTTGTTCTGTAGTTTCATATGTCATAGTGATTATATTAAAGGTTAACTTATCTTATTTAATTATTTATTTACTTCTTTAGTTTCTTAGTTATTTTTTATAGTTAAATGCTATTTGAAGGGATTTTATTTTAATTATTTTATTTTATATAATGAATAGAAATCTACTTAGAACCCCGTAGTTGTTAGCAGAGGTAAAGGCCTAGGTGTACCTTGAATAAATTATAAATTGTGATAGTACTGCGATGTGATGTATCCAGTGTTACGATCTGATATACTAGATGTATATTGTTAAAGTGATAAGATGGGATGGATCCAAAGAAAGGCCAAGATATATAATGCTATGGTTTGATGATTCAGTTCCTCTCTATAATATCTATTTTCATAATATTTTTCTTATACTTAGGAAATATGAATTTAATCTAAAAATTTATTTATTTATTTATTAAATAATTATTTTTCATTTTATCTAAAATTTTTATTGGTTAAATTATTCAATAATCATTGATTTTTAAAAACTCTTGCTTGCACTTGTTTCTCTACCTATGCACTTTATTATTTATACACTTACTAAGTTAGTGGTAGGCTTATTCCTCTTCTTTTATTATTTTTCAGACTAGCAAGTAAATGAGGAAGTGATCTGGGAGCTCGTAAGCTACTAGACCCTTAGAATATATGTTCAGTTTTGTGAGATTGTGTCAGACTTTATAATGTGATGGGCCTTAGGTGTAGAAAAATATATTTTGGAATTAGTATATGTTATACGGTCACTTAGAATGTGTAAACATTGCTTATGTTTCCTTAACTAAGTATTTTGGTTGTATGTAACTGGTTGTTTTTGGTGTAAGTACTAATTTGATTTATTTTACAGGTAGGGATATCCAATTTTAAAGGGAGATGTTGTTAGATTTTCGGTAACCCCTTAGTGACGCAATGAAATGAATACTTAAACTTCTTTTTTTTTTCAAAACTTGTAGGTTGCATAGGTTACCTTAAATATATTATATAATAGTTGACTATAAAATGTTTAGACTTGGTAGGCTAATCCAATCACCAAATTAATTTAGCTTACGCGCTGAACATGGCTCAAAAATTAGGTCATGACAAATAATCTTTGATCTCAGTTTTTACAATGATGAGAGAAAATATCATGATATTGGTATTTCCTTATAATTTATGAATTGCAAAAACAATTTTTAATTTTAACTATATTGACCTGCAAAAGCATGAGTCTTGAGTTTCCACTTCCCACTGCCTTTGGAAAAAATTTTCCCCCAAACTTTGCGGTGGCGACCCAATCTTTCACGCTAGCAAATCTTTCATCCTCTCAAATAATAATTAATTAGTATGTGGGGGTCATTAAACCAACCCACCATGAAGCTTCCATTCTTCTCATCTTCATCTTTAATTTCCATGGCCAATATTTAATTAGTAGCTAATAAAGCTATATGAAAGGCCTTGTGTTCCACCATTCATCATTTAACATCACCTTAATTAACTTTAAGATTTGATATGCCAATTCCAATAAATATTTGTAAGCCTACAACACTTTAAAATGACTTACAATAAATAAATAAATAAATCAGAGAAACTCAGTGGAATGTATTGCTTATGAAAATACTACATGAATTAGCATGAATCTTCGCAAGGGATGTGACTACACCAATTTCCTTTCGATGTACTAATTTTATTCATCAATTTGCCGCAGATATCATTGACATTAAAAGTTGACGAGTGAAGAATAAGTATAACTCATTCTAATCATAGTGTTGTAATTTCTTAGTTGCACAAACAGGCTTTCCAGGTTAGTTTAATTGATTGCAATATAATTATAGGCGGTAACCCAAGAGGGCCAAGTGTTATATATATGACAATTCAACATAAGAAACCACAAGTTCTGAGAGACAGACAACAATGTGCACTCAATATTCAGTGGTTTTGCATAGATATAGATAGAGTCCATATTTTGACAAGTATGGAATGAGAAACAGTCTGATAAACACGCCTAACTCTGATATCTCCTTACACTGTTTGTAGGTATCTCTTTCCAATAGAAAAAATAAAAAATAGATTACTCTCTTCTTTTTCTTTCAAAAATATTCAAATTATACAATCATTACTTTTATTTTGAAAAATTACACTTGCTTCCATTAAGATAAAAAGATGTGTTATATTTATTTCTCATACCACAAAATATAAACAACAATTATATATTTTTTGAACTAAATACTCTTATATTTATTACTCATATAATGTAACAAATATTATATATATATATATATATATATATATATATATATGTATACAGACACTATGAATAATCATTTCTCAAATTTAGTAAATTGAAAAATTATTTGATTAAAAAATAATTATTAATCACAAAAATCATGTTAATGAAATAATTTTTAAGATTAACCAAATAAAAGACAGTAATTAAAAATATTTATAAATAAAAAATTTCATAAATTTAATAATAAATTAACATTATAATTTTCAATGCAAAATTTATAAATAAAATTTCAAAAAATATATTGCATAATAACTTCAAATTCTGAATTAAAAGAAATTAATCAAATGAGTTTATGCATATTTTTAAAATAAATAAATAAAAGGTGTAATTTAAAAACCTTGATAAGTATATTTTACACAATTATAGACATAATTTTAAGATTTTAAGTAATATAAATTTTAGACATTTATGGATAATAAACTAATTTTTTATATATCTCTTTTCATAGTTAGTTAGAGAAAATAAAGATAATTTTGTTATATAGCTTATCCATGTTCTCTTTTCAATATTTGTGCAAAAAGAAGATAAAGGTAAAAATGTGGCAAAGAAGACTTATCTATATTTCCTTTTGAGATTTTAAAAAGAAGATAAAGATAGAGGTATGACAAAGAAGACCCATAAAAGGAAAGGTTGAGGGCAAACAAAGAATAACTCACATTCAAGATTTATTCTTGTCCCTTTCTTCCCATATATTCTCTTCATTTTTTTCCTAACTTTTTACAAATTTTTGTAGAATTTTTCTTGAGTTCTTCAAAGTTATGAGTGGTTAATTTTATAGTTTCCTAGTTAAGATTATTAAGGGTTTGACTCAATAAGCAATTTATGAGAATATTGATTTATTTGTTTTTCTCTTCATAAGTATTGAAATATTTTCTATTTTTATAACATTATTATTCAATAAATTTAAATTTGTATTTTATTTTAGTTGAATAATTAATATTATCTAAATTTATGAGTCCGTACTTGTTCATTAGATTTAGTAGAGTAGTAATTCAATATTTTTTATAAACCAAAATTGTCTTTGTATGTTAATAAAAATATTTATTCCATTTTAAACATGCGAGCATATGTATTATTGAATGGTGATTGATGACTTTTCTTATTTTTTATACTATTCATAATTTAAATCATGAGAGTCATTTAAGATTAATTAATGAATAAGGTTTAATTGAAAAACTTGTTTCCTTTAAACATCCTTAAGGAAAAGTAAAACATTAGAGTTAATTAATGTTTATAATCAATCTATTTTAAAAGAGAAATTTTTTTTTTGGAGTTTTCAATAATCTAATTGGTTGAGCTAAATCTTAAATAAACCTTGGTTGAAAATTTTTTGTATTAAATTCTTTTTAAAAATATTTTTTGAATTTATTTATTGCTATTTTATTAAAAAGAAAAATCTCTCTCATTTTTTTTATATTTTAATTTTGAATTAAATAATTTAGTTAATCTCTATGGAATACTACCTTATTCACTCTATTTACGATAAAAAATATTTTGAGAGTAGAAAATTATTTTTGGTGGTTTCAACACCCATCAAACCTCTTAATAAACTAGAGAATAATTTGCATAAAAAATGTCATCCCCTTTGTAGATGAGTGGCCAACAAGGTAACCGTATATGTGCTAATTGTCGAATCAAGAGTAAGGTAAAATAAAGTGTGCAAGTACTAATTAATTTAAAAAAGATAAAAATTTTAAACAAAATAGAAGGATTCATTGAAAGAGAAAATTATCCAAGTTTAATATTATATTTCAATTTCTTTTATTTCTTTTCTACTAAAACCATTAGAGTTGTCATGTCTCTCACTTTTTCCATGTCTTCCACTTCTTTTACTAGTAATGAAAATTGTGGGTTAATTGTGTTCGATGGTCTCCAACTTTTTCAAATAGTCTTCCACTGCTTTTAATAATCATATAATATTGGACCCTTGTTGAAGCTTTTTTTTTTTTAATTTTAAACGAAATAGAAGGATTCCATTGAAAGAGAAATTGATCGAAGTTTAATATAAAATCATATATCAAAGGGAGAACTAGTCAACAAATTGTGTTCTAAATAATTTACGTTGGTTTATTTGCCCATGATGATAATTTGTCATTAGAATAATTTGTTATTATCTCAAAAGTAGTCGAGATAATTAATTATCTAAAAGTAATATTTAAATTTAAAATGAAAAAATAAATCCTATTAGTTGGATATATCTTATAAGTTGAATAAAAGTTGTATCCTATTAAGACTCTACTTGAAAGGTCTATAAATAGGACATTAGGGAGGAACTTCTAAACACATTTGAAAATTATTAGACTCGCACAAAGACAGAGGGTTTAAGGTGTCTCTACTATAAACTTAAGATAAAAGTACAATATGTGATTGTAATTTACCATGTAGGACAATTCATTTGAAAGACACATTCATTGCAAAGGTAAATATCCTAACCTATCTTGAATGATTTCTAACATTGGCATTAGAGTTAGGTTGGCTTGATTAATTGCTTTCCTTTGTTATGATGATCATGTCTAAATTGATTAGGAGTAGAATTGTAGGCTAGCCTTCCTCACACAAGGCACCAATAGCTTCAAGCCATACATAAATAGAAAGCTTGTCGAACTAGCTTTTTAGTGCCACTAAAATCATCCAAATTAGACAAAACTTGAAAGAGTTATGACAATTCAAATTTGGGGACCTGAATTTGA
This sequence comes from Erythrophleum ivorense, assembly GCA_026724425.1. Taxonomy (NCBI): domain Eukaryota; kingdom Viridiplantae; phylum Streptophyta; class Magnoliopsida; order Fabales; family Fabaceae; genus Erythrophleum; species Erythrophleum ivorense. Next base: position 1,996,749 of record JAIUCV010000034.1, on the reverse strand, counting down.
CTTTTTTAGTGAATACGACTATTGACGGTTGTGTTGAGTAACTTCAAATAAAATTAGGTTGAATAAGATTTCCAGTACAGAGTGCAACCTAGATTGTTTCCCTTGGAAATAGATTTCAATATTTAATTAAGGCTTTAAGTGTAAAAAAATCTAAAAGTTACCTAGTTATAGGGAGTTTTAATTGAATTTAACTTATTAGAATTAGATTTCATTAAAATTTCTTAACTACTAACTAAATTACATGAATTAAAAAGAAAATGATAGACACGTGACTAGTTTTGGATTTATCCCTTGATATCCAATATCTTCATCCTAATTCAATTATTATTGGTTCTGGTCCAAGAGTTCCTATTTGTGTTCATAACAATTTATCTTGAGTTACTATAACAATTTATCTTGAGTTACCATCCTAATTCAACTCCATATTAAATTTCTAATTCTTGTGATTAAGATCTTTGAACACTTAAATTGAGTAATTAATTAATTAATTAATTAACTTCTAAACTTTCATTATAGGATGTTCAATTAACTAATTAAACTCCAAAGAAACCTCAATTCAAACATTAAGCGCACAATTTTTTAACATGCATTTCATTAAACTCCTTGATTACATACATAAAAAATTGGAAGAAAAATTCAGTACTTAAATCAATTTATTAATCATCAAATACTCTACTAATTAATGTTTAACTAGCCACTAATTACAAACAACACCAATATTAATTAATTACAAACTTAACCAAGTAAGTGCATGAACAAGAAATGGTGTAGAAAGAGAGGAAAAATGAAATATAAATCTTAGCTGAAATCCCTTGCTAATCTTTATAGATTTAAGGTTCAATCCAAAGTCTTCCTCCTATCTAGTCACAAAATGAAATTAGTGGTTCATGAAGTGAAAATTGATAAAGGAGAAAAATGGAGTGGAGTCATGACTCTTGGATGATGAATAGATGAGTGCTAAATGAGATGGATGGATGTCTGGACCTCCTTCTACTGTTTTTCTTGAGCCTCCCATTTCATCTTCATTCTTATATGCTTCATTTAATCTTTTCCATATACAAAATCTTTCACATGAGCTGCTCCTTTAGTGAACTCGAGAGTCCCTCCTCCTTCACGTGAATTCTTCCCTTATGTGCATATGGGTAATGTGGTGTGTGTATTGTGTGCAATGGATGAGAGAGAACCTAGTGGGACTTAAGACTAAATCACATTCTACACCCTACATGAGCTTCTTCTCTTTCTTTTTATCACGTTCTTTCCCCACGTGTTGGGCCCTCTCAAAATCCTATGAACCCCCATGTGATAATCATGTTTTGGCTCCATAATCCCCTTCAATCCCATGGCACTTATTAGCTTCCACATCTTTATGCTTCTGGGCCTATGGCTATATTTGTTGCTTGCTGCCCTTACTTCCTATGTGCTTGTGTGAGTCCATTGGATTTGTTGCATGCTTCCTTAGTGAAACAAAATCGTGTGTGAGTTTATAGAGTGGGCCCCCTATTTGCTATATGTAAATGGATGCATCTTTCTACGTGCCTCCTTCAGCCCATGCTTCAGCTTCTTTTCCTCATAAACTCGTGCATTACATGTGATTAAATGGAGAGTGCTATGTGTATATAAGTGAGAATGCCATGGAGTGTACTGTGAGCTTGTGAAAATGAAAACTGCGGGGCGTGTATGAGTGAGTGCCTTCCTCATGCGTAATACCTTAACTTTTCTACCTTTCCATTATATTACAAGACTTGATTTCATACATTTGCAAGGAAAATAAACATATTTAATGGCATATATTATGTTACGTAAGGCCTAAAAATTTTATTTCATACTTCATGAACCATATAAACTCATCAATATCAATTTCCCATCATAACAAATCCATACAAGTTAGAAACATTACATTTCATCTCATTCACTTCAGGTTTGGAACCATACATCAGAAAAATGGAAGTTTGCTCTTAGGTTTGTTGTCACCATTTTTTATATAAATTTTAAAAATTCATAACTAATTCTAGAAAAATCAAAATCATACATATAATACCTTTTTGGAAAGCTCTAGATGTTAACTTATGAATAAAAATAATTTTAGACCAAGACAACCACATTTTGCCTAAGAAAAGCAATGAAATAACTCAAGTTGCTTCTCGAACAACTCCAAGGCCTGAACTTTCAAAAATTTATTTCTCCCTCTACAAAACTCCTAATGAGGTGATTTCAGTGGTTATAGAAAGTTTATGGTGGTGCCTAGTTCATGCTTATAAAATTTCATAGCCATCGAACATCAATGGACCATAAGTGACACATAAATACAAATTGACTAAATGAATAGTGTCACTTACCATTATGCATAATTTGGCTGACTTTGAGAATTCATAATAAATTCTTTAGATCTCCAAATTAGGTTCTCTTTAGCTTTGTGAAAAGCTCTAGATGAGCCCTACTTGCTAGCTGAATTTCATAAAAAAAATTCATCCATTTGGTTTTGATTCAGCTCAAGTTTTAGTTAATTTTGAAATCCAACATGGTTCTTAAGGCACTAAATGGCCTTCTTAATATATCATGGCTACTTGAGCACGTCTCGTAGCATAAATACAGTTTAGGGAAGCATGCCAAATGATTTAAATTATCATGGAGTTCAATCTCACTATGCCACTCATGCTAATACACATGCACATCATAAAACCTAGGTGTCAAAAATCCATATATCCATTCATTTGGTTCTAAAATTCATACATACATTATCATTATATATTTTTGGACATGTTCAAGAGCCTACATCATACATATATCATGCGATTACATATTTTGACATTAATATGTCATCAAAATAGCTAAAAATCCATTCCTTTGTTGAAGTGTTGCATTTTAAGGTGGTTGGCTCCCTTTTCTTGGTCCATTTGGCTCACCTAAACCAAGTTAGACATTAGATAGGGAAAAGTGAAATTCTAAGAGCCCCAATAGCTCTTTACTCTTTTAAACATACATAATGGATGCTAAAATACGTCAAAGAATACATGTATGGCATACAGGCTATTAGTAAACATACATAAGGAATTTTCCATATTCAAGAAACTCATTCATATCATACACGAGCTCTCAAGGGCATTGATTTAATTTTACCCATTTCCTTTGGGACTTTTGGATTTGCCTCACTCATTTTCAATGGGTTTTTCACTAAGTTTCAATTTGCTTAAAACTTTTGGCTTAGTCTCACCCAATTCTAATAACTTTTGGCTTGTCCTCACCTTTGCTAAGGAACTTTTGGTTTTACTAACCCATTCAATCCACATTGCATTCATAAAACACATTTTAAAAATATGATGGTACCATGGCATATAAGTAATAGCTAGAAACATTCCTCATGGTATAAACATACATACAAGTACTCAAAGACAAGAAAATATCCAACAATGCATGAAAGGTTAGATAGCTACCTTGAAACAAAATCTTAAGCTTTTCCCTTGCTTATTTCTTCCCCTCTCTTGGCCACACACTTGAAACTTAGAGGCACTAGATTCTCTTGGCCTAAACACATCAAATAAGACATGAATCAATTATAGGAACAAACTTTAGTCTTATACAAGCTCTGTGTAAAGCCACTTTCTCATATGGCTTCATTATGCTTCCATACAAGACACAATAAAGTAACTATAGGAATTCAACATCTTGGCTCTATTTTCTCCTTCAATCTAAGTCTTTTAACTCTATTTAAACTCCTTAAAGTCATCACAAATTCATTTTAAGGAGCTTAGCTATAAGTTGCTTCTTTATATCTCATTATGAAGCTTACATCTCCATCTCACAAACTAAGGTTTCTAAAATTTTTTCAAGACTTCCTGTCACACCTAATTTAGAAAAAGAAATTCTTTTCTCTTTAAAAGAGTTTTCAGTTTTCAAATAAAGTAAAAACCAAAATCCAAGTAAAAATAGTAGAGTTACCACAAAAATTTTATTTTTTAAAAGGCAAAACTTTGAAAAAACTTTTTTTAAGAAAAGTAGTTTGCGAACTAGATTTGGATTCGGGAGTCGATTGTGGGTGGGAAAGATGTGAGGCATTCCACTACACCTGTTTTTAAGAATAGTTACTCTAAGTTAGTTGTGCAAAATTAATATGGCCTCTAAAATATTTTAATTTCCTTAACAAATCACATACAAAACTAGGAGGAAAGAAAATTAAAGGTAAAATAAAACAAAAAGAAATTCAAAAAGTGAGATAAAATGAAAAGAAATTAAGGAAATAAAATGAAAAGAAATATTTATTTACAAGGGCAGATTTGACCTAGGATGAGAACCTAGGGCCTACATACTTCTCAGAAGAGATCAAAGTTCACATAGTTCAAAGTAATTGAAAACTTTGTTTTGGTGTTTGTTAATTGTTATTTTGTTTTTTGCCTTTTTGGTTTAGTTCTTTTTGTTCCTTTTTTTTCCTCTTCTTTTTTTTTAACTTTTGTTTTTGTTTTGCTTTTGTTTATTATTATTGTTGTTGTTGTTGTTGTTGTTGTTTTTGTTTTGTTTTTTTTCTTATTTTATTTTTCTGGTTTTTGTTTTTGTTTTAATTTTGTTTTGTTTTTCTTCTTATTCTTTTATTTTCTTAAGTTTTTATTTTTATTTTTATTTATTTTTTTTGGTGAAAAGATAAAAAAAATAAAAATCAGTTCTCCCTTTGCAAATAAAACAAATTTAAAATTAGTTGATGTATTTTGATTTAATAAATGTTAAGTTAATTTTACTTCTTTCTTTTCTTGTATTTTTAACTTTTTTTTCCTTTTTTCTTTTATTTTGTTTTTGTCTTGGTCAGTTTTTGTTTGTTTGTTTTTTAAAATTTCTTGTTTGTTTTTATTTTTATTTTTACTTTTAACCCCTCCTTTTTTGAAAAGACAAACTAAAAAAAAGACTTAATTTTGAATTTTTGAAGTATTACTTTTGATTTTTGGAAAGGAACCTTAAAACAAGATAAATCTTTGAAATCCAAGTTGATTTTTAATAAATTTTGTCGAAAAAGATTTTTTGAACCTATGGTTCCTCCTTTTTCTTTTTTCTTAGACTTTTGAAATATACTTTCTTTTTTATTTTTTTTATTTTATTTTCTTTTCTTTTTTTGGAATTGGATTTGGAAACTTTATTTGATTTTTCAAAAATTATATATTTTTTATTAATTTTTGAACTCTTTTTTATTTGGAAAGAAGTACAATTTACTTTTTAAAAAAATAATTCATTTTGTTTGGAAACTCTTTTTTCTTTTTTTTTCTTTGAAGATTTACTTTTTTTTAAAATGTGTTAATTATTGAAACTCAAACTTTATACAAAAACATTTGATGACCCAACTAGGTAACTAAAAAAACTTATTGTCACACACAACCCCGCATAACTTTAAACGCTTGAGGAGACACAAGATCCCACACGACAACTCTAAAACTCAAAATAAAATAGAATAAAATGAAATCAGAATACGTACTAATATCCACTAATTTGTGATAGTGTGTGTCACGTGTACAATCGAACACATAGCACATTATTTCAAACAATGATCACAAAAATGAAAGGAATGGGAATTTGCAAGAAATCACTTGTTTTGCATTTTTCCTTTCTCCATTTCCTGCTCCTCCCCCTAATCTGGCCTGTGCTGCTTCATCTTTAGGTACTCACCATGCCATATCCTTCCACTAGTCATGAATTTAGAAGAGCCCATTTCCAATCCCTTACTTGCCATTATATTCATCAGCTTTTTCATGCTCCTCAGTCATGCTCAATGCAAAATGATTTTATCTCATGCAAAAATATCACAATTTCACACAACAATTCCAAAAATATAAAATCAAGTAGGGTCAAATCTAATTAAACATGACGGTACAAACTTGTATGTCTTTCCAAATATTCAACAACCACATTCAAGAGATCACAGGGCACACTATAGCATTGAACTAACCAAAGTGAACAGATCATTCATTTAGTGGTTTCGATTAGCAACTTAGCACTGATTTAACAACATATAAAACATGGACACATCATGGTAAATGGAAATTCATAAACGAAACATATCCCTTCATGCTTGCCAAGTCACGACTATGGACTACAATTTCTCAAAATAAATAATCTGGGGCTATAAAAACAGTGTTACCCCAATTGGAATCCAATTATGGTTACTGCCCAGTTGCTTTCATCAAGCCACGAACCTCTAAATCATGGGTCACATGTACATTAAAAAAAACAAGCAAACTAAAGAAATAAGGTATAGTAGTTCATCCTTCATGGACCAAAAATTACCCACAAGTTATATGGATTATCCTTTCCAACATTTTTTTGTCATTACTTGAGTAGACTTTAGAAATCAAACAATTCAGTTCATGTAAATGCCAATTCGAGATGCATATCCATCCACTACAATGACCCAACTAAGGTGAACAATACCGAATATCATATGAATTACCTACTTTACCCGCATACCCAGTCATGTTGCAGCACACTATAGACCTTTGACATTTCCATCTTCTATAATGAAATCATCCCAATCTACTAAACGGGGGCAATATTCATGTACTAATAATACACAATAGCAATATGGAACAATATGGAACAGAGACGAAGCTAAAAAATGACCCCTTATACCAACTGGCAACAGTAAATGCTAACATTCAACAAACTTTAATTCAAAAAAAAAGGGAATAGAACTATTAAGTCAGCAAACTTTCCTAGAAAAACAAATAACAATATGAGGCTTAGAAAGAAACCAGTACCAGTCCAAGCTAGTGATGAATCTGAATCTCTTACTCTCAGTTTCTTCCCAAAATCAAGTTTCAAAGATGAAACCTGAGTCTCGATTCAAGCTCTCAATCGCTCCCTTTTTCCACTCGTTTATCTACTTCCTCGCCTCTCAATATGAAAATCTCCCAATCTCCTCTCACTCTTGATCCTTCGTCTCTCTTCTCCTATTTTAGTTCTCCATCAATTCGAAACCAATTTTCTAAAGAAACCCCTCAAGCTTTCTCCTAATCTCTCCCTCTCTTGGCCTCTCAGCTAGTTCCTTTTTTTTTTCACTAAAGTCTGCCCGAGAAAGGTTGAAGGCTCCTCTTCTTTTTACAGTTGAGACATCAAGTAAGGCCCCTCCTTTCTTTTTAATTTAAGATGCTTCTCCTCCTCTGATATTTTCTCTTCCTCCAACAATCCTCGTCTCTGTCTCCCTCTTCCATTTTTGTGTTTCCTTCTCTCGACTTTTGATGGTGATAGGGACATGAGGGGAGGTCAATGCCTCGAGCACACCGTTAACCCTCTACTGCTCCCTTTGTTGTCTTTTCTGAGATGTTGCCCTACTCATTCTATTCGCGTGTTCCTTTGAGACGTTGATCTAATCTTCACCTCCATCCTGTTTCCCTTTTACGTATTGTTTTCTGCCTTGATCTCTTCTGCTGGTGGCAGTGAACGTAGCAATGAGAGGGGGCTAGGTCAAAACATATGGTTCCTGTGTTTTGATCTTTTTCTTAAATTTATTTATTTTTTAATCTTTTTTTTTCAAATTTGTCGTATTTTTTCTTTTTTTGGCTTTTCGTTATTTGATTTTATATTTTTAATTCAATTTTCAATTTTTGGTTTTCTTTTTTTCCTTTTTGATTGAGTTATTTAGGTTTTAGAGATTTGAGGGAAAAGAAGTCTATTTTTTTTTAGTAACCTTTCTTTTTTTATATATTTTTTTGTTTCTTTGATTTTGTTATTTTTGAAGTTTACTCAGACAAAATACAGTGTTCACACTTCATTAATGTTCTTTTATCATATCTAATCCCATTTTAGACTTGGAACAATTTAAAACACTCCTTAAATGGCTAGACCTCTCTTGGCCGAGACATGCTCCTAGTTTTTAGACCCATACAGTTTGCTTTGTTTTCTTGAAGGAAATGACACTTGAAAGACTTCCTAGATGTCTTGAGAGCTCATATATACTCTTAGATAATTTGAATTATCATTAGGAAGTTTTATACATGTCAAGGTGCAAGTGTATCCTAAGCTTTGGTATCTTAAAATCTAATGATTTTCTTTTAGGTTTCATTGCATTTTTCTAGTTTCCCATACTCTAAAACCTAGGTTCCTTGCTTGCTTTTGGTTAGAACTTTACCCTTTCTAATTGCTCTCTACTTGGCCAAACCATACACTAGGAAGAATAAAGGAAGCCAAGCAAGAAAAACAATGATGTTACCTTGATTCCTTAATCTTTTTAAAAGCTCTTCCCTTTGCCATTTCCTTTTCCTTCAAATTTTAATCTCCTTCCTTTGAACTAGACCTAAAATAGTCCCAAATCATTCATGAAAACCATAGAAAGAAAAAGGAGAAGGAAAGGAACATCTTTTGTAAGGGAAGAACTATTAAATTTCACACTTTTTCTTACCTTTTCTCAAGTTTTTCTTCCTCTTCTTCCTCCCTCTTGGTGCATCCTTCCCTGCTGGTCTTCCTTCTATTTTTGGATAGAACTAACGTCGGTTACTTGAGGGAGAGGAGGAGCATGACATATATAAATGGGGTGTCTAAAAATTGTTCATTAAAAATTTCATTTATATCCCTTTTTTTAGCCTTTTCATTTTAAGCTCATTTTATCTTCTTTTTTAGAACCATCTTTTTTATCATAAAAATTAGATTCTTTAACTTATAAAATACTTTTAGATTTACTCAAATTAGATTTAAAACCTTCTCAAACGAAAAGGTTAAAGTTTAGGCCAATCGACGTTCTAAAACGTCAACCAGAGAGATTTCAACTGTTTTAAAGGTTCTTATGGTTTTTAGAGCTTTTCAGAATCCTATAACACCGTAATGTGTTAACCTCAACAAATCTACACTTAGGCTTGATTTCATGAAATTCCCAAAGAAAAGAGCAAAGCTATGGTATTTTAACATTATATGTCAGGGATTTAAACGGTCATACTTTCCCTCGTGGGTCCCATGAATTTATCAATCACATCCTCTACTCAAACTCCATTCATACAACTCATACATAGCATAAAACAACCCATGAACCATGGATATGAAGCAAAAAATTAGAAAATGCAATTTCTCAAAACGGGCCTAAATGTTAGATTTTTTGCTCTAATTTTGGAAAATTATAACTAATTTTAAAAAAATAAAAATAAAAAAATCATAACTTTCTGGAAAGCTCTGGATGTTAACTTCACAGTAAAAAAAAATTCAGGACATGAATATAGCCCTTAGACCATGTTTGATAATGAAAAAGGCATAAAGGTTCAGCTGCCCTTGGTACTGATACAGTTTGCTGATGTAAACTTCAAAACTTCATAAATAATTCTAAAAAAATTAAATCTAAGCAAACTATACTAATTTGGAAAGTTACAGATATTAAATAGAGGGAAAAAATAAGTCTATATCATTTTAGTAACCTTTGGACTTCAAAAACTGATAGAATAATAATGAAGGTGGGCTTGCATCCCTAATGTTGACACAAAACTTCAAAAAATTATTTCTCCCTTTACAGATCTTCAATTGAGGTATTTCTAATTGGTATAGGTCACTGTGGATGTCTAGTTGATGTCTATAAAATTTTATAGCAATTGAACACTCTTTGGTCCATGAATGACACCATTTCATTTTGGACCAGTGATAACAGTGGCAGTGACCAAAATCAGAAAATTCTCCAACTTCAAAAATTCACCAAATATTCCATAGACCTCCAAATAATACCTACTTTGGCTTTCCAAAAAGCTCTTAACAAGCTCTAGATGTCTACCAAATTTTAGATCAAGAAGAGTTCATTTAGTTATATCTTGATATAGCTCATGAATTTGGCAAATTTAACACCATATATGATTCAAAGTGGGTCCAAATGACCTTCTACATGTTGTAGCACCTCTTGGGCAAGTTTAAAAACACTAATACATCAAATAAGAATTACCCAAGTGGTCAAAACCATCATGCATCTCAAACTCACCATGCTACGGGTGAAAATGCACTACTACATACAAGCCACCAAGTGACCAAATCTCATATTTCTATTACTTGGGTTCTATATATGGTTCACACATCATTTATACATACTTTTACATTTGTTTAAACATTTACATCTCAAAAAGAATATACATACATAAGCACTTTGGCTTTCCTATGCATCAAACTATGCATAATTGTGCAAAAGTGTCAAGAAATGGCCATCTATGCCTCATGGCCTCCACTCTTTAGCTCTTAAACTCCACCTGGACCATATGAGATGGGAGAGGGAAGGGGGTGAGATTCATAAAATCTTAATAGCTCATGTACTCATTCAAGGAGCAATCAAGGAATATAAACATATTAAAGCATGCAAGTAGGCATCCAACTATTAAAATCATACAACACATGATTTATATGTCATGAAAACCATATCAATGTCAAGAATAAGCTCTAAGGACTTTTGGTCTAGTCTTATCCTATTTTTGGGACTTTTGAATTAGCCTCACCCTTGGTTTAAAGACTTTTGACTTAGCTTCACTCATCCATGAGACTTTTAGCTTTGTCTCACCCATTTATAGGGATTTTTGGCTCTACCTCACCTATCATATGAGACTTTTGGCACTACCTTACCCTTTAAGAGTAATTTTCATAATTAAAAATACAATTATATTGGTACCAATGCATTAAGGCAATATCAAATGGCATATCTCATAATACATGTGCACACACAAGTATACGATGACCATCACACATCCAAGAATACATCAAGAAAAAGTGGAGAGCTACCTTGTAAGCCAACACAGGCCTTCCTTTTTTATTTCTCTTTGCCTTTCTCGGTCTCACAACCACATGAGTACCCAAAACTATGGAAAGAAAGCAAAAAGAGAGGAATTGATTTTCTAAAGGAAGAAATCATGAATTCTTACAATCTTCTCACTTTTTTCCTTGATGTTCTCCCTTTTTCTTGGCTTCTCTTGGTCTCTCTCTCTCTCTCTCTAGCCTTTTTCTCTGCTTTTGAATGAAGCATAAGTTGGTTAAAGGGGAGAGAGAAAAGCCTAGACCTTTTAAGAAGCAAAATTCTCATTTTTCATGCTTTTTCGGACTAACCCTTGGTATAGCGAAAAATAACCATCGCTACAACGAGCACGTATCAGTCCCAGACCTCTATTCTCACTACGACGGGGGCTATTGTGAGGAACTTCCTGATTTTTGTATGGGACGCCCAAACTCGCTATAGCTAGAAACATTTTCACTATAGCAAACTGGTATATTCGCTATAGCGAACAGGTGCATTCGCTATAGTTAGGCTATAATTAGCAGACTTAGAAAAATTTCAGAAATTTTGGTTGTTACAAATCTTGAGAAACTTATTTTTTTTCATTTAAAAATTTCACCTTTAAGTTTTTTAAAAAGTGTTCAAAATTATGAAAAGGCCACTATATTTTTGTTAAATTTCATTTGATTATTCTAACTCTATTTTGAGGGCACCTTTAGTCTTGGACTCTCATTATTTGAAGTTTAGAATATTGTTCTAATTTTATTTAACCTTAAATCTCTCTATTTGGAGAACTTCTTTTTGTAATAGACTTAATTTTTTTATTTATGGAGAAACTAAACATTACATTCCTCACGTTTACAAAAGAACTAGGTGTTACACCATGCATCCGTGTTCGTGATTCATGTAGCTATGATTGGTTGGAGAATTATGTGTAACATGCATGAGTGTGTGGCAACGTGAGATAGCTTGTGAGTGTGGATGAGTGTGCGTGACTAACTTGGAGCTACGTTAAGTGGATGCGTACTATGTGGAATGTGTTCAAATGAGGGGAATAAGGCCCATGAGTGTGAAAGGGTGGTTGGACTCATGGAGTTTGTGTATAAGGTAAGGGAGAGAATATTGCAAGTGGGTTGTAAATGAGAGTTCTCGATTCATGGCTATCTTCCTTTAGACCTTTATTCCATGCTTTAAAATGCACACATATTTGCCTTCAACACTAATTCTTGGCCCTGGATTTATTCTTCAATTCTTCTCTTCATTAATCTCCATTATTTAATTTTTATTTGCCTAAAAATCTGCATAAATAATAGGAAATATCCAATAGAAAAAATTCACAAAATTATTTAAAGAAATTAATACATTAAAAACTAATAATTTTTTAAATTAATTTATAAAGTGTAAAGAATGGCTAATGAAATCAAATATTTTCTAATTAGATTCATTAAACCACAATTTATCATAAAAATGCTTAAATTAGAGGAAATAAAATATATAAAAATTAGCAATTATCAACTAAACAACCCATTTTTGAAGGATATATCTTTTTCATCAAATCACAATTCTATGTAAGCATTATATAATTAGAAAAATCATCTTGTAAACTTTTCAATGACATATAGTTTGTCCAATTTGGACAATAAACGAAGGAGATATGGCTTCACACAGTTGGCCACTTGAAAACTTTTTTTGCTAGAAAATTCTACAACTTCAAAATAATGGAAGTCTAAGATGAAGTGGTTCAACCAGTCTTAGGAGTGGCATGTAAAACCCACTCCTACTTCCATTTAGTCTCAACTTGGCACCAATAGAAAGACGAAGGCAAGAATAAGAGAATGGTGAAGTCATCATGGCTAGAAAAGCCTTGGATGGTAGTGCATGTAACACATTTCCATATTTGAATACTAACTAAATTCATAAATATCAATATTCACATGTCAAATTGAAATAAATATTACTTCTCTAATAAATAATCTAACTAAATAATCAAAATTCCACTAATTAATCAAATATCTACACAATTTCTCCATTAATAATCTAAAACATGCTATTACAAAATCATGCTACTACAAACTTCATCAAATATCCATTCATTCAATCTCAAGTTTAGCCTCTACAAATATATTCATGACAATTAAATCCATATTTAATCTAAATAAAAATTCCTTGTTGCGTAACAACTAAAAATAATCCATCTAAGGTCTTGCGTCCCATAAATCCATGTTTACAACTTTATAACATAATCTTAGTGAAATGTATTATTTTTAGTTGGATTATAACTTTATAACATAATCTTGCGTCCCATAAATCCATCTAAGTGAAATGTATTAATGATGAAAAAGGAAAAATCTTAGTCATATAATAAGATATCAAAAAAAAGGTGAAACAGTTATTTTCATAGGTTATTTAATGAAAAATACAATATCTTATTGCACTTAGATAAGCTAGACATTAAGGCGGATGACCAAAATTATATTTTTTATCATAAGATTTGAGAGTCAAAGGTAAAAGAAGCACAATATATGATAGAGAATGGCAAAGCAATGGAATCAGATAATATACCTATTGAAGATGGAAGGATTTAGGAGTAAAAGATATATGTTAGCTCACAAAATTTTTTAACAAGATTATGAGATTTAAGAGAATGTAGAATGAGTGGATGAGAATTACTTTTATCCTTATTTATAATAATAAGGGAGACATACAAAACTACGTAAATTCTAAGGGAATTAAGCTTATAAGCCACACTAAAGTTTGAGAGAGGGTAATTGAGCAAAGATTAAAATAAGAGATTCACATTATAAAGAATCAATTTGGTTTTATGCTAAAAAGGTCAATCATAGAAGCGACATACTTATTACAAAGATTGATGGAGAGATATTGAATGAGTCAAAAAGACTTACACATAGTATTCATCGATTTGGAAAAGCCATATGATAGGGTGACAAGATAGGCATTGTGAAAGGCTCAAAAGAAAAAAAAAATCATATTGCTTATGTTCGAGTAATCCAAGATATATATGATTGGGTTACAACTAATGTGAAAAGAAAAAGTGGGCTAACAAAAGATTTTTTTTAATAATTATTGGCTTGCATTAGAAGTTAACTTTGAACCCTTATCTTTTTCCTTTAATCTTAAATATTTTTATTAAATATATTTAAAAACTGATGCCACAATGCATGCTTTTTGTAGATAGTATAGCCCTAATTAAAAAATCAAAAGAAGGAATGAATAAGAAATTAGAGATATTGAGACTAGCTTTAGAAACATATGGATTCTATTTAAATAGAAGTAAAACAGAATATATAAAATATAAGTTTAGTAAGAGATGAACTAATTCTAATGTAGAAGTGAAAATTAAAAAATATATTATACCACAAGTCACATGGTGTAAATATTTTAGGTTTATCATGAAATATGATAGAGAAATAGATAAAGATGTAAATTATAGGATTCAAGCATGATGGATGAAATGGAGAAGTATTTCGGGTGTTATTTGTAATGAAAGATAACCATTGAGGCTTAAAGGCAAATTTTACCTCACAGCTATAAAACTTGTAATATTTTATGGGACTGAGTGTTTGGCAATAAAAAACTAACAAGAGAATAAGTTCAATATTATAGAGATAAAAATATTGCATTAGATGAGTGGATATAGTAGATAAGATAGAATTATAAATAAATGTATTAGAAAAAAAGTTGAAGTCACACCTATTATAAAAAGAACTATAGAATTGTGCCTTAAATGATTTGGACATGTATGAAAAAGACTTATAGAAGTCCAAATAAAAAAAGTAGATCAGATGGAGAATAATCTAATAACTAGATGTAGAGGGAGCGATTAAGAAAAACTATACATAAAACTATTAAGAAGGTTTTACACTTGAATAATTTGTCTAAAAATATGATTTACGATATAATTTTATAGTGTTATTTTATCTATGTAACTAACCTCATCTAGTGGGAAATGGCTTGTTGTTTATTGTAATTTAAAAAATTATTGTAATTTAATTCTTAAGTTACCTCTTTTTCCATTCTCTACTCCAAAGACTTTGTTCTTTATTCTTAATAAAGAGATTATATGAAGATTACGTAATTCCTTGGTGTCAATTTTAATTAAAAATTGAAAAATATGTTTTATTGTATTTTAAAATGTATATACTAATCTTATAATTAAGCCTAATTTTTTATTTTTTTAATTGTTTCTTCCCTTATAATATATTTTATTGTCTTATTCCTATACTTGAATTTTATGATGCACATTTTTGTAGCAAATTTAGTAACAAATGAATTTTTCAAGAACATCAGAATTAGTGATGGATTTATGGATTTAGTAGCAGATTCGTTTGTCACTAAATTCAAATTTTTTAATAGCAATTAAGTAGTCTATTTTAAGAACCAAAAAATCACAATTTGACTAAAAGATCCTTAAAAGTAATTCCATCAATTGGACCTCTATTTATCCTTCTAAGATCCAAAACATGTTATTAGCCTATTGATTTTCTTAAGAGTAACCTACTTTTAATATCATTAATTTCTGTAAGCCAAAGGTTTTTTTTTTTAAAGGCACATACCATAACATGCAATACCAAAATCATATGAAGTTACATCATCATATATGGATAAAATTGACAAAAAAATTGATTTAAGTTGATTCGAATGTGGCTTTCATTTCTCAAACTTTTGGTAAAAGGATTGAAATTATTATGTTTAAAAACTACAAAGGAAGTAAAAATAAACCTAAAAATTATTTAAAAGAATTATTTAATTACTTATAGAAGTTTATAAGATAAATAACCTTTCAAGGAGTTAGAACATACTAAAAAAGGATGAAGTTCTCAGTTATATTGCATATTGATAAATCTCACTTGGTTATAGAACTTTTTCTGTGGTCAAAAAATTATACCACTATGAGGACTTTAACAATTGCTCTCCTTCTAATTCTATCCCACAATTATCTACTTGAAAATATTCATATCTGTATTTTTAAAGTTTCTATTATCCAATATATTGAAAATATTCATGTAGTTATCTTTCTAAGAAACTAATCATGAGGAGATTGGCTATGTGTTAATTTTGTGTTTCTTTTTGGGTATGCAGTTTTCAGGTAACTTTGATTGCACATCCATTCATTTTATATGCAAAAATGCATACATACTGGTGAAATTGTGGTGCAAACATTAAAGTCAAATCAATTGTGAAACTACACGGACTCTAAAATATATAATAGCATTCATATTACAAGTATGATGATATTGTCTTAAGGGTTTTCATAACTAGCTAATCCATTTAAATTTGATCGGGTTTAGAAATAAAATAAAATAAAACAATTCAATACTTTTATGTAAAAGTCAAATTCATTCATTGTAATCAAATCTAGCAAGACTTAAAAAGATGCCCAAACCCAAAGCTAATAGGGTGGGTGGGTTAGAACAGTTTTAAAAACATTCTAACTCATGTCACACTCTAATTTCTAAATCCCCTTAAGGTGGAGATATGGAATGATTGGGTTGCTTATAATTTTTTGTTTAACCTTCTCCACTTGTCCATTATTTTAAAAGAGTTAACACCACAAAGACAATATTAAAAATTTCATTATTCTAAATTAGTTTATACTTGAATCTCTCCCCTTGTCCATTACTAATGGCATTGTAACATCTAATTAGTAAGAGTAGAATATTATCTATTTTTTCATTAAATTTCTAATCAATGGAGTGAGTTATCTTTTTTATTCCACTCCATCCTATCTATCAATAATCACCCAACCTTACAAATTTTTTCAAAACTCTCAATCAAGTCATAAAACTAAGACTGGTCCTAGTTTTTTTCACTTGAATGTTGGTTTGTTAGTTTGACTTTTGTGTCAAACCCGACCAATGCTTATTCTTAATTATTCTTACAATTATGAGGGGGGAAAACCATTCATACTTTATCGAGTAAATTAAAATCTCAAGTATCAAATATAATTTAGTCAAATTTCAAAAAAAAAAAAGTAATACAATTTATTCTACATTAAGCTTGTATAGTAACATCATACAAGCATATTCGATAATGGTTGTAGTACAATTGTAAGTAGTAATTTAGGTTGAAGTTGCATTAGATGGAAATTTGATATCAAAACTTTGAAGAGCAAAGCATCAATCTATCCTAATTTGAAGACAACCTTTACCATAAACAGGCAACCAGTGATAATTTTCCTAAACTTGTACAATAAGGCCAAATAAAAGCCATGGACCTTAAGACATGAAGTCCTCAAATACCATTTGCTACTAAATATACTTGCTTTTAGGTATATTTAATCCAAAATCTTATTCTGATATCTCCTTACTCAATTTTTTTTAATGTAAATGAATGGGATACCAGAGGTGGGCTTGTGAAGACCAATTGCACAAAAGTCCATTTTTACTGCATCTAATTTTAGAGACTCGAAGGCCCAATAGTTGTGTGTTGGTCCTCTTCATCATTTTTACTATCTAAAACCACTCACTTTTTGGGTACTTAAAAAAATGAAGAGGAAAAACTAAAATAGGTGCAAATTATACAGGGTTGAAAAATCAAAGAGACAACTCTAATTACTCATCCATTCATTGTATATGAATATGTATATACAAATTGTGACACTAGGCATAAAGTAAAATAAATTGTGGTACAAACTGAGTATTCACACAAATACAGAGACAATCTTTTTCAAAAGCACACTAATTAGATATATATATATATATTTTAATCACAAAAGAAGGATTCCCTTGAAAGAGAAACTGATCAAAGTTTAAAGTACAATCATATATGAAACAGAAAACCATTCATCAAAGGCTTATTGACGACCCAAAAACACACAATGATACTTTAATAACTATTACAACAAATAGAGGAAGGACATTCAGAAGGATGCATTAGAGCCCTTGGCCAAGTGTAACTGCTACAAAGCTCCCTATTCCCTGAAGCAAAATATGAGATTTGAATATGAGAGGAAAGCATTGTAGTAGTACATAGCTAGATAAAACCACTCTACAAAAATATTGTACTAGAATGCTTGTGGCTGCACTTCCATCCCATGGACAACACATATTGAACAATAAACAATACAATACAAAATTAGATAACAATTGAATTCTTTTAGCAACAAGAAGAAAAAGAAAATAAACCCGTATTTAAATAAAAGAGAATAGTACTTTTAAATATATGATAGCTAATTTATTACCTTAAAAGCTAGCAATTTGTCCCCAATATTCAGCGGAAGCTTTTAAACTTAAGGGCCACAGCAACGTAAAGCCAATCTCTCAGACGTCTAAACAATTGGAAAAATCTGTGCCTCCATGCTCTGATAAGGAAGAGAGAACCACAGACTCCCCAAAAGCCCACTGCAAATCCAACTCCCATCCCAAGATACAATGACTTTAAAAAGTTGTCATCTTCATTTCCTTCCGCCAACTTTGAGTTGTCAATTTCTTCTTGCTTCTTGCACTTCTTTGGAAGAGGATCTCCACAAAGTTCAGGATTGCCAACAAAACTCCATGAATCAAAACTTTGAAGCTGGGTCCCCAGTGGGATTTGTCCACTGAAACTATTGTGTGATAGGTTCAAATAAGCCAAAAAAGACAAATTAGAGATGGTTTGAGGAATTTGTCCTGAAAGTTTGTTGTAACTGAGATCAAGAGATTCCAAGTTTTTCATGCCTCCAATTTCTTTTGGAATCTTTCCTGTTAAATGGTTTCGAGACAAGTTCAAGGACCACAATGGAATTAGTCTAAACAATTCTTGAGGGATTTCTCCTGACAGGTTATTGTTCGAAAGATCAATACTTCGCACCCACAAAAAGTCTACATATTTTAATTCTCTTCCTTTAGTAGATACGTTTATTGTCT
The DNA here is from genome assembly GCA_026724425.1 of Erythrophleum ivorense. Taxonomy (NCBI): domain Eukaryota; kingdom Viridiplantae; phylum Streptophyta; class Magnoliopsida; order Fabales; family Fabaceae; genus Erythrophleum; species Erythrophleum ivorense. The sequence continues at coordinate 1,978,191 of JAIUCV010000034.1, read as the reverse complement.
CTTCCAACCAACCTAATGCCCTAGTTAAACCCATAATGTTATATACACAATGAGGCATAGATCCTGAAAGCTTATTATTAGCAAGATCTAGTATGATCAGATAAGAGAGGTTCCATATTTGTGGTGGTATATTGCCGATAAATTGGTTGGACCTCAGTTTGAGAATGTACATGTACTCTGGCATTGTGTTTGGTAAACTTCCAGAAAATTTATTTCTCTCCAAAGTAAGGAATTCCAGATATGTCCAGCTTGATAAGTGTAGTGAAATTTTGCCAAAGAAATGATTATAACTCAAATCCAACGTCCAAAGCTTAGATAATGTACCCATTGAGGGAGGAACTTCACCTATTAGCTTATTACTCCCCAAGTTAAGGTAATTTAATTGTTTCCAATTGGCCCAACAATCAGGAAGTGTTCCAGTTAGATGATTATATGATATGTCCAAAGAGGACAACATGTTTTCCCCACTACTCTCTGGATGGCACAATAGTGGAAAAACAGATCCTGAAAAAGAGTTGTGAGATGCCAAGAGGCTTTTGACATGCGCTAATATATGTGGAAGGCCTCCTGTGAAATTATTATGGCCTAAATTTATGTATGTTGAGTTTAGTGTCACGTTGGATAAGTCTCCACTGATTAAGTTGTTTGACAAGTCAACATGATAAATTCCCGCTACAAAGCTCCAAAATATATCTGCATCAATGGTTGAAATTCCTGAGCTAGAAATGTCCAGCTGTTCTAGTGACCTCTGTGTATATAGCCATGCTAGAACATTGGGACCTAGACTTGTGTTGTATGAACTAAAATAATTGAGTTGAAATGGTGGGATCCATTTAAGATCAAAGTCAAATTTGAAGCCATTTGAACCTAAGCTCAATGAGTTTAACTTTGAGAGGTTGGCAAAATTCTTTTTCGAAAGAACACCCATTAAGGAATTGCCATCAAGATATAAACTTTCCAGGTTATGGAGTTGACCAAGACTTTCTGGAAGAGTGCCATTCAAGAGATTCTTTGGCAAAACTAAGTGAATTAAGGAAGAAAGATTTCCTAGAGATGATGGAATTGAACCACAAAACAAATTGTCAGAGATACCAAAAAATTGCAAATGTTCAAGTTGGCCTAACCAATCTGGAATTGATCCGTTGAGTTTATTATCTCCCAAGCTTAAAGATTTCAAGTTTCGAAGCCTATACAAGGCTATTGGTATTTGACCATAAAAATTGTTGTTACTAAGGTCAAGATCAGAGATATCATAGGTGAAATTGAAGAACCCGTTTGGTAATTCTGAGTTGAAATCATTGTCAGAAAGATCAAGAGTTACAAGTGATGTAAAATTGACAAAGTTGAGAGATTGATAATCTCTCAGTCCACAACCATTCAAACGTAACTCAGATAGTAAAGGAAGCATAGCCATATACTGGAGCCATCTGGTTTCATTTCCAATATCATTGCCGCTAAGGTCAAGATATTTTAAGGAAGAAAGTTGAGAAAGCCATTGAAGATCATTTATGCTCAAATCATTATTTGAAAGGTCAAGGTAATGTAGAGCAGAGAAATTTGCAAATTGATTAGAAGGGATGGCAAGTGATTGGTTTTCATAATTGTGTTTATCCATAACAAATTTAGAGAATTTGCTAATTACCTTCAATCTACAATCACTCAAGCGCAACTCAGATAATGAAGGAAGCATAGCCATATATTGGAACCATTTGGTTTCATTTCCAATATCATTGTAGCTAAGGTCAAGATATTTTAAGGAAGAAAGTCGAGAAAGCCAGTGAAGATCATTTATGCGCAAATAATAATTATGTGAAAGGTCAAGGTAACGTAGAGCAGAGAAATTTGCTAATTGATTAGAAGGGGCAACAAGTGATTGGTTGTCATAACTGTGTTTATCTATAGCAAAATTGGAGACTTGACTAGGTGGAATACTCACAGCTTCAAATAGATTTTGCCTCAAGTTTAAGTAGTTGAGAAATTCAAGTTGAAGCAGAGATAGATTAATCTCACCGTGTAAGGGACGAATAATATGGTTTGGATCAAGCTCTATATCCCAAGAATTAATATTGGCTAGATGAAGCTCTGTAACTCTACCTGTGATGTTGTCACACTGAACTCCGACCCATGAACAGCAATCTTCTTGAGTAGTCCATGAGGAGAGTTGGTTGTAAGGATCTACCACTCCTTGTTTGAAGATTAACAGTATTCTTTGATCATTCTCATTGCAATGAACTATCCTGTTTTTGCTACATAAGCTTCTGTTGAATGTTGTTGCAAATAGCAGCAACAGCAGAACAAAAGAAGTTTGTGGAGTGAAGCTAGCCATCGTGGTTGATTTCAAGAGAATGAAGTCTTTACATGGTGTATATATATATATATATATATAAGTTGTAAAAATCGATGCAAAAAAGGTATTGCTTCAAGAAAATATTGGAAAAGCAGAAGTAAACATATGATTCACGAACACCACATAATTTTGACCAAAAAAAAAAAAACACATAATCTCAGGAAGTGACATATTGGACACAATACACTTGCAAAGTCTTCCTCTCAATTTTTGGTCTGCTCATTGGTGGAACCCATGCACTCACAAGATTCCGTTCTTATTTTCTTTTTCAATTTCCACAACCTAAGAAATAGCCATCACGCGAACTGTGCTCCGGAAAGCGGAAACCCAATCTTCATTAATCACGTGAAAGGGATGAAATCGCTTAAATGCTTCCAAAAATAAAAATTGTTTAAACAACAACTCAATTTTTTTAAGGACAAAAATTGCAAATAGCTCATTCAATTATAGGCCATTTACAAATACATTTGTTAACTTTCAGAATCAGAAAATACCCTATGGATTATTATTTAGATCCTTTTATGTTCAATTCCTATTAACATCAATGACACAAATGACACTACAAATATTTTCATTTATCACGTAGCATGCTGATCATTATCCGCATGCTCTCATTAGTCCGCAAAGAAAATTTTTAATATATGGAAAGACACGATCCAACATTTTTTTAATAATTCGAAAGTCAAAAGAAAATTTTGAAGTGTGAGAGCCTGCTGTGTGATCATTAGAGGAGTTTGAAGTAATAAATGGAGCTAGGAAAAAATTAGACAAAATTCTATAAATCTTGAAAGCCAAGAGGTCAGAGGATTTCTTTGTTTCAAAAGATGAGTGTGTTTGGAAATTACTCAAAATTAAAGCGTATATATATATATATATATTTGAAATAAAAGTGAATTTGTTTTATTTGTTTTTATTTTAGTCATGAAACGAGCAAATTAATATATTATTAATGTCTTCGAATAAATGTTTGTGCGTCATAAGTTTGAATTAAAAAAAAATTGGTAAAATTTATGTATAGCCCCAAAAGAATAATAAATTTATATATAATTTCTTCTAAAATTACATATAGCCTCAAAAAATAATATAGTTTACATATAATTTCTCGTAAAATTACATATTAAACCCCCTCTGCAAAAAAAAAATTTCTGCCTCCGTTCTTGCCTGCTGCCTTCTTTTCCTATTCCCATGTCTTCCAATAAGATGTATTTTTTAACCATACTGCATACACACCACATAATCATCCGTTTCAAATGTCTGCAATTTATAATTTCAGGAAGTGATATATTGAACACAATACCCCATCTATCACACTTGTAAAGTCTTGCTCCCAAATTATACTCAATTTTAGTCTGGTCATTAATGGAAACCATAGAGGAGCTTCCATTCTGATCTTTCTCAATTTCCTTTGGGGAAAGAGATCTTGTCAATTTTGTCACACATCATTTACCTAAAAGAATATGGAATTGGATTAAAATAAGTTATAATATATTATATATGTTTTGTTATAATGGTTCTATATTTCCAACTTTCTGGCTCCAATTTGTCATAATATTGACCCCACACTGCACCGTTTCGCACAAGGGAAGACTTGGACCAAAAAATGGAAGACTTAAAAAGTATAATGACTTTGTTGGAAAAGAAACAGTGACAAGGCAATTTTCCTAGTAAATTTACTTCATTAGGATTACTATTTATTATTTTTTTTTTAGAATTAAGTTTTCAAGAATTTTCTTACTTAAAAATAAATAGTGAAGAATGGACTTCACCACCTGACCTATATAAACCTTGCTAGAGATATAACAGGGCTTCACTTACAGAAGCCCTGTTGAACAGTGATTCCCCTTATAAACAACCATCATGGTTTTTTCACATCACAAATTTCAATGACTTGAGTGGTACTCTTCCAAAAAAACGTTGAGCAAGCTCTCATTTTAAAAATTTTTTCATATATGCCACAATTTTATTGAAGTATCTAATATCAAAGATATAAAAAATTATACATACGTTTAATAAAAAAATTATAATTTGAACTTGTTATTTGTTTACCAAAACAATTTAAAATTTATATATCTCAAGCCTAATAATGAAAGTAGAGTAATATAATCTACTTCTACGGTTCACTAAATTACAGCCTAATTATTTATTGACATATTTTAAACTTCTTTTGATTGTTTTAGTAAGTTTTATACATAGAATATTAAACTCAAAATATAAATAGTTATTCGTATAATTCAAATTGTGGTGTTTTCAGAGTAATGGCGTCATTTGATGACCTAATTTTGTGAATTAAAAGGAAGATGCATAGCGAGGCAGATATTTTGCGTGTAGCTATTAATATTTGTTTAGAGTATCAGAAATTCCTTTTTAAAGCGAAGGATGCATTAATCGGGAAGTTACAGATGCAGAAAAAAATGCCACAAACTCCATCATAGCTTTGGTCTATTTGTGAAGTCTTGATCTCACTCAAATGAACCTTTCATGTCACTCCAATGTGTGGAAGAAACATACCTAGAAGTATACCTCATCTATCACACTTGTAGAGTCTTGCCCCCAGATTATACTCAATTTTAGTCTGGTCATTATTAATAGAACCCAGAGAGAAGCTTCCGTTCTTATCTTCTTTCTCAATTTCCTTTGGTGGTGGGGCATATGAGGTAGGAAATTAATTCTCTTGTGGCGACCAGAATGAATCATAGAACCCACTTGCTAATAATATATTATAAACGACTAAGTGAATGTATTACTTATGAAATTATTGCATAAAATTAAAACAACTTAAGATGTGTATATAAATGGATAAATAACATGTTTTATCTCATTAACTACAACTGTGTGAAATAAATTATATGATAAGTTATGTTGTATATATTCGAATTTATATATAGGATTCATTACATGTTAAAATTAAATTATGTGTTTTATATAATTAATTATCACTATTTAAAATGAATTGCGTGAATTGGGTGATATATGATAATATGTTTGAATTAAAATTTGAGTAGATATATTTATTTAATTTTGTGACATTTTTGTGCTTTCCATAATGAATTATATGATATATATGAATTATGTAATTGTTATGCGTGTATTTGAAAAAAAAATTCACTTATTTAATTTTTAGACATATTGTGCTAATTATTAGTTTACGATATTATTTTTAAATCTCTACAGCCAATATTTTCCTTAGCTATGCTTCTAAAAGCCTAGAACATAATCACGACCTTGGTTGTAGGTCAGATTTATTTTTTTTTTTTAAGTTTGATAAATTTACTATAAAATAAATTCCAAAACCCTAACGAGAATCAATTATATATAGAAAAGAAATTGTGTCTCCTTATAGCCTTGACTCCAAAATGACTTTAAAAAAAAAAGAGTCAAAATATTTTAATATGCTTAACTTAATTCAAATTTGCCTAGAAAAAATTATAACCACATCGTGTTCCTTTCTTTTTCCAAGTCTTCTAATATTTCCAAGTCTTCCAATCTTTTTCATTGATAATTGTGAGATAAATGCATTCATTACCATTACGTATGCTTCGCGAACACCACATAATTTCGATCATGGTTTTAAATTGCGGTCCGCATCATGTGATGCGGCCGCAATATTGCTGTTGCGGTGTCGGCTGCATCCGCATTTTTTGACCGCAACGCCCGCAATCCTTCTTATACTATCCGCGACGTCCGCAACCGCAATCGCAACATAACCGCAACCGCAACCGCAATTTAAACCCATGATTTCGACAAAAACAAAAAAAGAAACACATAATTTCAGGAAGTGACATATTGGACGCAATGCGATTGCAAAATAGAAAATTTTGGTCTGCTCATTTGTGGAACCCGCCGACAAGATTCCATTCTTATTTTCTTTTCCAATTTCCACAACCTAAGAAATAGCCATCCCGCGAACTGTGTTCCAGAAAGTAGAAATTCAATCTCCATTAATAATGTGAAAAGGATCAATCGCTTAAATGCTTCTAAAAATAAAAATCGTTCGAACAACAACTCAATTTTTTTAAGGAAAAAATTGTAAATAGGTCATTCAATTATATGTCATTTACAGATACATCTTTTAACTTTCAAATTCAGAAAATACACTATAAATTAGTATTTAGATCCTTTTATGTTTAATTCCTATTAACATCAGTGACACAAATGACACTACAAATATTTTCATTTATCACGTAGCGTGCTCTCATTAGTCCACAAAGAAATTCCGCCAAATTTTAGGCTCTAAATCATTCTAATTATATGGAAAGAAACCAACAATCAAACATTTTTTAATAATTTGAAAGTCAAAAGAAACTTTTAAAGTGAGGAACAATAGTTGCAAATAGTGAGAGCTTGATGTGTGACCATTAAAAGAGTTTGAAGTAATAAATGGTGTTAAAAACTAGACAAAATTATATAAATCTTGAAAGTCAAGAATTCAGAGGATTTCTTCTTTTCAAAAGATAAGAGAGTATTTGGAAATAACTCAAAATTAAAGCGAATATTTATATTTTTTAGGTTATATAAAAGTGAATTTGTTTTATTTGTTTTTATTTTAGTTGTTAAATGAGAAAATTAATATATTGTTAATATCTTTGAATAAATGCTTGCGCATCATAGGTTTGAATTATAAAAAAAATTTGGTAAAATTTAAGTATAGCCCAAAAAAAATAAAATTTACACATAATTTCTTGTAAAACTACATATGGCCTTAAAAAATAATATAATTTACATATAAATTCTTATAAAATTACATATCAACCCCCTTCCCCAAAAATTGTTTTTCTGCCTCCGTTCTTGTCTGCTCCTTTCTTTTCCTATTCCCATGTCTTCCAATAAGATTTATTCATTAACTATACTCCATACACGCCACATAATCATCCGTTTCAAATATCTATAATTTGCAATTTCAGGAAGTGATATATTGAACACAGAACCCCATCGATCACGCTTGTAAAGTCTTGCTCCCAAATTATATTCAATTTTAGTCTGATCATTAATTAATGGAATCCACAGAGGAGCTTCCATGCTGATCTTTCTCAATTTCCTTTGGAGAAAGAGATCCTGTTAATTTTGTCAAACATCATTTACTCAAAAGAATATGGAATTGGATTAAAATAAGTTATAATATATTATATATGTTTTGTTATAATGGTTCTATATCTCCAACTTTCCGGCTCCAAATTGTCATAATATTGACCCCACACTGCACCGTTTCGCACAAGGAAAGACTTGGACCAAAAAATGGAAGACGTAACAAGTGCAATGACCTTGTTGGATAAGAAACAAAGACAAAGTAATTTTCTTATTAAATTTACTTCATCAGAGTTACTCTTTATTTTTTTTCTTAGAATTAAGTTTTCAAGAATTTCCTTACTTAAAAATAAATAATGAAGAATGGACTTCGCCACCTGACCTATGTAAACCTTGCCAGAGATATGACAAGGCTTCACCTACAGAAACCCTTTTCAACAGTGATTCCCCTTGTAATTAAACAACCATCATCGTTTTTTTCACATCACAAATTTCAATGACTCGAGTGTCACTCTTCCAAAAGGCCTTGAACAAGCTCTCTTTTTTATTTTTGGTTGGATTCGTCTCGCAACTCTCATTTTAAAAATATTTTCACATGTGTTATAATTTTATTAAAGTACTTAATAGTAAAAATATAAAAAATTATACATAAGTCTAATATAAAAAAAATTATAATTTGAACTTATTATTTGTTTACCAAAACAATTTAAAATGTATATATCTCAAGCCTAATAATGAAAGCAGAGTAATATAATCTACTTCTATGATTCACTAGATTGCAGCCTAATTATTTATTGACATATTTTAATCTTCTTTTGATTGTTTTAGTAAGTTGTATAGATAGAATATTAAACTCAAAATATAAATAGTTATTCATATAATTCAAGCTGTGGTGTTTTCAGAGATAATGGCGTCATGTGATGACCTAATTTTGTGAATTTAAAGGAAGACGCATAGTGAGGCAGATATTTTATATGTGTGGCTATTAATATTTGTTTAAAGTATCAGAAATTCCTTTTTAAAGCGAATGATGTATTAATTGGGAAGTTACAGTGGTAGAAAAAATGCCACAAATTCCATCATAACTTTGGGTTTTTTTTGTGGAGTCTTGGTCCCACTCAAATGAACCTTTCATGTCACGCCAATGTGTGGAAGAAATATACCTGTAAGTATACCCCGTTTATCACGCTTGTAAAGTCTTGCTCCCAAATTATACTCAATTTTAGTCTGGTCATTGATGGAACCTACAGAGAAGTTTCCATTCTTATCTTCTTTCTCGATTTCCTTTGGTGGTGGAGCATATGAGGTAGGAAAATTAATTCTCTTGTGGCGGCCAGAATGAATCACAAAACCCACTTGCTAATAATATGTTATCAATGACTCAGTGAATGTATTACTTATGAAATTATTTTAGAAAATTAAAACAACTTAGGATATGTCTATAAATAGATTAATAACATGATTTATCTCATTAACTACAATTGTGTAAAATAAATTATATGATAAGTTGTGTTGTATATATTCGAATTTATGTACTTGTTAATTAGGATTCATTACATGTTAAATTATGTGTTTTATATAATTAATGATCACTATTTAAAATTAATTGTGTGAATTGTGTGATACGTGATAATATGTTTGAATTAAAATTTGATTTTAAGACATTTGTGCTAATCATTAGTTTCCCATCTTATTTTTTAATTTCTACAGCCAACATTTTCCCTAGCTATGCTTCTAAGAGCCTAGAACATACTCATGGCCTTGGCTGTCAATCACATTTTTTACTATAAAATAAATTCCAAAACTCTACTGATAATAAATTATATATAGAAAAGAAATTGTGTCTTCTTCTAGCCTTGACTCCAAAATGACTTTAAAAAAACAAAATAAGAGTCAAAATATTTTAATATACTTGATTTAATTCTTAACTTTTCTCTTGTTCAGTTCTCTGATCCAAAGATATTGTTGTTTCGTCTTATCGAAGAAAACTTGGTCTTAATTCATGAAATACACATTTCACCGACTTTTTAATTATGACTCTAATGAATTTTACTGTGGACTTTATAATTATTAAGTATGTCTTTAGAAAAGATATTGTGCTCCACGTAAGATCTTTGTGCCTTGATTGGTTTATTAAGCTACACTCGTGCCTGCTATTTATGGGACGAATTGATTTTACAAATATTAATCTCTTTCAGATTAATTTACTATTAGAAAAAGTCAGTTTAGTGACGGATCATAATCTATCACTAAATTTATCAATTACTGATGGCTAATAAAAATTATTTTTCTTTTCAAATTTGCACATTTAGTGACAGATCACGGATAGATATTGTCAATAAAATTTTTAATTAATAACAGATTAGTGACAGCCATTGAAAATTGTCATTTTTTTTTCAAAATCTATACATTTAGTGACTGATAAACATTTATTACTAAAACTCATCACTAAAATTTTTCATTAGCCATGAATTAGTGACGATCATGAAATTATTTTTTTTTGGAATTTACTCAATTACTAATGGATGAACGTCCCTACTAACGGTGCAAATTTTAAAAAATTAAATTTAATTAAAATTAACTGTTTTTGTTTACCCTAACACATTTTATAAACTAACATCAAATTAATTTAAATATAAAATATAGGTACAATAGATTATATGAAGATTACGCAATTTTTTGAATTAATTTTAATTAAAAATTAAATATTTTATTTTATTTCAAAATTTAAAAATAATTTTTATTATATTTTAAACTTTATATACTAATCTTATAATTATGCCTATTTTTTAATTTTTTTCAATTTTTCTTCCCATAAAATGTATTTTATTATCTTATTTAATCACTTGAATTTTGTGATGCACATTTTTTGTGTCAGATTCAATGATGGACAAATTCATCACAATTTCTAAATTAGTGATGGAACGATTTTTTCCGTTTTGATTGAATTGTTTATTTTAAGAACCAAAAGAATCTTTAAAGACAGTTTCACCAAAAGGACTCTTAGAATTAATTCGATCGACTGGGCCTCTATTTATCCTTTTGAGATCCAAAGCATGCCACAGGCCTTTTGATTTTCTTAGAGTAACGAACCTTCAATATCATTATTATCTGTAAGCCCAAAAAAAAAAGAAGGATCACCATTATATGCAATAACAAAATCATATGAAGTTACATGGATCATGTATGGATAAAATTAAGAAAGAAATTGATTTAAGTTGCTTGAACATGGCTTTAATTTCTAAAACTTATGGTAAATGGATAGAAATTATTGCGTTTAAAAACAACGAAGGAAGTAAAACTAAATGTTTTTCCTTCTTTCATATTTTTCCAAAAACGAAATTCACAAAAGACATAATATGCCAATGCCAACAAATATTCGAAATTGGAATAAACCTTGGCAAGGGATTTGACTTTCTCAATTTCCCTTCAATGCACTAATTTTATTCATCAACATAAGGAATCACAACACTCTAATGTGTACTCAATATTCAGTGATTCTGCATACATATAAGATAGATAGAGTCTACATACCTGGAAATGACATATTTCAAAAAAAATAACATTGGCATATATTATTGTAATTTAAGGGAGAATTTTTTTTTAGAAAAATAAATTTTTTATTCTATATTAAAGAAAAATTTTTGAGTTTTACATTTTTTTTAAAAAAAAGAAATCTTATAAGATAAGAAAGTTTTAGAGGAATGAAAAAGAAAACAAAGAATAAAAGGAAAATAAAAAATAAAAGAAATACAGCCAGAAAAATTTTCGTGTGGATATTGCCTTGTCCATTAATTAAGTTGTAACCAAAATTGAAAATTATAAATGCAAATAATGAAATGGCTTTCTCAACAAATTAGTTGGCACCACAAATGAGATGCATGTACCCAACATCAAATGAATTTTGGCCAAAAAAATCAAATGAATTAAATAAAAATTATAGATATAAGAGATTATATGAAGATTACATAATCTCTTAGCAGTAATTTTATTTAAAAATTAAAAATTTTTAATTCAAAATAAAAAAAGATATTTTATTATATTTTAAAACTTATTAAGTAATCGTATAATTATGTCTACTTTTTTTATTTTTCTTTCAATTTTTTCCCCTGAAATGTATTTTATTATCTTATTCCTTCACTTGAATTTGATGATGCACAATTTGATTTAGATTTAGCGATGAACGAATTTAACTTAAATTTCAAAATTAGTGATAAATTTATGGATTTAGTAGTGGATTCATTCATCACAAAATTTAATTTTTTTAATAATGATTGAGTTGTCTATTTTAAGAACCAAAAAAATCATTGGAGACAATTTGACCAAAAAGATCCTCACATGTTACTAGGATCCAAAACATGTTACTAGCATACTGATTTTTCTAGAGTAAGCTACTTTTAATATCATTAACTTCTGTTAGCCAAGAAAAAAAACAAAGACCATAACATGCAATACCAAAATCATATGAAGTAACATCCAAACTGACAAAGAAATTGATTTAAGTTGCTCCGAATGTGGCTTCAATCTCTCAAACTTTTGATAAAAAGATAAAAAATATTGCGTTTAAAAACAACGAAGGAAGTAAAAAATAAACCTAAAAATTATTTAAAAGAATTATTGAATTACTTATATAAATTTATAAGATAAATAACCACTCAAGGATTTAGAGTGTAATTAAAAAAAAAAGGGATGAAGTTCTCACTCAGATTGCATATTGATAACTCTCACTTTCATTTTCAGAACTTTTTTGCTGGTCAAGAAATTATAGCACTGTAAGAACTTGAACAATTGCCCTACTACCAATTCCATCCCAATTCCGAATTGCAAAACCCCTTTACAGTGCTTCCTCCACTCAATTCCCTTATATACGTTGACCTCCATATTTGAATCAAATATGGTTTGAGTTTTGTGTCAAACCCTACCAACGCTTATTCTTAATTATTCATATAATTAGGTGGAAGAAAAAAAAAAGAAAAACCATTCATATTTGTCGAGTAAATTACACAAATTTTGAGTATCAAATGTAATTTAGATAAATTTACAAAAAATTAATATAATTTACCCTATTTTATATAAGCTTGTATAGAAACTTCTTCCAAATATATTTAATAATGTTTTTAGTATAATTGTAAGCAGTAACTTAGGTTGAAGTAGCCTTAGATGAAAATTCAAGGGAAAATCACAACTAAAGACTTATATTATATAAAATTTATAATAAAGAATCTTACAAATTAAAATTACTATTAAGGACTAGTATTACCATTAAATTTTAAGATATTTATTATCAATTTTAAGAAATTTATTATTAAGTATAAAAAAATTTAACACTTTCCTATACCTAATAATTAATCTCTTAAAATTAATAATAAGTCTTTTAAAATTTGATGATAATGATAATTCTTAAAAATAATTTTAATTTTTTAAATTTTTTATTATATATTTTATATAATATGAGTCTTTGGATACAATTTTTTAAAAATTCAATGTCAAAACTCTGGAGAACATGGAATCGATTTGTCCCAATGTGAAGATAAGACAAGCACAACCAAAAACAGAGAGCCCATGATGAAAATTTTCCCAACCTTATATAGTAAGGCCAAATAAAAGCCATGGACCTTGAGCCATGAAGTCCTCAAATATCATACTAAATATACTAGTGCTTAGGTATATTTAATCCAAATTCTTGTTCTGATATCTCCTTACAGTGTTTTAAGGTATCACTTTGCAATCAAAATGTACTTCTTCGGAATGCAGATGAGTGGGCCACAAGAGGTGGGCTGGTGAAGATCAATTGCACAAAAGTCCATTTTCGGTGGATCTGATGTCAGAGACTTGAAGGCCCAATCCTTGTGTGTTGGTCCTGCATCATTTTCTGTCCCTAAAACCATTCATTCTTTGGGTACTTACAAGAACTCACAGCAAAAAAACTAAACCAGGTGCAAATTATACAAGTTTGAAAAATCACAGAGATAACTCTGATTACTCATTCATTCATTGTATATGAAAATGTATATGCAAATTGTGGCAGCAAGAATAAAGTAAAATAAAGTGTGAAGGTTCAAATTGAGTATTCACACAAATACAGAGATAATCAATTTCAAGAGCACACTAATTAGATTTATATATATAGATATATATTTTAATCACAAAGCAAGGATTCCATTGAAAGAGAAACTGATCAAAGTTTATGTAATAACCAAATTAAAATAATAATAATTAAATAATTAATTAAATTAGACCAAAATTTATTTTTAGGATAAATATAATATTTAGGTAATCTGAGGATAATTATAAAGTTTTAAAATTATCTTAAGGAGTTATTTTGAAACCTATCTTATACCCATTGGGATATTTTTATGTCCTAAAATTTTTAAAATAGATCAACATGGAAAACTCTAAATAATTATGGGGTCCTAATTTTCACATTTAGGCATGTAAGAATAAATTTTTTGAGTCCTACATAAATTTCATTAGAAAACTCTGGGTACCTTTCATAATTTTTGCTTTTTCCCTTAAAATATGATTTTTTTTCCTTCCTTCTTTCTTTCTTTACAGCTGCAGCACGTCTCCCACCCCCATTTCATTCTCTTTCTTTGAAGCTTTGCATCGTTCTGCCCAGTTTCTTCATTTCATCCCTCCTTCTCATTTTTCTTTCATTTTCTCATCACTCACCAGCCGTGCCCCACACTACAGCGCCCCTCCCACCTTCCTGCTCCGGTGACCAACGTGGGAAGCCCGTGGCTGTCGCATGAAGAGGGATTTTAGGTAGTAAGCTCCATTTCCATTTCCTTCTTCTTTCTTTTTACTTGTTGCTTCATTTCCATTCTTCCTCTCCCCTCTTGTATTTGGGTTACCTTTTCTTTGATTTTAACTTCTATTATTGCTCCATCTTGATGCCAATAGGAATCCAAAACCTTAGTTGTTGATTGCTTCTTCATTTTGGCCGTGGGAAGCTTCTCAAATTGGGGCTTTTTGATTTAAACCATTAAGGTATAAATTGATGCTTCTAATATGTTCATTTAAGCTCCTTAAGATATATTTTAGACTCAAATTAAAATTTAGAAGCTTAAATTGGACTGTAGAAATTAATTTGTGAAATCTAAAACCTAGGGTTAATAGTAACATTAGAAAATTTAAACTAAAATTATGGGTTTAGGTGTTAGAGAGTGAAATTAGTTATATTAAGCATATTAGAAACTAAGGGAGTAATTTAAGGTGATGTTTTTATGTTCAATATAATTATAGATGATATTGGGACTACTCTTTCAATTAGAGATTCATTTGAATTTTAGGAAATTTAGGCCTCTACTATTGGCCTCCCTATGTGAGTGTATAGATAACAAAATAGTAGTCTCTTTTATTTTATGTTTACTTATTATTAGCCCAAACTTCACATTTTCTGAGTTGTCAGATCCGTGTTATCGGAGAAACAAATATTGTGTTTTAAACTTTATATGGATCCCAAATATATATATGTATATAAATGGTTATAGGTTAGAGAGACAATGAATGACTTTTATTTAAATTTTATTATATAAACTTACGATTAATTGTTTATATCTTATTAAAATTACTTCTTTTACTTGATTAAATTTCTATTGGTTTATTTATTTACTATTTACTATTTAATTTATTTGAATAATTTTCATTCCAAAATTTTAGATAGAAATCTAATTAAAACCCCGTAGCCGTTAGCGGGGGTAACGGCCTAAGTGCACTTAGTTAGAATAATGAATAAACACTGTGTGGCGGCACTCAGTGATAATTATACTGGTTATATTGTAATATGCACACCTTGTGGCGGCACTTGGTGATGGTGGTGATATTGTGATGCTGTGCAATGGCATTGATAGTAGAATTGAATCCTGTGTGGCGGCACTGAGGGTTGATTGTAATTCCTACATAGGATACCCATTATATCTTATGTCCTTAAATTTTAAATTGTGCTTTTGATGATAGCCTGTAATGTAAATTAATTATTATATATATATATATAGACAACAATTAAAGGTAATAAAAGAAATTTTCTTTTATTTATCTAAGTATTTTATTGTGAGAAACTCTAAACCTATTTGTTTCCCCTCTACTTATTTGTTATCTATGCATTCACTAAGCCAGTGGTAGGCTTACTCCTTTCTTTTGTTATATTTCAGATCCGTATAAAGTAGATTAAGGTGCTCTGGGATCTGTGTTCCACCCAGACATAGATGGTAGGATATTTTGGTCGGTTGAGTTGTGTAGAAACTCCAAGAAACATTGGCTACTAGGTGTTACATTATTTTGGGTCTTAAGGATATTATACTTCTTGTAGATCATATAATGACCATTATAATGACATTTGCTTACATTTTTGAAAAACTTATATACCATATTATATTGTGGCAAGAATTCAAAGATATAAGATACTGGTAAATCTTTGAAATGAAATGCATTGGGTTGTGTTGAATTTGCAGGATTGGAATGTCCAATTTGTAGGGGAGATACTGCCGGATTTTCGGCAGCCCTAATCACTGTAGATATGTTTATATAAAAGTATGAATATTAAATAAGTTGTTAGGCTTACTAGGCTGGGCCAATCATGCTTGGCTTGGTCTAGGTGCCGGTCATGACTTGGGATTCGGGTCGTGACAGTTTAAGAGTACAAGCATATATGAAACGAAAAACCATTCAATAAAGGTTTCTTGGCAACGCAAAAACACACGGATACTCTGCTAACTATTATTACAAATGATAAAGGAAGGACATTCAAAAGGAAACATTAGAGCCCTTGGCCAAGTGTAACTGCAGCAAAGCTCCTTATTCCCTGAAGCAGAATATGGGATTTGAATTTGAGAGGAAGGCTTTGTTGTAGTAGACAGATACATAAATCTAGTCTTCAAAAATAGTGTACTGGAATGCTTACTACTACACTTGCATCCCATAGACAAAACATATTGAACAATAAACAATATAATACAGAATTAGTTGAGAATAGAAATTGTTTGGCAACAAGAAGAAGAAAAAGAAAATAAACCCTCATTAAAATAAAAAAGAACAGCACTTTTAAAATATAGGATAGCTTATTTATTACCTCAATAGCTAGTAATTTGTCCCCGATATTCAACGGAAGCTTTTAAGATTGAGGGCCACAACAACATAAAGCCAATCTCTGAGACGTTCAAACAATCGAAAAAATCTGTGCCTCCATGCTCTGATGAGGAAGAGAGAACCACAAACTCCCCGAAAGCCCACTGCAAATCCAACTCCCATCCCAAGACACAATGACTTTAAAAAGTTGTCATCTTCATTTCCTTAAGCCAACTTTGAGTTGTCAATTTTTTCTTGCTTCTTGCACTTCTTTGGAAGAGGATCTCCACAAAGTTTAGGATTGCCAACAAAACTCCATGAATCAAAACTTTGAAGCTGGGTTCCCAGTGGGATTTTTCCAATGAGACTATTGTGTGATAGGTTCAAATAATCGAAAAAAGACAAATTAGAGATGGTCTGAGGAATTTGTCCTGAAAGTTCATTGTAACTGAGATCAAGAGATTCCAAGTTTTTCACGCCTCCAATTTCTTTTGGAATCTTTCCTGGTAAATGGTTTCGAGACAAGTTTAAGGACCACAATGGAATTAGTCTAAACAATTCTTGAGGGATTTCTCCTGATAGGTTGTTGGTCGAAAGATCAATACTTCGCACCCACCAAATGTCTTCGTATTCTAATTCTCTTCCTTTAGTAGATATGTTTATTGTCTTTCCCAACACAATGAATTCTTTAATTGAACCCATAATGTTATATACGCAACGAGGCATAGATCCTAAAAGCTTATTATCAGCAAGATCTAATATCATTAGAGAAGAGAGGTTCCATATTTGTGGTGGTATATTGCCTATAAATTGCTTAGACCTCAATTTGAGAACTCTCAAGTCCTTCAGCATTGTGTTTCGTAATCTTCCAGAAAATTTATTTCTCTATAGAAAGAGGTATTCCAACCCTGTCCAACTTGATAAATCTAGAGAAAATTTGCCAAAGAAATTATTATTACTCAAATCCAACATCACAAGCTTAGATAATGTACCCATTGAGGGAGGAATTTCACCTGTTAACTTATTACTCCCCAAGTCAAGGTAAACTAATTGTTTCCAATTGGCCCAACAATCAGGAAGTGCTCCACTGAAATGATTATATGATATCTCCAATTGGGATAACATGTTTTCCCCACTACTCTCTGGGTTGCACAACAGCTGGAAAATAGATCTTGAGAAAGAGTTGTGAGATGCCGAGAAGGTGCTGACATTCGTTGATATCTGTGGAAGGCCTCCTGTGAAATTATTATGGTCTAAATATATGGATGTTGAGTTTAGTGTCATGTTGGATAAGGTTCCACTGATTAAGTTGTACGACAAATAGACATGATCAATTCTTGCTACAAAGCTCCAAAATCTATTTGCATCTATGGTTGAAATTCCTGAGCTAGAAATGTCTAGCCATTCTAATGACCTCTGTGTATATAGCCATGCTAGAACATTGGGACCTAGACTTATGTTGTGTGAATAGAAATCATTAAGTTGAAATGGTGGGACGCAATTAGGATCAAAGTTAAATTTGAAGCCATTTGAACCTAAGCTCAATGTGTTTAACTTTAAGAGGTCAGCAAAATTCTTTTCCGAAAGAACACCCACCAAGGAATTGCCAGCAAGACCTAAACTTTCCAAGTTATGGAGTTGACCAAGACTTTCTAGAAGAGTGCCACTCAAGTGATTGTTTGACAAAACTAAGTGAATTAAGGAAGAAAGATTTCCTAGAGATGATGGAATTGAACCACAAAACAAATTCTTAGAGATATCAAAAAATTACAAATGTTCAAGTTGGCCTAATGAATATGGAATTGATCCGTTGAGTTTATTATATCCCAAGTTTAAAGATTTCAAGTTTCGAAGCCTATACAAGGCTATTGGTATTTGACCATAAAAATTGTTGTAACTAAGGTTAAGATCAGAGATATCATAGCTGAAATTAAAGAACCCGTATGGTAATTCTGAGTTGAAATCGTTACTAGAAAGATCAAGAGTTACAAGTGATGTAAAATTGACAAAGTTGAGAGATTGAGAATCTCTCAGTCTACAATTATTCAAACGTAACTCAGATAGTAAAGGAAGCATAGCCATATACTGGAGCCATCTGGTTTCATTTCCAACATCATTGCCACTAAGGTCAAGATATTTCAAGGAAGAAGGTCGAAAAAGCCAATGAAGATCATTTATGTGCAAAATCATTATCTGAAAGGTCTAGGTAATGTAGAGCAGAAAAATTTGCTAATTGATTAGAAGGGATGGCAAGTGATTGGTTGTCATAATTGTGTTTTTCTATAGCAAATTTGGAGAATTTGGTAATTACTCTGAGTTCACAGTGTCTCAAGCGTAACTCAGATAGTGAAGGAAGCATAGCCATGTACTGGAGGCATTTGGTTTCATTTCCAATATCATTGCCGTTAAGGTCAAGATATTTTAAGGAACAAAGTCGAGAAAGCCAATGAAGATCATTTATGCACAAATAATTATATGAAAGGTTCAAGTAATGTAGAGCAGAGAAATTTGCTAATTGATTAGAAGGGGCAACAAGTGATTGGTTGTCATAATTGTGTTTATCTATAGCAAATTTGGAGACTTGACTAGGTGGAATACTCACAGCTTCAAATAGATTTTGGCTCAAATTTAAGTTGAAGCAGAGATAGATTAATCTCACCTTGTAAGTCAAAATAATTGCCTAGATCAAGCTCTGTAACTCTGTCTATGATGTTGTCACACTGAACTCCGACCCATGAACACCAATCTTCTTGACTAGTCCACGAGGAGAGTCAATTAGAAGGATCTACCACTCCTTGTTTGAAGATTAACAGTATTCTTTGATCATTCTCATTGCAATGAACTACCCTGTTTTTGCTACATAAGCTTCTGTTGAATGTTGTTGCAAATAGCAGCAACAGCAGAACAAAAGAAGTTTGTGGAGTGAAGCTAGCCATCGTGGTTGATTTGAAGAGAATAAAGTCTTTACATGTGATATATAAGTTGTAAAAATCAATGCAAAAAGGGTATTGCTTCAAGAAAATATTGGAAAAGCAGAAGTAAACATATGATTCACGAACACCGCATAATTTCGACCAAGGAAAAAACACATAATTTCAGGAAGTGACATATTGGACACAATACACTTGCAAAGTCTTCCTCTCGATTTTTGGTCTGCTCATTGGTGGAACCCATTCACCGACAAGATTCCGTTCTTATTTTCTTTTTCAATTTCCACAACCTAAGAAATAGCCATCGCTCGAACTGTGCTCCGGAAAGCAGAAAGCCAATCTTCATTAATCACGTGAAAGGGATGAAATCACTTAAATGCTTCCAAAAATAAAAATCATTCAAACGACAACTCAAATTTTTTAAGGAAAAAAATTGCAAATAGCTCATTCAATTATAGGCCATTTACAAATACATCTTTTAACTTTCAGAATCAAAAAATACCCTATGGATTATTATTATTTAGATCCTTTTATGTTCAATTCCTATTAACATTAGTGACACAAATGACACTACAAATATTTTCATTTATCACGTAGCATGCTGATCATTATCAACATGCTCTCATTAGTCCGCGAAGAAATTTCGCCAAATTTTTAGACTCTAACTCATTCTAATTATATGGAAAGATACCAAACAATCCAAATTTTTTTTAATAATTCGAAAGTCAAAAGAAACTTTTGAAGTGTGAGAGCCTGCTGTGTGATCATTAGAAGAGTTTGAAGTAATAAATGGAGTTAGGAAAAAGCTAGACAAAATTATATAAATCTTGAAAGCCAAGAGTTCAGAGGATTTCTTCGTTTCAAAAGATAAGAGAGTGTTTGGAAATTACTCAAAATTGAAGCGTATATTTATATTTTTTTTGTTTTTGAAATAAAAGTGAATTTGCTTTATTTGTTTTTATTTTAGTTTGAAACGAGCAAATTAATATATTATTAATATCTTCGAATAAATGTTGTGCGTCATAAGTTTGAACACAATACCCCATCTATCACAGTTGTAAAGTCTTGCTCGCAAATTATATTCAATTTTAGTCTGGTCATTGATGGAACGCACAGAGAAGTTTCCATTCTTATCTTCTTTCTCGATTTCCTTTGGTGGTGGGGCATATGAGGTAGGAAAATTAATTCTCTTGTGGCGGCCAGAATGAATCACAAAACCCACTTGCTAATAATATGTTATACATGACTCAGTGAATGTATTACTTATGAAATTATTGCATAAAATTAAAACAACTTAAGATATGTATATAAATAGATAAATAACATGTTTTATCTCATTAACTAAAATTGTGTGAAATAAATTATATGATAAGTTGTGTTGTATATATTCGAATTTATATAGTTATTAATTAGGATTCATCACATGTTGAATTGTGTTTTATATAATTAATTATCACTATTTAAAATAAATTATGTAAATTGTGTGATATATGATAATATATTTGAATTAAAATTTGAGTAATTATATTTATTTGATTTTGTGACATTTTTGTGCTTTACATAACGAATTATATGATATATATGAATTATGCAATTAATTATATTTTTTGCCTGAACAATTTTTATAAACTAACATCAAATTAATTAAAATATAAAATATAAGTATAATAGATTATATGAAGATTACATAATTTCTTGGTATTAATTTTCATCAAAAATTAATTATTTTATTTTATTTCAAAATTTTAAAAAAATTATTATATTTTAAACTTTATATACTAATCTTATAATTATGCCTGTTTTTAATTTTTTTTTTCAATTTCTCTTCCCTTAAAATAGATTGCATTATCTTATTTCATCACTTGAATTTTGTGATGCACATTTTGTGTCAGATTTAATGATGGACAAATCTATCACAATTTCTAAATTAGTGATGGAACAATTTTTTTAGTATTGATTGAATTTTTTATTTTAAGAACCAAAAAATCTTTAAAGATAATTTGACCAAAAGGGTTCTTAAAAGTAATTCCATCAATTGGGCCTCTATGATCCTTTTGAGATCCAAAGCATGTCATTAGCCTATTGATTTTCTTAGAGTAACCAACCTTCAATATCATGAATTTCTGTAAGCAACAAAAAAGTCACCATTGTTTGCAATACCAAAATCATATGAAGTTACATGGATCACCTATGGATAAAATTAAAAAAAAAATTGATTTAAGTTGCTTGAACATGACTTCGATTTCTAAAACTTTTGGTAAAAGGATAGAAATTATTGCGTTGGCTTGTTTGGTTTGTTGATAAAAAAGGAATTGGAAATAGAAAATTTTTATAAAATTTTATTTTTGCTCCTATAATTATTATTTGATAATTATTTAATACTATCTATTAATCATTATTTAATTATTTAAAATAAAATATTATAATTTTTTTTATTTCTATTCCTAATTTTTTATGTACCAGGTCGAAAGAATGACGGAGGAAGTAAAAATAAAAGTTTTTCCTTCTTTCACTTCTTTCCAACTATGAAATTCACGAAAGACTGTATATGCCTATGCCAATAAATATTTGAAATTGGAATAAACCTTCGCAAGGGATTTGACTTTATCAATTTCCCTCCAATATACTAATTTTATTCATCAATATAAGACATCACAATACTGTAATGTATACTCAATATACAGTGATTCTGCATAGCTATAAGATAGATAGGGTCCATATATCTAGAAATGACATATTTCAAAAAGAAACAAAGTTGAATAACATTGGCATATATTATTTTATTTTGAGGGAGAATATTTTGTTTAGAAAAATAAAATTTTATTCTGTTTTAGAGAAAAAGCTTTGAGTTTTACATTTTTAAAAAAAATTAAAAACAAAATGCATATACCCCATTTTTCACGCGTGCGAAGTCGTCTACCCTAGTCGAAAACTCCAATAATAATGAATTACATATAGAAAAGAAATTGTGTCGCCTTATAGCCTTGACTCCAAAATGACATTTTAAAAAAATGTGTCAAAAATTTTTAATATACTCAATTTAATTCTTTATAAGTTGCCTCTTTTTCCATTCTCTACTCTGAAAACTTTATTCTTTCTTTTAACAAAGAAAACTTGTCTTAATTTATGGAATACACATTTCACGGACTTTTTAACTAGTACATATATATCACTTTGACCAATTTATGGAAATGGTCTCCTTTGGATTTAAAAATATTTGATTATTTGGTGACTATCAAAACTATGCTTGAATTTTATTTCTGCCTAATTAAATTTTATTTTAGTCTTTATTTATTTTGTTGTTGCTGCTGCTGTTAATGGGCATTACAATTTAATTATTGATTTTATTTAATTCTCTTGTTATTTTAAATTCCTAATTTATTGAGTTGGTACACCTTCTGTGAGACCCCGACGTGGATGCAGGCAGGAGAAGAAAACCACGTGAAGAAGAATGCATGAAGTTTGACTATTCCATGCAAAATCGGACAGCTGCCATGCACCAATTGATCCTCTGCCATTTGACCGAAGTACCCCTCCTCTTCTTCTTCCTTCAGCTGGGTTTTTTGGTCTTCTCCCATCCAGCTTTCAGCAATATAAATCTATCCAGCATAGCAGGCACAGAACCGACGGATTCCTCCCCTGTTTCGCTGGACGCTGGCTTTTCATCTTCTTCAAGTCGCTGGACGCTGTGTGTGGCTGCTTCTTCCTGCTGACTTGCTCCAGCTTTGTTGCTTCACTCAGACGCATGGAAGCTCCTTGCTGAACGAAACTGGTATGGAGTTAATTCTGCAGTTTGTCTTCCTCTGTTCAGCGTTTCTTTTACTCTGTTTCAGCGCTGTTTGGTCTGAATTTCAGCTGCAACTTGCTCCTTGAATCTGGTTAAGTTGTTGCTGCTGGTTTTGAGTGAAAGCACACCAAAAAATTCCATTTCTTTCTCTGTTCAGCACCACCTGCATACCTCTGTTCAGCGCCTCTTGCTGCCTTGTTTCAGCGCTGAGCTTGTTCAGAATTTCAGCTACAACTCTCCTTGAATTGATGCTGTTCTGCTGCTGGTTTGGGGTGAGACTATGCCAGAAAAAGTTCATTTCATCTCCTCTAATCAGCCCCTTTTTACTGCCCCTGTATAGCGCTAATTTTTCTGGTCTTGGGTTGAATTTCAGCTGCAGAAATCCTCTCCTTTGGTTGCTAGACTTCAGTGCTGGTTTGCTGAAAAATCACGCTAGAAACTCCTCTTCCCAAGCTAACCATTCTGCTGTACGTAATTTTTCTGCTGGATTGATTCTTCAACGTCTCTGCTCCTTGTTTTTAATTGCTGAAAACATTCTGTATAGCCAGCTAAGGGAAATCTTGTACAGAAAAAAAAAAGTGTGGAAAAAGGATGATTTGGTTGGATAAAATTCTGATTTCAATTATATTAAACTATACGCCCATTTTCTTATACATTAATTTATCCCCCAAAATCTTGCATATAGGTATATATATATGCCTATTTAATTAAGGACCAAACCCCCCATTGTACTCCTTTCTGAATGGTTCAATTATATGTATACAGAATAAATGTTCCGATTAAAATGGTATAGCTTCCTTTTAGTTTTTGAATTAGGGTTAACTCCTAAGTTGAACCAAGAAAAAGAAAGCATAAAGAAATGGGAATATGGAATATACTATACTAGTTAAAAAAAAAAAGTCTGAGTCCTGTATGAAACTAATTGGAGTGATTCATTATCTAAACTCTGGTGAACGGGTATTGTAGGAGATTCTGAGACTGCGATATAGCCGAGGAACGGGTCGGGGAATTTATGTGATATCTTGGAAGGTGAGTAAGTATGCGGACCAAAGACTCAGAAATTTCTTGTTTCGATACTAAGTTTCCTTGTAGTGTTTCAACAATCTGACTATTTATTTATAGAAATATATATTCAATGCTTGGTCATATGCATATTTCTCCAAAATCGGTTCGAACATGAATATGTTTAAAAATCGATAGATGTTGGAATTAATTGGAAATTTTATGATGAACTCGATCTGGAAGGTATTCTGTCTGGAAAACTACATGATTTTAGGAAGTTATCTACTCAGAACCCTGTAGCTAACAGCAGTAGATGTTAGCCTTGGTGCACCATGATCTGAACCTCAGCTAGCAGGGGTGGTGCTAGCCCCGTGTGTAGGCCACCACACGCGGAGTTAGTGTATTTTCGCAAGCTGAAAGCTTTGCGTCTGTAGTGATTTTCCCCGCGAGCTGTGTGCTCTGCGTCTGTGTTCCGATTAGTTCTGTTTAGATGTGCTCGATGTATTTTGAAAAAGAGTCGGTTTAAAATCAGTTTCATATGGTCTATATCTGTATATATATATGTGTAAACTTATTTGACTTACATTTATTTTAAAAAGGGTCGGTGTGCTTATTCACTGAGTATTCGACTCATTTTTTTTGTATATATATATTTTTCAGAGAGCAGTAGGGACTCTAGTCTGCCCCCAGCCGCCTTCTAGTGGCTGACCTCGGGAGACGTTCTTTGGCGAGCCTGCAGAGCTCCTGTGGGTGTATTGTGATTGTATATATATTTTGTTTGAAAATTTGTAAAACCTTGTAAAGCTAGTTCCACTGAATCATTGTTAGGATATCCCCACACCCCAGATGTTTTCTTTTGGTCTGATTGTGCCCTTTCGAGCTATATTGTACTGTCTGAGCGTTTGTAGAAATTTCGGGAGGTCTACGTTATAGAGGAGACTCTGCCGAAATTTCTACAAATGTCCTCTAAAGAAAAACTCATATGTTTCATATGATTCAAACGAATGCCATACGTATTTCCTCTATATAATTCCGCTTCCGCGCATGTGTACTTAAAATTTGGGGTGTGACAGTTTAGTATCAGAGCTTAGGTCTTTCTATGGTCCTGTGGAGCAAGAGTTTTCAGTGGAATCTCACTTATGGTTATGAACCCGGGCGTAACTATACTTGAGGTGTCACTGAAGACCTTATAGGGTATTCTAAGTCCTTCCTTTGAGTCTATTGTCTTGTTACATGTTACTTCCGACCTGAACAATGATTTGAATTATGTTCATATTCTTTTGTAGTGTGTGGAGATGCCTCCCAAAGTTGGTTCGGTTAACAGATTAGCAGCCGCAGATGAGGCTGTAGATGAGGCTTCTGCAAGTGCCTCAGCCCAACAAACTACTCCACCTGTCAGAGGCCGTGGTCGAGGTCGGGGTAGGGGTCGAGGAACCATTCGGCCCCCTAGACAGGCCTCACCTGCGGATAGGGCAGAGCCTCCACAGCCTGTGGAGGAAATTGTACCACCCGTTCAGCCACGACCGGCCGGGCCTCGGGTGATGAGGGAGGAGAGAGAGGTCCCAGTAACCCTCTCCCAGTTCTTAAAATTGAAGCCTCCTACTTATTCTGGGACAGAAAGTCAGGAGGATCCCCAGTTGTTCATTGATGGCATTGAGAAGATATGCCGAGCTCTGAGTTGCTCAAGTGCAAAATCCGCTGAGTTTGCCGGGTTTCAGTTACAAGATGCGGCTTATGTGTGGTATCAAACTTTACTGGGGGAAAGGCCGATTGGAGCTCCTCCGATGTTATGGGAAGAGTTTAAGGGACTCTTTATGGACCGCTTCTTACCACAGAGTGTCCGGGATGCTCGGGCCAGAGAATTTAAAGGTCTCAAGTTAATTCCAGGCATGAGCGTTTCTGATTATGACATCCGGTTCACCCAGTTGTCTCGCTATGCCCCACACCTAGTCCCTACTGAGAGGGATAGGATCAAGCGGTTTGTGAATGGGCTACCTCGCATGTTGTATAGGGTGATTGCTCCACAGATGAATCTCTTTCCTTCATACTCAGCTGCGGTGGATTGTGTACGCATGATAGAGATGAGAGATAGGGAGGAGGACACTGCTCAGAGAAAAAGGAAGCGGGATGGTGATGGGAGACAGGGAGGTAGTTCCTTTGTAGCTGGACCTTCTTATGGTCCCAGGCCTCAGAGTTATCAGAGATTCACTCCAGCTTTTACGGGGCCTGCGACCTCATTTTCCACCGGTACTGCCCGGTCCAGAGCATCGTTCCGAGGGGTTAGCACGATGTCTACCCCAGTTACTGCTCCATCCCGTCAGTCTAGAGGTCCCTGCTCTATTTGTGGGAAGGTACACTCAGGCACTTGCCACAGAGAGACGGGGGCATGTTTCCATTGTGGGCAGATGGGACACTTGGTGAGAGACTGTCCTCAGCGCTACCCTGATTCGAGTCAGGCATCAGTTCGACCCGCTAGGCAATTTTCAACGGGGACTCCATCTACCGGTATAGCTATGGTTCAGAGTGGTCGAGGTAGTAGCAGTAGGACCGTAGTGGGCAGAGGACAGGCGACTGCAGGACGAGGTCAGGCTCGGGTTTTTGCCCTAAATAGACAAGACGCACAAGCTTCAAATGCCGTGGTGACAGGTACACTTACGGTTTGTTCACATGCTGCTTACTCTTTATTTGATCCTGGTTCTACACATTCCTATATATCTCCTTATTTTGCAAAGAAGATTGGTAAGGATTTTGAAAAGTTAGAGTGCCCGTTGCTTGTGGCAACCCCAGTGGGGGAATCTGTAGAGGTAGATCGGGTATATAAGGCATGTATGATTGCACTGGCTGATTGTGAGACATTGGTTGACTTGATCGTGCTTTCGATAGCGGAGTTTGATGTAATACTGGGGATGGATTGGTTAGCGTCCTGCTATGCAGTGGTGGATTGTCATCTTAAGCAAGTGAGATGTAATTTTCCTGAAAAATCATCCTTTGTCATTCAAGGTGACCGAAGTGAAGCACCAAACAATGTAATCTCTGCGATAGAAGCTCAGAGGCTTTTAAAGAAGGGGTATCAAGGATATTTAGCGATGGTTCGGGATCTGGAAGTACAAGTCCCAGTATTGGAACAGGTCCCTGTGGTAAAAGAATTTCCTGATATTTTTCCTGAGGAATTACCAAGATTGCCTCCTGATAGGGACATTGAGTTTTGTATTGATGTGTTATCAGGCACTCAGCCTATATCTATTCCTCCTTATCGAATGGCACCTCTGGAGCTTGGTGAACTAAAGAATCAATTGCAAGATCTGTTGGACAAGGGTTTTATTCGCCCTAGTACGTCTCCTTGGGGCGCACCAGTTCTTTTTGTTAAGAAGAAGGATGGTTCTCTTCGCTTATGTGTGGATTACCGACAGCTGAATAAAGTGACAGTGAAGAATAAGTACCCTTTGCCTCGTATAGATGATCTATTTGACCAATTACAGGGGGCTCAATACTTCTCTAAGATTGATTTAAGATCAGGTTATCATCAGCTACGAATCAGAAGGGAAGATATTTCAAAAACTGCTTTTAGAACCCGGTATGGTCACTATGAATTTCTAGTGATGCCATTTGGGTTAACCAATGCCCCGGCTGCCTTTATGGATTTGATGAATCGAGTGTTTAAGCCATTTCTGGATCGATTTGTGATCGTGTTCATTGATGATATTTTGATTTATTCTAAGGGTTATGAAGAGCATGAACAACATCTGAGAATGGCATTACAAGTATTACATTTGGGTTAACCAATGGCATTACATTTGGGTTAACCAATGGCATTACAAGTATTACGGGAACATCAACTGTATGCTAAACTTTCTAAATGCCAGTTTTGGCTAGAAAGAATTGCCTTCTTGGACCATGTAATCTCAAAAGAAGGGGTGCAAGTTGATCCTAGTAAAGTAGAAGCAATTCAAAAATGGCCGAGGCCTACTACCGTTACCGAGATTCGCAGTTTCTTGGGCTTGGCAGGCTATTACCGTCGGTTTGTTAAAGATTTTTCTAAGATAGCTGCCCCACTGACAAAACTAACCCAGAAAAATGTGAAATTTCAGTGGTCTGAGCTGTGTGAAGAAGGGTTTCAGAAATTGAAGGATTGTCTGACTTCTGCACCAGTTTTGGCATTACCCTCGGGATCGGGAGGTTATGTGGTGTATTGTGATGCTTCTGGGATTGGTCTGGGATGTGTATTGATGCAACATGGTCATGTGATTGCTTATGCCTCTAGACAACTTAAGAAGCATGAACATAATTACCCGACTCATGATTTAGAAATGGCGACAGTGGTTTTCGCCCTCAAAATCTAGAGACATTATTTATATGGGGAGACATGTGAAATTTATACAGATCACAAAAGCCTTAAATACATTTTCCAACAGCGGGATCTGAATCTGAGGCAAAGAAGGTGGATGGAACTACTCAAGGATTATGATTGTACCATTTTATACCATCCAGGTAAGGCGAATGTAGTCGCAGATGCTCTGAGCAGGAAATCTATGGGGAGCTTGAGCCATATTGCGGAGATACGGAGACCACTAATTTTAGATCTGCATGAGATTGAGCGTTCAGGAATCCAATTGGAGATTAGAGAGCCAGGAATGTTGTTTGCTCATGTGCAGCTTCATTCATCCTTGTTTGAGAGGTTGAAAAGTGCCCAAGCCAGGGATGCACAAATAAGGAAATTGGTGGATGACGTCAAAGGTGGAAGGAAGGATGAGTTCCTTTTAGATTCAAATGGTGTTTTATGGTTCGGTACTCGATTGTGTGTGCCAAATGTGGATGAATTGAAGAGGGAACTTATGGAAGAAGCTCATTGTTCTCGGTATACGATCCATCCCGGTTCTACCAAGATGTACCAAGATTTAAAGCAAGTATACTAGTGGGAAGGTATGAAGAGAGACATAGCAAATTTTGTTTCTCATTGTTTGGCATGTCAGCAAGTTAAGGCAGAACATCAGAAACCTGCAGGGCTACATCAACGGCTTGAAATACCCGAGTGGAAGTGGGAAAGAATCACTATGGACTTTGTAACAGGATTACCTCGAACAGTAAGGGGTTATGACTCCATTTGGGTGATTGTGGACAGACTCACTAAAACAGCTCATTTTCTCCCTGTGAGGACAACCTATAATGTAGCAAAATATGCACAGCTTTATCTGAATGAGATAGTGAAGCTTCATGGTATACCAGTGTCTATAATTTCTGATCGAGGACCCCAATTTACTTCTAAGTTTTGGAGAGCCTTTCAAGAGGCTATGGGTACCCCATTAGATCTTAGCACTGCCTTTCATCCTCAGACTGATGGGCAATCTGAGAGAACTGTACAAATAATAGAAGATATGCTAAGGTTGTGTGTGATGGACTTTGGTGGTAGCTGGGATAACTATTTATCATTGGCGGAATTTGCTTATAATAACAGTTATCAGGCTAGCATACAGATGGCACCCTTCGAGGCATTATATGGGAGACGGTGCAGGTCTCCCATAGGATGGTTTGAAACTGGAGAAGTTAAATCCTTAGGGCCTGAGTTGGTGCAAGATGCCTTAGAAAAAGTGAAAGTAATCAAGGAGAGGTTGGTAGCAGCTCAGAGCAGGCAAAAGACGTATGTGGACCATCGACGCCGTGATTTGGAGTTTATGATTGGAGAGTATGTGTTTCTCAGGGTGTCACCTATGAAAGGTGTAATGAGATTTGGGAAAAAGGGAAAGTTGACCCCGAGGTATGTGGGACCATTTGAGATCTTAGAGCGAGTTGGGGCTGTAGCTTATCGGTTGGCATTACCACCGGAATTATCTAATATTCACCCAGTATTTCATGTTTCAATGTTAAGGAAATATCTACCTGATCCTTCTCATGTGTTACAGAACCAAGATGTTTCTTTAGGTGAAGATTTAGCTTATGAAGAAGTTCCTGTTGCAATTCTGGATAGACAAACGAAGAAGCTACGGTCGAAAGAAATTATGTCAGTGAAAGTTCTGTGGCGTCACCATACCCCAGAGGAAGCTACATGGGAGATGGTAAGCGAAATGCGTGCAAAATACCCCTATTTATTTGAGAACTAAGGTTAGTATGTATATGTATATGTAAATTCGGGGACCGAATTTTTTTTTAGAGGGAGAGATTGTGAGACCCCGACGTGGATGCAGGCAGGAGAAGAAAACCACGTGAAGAAGAATGCATGAAGTTTGACTATTCCATGCAAAATCGGACAGCTGCCATGCACCAATTGATCCTCTGCCATTTGACCGAAGTACCCCTCCTCTTCTTCTTCCTTCAGCTGGGTTTTTTGGTCTTCTCCCATCCAGCTTTCAGCAATATAAATCTATCCAGCACAGCAGGCACAGAACCGATGGATTCCTCCCCTGTTTCGCTGGACGCTGGCTTTTCATCTTCTTCAAGTCGCTGGACGTTGTGTGTGGCTGCTTCTTCCTGCTGACTTGCTCCAGCTTTGTTGCTTCACTCAGACGCATGGAAGCTCCTTGCTGAACGAAACTGGTATGGAGTTAATTCTGCAGTTTGTCTTCCTCTGTTCAGCGTTTCTTTTACTCTGTTTCAGCGCTGTTTGGTCTGAATTTCAGCTGCAACTTGCTCCTTGAATCTGGTTAAGTTGTTACTGCTGGTTTTGAGTGAAAGCACACCAGAAAATTCTATTTCTTTCTCTGTTCAGCACCACCTGCATACCTCTGTTCAGCGCCTCTTGCTGCCTTGTTTCAGCGCTGAGCTTGTTCAGAATTTCAGCTGCAGCTCTCCTTGAATTGATGCTGTTCTGCTGCTGGTTTGGGGTGAGACTATGCCAGAAAAAGTTCATTTCATCTCCTCTAATCAGCCCCTTTTTACTGCCCCTGTATAGCGCTAATTTTTCTGGTCTTGGGTTGAATTTCAGCTGCAGAAATCCTCTCCTTTGGTTGCTAGACTTCAGTGCTGGTTTGCTGAAAAATCACGCTAGAAACTCCTCTTCCCAAGCTAACCATTCTGCTGTACGTAATTTTTCTGCTGGATTGATTCTTCAACGTCTCTGCTCCTTGTTTTTAATTGCTGAAAACATTCTGTATAGCCAGCTAAGGGAAATCTTGTACAGAAAAAAAAAAGTGTGGAAAAAGGATGATTTGGTTGGATAAAATTCTGATTTCAATTATATTAAACTATACGCCCATTTTCTTATACATTAATTTATCCCCCAAAATCTTGCATATAGGTATATATATATGCCTATTTAATTAAGGACCAAACCCCCCATTGTACTCCTTTCTGAATGGTTCAATTATATGTATACAGAATAAATGTTCCGATTAAAATGGTATAGCTTCCTTTTAGTTTTTGAATTAGGGTTAACTCCTAAGTTGAACCAAGAAAAAGAAAGCATAAAGAAATGGGAATATGGAATATACTATACTAGTTAAAAAAAAAAAAGTCCGAGTCCTGTATGAAACTAATTGGAGTGATTCATTGTCTAAACTCTGGTGAACGGGTATTGTAGGAGATTCTGAGACTGCGATATAGCCGAGGAACGGGTCGGGGAATTTCTGTGATATCTTGGAAGGTGAGTAAGTATGCGGACCAAAGACTCAGAAATTTCTTGTTTCGATACTAAGTTTCCTTGTAGTGTTTCAACAATCTGACTATTTATTTATAGAAATATATATTCAATGCTTGGTCATATGCATATTTCTCCAAAATCGGTTCGAACATGAATATGTTTAAAAATCGATAGATGTTGGAATTAATTGGAAATTTTATCATGAACTCGATCTGGAAGGTATTCTGTCTGGAAAACTACATGATTTTAGGAAGTTATCTGCTCAGAACCTTGTAGCTAACAGCAGTAGATGTTAGCCTTGGTGCACCATGATCTGAACCTCAGCTAGCAGGGGTGGTGCTAGCCCCATGTGTAGGCCACCACACGCGGAGTTAGTGTATTTTCGCAAGCTGAAAGCTTTGCGTCTGTAGTGATTTTCCCCGCGAGCTGTGTGCTCTGCGTCTGTGTTCCGATTGGTTCTGTTTAGATGCGCTCGGTGTATTTTGAAAAAGAGTCGGTTTAAAATCAGTTTCATATGGTCTATATCTGTATATATATATGTGTAAACTTATTTGACTTACATTTATTTTAAAAAGGGTCGGTGTGCTTATTCACTGAGTATTCGACTCATTTTTTTTGTATATATATATTTTTCAGAGAGCAGTAGGGACTCTAGTCTGCCCCCAGCCGCCTTCTAGTGACTGACCTCGGGAGACGTTCTTTGGCGAGCCTGCGGAGCTCCTGTGGGTGTATTGTGATTGTATATATATTTTGTTTGAAAATTTGTAAAACCTTGTAAAGCTAGCTCCACTGAATCATTGTTAGGATATCCCCACACCCCAAATGTTTTCTTTTGGTCTGATTGCGCCCTTTCGGGCTATATTGTACTGTCTGAGAGTTTGTAGAAATTTCGGGAGGTCTACGTTATAGAGGAGACTCTGCCGAAATTTCTACAAATGTCCTCTAAAGAAAAACTCATATGTTTCATATGATTCAAACGAATGCCATACGTATTTCCTCTATATAATTCCGCTTCCGCGCATGTGTACTTAAAATTTGGGGTGTGACACCTTCAATATTAATTTGGGGCATAACTAGTAATTTGGTACCAAGGTTCTTTTCTAGAATAATTCTTGCCGCTATGTTAAGTTCAACGACCTATTAAGTGATTTTTTACCTAAATTTGAGAGAGGTCGACGACCTCTCTGAACACGTCAACGCCAAAGTCAGTATAAATCTTAAGCTTGGGAAGGGTGCTTTTAAAGAGCCTAAACCCTCCTTAAGGGATCTCTAGGCCTTATATTGCTGAGAACTTGAAGGGTATGATGACAGCTTTATCGTATTGAATGGCGACAAAGAGTGAGGTATCTTTCAACCTCTGATTGGACTCAAAGAAATATGGTATAAAGACCGTTATGACATTGAGAGACACAAGCTCATATTTGTGGTTTTATGATATGTGGTCTCCCAAGTTAAACAATGTTCCAATTTGGGCAGGTGCAGCCATGGAGGTCCGCGTAGTTTGGAATCAGCCCCCTTCAACTTGTCTGGTGCAGTGTCTCAAAAGGTTGATCAAAGCATTCAGGGATTTATTGGGTCTGTTGCATCATTACCTCACATTTAATAGCTGGGGGCATACGAGGGAGGAAAATTGTAATGTCCAAAACGAAAGACTAGTCTCTGATCCTTTGTGAACTAAATGACTAATTAATGTCTAATACATTGCCCTTGTCTTTAAAACTGATGCCCATGAACATGATATGCCGAGTACCATAAATATTTATATGAAAGCCTGCATCTCTTTAAACTGAATTATCATAAATA
Organism: Erythrophleum ivorense; assembly: GCA_026724425.1. NCBI lineage: Eukaryota > Viridiplantae > Streptophyta > Magnoliopsida > Fabales > Fabaceae > Erythrophleum > Erythrophleum ivorense. Next base: position 1,944,664 of record JAIUCV010000034.1, on the reverse strand, counting down.
AACTAGAGATCAAGTGTGTGAAAGTATTGATATAAATAAACTCAAACCCTGAAAGTAAACTCGCTAGTTTACCTTTGGTTTTCCGGTCAGATTGCATGAAATCTCATTCTCATTATGTGGTGTCCATAAATTTTTTTTTCTTTTTTAAAATGCAGATGAGTAGGCAAAACCCTAAGGTGTAAAGCGTGTAAAATACCTCTGAAGAAAAAGAGATGGAAAATAAAGACAGAGAAGATAACAAGAGAAAAAATTACATATACACTTTTATTTTTTTTTTATGACCACCTCTCTTATTTCAGAAGTATTTTGCAAATTTTATATTTAAGAAAAATCAAACCACAAAATGGGGTTGTGAAAACCTATTGCACGACAAGCCCCTTTCGCAACGTCTTTCAAAGATTTCAAGGCCAATGTTTGCCTTCGGCTTTTATGTTCCGTTGCTGGCTTTATACCTGGCTTGTCCTGTCCGGTGAATTTGAACATATTTTGGGTTGCTTGACTGAGGTGGCACTATGCTCTGTTTCCTTTGAGGTGATATTTACCTTGGTCATTAATATATATATATATATATTTTTTAATTCTAACGCTTCAGCTTTTCGTTAGTTGAAGCATTAAAGCGCTGGCTTTGTATCTATTGTCACCCTCCCCTTCAGAATTACGAAGAAAGGTGCATTATTCACTTGGTGTTTAAACTTGATACATTTATGTTTGATAAGTTGGATTGGAAATGATTAAAACTAGAATATGGTAAATTTGGCAGAATAAAGCACACATGAATAATTAATTTATAGGACAAACCAAATCAACCAGTTTTCTTCATCCTATAACAGTTATTATGATTGCTTTGCAAATTACTCCGCATTTGACCATCTGCAACCTTGATCTGACGATCACTGATGGAGCTACAGATTGACAGTTAGTAAGTCGAGAATAGTTCCAACAACATAATTCAAATATCATCCTATAGCTAGGAGAGTCCCATAAAATCGAAAAATCAGATGAATAAAGCCAATATCCATTAATCAGCACGTAAACAATTTGTTAAATGACCTTGAATTCTGATGATCATTCCTGAAAGCAAGTAAGCAAATTAATCCAAAGGGAGCAATCTGAATTCTAAATAGGTTCTCCCAAGAAATTAGATCATGCAAACTTTCTACCCCAATCGATTGTTAAGTAACAAGTTAGCATTGCCATTTTCAACTAAAGATAGAATTTAATAAAATGGATACACCCAACCTCGAAAATACAGGCACACATGACAAGCAATGGCCCTCCTCCAGGGAACTTAAGCAGAGATTTTATCATGATATCTGAGATTTTTTTGGTATAAAATAATGGGAGACTAGGTTAGATCATACCAGACAAAGCTTGAATCTACGATATGATCAGAAGAAACCAAGGAAGCAGATGGCAACGGCTAATTAAGAGAGATAAAGTACAGCTCACAATACCCAACAAAACACAGAAAATAGGTCAGAATCTCTTATATCACAAAACCTAACCCTAGCTAATACTAAATAAGACTACTAACTCTAAGTGAACTGCGAATTAGGTTCCTTTTCCCTAAATAAACTTATGTGCAGCCCACTTGCTATTCATAAGATACAAAATCCAATCCATTTATACAATAATTAATTACTAAACTATTTCGATATTAGTAAAATATAATCTGTTAATTAATTTAATAATTAATTAATGCTAGTACATTAACTAAAATTTTCCAACATCTTTAAGTTATGTAAACAGATTTTACATAGGTAAACTAAACAAGGCATGCAGGATATGGACCATGAATGTCCCTGTTCTTTCAAACAGTATAAACCAAAATGTAACAGAGCAACTAAAATGTCATAAAGAAAGTTATCACATACAATAAATCCAATCCAATTAACTATTTACAGCCCGTAACCCCTCCCAATCCTTCTATAAGATTAATAATTGACCCATTGATATTTGATCCTTCTAGGAAGGTGCTTTATAGAGTTACACTGTTACAACTTTGGGATATCTTAAATATCAAACAAATACCAGGAAGCAAAAGTAATATACAAGATGCCTACAGGCATATATGATTCTAACCAATTACAAGCATCTTATAACAATTGTCAATGCAGGAATCTGAGTGCTTAAGTAAAAGCCTCAAGCAACTTTCATAAATTGCCAATTTGTGCCCCTTTTTTTTTAATTTCAATTGTTACACACAACAACTAAATTTTAAATACCTATGCAGCATATCCCAAGATATCTAAAATACTGAAAATCCAAGATACCAGTGCACCAAATGTCTCCTAGATCATTCCAGTCCAAACATCTTCTTACTCAAGAAGACTACTAGATGAATGAAACTGAAAGTAGGATATAGCACTTAAATAAGAACATTTCAGAGAAGTAAGTGAAAAGGTTACATAAAAACAAAGAAACACAAGATTGAAGTAAATGTCTCAAAACAGGAAAGGGAAGCAGGAGAGTAAAGCGGCATGTAGGAACAAGCTCTCAACAGAAAGAATGTTCGATTCTGTTCTCAACATTCTCTAATCAATTCCATGATTAACTTCAGCATTCACCACCCACTTGTACAAGTTTACCTGAAGCACCCACTTTCATATCTCAAAATTATACGCTAGTTTATAACTATATGAATTCAAATTATAATTATCTTGAAATATATTTTTTCCCTAGTTTATACCAATTATATTTCAATTAATCAGAAACAAGAAACACAATCTTCTATTGAGAAGCATTCGCAAGCTCACCATGGGCAATGTAAATAAATTTTTGTAACTGCTAATGAGCAAAAAGGGTAACAAGAAATACCATGATGATATCCTTGAAACAAAATCTGATGGACGACACAACAAGAAAAACCATACAATATTACATAGAGGTCCATCGTGCAGGAAAATCTATAAGCAAAGCCATCGGTAATGTAAATAAATTTTTATAACTGCTAATGAGCAAAAAGGTAACAAGAAATACCATAATGATATCCTTAAGAAACAAAATCTGCTGGAGGACGCAACAAGAAAAACCATACAACATTACAGAGGTCCATCAAGCAGGAGAATCTGTAAGCAAAGACTCTAACATCTTTAATCAGCATATGCAGCCTTCTTAATTTTCTTAGCCTTTACTTTCACATCTCCACTTCTCTTCTTTTTCTTCTTGCCAGACTCTCCATCCTTAACATGTAAATCATTTTCCTTCTTCCTTTTAGATGACAATCCATGTTTCTTACTTTTATCCTTGTCCTTGGCTGACTTTTTTAATCCTTTCACACTATTCAGCTCACTAAAAACCCCTTTGGCAGTTTTAATTCCTTTCTTTTTCTTCTTGTCCATCAATGCTCCACTACTCATTTCATCATTCCCATTATCTTCTTCCTCTATATCCCCATCTTCTTCACCACCTGACTTATCCTGACTGAGTTCGTGACCTACATTATCAGCCATGTACCAAACTTCATGAATCCTACCCTTCTTACCCACTTTAAGATCCTTCCTAGCCTCATCTTTAACAATATCTGAATCATTTTTCTTCTTCCTTTTAGAAGACAACCCATCTTTCTTACTTTTATCCTTGTCCTTGTGTCACACCCTACGAATTTAAGTACATTGGCGCAGAAGAAAAAAAAGAAAAGAGAGTATAACTTCATATAATAAATTATGGGTATTATTTTCGAATCATATAAAACATATAAGTTTTTTTTTTAGGTGACTTTTGTAGAAATTTCGGTAGAGTCTCCTCTATAATTTAGACCTCCCGATATTTCTACAATTTGTCAGCTAACACAATACATCCAAAAGGAACAACCCGTATTCATTCAAACTAAAATAAACTTCTAGGGAGTGGAGATACCCTATCTATGATTCAGTGGAGCCAACTTTACACTATTTAAAATAAAATAGATTACACGCATATTAACAAAATGCACTCACATGAACAACTGCAAGCTTGGCAAAAGAAATAGACAAAAGATCAACAACTAATAGGCTGCTGAGGGTAGACTAGGGTTTGCGCTGTTATCTGAAAAAAAAAATTTTAAAAAAAGTGAGTTTGATACTCAATGAATAAGCAATACCAACCCTTGAAAATAGGAAGAGGGCCTAAAAACAAACATATATGTATATTTTTATATATATAACGCATGAAACATGCTTTATGCAATTTCTTTCTTAAAATGTACTAATAGCATCTAAGCAGAACCAATTGAAACAGACACAGAGCACACAGCTCGCGAGGAAAAATAACTACTGACGCAAAGCATTCAGCTTGCAAAAATAAAATGACTCCGCGTGTGGTGGCCTACACATGGGGCTAGCACCACCTTTGCTAGCTAAGGTACAGATCATGGTGCACCAGGACTAACATCCACTGCTGTTAGCTACAAGGTTCTGAGCAGATAACTTCATAAACAATACGTTTTCTCCAATTAACATTTCAAACAGAGCATAATTTACTTAAGTTTAATACCAGAGTTTCCCGATAATTCAAACAGTCTTAATTTTTACAAAATTTCATGTTCGAATCAATTTTCGATAAACATACGTACGACGAAGCATTCAAATTCATAACTCCATAAAAAGGTTTTCAAATTTAGAGTACTGCAAGAAAACTTAGTAACAAAATGGTTGATAATATTTACGCAGGGTCCGCATTACTTACTCACCTTCCAAGATAAGACAGAAATTCCCTGCCCATTCCTCAGCTATGACTCAATCTTCTGAATACCCTACAAAACTCGTTCACTAGATTTTAGAGGGTGAATCACTCCAATTTATCTCATACAGAACTTATCTTATTTTAAAAATTATTCCTCATCTCGTACGATCAGAGCATAAATGAAAATGAATAAAAATAAAATACGCAATTCACATGGCTAAAAATTTCTCTTCCTATGAATAGGAGAATAATTATGGTTGCTGCTCTTAACCTCATTAGCTTGGTCTATTTGGACAAAATTCTAAGAAAAGAAAAAAAACATGGGTATCTATTCTTCATTTCTCTAGCATGCTATAGATATGTATATGCTTTCAAGTAACTAAATCCACCATCCTCTACTCAATTTCATGCCCTCTATACCTATGCAATATACACAATATACATATATAAGGATATAGATATGTATATGTATGTCCATATATGGCAACAGGGCATTTTGGATTTTTCATTCAAAGACTGAAATTCGCTCAAAGGAGGAAAAAAAACAGAACCATGACAATCTTGTGCCATTGCCTCCCTAATTCCACTAAGGAGCTAAACTCAAAAACCAAGAAATAAAGGAAAATGCATACCATATCCACTCTGCAGCAAAACACGTTAGAGGGGAGCTTATTATGCATAAACAAAAATTGGCAAGTAAGAAGAAGCACAATGGAATTTGGTTTTAGATTAGGAAGTATATGCAGAAAATGGGAGTAGTCACCGTAGGAAAGTTGAAATACATTTTAGCATGAAGGAAGTCAAGATTGCTCCAACCAAACTCATCCTCTTACACCAATTTTTGTCTGCGCAACACTTTCCCTCCTGGCTGGCCACACACCAAAAAACACATTACAGAACTAGAAAAATAGGGGAGAGGGAGACGCTGTGAAATTGAGACCAAAAGAAACAATACACATGGCAGAAACTCCAGACCTAAGAAGAGGATTTTTGTTGATCAGCACCACACTTCGTCCAGCACGCTTCTTACAGAAAAAAAAAAAAGAAAAAAGAAAACACACAGCAGCGCCGAACCAGAGAAAGGGGAAAAGTATCAAAACAGAATTCAAATGAGGAAATGTCATGCAGCAGGTCTGAGGAATGAGCATACACGATTTAATTCGGCTGAAATGGAGCAACTTAAATGGACATGGCAGCAAGGAATGACTCGCACAGCAACAAAGAACTAGAAGGAAGCAACGTACAGTGAACAAAAATGGAGATACAGAGCCTCTGGTATGCTTCTGCGGTTTTCTCTGATTGAAAGGATGTGTGCTGCAGAAGTTTAAGTGGTAAATGACGTAAAAACCAAGCTTAAAGTAGACACAAAGGGGCATATATGGGAGATCAAAAAATTGCAAAAAAAGGAAGAAAAGAAGTGCTACGTGGTAGCCTCAGAACCTATATTTGAAAAGTCAAAGTTCCTATATATATTATGCACGTCTGGTCTTTACACCTTGGCTGACTTCTTCAATCCTTTCACGCTATTCAGCCCATTAAAAACCCCTTTGTCAGTTTTAATTTCTTTCTTTTTCTTCTTGTCCACCAATGCTCCTCTACTCATTTCATCATTCCCATTATCCTCTTCCTCCATATCCCTAACTTCTTCACCACCTGACTCATCTTGACTGAGTTCGTGACCTACATTATCATCCAATGCTCCTCTACTCATTTCATCATTCCCATTGTTTGCCTCATGTTTGACACAGATTTATTTTTAGACCAAAGGTACAATGACAGTGACCAAACTAGAAAATATTTTTAACTTTAAAAATTCATTAAATATTCTGTAGACTTTCAAATAATACCCACTTTAACTTCCCAAAAAGCTCTTAACAAGTTCTAGATGCATGTTAAATTTTAGACCAAGAAGGACTCATTTGGATAAAAAGTGACATAGCTTACCAATTTAGTTATTTTGCTCTATATGAGATACCAACTTAATTCAATTGGCCTCCTTTAATGTTTGGCACATTTTGGGCAAGTTTAAAAGCACAAATATGACTTGTAAGAACTACCCAAATGGTTCCAAATACCATGCATCTCATTTTGACCCTTCCACATCTAAGATTACACAAACATCTCAAGCTATCAAGAAATCAAAATCCATATTTACATTGATCTAGAATCATATAAGGTTTACATGGCATCCATACATCATATTACATTTTCTAAAGGTCTTACATCACTAAAATAATATGGACAAAGCTACTTTGATATTCAACTACAATTTAGACTACATATAGGCAAAGTAAAGCTTTTCAATGTTCTTGGATTCCAATTCCTTGTCTTTCAGCACCACCTAGCCATTTCAATAATGAGAGGGAAAGCGGAGTGAGATTCCAATAATCTCAATAGCTCACACACTCATTCACACATACATTCAAAGCATATGTATAGAGAGCTATCTTTCAATTGATGCAAGCTTTCTTTGCTTTACTCCTTCTCTTTCTCGGCCTCACAAGGACACTTAGGTGGTGGGATGTTCTCTTGGCCTATAAATTATAAATAACACACAATCACATACTTGAAGCAAGCCAAGACACTAAATTAACGCTTGAACACACACTTAGTTTTATAAGTGGCATAATGATTCCATAATTGGTCAAATGAAGCAACTCTCACCTTTCAAGTTCTAGGCTCCTATCTCTTCCTATTTCTAGACCTCTTGAACTCAATTAAGGTCCTTAGAGCCCTCATATAATCACTTGCACAAGTGGAAAACTAAGTTGCTTTTTAAACCATCATTATGGACACCATTGTCCCATCTCTCATTCTACAGCTCTTAAATTTTTCTCAATAGTTCCTTCCATCTTCTAACACCATAAGGAGTCCCAAACCAAGGCTAGAACAAATTAAAACATCCTCCAACCTTATGCTCTTGCCTTGGCCGAACCTATGGAGCAAAGTGAGGTTCTTGGATTTCTTGATTTTTCCTTGATGGGAGAGCCACTTGGGGAGATTTTTAAGGGTCTTAGGAGCTCAATGGAACACTTAAATAATCAAGAAAATATCCACACAAAATTAAATTTCAAGATTCCCTCAAGGAACCAACACTTTTCTAACTTAATTTCTATTGATTTTCCATGAAATTTCTTGGCATATTCCATCTTTCCATAGCATAATTCCCTTGTTCCCATCTTGTTTTGGATAGAACTCCCTCCCCCCTTCATGGTTTTGGTTTGGCCGAACATACACCCCAGAGGAGAGCAAAAGAATAAAGCAACTAGGAACAAGATTTACCTTAGTTTCAAGCTTACTTCCAAGGCTTCTTCTTCTTGATTCTCCCCTTCTTAATTTTCAAAAATTCCCCCTTGTTCTGGACTAAAAATAGAATCAATCCACTCAAGAAAACCATAGAAAGAAAGCATAGAAGGAGGAAAACAAGATTGGGAGAGAAAGAAGCATGAAATTCTATTAATTTACCTATTTTTCTTGTCTTGGTTTCCTCCCTTTCTCCTCTTTTCTTGTGCACCTAAGAGGGCTAAGCATTTTTTGTTTTTTGGGCAGAAAGGGTCGTGCTATTTAAAAGGGAGAAGAGATAAGAAAGTGGTGGAAGCTTATGGAAGTTTCAAGAAACTTACTTTTTCAATTTTGCCCTTCCATAATAGCATTTTATTTCAACTTCATTTTAGCTCCTTTTTGAAAGCTGTCTATTCTATTATAAAATTTATATTCCCAATTTGATAAAATGTCTTTGGAATCACATAAATTGGAACTAAAACCTTCCCAAATGAATCCGTCAAAGTTTGGGCTTACCACCTTTAAAAAAAGTACACCAGAAGGACTTTACCAATGTCGGGCCTTTCCATGGTGTTTGAGACCTCTGAGAACCTTAGACAATTCAAATTTTCCATTTTAAAAGCTCTCCAATGTGTTTTTCCAAAAGTTGCACTTATTTATAAAAATGTCATTACGTTTTGTTAATTTTTGTCACAAATTATTTTACAGTCCTAGCTCTATTTTTCTTTCTGTCTGAGCTTGAGATTATCATTTTTAGGAGTCTAGGACTCTACCCAAAATTTTTGGGACATTATCTAGCTCATTTTCAAATGACTTGCTTTTATACGGCTCATTTTGTCATTTTACAGAAATTATGTCTGTTACATCGTGCATCTTGTTATTTATGTGCTCATTAAGCTAATAGTAGGTTTGTTTTTTTCTTTCTTTTATTATTTTACAAACCAACAAGCAAGAGAGTGAGGTGATCTGTAAGCTCACATGCTACCAAACACATAGAGTATGCGTTTAGTTTTATGAAGTTGGTATCAAAGTCTATGGTGCTGTGGCATATAGGTATGAAGCACTTTGGAGACAATAGGTGGTGTCTTCATAGGCTGTTATGGTCATTTTGAACTTGTGCATATATAGTTTATAGTTTCTTGATGAAGCAATCTATTGAATATAACTTGATATTACTAATATTAGTGCTAGATTAAATCATTATGCAAATTGGTATATCTAACTTTTAAAAGAGGTACTACCAAATTTTTGACAACCCCAGGTGAAATAGTTTAATAAATGTATATTTTTAAAATATGTGGATTGTAATAACCCAAAATAAAATAATAATAATCAAATAAATAATTAAATTAGACCAAAATTTAATTTTTAAGATAAATATAATATTTAGGTAATTTGAGGATAATTATAAAGCTTTAAAATTATCTTAAGGAGTTATTTTGAAACCTCTCTTATGCCTATTGGGATATTTTTTATGTCCTAAAATTTTTAGAATAGGTAAACATGGAAATTCTAAATAATTGTGGGGTCCTTATTTTTTTATTTTTAGTTATGTAAGAATAAATTTTCTGAGTCCTACATAAATTTTATTAGAAAACTCTGGGCACCTTTCATAATTTTTGCTTTTTCCCTTAAAATATGTTTTTTTTTCCTTCCTTCTTTCTTTCTTTACTGCTGCAACACGTCTCCCGCCCCCATTTCATTCTCTTTCTTCGAAGCTTTGCACCGTTCTGCCAAGCTTCTTCATTTCATCCCTCTTTCTCATTTTTCTTTCATTTTCTCATCACTCACCAGCTATGCCCCACGCTACAGCGCCCCTCCCACCTTCCTGCTCCGGTGACCAACGTGGGAAGCCCGTGGCTGTCGCGTGAAGAGGGATTTTAGGTAGTAAGCTCCATTTCCATTTTCTTCTTCTTTCTTTTTACTTGTTGCTTCATTTTCGTTCTTCCTCTCCCCTCTTGTGTTTGAGTTACCTTTTCTTTGATTTTAACTTCCATTATTGCTTCATCTTGATGCCAATAGGAATCCAAAACCTTAGTTGTTGCTTGCTTCTTCATTTTGGCCGTGGGAAGCTTCTCAAATTAGGGCTTTTTGATTTAAACCATTAAGGTATGAATTGATGCTTCTAATACATCCATTTAAGCTCCTTAAGATATATTTTAAACTCAAATTAAAATTTAGAAGCTTAAGTTGGACTGTGGAAATTAATTTGTGAAATCTAAAACCTAGGGTTAACAGTAACCTTAGAAAATTTAAACTATAATTATGGGTTTAGATGTTAGAGGGTGAAATTAGTTATATTGAGCATATTAAAAACTAATAGAGTAATTTAAAGTGATGTTTTTATGTTCAATATAATTATAGGTGATATTGAGACTACTCTTTCAATTGAAGATTCATTCGAATTTTAGGAAATTTAGGCCTCTACTATTGGCCTTCACAGGTGAGTGAATAGATAGCAAAATAGTAGTCTCTTTTATTTTATGTTTACTTATTATTAGCCCAAACTTCACATTTTCTGAGTTGTCAGATCTGTGTTATCGGGGAAACAAATATTGTGTTTTAAACTTTATATGGATCCAAATATACGTGTCAATATATATATATGTATATAAATGGTTATAGGTTGGAGAAATGATGAATGACTTTTATTTAAATTTTATTATATAAACTTATGATTAATTGTTTATATTTTATTAAAATTACTTCTTTTACTTGATCAAATTTTTATTTGTTTATTTATTCACTATTTACTATTTAATTTATTTGAATAATTTTCATTCCAAAATTATGGATGGAAATTTAATTAAAACCCCGTAGCCGTTAGCGGGGGTAACGGCCTAAGTGCACTTAGTTAGAATAATAAATAAACACTGTGTGGCGGCACTCAATGATAATTATACTGGCTATATTGTGATATGCACACCTTGTGGCCCACTTGGTGATGGTGGTGATATTGTGATGTTGTGCAATGGTATTGATAGTAGAATTGAATCCTGTGTGGCGGCACTCAGGGTTGATTGTAATTCTTACACAGGATACTCATTATATCTTATTTCCTTTAATTTAAAATTGTGCTTTTGATGATAGCCTGTAATGTAAATTAATTGTTATTTATATATATATAGACAACAATTAAAGGCAATATAAATTTCTTGTATTTATCTAGGTACTTTATTGTGAGAAACTCTAAACCTATTTGTTTTCCCCCCTACTTATTTGTTATCTATGCATTCACTAAGCCAGTGGTAGGCTTACCCCTTTCTTTATCATATTTCAGATCAGCATAAAGTAGATTAAGGTGCTCTAGGATCTACGTTCCACCCAGACACAGATGGTAGGATATTTTGGTCGGTTGAGTTGTGTAGGAACTCCAAGAAACATTGGCTACTAGGTGCTACATTATTTTGGGTCTTAAGGATATTATACTTCTTGTAGATCATATAATGACCATTATAATGACATTTGCTTACATTTTTGAAAAAGTTATATACCATATTGTATTGTGGCAAAAATTCAAAGATATAAGATACTGGTAAATTTTTGAAATAAAATGCATTGGGCTGTGTTGAATTTGCAGGATTGGGATGTCCAATTTTTAGGGAAGATGCTGCCGGATTTTCGGCAACCTCTAATCACTGTAGATATGTTTATATAAAAGTATTAATATTAAATGAGTTGCTAGGCTTACTAAGCTGGGTCAATCATGCTTGGCTTGGTCTAGGTGCCGGTCATGACTTGGGATTTGGGCCGTGACATAGATTGTATGTGCTAGCTTAAATATGTGGTATTATAGTTAAATTTGAATACTTAAGACTTGCCAATCGTTAAATTAGTTAACCTATATACTAGTCATGATTCAGAAATAAAGTCATGATACTTTGTGTCTTGCTTGTTTTAGTACGCTACATTTGTGCCCTTTGTGTATGGGATGAATTGATTTCACAAATATTGATCTCCTTCAAATTAATTTAATATAAGAAAAAGTTAATTTATCAATTAGTGATGAATTACTGACAGTTACCATTTTTTAAAAAAATCTCTATATTTAGTGACAGATAGCATTTATTATTAAAATTTTCAATGATGGATTAGAGATCACTATTAAAAATTGTATTTTTTTTTTTCAAAATTGATAAATTTAGTGATAGATAAATATCTATCACTAAAATTTGTGACTAAAATTTTTAATTAGTGACAATTAGAAAAGTAGTTTTTTTTTATTAACTTACACATTTAGTGATAGATGATTGTCTGTCACTAATTGTAGAATTTTTATAAACCAATATCAAATGAATTTTGGCCAAAGAAAATCAAATTAATTAAAACAAAAATTATAGATATGAGAGATTATATGAAGATTATGTAATCTCGTGGTATTAATTTTAATTACAAATTAAATTTTTGAGAAAGATATTTTATTATATTTTAGAATTTATTAACTAATCTTATAATTATGCCTAGATTTTTAATTATTTTTATTTTTTCATCCCTTAAAATGTATTTTATTTTTTTACTCCTTCACTCGAATTTATTAATGCACATATTTGTATTAGATTTAGTGACGAACAAATCCATCATGAATTTCAAAATCAGTGACATATTTATGGATTTAGTGACGGATTCATCCATCACAAAATTCAAATTTTTTGATGGTGATTGAGTTATCTATTTTAAGAATAAAAAAAAAATCATTAGAGACAATTTGACCAAAAAGATCCTTAGAAGTAATTCCACCAATTGGACCTTTATTTAACCCTCAAAGATGCAAAACTTGTCGTTAGCGAACTAATTTTCTTAGAGTAACCTACTTTTAATATCATTAATTTTTGTAAGGCAAAAAATAAAAAGCACCATAACATGCAATACCAAAATCATATGAAGTTGCATCCATCATGAATAGATAAAATTGACAAAGAAATTAATTTATGTTGCTCCGAATGTGGCTTTAATTTCTCAAACTTTTGGTAAAAGGATAGAAAATATTGCGTTTAAAAACAACGAAGGAAGTAGAAATAAACCTAAAAATTATTTAAAAGAATTATTTGATTACTTATATAAGTTTATAAGAAAAATAATCACTCAAGGAGTTAGAGGATAATAATTTTTTTTAAAAAAAAGATGAACTTCTCAATCAGATTGCATATTGATAACTCACACTCTTATTTACAGAACTTTTCTGTGGTCAAAAAATTATAGTACTGTAAGAACTTTAACAGTTGCTCTACTACTAATTCCATCCCAAAACTATGTGCTTGAAAAATATTCACATCCATAATTTCAAAACTTTGTCTAATACGTTGAAAATATTCACGCAGTTATCTTCTCAAGAAACTAATCATAATGAGATTGGCTTTGAATTAACTTTGCATTCCCTTTTGCATATGCAATTTCCCAGTAACTCTGATTGCACGTCCATTCATTTCTATATGCAAAAACGTATGCATAGTTGAGAAATTGTGGCCCAAAAAATAAAGTCAAACAAATTGTGAAACTGCATTGACTCTAAAATATATAATAGCATTCGTATTACGCGCATGATGATATTGTTGCAACGGTTTTTATGACCAGCTAACCCATTTAAATTTGATCGAGTTTGAAAATAAAACAAAATAAAATAAAAAATCAATAATTTTATATTGTAGTCAAATCTAGCAAGACTTAAAAAGATCTGTAATGTTAAAATTGATATTGTGTATCTCAAATACTTGGGCCCATCCAAAACCGAAGCTAATGGGGTGCGTTGGTTAAAATGGTTTCAAAAACATCACAACTCACCCTACACTCCAATTTTTAAATCCTTTTAAACTGGGGATATAAAATAATTTGAGTTCTTTATAATTTTTTATTTTTTTAGCTCTTTCCACTTGTCCATATTTTTAAAAGGGTTAACACCAAAAAGATAATATTAAAAATTTCATTATTCAAAATTCAACCCCATCCTATTAATAGTATTGTAACATCTAATTAGTGAGAGTAAAATATCATTTATTTTTTCATTAAACTTCCAATCAATAAAGTGGATTATCTTCCTTATTCCACTACATCCTACCCATTAATAATCGCCCCAACTTGTTGGCTAGGGATGTCTTTAATACATCTGATTGCGAGACTGAAATCTAAGATGTATCCAAGCTTATGATTCTTAATTACCAATTACAGGCATCTCATATATACCTCCCAGAAATGTGGGAATCTCAGCAAAAGCTTCCACCAACTTTCCCAAATTTTTCTTTTTATAACTCAATCCAAATTTCTGAACAATATTTAAAGTGTTTAATATTAAAATTTACTTTTTATTTCGAACAATATATATCATATAACAGTCTGATCAGGATTTTGCCTCTAATTATTCTAACGTGTTTCTAATTAGTGCCTAACATATTTTGTACTGCTAAGATTTATTGCATTAACATGCACCGCCTTGACCTTTGAAGTCTAACTTTTTTTCAAGTCTTCCTCTGTTTTCCTCTGTATTGGAGTATGATAAAAGTGCATCCGGTCTTTCATTTTCTCCTAGCCTTGCACTTCTTTCAAGACAGCAACACATGTTGCAATTTTTCAATATAAATGTGTGTGGCTGCCTTGGATAGGTCCTGAGACAAATTGAGAAAAAAAAGGGGTATCCGAAATTAATACCTGCAAGTAATTAAGTACTTTCAAGAACTTAAAAAAAAAATACAAAAGGCGATATATGTGAAAAAGGAAAAAAAAAAAACCATCAGTCTTAAGCGTTACGTTCATCTTGACGTGTATAACAGAACTTTGCACCCCTTTCTTTCAATCTTGAGGTATATGGTAAGAAAATTCTACCAGCTGGTCAACTTACATGTTAATCAAAATTAAATTCTTTTCCTAACGATCTTAAGCGTACATTCTCCACATTAGTTTAATACATTTAAAAGAATAAATTTTCTTAGGTACTAACCTAGTGATTCCAAATATTTAAGGTAAGGAACACACCTTAACCATTAAGCCAAACTAGGGTTGTAGTCAAAGTTAGTGATACAAAAGTAAGATGAAAACTAATAAAGTAGTTATAGAAGGTGCCAAAGACCTTATATCTCAAAGGGTGCCTGCCTCAAAGCAATCCCTGGCCATAATTTTTTTGGGTTTATTTCATCCTCTGTTCACACAACTTGAATTACAAGTAAAAGATGATTTTGTGTGGTTAATGGAAAATCTTTCATTATCAACAATTTTAATATACCTTAAGAGTAATAATATTTTCAGCCTTATAAACTTGAATATCTCATTGTATTATCATCGACAGAGAAATAAGAATTGCAACTCCATCCTAGTTCTTTCTTTTGCTACGTCTTCTAATATTTCCAAATCTTCCAATTCTCATTACAAGCAAACCTGTCTTCTTGTTCTTACGATACTTATGCGATTTCTTTTTTCTTCTTTAATACTGACTTGAGCTTCGCTTGCCATGTCTCTTCCATTGGGTTTGAACTGATCAGCATCTTCATTCACCCACCCATCAATCTTAGTTTCTGCTTCCTTGGCTTTCTCTATTCATGACTTCTAGCTCAATAGCTGCCTCAGCTAGTACTATCTACAAACACCTACATATCACCGAACCAATATATATATATATATATATTTATATCCAACAAAGACAAGCTTCTCACTCTTTCACTCAATCCATCTGGCTTCTGCCTCTGCTTTCCAATTTAATAATCAATACTTTAACATATTAAGAAAAGTCCTATTGTGTACATCACACATGTATATATAGCCAATGGTTCAGGTTTGATCTGCATAATTTGACATGTGGACCTCACATATGCATATTAAATTTGAATGGTTAATGTATGTACATAAAATTTGTTCTGAATTTAAATGGAATGCACAACATGAGGTGGGGTTGTGAAGACTGATTCGACAAAAGCCCCTTTCATTGCATCCTTCACAAACTTCAAGCTCAATGCGTGTGTTGGGTCATCTGCTTCATGTTTTGCCTCTAATGCCCACCTACTCTCCAGGGGCAATCACAAAATTGACCAGAAAAAAATTGAAAGAGGTGCAGAATATGCACATGGTTTACCAAAAATTGTGTGTCAAAATGAGAAAGTGTTCTTGATCTTAAGACTCAGCCTTGTTGCAGATATGCTCATACTCTCACTCTGGTGATTGGAATTGACTTATAAGTGAGTCAATGGTGAAACATTTCCTACAGTTCATGGAATGGAGCCAGAAATCAAGTTATTGGACAAATCAAGGTACTAGAGTTAAAACATAGAAAACAAAAAGAGAAATCTCGATCCTCTTTTATACATAATTCGTGGATCAAATAAATATTTATTATCTATCCTTACTCATGATTCATTAAGTAGATGAACCAGATTCAATTGATTATATCTTTTAAATTCATAATCTTAATGAATTGGATTAGATTGGATATGAATAAATCAAATATGGTAATCAGATGGTTTAATAAAAGCCTCTGCCAAGTTTCATAAATTATCAATTTGAGGCTTTTTTATAACTCAATTCTCAATTTTTTTTATGACAATAGAGGAAAAAATAAAATAAAATCTTTAGAAACGTCATTTACCAAAAATTAATTAACTTAAAAATTTAAGATGATATTTGGCAACTGCTTTATCAAAGCCAATCCAAGAACTATGCCTAGTAGGATTCAAATCCAAAATACTTTTAATAAATCAAATATTCAATCGTTACCAAAATTAGATTACTAAATATTTAATCCAGAATACTGTTTTCTCATGCCCTGTTGAAGAGAGAAACATCTTCATTTCCTTGTATTGTTTCTTGGTCCAAAAGCACAGGAATTAGTTTATGCCTTTTGAAAAAGAAAAACGTATAAAACAAGCAAAAAGGAATTAATTTTTAGAAGAGAATCTAATCAATTTTTAACATACAATGATACATCACCTAGCCAACATATCCAACAAAGGCAAGCTTCTCACTCTCACTCAATCCATCAGACTTCTGACTCTGCATTCCAATCAAATAATCAAAACTTATTTGAAGAGAAGTCCTTGTGTACATCACACACGTATATAATCTAGTAAATGATTCATTTTTTACCTTTATAATTTGACATGTGGACCTCATATATGCATGTCAAATTTGAATGGTTACATATACGTACACGTGGTGTACACAAAAGCCCCTTTCACTGCATCTTTCGGTGACAGAGACTTCGAGGTCAACGCTTGTGTTTGGTCCTTCACTTCCTCTTTTGCCTCTGATGCCCACCCAATCTATAGGGGCAAATACAAAATTGACCAGAAAAAAAAAAAAAAACTAGGTGCGAAATATGCACGTGGTTTACAACTAATTGTGCGTCAATATCAGAAAAATACTATAAATGCTTATATTGGCCAAACCAATCTAGAATTGATCCACTAAGTCAACTGTTGTTGAAATTTAAAAATTTTAAGTTCAAAGTCTTAATAAAGCCACCAATATTTGACCATGTAAATAGTTGCTACTAAAGTCAAGATAGGAGATGTCATTGGTGAGATTGAACAACTAATAAAGCAATTTCGATTCAAAATCGTTATTAGAATAATCAAGAGTTACAAGTGATGCAAAATTGACATACTTAAGGGATGCAATTGCTGAAGCCTAACTCGATTACATATTGAAAGAAGCATAGTCATGTATTGAAACAACTTAATGTCATACCTAAAATATGAGTGCAAGGTGCAAAAAAAGAAGTTTATGATTTTAGAAAATAAATATCAAATGAAATAAAGTTATCAATAAAATTTTAGTTATAAAAGAGAAAATTTTGAAAATTTTTTTTGTGAAAATAAATGTGATTTATGAATCAAAGATAGTTTCAAAAATTGGTTAGGCATGGACGCACCACACAATATTTGTTCCTATAAACAGTTATTTTATGTTAATTGTATAAAAATAATATGATCTTAACTTTATTTCAATTACTTTTATTAATCACATGTGAATAAAAAAATTAAAAAAAACGGATTAAAAAAGATTATTTACAAAAGCAAATTTAATTTAAGATAAAAACTTAGAGAGTAATTTATATGGAAGGAATCAAAATTTATATAATTTGATTGAAAAAATTTTGTGTAAGTTAGCTGGTGATTTTTACTTTTTAAAAAGAAGATAAAGAAAATTGAAATTAATTTATCTTTCACAAAAGAAAAGTAACTTTGAAATTATAGTTGGATTTGTAGAAATTGTGTCTACAAAGAAAGCCTTCAAAAAGCCATCGAAGAACCATCATTCATAGACCGCCATCATGAAGAGAAGCTCTAAAATTGTTAGTGAGATGATTTACCTTCTATCGAACCAGAAGCTCGAAAAGCAACAACAGACAATTGCAATGGAGAGTACCCTGTTACTTCGTGGAACCCACCGACGATGGAACTTCCATTCTTCTTTTTCAATTTCCTTTGGTGAAAGAGATTTTTTTTCCAATTTTTTCAAACATCATTTATAAAGTCGAACATAATTTACTTCAAAGAATATGGAATTGCATTAAAATAAGTTATAATATGTTACAAAGGTCAGAATAATAGAAATCTATATGGGCTACGTACTGACCCAAAAGTGTTGGGTTCCTCGGCTTTTCACGTTCTCAATTGCAAAAAGTTTCCTCCCATATATTAATATGGGCCGACACTGAGTTTTACTTTTCAAAATTGGGTCATTACTCAACAGTTCATAACACGTCTAAATTAATGTGGACTTGGGCCAATATATTAACAAGCCCAGCAGGCCTGCTAAGTATAATCACGCAAGTAAATTTAGGGAAATGTATACTATTTATGCAATTTGGGACTCCAAGAATAAAGTAAAATAAAATGTGCAACCTTAGTAGCCAGTAATGAAACTTTTACCAACCTTAGTAGGATTCAATCCAAAAAAATGTTTTAATAAATCAAATATTCAATGATTAGCAAACTTAGATTGCTCGATGTTTAATATGAAATACTATTTCTCCAAGTCTTGCTGAAAAGAGAAACATCTTCATTTCCTTGTATTGTTTCTCAGTCTTAAAGCACAAGAATTAGTTTATGCCTTTTTCAAAAGAAAAGAAGCAAGAAGGAATTACTTTTTACAAGAATGTGATCAATGTTTGGCATACAATGATACATCACCGAACCAAGATATCCAACAGGTAAGCACTACTTTCCAATCTAATAATCAATAATTAATATTTGAAGAGAAGTCCTCCTGTACATCAATACAATGGTTCATATATGATAAGCATAATTTGACACGTGGACTTCATATATGCATAGCAAATTTGAATGGTTACATATATGTACATAAAATTTGATTTGAATTTAAAGGAATGGACCACAATAGGTGGGATTGTGAAGACTGATTGGACAAAAGCCCCTTTAACTTGCGTCTTTCAGAAACTTTAAGGTCATGCTTATGTTGGGTCCTCTGCTTCATCTTTTGCCTCTAATGCCACCGACTCTCTAGGGGCAAATACAAATTTGACCTGAAAAAGGAGTGCAGAATATTTACATGGTTTATAACTATTTGTGTGTCAATAGAGAAAAAGTTTTTAAATCTTTAAAAGTCATGATCCTTATCAACTGGTAATACTTATTCATTCATTGCATATGGAAATGGTATACTATGTTTATGCAAATGGTGGAACCGAGAATAAAGTACAGAGAGGAAAACGAGGGGCTGTTTAAATTCCAAAATTGCACATTAGTAACTTTTGTTTTGTTTTGTTTTGCTTTATTTTAAACCAAAAAAAAAGGAGGATTGCATAGAAAGAGAAACTGATTTAACATACAACCATATATCAAACAGAGAACCATTCAACAGAGGCGTTTTGACAACATAAGAACATACAAATAAAGTGACAACTATTACAAATCCATCTTTTGTTATTATTATTCACAATGCTTGAAATAAAGGAAGGACGTTCAGAACGAAACACTAGGCTTCTTGGCAAGGGGCAACTGAAGCTGAATATGAGGTTTGAACTTGAGCTAGAAAGCCATCGTGCTACGTAAGTCCAGTCTTCAAGATGGTTGCTGAACTTGGTTCCCAAAGATAGTACGTATTGAACAATAGAAAAGAATATACGGAGTCAGTATCAAACTAAATTTGCTAACCAATAACAAGAAGGGGGAGAAAAAACTTAATTTAAGAAAAAGAGAACCGTACTTTAAAATTGAAAGCTAATAATGCCATTCTCTGACCTCAGCTGCAATTTGTTCCCAAAATTCAACGAAAGCTTTTGAACCTAAGGGCCAGAGTCACATAATGCCAATCTTGCAGGCGATCAAACAATCGGAAAAATTTGTACCTCCATCGTCAGTTCAAGAAGAGAGAACAACAAACACCCCAAAAACCCACTGCAAATCCAACTCCCATCCCAAGATACGATGACTTTAAAAAAAATGTCCTAGATTTGGGTTCTCCAATTTTTCTTGTTTTTAACAGTTTGGAAGAGGAGCTCCACAAGTTCAGGATTGCCAACAAAACTCCATGCATCAAAACTCTGAATTTGGGTCCCCAGTGGAATTTGTCCATTGAACTTGTTGCATGACAGTTTTAAATAGTCGAGAAAAGACAAATGAGAGATAGTATGAGGGATTTCTCCAAAAAGTTTATTGTCAGACAGATCAAGAGATGCTAAGTTCTTCATGACTCCAATTTGTTTTGGTACCTTTCGAGTAAAATGATTTCGAGACAAGTTCAAAGATTGCAATTGAAGAAGGCTAAACAATTCTTTAGGGATTTCTCCAGATAGATGATTATTTGAAAGATCGATACTGCACAACAACTCATATTCTTCATCGTCTAACTCTCGTCCTTTAATGAAGATCTCAAATTTTAATAAATAGGAAATTCTTGTGTTCACGGGATCATCTGAAACCACATCAGCTATATTATATGGAAAATGAGGCAGGTTCGCTGAAAGTTCATTATCAGCAAGATCCAAGACAATTAGACAAGAAAGGTTGAATATTTGTGGTGGGATACTACCGGTAAATTGCTTGGATCTAAATTTGATTATTGTGATATTTTGTGGCAGCCTTTTTTATATACTCCCAAAAAATTTGTTGTTCCCAAAGTTGAGGTATTTCAAATCATTCCATTTTGATAAGTGAAGTGAAAATTTGCAAAACAAGTTGTTGTTTTGCCAATCCAATGCCGTAAGATTTGATAGTGGACCCACTGAGGGAGGAACTTCACTTGTCAACTTATTACTCCCCATGTGAAAAATTGATAAGTTTTTCAAATTGGCCCAACAATTAGGAAGTGCTCCTAATAGAAGATTATTTGATATATCCAAAAGAACTAATTGACTTTCCCCACCCACTGTATGGCACAACAGAGGAAAAATAGGTCTTGAAAAAGTGTGGGATGCACTAAGAAAGGAGACATTTGTCGATATATGTGGGAGGCCTCCTGAAATATTATTGTAGTCCAGATTTATATACCAAAAGTTCAGTGTCATTCTCGATAAGTCTCCACTGATTGATTTGTTAGACAAAATGAGAAAGTCTATTCTGATTACTGAGCTCCAAAATTTATCTTCATCTATGGATGAAATTCCTGAGTTATAAATGTCTTGAAAATTTAGTCACCTTTGTGTATACAGACAGGCTGGAAAATTGGGGCGTAGCCTTGGATTGCTTAAGTCAATTTCTTAAAGTTGGAAAGGAGGGACCTAATGGGGATCTAAATCAAATCCAAAACTTGAATTCAAGACTAATGTTTCTGAGAGTTTGGCAAATGCTCTTCCAATAGAACACCAGCCAAGGAATTGGCTTGAACTATTAAACTCTCTGAGTTAGAGAGTTGACCAAGGCTTTTTGGAAGATTCCTACTCAAGTAATTGTTTGAAAAATATAATTCAAATAAGGATGAAAGATTTCTTAGAGATGAAGGAATAAAACCGTAAAACAAGTTACCAGAGAAATCAAGATACTGCAGATGCTCATATAGGCCTAACCAATTAGGAATTAATCCATCAAGTTGATTTGTTCAAACTCTAAAGATTTTAGGTTTCGAAGCCTTACCAAGGCCATCGGTATATGACCATGTAAAAGGTTGTTACTAAGGTCAGAGGAGATGTCACTTGTGAGATTGAACAACCAATAAGATAATTTCTATTCAAAATGGTTGCTAGAAAGTTCAAGAGTTACAAGTGATGTAAAATTGACAAACTCAAGGGATAAACTTATATTTCTTAGGTTGCAATTGCTCAAGCGGAACTCCGATATTGAAGGACGCATAGCCATATACTGAAGCCACTTGGTTTCATTTCCAATACCAAAAACATTTAGGTTGAGATATTTTACGGAAGAAACTCTAGAAAGCTAATGAAGATCGTCCATGACAAGATAATTATTGTACGATAAGTTCGGATAATGAAGGTTTGAGATATTTTTTATTGGATGAGGGGGGATATTTATAGCTTCAATTGCATTATTGCTCAAGTCTATATAGTTTGAGAAATTCAAGCAGAGATAGATTGAGTTCACCTCCCAAATATCCCCTTTAGTCATCACCGGTTAGAACTTAGAACAAGCCTTGTAACCCTGCCTGTGATATTGTCACACTGAATTCCTATCCATACGCAGCAATCCTCTTCAGTAGACCACGAGGACAGCCAATTATCAGTGGTTCTGCATAGATATAGAAAGAGTCCATATTTTGACGAGCATGAGAAACAGACTAATAAACACGCCTAACTCTGATATCTCCTTACATTGTTTGTAGGTATCTCTTTGCAATAAGGAAAAATAAAAAATAGATTACTCTCTTCTTTTTCTTTAAAAAATATTCAAAGTATACAATCATTGCTTTTATTTTGAAAAATTACACTTCCTTCCATTAAGATCAAAAGATGTGTTACACTTGTTTCTCATACAACAAAATATAAACAACAATTATATCTTTTTGAACTAAATACTCATGTTTATTACTCATATAATGTAACAAATATTATATATATATATACACACGCACACTATGAATAGTCATTCTCAAATTTAGTAAATTGTAAAATTATTTGATTAAAAAATAATTATTAACCACAAATATCATATTAGTGAACTAATTTTTAAGATTAGCCAAATAAAAGACAGTAATTAAAAATATTCATAAAAATAAACAATGTCATTAATTTAATAATAAATTAAGATTATAATTTTCAATGAAAAATTTATAAATAAAATTTCAAAAAATATATTGCATAATAACTTCAATTTCTGAATAAAAAAAGTAATCAAATGAGTTTATGCATATTTTTAAAATAAATAAACAAAAGGTGTAATTTAAACACCTCTTAATGAGCCAGAGAATAATTTACATAAAAAATGTCATCCCCGTTGGAGATGAGTGGGCGACGGGTAACTATACATGCGCTAATTGTAGAATCAAGAGTGAAGTAAAATAAAGTGTACAAGTACTAATTAGATTTTTTTAAAAAAAGAAAAATTTTAAACAAAACAGAAGGATTCATTGAAAGAGAAAATTATCCGAGTTTAATATTCTATTTCAGTTTCTTTTTCCACCAAAACCATCAGAGTTGTCAAGTTTCTCACTTTTTCCATATCTTCCTCTTCTTTCACTTGTAATGAAATTGTGGGTTAATTGTGTTCAGTGGTCTTCAACTTTTTCGAATAGTCTTCCACTGCTTTTAATAATCATATAATATTGGACCCTTGTTGAAACCTTTTTTTTTTAATTTTAAACAAAATAGAAGGATTCCATTGAAAGAGAAATTAATCGAAGTTTAATATAAAATCATATATCAAAGGGAGAACCATTCAACAAATTTTGTGCTCTAAATAATTTATGTTAGATTTATCTGCCCATTATGATAATTTGTCATTAGGATATTTTGTTATTATCTTAAAAGTAGTTGAGATAATTAACTATCTGATAATTAAAATTAAAATTTAAAATGAGAAAATATATCCTATTAGATAGATATATTTTATTAGTTGAATAAGAGTTGTATCTTATTAAAACTCTACTCAAAAGTTCTATAAATAAGACATTAGGGAGGAACTCCTAAACACATTTAAAATATTAGACTCACACTAGGAAAAAGGGTTTAGGGTGTCTCTACTATAAACTTAAGATCAAAGTACAATATGTGATTGTGATTTACCACATAGGGCAATTCATTTGAAAGATACATTCATTGCATAGGTAAGCATCCCAAATTATCTTGAATGATTTCTAACATTGGCATTAGAGTAAGGTTGGCTCAATTAATTGTTTTCCCTTGTCATGATGATCATGTTTGGATTGATTCGGAGTAGAATTGTGAGCTAACTTTCCTCACACAAGGCACCAATATTTTTAAGCTATACATAAATAGAAAGCTTGTAGAACTAGCTTTCTAGTGCCACTGAAATTATCCAAATTAGACAAAAATTGAAAGAGTTATGACACTTCAAAGTTGGGGACCTAAATTTGACTTTTTAGGGAACATGACTAAACAACCCATTTTTTAAGGGTGTATCTTTATCCTCAAGTCACAACTCTATGCAAGCATTATATCATTGGAAAACTCATCTTGCAAACTTTCCAATGACATATAGTTTGTCCAATTTAGACAATAAACGAAGGAGATATGGCTTTACAAAGTTGGCTACTTGAAAACTTGTTTTTGCTAGAAAATTCTACAACTTCATAATAATGGGACAGGGTTAGCTCTATAAATGTGTAGAGCCAAGTGTAGTGTGGTGTAATAGTAGGCACTTCTAAGCCACTTCCCAGCTACTAGACCACTAAGTCTAAGATGAAATGGTTCAATCAATCTTGGGGGTGGCATGTGAAACCCATTCCTACCTCCATTTGGCCCAAACTTGGCACCAACAGAAAGAGGAAGGCAAGAATGAGAAAATGGTGAAGTCGTCATAGTTAGAAAAGCCCTGGATGGTCACGCATGTAAAACCTAGCTTTATTTCCATATTTGAATACTAACTAAAGTTCATAAATATCAATATTCACCTGTAGAATTGAAATAAATATTACTTCTCTAATAAATAATCAAACTAAATAATCAACATTCCACTAATTAATCAAATATCTACACAATATCTCCATTAATAATATGAAACATGCTATTCCAAAATCACGCTACTACAAACTTCATCAAATATCCATTCATTCAATCTCAACTTTGGCCTCTACAAATATATTCATAACAAATAAATCCATATTTAATCTAAATAAAAATTAATTTTTTGGGTAACAACTAAAAATAATCCATCTAAGGTCTTACATCTCAGAATCCCTATTTACAACTTTATAACATAATCTTGCCTTCACAAAGCCAATTACAGAAAAGTGTAGATAAGATAAAAATCTCAATAGTTAGTGGAGTTGCAAAACATAAATTTCTAACCATAAACATAAAGTTTTTCATAATTAATTTTCTTTTCATGAAACAAATGTATTTCCCATTGCTTTTGCTAAGTGAACCATCACACTTTCATAATCCCTTTTATAAATTCAAACTAGAAAACATAATTCATATTATGGGTCTTAGGTTTGATTAACACACTTCCATATGATGTTAGGTGAACATCAATCAATGAAGACCTTAGGAAGAAATTTACAAAGTCAAATAAAAACAATAAATTTGTCTTTTAATTAGTGTACATTAAAGATAGAGCTCTTTAAAGAATATTGTGTTATCACAAATGTTAGTGAGCTGCTTTAATTTCTTATTTTCAAATATGAGAAATTCAAAATTTTTTAAGTATATTGCATGTGAAAAAAGTATATTCACATTGTAAGATATTGATCAAATATATGAAACATATTTGCTAAAATATGCTATAGTGACTATTGTATTTGGAAATAGGCCTTTGACGGCCAAAAAGAAGATATTTTAAAAAGGTAAATATCTTTAGAATGAGGTCCCTTTAAGTGTAATTTTGACATTAATGCAATTCACAATTGTGTTATATTAAAGACATTAAATAAAAAAATATTATATTAAGTGAAAGTTTTTAGATTGACAAACTAAAGTTCATTTCAAAATTAAATTTAATAAATTTAATTAGGGAATAAAAGAAACACTATATTGAGTGGGAGTTCCTAGACTAGTAATGTAATAACCAGAAAATTTATAGTGGACTAACTTAAAGATAAAGATAAGGAGAAAGGATAAAAAAATAGAAGCCTAATTAACCTAAAAAAAAAAAAGGTCAAAATCTTGTTTTAGGCCTATTAAAGCATGTCTAGGTAAATTATGCAAAGAAATAGAGGAAAAATGGTAATTATATAAAAATAATAGTATGATGAGAAAATAAATTCTTTTTCTCTATTATAAGATTAAATAAAGTTATTAAAAACCCTATTATAATTAAAAGAAGGAAGAACCCTAATTTTACATATATTGAAAAATCTAGTGACATAAGAGCAAATTTGACAATTTAAAGCCATTAAGGGCTTAAAATTTATTTTCTTGAGTATGAGAGCTAATAAAATAAATAAATTAGTGGAACAAAATAAAAAAATTCAAATTAGGGGCAAATTGGTTCAATAAAGTGTCATTTTCAAAAATTGGGGTGTGTGCACTTACTCTTGTCACTTTTGTCTCTTCTTTCCTTGTTGGTTGGTGTCTTTTCTAGTAAGAAGTGTCATGACCCTCAATTGGAGGCGTAACCTGCATGTAATATGAGAAAAACCGCATTTGCAAGCTTGGCAAGCATACCATCAATATTATAAATCCTTACTTAATTTCAATACAAAATCATATTATAAGTGACCATTCCAATACAAAAACACTATTCCATAAAATGTTTTTTTATTCAATATGAATTCTAAATTCACATTTTTTTCGCTAATAATAATGAGTGATGCAAAGTCTTTTGTAGAAAATCTAACCTAATTTCCCTTAAATTTGGAAATATGTGAATCAAAAGATTTTAGAGCTAAAGATAAAGAATTTTTGTAT
Organism: Erythrophleum ivorense; assembly: GCA_026724425.1. Lineage (NCBI taxonomy): Eukaryota > Viridiplantae > Streptophyta > Magnoliopsida > Fabales > Fabaceae > Erythrophleum > Erythrophleum ivorense. The sequence goes on along the minus strand of JAIUCV010000034.1, from coordinate 1,917,801 downwards.
TGAGATGCAAGTGTGCAAGATAAGATTAAAGTTAAATTAGAGTGTTATAAAGCATAGTCTTTGTGTAAAAGTGATAAAAATTGAAAAAAAAATACAAGATAGTTAAGAAAGACACAAAGAAGATAGTGAGCAAAACGAGAATTAGGGTACTTGATGGGTTATACCAATCTTTAGGCACTAAAGCTGAAGAAAGAAGTATTTATAAGTTAGCTAATAGTAAGAAAAGAAGACAAGAGATGTGAATCAAGTGAAATGTATTAAGGATAAAGAAGGAGAAATCTTAGTTATAGAATAAGATATTAAAGAAAAGTGAAAAGGCTATTTTCATAGGCTATTTAGTGAAAAACATAAGATCTTATTATAATCAGAAAAGCTAGACCTAAGGAGGACCAAAATTATACATTTTATTATAGGATTCGAGAGTTAGAAGTAAAAGAAGCATTATCAAGAATAGAGAATAGTAAAGCAATTGAATCAAATAATATACACTACCACAGAAATAGGATTTATTATCACATATTCATTGGTGGTTCTTGTAAAACCACCAACAAAAGTAAAGTATAGTTGGTAGTTCACAGTAACCTCCAACAAAAATAAGGGAAATGTTGGCGGTTTGCATAAAACGCCAACAAAGGAAAGCCCTTTATTGAAACTGCCAACAAAGGGCTCTCTTTTTATTATTTTGAATTTAAATCCCCTTTTTTCCCTCTTTGCGTTCGCCCCTCAAGTATTCTCTTCTTCTAAAACTGCATGCAAACTTTCTACCATAAAGACTGTACGTCATTGTCCTTCCATCCGTCCATTTATGTGTCACCGTCTGCCATCCTTCCATGCACCATCATTGCAGTGTCTCCTGTCCCTTGTCAGCCCACCATTCTCTCACATCGCGCCTGCTGTCTTCTCCAATTTCTTGGAGAATTGCGCCACGTCAACCAACAAACATCCCACGCTTCTACGTCCCACATCTATCGCTCCTCTTCCACCGTCCGCCCACCTCTGCCATTATCTGCCTTCCTCTGCTATGTTGCTTCTTCCCCTTCCATTTTCCTATAAGTTCATCCCATTTTTTTTTTCCAAATTTAATTTGTTGTAATTATATATTACATGTGCTCCAAAGATATATTAGATAGATCCTTTGAATGGTGATCCAAGGAATCATGAGCAGATGCAGGAGTTATTTAATCAATAAGCAAATACATTTATTTTTTACGTATTTCTATATAGTTGTGTGTTTTAATTTCAAAATAATTTTTTTTATCAAGTTTTTTTCCACTTGCTTAATAGAGCGGTGGTGATGTTCCGCGCAAATCGTAGGTTTAAGGTACTAAAATGAAAACCACTCACCACGTTATACAAATAGAATAAAGTAAAGATATTTATCAATATTTAGGCAATTATTGAGCATACCATTTCCTAAATTTAATATATTTTTTATTGAATTTTTACAGTGTCCAAAACAACCAAACAATATAGACTGTGGGTACTACATTATGAGATTCATGAAGGATTTCGTCATACACTGACAATCAATGATCATAGACACAATATGTAATTTAGTTCCTTTAAATGATTAGATGGTTTTTCTTGCCTCTATATTTTCTTCTATAATAAAATTTAACTATATGATGGTCTCAGTTGCTAGTAATCTACTGTTACAAGTTGTATTTGGTGATATTATTATGGAATTTATTGCAAAAAGAGGGTTTAAGGCCTGGGGAATTTCTATTTTTAAGCTGTTATGCTGCTGTATTTTTTTAATATAGAACTTACTTTAACAAAATGCTTCTAAAATTTGACTAAATTCCAGCCATTTAACTTCAAATTGTTGTTATTTCATTTTGCAGTATTTCTTATATGCATATTGCAAAGAATACTCTAATACTCAAATAGATGAACCTAGAGAAGAGTGATCTTAATACATATTCTAACAATGTTTGTTGATTTAGTTGAAATTTACTTGTATTAATTTATACTAGTTTTATATTGTTTAGGAACATTTGATTATTAATTATGATTGTTAATTGATTGCTTTATAATAGTTTTTCTTGCTAGTTATTTTGAGTTGGTAAATAATTGATGGCTAGCATAATTGTAGAACAAAAAACAAATGAAGTGCTTAAATTGGAGATAGAAAATGAAAAAAAAAATAAAAACAAAAAGAAGTTGACAGTTCTATTTAGAACCACTAACAAAATTATCTTTGTTGGTGATTATTTATTAATCACCAACAAAAGTTAGTCTTTGTTGGCGGGTATTTATTGACCGCTAACAAAAGGTAGACTTTTGTTAGCCGTTATTTAAAAACTGTCAACAAAACTATGGACTTTTGTTGGCAGTTAAAAACCTTTTGTTGGTAGTTATTTAGGTGACCTTTTGTTGATGGTTATTTAAGAACCACTAGCGATTATCTACCATCAATAAAAGTTTAACTTTTATTGGCGATCCTAGACCGCCAACAAATTATTGATTTTTTTGTTAGTGTTTGTATTGTTGGCTATTAAAAATCGCTAATAAAAGAGAAAAATAATCGCCAACAAAGTGTTTTCCTAATGTGGTGATACCTATGAGGTATTGAAAGGTTTAAGAGTAAAATATATACGTTAGCTCACAAAATTGTTTAATAAGATTGCAAGATCTAAGAGAATACTGAATGAGTGGAGGAGAATTACTTTCATATTTATTTATAAGGATAAAGGGATATACAAAATTATATAGAGAAATTAAACTCATAAGCCGCACGATAAAGTTATGGGATGGGGTAATTAAGCAGAGATTAAGGCAAGAGACTCACGTTATGGATAATTAATTTGGTTTTATACCAAGAATGTTGAACATGGAAGGGATATACTTGTAGTAAAGATTGATGAAACGATATCGAATGTATAATAACCCAAATTAAAATAATAATAATAAAATAATTAATTAAATTAGACAAAAAATTATTTTTAGGATAAATATAATATTTAGGTAATCTTAGGATAATTATAAAATTTTAAAATTATCTTAAGAAGTTATTTTGAAACCTATCTTATGTCCATTGGGATATTTTTATGTTTCAAAATTTTTAAAATAGGTCAACGTGGAAATTCTAAATAATTGTGGGGTCCTTATTGTTTTTTAGTCATGTAAATAAAAATAACTTTTCTACTAATCTTATACAAATTCCATTAGAAAACTCTGGGCATCTTTCATAATTTTCACTTTTCCCCTTATAATATGTTTTCTTTTTCTTCTTTCTTACTCTCTTACTACTGTAGCACGTCTCTAGCCCCCATTTTCTTTTATTTCTTTGAAAGCTTTACACCTTTTCTGCGTAGCTTCTTCGTTTCCTCCTTTTCCCTTTTTTTTTTCTTTCATTTTCCCATCGCTCACCAGCTATGCCTCTTGCTGTAACGCCCTTCTCACCTTCCTCCTTTGGTGACCAATGCTGGAAGATCGTGGCTGTTGCATGAGGAGGAATTTTAGGTAGTGAGCTCTATCTCCTTTTCCTTCTTTCTTTTTGCTGGTTACTTCATTTTTTGATCTTCTTTTTTTCTCGTGTGCTTGGGGATACTTTTTCTTTAATTTTAACTTCCATTCTTGCTCCATCTTTATGCCAATAGCAATCCAAAACCCTAGTTGTTGATTGCTTCTTCATTTTGTTAGTGGGAAGCTTCTCAAATTGGGGCTTTTAGATTTAAACCACTAAGGTATGAATTGATACTTCCTATATGTTCATTTAAGCTCCTTAAGATATATTTTAAACTCAAATTAAATTTTAGAAGCTTAAATTGGATTGTGGCAATTAATTTGTGAAATCCAAAATCTAGGGATTATAGTGACATTATAAAATTTAAACTATAATTATAGGTTTAGGTGTTAGAGGGTGAAATTAATTATATTGAACATATTAGAAGCTAATGGAGTAATTTAAGGTAATGTTCTTATATTCAATATAATTATAGGTGATATTAAAGCTACTCTTTCAATTGAAAATCCCTTCAAACGTTAGGAAACGGGGGCCTCTATTATTGGCCTCCACAAGTGAGTGTATAGATAGCAAAATAATAGTCTCCTAAACTTCTCATTTTGTGATATGCCTTATTTGTGTTGTCGAGGAAACAAAATCAAAGTTTTTTTAAAACTTTATGTGGATTAAAATATACGTGTGAAAGTAAATATATATATATATGATTATTATGTTGGGGAGATGATGAATGACTTTTAGTTATAATTTTATTATATAAATTCATTAATTCATTTTTTTAATTTATCTAAATTATTTCTTTTATTTGATCTAAACTTTACTTACTTATTTATCTACTTGTCAATATCTAATTTATATAAACGATTTTATTTTAAAATTATGGATGGAAATCTGATTAAAACCCCGTAGCCGTTAGCGGGGGTAACGGCCTAGGTGTAACTAGTTAGAATAATAAATAATCACGGTGTGGCGGCACTCAGTGATAACTATACTGGATATATCGTGATATATACACTGTATGGCAGCACTTGGTGATAGTGATGATATTGTGATACTGTACAGTGACATTAATGATAGTGTTAAATCTTATGTGGTGGCACTCAGGGTTGATTATAATTTTTTCATGTGATACCCATTTTGTCTTATTTCCTTTCATTTTAAATTACACTTTTGCTGATAGCTTGCAATATAATTTAATTGTTGTCTATATATACATAAATAATAATTAAAGGCAATATAATTTCTTTTATTTTGTCGAAGTACTTTATTGTGAGAAAAAAGAACATTAAATCAATTCGTTTCCCTTTTTGCTTGTTTTGTCATCTATGCATTCACTAAACCCGTGGTAGCCTTACCCTTTTCCTTTTTCATATTTCAAATTAGCATAAAGTAGATTAAGGTGCTCTAAGATCTACATGCTACCCAGACACAGATGGTAGGATATTTTGATCGGTTGAGTTGTGTAGGAACTCCAAGACACATTGGCTACTAAGTGCTACATTGTTTTGAGTCATAAGGATGTTATACTTCTTTATAGATCATATAATGACCATTCTAATGGCATTTGATTATATTTTGAAAAACTTATGTACTATACCATATTGTGGCAAGAATTCAAAGATATAAGATACTGGTGAATTTTTGAAATGAAATATATTGGGCTGTATTAAATTTGCAGGGTTGGGATGTCCAATTTTTAGGGGAGGTGCTGTTGAATTTTTAGTAACCTCTAATCACTGTAGGTATACTTATATAAAAGTATGAGCATTGAATGGGTTGCTAAGCTTATTAGGCCAGGCCAATCATGCTTAGGTCATGACAAAGTTGGTATTAAAGCTCGGTTTGTGTCTTGATCCTTGTAGCCATATGATTAGGGAGTAGTAGAATCTTGCGTGTAATTGCGTAATTGGCTAGCGCACCTTATATGTCGGAGTCTCTGATTGCCAAATCTAAGTCTTGGAGTCTTGTTTAGTGGTATATACATTAAGTGTATTTATTTCTTGAAACTTGATTAAATCATTATTTGTGTGTACTTTATTTTACTTCTAAAAGGGTGCCACCAAGAAAGAGGACGGCATCTAAGAGGTTTGTTCCTGATGAGGCTTCCAACTTGCCTCATGACCTTGCTTCGACTCTTAGAGGCTGAGGGAGTGGTAGTAGTAAAGGTCGCGGACATTGTGTTAGCTGCAGACATGGTCATGATCAAGCAGATGAGGTTGCTAGGGCAGCAAGAGATGAGGCACCTGAGGCTAGGCAGACAGACTTGACATTAGTAGATGTTGTTGCTAGCATGCGTGACATGCAACAAACCGCGAGGGAGATGATGGGTGTAATCCAGCAATAGCAACAACAACAACAAGGGAGAGAACAACATGTAGATCCTGAGCCTAAGCTAGAAGTTAGACTTAGGAAGGAACAACTAGCTCAACAGGGGAGAATAGTTATGGTTCAGTTGTCAGAATTTATTAAACTTAAGCCCTTTCTTTTACAGGCACAGAGGCAGATGAGAACCCTCATTACTTTTTGGATCAGATAAGCAGACTTTGTAGAGCACTAGGATGTACACCTGCTAGATCAGTAGAGTTGGCAGAATATCATTTGCTAGGCTTGGGTCAGACATGGTTTGACACAGTGAAGGAAGGAAGACCACAAGGGTCACCCCTTTTGGTTTGGGAAGAGTTCACTAAGTTGTTTATGAGATAATTTCTTCCACAAATATTTAGAGATGCTAAAGCTAGAGAATTTGAAGTATTGAAGCAATCAGAGGGTATGACAGTAGCAGAATATGAGATATTATATACTAAGTTATCTAGATATGCTCTTCATTTGGTAGCTACAAAGCAGATACAAGTGAAGCAGTTTGTACAAGACCTTTTAGATTATTTGTTCCTATTAGTCGCTTTTGATATGACTCCTATGAAGATGTAGTTAAAAGTGCTAAACCTTTTGAAGCTCATAGTAAAGAAAGCAGGAATGCACGAGAGTCGCATAAACGACAGCGAAATAAAAGCAATTAGGGTGGCTATCAAGTTAGAAGTGGTAGTGGAATCAGAAGGAAGATTGTGGTAAGTCATCAGGGTTAACAGCAGAGTTTTCAAAGTCAAGGAAGTCATAATGGACATTACTCAAGTATAGTTCAGAGTGGTGGGACTAATTAGATGCACTCTTCATAGTCTATTCGTGGTAAAGGGAGATCTTTTGGACCTCTACCCCCTTGTTCTACTTGTGTGAGGAGTCATACTGGCATTTGCTTTGGACCAGGGAGAGCATGCTATCAATGTGGTCAACTAGGCCATATCAAGAAGGATTATCCTATGTTATCAGCGCAATCATCCTCTAGTCATGCATCTAATCCTATGATGCTACCATCATCTCTAATTCTAACAATTCCATTAAGACAGGTTGGTGGACTTGGAGGCCAAGGTCTTGGTGGGGTACAAACTCATGGTAAAGGATCAAGAGGCAGAGGCTAGGGGTAAGCCAGGGGAGGTCAAGCTCATGTTTATGCGATGACACGTCAAGATGCTCAAACGTCCAATACAGTGGTGACAGGTATTCTTCTAATTTGCTCTTTTGATGCACATGTTCTATTTGATTCTAGTGCTATACATTCCTTTGTATCCTCATTCTTTGCTTTGTGATGTGGTAAAGATGCATCACTACTAGATGAGCCTTTAGTGGTAGCTACACCTATGGGAGATGCAATCACAGTTGACCATGTGCATAGATCTTGTGAAGTCCTAGTCAGAGGAAATAAGTTATTTGTTGATCTAGTAGTCCTTGATATGATAGATTTTGATATAATTCTGGGTATGGACTGGTTATCTTCTTGTCACACTACACTTGATTGTCATAATAAGGTGGTGAAGTTTGAGTTACCAATGGGAGAATCTTTTACTTTCCAAGGCGACCACAGTGTGGCACCTAGTAATTTGATTTTTGCTCTGAGTGCTAGAAGGTTATTGGGAAAAGGGTGTAAGGGGTATTTGGCGATGGTTAAAGACATTAGTGCGACAACAACAAGTTTGGAGGAGGTACCAATGGTGTGTGAATACCCTGATGTCTTCCCTAAAGAGTTGCTCAGCTTACCTCCAGATAGGGAGATTGAATTTTGCATAGACTTAATTCCTAACACTCAACCTGTGTCTATACCTCCATATAGAATGACTCCTGTAGAGCTTAGAGAATTGAAAGAACAATTACAAGATCTTCTTGATAAAGGTTTCATAGACCCTAGTTCTTCTCCTTGGGGTGCTCCAGTATTATTTGTAAAGAAGAATGATAAGATTGTGTATTGATTACAAGCAATTGAATAAGGTGACAGTGAAGAATAAATATCCATTACCACGAATAGATGACTTATTTAACCAACTTCAAGGAGCTCAATGCTTCTCTAAGATAGACTTGAGGTCAGAGTATCATCAGTTGAAGATCAGAGGATAGGACATTTCGAAGACAGCTTTCAGGACTCATTATAGGCATTACGAGTTCTTAGTCATGTCATTTGGGCTTACAAATACTCCGACAACTTTCATGGACTTGATGAATCGAGTCTTTAAACAGTTTTTAAATTATTTTATGGTCGTTTTTATTGATGACATTCTTATTTACTCAAAAAGTAAGGAAGAGCATGAGCAACATTTGAGAATGGCTTTGTAAACTTTGAGAGAACACTAGTTTATGCTAAATTCTCTAAGTGTAAGTTTTGGCTGGACAGTGTGGCTTTCCTAGGACACACGGCATCTAAGAATGGGATAAGTGTGGATTCTAAGAAGGTGGAAGCGGTCAAAAATTGGCCTAGACCTACTACGGTAACTGAGATTCAAAGTTTTCTTAGGTTAGCAGGATACTACCACAGATTTGTTAAAGATTTCTCTAAGCTTGTAGCTCCTCTAACAAGATTGACAAGGAAGGGAGTGAAGTTTCAATGGTCAGATTTATACAAAGAGAGTTTTCAACAATTAAAAGATTGTTTAACCTTTGCACCTATGCTAACTCTTCCATCTGGAACTGGTGGTTATACAGTATATTGTGACGCATCAAGAGTAAGCCTGGGTTGTGTGCTAATGCAGTATAGGAAGGTAATAGCCTATGCATCTAGACAACTTAAGAAGCATGAATAGAATTACCCCAATCATGATTTAGAGATAGCTACAGTTATATTTGCATTAAAGATTTAGAGGCATTACCTATATGGTGAGACTTGCGAAATTTACACCGATCACAAGAGTCTTAAATATATATTTCAACAGTGAGATTTGAACTTAAGACAAAAAAGGTGGTTAGAACTCTTGAAAGACTATGATTGTAACATCCTATATCACCCTGGTAAGGCCAATGTAGTGGTTGATGCCTTGAGTAGAAAATCTATGGGTAGCTTGGCTCACATTGCTAAAGTCCAGAGACTGATGGTGAAAGAATTTCATAAACTTAATGAGGGTGGAGTAAGCTTTGAGATCCCAGTGTTAGGAGTATTGTTAGCTCATGTACAACTTCGTTCTAGTATGGTAGATAAAATTAAGGCCACACAAGAACTGGATGCTCAATTAAGGAAGATCATGGAAGAAGTCCGTGAAAGGAAGTTACAAGAGTTCATAATAGATTCTGAAGGAGTCTTGAGATGTGGTCGTAGATTATGTGTGCCAAATGTGGAAGCTTTACAAAGAAATGCTTTAGAAGAAGCTCATCATTCAACTTACACGCTTCACCCAAGTTCCAATAAAATGTATCAAGATTTAAAGGAGTTATATTGGTGGAAAGGAATTAAAAAAGACGTGGTAGAGTTTGTATCCAAGTGTTTAGTGTATCAGCAAGTAAAGGCTGAACACCAGAAGCCTACAGGTATGTTCCAGCAAATTGAAATACCAGAATGGAAGTGGGAGAGAATCACTATGAATTTTGTGACTGGTTTGCCAAAGACCCTTAAAGGTTATGATTCAGTATGGGTGATTGTAGACCGATTAACTAAATCTGTGCACTTCTTACCTGTGAAGACCACCTATACTGTAGCTTAATATGCTAAACTTTACCTAGATGAAATTGTTGCTCTTCATGGAGTACTTGTGTCTATCATCTCAGATCGTGGACCATAGTTTATAGCTAAATTCTAGAAGTCATTCCAAGAAGCATTGGGGACTCGTCTAGATCGTAGTACTGACTTTCATCCTCAAACTGATATAAATATTAGAAGATATGCTTCACACGTGTGTTTTAGATCTTGGCAATAGCTAGGATAAATACTTGCCCTTGATGGAATTTGCATATAATAATAGTATCAATCTAGCATTCAGATAGTGCCTTTTAAAGCATTGTATGGAAGGCGTTGTAGATCACCAATTGGTTGGTTTAAAGTGGATGAGTCTAAACTTTTAGACCCAGATCTCATTCAAGAGTCAGTGGCCAAAGTGCGATTGATTCGTGAAAGGTTGTTGACTACCCAAACTAGGCAAAAGTCCTATGCAAATCATAAGAGACGTGAGTTGGAGTTCAGTGTTGGTGACCTTGTGTTTTTATGAGTATCGCTTATGAAAAGTGTTTTACGATTTGGAAAGAAAGGGAAGTTGAGTCCTAGGTACATTGGGCCTTTTGAGATACTTAAGAGAATGGGAGTTGTAGCTTATCGTTTAGCTCTTCCACCAAATCTTAGAAGTGTTCATCCTGTCTTCCATGTGGTTATGCTTCGAAAATACTTAGCCGACCCTTCTCATATGCTTCAACCATAGAACATACAACTAGATAAGCAGCTCTCTTATGAAGAATAACCTGTGGCTATAATTGACAGACGGATCAAGAGGTAGAGAATAAGGATATAGCATCAGTAAAAGTGGTATGACAGAAGCATTCCAAAGAGGAGACAACTTGGGAAGTTGAGGAAGCTATGTGTGAGAAGTATTCCCATCTTTTCGAGACCCCATAGGTAAGAGGCTTGTTAAAATTCAGGGACCAAATTTGCTAAGGGGGGAAGAATGTAATAACCCAAATTAAAATAATAATAATAAAATAAATAATTAAATTAGACAAAAATTTATTTTTAGGATAAATATAATATTTAAGTAATCTTAAGATAATTATAAAGCTTTAAAATTATCTTAAGGAGTTATTTTGAAACCTATCTTATGCTCATTAGGATATTTTTATGTTCTAAAATTTTGAAAATAGGTCAACATGAAAATTCTAAATAATTGTGGGGTCCTTATTTTTTTTAGTCATGTAAAAATAACTTTTCCATAAGTCTTATACAAATTCCATTAGAAAATTTGGGCATCCTTCATTTTCTTGCTTGTTATTTTGAGTTGGTAAATAATTGATGGCTAGCATAATTGTAGAACAAAAAACAAATGAGGTGCTTAAATTGGAGATAGAAAATGAAAAAAACAAAAACAAAAAGAAGTTGACGGTTCTATTTAGAACCACTAACAAAATTATCTTTGTTGGCGATTATTTATTAATCACCAACAAAAGTTAATCTTTGTTGGCAGGTATTTATTAACCGCTAACAAAAGGTGGACTTTTATTGGCCGTTATTTAAGAATTGTCAACAAAACTATGGACTTTTCTTGGCAGTTAATAACCTTTTGTTGGTAGTTATTTAGGTGACCTTTTGTAGGTGGTTATTTAAGAACCGCTAGCAGTTATCTACCATCAATAAAAGTTAAACTTTTATTGGCGATCCTAGACCGCCAACAAATTATTGATTTTTTTGTTAGTGTTTGCATTGTTGGCTGTTAAAAATCGCTAATAAAAGAGAAAAATAATTGCCAACAAAGCGTTTTCCTGATGTGGTGATACCTATGAGGTATTGAAAGGTTTAAGAGTGAAATATACATGTTAGCTCACAAAGTTATTTAATAAGATTACAAGATCTAAGAGAATATTGAATGAGTGGAGAAGAATTACTTTCATATTTATTTATAAGGATAGAGGGATATACAAAATTATGTAAATTATAGAGAAATTAAACTCATAAGCCGCACGATAAAGTTATGGGATAGGGTAATTAAACAGATATTAAGGCAAGAGACTCACGTTATGGATAATTAATTTGGTTTTATCCCAAGAATGTTGATCATGAAAGGGATATACTTGTAGTAAAGATTGATAAAATGATATCGAATATATAATAACCCAAATTAAAATAATAATAATAAAATAATTAATTAAATTAGACAAAAAATTATTTTAGGATAAATATAATATTTAGGTAATCTTAGGATAATTATAAAGTTTTAAAATTATCTTAAGGAGTTATTTTGAAACCTATCTTATGTCCATTGGGATATTTTTATGTTTCAAAATTTTTAAAATAGGTCAACATGGAAATTCTAAATAATTGTGGGGTCCTTATTTTTTTTAAGTCATGTAAAAATAACTTTTCTATGAGTTTCATACAAATTCCATTAGAAAATCTGGGCATCTTTCATAATTTTTTATTTTTCCCTTATAATATGTTTTCTTTTCCTTCTTTCTCACTCTTTTACTACTGCAGCATGTCTCTAGCCACCATTTTCTTCTCTTTCTTTGAAAGCTTTGCACCTTTTATGCGTAGCTTCTTTGTTTCCTCCTTCTCCCTTTTTTTTTCTTTCATTTTCTCGTCGTTCACCAGCTATGCCTCTTGCTGTAACGCCGCTCTCACCTTCCTCCTTCGGTGACCAATGCTGGAAGACCGTGGCTGCTGCATAAGGAGGAATTTTTAGATAGTGAGCTCTATCTCCTTTTCCTTCTTTCTTTTTGCTAGTTGCTTCATTCTTTTTATCTTCCTTTTTTCTCGTGTGCTTGGGGATACTTTTTCTTTAATTTTAACTTCCATTCTTGCTCTATTTTTATGCCAATAGGAATCCAAAACCTTAGTTGTTAATTGCTTCTTCATTTTGTCCGTGGGAAGCTTCTCAAATTGGGGCTTTTAGATTTAAACCATTAAGGTATGAATTGATACTTCCTATATGTTCATTTAAGCTCCTTAAAATATATTTTAAACTCAAATTAAATTTTAGAAGCTTAAATTGGATCGTGGCAATTAATTTGTGAAATCCAAAATCTAGGGATTATAGTGACATTGTAAAATTTAAACTATAATTATAGGTTTAGGTGTTAGCAGGTGAAATTAATTATATTGAACATGTTAGAAGCTAATGGAGTAATTTAAGGTGATGCTCTTATGTTCAATATAAATTATAGGTGATATTGAAGCTACTCTTTCAATTGGAAATCCCTTCAAATTTTAGGAAATTGGGGCCTCTACTATTGGCCTCCACAGGTAAGTGTATAGATAGCAAAATAGTAGTCTCTTTTACTTTATATCTACATATTGTTAGCCTAAACGTCTCATTTTATGATATGCCTTATCTGTGTTGTCGAGGAAACAAAATCAAATTTTTTTTTTAAAAAAACTTTATATGGATTAAAATATACGTGTGAAAGTATATATATATATATGATTATTATGTTGGGGAGATGATGAATGACTTTTAGTTATAATTTTATTATATAAATTCATTAATTCATTTTTTTATTTATCTAAATTATTTCTTTTATTTGATCTAAACTTTACTTACTTATTTATCTACTTGTCAATATCTAATTTATATAAACGATTTTATTTCAAAATTATGGATGAAAATCTGATTAAAACCCTGTGGCTATTAGCGGGGCTAATGGCTTAGGTGCACCTAGTTAGAATAATGAATAATTACTGTGTGGCGGCACTCAATGATAACTATACTGGATATATCGTAATATATACACTGTGTGGCGTCACTTGGTGATGGTGGTGATATTGTGATACTGTGCAGTGGCATTAATGGTAGTATTGAATCTTGTGCGACGACACTCAATGTTGATTATAATTCTTTCATGTGATACCCATTTGGTCTTATTTCCTTTAATTTTAAATTACGCTTTTACTGATAGTTTGCAATATAATTCAATTGTTGTCTATATATACATAGACAATAATTAAAGGCAATATAATTTCTTTTATTTTGTCTAAATACTTTATTGTGAGAAAAAAAGAACTTTAAATCGATTCGTTTCCCCTTCTGCTTGTTTTGTCATCTATGCATTCACTAAAGCAGTGGTAAGCTTATCCCTTTTCTTTATCATATTTCAGATCAGTATAAAGTAGATTAAGGTGCTTTAGGATCTGCGTGCCACCCAGACATAGATGGTAGGATATTTTAGTCGGTTGAGTTGTGTGGGGACTCCAAGATACATTAGTTACTAAGTGCTACATTATTTTGAGTCATAAAGATGTTATACTTTGTAGATTATATAATAACCATTATAATGACATTTGATTATATTTTGAAAAACTTATGTACTATACTGTATGGTGGCAAGAATTCAAAAATATAAGATACTAGTGAATTTTTGAAATGAAATATATTAGGCTGTGTTGAATTTACAGGGTTGAAATGTCCAATTTTTAGGGGAGGTGCTCCTGGATTTTCAGCAACCTCTAATCACTATAGGTATGCTTATATAAAAGTATGAGTATTGAATGGGTTGCCAGGCTTATTAGGCTGGGCTAATCATGCTTGGCTTAGTCCAGGTGTCGGTCATAGCTCGGAGTTTGGATCGTGACAGAATAAATAAAAAAGATTTACACATGGTATTTATCAATTTGGAAAAGTCATATGATAGAGTGCCAAAAGAAGTTTTATGAAAGGTTTAAAAGAAAAAAGAGTTCATATTGCTTATGTTCAAGCATTTCAAGATATATATGATGAGATTACAACTAGTGTGAGAAAAAAAGGTGGGCTAACAGAAGTTTTTTTAATAACCATTGGCTTGCATCAAGGTTTAACTTTGAACCCTTATCTTTTTACATTAATCTTGAATGTGCCTATTGAACATATTCAATAGCTAGTGCTATAATGCATGCTTTTTGTAGATGATATAATCCTAATTAAAGAGTCAAAAGAGGAAATAAATGAGAAATTAAAGATATGAGGATTAACTTTGAAAATACATGAATTCTATTAAAGTAGATGTAAAACAAAATATATAAAATATAATTTTTGTAAAAAGTGAACTAATTTTAGTATAGAAGTAAAAATTAGAGAACATATCATACTGCAAGTTATAAAGTAAATATCTTGGATCCATTATATAACATGACATAGAAATAGAGGAAGATATAAACCATACAATTGAAGAAAGGGTAGATGAAATTGATAAGTACTTTAGGTGTTATTTGTAATAGAAAAGTACCATTTAAGTTTAAGGGTAAATTTTACTGAATAGTTATAAGACCTACAATAGTGTATAAGACTAAGTGTTAGACAACAAAAAGCCAATAAGAGAATAAATTCAATATTATAGAAATAAGAATATTGTATTAGATGAGAGGATATACTAAAAAAGATAGAATTAAAAATGAGCATATTAGAGAGAAAGTTGAAGTTATATCTATTGTGAGAAAGATTATAGAATCGTGTCTTAATTGATTTAGACATGTGTGGAAAAGACCTATAGAAGTTCCAATAAAGAGAGTAGATTAGATGAAAAATAATCCAATAAGTAGAGGTAAAGAGAGATCAAGAAAAAGTTATAGGTAAAATCATTAAGAAGATTTTGGTCTTAAATAGTTCGTCAAAAAATATAATTGATAATAAAATTTTATGATATTGTTTGATCTATGTAACTAACCCCATCTAATGGGAAAATGCTTATTTTTGTTTGTTGTAATTTAGTTCTTAAGCCGTCTCTTTTTCCATTCTCCACTCCAAAGACTTTGTTCTTTCTTCTTAATAAAGAGATTATATGAAAATTACGTAATCTATTGGTCTTAATTTTAATTAAACATTAACATTTTTCTTTTAATTCAAAATTGAAAAATATGTTTTATTATATTTTAAAATATAAATACTAATCTTATAATTATGCCTAATTTTTTATTGTTTTAATTGTTTCTTCCCCTAGAATATATTTTATTGTCTTATTCCTATACTTGAATTTTATGATGCACATTTTTGTAGCAAATTTAGTAATGAATGAATCTTTCAAGAACTTCAAAATTAGTGATGGATTTATGGATTTAGTAGTGGATTTGTTTGTTACTAAATTTAATTTTTTAATAGTAATTAAGTAGTCTATTTTAAGAACCTAAAAATCACAATTTGACTAAAAGATCCTTAGAAGTAATTCCATCAATTGGACCTCTATTTATCCTGTTAAGATCTAAAACATGTCATTAACCTATTGGTTTTCTTAGAGTAACCTACTTTTAATATCATTAATTTCTGTAAGCCAAAAGTTTTTTTTTTTTAAAAAGCACCATAACATGCAATACCAAAATCATATGAAGTCACATCCATCATATATGGATAAAATCGACAAAAAAATTGATTTAAGTTACTCCAAGTCTGGCTTTAATTTCTCAAAATTTTGGTAAAAGGATAGAAATTATTGCATTAAAAAACTACAAAGGAAGTAAAATAAACCTAAAAATTATTTAAAAGAATTATTTAGTTACTTATATAAGTCCATAAGATAAATAACCGTTCAAGGAGTTGGAGTATAATAAAAAAAAAAAGACAAAGTTTTTAGTTATATTGCATATTGATAAATCTCACTTTTGATTATAGAACTTTTTCTGTGGTCAAAAAATTATACCATTATAAGGACTTTAACAATTGCTCTCTTAATTCTATCCCACAATTATGTACTTGAAAATATTCATATCCGTATTTTTAAAGTTTCCATTATCTAATATATTGAAAATATTCACGTAGTTATCTTCTCAAGAAACTAATCATTAGGAGACTAGCTATGGGTTAATTTTGCGTTTCTTTTTGGATACACAGTTTTCCGGGTGACTCTGATTGCACATCCATTCATTTTGTATGCAACAATGTATACATACTGGTGAAATGGTGGTGCTAACATTAAAGTCAAATAAATTGTGAAACTAAACCGACTCTAAAATATATAATAGCATTTATATTACAAGTATGATGATATTGTCCTAAGGCTTTTCACAACCAGCTAATCCATTTAAATTGATCGAGTTTGGAAATAAAATAAAATAAAACAATTCAATATCAATACTTTTATGTAAAAGTCAAATTCATTCATTGTAATCAAATCTAGCAAGACTTAAAAAGATGTCCAAACCCAAAGTTAATGGGGTGAGTGGGTTAGAACAGTTTCAAAAACATCCAAACTCATGTCACATTCTAATTTCTAAATCTCTCTAAAGTGGGGATATGGAATGATTTGGGTTGTTTATAATTTTCTACTTAACCTTCTCCACTTGTCCATTATTTTAAAAGAGTTAACATCACAAAGATAATATTAAAAATTTCATTATTCTAAATTAGTTTATACTTGAAGCTCTCCCCTTGTCCACTACTAATGGCATTGTAACATCTAATTAATAAGAATAGAATATTACCTATTTTTTCATTAAATTTCTAATCAATGGAGTGAGTTATCTTCTTTATTCCACACCATCCTATCTATCAATAATCACCCCACCTTACAATTTTTTTCAAAACTCTCAATCAAGCCATAAAACTAAGATGGGTTATAGTTTTTTTCACTTGAATATTGGTTGGTCGATTTGAGTTTTGTGTCAAACCCGACCAATGCTTATTCTTAATTATTCATACAATTAGGAGGGGGGAAAACCATTCATATTTTACCGAGTAAATTAAAATCTCAAGTATCGAATGTAATTTAATCAAATCTCACAAAAAAAGGTAATACAATTTATTCTACACTAAGCTTGTATAAAAACATCTTACAAACATATTTAATAATGATTTTAGTACAATTGTAAGCAGTAATTTAGGTTGAAGTTGCATTAGATGAAAATTCGATATCAAAACTTTGAAGGGCAAAGAATCGATCTGTCCTAATTTGAAGACAACCTTAACCATAAACAGATGGCTAGTGATAAAAATTTTCCCAAACTTGTGCAGTAAGGCCAAACAAAGGCCATGGACCTTGAGCAATGAAGTCCTTGAATATCATTTGCTACTAAATATACTTGTTTTTAGGTATATTTAATCCAAAATCTTATTCTGATATCTCCTTACTATATTTTCTGAATGTAGATGAGTGGGACACCAGAGGTGGGCTTGTGAAGACCAATTGCACAAAATCCATTTTCGCTGCATCTAATTTCAGAGACTTGAAGGCCCAATCCTTGTGCGTTGGTCTTCTTCATCATTTTCTGTGTCTAAAACCACTCCCTTTCTAGGTACTTAAAAAAATGAACATAAAAAACTAAAACAGGTGCAAATTAAACGGGGTTGAAAATTCAAAGAGATAGCTCTGATTACTCATCCATTCATTGTATATGAATATGTATATACAAATTGTGGCACCAGGAATAAAGTGAAATAAAGTGTGGTACAAACTGAATATTCACACAAATATATAGACAATCTTTTTCAAAAGCACACTAATTAGATATATATATATATATATATATTTTAATCATAAAATAAGGATTCCCTTATAAGAGAAACTGATCGAAGTTTAAAGTACAATCATATATGAAACGGAAAACCATTCATCAAAGGCTTCTTGGCGACACAAAAACACACAGATACTCTGGCAACTATAACTACAAATGATAAAGGAAGGACATTCATAGGAAACATAAGAGCACTTGGCCAAGTGTAACTGCTGCAAAGCTCCCTATTCTCGGAAGTAGAATATGAGATTTAAATTTGCGAGGAAGGCACTGTAGTAATAGATAGATAGATAAAACCAGTCTACAAAAATATTGTAGTAGAATGCTTATTGCTGCACTTGCATCCCATGGACAAAACATATTGAACAATAAACAATATAATACAGAATTAGTTGAGAACAAAATTGTTTGGCAACAAGAAGAAGAAAAAGAAAATAAACCCACATTTAAATAAAAGAGAACAGCACTTTTAAAATATAGGATAGCTAATTTATTACCTCAATAGCTAGTAATTTGTCCCCAATATTCAACGGAAGCTTTTAAGATTGAGGGCCACGACAACATAAAGCCGATCTCTGAGACGTTCAAACAATCGGAAAAATCTGTGCCTCCATGCTCTGATAAGGAAGAGAGAACCACAAACTCCCCAAAAGCCCACTACAAATCCAACTCCCATCCCAAGATACAATGACTTTAAAAAGTTGTCATCTTCATTTCCTTCAGCCAACTTTGAGTTGTCAATTTCTTCTTGCTTCTTGCACTTCTTTGGAAGAGGATCTCCACAAAGTTCAGGATTGCCAACAAAACTCCATGAATCAAAACTTTGAAGCTGGGTCCCTAATGGGATTTGTCCAGTGAAACTATTGTGTGATAGGTTCAAGTAATCCAAAAAAGACAAATTAGAAATGGTCTGAGGAATTTGTCCTGAAAGTTTGTTGTAACTGAGATCAAGAGATTCCAAGTTTTTCATGCCTCCAATTTCTTTTGGAATCTTTCCTGTTAAATGGTTTCGAGACAAGTTCAAGGACCACAATGGAATTACTCTAAACAATTGTTGAGGGATTTCTCCTGATAGGTTGTTGATCGAAAGATCAATATTCCGTAGCAACCAAATGTCTTCATATTCTAATTCTCTTCCTTTAGTAGATACATTTATTGTCTCTTCTAACTCAGTGAAATCCATAATTGAACCCATAATGTTATATATGCAATGAGGCATAGATCCTGAAAGCTTATTATCAGCAAGATCCAGTATCATCAGAGAAGAGAGGTTCCACATTTGTGGTGGTATATTGCCTATAAATTGGTTGGACCTTAATTTGAGAACTCTCAACTCCTTCGGCATTGTGTTTGGTAAACTTCCAGAAAATTTATTTCTCTCCAAAAGAAGGTATTCCAAATATGTCCAGCTTGATAAGTCTAGAGAAAATTTGCCAAGGAAATTATTATCACTCAAATCTAGTTGCACAAGCTTAGATAATGTAGCCAGTGAGGGAGGAACTTCACCTGCTAGCTTATTAGTCCTCAAGTTAAGGTAACCTAATTGTTCCCAATTGGCCCAACAATCAGGAAGTACTCCAGTTAGATGATTATATGATATGTCCAACTTGTACAACATGTTTTTACCACTACTCTTTGGATGGCACAACAGCGGGAAAATAGATCCTGAGAAAGAGTTGTGAGATGCCCGAAGTATGTAGACTCTCGCCGATATACGTGGAAGGCCTCCTGTGAAATTATTATGGTGTAAAGATATGGATGTTGAGTTTAGTGTCACATTGGATAAGTCTCCACTGATTAAGTTGTATGACAAATAGATAATTTGAATTCCTGCTACAAAACTCCAAAATATATCTGCATCTATAGATGAAATTCTTGAGTTTGAAATGTCTAGCATAGTTAGTGACCTATGTTTATATAGCCATGCTGGAACATTGGGACCTAGATTTGTGTTTCTCAAACTGAAATCATCAAGTTGAAATGGTGGGACCCAGTTAGGATCAAAGTCAAATTTAAAACCATTTGAACCCAAGCCCAATGATTTTAAGTTTGAGAAGTTGGCAAAATTCTTTTCCGAAAGAACATCCACCAAGGAATTGCCATCAAGATGTAAACTTTCCAAGTTATGGAGTTGAACAAGGCTTTCTGGAAGATTGCCATTGAAGTTATTGTATGACAAATCTAAGTTAACTAAGGAAGAAAGATTTCCTAGAGATGATGGAAGATTGCCCCTGAAGTTATTGTGTGATAAATCTAAATAAATTAAGGAAGAAAGATTTCCTAGAGATGAAGGAATTGAACCATAAAACAAATTTTCAGAGATGTCAAAATACTGCAAATGTTCAAGTTGGCCTAACAAATTTGAAATTGATCCGTTGAATTTATTAGAGATTAGATGAAGATGTGTAACTCTGCCTGTGATGCTGTCACACTGAACTCCCTCCCATGAACAACAATCTTCTTGACTAGTCCATGAGGAGAGTATGTTGGAAGGATCTGCCACTCCTTGTTTGAAGACTAACAATACTCTTTGATCATTCTCATTGCAACGAACCACCATGTTTTTGCTACATATGCCTCTGTTGAATGTTGTTGCAAATAGCAGCAACAGCAGAACAAATGAAGTTTGTGAAGTGAAGCTAACCATCGTGGTTGATTTGAAGAGAATGAAGTCTCTACATGATATATATATATATATATATATATAATGAAAATCAATGCAAAAAGGTATTGATTCAAGAAAATATTGAAAAAGCAGAAATAAACAGAAATTCAAATGCCTAACATCATATTCCTTTCTTTTTCTAAGTCTCCTACAATTTCCAAGTCTTCCAATCCTTTTGAACGAAATTTGTGTGACAAATGCATTCATTACCATTAATGAAACCCACGGACACGAAATCCCATAATTAGTGGTATCAAATTTCTACACTCCATAATTTCAAAAGTGACACATAGGAAGCCACCGACAAGCTCGCCTTCTTATCTTCCTTTTCAATTTCCGACAAAAGTTCAATCTTCATTAATCCCGTGAAAGGGATCAAATCGCTTAGATGTTTCCAAAAAAAGTAAAAATAAAAATAAAAATCACTTAAACGACGACTCAATTTTTTTTTTTAAACAAAAGAATCTAAATAATTCCTTTCATTTGTAAACACCTCTTCCAACTTCTAAATTCAGAAAATACTCCTTAAATTATCATTCTTTAAAATGTAGATCCTTCTATGTCCTTAGCTGGATCGATGATAGCATTTCGAACACCTTCATTTATCATGCGGCAAGCTCTTGTTGGTTAGCAAATTTCATACACCAGATTATTCTAATTATATCGAAAGAACCCAACAATCCGACAATTTCTCTATCAATTTGAAAGCCAGAAAAAAACTTTCAGAGGTGTGGAACAATAGTTGTAAACGGTGAGAATTTGTTATGTGACAATTGAAATAATTTGAAATGACATTTTAGTCACCAATAATAAAGAATAAATGGACAAAATGATCTAAATTTTTTAATATTGATAGTTCAGGGAATATTTTGCGATTTCAAAAGATGAGAGAGTATTTACAAATAATCTAAAGTTGAAAGAGAGTATTTTCATTTTATTAATAAGTGAATTTTGTTTATTTGTTTAATTATTTTACCTAAGGAACGTGCAAAATAATATATTCTTAATACCGTCCAATAAATTTTTGTGCGACATAAGTTTACTGTTTCTCATGCTTTAAGACGAGTATTTCTTATTTCTTTTCTGAGGGTATAATTTTTTCTTCATAGGAATTTTTAAAGTGTGAAAATTTTCTTTTGCCCCAATAGTTTGCTATAAGTTGCAGTTGATCTCTTCTTACTTTTTTTCTTTTTCATTTTTACTCTTATAAACAAATAAAAATTATTTGTCCAACTTTATAGAGATACGAGAGAAGTCTTTGAATTTTCCTTTCTTGATAGATGAGAAAGGCTTTTTGCAAGACAATGCTTTAACAACCACTCAGGGACCGAGGCAGGGGACCAGTGAGGGACTTGGCCCCTTACCATTTCGAAGATAATTATTATGTATATAAAAAATTTTGGTAAAACTTCCGTACAACTTAAAAAAATAATAATAAATTATATATAATTTCTTGTAAAATTACATATGGCCCCAAAAAAAAAGATAATTTACATATAAATTGTCATAAAATAACATATTAAACTGCACCGTTTCGCACAAGGAAAGACTTGGACCAAAAAAATGGAAGACTTAACAAGTACAATGACCTTGTTGGATAAGAAACAGGGACAAAGCAATTTTCTTATTAAATTTACTTCATCAGAGTTACTCTTTATTTCTTTTTTAGAATTAAGTTTTCAAGAATCTCCTTACTTAAAATAAATAATGAAAAATGGACTTCACCACTTGACCTATATAAATAAAACGAGGCTTTACTTACAGAAACTCTTTTGAACACTGGTTCCCCTTTTAATTAAACAACCATCATGGTTTTTTTCACATCACAAATTTCAATGACTTGAGTGGCACTCTTCCATAAAGCCTTGAGCAAGCTCTCTGTTTTTTTTTTTTTTTTTCTGATTTGTCTCACAACTCTCATTTCAAAAATTTTTCACATATGTTATAATTTTATTAAAGTATCTAATAGTAAAAATATAAAAAAAATTATACATAAGTTTAACTAAAAATTATAATTTGAACTTATTATTTGTTTACCAAAACAATTTAAAATTTATATATCTCAAGCCTAATAATGAAAGCAGAGTAAAATAATCTACTTTTACTACGATTCACTAGATTGCAGCCTAGATATTTATTGACATATTTTAAACTTCTTTTGATTGTTTTAGTAAGTTTTAGAGATAGAATATTAAACTCAAAATATAAATAGTTATTAGTATAATTCAAGTTGTGGTGTTTTTAGAGATAATGGCGTCATTTGATGACCTAATTTTGTGAAATAAAAGGAAGATGCATAGTGAGGCAGATATTTTATATGTGTGGCTATTAATATTTGTTTAGAGTATCAGAAATTCCTTTTTAAAGCGAAGGATGCATTAATTGGGAAGTTACAGTGGTTGAAAAAATGCCCCAAATTCCATCATAACTTTGGCTTTTTTGTGAAGTCTTGATCTCACTCAAATGAACCTTTCATGTCACGCCAATGTGTGGAAGAAACAAACCTGGAAGTATACCCAGTCTATCACGCTTGTAAAGTCTTGCTCCCAAATTAGACTCAATTTTAGTCTGGTCATTTAGGGAACCTACAAAGAAGATTCCGTTCTTATCTTCTTTCTCGATTTCCTTTAGTGATGGGTCATATGAGGTGGGAAAATTAATTCTCTTGTGGCGGCCAGAACGAATCACAAAACCCACTTGCTAATAAATATGTTATAAATGACTCAGTAAATGTGGAAATAGATCTCCTGAAGTGCGGCTGCCTTGAAGTGTGCAGTATCTCACATAGGTTTTTTTTTTTTTTTTGCTTAATATATATTTTTTATTTTTATTTATAAAATCATGTTTTATTGTTCCTTATTTCATGAAACTTTACAAGATGCTTACTTCAGAGGATTCGATCCCAGTGAATGTATTACTTAAGAAATTATTTTAGACAATTAAAACTACTTAGGATATGTACATAAATAGATAAATAACATGTTTTATCTCATTAACTACAATTGTGTGAAATAAATTATATGATAAGTTGTGTTGTATATGTTCGAATTTATATACTTATTAATTAGGATTCATCACATGTTAAATTATGTGTTCTATATAATTAATTATAACTATTTAAAATAAATTATGTGAATTGTGTGATATGTGATAATATGTTTGAATTGAAATCTGAGAAAATATATTTATGTAACTTTAAGACATTTGTGCTAATTATTAGTTTCCCATCTGATTTTTTAATTTCTACGGCCAACATTTTCCTTAGCTATGCTTCTAAAAGCCTAGAACATAATCATGGCCTTGGTTGTAGGTCAGATTTTTTGTTTTTTTAAGTTTGATAAATTCACTATAAAATAAATTCCAAAACTCTAATGGTAATGAATTATATATAGAAAAGAAATTGTGTCTCCTTCTAGCCTTGACTCCTTTAAAAAAAAAACAATAAGAGTCAAAATATTTTAATATACTTAATTTAATTGACAAAGAAATTGATTTAAGTTGCTCCGAATGTGGCTTCAATTTCTCAAGCTTTTGGTAGAAGGATAAAAAATATTCCGTTTAAAAACAACGAAGGAAGTAAAAAATAAACCTAAAAATTATTTAAAAGAATTATTTAATTAGTTACATAAATTTATAAGATAACTAACCACTCAAGGATTTAGAGTGTAATTAAAAAAAAAAGGATGAAGTTCTCACTCAGATTGCATATTGATAACTCTCACTTTCATTTACAGAACTTTTTTGGTGGTCAAGACATTATAGCACTGTAAAAACTTGAACAATTGCCCTACTACCAATTCCATCCCAATTCCGAATTGCAAAACCCCTCTACAATGCTTCCTCCACTCAATTCCCTTATATACATTGACCACCATATTTGAATTAAATATGGTTTGAGTTTTGTGTCAAACCCGACCAACGCTTATTCTTAATTATTCATACAATTAGGTGGAAGGAAAAAAGGAAAAATCATTCATATTTGTCGAGTAAATTACACAAATTTTGAGTATCAAATGTAATTTAGATAAATATAAAAAATTAATATAATTTACTCTATTTTATATAAGCTTGTATAGAAACTTCTTCCAAACATATTTAAGAATGGTTTTGGTATAATTGTAAGCAGTAACTTAGGTTGAAGCAGCGTTAGATGAAAATTCAACGTCAAAACTCTGAAGAACAAGGAATCGATTTGTCCCAATGTGAAGACAGGACAAGCACTACCAAAAACAGAGAGCCCGTGATGAAAGTTTTCCCAACCTTATACAGTAAGGCCAAACAAAAGCCATGGACCTTGAGCCATGAAGTCCTCAAATATCATACTAAATGTACTTGTTCTTAGGTATATTTAATCCAAATTCTTGTTCTGATATCTCCTTACACTGTTTTGCGGTATCACTTTGCAATCAAAATATACTTCTTCGGAATGCAGATGAGTGGGCTTGTGAAGATCAATTGCACAAAAGTCCATTTTCGGTGCAACTGATGTCAGAGACTTGAAGGCCCAATCCTTGTGTGTTGGTCCTGCATCATTTTCTGTCCCTAAAACCATTCATTCTTTGGGTACTTGCAAAAATTGACCACAAAAAACTAATCCAGGTGCAAATTATACAGGTTTGAAAAATCAAAGAGATAACTCTGATTACTCATTCGTTCATTGTATATGAAAATGTATATACAAATTGTGGCAGCAAGAATGAAGTAAAATAAAGTGTGAAAGTACAAATTGAGTATTCACACAAATACAGAGATAATCATTTTCAACAGCACACTAATTAGATTTATATATATATATATATATTTTAATCACAAAGCAAGGATTCCATTGAAAGAGAAACTGATCAAAGTTTAGAGTACGAGTATATATGAAACAAAAAACCATTCAATAAAGGTTTCTTGGCGACGCAAAAATACACGGATACTCTGGTAACTATTATTGCAAACGATGAAGGAAGGACATTCAAAAGGAAACATTAGAGCCCTTGGCCAAGTGCACTGCAGCAAAGCTCCTTATTCCCTGAAGCAGAATATGGGATTTAAATTTGAGAGGAAGGCATTGTCGTGGTAGACAGATAGATAAATCTAGTCTTCAAAAATATTGTACTGGAATGCTTACTACTACACTTGCATCCCATAGACAAAACATATTGAACAATAAACAATATAATACAGAATTAGTTGAGAACAAAAATTGTTTAGCGACAAGAAGAAGAAAAAGAAAATAAACCCACATTTAAATAAAAGAGAACAATAATTTTAAAATATAGGATAGCTAATTTATTACCTCAACAGCTAGTAATTTGTCCCCAATATTCAACAAAAGCTTTTAAGATTGAGGGCCACAGCAACATAAAGCCGATCTCTGAGACGTTCAAACAATCGAAAAAATTTGTGCCTCCATGCTCTGATAAGGAAGAGAGAACCACAAACTCCCCAAAAGCCCACTGCAAATCCAACTCCCATCCCAAGATATAATGACTTTAAAAAGTTGTCATCTTCATTTCCTTCAGCCAACTTTGAGTTGTCAATTTCTTCTTGCTTCTTGCACTTCTTTGGAAGAGGATCTCCACAAAGTTCAGGATTGCCAACAAAACTCCATGAATCAAAACTTTGAAGCTGGGTCCCTAATGGGATTTGTCCAGTGAAACTATTGTGTGATAGGTTCAAGTAATCCAAAAAAGACAAATTAGAAATGGTCTGAGGAATTTGTCCTGAAAGTTTGTTGTAACTGAGATCAAGAGATTCCAAGTTTTCTATGCCTCCCATTTCTTTTGGAATCTTTCCTATTAAATGGTTTCGAGACAAGTTCCAGGATCACAATGAATTTAGTCTAAACAGTTCTTGAGGGATTTCTCCTGACAGGTTGTTGGTCGAAAGATCAATACTTCGCACCCAGAAAATTTTTTTGTATTCTAATTCTCTTCCTTTAGCATATACGTTTATTGTCTCTTCTAACATATCTTCTATTGTACTTGGATACATAATGTTATATATGCAATGAGGCATAGATCCTGAAAACTTATTATCAGCAAGATCCAGTATCATTAGAGAAGAGAGGTTCCACAATTGTGGTGGTATATTGCCTATAAATTGGTTGGACCTTAATTTGAGAACTCTCAACTCCTTCGGCATTGTGTTTGGTATATTGCCCATAAATTGGTATATTGCCGATGAATTATATGATATATATGAATTATGTAATTATTATTCGTGTATTTGAAAAAAAAATTCACTTATTTAATTTTTAGACATTTTGTGCTAATTATTAGTTTACGATCTTATTTTTAAATCTCTACAGCCAATATTTTCCTTAGCTATGGTTCTAAAAGCCTAGAACATAATCACGGCCTTGGTTGTAGGTCAGATTTATTATTATTTTTTTTTTTAAGTTTGATAAATTTACTATTAAAACAAATTCCAAAACTCTAACGATAATCAATTATATATAGAAAAGAAATTGTGTCTCCTTATAGCCTTGACTCCAAAATGACTTAAAAAAAAGAGTCAAAATATTTTAATATGCTTAATTTAATTCAAATTTGCCTAGAAAAAATTATAACCACACCGTGTTCCTTTCTTTTTCCAAGTCTTCTAATATTTCCAAGTCTACCAATCCTTTTCAATGAAAATTGTGAGATAAATGCATTCATTACCATTGCGTATGCTTCTCGAACGCCACATAATTTCGACCAAAACAAAACAAGAAACACATAATTTCAGGAAGTGACATATTGGACGCAATGCGATAGCAAAATGGAAATTTTTGGTCTGCTCATTTGTGGAACCCACCGACAAGATTCCGTTCTTTTTTTCTTTTCCAATTTCCACAACCTGAGAAATAGCCATCCCGCGAACTGTGTTCCGGAAAGTAGAAATTCAATCTTCATTAATAATGTGAAAAGGATCAATCGCTTAAATGCTTCCAAAAATAAAAATCGTTCAAACAACAACTCAATTTTTTTAAGAAAAAAAATTGTAAATAGCTCATTCAATTATAGGTCATATATATCTTTTAACTTTCAAATTCAGAAAATACGCTATAAATTAATATTTAGATCTTTTTATGTTCAATTCCTATTAACATCAATGACACAAATGACACTACAAATATTTTCATTTATCACGTAGCGTGCTCTCATTAGTCCGCAAAGAAATTCCACCAAATTTTAGGCTCTAAATCATTCTAATTATATGGAAAGAAACCAACAATCCAACATTTTTTTAATAATTTGAAAGTCAAAAGAAACTTTTGAAGTGAGGAACAATAGTTGCAAATAGTGAGAGCTTGATGTGTGACCATTAAAAGAGTTTGAAGTAATAAATGGTGTTAAAAACTAGACAAAATTATATAAATCTTGAAAGCCAAGAGTTCAGAGGATTTCTTATTTTTAAAAGATAAGAGAGTGTTTGGAAATAACTCAAAATTAAAGCGGATATTTATATTTTTTAGGTTAAATAAAAGTGAATTTGTTTTATTTGTTTTTATTTTAGTTGTTAAATGAGCAAATTGATTAATATATTGTTAATATCTTTGAATAAATGTTTGTGCATCATAGGTTTGAATTATTAAAAAAAATTTGGTAAAATTTAAGTATAGCCCCAAAAAAAAAATTTACACATAATTTCTTGTAAAACTACATATGGCCTCAAAAAATAATATAATTTACATATAAATTCTTATAAAATTACCTATTAACCTCCTTCCCCAAAAATTGTTTTTCTGCCTCCGTTCCTGTCTGCTCCTTTCTTTTCCTATTCCCATGTCTTCCAATAAGATGTATCCATTAACTATACTCCATACACACCACATAATCATCCGTTTCAAATATCTACAATTTGTAATTTCAGGAAGTGATATATTGAACACAGAACCCCATCTATCACGCTTGTAAAGTCTTGCTCCCAAATTAGACTCAATTTTAGTCTGATCATTAATTAATGGAACCCACAGAGGAGCTTCCATGCTGATCTTTCTCAATTTCCTTTGGAGAAAGAGATCCTGTCAATTTTGTCAAACATCATTTACTCAAAAGAATATGGAATTGGATTAAAATAAGTTATAATATATTATATATGTTTTTTATAATGGTTCTATATCTCCAACTTTCCGGCTCCAAATTGTCATAATATTGACCCCACACTGCACCGTTTCGCACAAGGAAAGACTTGGACCAAAAAATGGAAGACTTAACAAGTGCAATGACCTTGTTGGATAAGAAACAGGGACAAAGCAATTTTCTTATTAAATTTACTTCATCAGAGTTACTCTTTATTTCTTTCTTAGAATTAAGTTTTCAAGAATTTCCCTACTTAAAAATAAATAATGAAGAATGGACTTCGCCACCTGACCCATATAAACCTTGCCAGAGATATAACAAGGCTTCACCTACAGAAACCCTTTTGAACAGTGATTCCCCTTGTAATTAAACAACCATCATCGTTTTTTTCACATCACAAATTTCAATGACTCGAGTGTCACTCTTCCAAAAGGCCTTGAACAAGCTCTCTTTTTTTTGGTTGGATTTGTCTCGCAACTCTCATTTCAAAAATGTGTTCACATGTTATAATTTTATTAAAGTACTTAATAGTAAAAATATAAAAAATTATACATAAGTCTAATAAAAAAATTATAATTTGAACTTATTATTTGTTTACCAAAACAATTTAAAATTTATATATCTCAAGCCTAATAATGAAAGCAGAGTAATATAATCTACTTCTATGATTCACTAGATTGCAGCCTAATTATTTATTGACATATTTTAATCTTCTTTGGATTGTTTTAGTAAGTTTTATAGATAGAATATTAAACTCAAAATATAAATAGTTATTAGTATAATTCAAGTTGTGGTGTTTTCAGAGATAATGGCGTCATTTGATGACCTAATTTTGTGAATTTAAAGGAAGATGCATAGTAAGGTGGATATTTTATATGTGTGGCTATTAATATTTGTTTAAAGTATCAGAAATTCCTTTTTAAAGCGAAGGATGCATTAATTGGGAAGTTACAGTTGTAGAAAAAACGCCACAAATTCCATCGTAGCTTTGGTCTATTTGTGAAGTCTTGGTCTCACTCAAATGAACCTTTCATGTCACGCCAATGTGTGGAAGAAACTGGAAGTATACCCAGTCTATCACGCTTGTAAAGTCTTGCTCCCAAATTATACTCAATTTTAGTCTGGTCATTGGTGGTGGGTCATATGAGGTGGTAAAAATAACTCTCTTGTGGCGGCCAGAATGAATCACCAAACCCACTTGCTAATAATATGTTATCAATGACTCAGGGAATGTATTACTTATGAAATTATTTCAGAAAATCAAAACAACTTAGGATATGTCTATAAATATATAAATAACATGATTTATCTCATTAACTACAATTGTGTGAAATAAATTATATGATATATATTCGAATTTATATACTTATTAATTAGGATTCATTACATGTTAAATTATGTGTTTTATATAATTAATTATCACTATTTAAAATTAATTGTGTGAATTGTGTGATATGTGATAATATGTTTGAATTAAAATCTGAGTAAATATCTTTATTTAAGTTTGTGACATTTGTGCTAATTATTAGTTTCCCATCTTATTTTTTTAATTTCTCCAGCCAACATTTTCCTTAGCTATGCTTCTAAAATCCTAGAACATAATCATGGCCTTGGCTGTGGGTCAGGTTTTTTACTATAAATTAAATTCCAAAACTCTAATGATAATGAATTATATATAGAAAAGAAATTGTGTCTTCTTCTAGCCTTGACTCCAAAATGACTTTTAAAAAAAAAAAAAGAGTCAGAATATTTTAATATACTTAATTTAATTCTTAAGTTTTCTCTTGTTCCGCTCTCTGCTCCAAAGATATTGTTGTTTCTTCTTATCGAAGAAAACTTGGTCTTAATTCATGAAATACACATTTCACCGACTTTTTAATTATGACTCTAATGAATTTTACCGTGGACTTTATAATTATTAAATATGTCTTTTGAAAAGATATTGTGTTCCATGTAAGATCTTTGTGGCTGGATTGGTTTATTAAGCTACAATCGTGCCTGATATTTATGGGATGAATTGATTTTACAAATATTGATCTCTTTCAGATTAATTTACCACTAGAAAAAGTCAGTTTAGTGACGGATCATAATCTATCACTAAATTTATCAATTACTGATGGCTAATAAAAATTATATTTCTTTTCCAATTTGCACTTTTAGTGACAGATCACGGATAGATATTGTCAATAAAATTTTCAATTAATAGCAAATTAGTGACGGCCATTGAAAATTGTCATTTTTTTTTTCAAAATCTATACATTTAGTGACTGATAAACATTTATTACTAAAACTCATCACTAAATTTTTTCATTAGCCATGAATTAGTGACGATCATGAATTTTTTTTTTTTTTGGAATTTACTCAATTACTGATGGATGAACGTCCCTACTAACGGTGCAAATTTTTAGAAAATTAAATTAAATTAAAATTAACTGTTTTTGTTTACCTTAACACATTTTATAAACTAACATCAAATTAATTTAAATATAAAATATAGGTACAATAGATTATATGAAGATTACGCAATTTTTTGAATTCATTTTAATTAAAAATTAAATATTTTATTTTATTTCAAAATTGAAAAATAATTTTTATTATATTTTAAACTTTATATACTAATCTTATAATTACGCCTATTTTTTAATTTTTTCAATTTTTCTTCCCATAAAATGTATTTTATTATCTTATTTAATCACTTGAATTTTGTGATGCACATTTTTTGTGTCAGATTCAATGATGGACAAATCCATCACAATTTCTAAATTAGTGATGGAACGATTTTTTCAGTATTGATCGAATTGTTTATTTTAAGAACCAAAAGAATCTTTAAAGACAGTTTGACCAAAAGGACTCTTAGAAGTAATTCGATCGACTGGGCCTCTATTTATCCTTTTGAGATCCAAAGCATGCCATAGGCCTTTTGATTTTCTTAGAGTCACCAACCTTCAATATCATTATTATCTGTAAGCCCAAAAAAAAAAAGTATCACCATTATTTGCAATACCAAAATCATATGAAGTTACATGGATCATGTATGGATAAAATTAATAAAGAAATTGATTCAAGTTGCTTGAACATGGCTTTAATTTCTAAAACTTTTGGTAAATGGATAGAAATTATTGCGTTTAAAAACAACGAAGGAAGTAAAAATAATGTTTTTCCTTCTTTCACATTTTTCCAAAAACGAAGTTCACAAAAGACATAATATGCCAATGCCAATAAATATTCGAAATTGGAATAAACCTTCGCAAGGGATTTGACTTTATCAATTTCCCTCCAATGCACTAATTTTATTCATCAACATAAGGAATCACAACACTGTAATGTGTACTCAATATTCAGTGATTCTGCATACATATAAGATAGATAGAGTCTACATTACCTGGAAATGACATATTTCAAAAAAAATAACATTGGCATATATTATTTTAATTTAAGGGAGAAATTTTGTTTAAAACACTAAATTTTTTATTCTATATTAAAGAAAAAGTTTTGAGTTTTACATTTTTTTTAAAAAAGAAATCTTATAAGATAAGAAAGCTTTAGAGGAATGAAAAAAAAAAGGAAAAGAAAAAAGAAAAGAAATTCAGCCAGCAAAATTTTCGTGTGGATATTGCCATGTCCATTAATTAAGTTGTAACCAAAATTGAAAATTATAAATGCAGATAATGAAATGGCTTTCTCAACAACTTAGTTGGCACCAAATGAGATGCATGTACCCAACATCAAATGAATTTTGGCCAAAAAAAATCAAATGAATTAAAATAAAAAATTATAGATATAAGAGATTATATGAAGATTACATAATCTCTTAGTAGGAATTTTATTTAAAAATTAAAATTTTTTAATTCAAAATCAAAAAAGATATTTTGTTATATTTTAAAACTTATTAAGTAATCTTATAATTATGTCTACTTTTTTTTAATTTTTTCCCCTGAAATGTATTTTATTATCTTATTCCTTCACTTGAATTTGATGATCGATGCACAATTTGATTTAGATTTAGCGACGAACGAATTCAACTTAAATTTAAAAATTGGTGATAAATTTATGGATTTAGTAGTGGATTCATTCATCACAAAATTTAATTTTTTAATAATGATTGAATTGTCTATTTTAAGAACCAAAAAAATCATTGGAGACAATTTGACCAATAACATCCTTACAAGTAATTCCATCAATTGGACCTTTATTTAACCTTCTAGGATCCAAAACATGTTACTAGCATACTGATTTTTCCAGAGTAACCTACTTTTAATATCATTAACTTCTGTAAGCCAAGAAAAAAAAAAAAAGACCATAACATGCAATACCAAAATCATATGAAGTTACATCCATCATGTATGTATGAAACTGACAGAGAAATTGATTTAAGTTGCTCCGCATGTGGCTTCAATTTCTCAAAATTTTGGTAAAAAGACAAAAAAATATTGCCTTTAAAAACAACGAAGGAAGTAAAAAATAAACCTAAAAATTATTTAAAATAATTATTTAATTACTTATATAAATTTATAAGATAAATAACCACTGAAGGAGTTAGTGTGTAATTAAAAAAAAAAAAAGGATGAACTTCTCACTCAGATTGCAAATTGATAACTCTTACTCTCATTTACGGAACTTTTTTGGCGGTCAAGAAATTAGAGCACTGTAAAAGCTTGAACAGTTGCCCTACTGCCAATTCCATCCCAATTCCGAATTGCAAAACCCTTTACAGTGCTTCCTCCACTCAACTCCCTTATATACGTTGACCACCATATTTGAATCAAATATGGTTTGAGTTTTGTGTCAAACCCTACCAACGCTTATTCTTAATTATTCATATAATTGGGTGGAAGAAAAAAAAAAGGAAAAACCATTCATATTTGTCGAGTAAATTAGACAAATTTTGAGCATCAAATGTAATTTAGATAACTTCAAAAAAAATTAATATCATTTACTCTATCTTATATAAGTTTGTATAGAAACTTCTTCCAAATATATTTAATAATGGTTTTAGTATAACTGTAAGCAGTAACTTACGTTGAAGTAGCGTTAGATGAAAATTCAATATCAAAACTCTGAAGAACAAGGAATCGATTTGTCTCAATGCGAAGACAGGACAAGCACGACCAAAAACAGATAGCCGTGACGAAAAATTTCCCAACCTTATACAGTAGGGCCAAATAAAAGCCATGGACCTTGAGCCATGAAGTCCTCAAATATCATACTAAATATACTTGTTCTTAGGTATATTTAATCCAAATTCTTGTTCTGATATCTCCTTACACTATTTTGAGGTATCACTTTGCAATCAAAATATACTTCTTCGGAATGCAGATGAGTGGGCTGGTGAAGATCAATTGCACAAAAGTCCATTTCCGGTGCATCTGATGTCAGAGACTTGAAGGTCCAATCCTTGTGTGTTGGTCCTGCATCATTTTCTGTCCCTAAAACCATTCATTCTTTGGGTACTTACAAAACTGACCACAAAAAACTAAACCAGGTGCAAATTATACAGGTTTGAAAAATCAAAGAGATAACTCTGATTACTCATTCATTCATCGTATATGAAAATGTATATACAAATTGTGGCAGCAAGAATAAAGTAAAATAAAGTGTGAAAGTACAAATTGAGTATTCACACAAATACAGAGATAATCATTTTCAAAAGCACACTAATTAGATTTATATATATATATATATATATATTAATCACAAAGCAAGGATTCCATTGAAAGAGAAACTGATCAAAGTTTAGAGTACAAGCATATATGAAACAAAAAACCATTCAATAAAGGTTTCTTGGCAACGCAAAAACACACGGATACTCTGCTAACTATTATTACAAACCATAAAGGAAGGAGTCGAAGGACATTCAAAAGGAAACATTAGAGCCCTTGGCCAAGTGTAACTGCAGCAAAGCTCCTTATTCCCTAAAGCAGAATATGGGATTTGAATTTGAGAGGAAGGCATTGTAGTAGTAGACAGATAGATGAATCTAGTCTTCGAAAATATTGTACTGGAATGCTTACTGCTACATTAGCATCCCATAGACAAAACATATTGAACAATAAACAATATAATACAGAATTAGTTGAGAACACAAATTGTTTGGCAACAAGAAGAAGAAAAAGAAAATAAACCCTCATTTAAATAAAAGAGAACAGCACTTTTAAAATATAGGATAGCTAATTTATTACCTCAATAGCTAGTAATTTGTCCCCAATATTCAACGGAAGCTTTTAAGATTGAGGGCCACAGCAACATAAAGCCAATCTCTGAGACGTTCAAACAATCGGAAAAATCTGTGCCTCCATGCTCTGATAAGGAAGAGAGAACCACAAACTCCCCAAAAGCCCATTGCAAATCCAACTCCCATCCCAAGATACAATGACTTTAAAAAGTTGTCATCTTCATTTCCTTCAGCCAACTTTGAGTTGTCAATTTCTTCTTGCTTCTTGCACTTCTTTGGAAGAGGATCTCCACAAAGTTCAAGATTGCCAACAAAACTCCATGAATCAAAACTTTGAATCTGGGTCCCCAATGGGATTTGTCCAGTGAAACTATTGTGTGATAGGTTCAGATAAGCCAAAAAAGACAAATTAGAGATGGTTTGAGGAATTTGTCCTGAAAGTTTGTTGTAACTGAAATCAAGAGATTCCAAGTTTTTCATACCTCCAATTTCTATTGGAATCTTTCCTGTCAAATGGTTACGAGACAAGTTCAAGGACCACAATGGAATTAGTTTAAACAATTCTTGAGGGATTTCTCCTGATAGGTTATTATTCGAAAGATCAATAATTCGCAGCAACGAAATTTTTTTATATTCTAATTCTCTTCCTTTAGTAGATACATTTATTGTCTCCAACAACCAATAATTACTTTCGCCCATAATGTTATACACACAACTAGGCATAGATCCTAAAAGCTTATTATCAGCAAGATCCAGTATTATCAAAGAAGAGAGGTTCCATATTTGTGGGGGTATATTGCCTATAAATTGGTTGGATCTCAATTTGAGAACTCTCAAGTCCTTCGGCAGTGTGTTTGGTAAGCTTCCAAAAAATTTATTTCTTTCTAGATGGAGGTATTCCAACCTTGTCGAGCTTGATAAGTCTAGAGAAAATTTGCCAAAGAAATTATTATTACTCAAATCCAGCATCCAAAGCTTAGATAATGTAGCCATTGAGGGAGGAATTTCACCTGTTAGCTTATTACTCCCTAAGTTAAGGTATCTTAGTTGTTTCCAATTGGCCCAACAATCAGGACTTTTCACACTACTCCCTGGATGGCACAACAGTGGGAAAATAGATCCTGAGAAAGAGTTGTGAGATGCCGAGAAGGCGCTGACATTCGTTGATATATGTGGGAGGCCTCCTGTGAAATTATTATGGTCTAAATATATGGATGTTGAGTTTAGTGTCACATTGGATAAGTCTCCACTGATTAAGTTGTACGACAAATCGACATCATCAATTCCCGCTACAAAGCTCCAAAATATATCTGCATCTATGGTTGAAATTCCTGAGCTAGAAATGTCTAACCTTTTTAGTGACCTCTGTGTATATAGCCATGCTGGAACATTGGGACCTAGACTTATGTTGCTTGAACTGAAATCATTGAGTTGAAATGGTGGGACCCATTTAGGATCAAAGTCAAATTTGAAGCCATTTGAACCTAAGCTCAATGAGTTTAACTTTGAGAAGTTAGCAAAATTCTTTTCCGAAAGAACACCCACCAAGGAATTGCCAGCAAGACCTAAACTTTCCAAGTAATGGAGTTGACCAAGACTTTCTGGAAGATTGCCATTCAAGTGATTCTTTGACAAATCTAAGTGAATTAAGGAAGAAAGATTTCCTAGAGATGATGGAATTGAACCATAAAACAAATTCTCAGAGATATCAAAAAATTGCAAATGTTCAAGTTGGCCTAATGAATCTAAAATTGATCCACTGAGTTTATTATATCTCAAGTTTAAAGAATCTCTCAGGCCACAATGCCTCAAGCGCAACTCAGACAGTAAAGGAAGCATAGCCATATATTGGAACCATTTGGTTTCATTTCCAATATCATTGAAGCTAAGGTCAAGATATTTTAAGGAAGAAAGTCGAGAAAGCCAATGAAGATCATTTATGCGTAAAAAATAATTATATGAAAGGTCAAGGTAATGCAGAGCAGAGAAATTTGCTAATTGATTAGAAGGGGCAACAAGTGATTGGTTGTCATAACTGTGTTTATCTATAGCAAAATTGGAGACTTGACTAGGTGGAATACTCACAGCTTCAAATAGATTGTAGCTCAGATCTAAGTAGTTGAGAAATTCAAGTTGAAGCAGAGATAGATTAATCTCACCTTGTAAGGCACAATTAATATAGTTTGGAGCAAGCTCTATATCCCAGGAATCAATATTGGTTAGATGAAGCTCTGTAACTCTACCTGTGATGTTGTCACACTGAACTCCGACCCATGAACAGCAATCTTCTTGACTAGTCCATGAGGAGAGTTGGTTGCAAGGATCTAGCACTCCTTGTCTGAAGATTAACAGTATTCTTTGATCATTCTCATTGCAATGAACTACCCTGTTTTTGCTACATAAGCTTCTGTTGAATGTTGTTGCAATTTGCAAATAGCAGCAACAGCAGAACAAAAGAAGTTTGTGGAGTGAAGCTAGCCATCGTGGTTGATTTGAAGAGAATGAAGTCTTTACATGGTATATATATATAAGTTGTAAAAATCGATGCAAAAAAGGTATTGCTTGAAGAAAATATTGGAAAAGCAGAAGTAAACATATGATTCACAAACACCACATAATTTTGACAAAAAAAAAATACATATAATTTCAGGAAGTGACATATTGGACACAATACACTTGCAAAGTCATCCTCTCAATTTTTGGTCTGCTCATTAGTGGAACCCATGCACCGACAAAATTCCGTTCTTATTTTCTTTTTCAATTTCCATAACCTAAGAAATAACCATCACGCGAACTGTGCTCCGGAAAGCGGAAACTCAATCTTCATTAATCACGTGAAAGGGACAAAATCGCTTAAATGCTTCCAAAAATAAAAATCGTTCAAACAACAACTCAATTTTTTTAAGGAAAAAAATTGCAAATAGCTCATTCAATTATAGGCCATTTACAAATACATCTGTTAACTTTCAGAATCAGAAAATACCCTATGGATTATTATTTAGATCCTTTTATGTTCAATTCCTATTAACATCAATGACACAAATGACACTACAAATATTTTCATTTATCGCGTAGCATGCTTATCAGCATGCTCTCATTAGTCCGCAAAGAAAATTTTTAATATATGGAAAGACACCAAACAATCCAACATTTTTTTAAGAATTCGAAAGTCAAAAGAAAATTTTGAAGTGTGAGAGCCTGCTGTGTGATCATTAAACGAGTTTGAAGTAATAAATGGAGCTAGGAAAAAATTAGACAAAATTCTATAAATCTTGAAAGCCAAGAGTTCAGAGGATTTCTTCGTTTCAAAAGATGAGAGTGTGTTTGGAAATTACTCAAAATTATAGCATATATATATATATATATTGAAATAAAAGTGAATTTGTTTTATTTGTTTTTATTTTAGTTATGAAACGAGAAAATTAATATATTATTAATATCTACGAATAAATGTTTGTGCATCATAAGTTTGAATTATAAAAAAAATTGGTAAAATTTATGTATAGCCCCAAAAGAATAATAAAATTTATATATAATTTCTTCTAAAATTACATATAGCCTCAAAAAATAATATAGTTCACATATAATTTCTCGTAAAATTACATATTAAATCCCCTCTCCAAAAAAAATTTTTCTGCCTCCCTTCATGCCTGCTGCCTTCTTTTCCTATTCCCATGTCCTCCAATAAGATATATTTTTTAACTATACCCCATACACACCACATAATCATCTGTTTCAAATATCTGCAATTTATAATTTTAGGAAGTGATATATTGAACACAATACCCCATCTATCACACTTGTAAAGTCTTGCTCCCAAATTATACTCAATTTTAGTCTGGTCATTAATGGAAACCATAGAGGAGCTTCCATTCTGATCTTTCTCAATTTCCTTTGGGGAAAGAGATCTTGTCAATTTTGTCACACATCATTTACCTAAAAGAATATGGAATTGGATTAAAATAAGTTACAATATATTATATATGTTTTGTTATAATGGTTCTGTATTTCCAACTTTTCCGGCCCCAATTTGTCGTAATATTGACCCCACACTGCACCGTTTCGATCAAGGGAAGACTTGGACCAAAAAATGGAAGACTTAAAAAGTATAACGACTTTGTTGGAAAAAAGAAACAGTGACAAGGCAATTTTCTTAGAAATTTACTTCATTAGGGTTACTATTTATTTTTTATTTTTTTTAAGAATTAAGTTTTCAAGAATTTCCTTACTTAAAAAAAAAATAGTGAAGAATGGACTTCACCACGTGACCTATATAAACCTTGCCAGAGATATAACAAGGCTTCACTTACAGAAACCCTTTTGAAGAGTGATTCCCCTTATAATTAAACAACCATCATCGTTTTTTCACATCACAAATTTCAATGACTTGAGTGGCACTCTTCCAAAAAAACCTTGAGCAAGCTCTCATTTTTTCTGGATTTGTCTCACAACTCTCATTTTAAAAAAAAAAATTCATATATACTACAATTTTATTGAAGTATCTAATATCAAAGATATAAAAAATTATACATAAGTTTAATAAAAAAATTATAATTTGAACTTGTCATTTGTTTACCAAAACAATTAAAAATTTATATATCTCAAGCCTAATAATGAAAGCAGAGTAATATAATCTGCTTCTATGATTCACTAGATTGCAGCCTAATTATTTATTGACATATTTTAAACTTCTTTGATTGTTTTAGTAAGTTTTATAGATAGAATATTAAACTCAAAATATAAATAGTTATTCGTATAATTCAAGTTGTGGTGTCTTCAGAAATAATGGCGTCATGTGATGACCTAATTTTGTGAATTAAAAGGAAGATGCATAGTGAGGCAGATATTTTATGTGTGGTTATTAATATTTGTTTAGAGTATCAGAAATTTCTTTTTTAAAGCGAATGATGCATTAATTGGGAAGTTACAGTGGTAGAAAAAATGCCCCAAATTCCATCATAACTTTGGTCTATTTGTGAAGTCTTGGTCTCACTCAAATGAACCTTTCATGTCACGCCAATGTGTGGAAGAAACAAACCTGGAACTGGAAGTATACCCAGTCTATCTTAGTCTGGTCATTGATGGAACCTACTGAGAAGTTTCCATTCTTATCTTCTTTCTCGATTTCCTTTAGTGGTGGGGCATATGAGGTAGGAAATTGATTCTCTTGTGGCGGCCAGAATGAATCACAAAACCCACTTGCTAATAATATGTTATAAATGACTCTGAATGTATTACTTATGAAATTATTTCAGAAAATTAAAACAACTTAGGATATGTATATAAATAGATAAATAACATGTTTTATCTCATTAACTACAATTGTGTGAAATAAATTATATGATAAGTTGTGTTGTATATATTCGAATTTATATACTTATTAAATAGGATTCATTACATGTTAAATTATGTGTTCTATATAATTAATTATCACTATTTAAAATTAATTGTGTGAATTGTGTGATATGTGATAATATGTTTGAATTAAAATCTGAGTAAATATATTTATTTAATTTTAAGACATTTGTGCTAATCATTAGTTTCCCATCTTATTTTTTTAATTTCTACAGCCAACATTTTCCCTAGCTATGCTCCTAAGAGCCTAGAACATACTCATGGCCGTGGCTGTCGGTCACATTTTTTACTATAAAATAAATTCCAAAACTCTAATGATAATAAATTATATATAGAAAAGAAATTGTGTCTTCTTCTAGCCTTGACTCCAAAATGACTTTAAAAAAAAAATGAGAGTCAAAATATTTTAATATACTTGTTTAATTCTTAACTTTTCTCTTGTTCAGTTCTCTGCTCCAAAGATATTGTTGTTTCTTCTTATCGAAGAAAACTTGGTCTTAATTCATGAAATACACATTTTACCGACTTTTTAATTATGACTCTAATGAATTTTACCGTGGACTTTATAATTATTAAATATGTCATTAGAAAAGATATTGTGTTCCACGTAAGATCTGTGTGCCTTGATTGGTTTATTATGCTACAATCGTGCCTGCTATTTATAGGATGAATTGATTTTACAAATATTGATCTCTTTCAGATTAATTTACTGCTAGAAAAAGTCAGTTTAGTGAAGGATCAAAATCTATCACTAAATTTATCAATTACTGATGGCTAAAAAAAATTATTTTTCTTTTCAAATTTGCACATTTAGTGACAGATCACGGACAGATATTGTCAATAAAATTTTTAATTAATAGCAAATTAGTGACGGCCAATGAAAATTGTCTTCTTTTTTTTTTTTCAAAATCTATACATCTAATGACTGATAAACATTTATTACTAAAACTCATCACTAAAATTTTTAAATAGTGTTAAATTAGTGACGATCATGAAAAGTTTTTTATTTTTTATTTTTTAAATTTGCACAATTACTGATGGATGAACATCCCTACTAACCGTGCAAATTTTTTTAAAAAAATTAAATTTAATTAAAATTAACTGTTTTTGTTTACCCTAACACATTTTATAAACTAACATCAAATTAATTAAAATATAAAATATAGGTATAAGAGATTATATGAAGATTACGCAATTTCTTGGAATTAATTTTAATTAAAAATTAACATTGTTTATTTTATTTCAAAATTTAAAAATAATTTTTATTATATTTTAAAATTTATATACTAATCTTATAATTATGCCTATTTTTTAATTTTTTCAATTTTTTCTTTCCATAAAATGTATTTTATTATCTTATTTAATCACTTGAATCATGTGATGCACATTTTTTGTATCAGATTCAATGATGGACAAATCCATCACAATTTCTAAATTAGTGATGGGACAATTTTTTTAGTATTGGTTGAATTGTTTATTTTAAGAAGCAAAAAATCTTTAAAGACAGTTTGACCAAAAGGACTCTTAGAAGTAATTCCATCAACTTGGCCTCTATTTATCATTTTGAGATCCAAAGCATGTCATAGGCCTTTTGATTTTCTTAGAGTAACTAACCTTCAATATCATTATTTTCTGTAAGCCCAAAAAAAAAGTGTCACCATTATATGCAATACCAAAATCATATTGAGTTACATCCATCATGTGTGGAGAAAATTAAGAAAGAAATTGATTTCAGTTGCTTGAACATGGCTGTAATTTCTAAAACTTTTGGTAAATGGATAGAAATTATTGCGTTTAAAAACAACGAAGGAAGCAAAAATAAACGTTTTTCCTTCTTTCACATTTTTCCAAAAACGAAATTCACAAAAGACATAATATGCCAATGCCAATAAATATTCGAAATTGGAATAAACCTTCGCAAGGGATTTGACTTTATCAATTTCCCTCCAATGCACTAATTTTATTCATCAACATAAGGAATCACAACACTCTAATGTGTACTCAATATTCAGTGATTCTGCAGATATATAGAGTCTACATATCTAGAAATGACATATTTCAAAAAGAATAACATTGGCATATATTATTTTACTTTAAGGAAGAATTATTTTACTTTACGATAGATATTTATGACGTCGATTGATCTATGTAACTGACCCCACTTAGTGAGAAAATGTTTTGTTGTTGTTGTTGTTATTGAAAAATTTTTTGTTTTGAAAAATAAATTTTTTATTTTATATTAAAGAAAAAGTTTTGAGTTTTTCATTTTTTTAAAAAAGAAATCTTATAAGATAAGAAAGCTTTAGAGGAATGAAAAAAAGAATAAAAGGAAAAAAAAGAAAAGAAATTCAGCCAGCAAAATTTTCGTGTGGATATTGCCATGCCCATTAATTAAGTTGTAACCAAAATTGAAAATTATAAATGCGGATAATGAAATGGCTTTCTCAACGAATTAGCTGGCACCACAAATGAGATGCATATATGTTCACCAAACAGCTTATTCCGCAAGTGCACGGGCCGTGACAAAGTAGTATAAGAAGATTATCGTTCCCACGAGGACTGAAGTTGAATTTGATTGATCATTAAATTTATGTCTTAAACTAGGTTGAGCATTTCAATTGTATAGTGAAGATGGGTGTAAATAAAAGAGTTAGCTTTTCAAATGAATGTATAAATGAAGTTAAGAGATCCTGTTCGACTCCAAGCTTGTAAGGGATCTAGGATTATCTCTCCCCCTTTGTATCTCATAGCACAAGAATAATCTCTTCTCACCAACAATTATCAACAACTATATGCACTAGTCTGGGAATCAATTACTACTTGTAAAAGCTCTCTCAAGTCCTAAACAAGTGTTTAATTCCCTTAGTTGTTCAAACTCTCTTACAACTAAAGAAGCTCTAATTCTAAGTTCAAACCCAAGTTTGACTACACAAGGTTAATGAGTGTATTTCTACCTCACTAACTAAACCATCCATTCAATACTTAAATTTCAAGTTCCTGCATGATTTAACTCCAGTTCAACACTCAAGCTAGCTCTCTCAAGCTTCACTCAAGCAAACACACAACTGATTATTGGCCAATCAATCAGAAGCATTACAAATGAAGTAAAATCAGCACATATAT
Source organism: Erythrophleum ivorense (assembly GCA_026724425.1). NCBI lineage: Eukaryota > Viridiplantae > Streptophyta > Magnoliopsida > Fabales > Fabaceae > Erythrophleum > Erythrophleum ivorense. The sequence goes on along the minus strand of JAIUCV010000034.1, from coordinate 1,874,541 downwards.
ATCATTAATCACTGGAGGTGGAAGAGAGTCAGATGTTATTCCATACAAGGGTTTAAGATAATCCTAGAACTAATATTTAGCTACTCATATTCAGCTACAAGTTTACAAAAAACTCTGAGATCAAACCCATAACAGAATACAAGTAGAGGAGAGGGAGAGGATCAGAAAAACCGATGGAAATGGCTTCAAATCTTCTTGAAACTTCAATCCTTGGCTCTAACCACTCTTCACCCTCCAAACCCTAGCACACCAGCTCCCAAATACTGCCCAGAAGTCGAAGAATGCTTCTCCTGGTCGAAATTTCGAATATATCCAACCCTAGAGTTCCTCAGACCTCAAAACGCAGTGTTTCAGTAAACCATTTGTTCGCCGCGGCTAACATATTATTCGCCGCGGCGAAATGCTCTCGGCTTGCACAGCTTTTTCTGAATGACAAATTGGCCGCGGTGAACAACAGAATTGGCCGCGGCGAACTCTGCAACTTTAGTCATCAGCCATTAGCTTTGAATCCCATCTATATCTGCAAAAAGTATGAAATTATAAATAAACCAAAATATTCCTAAACTAAGGTCAAAGTTTGCATAATTTAACTCAAATTGAGTCAGTTAAGCTCAGGTATCAAAAAATGCACATTTTCCTATTTTGAGTATACTTTATATACAAAAATATATCAAAAGATATTCCTAATTAAAGGAAAATGTGCTGAAAAGGCATGAATTTAGAGAGGTTATCACACCCCCAAACTTAGACTTTTACTCGTCCTCGAGTAAAACAAAATGACAAAGTAGTCAGATTTCAAGAATCACCCAAATACTATGTATTGCATGGTATAATCCTCATCGGTTGCTACCCGTGATAAGCAAGACAGGAGACAACGGAGTGGAGGAAGCTGCCAGATTCACAGCACAATGCAAAGCTTCTAACACGTGTGTGTGTGACTGGTTAAGGAATCATTTTCCAACACTTGTTCAGAATAAAAATAAATAAATAAATAAAAACACTTCAATGTATATATATATTGCCTCAACAACAATACTTCATATGCCAAAACTTTTCTTCCCTCTCCACTGTACATTTGACCTTACAAGAATTTCGAAATCATCAGGACTTTTAGGCTTGTAATGTGGCTCAGGTAAAAGCTAAATAAAAGGAGGGATAATATAGGATGCAAATTACTTGAGATAACTGATTGTGCCAGACCCTATTTTCTTTTCTACATTTCAAGTGTTCTTCCAAAACACTACATCTCCTCCAAACGTATCTTCCAGTCTAACTGGACTCAGATTCACTGAAACATAGACTTTTTTTTTTTTTAAATCATGAGTACAAACAGTTGCATGCTATCCATCATTCATATTCCCATTATCAAAGTTTATCAAAATGTTGCATCCTATCTTTCAAGATTATCAAGCACTAATCCATTATCTCAAGTTTAAGGTGGGATCATGATTTTTCAGGTTTATGGGATATACGTCTGATGCACGAATTCAAACAAAAATTTATATGGTTTTTTTTTTTTCAATTAGGCTCAAATGGTAGGTTCAAAGGGAGATATAGTTAACAAAGGCCAGCTGGAAAGGCACAAACGCATTTAAATACTGCCCAAATCATTTTTCAAAATCAAGTGAAGCCATTAGATCGTTTCAAGGAGATTCAAGAATGGTTCTAGAGTTTTGAAATTGAGAAAGAACATATACACTAATTTGTTACACTTTTTTTTTTCACGACAAGAGTTTTCAAATAATACCCCAACGTTTGTGAACATAAACTTTATGAAACAATGCATTAATCTATGACTCAAGCACTAACAACCAATTCCAAAATTTCCTATCAAGCATATGATTTAAGCAACCCACAATCTTTGGACCCAAACAATCCAAACAAAGGGCCATTCAGCAACCTGACACCGAAATTAAATAATGTCCAAATAAAAGTCTAAGGATCAAAATTAAAATCATGCCGAATCAGCAACAAAAAGGAATACCCTCCCCCCAAACTTAGAATGGACAGTGTCCTCACTGACAATTATAGAGGAAAAAAGGGTCAACTCTCATACAACTACCATCCACAAAAAAAGTAGTTACACAAGAGAGCATAGCACCAACACTTAGCAAACAGTACCAGCAGTCATCAGACTATGAACAGGACAAGCATCAACTAAAAACTAAGTTTACCAGTAGCAAGTAAAAGATATTGAAATCCAGCTAATTCTCACAGTTTTAAACAAACTATATCTAACCAGATAACCACCATTGTTGTGTCAAGAACTAAATGAAAACAGAAATTAAAGAACCAACTAAGCCACCGAAAAATAAAAACAGAAAAGCAGTAAAGAAACAAAATTAAATCAAGGCTCATCAGGTTGGTTCCCGCTAGGGCCTTCGTCATCCCTAGCTCCAGAGGGCTCAGTAGTCAAACGGGGCAGTAGGCACTGTAGCTGAAGCCAAATCTGAGTCACATCATCAGCGATACCATCTACCTTTCCCATCAACAGTTCCAGACGGCTATCGACACTGGCCCTCCATAGGTCATCCGACTGTGCAAAGCTAGACTCCTCTCCAGCTGGAATATTCGGGATGGGGGCCTCCTCTTCCATCATGTCAGGGTCTGGCTGGCCGGCCCCTGATTCTTGTGGTGCCCTACGGGGGGATTTGATCGCTTTGTAGTTAAAGAGCATGGGGGCCACGAACACTTCCTCATTGGCTTTGCCTTTCACCCCGGCTTGAAGGCACCACTAAAGAATAAAGTGGGGAAAGACAATCGCGCAAGAATGGTCCACTATGGCCGCTTCAAGGCTGTGATACATGACAGCAGCAATGTCCACCGGCTGTTGATTCATCAGCAAGTAAATGAGGAGGGCCTTCTCCCATGTGGCATCACTCAAATGTGAGGTCGGAAGGATGTTGAAGGACACAAAATAGAGCCAGAACTTGGCATCTCTGTGCAATCTCTTCCGCTCCAGATATCGCTGACCACCACGAGGGATCTTCCACAACACTTGCCCCTCATAATCCAAAAATGCAGCAATGTCATCAAAGGGGATCTCGTCTTCGTGCTGCATTAAGTATGCATAACGGCATTCTGCTACCTCCGGTAGTTGGAAGAATGTGCGGATGGCCTCCTCTGAAATGTTAACTTGAATCCCTCGCACTCGGCACTTCAAACTGGTGTTAATGGCTGCTTGGGTATAAAAGTCTCTAACAATAGCAGCGTTTCCACCCGGCTTGTCACCCATCAGGGGGGGAGATGATAGGTCTGATCGGCAATGACACAAAAGGCCCAATCCGTTGTCTAAGGGAATTCTCGTTCCGACCGAATGGGTCGGCTCTGAACTCTTTCCTTGATGGCAGCTGGAGATTCTTGCTCTGATTGATGCGAAGCACTCGGACGAGATCGTTTGGGAGCCATGGCAGCCTGCAAAAACACAGAAAACTAGCCCAGTTCACAACCAAAAATTCAGGGAAACGAGAACTAAAACAAAAGCAAAATCAAAAATAGAAACCAAAAACCAAGATCAACCCAACTGAACAACGAAATAGAGGCACAGATCATCTCAAATGAGAGTGCACTCAGTTAGAGTCTCACCTAATCACAATGCCCAACACTAAGTTTTCAAGGGATTTTATAAAGTCGTCATTTAGTGCCAAATTAAATAACTAGACTAATTGTGCAATCCCAATTGGCATCCTTAGGTAGCTATAAGTTGAATTCATCAGGGCTTCATCCAAAATATCAGATTATCTGAACCCTACCCAATTCATGCATCAACAAGAATACAGGATAGAGTTTTGTCTTGACTAATGTAATGCAAAGATTCATCTCTCTCACACTCTACATGCCTAGCAGTTAATCTAACAATAAAATAGAACTACAATCTGCATATGCCTATACAAGTTAAAATCTAGCAGCACATCAATTCATTTTCACAAATCACAACCTCTTAGCATGGCACGCAGACTCTAATCAGCAAAACAGAACCAGGCAAGCAGACTCTAATCAGCATACTTTCACAACATCTAGCATGGCACGCACTGATGAAAAAGCAAGACAACAACATCACAACCCTCAACAGACACAACGAGAACAAGGAGGCAGACATACATATGGCGCCAGATCATTGTATGGAGAAAGGGGCTGAGAGGAGTAACACAAATGGGGAACACTTACTATGGAGCTGTGGGGACGACGGCGAGAGGAGGGATGAGCAGAAGGGAGGCAACTACAGAGGATAGGCGAGAAATGATGATGGAGGCCAGGGAGAGCACGAACCGGTGACGGTAGAGAGGAAATGAGGGAGATGAGATGAGAAGGGGGGGTTAGGGTTGAGTGAAGGGTAGTTTAGGAAATCCAAGTGGCGGGGGAAAATGACCTAATGAACCTAGACAGAAATGAAGGGAGATTCGATGGGGCATTGTCGGAATTAGGTGAGAGTTGTGAGGGCAAAATAGGAAGGAAAAACAACAATGTTCGGGCTTCAGCTGCTGTTTGGCCGCGGCCAAACATTTATTAGCCGCGGCCAATACGGCTCTGTTGCAAACCAAGGTCCAGTGCACACTAGTTAGCCGCGGCCAATTAGCCACTGGCTTGAGCCCGCCTAATTTGGCCGTGGCCAAATTGTTATTAGCCGCGGTGAATAATCCTCTGGCTGACCTCCTGGGCATTCCTCTCGATAAATTAGCCGCGGCCAATTTTTTTTTTAGCCACGGCCAATTACCTTCGGGATGGCTGGGGAATTCCAGAACAACTTTAGCCGCGGCCAAGTTTTTATTAGCCGCGGCGAATAATGTTCAATTCTCTTTTCAAGCACACTCCCTCAAATTTTTCTCTTAACAGTAAAATTAACATGATAGATGCATATAACTTAATCATAACATTATTTTGCTTGCTTCTACACATATCATTTTACTAAGGCTCCACATTCAACTTAAGCATGCATGATCTTGGCAAAAATCCCTAAGGGGCCAATACTGAATTCAAACAGAAACCATGAAATAGTGAACCAATCAATCACTGCAAACATCATATCTAACTTATCAGCTAATTGCACTTCAACCATAGGAATTCATGCATATTAGAAAGCATATAACTTGACTGGGTGCACTTCCCTGAAAACTTTTGTTTGAGCATGTTCCTTGAATCTAATGCCTTCAGTGATATTACTCCGTTTTGGTCATCAGTCCCAACAGAGGAGTTAACCTACAAAGCAAGGGAAAAAAAATAAAACTCTACTAAACACCAAAATCTATAAAAACAAGACAAGAGGGAAAAGTGAAGAGCTTGGGTTGCCTTCCAAGAAGCGCTTTCTTTATAGTCTTCAGCCGGACTCCTCAATTGTTCAATTGGAATCAGCAAGGTGGAAAGTGGAGGTGTGACGATCTACATGCCCTCCCCAATAGTGTTTCAATCGTTGGCCATTCACCTTAAACTTTTCACCAGAATTGCTCACCAATTCAACTGTTCCATGGGGAAAAACTTTGACCACCGTGAAAGGGCCTGACCACCTTGATTTCAACTTTCCAGGAAAGAGCCGAAGACGAGAGTTGTATAGCAAAACATGTTGTCCCGACTCAAATGCTTTGGGAGTGATTTTTTTGTCATGGTGCAGTTTGGTTTTTTCTTTATAGACCCTTGAATTTTCATACGCATACATTCTTAATTCATCTAATTCATTGAGTTGAAAGAGTCTCTTCTCGCTTGCTGCTTTGAAGTCCAGATTCAGCTTCTTGATCGCCCAGTAAGCACCATGCTCCAATTCAACCGGCAAATGGCAAGCTTTTCCAAACACCAATTTATACGGTGACATACCAATGGGGGTCTTGAAAGCTGTCCGATAAGCCCACAATGCATCATCAAGTTTTGAAGACCAGTCTTTTCTTGACACCCCTACCGTTTTCTCTAGGATGGTTTTGATTTCTCGGTTGGAAATCTCAACTTGTCCATTGGTCTGGGGATGATACGCTAATGCCACTTTATGCTTCACTCCATACTTTCTCAAAAGGGATTGAAATTGGCTATTACAAAAATGCGATCTCCCATCACTGATAATGGCTCTCGGTGATCCGAATCGGGTGAAAATATTCCTTTTTAAGAACTTGAGCACCGTTCTTGCATCATTGGTGGAACTAGCAATAGCTTCCACCCATTTGGATACATAATCTACTGCCACCAGAATGTATTGATTTCCAAATGAATTAGGAAAAGGTCCCATGAAGTCTATACCCCATACATCAAACCATTCTACTTCCAGCATATTCGAAAGCGGCATTTCATTTCTCCTTGATATATTTCCCCCACGTTGGCATCGGTCACACTGAAGAATGAATGTATAAGCATCTCTGAATAGAGTAGGCCAGTAGAAACCACTCTGTAAGACTTTGGCTGCTGTTTTCTCCCCTTCAAAATGGCCTCCATACTCCGAGGAGTGGCAACTTTGCAAGATTGCTCCTTGCTCTTCTTCCGGTATACACCTCCTTAGAATGTGATCCGTACACCGCCAAAACAAGTATGGTTCATCCCAGAAGTAATGCTTCGAGTCATGCAAGAACCTCTTCATTTGATTCTATTTTAGATCAGGGAGGGTCACACCGCACACCAGATAATTAACAATGTCCGCATACCATGGATCTAGAGCGTGCTGAACGTTCAACAATTGCTCATCAGGGAATGCTTCCTTAATATTCTGGGTCAATTCTGGTTGAACTTCGGTACTCAACCGAGAGAGATGATCAGCCACTTGATTTTCACAACCCTTTCTATCCACAATTTCTAAGTCAAATTCTTGCAACAAGAGCACCCATCTAATTAATCTGGCTTTAGAATCTTTCTTGTTCACCAGGTATTTCAGGGCTAAATGGTCAGTGAACACCGTCACTTTGGATCCCACAATATATGCCCTGAACTTATCACAAGCAAAAAACACTGCTAGCATTTCCTTCTCAGTAGTGGTGTAGTTCTCCTGAGCTTCATCCAAGGTTTTGCTAGCATAGTAGATAGGGTGAAAAATTTTATCCCATTTTTGACCCAATACTGCGCCCACAGCATAGTCACTTGCATCGCACATGATAATGAATGGCAAGTTCCAGTTAGGCGCGGTCATGATGGGTGCGGTGATCAACCTTCTTTTTAATTCTTCAAAGGCTTGCTCACAGGCATCATTGAACTTAAACTCAACATCTTTCTCAAGCAATCTACACAGAGGTTTGGTGATCTTGGAGAAATCCTGGATAAAACGGCAGTAAAAACCGGCGTAGCCCAGGAAGCTCCTCACACCTTTGACCGAAGTAGGTGGAGGTAGTTGCTTGATAATGGAAATCTTGGCCTTATCCACTTCCAATCCTCCCTTGGATACTCTATGGCCTAGTACAACGCCCCCTTGCACCATAAAATGACATTTTTACCAATTGAGCACCAAATTATTCTCTTCACAACGCTGCAACACGGCATACAAATTATTGAGACAATCATCAAATGAGTCACCAAATACTGAAAAATCATCCATAAAAACCTCCATAGATTGCTCAATCATATCAGAAAATATGGAGATCATGCATCTCTGAAATGTTGCCGGCGCGTTACATAAGCTGAATGGCATCCTTCTGAATGCAAAGGTGCCATAAGGACATGTAAAGGTCATTTTCTCTTGGTCTTCTGGGGCAATTGCAATTTGGTTGTACCCCGAATATCCATCCAGAAAACAGAAAAATTTCCTTCCGGCTAGTCTATCTAACATTTGATCAATGAAAGGCAAAGGGAAATGGTCTTTTTGGGTTGCGGCGTTTAGTTTATGATAATCCATACAAACCCTCCATCCAGTCACTGTGCGGGTGGGAATGAGCTCATTTTGAGTGTTAGCCACTACAGTTATGCCCCCTTTCTTTGGAACACATTGAACTGGGCTCACCCAAGAGCTATCTGAAATAGGATATATGATATCCGCATATAGCCATTTAATAATTTCTTTTTTTACAACTTCCTTCATATTGGGATTCAATCTTCATTGGTGCTCTATAGAAGGTCTCTGGTTATCTTCTAAAAAGATTTTGTGCATGCAAATTGAAGGGCTGATACCCTTGATATCCGCTATGTTCCATCCCATCGCTTTCTTATGCTGTTGCAGCACTTTTAAGAGCTTCCACTCTTTCTCCATCGGTAGATTAGCAGCAATGATGACTGGTAAGGTATTTGATTCTCCCAGGAAGGCATATTTTAGATGTGTTGGGAGTGCCTTTAACTCCAATTGAGGTGGCTCCACAATGGATGGCTTTAATTTAGGTCTATCATCTGAAGTCAAGTCTAGGGTTTCAAACTTTAACCTAGATGGAGGAATGATAGGGGCAGCGCTCATCATAGTGACACATTCTTTCTCTCCCTCCTCATCTTGCTCAATTTGTAGTGAAGGTGTCCCACAGTTGCCTTTGATCATAGATCGTTGGGATTCATAGTGAATTATATGATCTATCAGATCTAGATAGAAACAGTGTTCCGGCTCATCTGGCAATTTGAGAGTCTTGAACATATTGAACATCACTTGCTCTTCACCAACTCGCATGGTGGTTTCCCCTTTCTCCACATCAATGAGAGCTTTGCCAGTAGCTAGGAAAGGTCTTCCAAGAATGATAGGGATTTCTCGATCAACTTCACAATCAAGAACAATAAAATCAGCTGGAAGTATGAACTTATCAACTTTCACCAAGACATCCTCGATGATTCCCCGAGGATACGACAAACTTCTATCGGCAAGTTGTAAAGTAACCGTAGTCGGCCTTGCTTCACCCAACTGGAGCTTCTTGAAAATAGATAAAGGCATCAAATTAATGCTTGCTCCCAAATCACATAATGCTTTAACCGTGAACGTTGTTCCAATGTGACATGGAATAGTGAAACTTCCTAGGTCACCCTTCTTTTGTGGTAATTCTTTAATGAAATCTGAACTACTTTTTGTTAATGCCACTACTTCATGTTCTTGAAATCTCCTTTTCCTGGATAATGCGTCTTTCATGAATTTTGCATATTTGGGCATTTGTTCCAATGCTTCCAGAAGTGGGATATTGATATGCAGCTGCTTAAATGTATCCAAGAACTTCTTGTAGTGATTATCTTCCGTTTGCTTCTTGAATCGCCTAGGGAAGGGTAGCGGTGGAATCTGAGTTTCTGATTGTATTTTCTTCTCTTCACTCTTCTTTCCTTCGTTATTCTCATGCTCCTTATCATTTGCTTTTGGCTCCTCTGCATCCTCCTCTTTAGAAAAGGAGGTCCCTTCCTCTTCTGCCTCACCAAATTTCATTTTAGGTTAGGAAGCATTTGGCAAAACCTTACCGCTTCTCAAGGTGATGGCTTTACACTCATCCTTGCCCTCCCTTCTAGGATTGGGAATAGTATCACTAGGGAGATTTCCCCTTGACATAGCATTTAGTTGGGAGGCTAATTGCCCCACTTGCACTTCCAAGTTCTTAATAGCTGTGTCATGCAAAGAGAAGGTGTCTTTTGTCTCAACCCTCTGTGTTTCTTGATTAGCTAGAATCTGAGCTAGCATTTTCTCCATCTTAGACTCTTCTTCTTTAATGGGGATTTGTCTCGATACCATTTGAAATCCGGGAGGTTGAGCTGGTCTTGCACCTGATGAGGAAGCCTGATTTAATTTTTGACCTTGACTCCATGAAAAGTTCGGGTGATTTCTCCACCCCGGATTATATGTTTGAGAATACGGATTGTTTTGTTGACTCCACTGAGCATTGTTCATATAATTCACAGACTCCAATGTGTAATGACATTGTTCAGATAAGTGTCCCTTTCCACAGTGATCACAAACCGTAGATGATGGTTGTACAGCATGAACTCCCAAGGGGTTGGGTTTCTTCATCTGAAGCTCTAAGATGTCAAACCTTCTATTCATCGCTTCAAGCTGTGCTGTAATATCAGTCGATGGACTAGAAGGTTGCCCTCTTCTTTGAGATGATCTCCTACCAGATGCGTATTGCATGGTATTGGAAGCCATATCATCATACAGGTTATAAAGCTCATTTACCTTCATCTTCCCAATTCCTCCACTAGAGGCATTATCCAGCATTCTTTTTGCATCTTCATCAAGACCATTCCAAAATGCTTCCATGAGTACATACTTTTTCTGTTCATGGTTCGAGCATGTCCTACACAACTCCTTAAACCTCTCCCATGCTTCATAAAACAGCTCCCCAGGTTGTTGCTCAAAATTTAAGATTTCTCCTCTCATAGTTGCTCTTCGCCCTCGAGGAATAAACCTTGCTTTGAATCTGGACACTAAGTCTTCCCATGTGCCAATAGATTGCCCGGGTAGAGAGTTTAACCATGCCTTAGCTTTATCTTTCAAGGTCATAGGAAACAGCCTCAGCCTTAATGCATCCTTGCATACTCCATTTTGTTTGAAGGACTCACACACCTCAATAAACTTGCTAAGGTGTACATTAGGGTCTTCATTATAATTACCCCCAAACAAACCATTCATCTGCAACATTTGAAGCATAACTTGTTTAACCTCAAAGTTTCTAGCTTGAATGTCCAGCATCCGAATACTAGAGTGATAACTCTGTGCCTCTCGATTGAGAAAATCATCCAATGTATACAGGTCATTTTCGTCCATGTCAGCCATAGCTGGTTGTGGGGTCGCTTCGGGCTCTGGGTTGGCTGTTTCAAAAATATCTTCTATATCCAGAAGGATCTCGAAACTGTCTAGGCGCAATCCTTGCATGCGCGAGATCCGAGAAAAGTGCCTGATGAGAAAACACTCCAAACAAGTATCAACTACTTACAGAAAAATAAAAATGCTACTTGATGATTAAAAACTATTTACTATTTTAGATACTAGCTCAATCGTAATTTCCTAACATCAATTCAATGAATAACCAGAGAAATTTCAACTTTCAGTCCCCGGCAACGGTGCCAAAAACTTGTTCACCAAACAGCTTATTCCGCAAGTGCACGGGCCGTGACAAAGTAGTATAAGAAGATTATCGTTCCCACGAGGACTGAAGTTGAATTTGATTGATCATTAAATTTATGTCTTAAACTAGGTTGAGCATTTCAATTGTATAGTGAAGATGGGTGTAAATAAAAGAGTTAGCTTTTCAAATGAATGTATAAATGAAGTTAAGAGATCCTGTTCGACTCTAAGCTTGTAAGGGATCTAGGATTATCTCTCCCCCTTTGTATCTCATAGCACAAGAATAATCTCTTCTCACCAACAATTATCAACAACTATATGCACTAGTCTGGGAATCAATTACTACTTGTAAAAGCTCTCTCAAGTCCTAAACAAGTGTTTAATTCCCTTAGTTGTTCAAACTCTCTTACAACTAAAGAAGCTCTAATTCTAAGTTCAGACCCAAGTTTGACTACACAAGGTTAATGAGTGTATTTCTACCTCACCAACTAAACCATCCATTCAATACTTAAATTTCAAGTTCCTGCATGATTTAACTCCAGTTCAACACTCAAGCTAGCTCTCTCAAGCTTCACTCAAGCAAACACACAACTGATTATTGGCCAATCAATCAGAAGCATTACAAATGAAGTAAAACCAGCACATATATATCATTAATCACTGGAGGTGGAAGAGAGTCAGATGTTATTCCATACAAGGGTTTAAGATAATCCTAGAACTAATATTTAGCTACTCATATTCAGCTACAAGTTTACAAAAAACTCTGAGATCAAACCCATAACAGAATACAAGCAGAGGAGAGGGAGAGGATCAGAAAAACCGATGGAAATGGCTTCAAATCTTCTTGAAACTTCAATCCTTGGCTCTAACCACTCTTCACCCTCCAAACCCTAGCACACCAGCTCCCAAATACTGCCCAGAAGTCGAAGAATGCTTCTCCTGGTCGAAATTTCGAATATATCCAACCCTAGAGTTCCTCAGACCTCAAAACGCAGTGTTTCAGTAAACCATTTGTTCGCCGCGGCTAACATATTATTCGCCGCGGCGAAATGCTCTCGGCTTGCACAGCTTTTTCTGAATGACAAATTGGCCGCGGCGAACAACAGAATTGGCCACGGCGAATAGTTCTCTGCTTGCTCCTTCCTCCACAAACTAATTGGCTGCGGCGAACTCTGCAACTTTAGTCATCAGCCATTAGCTTTGAATCCCATCTATATCTGCAAAAAGTATGAAATTATAAATAAACCAAAATATTCCTAAACTAAGGTCAAAGTTTGCATAATTTAACTCAAATTGAGTCAGTTAAGCTCAGGTATCAAAAAATGCACATTTTCCTATTTTGAGTATACTTTATATACAAAAATATATCAAAAGATATTCCTAATTAAAGGAAAATGTGCTGAAAAGGCATGAATTTAGAGAGGTTATCAATATACCCAACATCAAATGAATTTTGGCCAAAAAAATCAAATGAATTAAAATAAAAAATTATAGATATAAGAGATTATATGAAGATTACATAATCTCTTAGTAGTAATTTTATTTAAAAATTAGAATTTTTTAATTCAAAATCAAAAAAGATATTTTATTATATTTTAAAACTTATTAACTAATCTTATAATTATGTCAACTTTTTATTATTTTTATTTTTTTCCCTGAAATGTATTTTATTATCTTATTTTGATTTAGATTTAGCGATGACGAATTCAACTCAAATTTCAAAATTAGTGATAAATTTATGGATTTAGTAGTGGATTCATTCATCACAAAATTTAATTTTTTTAATAATGATTGAGTTGTCTATTTTAAGAACCAAAAAAATCATTGGAGACAATTTGACCAAAAAGATCCTCATAATTCCATCAATTGCACCTTTATTTAACCTTCTAAGATCCAAAACATGTTACTAGCATACTGATTTTTCTAGAGTAACCTACTTTTAATATCATTAACTTCTGTAAGCCAAGGAAAAAAAAAAAGACCATAACATGCAATACCAAAATCATACGAAGTAACATCCATCATGTATGTATAAAACTGACAGAGAAATTTATTTAAGTTGCTCCGAATGTGGCTTCAATTTCTCAAACTTTTGATAAAAAGATAAAAAATATTGCGTTTAAAAACAACGAAGGAAGTAAAAAATAAACCTAAAAATTATTTAAAAGAATTATTGAATTACTTATATAAATTTATAAGATAAATAACCACTGAAGGAGTTAGTGTGCAATTCAAAAAAAAATGATGAAGTTCTCACTCAGATTGCATATTGATAACTCTTAGTCTCATTTACAGAACTTTTTCGGCGGTCAAGAAATTATAGCACTGTAAAAACTTGAACAATTGCCCTACTACCAATTCCATCCCAATTCCGAATTGCAAAACCCCTTTACAGTGCTTCCTCCACTCAATTCCCTTATATACGTTGACCACCATATTTGAATCAAATATGGTTTGAGTTTTGTGTTAAACCCTACCAACGCTTATTCTTAATTATTCATATAATTAGGTGGAAGAAAAAAAAAAGAAAAACCATTCATATTTGTCGGGTAAATTTCACAAATTTTGAGTATCAAATGTAATTTAGATAAATTTAAAAAATATATATATAATTTACTCTATTTTATATAAGCTTGTATAGAAACTTCTTTCAAATATATTTAATAATGGTTTTAGTATAATTGTAAGCAGTAACTTAGGTTGAAGTAGCCTTAGATGAAAATTCAAGGAAAAATCACAACTAAAGACTTATATTATATAAAATTTATAATAAAGAATCTTATAAATTAAAATTACTATTAAGGACTAGTATTATCATTACGTTTTAAGATATTTATTATCAATTTTAAAGAATTTATTATTAAATATAAAAAAATTTAACACTTTCTTATACCTAATAGTTAATCTCTTAAAATTAATAATAAGTCTTTTAAAATTTGATGATAATGATAAATCTTAAAAATAATTTTAATTTCTAAAATTTTTTATTATATATTTTATATAATATGAGTCTTTTTGGATACAATTTTTCAAAATTCAATGTCAAAACTCCGGAGAACAAGGAATCGATTTGTCCCAATGTGAAGACAGGACAAGCACGACCAAAAACAGAGAGCCCCTGATGAAAATTTTCCCAACCTTATATAGTAAGGCCAAATAAAAGCCATGGACCTTGAGCCATGAAGTCCTCAAATATCATACTAAATATACTAGTGCTTAGGTATATTTAATCCAAATTCTTGTTCTGATATCCCCTTACAGTGTTTTAAGGTATCACTTTGCAATCAAAATGTACTTCTTCGGAATGCAGATGAGTGGGCCACAAGAGGTGGGCTGGTGAAGATCAATTGCACAAAAGTCCATTTTCGGTGCATCTGATGTCAGAGACTTGAAGGCCCAATCCTTGTGTGTTGGTCCTGCATCATTTTCTGTCCCTAAAACCATTCATTCTTTGGGTACTTACAAAAACTGACCACAAAAAACTAAACCAGGTGCAAATTATACAGGTTTGAAAAATCAAAGAGATAACTCTGATTACTCATTCATTCATTGTATATGAAAATGTATATACAAATTGTGGCAGCAAGAATAAAGTAAAATAAAGTGTGAAAGTACAAATTGAGTATTCACACAAATACAGAGATAATCATTTTCAAAAGCACACTAATTAGATATGTATATATATATATATATATTAATCACAAAGCAAGGATTCCATTGAAAGAGAAACTGATCAAAGTTTAGAGTACAAGCATATATGAAACAAAAAACCATTCAATAAAGGTTTCTTGGCAACGCAAAAACACACGGATACTCTGCTAACTATTATTACAAACAATAAAGGAAGGACATTCGAAAGGAAACATTAGAGCCCTTGGCCAAGTTTAACTGCAGCAAAGTTCCTTATTCCCTGAAGCAGAATATGAGACTTGAATTTGAGAGGAAGGCATTGTAGTAGTAGACAGATAGATGAATCTAGTCTTCGAAAATATTGTACTAGAATGCTTACTGCTACATTAGCATCCCATAGACAAAACATATTGAACAATAAACAATATAATACAGAATTAGTTGAGAATAGAAATTGTTTGGCAACAAGAAGAAGAAAAAGAAAATAAACCCTCATTTAAATAAAAGAGAACAGCACTTTTAAAATATAGGATAGCTAATTTATTACCTCAATAGCTAGTAATTTGTCCCAAATATTCAACGGAAGCTTTTAAGATTGAGGGCCACAGCAACATAAAGCCAATCTCTGAGACGTTCAAACAATTGGAAAAATCTGTGCCTCCATGCTCTGATAAGGAAGAGAGAACCACAAACTCCCCAAAAGCCCATTGCAAATCCAACTCCCATCCCAAGATACAATGACTTTAAAAAGTTGTCATCTTCATTTCCTTCAGCCAACTTTGAGTTGTCAATTTCTTCTTGCTTCTTGCACTTCTTTGGAAGAGGATCTCCACAAAGTTCAGGATTGCCAACAAAACTCCATGAATCAAAACTTTGAAGCTGGGTCCCCAATGGGATTTGTCCAGTGAAACTATTGTTTGATAGGTTCAAATAAGCCAAAAAAGACAAATTAGAGATGGTCTGAGGAATTTGTCCAGAAAGTTCGTTGTAACTGAGATCAAGAGATTCCAAGTTTTTCATGCCTCCAATTTCTTTTGAAATCTTTCCTGTTAAATGGTTATGAGACAAGTTCAAGGACTGCAATGGAATTAGTCTAAACAATTCTTGAGGGATATCTCCAGAGAGGTTGTTGGTCGAAAGATCAATACTCCGCATCCACCAAATGTTTTCGTATTCTAATTCTCTTCCTTTAGTAGATACGTTTATTGTCTCTCGCGCCCCAAACAAGTAAGTAATTGGACCCATAATATTATATACACAACGAGGCATAGATCCTAAAAGCTTATTATCAGCAAGATCCAGTATCATCAGAGAAGAGAGGTTCCATATTTGTGGTGGTATATTGCCTATAAATTGGTTGGACCTCAATTTGAGAACTCTCAAGTCCTTCGGCATTGTGTTTGGTAAACTTCCAGAAAATTTATTTCTCTCCAAAAGAAGGTATTGCAAATCTGTCCAATTTGATAAGTCTAGAGAAAATTTGCCGAAGAAATTATTATTACTGAGATCCAGCATCGCAAGCTCAGATAATGTAGCCATTGAGGGAGGAATTTCACCTGTTAGCTTATTACTCCCTAAGTTAAGGTATCTTAGTTGTTTCCAATTGGCCCAACAATCAGGACTTTTCACACTACTCCCTGGATGGCACAACAGTGGGAAAATAGATCCTGAGAAAGAGTTGTGAGATGCCGAGAAGGCGCTGACATTCGTTGATATATGTGGGAGGCCTCCTGTGAAATTATTATGGTCTAAATATATGGATGTTGAGTTTAGTGTCACATTGGATAAGTCTCCACTGATTAAGTTGTACGACAAATCGACATCATCAATTCCCGCTACAAAGCTCCAAAATATATCTGCATCTATGGTTGAAATTCCTGAGCTAGAAATGTCTAACCTTTTTAGTGACCTCTGTGTATATAGCCATGCTGGAACATTGGGACCTAGACTTATGTTGCTTGAACTGAAATCATTGAGTTGAAATGGTGGGACCCATTTAGGATCAAAGTCAAATTTGAAGCCATTTGAACCTAGGCTCAATGAGTTTAACTTTGAGAAGTTAGCAAAATTCTTTTCCGAAAGAACACCCACCAAGGAATTGCCAGCAAGACCTAAACTTTCCAAGTCATGGAGTTGACCAAGACTTTCTGGAAGATTGCCATTCAAGTGATTGTTTGACAAATCTAAGTGAATTAAGGAAGAAAGATTTCCTAGAGATGATGGAATTGAACCATAAAACAAATTCCAAGAGATATCAAAATGTTCAAGTTGGCCTAATGAATCTAAAATTGATCCATTGAGTTTATTATATCTCAAGTTTAAAGAATCTCTCAGGTAACAATTACTCAAGCGCAACTCAGATAGTAAAGGAAGCATAGCCATATATTGGAACCATTTGGTTTCATTTCCAATATCATTGAAGCTAAGGTCAAGATATTTTAAGGAAGAAAGTCGAGAAAGCCAATGAAGATCATTTATGCGCAAATCATTACCTGAAAGGTCTAAGTAATGTAGAGCAGAGAAATTTGCTAATTGATTAGAAGGGGCAACAAGTGATTGGTTGTCATAACTGTGTTTATCTATAGCAAAATTGGAGACTTGAATAGGTGGAAAACTCACAGCTTCAAATAGATTATTGCTCAGGTTTAAGTATTTGAGAAATTCAAGTTGAAGCAGAGATAGATTAATCTCACCTCGTAAAAGAACATAATCACCTAGATCAAGCTCTGTAACTCTGCCTGTGATGTTGTCACACTGAACTCCGACCCATGAACAGCAATCTTCTTGACTAGTCCATGAGGAGAGTGCATTGAAAGGATCTACCACTCCTTGTTTGAAGATAAATAGTATTCTTTGATCATTCTCATTGCAACGAACTACCCTGTTTTTGCTACATAAGCTTCTGTTGAATGTTGATGCAAATAGCAGTAACAACAGAACAAAAGAAGTTTGTGGAGTGAAGCTAGCCATCGTGGTTGATTTGAAGAGAATGAAGTCTTTACATGGTATATATATATAAGTTCTAAAAATCAATGCAAAAAAGGTATTGCTTCAAGAAAATATTGGAAAAGCAAAAGTAAACATATGATTCACGAACACCACATAATTTCGACAAAAAAAAAAATACATATAATTTCAGGAAGTGACATATTGGACACAATACACTTGCAAAGTCTTCCTCTCAATTTTTGGTCTGCTGATTGGTGGAACCCACCGACAAGATTCCATTTTTATTTTCTTTCTCAATTTCCACAACCTAAGAAATGGCCATCACGCGAACTGCGTTCCGGAAAGCAGAAATTCAATCTTCCTTAATCACGTGAAAGGGATAAAATCACTTAAATGCTTCCAAAAATAAAAATCAGTCAAACAACAACTCAATTTTTTTAAGGAAAAAAATTGCAAATAGTTCATTCAATTATAGACCATTTAGAAATACATCTTTTAACTTGCAGAATCAGAAAATACCCTATGGATTATTATTTAGATCCTTTTATGTTCAATTCCTATTAACATCAATGACACAAATGACACTACAAATATTTTCATTTATCACGTAGCATGCTGATCATTATCAGCATGCTCTCATTAGTCCGCAAAGAAATTTCGCCAAATTTTAGACTCTAAATCATTCTAATTATATGGAAAGAAACCAAACAATCCAACATTTTTTTAATACTTCGAAAGTCAAAAGAAACTTTTGAAGTGTGAGAGCCTGCTGTGTGATCATTAGAAGAGTTTGAAGTAATAAATGGAGTTAGGAAAAAACTAGACAAAATTATATAGATCTTGAAAGCCAAGAGTTCAGAGGATTTCTTCGTTTCAAAAGATAAGAGGGTGTTTGAAAATTACTCAAAATTAAAGCGTATATTTATATTTTTTTCTTTTTTGAAATAAAAGTGAATTTGCTTTATTTGTTTTTATTTTAGTTATGAAATGAGCAAATTAATATATTATTAATATCTTCGTAAAAATGTTTGTACCTGATAAGTTTGAATTATAAAAAAAAAATGGTAAAATTTATGCATAGCTCCAAAAGAATAATAAAATTTATATATAATTTCTTCTAAAATTACATATAGCCTCAAAAAATAATATAGTTCACATATAATTTCTCGTAAAATTACATATTAAATCCCCTCTCCAAAAAAATTTTTTCTGCCTCCCTTCATGCCTGCTGCCTTCTTTTCCTATTCCCATGTCCTCCAATAAGATATATTTTTTAACTATACCCCATACACACCACATAATCATCTGTTTCAAATATCTGCAATTTATAATTTTAGGAAGTGATATATTGAACACAATACCCCATCTATCACACTTGTAAAGTCTTGCTCCCAAATTATACTCAATTTTAGTCTGGTCATTAATGGAAACCATAGAGGAGCTTCCATTCTGATCTTTCTCAATTTCCTTTGGGGAAAGAGATCTTGTCAATTTTGTCACACATCATTTACCTAAAAGAATATGGAATTGGATTAAAATAAGTTACAATATATTATATATGTTTTGTTATAATGGTTCTGTATTTCCAACTTTTCCGGCCCCAATTTGTCGTAATATTGACCCCACACTGCACCGTTTCGATCAAGGGAAGACTTGGACCAAAAAATGGAAGACTTAAAAAGTATAACGACTTTGTTGGAAAAAAGAAACAGTGACAAGGCAATTTTCTTAGAAATTTACTTCATTAGGGTTACTATTTATTTTTTATTTTTTTTAAGAATTAAGTTTTCAAGAATTTCCTTACTTAAAAAAAAAATAGTGAAGAATGGACTTCACCACGTGACCTATATATATAAACCTTGCCTGAGATATAACAAGGCTTCACTTACAGAAACCCTTTTGAAGAGTGATTCCCCTTATAATTAAACAACCATCATCGTTTTTTCACATCACAAATTTCAATGACTTGAGTGGCACTCTTCCAAAAAAACCTTGAGCAAGCTCTCATTTTTTCTGGATTTGTCTCACAACTCTCATTTTAAAAAATTTTCATATATGCTACAATTTTATTGAGGTATCTAATATCAAAGATATAAAAAATTATACATAAGTTTAATAAAAAATTATTATTTGAACTTGTTATTTGTTTACCAAAACAATTTAAATTTATATATCTCAAGCCTAATAATGAAAGTAGAGTAATATAATCTACTTCTACGGTTCACTAGATTGCAGCCTAATTATTTATTGACATATTTTAAACTTCTTTGATTGTTTTAGTAAGTTTTATAGATAGAATATTAAACTCAAAATATAAATAGTTATTCGTATAATTCAAGTTGTGGTGTCTTCAGAAATAATGGCGTCATGTGATGACCTAATTTTGTGAATTAAAAGGAAGATGCATAGTGAGGCAGATATTTTATGTGTGGTTATTAATATTTGTTTAGAGTATCAGAAATTCCTTTTTAAAGCGAATGATGCATTAATTGGGAAGTTACAGTGGTAGAAAAAATGCCCCAAATTCCATCATAACTTTGGTCTATTTGTGAAGTCTTGGTCTCACTCAAATGAACCTTTCATGTCACGCCAATGTGTGGAAGAAACAAACCTGGAACTGGAAGTATACCCAGTCTATCTTAGTCTGGTCATTGATGGAACCTACTGAGAAGATTCCGTTCTTATCTTCTTTCTCGATTTCCTTTGGTGTGGGGGCATATGAGGTAGGAAAATTAATTCGCTTGTGGCGGCCAGAATGAATCACAAAACCCACTTGCTAATAATATGTTGTAAATGACTCAGTGAATGTATTACTTATGAAATTATTGCATAAAATTAAAACAACTTAAGATATGTATATGAATAGATAAATAACATGTTTTATCTCATCAACTACAATTGTGTGAAATAAATTATATGATAAGGTGTGTTGTATATATTCGAATTTATATACTTATTAATTAGGATTCATCACATGTTGAATTATGTGTTTTATATAATTAATTATCACTATTTAAAACAAATTATGTAAATTGTGTGATATATGATAATATATTTGAATTAAAATTTGAGTGAATATGTTTATTTGATTTTGTGACATTTTTGTGCTTTACATAACGAATTATATGATATATATGAATTATGCAATTAACTATATTTTTTTGCCTGAACAATTTTTATAAACTAACATCAAATTAATTAAAATATAAAAGATAGGTATAAGAGATTGTATGAAAATTACGTAATTTTTTGGTATTAATTTTTATCAAAAATTAATATTTTTATTTTATTTCAAAATTTTAAAAAATTATTATATTTTAAACTTTATATACTAATCTTATAATTATGCCTATTTTTAATTTATTTTTTCAATTTTTCTTCCCTTAAAATAGATTGCATTATCTTATTTCATCACTTGAATTTTGTGATGCACATTTTTTGTGTCAGATTTAATGATGGACAAATCCATCACAATTTCTAAATTAGTGATGGAACAATTTTTTTAGTATTGATTGAATTTTTTATTTTAAGAACCAAAAAATATTTAAAGATAATTTGACCAAAAGGGTTCTTAGAAGTAATTCCATCAATTGGGCCTCTATTATCCTTTTGAGATCCAAAGCATGTCATTAGCCTATTGATTTTCTTAGAGTAACCAACCTTCAATATCATTTATTTCTGTAAGCAAAAAAAAAAAGAAGTCACCATTATATGCAATACCAAAATCATATGAAGTTACATTGATCATGTATGAATAAAATTAAGAAAGAAATTGATTTAAATTGCTTGAACATGGCTTTAATTTCTAAAACTTTTGGTAAAAGGATAGAAATTATTGCGTTTAAGAACGACGAAGGAAGTAAAAATAAACGTTTTTTCTTCTTTCACTTCTTTCCAACTACGAAATTCACAAAAGACTTGATATGCCAATGCCAATAAATATTCGAAATTGGAATAAACCTTCGCAAGGGATTTGACTTTATCAATTTCCCTCCAATGTTCTAATTGTATTTATCAACATAAGAAATCACAACACTGTAATGTATACTCAATATTCAGTAATTCTGCAGAGATATAAGATAGATAGGGTCCACATACCTAGAAATGACAGATTTCAAAAAGAAATAAAGTTGAATAACATTAGCATATATTATTTTATTTTGAGGGAGAATTTTTTGTTTAGAAAAATAAAATTTTGATTCTATTTTAGAGAAAAAGTTGTGAGTTTTACATTTTTTAAAAAAATTGTTGAAAATAAAATGCATATGCTCCATTTATCACGCTCACGAAGTCTTCTACCCAAGTTACTGAATTTTTTATCTCTTGGCTAAGCGAAACTATACAGAAGTTTCCAATCTTATTCTTTAATTTCTACAGCCAATATTTTCTTTGGCTAGGCTTCTAAAAGCCTAGAACATAATCATGGCCTTGGCAGGTCATATTTTTTTCTTTTTTAAAGGTTTCGTTAATTTACTATAAAATAAAGCTCGAAAACTCCAATGATAATGATTTACATATAGAAAAGAAATTGTGTCGCCTTATATCCTTGACTCCAAAATGACTTTTTAAAAAATGTGTCAAAAAATTTTAATATACTCAATTTAATTCTTAAGTTGCCTCTTTTTCCATTCTCTACTCTGAAGACTTTATTCTTTCTTTTAACAAAGAAAACTTGTCTTAATTTATGGAATACACATTTCACGGACTTTTTAACTAGTACATATATATGACTTTGATCAATTTAACCACAGACATTACAATTATTAACTGCGTCTTCAGACAAGAAATTGTGTTCCACTTAAGATCTTTGTGTCTTGCTTGTTTTATTACCTACATTTGTGCCCTCTATTTATGGGATGAATTGATTTCATAAATATTTATCTCCTTCAGATTAATTCACTATAAGAAAATGTTAATTTATTAAATTTATTAATTAGTGATGATTACTAAATTTTTTTTTTCCAAAATCTGTATATTTAGTGACACAAAGATATTCATCACTAAAATTTTCAATTAGTGATAAATTAGTGACCATGACTAAAAAATTTTATTTAAAAAAACTATAAATTTAGTGATAGATAAACATTAAGAAAAATACTTTCAAAATTTGCAGTTTGGTATCCACTCTAAACACCTATAACAAGGTTAGTTACTTGTTTGATATGCAAAAAATTAGATATAAAAGTTAAAAAAAAAAAAAGAAGAAGATAATTTTATATATAGAAAATGATTTCATAATAATACCTTTTACTTTTATACATTTACTTTTAATGATTAAATAATAATTAATAAATATATTGAATAATGATTGAGTAATGATTATAAAAATAAAATAAAAATTATATAAAAATTCCCTTTTTCCTTTACCTTTCCTTTATGCTAAAAAGGAAATGGTCTCCTTTGGATTTAAAAATATTTGATTTTTTGGTGACTATCAAAACTATGCTTGAATTTTATTTCTGCTTAATTGAATTTTATTTTAGTCTTTATTTATTTTGTTGTTGCTGCTGCTGTTAATAGGCAAAACAATTTAATTATTGATTTTATTTAATTCTCTTGTTATTTTAAATTCCTAATTTATTGAGTTGGTACACCTTCAATATTAATTTGGAGCATAACTAGTAATTTGGTACCAAGGTTCTTTTCTAGAATAATTCTTGCCGCTATGTTAAGTCCAACGACCTAAGTGATTTTTTACCTAGAATTGAGAGAGGTCGACGACCTCTCTGAACACGTCAACGCCAAAGTCAGTATAAATCTTAAGCTTGGGAAGGGTGCTTTTAAAGAGCCTAAACCCTCCTTGAGGGATCTCTAGGCCTTATATTGCTGAGAACTTGAAGGGTATGATGACAGCTTTATCGGATTGAATGGCGACAAAGAGTGAGGTATCTTTCAACCTTTGATTGGACTCAAAGAAATATGGTATAAAGACCGTTATGACATTGAGAGATACAAGCTCATATTTGTGGTTTTATGATATATGGTCTCCCAAGTTAAACAATGTTCCAATTTGGGCAGGTGCAGCCATGGAGGTCCGACGTAGTTTGGAAACAGCCCTCTTCAACTTGTCTGGTGCAGTGTCCCAAAAGGTTGATCAAAGCATTCAGGGATTTATTGAGTCTGTTGCATCATTACCTAACATTTAATATCTGGGGGCATACGAGGGAGGAAAATTGTAATGTCCAGAACGAAAGACTAGTCTCTGATCCTGTGTGAACTAAATGACTAATTAATGTCTAATACATTGTCCTTGTCTTTAAAACTGCTGCCCATGAACATGATATGCCGAGTACCATAAATATTTATATGAAAGCCTACATCTCTTTAAACTGAATTACATAAATAAACCAGAGATCAAGTGCGTGAAAGTATTGATATAAATAAACTCAAACCCTGAAAGTAAACTCGCTAGTTTACCTCTGGTTTTCCGGTCAGATTGCATGAAATCTCATTCTCATTATGTGGTGTACATAATTTTTTTTTTTCTTATTTAAAATGCAGATGAGTAGGCAACACCCTAAGGTGTAAAACGTGTAAAATACCTCTGAAGCAAAAGAGATGGAAAATAAAGAGAGAGAAGATAACAAAAAAAAAATTACATATACACTTTTATTTTTTTTATGACCTCTCTTATTTCAGAAGCATTTTGCAAATTTTATATTTAAGAAAAATCAAACTACAAAATGGGGTTGTGAAAACCGATTGCACGACAAGCCCCTTTCGCAACGTCTTTCAAAGATTTCAAGGCCAATGTTTGCCTTCGGCTTTTATGTTCCGTTGCTGGCTTTATACCTGGCTTGTGCTGTCCGGTGAATTTGAACATATTTTGGGTTGCTTGACTGAGGTGGCACTATGCTCTGTTTCCTTTGAGGTGATATTTACCTTGGTCATTAATATATATATATATATATTTTTTCTTTTTTTTCTTTTTTTTAAATTCTAACGTTTCAGCTTTTCGTTAGTTGAAGCATTAAAGCGCTGGCTTTGTATCTATTGTCACCCTCCCCTTCAGAATTACGAAGAAAGGTGCATTATTCACTTGGTGTTTAAACTTGATACATTTATGTTTGATAAGTTGGATTGGAAATGATTAAAACTAGAATATGGTAAATTTGGCAGAACAAAGCACACATGAACAATTAATTTATAGGACAAACCAAATCAACCAGTTTTCTTCATCCTATAACAGTTATTATGATTGCTTTGCAAATCAATCCGCATTTGACCATCTGCAACCTTGATCTGACAATCACTGATGGAGCTACAGATTGACAGTTAGTAAGTCGAGAATAGTTCCAACAACATAATTCAAATATCATCCTATAGCTAGGAGAGTCCCATAAAATCGAAAAATCAGATGAATAAAGCCAATATCCATTAATCAGCACGTAAACAATTAGTTAAATGACCTTGAATTCTGATGATTATTCCTGAAAGCAAGTAAGCAAATTAATCCAAAAGGAGCAATCTGAATTCTAAATAGGTTCTCCCAAGAAATTAGATCATGCAAACTTTCTACCCCAATCGATTGTTAAGTAACAAGTTAGCGTTGCCATTTTCAACTAAAGATAGAATTTAATAAAATGGATACACCCAACCTCGAAAATACAGGCACACATGACAAGCAATGGCCCTCCTCCAGGGAACTTAAGCAGAGATTTTATCATGATATCTGAGATTCTTTTGGTATAAAATAATGGGAGACTAGGTTAGATCATACCAGACAAAGCTTGAATCTACGGTATGATCAAAAGAAACCAAGGAAGTAGATGGCAACGGCTAATTAAGAGAGATAAAGTACAGCTCACAATACCCAACAAAAAACAGAAAATAGGTCAGAATCTCTTATATCACAAAACCTAACCCTAGCTAATACTAAATAAGACTACTAACTCTAAGTGAACTGCGAATTAGGTTCCTTTTCCCTAAATAAACTTATGTGCAGCCCACTTGCTATTCATATGATACAAAATCCAATCCATTTATACAATAATTAATTACTAAACTATTTCGATATTAGTAAAATATAATCTGTTAATTAATTTAATAATTAATTAATGCTAGTACATTAACTAAAATTTTCCAACATCTTTAAGTTATGTAAACAGATTTTACATAGGTAAACTAAACAAGGCATGCAGGATATGTACCATGAATGTCCCTGTTCTTTCAAACAGTATAAACCAAAATGTAACAGAGCAACTAAAATGTCATAAAGAAAGTTATCACATACAATAAATCCAATCCAATTAACTATTTACAGCCCGTAACCCCTCCCAATCCTTCTATAAGATTAATAATTGACCTATTGATATTTGATCCTTCTAGGAAGGTGCTTTATAGAGTTACACTGTTACAACTTTGGGATATCTTAAATATCAAACAAATACCAGGAAGCAAAAGTAATATACAAGATGCCTACAGGCATATATGATTCTAACCAATTACAAGCATCTTATAACAATTGTCAATGCAGGAATCTGAGTGCTTAAGTAAAAGCCTCAAGCAACTTTCATAAATTGCCAATTTGTGCCCCTTTTTTTTTAATTTCAATTGTTACACACAACAACTAAATTTTAAATACCTATGCAGCATATCCCAAGATATCTAAAATACTGAAAATCCAAGATACCAGTGCACCAAATGTCTCCTAGATCATTCCAGTCCAAACATCTTCTTACTCAAGAAGACTACTAGATGAATGAAACTGAAAGTAGGATATAGCACTTAAATAAGAACAGTTCAGAGAAGTAAGTGAAAAGGTTACATAAAAACAAAGAAACACAAGATTGAAGTAAATGTCTCAAAACAGGAAAGGGAAGCAGGAGAGTAAAGCGGCATGTAGGAACAAGCTCTCAACAGAAAGAATGTTCGATTCTGTTCTCAACATTCTCTAATCAATTCCATGATTAACTTCAGCATTCACCACCCACTTGTACAAGTTTACCTGAAGCACCCACTTTCATATCTCAAAATTATACGCTAGTTTATAACTATATGAATTCAAATTATAATTATCTTGAAATATATTTTTTCCCTAGTTTATACCAATTATATTTCAATTAATCAGAAACAAGAAACACAATCTTCTATTGAGAAGCATTCGCAAGCTCACCATGGGCAATGTAAATAAATTTTTGTAACTGCTAATGAGCAAAAAGGGTAACAAGAAATACCATGATGATGTCCTTGAAACAAAATCTGATGGAGGACACAACAAGAAAAACCATACAATATTACATAGAGGTCCATCGTGCAGGAAAATCTATAAGCAAAGCCATCGGTAATGTAAATAAATTTTTATAACTGCTAATGAGCAAAAAGGTAACAAGAAATACCATAATGATATCCTTAAGAAACAAAATCTGCTGGAGGACGCAACAAGAAAAACCATACAACATTACAGAGGTCCATCAAGCAGGAGAATCTGTAAGCAAAGACTCTGACTTCTTTAATCAGCATATGCAGCCTTCTTAATTTTCTTAGCCTGTACTTTCACATCTCCACTTCTCTTGTTTTTCTCCTTGCCAGACTCTCCATCCTTAACATGTAAATCATTTTCCTTCTTCCTTTTAGATGACAATCCATGTTTCTTACTTTTATCCTTGTCCTTGGCTGACTTTTTTAATCCTTTCACACCATTCAGCTCACTAAAAACCCCTTTGTCAGTTTTAATTCCTTTCTTTTTCTTCTTGTCCATCAATGCTCCACTACTCATTTCATCATTCCCATTATCTTCTTCCTCTATATCCCCATCTTCTTCACCACCTGACTCATCCTGACTGAGTTTGTGACCTACATTATCAGCCATGTACCGAACTTCATGAATCCTACCCTTCTTACCCACTTTAAGATCCTTCCTAGCCTCATCTTTAACAATATCTGAATCATTTTCCTTCTTCCTTTTAGAAGACAACCCATCTTTCTTACTTGTATCCTTGTCCTTGGCTGACTTCTTCAATCCTTTCACGCTATTCAGCCCACTAAGAACCCCTTTGTCAGTTTTAATTTCTTTCTTTTTCTTCTTGTCCACCAATGCTCCTCTACTCATTTCATCATTCCCATTATCCTCTTCCTCCATATCCCCAACTTCTTCACCACCTGACTCATCTTGACTGAGTTCGTGACCTACATTATCATCCATGTACCGAACTTCATGAATCCTCCCCTTCTTCTTACGCACTTTAAGATCCTTCTTAGCCTCATCTTTAACAATATCTTCTTTCTCGGTAGCTTCCTTGTTCTTAGCTCCCTCAATCTTCAATTTCATATCAGGAACGGCCTGATAAAGCGGCAATGCAAGCGAATCTAACAACTTCAAATGAAAAGACCGTACAGTCCCCCACTTTTTTGGCATGAGCTCCACAATCCCATTGATTGCCGCAACCACATTCGCCACTATCTCGTCCTTTTCCATTGACACTTTGGCAACTCTGACCACACTACACGTACCCGTCCTGAGGAACAACAATGCCGACGAGCAAGCCTTCTCAATCTGCTCCTTCCAATTTTTATGCTTCAAATCCAACGGCACAGGAATCTTCTTCTTCTTAAAGAAATGCTTACCCAACAGCCGCGGCAACAGGGGTATCACACATTTATCGGCGAAAAACATGTGGTAAGAATCACAGAGCTTCCGCTTGGCCTCGAAGGGACGATAATTGGACTTGAGCTTCGAAAGCTTAAGAACTTTAGAAACGAGAATATTCTCCGATTTGATCTTCTTCTGCGCGTCCTCTTTGGTGAGATTCGACTTGGGTCTGTCATCGATGATCAAACAGGGCTCAGTGAATTCGGAGAGAAGGGAATGCGGAAGTGGAATCTTGTGAGCATTGACACGAGACTTCGGAGGGATTTTCTTGAGGGTTAGGATGAGGTAGACGAATTCATCGTCTTGGTCAAATAGCTTGGGTTTCTCGATCTGGGACTTGGAATTCCTCCATTTGAGGAGTGAATTCACGGCTTGTTGCACCGTTCTGGGGCTTACCCTTTCGATAGCTGTGGAAGGTGCAGCTGCTGGGTTCGCCACGGCCATGAGCGATAGTGGTTCGAAAATGAGGCCCGAGGGTTTAGAGAGAAGCTAGAAGAAGACAGCGGAGCCAAGCGAATTAGGGTTTAGTGGAACAATTTGGGGTTTATGGTCATTTTGTGTAATTTGATTTTGGTGTTTATTTACTGTTGTTTTTTTAAATCCCTTCGGCATGACTGGCATTGGACTGGGCTAGAGGCCCAAATTAACCCGACCCAGAAACAAAAGCGAAAGCAGATATGTAACATAGCTTGGAAGTTCGTGGCCGAAAGTAAAATATGAATGAGAAAAAAAAAAAGATAATAATGTATAGTTATTCTATGTTGTCATCTGCAGTAATGGAAATTAGCAACCATTAATTTTATAGTTCAAGAAAAATTAAAGTATATTAATTACACTTTTAAAATTAATCAACCACAATAAACAAGATGTAACAGAAGCATAAGGACAAACTATATTGTAAGACTTTGGTGTTTAAAACAATATATAACTCAAAGAATGTTGATAAATTTTAAAAAAACAATAATTAAAATCAAAAAGTAAAAAATTTATCAGTTAATTTATTTATGAAAAGAAATAAAAAACAATTTCTTACACTTAGCATGCATGAATGAATAAAACTGAAAATAAATCAGTTTATTAACAAGAAATTGATCTGTTTTTAGCTTTTAAAGCCCAGTCTATTTTCAAAAGAAGCAAAAGTTAACGAAATGGACCCGGCCCAAATTTCCCTCTTCCCAATCCAACCTAGCTGGACCGAGCCTTTGTTTTTTGCAAAAGGTTTTTCAATTTGGACAATACTTTCTACTATTTATCTCTCTCTTCCCTTTTGAGTTTGTTAAGAATTTATAATATTTTATATAGATATAAATTTTTTTTACGAATCTCATTAATTCTTGTAATACACTCTTAGAATTTAATTTTAAAAAAATAGAGAGGTTGAAAAGTAAATTAAGAACTATAATGAAGGAAACAAAAAGTTACAATTTAAAATCAAATAAATAATTGTTAAACTTTATACAAACATGATTTTTTGAAAACTCATACTGAGTTAAAAAATAAATGTAGACAATTTTTATTCAAATTAAAAATAAAAAAATAAGATCGAAGTAAAGAATAATGACAATATAAAATAATTCATATAAAAATTATTATGAATATATGAAACATTTTAGATTAAAAACTTTCTTAATATTATAATTAATATGTTAAGAAAAGAATATTGGTTCAATCTTTTCTAAACAGGCCTTTTACTAATCAAGCTTTATTTGTTAGGCTCATTTTTTTTTTTTGGAGTTAAACCTATTAGCCTGAACAAGCCTTTGAACTCATGATCTAAGATTAGTGCTATTGTTAGGTCTTGCATGCTTTAAAGGGGGGTCAGATCACCTGAAATATTTCAGGCGAAGTGATGAGAGAGACAGAGAGAAAAAAATGTGAGACCCACATGACAGAGGTGGGTCCCACTTTTCTCTTTCTGTCTCTCTCCTCACTTTACCCCCTGAAGTACTTTAGGGGATCCAAATCCCTCTAAAGGGTGAGTTTGAATCCTCTTAGTCAAAATGATTTCTCAATTGCTTAATTGAACAGTTTGAACTATTTAAATTTAATTTAGATGGTTTCTATTTTAGGTTTTTTTAATTATTATTTTTTTAAAGTTAAAAGACTATTTTCATTGTACATTCTATTTCCTTTAAAAAATGTCAAAATAAAATAAAATTTTGACCATTTAAATTAATTTTAAACATTCTAAATTATTCAATTGAGAAATTGAGATATCTTTTTTATTAAAAGAATCTGAATTCTTAAAAGGTACTTCGTTGCAATGAGAAGTGTAGTGCAACAAAAAAATAAAAATTAATTAATTGATTAACTAAAAGAGATAAGAACACAATAATAATAATAATAATAATTTGTTCATACCCTGTTTAGAATCTGTTTACCCACCAAGAAGTGTGCTTACTTTATACATCAGATTGTTTGGTTTGACGTTTTTTTTTTCTTTCAAAAATCATGTTTATTCTCTAAATTTTCATTTACACCAAAGTTTAAAAAGAAAAAAAATCTTTTTCATTCAATGAACTACATTGATAGTAAAAATTATTTTTCAGATAAAATTCTTCAAACATAAATCATAAATACATAAATTTATTTTTAACTAAAATCAAGTTTACAAATTAAATTAACAAGAAAAGAAAGATGGCACAATTCCATTTCAGATATAAACATAATCCTCTAGTCCTCCGAAAGTGCGAGGGCATCTGAATAAATTGATTTTCCTATACGTATACCAAATCAATATGAGAAAGTAGGCCATTAAAATAATTCAAGAAATTAAGAATCTGATGTCAATTAACGTACAATCTAATTCAAAGACACCATTACCCTAAAGTTTATTTTTCTATATTAAGTCTTGTAATATGCGCAATTCTTGCGATCCTTTTCAATGGAAATTGTTTGGTAAGATGCATTCATCACCATTACCTATACTCTGACGGATACAACGCGCTTGCGAAGTTTTCCTCCCACTGTTTAGTCTGCTCATTATTAATGGGCATGCTTCCGTTCTTATCTTCTTTTTCAACATATGGTCCAGAAGCTTAAGGTATGAATTCTATACGAACTCCGTACTGACATGAGACCGTTGGGTTCCAGTTGTGTTTTTGGTTTTAAGCCTCAGACACCATAATTAATTTTTTACTCTTCAAATTTTGCATTATTTTTCTTTTTGATATTCTTTAAATTTTATTGTATCTTACTCTTTTAAAAATAAAAACTCATCTTTTAGATTAGTGAAAAAAAATATAACTATCAGGGTAACACCTACATTGTTATATATAATTTTTTTATATTTTTTTATTAAAATTTTTTAATTAAAATATAGTAAATATATAATTTTTAATAATAAATTACTTTATTTTTTGTTTTATTGTTGGATCTCACTTCACATAAATGTAAATGTTTTATTTCTTATTCTCGCTAATTATTTTCTTTTTATAAAAAATAAATAAAGATAAAATAAAACTTTTATATCAAAGAATAATTTTATAATGTAATGATAAAATTAATTATACATCTTAAATTAATAAATGAAAGTATAAATATTTAATTATACATATATCTACACAATAATAATAATAATATCAAATAACTATATTTACTAAAACTTCCCATAGTTCTTGTATCCTAATTTATTTCTCATGCCGCGTAAGAATAAATATGAGATAAGAATGGATATGTAATGTGATGTTATCAACTTCTCTAGCAAGTTTTTGGGTGGCGTTTTTCCTGAAGCATAATTCTATCGTAGGGTGTTTATGTATTCCTATTATACATAAGTGTCAGCCAACTAAAGCTTCAGTTAGATTATTATTATTATATAGATATATGTATAATTAATTATTTATATTATCATTTATTAATTTAAGATGTATAATTAATTTTATCATTACATTATAAAATTATTCTTGGATTTAAATTTTTTATAAAAAAAAATTAATGAGAATAAGAAGTAAAACTTTTGCAATTATGTGAAGCGGGACCTAACAATAAAGTAACAAATAGAGTGATTTAATTAAGAAAAATTTTGCTATTCTGGTTTAATTAGAAGTGATTTTGTAGTTTATTATGTGGTATTAGGTGTAGGTCCATTTTATGTAAGTTGTCTTTGTTTTATTAGTTAGATTATAAATAAGATGGCACATTAGGTGCATCTAAAAATTTCTCTCAAAGTTACCTGTTATATAATCAATTGCATTTTTATAGGATCCATAAAAGATTATTACTACAATTTTTTTTTTCTAATCTGTAATTTTGAATAATTATTGGTTGTATTACTTCAAAGAGTTTTTTTTAAAGACAAGTATAATGACTTTGCTGAAAAAGAAACAGAAACACAGCAACTTTCGGAGGGTAAATTCAAATCCTCTTAATTGAATTACTCAAATTGAGCAGTTTGAAGTATCCATACTTAATTTAGACAATTCAAGTTTTAAATTTTGTTGATCTCAATTATTATTATTATTTAGTTTATAATTGAAAGACTATTTTTATTATATGTCTTGCTTCATATAAAAAATGTCAAAATAAATTTTAAAAAAATGAATTCTTCATCATCCAAATCAATTTTAAACAAGCAATTGAGATATCTTCTCTATTTAGGGAATTTGAATTTTTAAATGGTATTCCATTGCAATGAGAAGTGTAATACACAAAAAAAGAAAAACAAAAATTAATTAATTGATTAACTAAAAGAGATAAGTACACAAATAATAATAATAATAATAATAATAATAATAATAATAATAATTTGTTCATAACCTGTTTAGAATCCATTTAAAACTCATTTTTATGTTGGTTTTGAAAAGCCATTTGTCCCACCAAGAAGTGTGTTTGCTTTATAAATTAGTTCGTTTGGTTTGACGTTAAAAATTTTTTCATTTCAAAATCACGTTTATCATCTAAACTTTCATTTGCATCAAAGTTAACAAGAAAAAAAAAACTTACTTCTCTGTTCGGTGAACTATATTGATGACAAATATTATTTTTAAAATAAAAATTTTTAAACATAAATCATAATTATACAAACTTATTTTTAATGAAAATCAAGTTTACAAATTAAATTAACAAAAAGAGAAAGATTGCACCATTCCATTTCAGACGTGAATATAATCCATTAGTCCAGTGCGAATTGAGGATTTGTCTTGCTCTATGGGCTCAAGGATGTCAAGGCGAGGGTATCTAAATAAATTTTCGATATGTTTAGTATGATAAAGTAAAAAAAGAAAAATTATAAAAAATAAATAGATGAAAGTTGATGAAAGAAAAAACTATTTTTATATCTTATTTTTTAAAAAATTATTTAATAATTTATAATAAATATTATATTATTATATAAAAAAAATATCTGTGTTTGTCACATCAAATAGGATGTTTTCTATCTGCATAAGAAAGTAGGCCATTAAAATAATTCAAGAAAGAATCTCGTGTCAATTAACGTACAATCTAATTCCAAGATACCATTACCCTAAAATTTAGTTCTCTACAGTTTTGTAATATGTGCAAGTCTTAGGATCCTTTTCAGTGGAAATTGTTTGGTAAGATGCATTTATTACCAGTACCTTGACGTACAACGCGCTTGAGAAGTTTTCTTCACAATGTTTGGTCTGCTCATTAATGGACATGCTTCCATTCTTATCTTCTTTTTCAATTTCCTCAACCAACATGTGATCCATATTCCACGAGCATAAGATATGAATAAATAGTTATTGGAAGAATTATAGTTATTGAAAGAATTACAGTTAAAGATTAAAATTAAAAAAATTATTTGAAAGAATTTATTATTATTAAATTTAAGAATTTTATTTAAAATTAGTGATAATTTGTTCTAAAATAATAATAATAGATCTTTTAAAATAAAGTTTTAAACTTTAAATCTTTTAACTATAATTTTTTTAACTATATTTACTAAAATTTCCCATAATTCTTATATCCTGATTTATTTCCCTTGCTGCGTTAGAATAAATACGAGATACGAATGGATATGTAATGTTATCAACTTCCCCAGCAAGTTTCGGGTGGTGTTTTTCCTGAAGCTTAATTTCATTATAAAAAAAAAGAGTCATTAATTGCGACGTTAGAATAAAAAATGTTTTTTTCCGTAATCTGTAATTTGAATAATTGTTAATTGCATTACTTCAAAGAGTTATAAAAAAAGAAAAAAAAAAGTATAATGACTTTGTCGGAAAAGAAATAGGGACAAAGCAGTTTTCTTAGTAAATTTACTTCACTAGAGTTGCTCTTTATTTCTTTCTTATAATGAAGTTTTCAAGAATTTTCTCACTTAAACAGCGAAGAATGGACTTCCCCCCCCGACCTATATAAACCTTGCTGGAGACATAACAAGGCTTCACCTACAGAAACTCTTTTGAACACTGGTTCCCTTGTAATCAAACAACCGTCATGGTTAGTTTCATATCGCAAATTTCATTTGTTTTGTTGACATTGCTATGTGCAGCGACATTCAACAGAAGCATGTGTTGCAATGACAAGGATCGAAGGTTATTGTTAATCTTCAAACAAGGCGTTGTAGATCCTTCCAACCGCCTCTCCTCATGGTCTACTGAGCAAGATTGTTGTGCATGGAAAGGAATTTGGTGTGACTTCTACACAGGCAGTGTTACGAAGCTTTTTCTGCAAAAGCCATATTCTAATGGCTCAGAACCCTTGAGAGGTGAAATCAACTTATCTTCATTACTTGAACTTGAATTTTTGGAATTCTTGGACTTGAGCTCCAATGACTTTGAACGCATAAGGATGCCATCTATCAATAATTCTGTTGTTGCTCATAGTCATCCACCCACAAATTTTTCTATGCTTTCTTCCCTTGACTTATCATACAATATTCATCTTCACCTTGATAATCTTCATTGGCTTTCTCTACTTTCTTCCTTGAAATCTCTCTATCTTAGTGGCATTGATCTTCAAATGGAAATGAATTGGGTTCATTCATTGGCTTCGTTACCTCTCTTGGAAACATTAGAATTGAAAGATTGTCATTTGACCAGCTTCACTCTATCTGTTAAGAATGTCAATTTTAGCTCACTTTCAACTCTTAGTCTTGCTCTAAATGATTTTGAACATGGATTGCCTTATTGGTTGTTTAATCCTAGCAATAACTTCTCCTCTCTTGATCTCAGCCATTGTAATTTAGGAGGTCAAATTCCAGACTTTTCAGGCTTTCAAAACTTGAATTCATTACTTCTATCCAACAACAAATTCGAAGGATCAATACCAGATTGGTTAGGCCAACATGTCGAAAACTCATCATCTTTTTTAAGTTTAGACATTAGCTTCAATAACTTGAGTGGTCCTCTTCCAAAAGGCCTTGAGCGAACCTTTGGGTTATTGGATTTGTCTCACAACTCAGTTAGTGGAGACTTATCAAACTTGTTGCTAACGAGTGAATTTATATTTATGTCATTTAATAAATTCAAAGGACGGCTTCCTCACATATCAGCTACTGTCAATGGTTTGGATTTGTCGCACAACTCTTTCTCAGGACCTTTATCTCCTCTGTTGTGTCACACTGAGAGTGAGAAAAATCAATTGGTGTATTTGGATATATCAAATAATTTCCTAACCGAAGAACTTCCTGATTGTTGGAGTGATTGGAGAGGGTTGTCTTACATATACTTAGGGAGTAACAAGCTATACGGTGAAGTTCCTCCAACAATGGGCTCATTAGCTGAGCTTAAGTCACTAGATTTGCGTAATAATGACTTTTTTGGAGATATACCATGGACGTTTCGAAATTGCACATCTTTGGTGCTCATCAATCTTGAAGGAAACAACTTCTCTGGAAGTATGTCAAAATGGATGCCGCAAAATGTATCAGTTGTGCAATTGAGATCCAATCAATTTACTGGAAACATTCCACCCCATCTATGTAGCCTCTCTAACTTAATTGTATTGGATCTTGCGAATAACAAACTTTCAGGACCGATCCCTCATTGTATATCCAACTTAACTTGCTTGATTTCACGACATCCCAATAATGCTTTAAGTGGCCAAAATGGGTATGAGATTGCAAGTGGAAACTATGGGTATATATTCGAAATTGGTTTGCATACAAAAGGTCAACAATTAGAGTACTCGGGAAACCTGAAACTTGTACGGAGTATTGACCTTTCAGCTAACGAACTATATGGAGAAATTCCTCCACAGTTGTTCTGGCTCAAGAAATTGCAATCCTTGAACTTGTCTTACAATCATTTGACAGGAAAGATACCAGAGCAGATCGGAAGAATGAAAGATCTAGAGTCTCTTGATTTCTCCCATAACAATCTTCATGGGAAAATTCCTCAGAGCATCTCCAGTTTGTCTTTTCTAGGTTTTTTGAACCTGTCATACAACAATTTCAGTGGACAAATTCCACTGGGAACCCAGCTTCAAAGTTTTGATGCATGGAGTTACACTGGAAATCCTGAACTTTGTGGAGCTCCTCTCCAAAAGAACTGCACAGTACAAGAACAACTAAACAATACAAAGCTGGTTGAAGGAAATGATGATGACACTTTTTTGAAGTCATTGTTTCTTGGAATGGGAGTTGGATTTGCAATGGGCTTCTGGGTAGTTTGTGGTTCTCTATTCCTCAACAAAGCATGGAGGCACACTTATTTTCGGTTCTTTGATGGCGTGGTAGACCGAATCTATGTTGCTGTGGCCATAAAGCTTCGGAGATTCCGCTGAATGGGAACAAGTTGCAATTGAGGTCAGTTATAAAGTTTTTTTTTTCTTTATTTAAATTCAGGTTTTCTTTTTTCATAATTATTCTTGTCTATAAACATACTCGTCAATGTTGTAATGATTCCCTATTTCTATTTGTTGCTTAATAATATCCTTGGAAAACAGAACCAAGTGCATGATATCCTATATGGCTCAATTTATGTAATGTAATGACTTAGTATCTGGGTTTAATTGTTTGATGTCTATGTTTATTGTTTTAGGACTCTGTTCGAAGTGTGATTGTCTATTTGAATAATTGATTTTATATTAATAATTGTTGTCCTAGTAATTGAGTTTAATAATTTGGTTCTACCAAGAGGGACTATGTTTCCTCTTCTGACCTTTAACCTATAAATTATTACTATTAATTATACAATTCATGACAATTATTTGAGAATTTCTACCTTACCAATCACGAAATATTGTTATGCCTACTCTTGCTTGCCTCTAGATGTTACCCTTGCAAGATTAAAATTTGAACCTTTATTTTATTTTCAAGGCAACTTATTTAATTGGTAAACCAAGTTAAAATTTTAATCATATTCATACCTAAATAATAAAATTTGTCATTGTAAAAATATTCTTCACATCTTCATGCCACCTATCAGTAATTCACTCTTCATAAAAATGTTATTTATTTATTTATTTGTATTGAGGTTTCTCTTTTATTTATTTTATTGATTTATGATTTGTTTTAGTTTTCTAACCCACCCCTTTATGTGATTTTGTGATTCATCATTATTTAACTGTGATTGAATTTCTATAGTGTTTCTTTTAACTTTTTTCATGTTATTTGTTTGTTCTTCTTTACTATTATTTAGAAGTAATGGATGGGGTTTTGATTAAAATCATAGGTATATTTAGTATGTTGGTATTACGAGATATGATGATACGATAAAAGTTTAGTAGCACCAGTTATGATTAACATATCATGTGGTGACACTTGGTTGTGAATTGATATGGTAAAAGTGTGGCGGCATTGATGGTAAAATGTCTACTATGTGGCAGTAGTTGATAATAGTAATGGTTCTTTCTTATGAACCCTGTTTTTATATATTTTTTCATATTTTAAACTGCAGAATTGTTATTCAAGTATTTTGATATATTCTTATTATATTTATAAAATGAAATATGGTTTAATTGTTTATTTATTTAAATTCTATATTATGAAAAACACTAATATGTATTTTTTCCCCTAGTGCATATTTTGTTATTTATGCATTTATTGAATTAGTGATAAACTCATCTTACTTCTTTATATTTATTTTTCAAATTATTAGATAGTTAAGTGAACTATTATGGGACTCGCAGACTTCCCAAAAGCTTTGGGTATATTCTTTGATTAGTAGACGTATGTGTTTGACCATAAGTAGTCAAGTGTTTTGAGTTATGCAAATGTGGTGATGTTTAGCAGGCCATATATAGGCCCTTGTGATTACTGTATTGTTTACATTGTTGAGAAAATGTAAGGGATAGGTCTAACTATTTGTATAAACTTGGCATATCTGATTTTTAGGAGAGTTGTTATTGAATTTTAGACAACCCCCAAGTATTGTTAATGAAATATGAGATTTGAAATATCTAACACTGAAGTGTGATGTTCTTATTGTAATATCCATGACTTCTTATGTTTTGTGTGTGTGAGTTTTTAGATTTGTTACACGAAATTGATTTAATTTATATATTGGTCATGACTCGAGATTTTGAGTTGTGATAAAGGTATTTGTTAATATAATTTATTATACTTCTAAAACATTGCCATTAGAATATTGCACAAAATTGGATATGATGAATTCACTAGACAAATGCAAATGGGGACCCAACTTGAGAGTCTTGAGCTTGGAGCTTTGTCGGGAATTCAGAACAAGAAACGCCAAACAAGAAAAAGGTGGCTGAAGGAGACGAAGATGATAGTGTTTTGTGGTTCTCTCTTCCTTAATAGAGCGCAAATGTCACAGTGGCTCTCAGTATGGCCACAAGTATGAGTGTGCTGGCTACATCCTTCACGTTCTATTCTGTGTTGGCGGAGCTATACAAGTACGTTTGGTTACATGCTATGTTTTTTTTATACTATATCAAGCTTCTGTCTTTATCTTCTTTTTCAATTTTCACAAACAGTGTGTGGTCCAAAAGCAAAGGATGTGAATTCTCCAAAGAAATAGACATCACACCTACTGTGGTCCGAAAAACACAAATTCAATGTTCATTGATCAAGTGTAAGGGATCAAATAATAATTCAACAAATGCTTAAACAACAACTCAATTTTTTTAAAGGAAAAAAATATAGCTCCAATTTTAAATCATTTACAAGTACTTGCTTTAAATTTTAAAATCAGAAAATATCCTGTAAACTATCTATGGAAGTGATATATTGAACAGAATACCGTATCACGCTTGCAAAGTTTTGCTCCGAAATTTTAGTATCATTAATGGAACCCACAGATGAGCTTCCATTCTTAACTCCTTTTTCAATTTCCTCGGGTGAAAGAGATCTTGTCAACTTTGTCAAATATCGTTTACTTAAAAGAATATGGAATTGCATTCAAATAAGTTATAATATATGTGTGATATATATTTGTTATAATGGTTGTAATAGAATCCTATGCGGCCTCCGTCCTGACCCAAGAGTGTTGGGTTCTAGTTGTGCTTTAGGTTTAAAGCCTTAAACAATATAGTTAATTTTTTACTCTTTAAATCTTGCATTATTTTGCATTATTTTTATTTTTTATATTCTTTAAATTTCATTGTATCTTACTCTTTTATAAATAAAAATTCATGTAAAATATAGGGTGCAGTTACATATTGAGCAGATATAAAAAGAGGAAAAAAGGGTTCATTCCCAAAAGGACAGTGACTGCCTTTTTTTTGTCCTTTTTAATTTTAAACAAAATAAAAGATTCCATTATCGAAAGAGAAACTGATGTAAACAGAATCATATATGCAAATTGTGGCAAAACCATTCAACAAAGATTTACTGGCAACACACTAAATCACATGTACTATGAACACTATTACAAATTTTTCTTTTATCTTTATTCACTATGTTTAAGGAAGGACATTCAGAACAAAACATAAAAGCTTTGGAATGTGGAGGACGAATATGAGAATTGAACTTGAGGAATCTCTTGTACAACATAAAACCACATTCAAGAATATCGAACTAGAAACGTTGTTGCACTCGGTTCCAAGAGATATTACGTACTAAGCAATAAATGATAATATGGAATCAGTAACAAACTGATTTTGCTGAACAATAACAAGAAGAAAAACAAACACTAAATTTAAGCAAAGGAGAATGATACTTTATAAATGATAACAGATGATATCATTCTCTTACCTGAGCTGAAATTTGTTCCCAATTTTCAACAGAACTTTTGAGCTCAAGAGCCCCAACAACACATGAAGTCAATCTACAAGAAGATCAAATTGTTAGCTCCAGGGTTTCACAATTAATTCTTAATTATTTTGATAGTAACAAAACTTTTAAGTCTAATTCATAAAAATATTAAATTAAAGAAAATTTATTTGAACCTAAAAAGTTTACAAAACTTTTAAGTCTAATTCATAAAAATATTAAATTAAAGAAAATTTATTTGAACCTAAAAAGTTTTCTTTAACTTAGTTAAGATGATACATGGGTTTAGGGCCGAATTAACCAAGTAGCTATTGGACAATATGTGTGTGTGTGTGTGCACCTTGCAAAATCTTAATGAACTTATTTATTCAAATTCTTATTGGGATGTATCAACTTTCTTGATAAAAGAAAAAGTATAACCACTTTGGTTCCATTATCTTTTTGCCATATCATCTTTGAAAAGAGTAAAGATACTCGCTTGATAAAAAGAGAAAGTACATATGCCATACCACCTTCATTCTTCACAAACAATCGAAAAGACTTCTAAAAGAACAGTTGTTACTTCTACCTTGAAATAATAATAATAATTTTTTGTTCTTCCGTGGTTTAGAATCTCTTTATAACTCATATATATGTATGAATATTATGATGGTTTCGGAAAGCCATTTGTCCCACCATCCCACTTCATGATTTACCTTTTAGAATTAATTAAAAGAAAAAAGAGGAAGAAAGACTAATTGGATTATCTAAGTGGGATGATTTAAAGCTGGAAACAATCTCATTGCCTAGGAATAGAGAATCTCTATTTTCAGATTGGTAACAATTAGTTGGTGCAAGGTGTGTTTCATTTGGTGTTTGAAGGGTTGAAAAGTTTGTTTGCATATTAAAATATAAGTTTGCCTTATATATCAGCTGGTTTGGTTTGGCATTACATTTTCTTCCAAAATCACATTTGTCTTCCAAACCCCTATTTGCATCGAATTAAAACTTCTACATTGATGATGAAAATTACTTTCCAGATAAAAGTTTTCAAAAATAAATTACAGCCACGCAAAGTTACATTTAACCAAAATCAAATTTACAAATCAAGTTGATCAACACATTTCCAATTCAAACAGATGTAATCCATCAGTCTTGCGAATTGAGGACTGCTCATGCTAAATTTGGTTGCAAGATCGCAAAGTAAAATGTGATCTAATATTTTAAAAATATTTATTATGTTTTTATAATTATTATTCAATAGTAAATTTCTCGTTTTATTACTTTTTTTAAAGTAGAAATATGAGGATTATTTCTCATATATTTTATTCATTTTCTTAATTTTCTTTATTTTTACATACCTAACATTACATCTTATCCAACATAATGGGCTCAAGGGTTAGCAAGGAGAGTCTATCTAAATCAAAATCTTCCAAGTCTCAAATGTTAATGATTAATGAATATAATGATGCATAAACGCTAGCCAAGGTCTAGCTTTCAATGGCGTGTGTAATATGGCTTTGAGTCATTGATTTTATTGGTTTGAAATTAACTTAAGAAATAAAAATAATTTTTTAAAAAATATATACACATATAAATTATGATCTAAAAGAGAGAAGTTAAAATGTATATAAAAGAGTGAGAAATTATTTAACTTCCTATTACTTCTTTTTGTTATTTTTAATATATAAAAATGTATTATAATTTAACTTTGATTTAAAAATTAATTTAAAAAATATTGATATGTATTTTAGTGCATGTCAATTAACTAGTGCGTGCGTGCGTGTAGATGAATTTAATAAGTTAGAAAATAATAAATAAAAAATAAAAAAACCCTTGACTTATGTTCTATGTTTTGAATTTGTTTATAATTCTTTGAAATATTTTATTTATTGTTTTGACTTTATATGAATGAAATTTATGTGAAGAATTTCTACTTAGGAAATAGTATTTCATTTTTTAAAATATTTTGGTTAAATAGGCCTGCGTTTAAGATTTAAGTATTCAAAGAGATAGAGACAAAGCTTAAGTTTGTTAATAAATTTAGAGACATAAAACATTTTTTTTTTAAAAAAAATCATATAAGGGAATGACCTGAGTGTAACATGTCCTATATATATTCAATCATTAGTCTCAACATTAGTATTTTGAATTTGAATCTTATGAAGAGTAAAGTGTCATTAAAGTATAAAAAAAGTAATATAAGGAGTGAAACTGGGCACAAACTTTACTTATTTTTTCTTTTTTTATACTTTCTCTTTTCTTTTTATATCTCTCTCCTTATCAACTTAAGATGATTTAAAATTTTGGAGGATCCAAATCTAATATTTGACAGTAAATCCGTATGCCATTAAGTATTAAACGTACAAAAAAGGGAAAAAGACTGAATCTAAGCTACATAGTTAGTTAATAT
This sequence comes from Erythrophleum ivorense, assembly GCA_026724425.1. Lineage (NCBI taxonomy): Eukaryota > Viridiplantae > Streptophyta > Magnoliopsida > Fabales > Fabaceae > Erythrophleum > Erythrophleum ivorense. The sequence continues at coordinate 1,831,985 of JAIUCV010000034.1, read as the reverse complement.
CATAACCTTAAACTTCAATCTAATAGGGAAATCAAAAGGGCCAGTACTTAGATTATTCCATATTTGCCATCTTGTGTCCGCTAATGCGATCCCTTCTTTTCTTTCTGAACAATAATTTTTTTGTTTTAAGAGGAAAATTTAATCTGTCTACGTACTAAAGTTCTTTACAAATGTTACAGTACTCGAAAATTATGAAGTGTAGATACTTGATACTCTAACCCCCTGAATTAATCTTGGCCCAAAAAAAAAACCTGAATTAATAGCAATCAAATAATAAATGCAAAAAAAATTCACACAAATAGCTAGCTATGTTATTGTCAATAAAATTTGATAGGTGAACAGGGCTAGTATATATTCGACCTTTGAGCTTTTGCGATATATATATATATATATATATATTTCATCATTTTTGAACTGTTGAAAAAAAAAATTCTGTTCATACCATGAACAGAGAAATTTTGTTGTAGTGATTTTATTAAGATATATAATGTTGCTTAATTTCACTTGATATAAAAACATATATAGATCATTAATAATAAAAACTGCTTTGTCATTATTATAATTTTGCTTAATCTCACTTGATATAGAAATATATATCTATACTATAGACGTTGTGTGAAGTGTACAGAAAAATTTCAGCCCATTACAATAATGACAAAGCAGTCCAATTATTGTAGTTTCAAGATTGTACAAATTCATCTCAGGAGAATTTTGTACACTATCAAAATTGTTTTTTTCTTTTTCAAATTTGTAATTTTGATTAATTATTAATTTCATTACATCTAAGAGTAAAGCAATGTAAAGGGAAATATCTTAAGAAAGAAGTGAAAGTTGAATTTGACTGAGCGGTATGTTAAGTTAAACAGGTCGAAAAGTAAAGAAGGTCCCAAAGAAAAATCCTCCCCATCGCACTCGTCTAAGGCACTCCAATATTGACTATACCTTTTCACACACGTGTCCTTTCTTTTTCTAATTTGAAAATTTTTTACCTGTCTAATTGAAAAATTATTTTTATTTTATATTTTTAAAATTAAAAAAAAAAAGAATAACCAGGATAAAAAGAAAGAAATTCAAAACCAAAACCCAGAGTCAAATTCAGTATTGATTCTCTGCAGTCCTTTTGGAAAGTGCACACCATATATTTTTTATTTCGATAATTTATATTTTTTAATTTTAATATTTTTTTAATTATAAATTTTTTTAAAAAAGTAATAATTTAAATTAAAGAATAGAAATAAAAAATTTTAAAATATCAACTATTCAAATTAAATATAAGTTATCCAAGTCAGTTCTTTAAAATGTACATTGCATGCGCATCTCTAAAAAACGCAGAGAATAAGGATTGGAATCTAATTCCCCCACTTCCTCATATCCCTTGTTTATCTGGGAATTCTATGCACTCCACTGCAACGACCCACCCACATTTTTCAATTCTTACCTACCAGTTTCAATTCAAGTAAAATATATAATGTTTTAAAAATTAGACTAAACTTTGAATCAAAGTTTATAGTTTAATAATTTGATTATAGTGAAATTAAACCATTTTTTTAAATATATGTAGAAGTATAAATATATATGATATTTTATAATTAAATTAATATGTATTATTAAATAATATTTAAAATAGATATAAATATTTAAAATATAAAAAATAGTTAAAAAATGTTTATATAATAATAAATTTATGTGAAATGAATTAACTAGAACCTATAAAATATTATAAATTTTTATGACAAAATGTTAAAATTTTAATTTAAATAAAAAATAATTTTTAATTAATTTAATATCAAATTAGCCGATTTAGATAGTTTTTTAGTATTGTTTTATTAGTTTTGAAAGGCAAATGAACTTATTCCATGATCAATTAAATTTGATTCGATCTCATTTTCTAAACACTAAAAATATAAGTCCCCCTCTCCCCTCCATTCTTAAAATATAAAAAAAATTCCTTGCAAATTAGGAAAATTGCATATTCAACCTGCAGGTCTCGTCCTTGACCAATGATCACAAGAGGTAAGTTCTTAAGACGGCTTCCGAAAAGGATAAGCTTATCCTTTCCCATCAATCTACATTCCACTATGGTTTCTCCTGTGCAAAGCGAAGACATATTCTAGAGTATATCCTGTTTCAATATATATATATATATATATATACAGAGAGAGAGAGAGAGAGAGAGAGAGAGAGAGAGGGGGGTGGGGGGAACGAATGGTAAAGGCTTTATTCAGTAAAAAGTCAAATGAAAATTATAAATGATTTTTGCATGTTTAGTAAAAGGAAAGAAGGAAAAGGAAAAAAAATGATAAATATTTATTATATTTTTTTAATTATTATTTAAAAAATATTTATTTATTTTTATAAATTTTTAAAAATAAGGATACAATAATTATTTTTATGCATAAAATTATTTTTTATTTCTGTTCTTATTCTTAATTTATTACGTATCGGACGAGTTAAAATAATATAACCGGACTGCTGAGCTGAAGATAATGCCTCGGGGCCGTTTTGCATTTGGGAGTAGGTCTGTATGTTATTTACAAGTGCCTCTCGTGATTACGCATGTAATATAAGGTTAAAGATAACAGACGAAATTATAGAAGGCCCTTTAGAAATAAAGAAATATAAGGTACAATCATATGTCAAATGGAGAACCATTCAACCAAAGCTTCAATCTAATACAAGAACGCACATTATTAGCACGATACCTGCCCCAATTAGTAATTTCCATATTTATGCAATCTGGGGCACGAAGAATGATGTAAAATAAAGTGCGCAGCTACATATTGAGCAGATACACAGAGAGGGAAACAAAGGGTCATTTCCGGAAGGACACTAATTAACTTATTATTTTTTTCTTTTTTAGTTTTAAGCAAAAAGAAGGATTCCATTATTGAAAGAGAAAACTGATATAACACAGAATCATATATGCAAATTGTGGCAGAACCATTCAACAAAGGTTTACTAGCAACACACTAATCAAACAAATGATGCAAACGTGAATAAAACAAAGTTTAACAAAGTTTTAACTGGGTTCTTCAAATTTGACAAAATTTTAATTAATTATGTCCTAAATTAAGTGCCGTGATTTTTGGGGTTCGACAAGGTGAGTCACATGTATCCACTTCAAAACAGGTTATCAATATGCCAATTCAACTCATTTTAACGGGTTAGATGAATCAATTAGCGGTCTAGCTCGAATTCCAACAACATAATCCAAATATCATCCTAACAAGGAGGGTCCAATAAATTGAAAATCTGATAAATAAGGCCAATATCCATTAACCCTGAAAGCATGCAAACAAAGTAACCCAATAGGAAGCACTTGATGCTATAGATTTATTCAAACTATAGTCGTTGTGGCGTGAAGCACCCAGAGAAATTTCAGCACATTATAATAGTAATGACACAAACAAAGCTGTTCAATTATTGTACTTTGAAGACTGTACAATTTCCCCTTGGGGCTGCGCAGCCTCAAGAGGAATTTTGTAGACTATCGAGATTTTTTTTAATTTGTTAATATTTAATTTTGATTAGTTTATTAATTGCATTACGTCAAAGAGTAGAGGGGGAAAAACGAAAGAAAGAAGTGAAAGATAAGGCAGAGGGGCCATTGAATTTGACTGCGAGGTGAGGTGCTTTGGGTTGAAAGGGTCCAACAAAAATGAAGGCTCCAAAAAAAAATTATGTTTAAGAATTCAAAATTAAAAATATTTATTTTTAAAGATTTATTATTATTATTATTTTAAAGTTAATTATTATTAATTTTAATAAAAAATAATTGATAATGATAAGTTCTTTAAAATAAATTTTTTTACTTTTAAATACTTTTTTATAATTCTCTCAACGAAAAATCTCCTCGTCACAGATGAGTAATTTTTATCTTTATTTAGTGTATCACATTATTTATATATTTAACAATTAAAATTTATTTTATACATGAGTCTCACATAAATTGCATATAAATTTTACTTATATAAATATAATTTTAATCATTATAAAAATTTTTGCCCGAAAAACATTTGCCTGATGCACTTTTAAAGAAAATTTCACACATATTTAAGGTTCTTGGCGCCGTCCAATATTGGCCCTTTCACACACGCGGCCTTTTCCTACATAAATTCTCCGGTGGACCCCACAGTCCCCGTGTCTCTCTCTGGTGGACCCCATACCATGCGCTAAGAACCAAATTCGGCAGCTATTGCATTTCTTCTCTGATAGTAGTTATAATATTATCTTATAATGTATTTTTCCTTTCGTTCTTGGTATCAAAACAAAAATGTAAACCTGCTTAATTTTTTTTCTTGGTTTCATATTGTAAATCTACTTTGCTACTACTTTAATCGTCTTCTGCTGTTATTATTTACTTTATTATAAAAAAGGTGATTATTTTTACATTTTATGTTTCTATATACTGTAACCTCTTAAATGACGAACTTGCACTCTGTTTTTATCCTAACCGGCCATCTATCATTGTTTATTGCATTATTTATATTTAGTGTTCCTCCAGTCATAACATTGATCACGGAATGCACATTTTTATACAGTTTCTATATTAGTGGAAGACGGAAATATGTTTTCTTCAAGGCCATGATAAGATAAAAGTTTAATTCTAAATTTTTAATCTACATTAATTAAATTAAAAATTAATTCAAATTATAGAGATAAAAAAATAATTTAATCAAATATTAAGGGTGGAAGTCTTAATGGGTACAATGACTTTATTTAAAAGAGACATGGACAAAGCAATTTTCTTAGAAAATTTACTTCATTAGAGTTACTCTTTATTTCTTTTTTAGAATTAAGTTTTCAAGAATTTACTTACTTAAGAATGAACAGTAAAACATGGACTTCACTGCCTGACCTATATAAACCTTGCTAGAGATGTAACAAGGCTTCACTTACAGAAACCCTTTTGAACACTAGTTCCCTTATAATTAAACAATTATCATGGTTAGTTTCCCATCACAAATTTCATTTGTTTTGTTGATGTTGCTATGTGCAGTGAAATTCAACAGAAGCATCTGTTGCGATGACAAGGATCGAAGTTCACTGTTAATCTTCAAACAAGGCGTTGTAGATCCTTCCAACCGCCTCTCCTCATGGTCTACTGAGCAAGATTGTTGTGCATGGGAAGGAGTTCGGTGTGACTTCAACACGACCAGAGTTACAAAGCTTCTTCTACAAAACCCAAATTCTAATGGCTCAGAATCCTTGAGAGGTGAAGTCAATTTATCTTCATTACTTGGACTTGAATTTTTGGAAATCTTGGACTTGAGCTTCAATGACTTTCAGCGCATAAGCATGCCATCTATCAATAATTCTGTTGTTGCTCATAATCATCCACCCGCAAATTTTTCTATGCTTCTTTCCCTTGACTTAGCGTACAATATTCATCTTCACATCGATAATCTTCATTGGCTTTCTCCACTTTCTTCCCTGGCAAATCTCAATCTCAATGGCATTCGTCTTCCAATGGAAACGAATTGGGTTCAATCATTGGCTTCGTTACCTCTCGTGGAATTAGCATTGGAAGATTGTCATTTGACCAGCTTCATTCCATCTGTTAAGAATGTCAATTTTAGCTCACTTTCAATTCTTTCTCTTGATCTAAATGATTTTAAATATGGATTACCTAAATGGTTGTTTCATAATCTTAGCAGTGACCTCTACTATCTTGAACTCAATCAGTGTAATTTAAGAGGTCAAATTCCAGATTTTTCAAGCTATCGAAATCTGCATGTCCTAGATCTGTCCAACAACAAACTCGAAGGATCAATACCACATTGGTTAGGCCAACTTTATCGCCTAACTTCTCTTAATCTATCTAATAACTTATTTCATGGTTCTATTCCTTCAAGTTTAGGAAACTTATCAGCGTTATCAGAGTTAGATATTAGCTTCAACAACTTGATTGGTACTCTTCCAAAAAGCCTTGAGCAAACCTCCTTGATTTTGGATTTGTCTCACAACTCAATTAGTGGAGACATATCAAACTTGTTGCTAACCAGTGAATTTATATTTATGTCATTTAATAAATTCAAAGGACAGCTTCCTCATATATCAGCTAGTGTCATTGCTTTGGATTTGGCCCACAACTCTTTCTCAGGACCTTTGTCTCGTCTATTGTGTCACAATGAGAGTGAGAAATATGATTTGGAGTATTTGGATATATCAAATAATTTTCTAATAGGAGAACTTACTGAGTGTTGGAGCAATTGGGCAGAATTGTCTTACATTTACTTAGGGAGTAACAAGCTCTTAGGCGAAGTTCCTCCAGCAATGGGCTCATTACTAAAGCTCAGGTCACTGGATTTGCATAATAATGTCTTTTTTGGAGATATACCATGGACGTTACAAAATTGCAAATCTTTGATGCTCATCAATCTTGAAGGAAACAACTTTTTTGGAAGTATACCAAAATGGATGCAGCAAAATGTATCAATTGTGCAATTTAGATCCAATCAATTTACTGGCAACATTCCACCAGAACTATGTAGCCTCTCTAATTTAATTGTATTGGATCTTGCGGATAACAAACTTTCAGGACCGATCCCTTATTGTCTATACAACTTAACTTGCTTGGTTTCAGGACTTCCGAATAATGCTTTAAGGAGCGAAGCTGGTAATCTACCTGCATGGGCCGGTGTAATGACTCCATATAAATTCAAAATTGATTTGTATACAAAAGGTCAACAATTAGAGTACTTGAAAAACCTGAAACTTGTGCGGAGTTTTGACCTTTCAGCTAACAAACTATCTGGAGAAATTCCTCCACAATTGTTCTGGCTCAACAAATTGCAATCCTTGAACTTGTCTTATAATCATTTGACAGGAAAGATACCAGAGCAGATCGGAAGGATGAAAGATCTAGAGTCTCTTGATTTCTCCCATAACAGTCTTCAGGGGAAAATTCCTCAGAGCATCTCCAGTTTGTCTTTTCTAAGTGATTTGAACCTGTCATACAATAATTTCAGTGGACAAATTCCACTGGGGACCCAGCTTCAAAGTTTTGATGCATGGAGTTACACTGGAAATCCTGAACTTTGTGGAGCTCCTCTCCAAAAGAACTGCACAATACGAGAACAACTAGACAATACAAAGCTGTTTGAAGGGAATGACGATGACAATTTTTTGAAGTCATTGTATCTTGGAATGGGAGTTGGATTTGCAGTGGGTTTCTGGGTAGTTTGTGGTTCTCTATTCCTCAACAAAGCATGGAGGCACAATTATTTTCAGTTCTTCGATGGCGTGGTAGACCGAATCTTTGTCGCTGTCGCCATAAAGCTTCGAAGATTCCACTGAATGGGAACAAGTTGCAACTGAGGTCAGCTATAAAGTATTTTTTTCTTTATTTAAATTCAGTTTTCTTTCCCATAATTATTCTTGTCTATAAACATACTCATCAATGTTGTAATGATTCCCTATTTCTGTTAGTTGCTTAATAATATCCTTTGAAAACAGAACCAAGTGCTCGATATCCTAGATGGCTCTGTTTATGTGATGCAACGACTTAGTATCTGGGTTTAATTATTTAATGTCTATGTTTTATTGTTTTAGGACTCTGTTCCCGTGTGATTGTGTGTTTGAGTCATTGATTTTATATTAATAATTGTTTTCCTAGTAACTGAGTTTTATAATTTGGTTCTATCAAGGGGGACCATGTTTCCTCTTCTGACCTTTAACCTATAAATTATTGCAACTAATTATACAATTCATGACCATTATCTGGGAATTTCTACCTTACTATTCGTCAAATTTTGTTAAGCCTACTCTTGCTTACCTCTAGATGTTACCCTTGCAAGATTAATATTTGAACCTTTATTTTATTTTCAAGGCAACTTATTTAATTGGTAAACGAAGTTAAAATTTTAATCATAGTCATACCTAAATGATAAAATTTGTCATCGTGAAAATACTCTTCACATCTTCATGCCATCTATCAATGATTCATTCTTTGTAAATATTATTTATTTATATATTTATTTTTATTGAGGTTTCTCTTTTATTTATTTTATTGATTTGTGGTTTGTTTTACTTTTCTAAACCAACCCTGTATGTGATTTTGTGACTCATCATTATTTAACTATGATTGAATTTCTATAGTATTTCTTCTAAGTTAATCCATGTTATTTGTTTGTTCTCCTTTACTATTTTTTAAAAGTGATAGATAGGGTTTTGTTTAAAATCTAAGGTGCACATAATTGAGATGTGATATATTTAGTGCTGCAACATTATGAGATGTGATCATATAATAAAAGTATAATGGCACTAGTTATGATCAATACACCATGTGGCAGGTTGTGAAGTGATATGATAAAAGTGTGGTGGCATTGATTGTAAAATTTATACTATGTGGTGGCACTCTATAATAGTGACGGTTCTTTTTTATGGAACCATATATATATATATATATATATATATATATATATATATATATATTAATTTATATTTTAAATTGTGAAATTGGTATTCAAGTATTTAGATATATTCTTATTATTATTTATAAAATTAGATATGATTTATTTATTTATTTATTTATTTATTTAAATGCTCTAATGTGAAAAGCCTCTAATATTTTTTTTGTACATTTTGTTATTTATGTGCTTATTGAATTAGTGGTGGACTTACCCTACTCTTTTATGTTTATTTTTCAAATTAGCAGGTAGTTAGTTAAAGTTTTATGAGACTTGCAGACTTCCCAAAGGCTTTGGGTATGTTCTTTGATTAGTGGATGTTCGGATCAAACTCCACTATTGAGACTAGAAGTAGTTAAATGTCCGACGTTGTGCAAATGTGGTGTTGTTTAGTAGGTCATGTATGAGCCGTTGTGATTACTTTATTATTTACATTGTTGAGAAACTATGATGTATGTTGGGTCTAACTATTTGTACAAATTCAGCATAGCTGATTTTTAAGAGAGGTGTTGGATTTTAGACAACCTCCTAAGTGTTGTTAATGAAATATAAGATTTGAAGAATCTTATCTTAAAGTGTGTGGTATGATTTGTGTCTATGAGTCTTTAAGTTTGTTAAGCTAAATTAACCCTAAGTTAAATTAACCTATATGTTGGTCATAACTCAAGATTTTAGTTGTGATAGAGGTATTTGTTAATATAATTTATTATATTTCTAAAACATTACCATTAGAATATTGCACAAAATTGGATATGAAGAATTCACTAGGCAAACGCTATTGGGGACCTAACTTGAGAGTCTTGAAGCTTAGAGCCTTATTGGGAATCTAGAACAAGAAAAGCCAGACAACAAAAAGGAGGCCGAAGGAGATGAAAATGATAGTTTTTTGTGGTTTTCTCTTCCTGGAAAGAGCATGCGTGCAAATAGAATTGAACTATAATCTAAATAAACTATATAATACTATTGCTAGGAATGACAATTGAGATAAGATTAGCCCTAGAAAAAACAGTCAATTGAACAGTCAAATCAGATATTTAGGTTGAACATGATGGCTTTCCACTCTCAATTAGGCCATCTTAGCTATGGAAATTAAAGAAGGACATAGAAATCGAAGCTCCTATATATAATACTCCTTATTTTCTGATTTATTTAAGGTCTGCTAGGATCCTAGTCTATTATTAGCAGGTTTTTTTAAGAAAATTTTTTTGAAAAATTTTTTTGGGTAATTTTTTTTTTTTACTCTAGTTGCTTATATTAGACAAATGTAAGAAAAAATATATATTAAAATTAAACAAACAGTGAATGAAAATTTTATTTATTCATTGTTTGTAGTCTTAAAATAATAAACACATTTTCAAATATTATTTATTATTATTTTATATTTAATAACTTATTGTGTTAACTAAGATTTATCATAAATCTAATTTCATATGATCATTACCCCCAGGCACCTGCAATTCAATCGGAAGGAAGTAATCTAACTATTAAGGAGATGCACTTTTTATATAAATTAGTCAAGTTCAAAATTTGAGACTAACATTTAGAAAAATTTATATTTCTATATATAGTCGGTCAATATGGAAGGTACGCCTTTAAAATTATTATTTGATCTTAGCTAACATATAAACTAATTCAGAGACACCTACACCCTAAAAATTAGTTTTTGTAAGTCTTCTATTATGTGCAAGTCTTGCGATCCTATTCCCTGAAGCAGATTATGGGATTTGAATCTGAGAGGAAGGCATTGTAGTAGTGGCTAGATTAAGGGAAGGCTCCGTCACAAGAGAATCAAAAAAACCAAAGAAAGAAAAGAACCTAATTATAGGTGTCCCATAAACTACGAAGTTGACTTGCAAGTTGACATTTAATCTCATTGTCATTACAAATAAACCTGCCTTCTTTTTCCAAAAGTATTTACATTTAATGCCAAGTTGACTTCAATTTCCGTGTCTTCTATTGGATTTGAACTGATGAGCTTCATCATTGACCCACCAATCTCAGTTTCCAACATTCCTCTGTTCTGGAGATGCCACTGATTCTTTTACTTTCTCTATTCATCATTATTCGCACTATACCTGCCGCCTCGGCTAGCTTCTGCAACTAATTGTGCATCGATATGAGAAAAAGATTTTAAGCAGCAAAACTTATAATGTTTACCAGTTCGTAACTTTTATTACTCATCCATTCATTTTATATCAAAATGTATACTAAGGGAATTTGTACCATAATGTAAAATAAAGTGTGCAGGTACATATTGAGCAGATATAGAGAGAGGAAAAAAGGGATTTATTTCGAAAAGGACACTAATTAACTTTTTAATTTTAAGCCCCCCCAAAAAAAAAGATTCTATTTTTGGTACTAAAATTTTGATATAACCTTGAATTATTTTGATAATAACAAAATTCTTAAATTAAATTTATAAAAGTATTAAATTAACTATAGTTAAATGTTATCTATTACATTAAAAGTCATTTAATTTATTTTTAATAAGTAATAATTATTATTAAAAGAGAAATAAAATAAATAAAAATGAATCATTATATTAATATATAATATTTTGATTGGGTTATTCTATCTAAATTAATTAATTAACCTTCATATTATTTATTTTATGTTATTGGCCTTTTTAATCTAATTATACTTTTACTTTTTTTGGACTATAATATTTAAAATTATTATTAAGTCTCTTTGTATCTTGTTGAGCCTTGTTGATTTACATACTTTAATGCAATATATATATATATATATAATGCATTATAAAAGGCATTTGAATAAAAATATGAAATGTTAAAAGAAAATAACAAAATGATTATAATATTTTTTGTTACAAAAATCAAAAAGTGCATATATATATTAATGACCCTTGAAAGCAAAAAATTATATATTACTTCTTTTAAAAAATGTGGCTTGATTGAAACAATATAAGAAAATAACAAAAAAGGCAATTTTTTCAAATATGCTACTATACCTTTGTTTTCTCATTTCAATAAAGGATTACAATGTGTTTATTTTTTTTACAAGTTAAAAGTTTCTAAACATAAGTTTTGTAAATTATGTCTCTTTCATATGTAAAAAATATTATATTATATTATATTGTGTGAAAAATGACTTTTCAATTAACTTGTTTAGAATATTTATTATACTTTTATTAAAAAAATGTAAAATAAAACAAAGCATTAGTCTTTTTCTAAAATTGCTAGAACGATAACAAGAAAGAAGAAAGTAAAGTCTATGCAAGCCAAAAGCTGTCTTCATACTTACCTATGCTTTGTAATAAGTAAGATGCAAAAAAACGATGGATATTCTACCAATTTCTCTCTCTCTCCTACAACGGCTATCTATCAATAATTCTGTTGTTGCTCATAGCATACAATATTTTATCTTCACATTGATAATCATCATTGGCTTTCTCCACTTTCTTCCCTAGCAAATCTGAATCACATTGGCATTCATTTTCCCATGGAAACGAATTGGGTTCAATCATTGGCTCTGTTACCTCTCATGGAATTAGCATTGGAAGATTGTCATTTGACCAACTTCATTCCATCTGTTAAGAATGTCAATTTAGCTCACTTTCATTTCTTTCTCTTGATCTAAATAATTTTAAATACAGATTACCTAAATGATTGTTCAATAATCTTAACAATGACCTCTACTATCTTGAACTCAGTCAATGTAATTTAAGAGGTCAAATTCCATATTTTTCAAGCTATCAAAAACTGCACGTCTTAGATCTATCTAGCAACAAACTCAAAAGATCAATACCAAATTGATTAGGCTAACTTGATCACTCCAAAAAGTTTTGAACAAACCTCTTTGTTTTTGGATGTCTTACAACTCAATTATTGGAGACATATCAAACTTATTGCTAACCTATCAATTTATATTTATGTCATTTAATAAATTCAAAAGATGGCTTCCTTATGTATCAGCTACTGTCTATATTTCAGATTTGGCTTATAGCTCTTTCACAAGACCTTTATCTCATCTATTGTGTCACCCTGAGAGTGATAAAAATCATTTGACGTATTTGGATATATCAAATAATTTTCTAAGTTAGGAACTTTCTAATTGTTGGAGCAATTAGAGAGAGTTGTCTTATATATACTTAAGGAGTAACAAGCTATCCGATGAAGTTCCTTTAATAATGGGCTCATTACTTGAGCTTAGGTCACTATATTTGCATAATGATGGCTTTTTTAGAATATACCATGGACATTTTGAAATTACACATCTTTGGTGCTCATCAATCTTGAAAGAAACAACTTTTCTAGAAGTATACCAAAATGGGTACAACAAAATGTATCAGTTGTGCAATTAAGATCCAATCAATTCATTGGAAACATTCCACTAGAGCTATGTAGCCTCTCTAATTTAATTCTATTGAATCTTGTGAATAACAAACTTTCAGGACCTATCCCTCATTGTCTACACAACTTAACTTGCTTGGTTTCAAGACTTCTGAATAATGCTTTAAGTAGCAAAGTTGGTCATCTAGCTGCATGGGATGGCGTAGTGACTCCTTATAAATTCAAAATTGATTTGCATACATAATATCAATAATTAGAGTACTTTAAATCCCTAAAACTTGTGCGGAGTATTGACTTTTTAGCTAACAAAATATTTGGAACAATTCCTTTACAATTGTTCTAGCTCAACAAATTGCAATCCTTGAACTTGTCTTATAATCATTTGGTAGGAAAGGTACCAGAGCATATCGGAAGGATGAAATATCTGGAATCTCTGGATTTCTCCCATAACAATCTTCATGGGAAAATTCCTCAGAGCATCTCCAGTTTGTCTTTTCTAAGTGTTTTGAACTTGTCAAACAACAATTTCAGTGGACAAATACCATTGGGGACCTAGCTTCAAAGTTTTGAGCATAGAGTTATACTAGGAATCTTGAACTTTGTGGAACTCCTCTCCAAAAGAACTACACTATACAAGAACAACTAGACAATACAATGCTGGTTGAAGGAAATAATGATGACACTTTTTTGAAGTCATTGTATCTTGGAATAAGAGTTGGATTTGCAGTGGGCTCTTAGGTAGTTGGTGGTTCTCTGTTCCTAAATAGAGCATTGAGACACACTTATTTTTGGATCTTTGATGGCATGGTAGATCAAATCTATGTCGCTGTGGCCATAAAGCTTTAAAGATTCTGTTGAATGAGAACAAGTTGTAGTTAAGGTTAGTAATAAAGTGTTTTTTTCCCTTTATTTATATTTAGTATTTTTTTTCATAATTATTCTTTTTTATAAGCATATTCATCAATGTTGTAATGATTCCCTATATTTTTCTGTTTGTAGCTTAATAATATCCTTGGAAAATAGACCATGCATTATATACTAAAAGGCTCTGTTTTTGTAATACACTGACTCGATATATGAGTTTGTTTGATGTCTTATGTTTTATTGTTTTAGGACTTTGTTCGATGTGTGATTATGGGTGTTGAAACACTAATTTTATATTAATAATTGTTATTCTAGCAATTGGGTTTAATAATTTCGTTATACTAAAGGGGCTCTATTTCCTCTTTTGACCTTAAACTTATAAATTACTACTAGTAATTATACTGATAAACACATCTACAGGCGGGTGAATAGGTGTGTTATACAAAAAATAAGTTTTTAGCTTTTGCAAAGGTAAATGACTAATTGTTCTCTAAAAATAATTGTTCATAAAGTGAAAGATGTAAGTAGAGTTTAACACGGGATCAATGAGTTCAATAATTATATCAATAAATATGAAAATTAATGACTTTTAGCAAGATTAAATGTAGCCAATGATGAAGATGAGCAATAGATATGAAAATGAAGCAAACACAATCAATAATTATACAACTATGTAACTCAAACGTGATCTTTCAAAAGTGGAGGAGGCAAGCTCAACAAATTTAAAAAGAAAACAAAAAGAAATAATGTGCATGGAAATTTTATCCTAGTTCAACCCTTTGGCTTACGTCTAATTCTCTTAAAACTTTTAAGTGATTTTCTTTATTAAAGAACAACTTTATCTCTTTTGAGACACTTTTAAACTCAAGACACTTTTGCTTTTAATAAGTAGATAAACCAAAGTGAGTATGTTTCACAAAAATTTTGAAATAGCTATATTTCTTTTTTTTTGTTTACCATTTGTTCACTTGAATTCACTTCTTATTTATAGACATTATGCATCTTTTAGCTGTTAGAGATAGTTCTAAAACTCAACATTCTTTTTGGTTGAAGCAATCTCATTTTATTTCTAACATTCAAAAACTTTTAGCATTGTAGCCTTTTGTCACTAATGATGCTCTTTCCATGCAACTTATCTAATCAACTCATTATAAATGTTATTATGGGGCTCAAAACATGGGTTGGAGAGATAATTCATTTTCATATAATAATCAAAGATAGCTTTAGCAAAAAGCATTTCTATTCCATTCTTTGTTTATGCAAAGCACATAGCTCAATTGTCATTTATGCATTAATTAGTTTGTCGTTTAGTTCATTTGCTCATTTCGACTTTGCAACTGAAAGCTTCATATATCATAAAACAATTAAGTCATATAAAATTCACACAATGGGCCAGAGACTTTAATTAGGCTTTTACATAAATATGAATTGGGTTTTGTTATTATTAACATTTTCAGTCTATAACCTTGGACCAACATATACAATTTATGACCATTATGTGAGAATTTCCACCTTACTAATAGTCAAATATTGTTAAGGTTACTTTTGCTTATCTCTAGATGTTACCCTCTTAAGATTAAAATTTGAACCTTATTTTTATTTTAAGGCAACATATTTAATTGCTAAACAAAGTTAAAATTTTAGTCATATTTATACCTAAATCATAACATTTGTCATCGTAAAAATATTCTTCACATCCCAAAAAACATAATAAATCACTTGATGTTTTCTTTGACATGTAGAATTACATAACTATTTTGTCTTATATAATGTTTATTGTGATATAGCATGATTTTATTGATGTTGTAGACTTAAAATAATCCAAAATTTTGATACTTTAACTAGGTCCAAGAAGATTAATAATTAAATCATTAAATTAAAAATAACGCTTATTAATGCAAATATTTTGGGTTAGGAAACATTGACAAGAAAAATAATGATAACTAAAATAAAAAAATGACTTATTTGAAATATTTTAGAGACTTAACTAGAATATTTTAAAATTTTTAAGGCCAAAATAGTTTCACCTAAATCATAAAATATCATCAAACTTCTCTCTTTCTTCTTCACGATTAGTCAATTACCTTTAGCATCAAATTTTTGTGCCTCACGAAGCTATGTCATGTATTTTCTTCTTCTATTATTTCTTCCCTTTGTTGCTTCATGGGCCACTCTCTACTTTGCATCACCGCACTATCGTCCTATATTAGTCACCAATTGCGTCTCTATGCTATCTCATGGGTAGTTGTGGAAGAAAACCTAAGGGTGTGCTAAGTTCCATTTTTGCCATTTTCGTATCCTTCTTTCTCTTTTTCATTTTTGATGTTTCCTTTTCTCATTCTCTTCCATTTTTCATTACATCTTTGCTTCAATGGTGGTTTGAAATCTGTGGCTTCCTCTCCTTTACATTATTGCCATGAATGAACCATCAAATTGGGGATTTTAGTCTCTGTCTCTAAAAGTGCGATAGCCACACTACTTAATTTGAATTTAGGAGGCTTGATTTGAAAACCTTAGATTAGTTGTGATGGTAGAAAACCTAGACAAAAATTAGGGTTGTATGTATTAGAAAATATATGTATTTGAATGGATAATTATAAATGTTAATTGAATAACTCAATTATAAATTTCATGTGAAATGTGATTTTTAAATAACATTGAGAATATTCTTTTAATCGAAATTTACACTTGAGCCAATAGAAAAAGACACCTTTATTATTTATCTTTATTAGTGAGTGTATAAATAGTAAAGTAACAATTTTCATTTCATTCCTTAATTATATCTTCTTGCCCATCTTTCATTTTTAAGTTTTCATACTCTATCATCTTGAGGGAAACAAATCGTTAATTTTAAAATTTTTATCTATGTGTGTGTGCATGTGTGCCCATGTACGCATATGTGCGTGAGTGAAAATCTAATTTATTATTTTATATTATTTTATATTTTTTCTAAATTATCTTTGCCTTCGGCGTAAATGTTATTTATTTATTTATTTATTGTTTGTTTTAGTTTTCCAAACCAATCTTGTATGTGATTTTGTTGTTCATCATTATTTAACTATGATTGAATTTTTATATCATTTCTTTTTAAGTTATTTCATGTTATTTATTTATTTTCTTTTACTATTATCTAAAAGTGATGGATGAGAATTTATTTAGAATCTTAGGTGCAGCTAGTTGAGATGTATTATATTTATTATAATGGTGGTATGAGATGTGATAATATGATAAAAGTATAGCAACATTAGCTATGATAAATATAACATGTGATAGCAATTACTAGTGAAATTATATGATAAAAGTGTGGTGGCACTAATTGTGAGATATTTACTATGTGATGGCACTTGATAGTGGCTATATTATAATACAAGTGTGGTGGCACTATTTGCGACACATACACCCTTAGTGGTAGTGATAGTACTTTCATATGGAATCCTTTTCCATGTACATTTTTATATTTTATTTTATATTTTAAATTAAGAAATTGTTATTCAAGTACTTTAATGTATTCTTGTTATTATTTGTAAATTGAAATATGGTTTAATTATTCATGCAAATTCTTAATTGCAAAAAACTCTAATGTGTGTTTATTTTCTATTTTATAGACCTTATTATTTATATACTCACTGAGTCAACAATAGACTTAATCCACTTTTTTATGTTTATTTTTCATATTAGCAAGTAATTGGTTAAAATACTTTGGAACTCATAAACTTACCAAAAGCTTTGCATATGTTATTTAATTAAAGGATGTTTGGGTCACGCTCCAATGTTGGGGCTATGAATATTCAAGTGTTTTGGGTTTTGCAAGTGCATGATATTTTGTAGGGCATGTGTAGGCTATTGTGATTAATGTATTGTTTATATTATTGAGAAATTGTGCCGTAAATTGAATTTGGTTGTTTGTATAGATTTGTTATGTTCAATTATTGGATTTTAGGCAACTTCCAAGTGTTGTTAATAAAATATGAGATTTGAAAGATTTGATTTTAAATTATGGTATTCTTATTGTGATATTCATGATTTGTTAGGCTAGGCTATTATAGACTTGATCATAGGTCGAAAAGCTTGCCTAACTTGATAAGTCAGTCTAAAAAATATAAACATGAGCATAAAAAAAAGATGTTTTTTTATTAAAAACCCTATTTTCTGAAACCCATCAAGTTCAGGCTTTTTTCAAAGCCCAGTTTGGCTTGAGTTGAACCCAATTTTTTTAATGATTATATTAATATTATAAAGTTTTATTAATTTCTTTTCTATTGTTAAATTTAAGTACTCTATTAGTTTAGTATGATGAATTTACTTTTTTCATACACATGCTTCATAATGACAACTTAGAGGAAATAATAAAAATATGTATTATTATATTTAAAGTCAATTACATTTAAATTTTATTTTTCTTCAAACTTTAAAAAATGATAATGCTATAATAAATTTGCATAAAATAATTTTTTTTAGTATTTAAGTATATGTTGAAGTGTAAAAGTGTGACAAAAGAAAAAGATTCAAATGAGTTTAATGGGCCAAGCCATTAGGTCTTTTTTTAACCATATTAGGCTTGACCCATTTTTCATAGGCCTAGGCCTTATTTTTTATTATTATGTTTTTTTCACAAGCTTGGCCTATTTTCATATGAGCCTAGCTTGTGATCACATTTAAGCTAACTTTAGGTTGGCTTAGCCTATGGGCAATCATGACCTCGAGTTTTGGTTTGTGACAAAGATACTTGTTAATATAATTTATTATATTCCTAGAGCATTACCATTAGAATATTACACAAAGTTGGCATACTATGAATTCACTAGACAAAACCCATTGGGTACTTAACTTAAGAGTCTTAATGCTTGAAGCTGCAAGAAAAGCCACATAAGAAAAAGGTGGCTAAAGGAGATGTAGATAACAATTTGTTATGGTTCTTTTTTCTTTAACAGAGCGTGGGGTGTAAATAAAATTGAACTCTAGTCTAAATAAACTATGTATAACTACTATTAGCACCTAAAATTGATAGTCAATAGTGTGATTATGAATGACAATTGAGATAGGATTAGCCAAAAAAAAAAAGTTAAGAGTGAGTTGTCTTATAAACACTATATTTTATTTGGGCATTCTCTAACAAATAAAAAATAGACATTAAATTAAAAAGCTTTTGATATCAAGCTTTTATTTAATGTCATTTTCATTTTAATTTTGGAGTCATTTAAGTCGTAATCATTTTTGAGTCTATTTTAATTTAATTTTGAGTCATTTTACTCATTTAAGTCAAGTTTAAGTTTTTGGTTAGTTTTAGTTTAATTTTGAGTTAATAAAATAATTTATAGAAGATTTTTTAAAAAAAGTGGCTTTGATTTACTTTGTTTTTAAGTCCAATTCATCTTAAGGAGAAGGAAAAAATAGTAGTCCAAGATCTATTACTTAAAAGTTAAGGTTTTCCTTTTACTCTTTCTTGAGCGGTAATATGTGTTGGAAATAGAAAACTCCCAAAAAGAAAAATATTAGACTAGTCCTAACCTTAGGAGGACTCAGATTTGGTGCTAAGGGAGCACTGTGCTACTTTTAATTTGCATCTAGACAATTTAGATTTTTTTTTTAGATTTTTTAAATATTAATCATCAATTTTTTAAGTTAGTTGTTAAATGACTGTTTCCATTTTGTATCCTTCAAAACAACAAAAAAGCTGAAAATACAAAAAATAGATTATTTGTTTGACTTTGTTTTTGTTTTTGTTTTAATGTTTTTAAAATAAATATTTTTTAGAACAGAACAAAAAAAAAATCTGTTTGAATCGTTATTTTAAAAAATAATTATTTTTTTTTTCTGATTTTACAGAACAAAAGTTACAAAACATCTAAAAAAATATTTTAATTTTTCTGTTTTGGACAACAAAATTATGTTTTTTTATTTTACAAAATACTTTATTAAAAGTATATTATCAAACAAGTTTTTTTTTATTTTTTTATTCTTAAAAATAAAAACTATTCTAAAAATAGAAAATGCCCAAAGATCTAAGCTGTCCATATCAAATATGAGCAAATCTGATTCAGAATAGCACGGTGTCTGTTCAATGGGGATAAATAAATGATAACTTAAAATTTCCTTGTGAGGAAAAAAAAATGGTATTTGGCTATAAAAGTTAGAAGGAGAACATAGAAGGGTTGGCAGCCAATTCTTCGGGAAAACCAGAATAGAGAAGTCAAGATGTAGTAGAGAATTGGGAGAAAAAAACTCTGAAATCAAAGCTATGGGATTTGAATATATTGAAGCCTCTCCCAAGGTAATCTGCCAATTTGATTTTTACCTTCAAATATTCATAAATGCTGAATGAATGAGTTTGTTTAAATTTTAGAAACCACCCCATCTTTTTTTTTTTTAACGGCATGTTTAATGTTTAATGTTGAATGCTGAAATTTATATGGCAGTTCGGTGAGAAGGAACTCAAGAGGATTTAAGTCTTTTTGTGGGAATGTTTGGGACTTGGTTTTACATGCGTAAAATTGTATTTATGCTTCCCCTGCCCCTGATATGAACTTTGGCAAAATTCCCTGCTTACACGTGTTCTTGTTGTGTTTCATTATTTTAACCCAACTCCTTTGATGATGTTATTGAAACATGCATGCTTGATGTATGATGGTCCCATAAGAATGGTGTTTTGAATTCGGGAATGACAAATATAGAACTAACCGCTCATTAGAAAATATGTTAATGGAATTGGAAACTGAATGTTAAATGAAATGGAAGAGAATTAATTTCATTTTAGTATGACACAGAAAGGAAATGAAATGTATTTGCTTTGTTCGTTTGGTATGCTGAAAATATTGGAAGAATGAAAAGTAAGTTAGAATATAATACCAAACTGCCCTTACTTATAAAAGAGCTCAACAACCGACGTTGCAGGGTTTTATATTTCATTTCCTTTCCCTATTTCAATGCACGCTCCAGAGGCAACTACTTATCCCACTCGTCTGCACAACAAATACGAATCACAATACCCATTGTGGAGAGGAGACCTTTTGTAGTGTTGAAGAGCAAAGCCCATCCAGTGCAGCCGATGCTCATCTTCGCCACTCTAGATCTAGATACTGAATTCAGGGCATAGCAGAAGGTAATTTAGAAGAAGATATTAAGCTTTTCCTTCATTTTATGTCCGAAGTTTCAACTGTGCTATGCCTTGATCTCATTCCAGTTTGTGTTACCTGCAATTTTATCTTTGGTTGTTGATTATGCTATGCCTTGATCTCATGCCAATTTAAAATATTACTCTTCCTTGTCAGTTTCAAAGCATAAATGGTTTTGGTGACTTCTGCACGATCACGAAGGGCATAATGGATTTTGCCTATCTCAGCTCCATGTGACGGTCACTTTCCAACCGTCAGCGAAGGAGATGGCAATGGAAACTACATTTTTCTTTCCATTGTAAACACCGTATTTTGTCCGGATATATCCCAAAAATAATTATAAAGTTAAAATAATAAAAAATGAAAATAAAAAATAATAATAAATAAAACTCATGAAGAAGGAAAAAATCAAATTGAGAAAAAAAAAGGAAGCAAGTCAATTTTTAAAAACAAAAAAAAGTCATAAAAAAAAGTAATAAAAATAATTATCATTTCTGGGTACTGAAATACATGCAAAAAAAAAAATATAATAATAAATAAAGTAAAAAAATAAAATAAGAAGTTACAAAAAAAAAGGGGAGCTAAAGGCAACTAAAAAATACCAAAAGATAATAGTAAAAAAAAAAGAGAATAGGCCCATTTTCTAAAAAAAAAAGGGGGAAGTTCAACCCAAAGTTAATCCGAAATTGGGCCTGAAATAAGCCCCTCCATGAGTTCTGGGCCTTCAGCTTCTTTAACTCGAACCCACTAATGCATTGGGTCTTCAGCTTCCCTAAACCCGAACCCATTAGGCCTTCAGCTTCCCTAAACCCGAACCCAATAATGCATCGAGAATTCTGAAAACCGAAGGAAAAGAACGGTTGAAGGGAGGAAACCCTAGAAGCTCACTGGTCCCCCCCCTTTCCTCTCTGCTCTGGCGTCCCCTCGCGAGGCCACTCCAGAGTGCAAAGCGACGCGATTCGTACGAAGGGAGTGCGCGAGTATGGATAGTGGAGCAGAGAAGTACGGAGATGGGGGGGGACCAGGTGGTTCGTCTATAAAACCGAGGGGAGTGAACTTTCTGGGGGGATTTTTTCGGGAGGAGTTTTCGAAGAGAAAATAGGAGAAAAGAGGGGGGTCGAGCAAAGGTCATCGCGGGAGGCCTTTCGTGTTTGGAGGAAGGGATTCTGGGAGAAAAGTGAGCAAGGAAGACAGAGAGGCAAAAACAAAAAAAAAGGGGGCTAAGTGAAAAAATTACGACGGGATTTTGGTCCGGGATCGAGAAGTCGAAGGAGGCCGAAAGGAAGAGGGGTTTTGATCAGAGGAACAGTCTCAGGAGGGGACGGAAGCACGAAGAGGCAGAGAGAGGCCGGGTGTACCTCGAAGGCGAGCTAAGCACTTAGGATTCCAGTAAGGATACAGGTTTGATTTTCATTTCGTCTCCTTTCCATTCTGCAAACATTTTAATCTTGGGTTACTGGAAATGCATCAATCTCACCTTCGTGTACGTTTGCCTTGGCCCCAAATGATTGGACCCATTCGGGCATCGCTGAATCGTATGTTGCATTTTGATATTATATTGCTGAATCATATATTTCATTCTTTTTTTTTTTTGATATTAGGCTGTTGAATCATATGTTACATTTTTCGGATATTGGATTCCTGAATCATATGTCTCATTTTTTTTTTGATATGGGATTGCTGAATCATATGTTGCATTTTGGATATTGGACTGCTGGATCACATGTTGCATTTTGGATGTTGGGTTGTCACGTTGCATTTTAGGATACTGGATTGATGAGTCCTAGCTTGTCTGGGTTTCATTTCTGCAATTGAATCCCCCTTTCAGCGATTTGCCTCACCCCTGTTTCATTTCTGCATCTGTGGTAATATGTGGAAAGCTTACTGTCCACGGGTACCAATGAGGTTTAAGGAACTCTGTAATTAAAAAAAATGGTAGGCTATTATGATTTCATCATTGTTACACGGATGATCTGATAATTGATGATTAAATCTGAGGGTCATAGTTTTAATTTGGAAACGCCTTTAAGTTGTTTCATTTTGCAACGCCTGGGCTGGGTTTTGCTATTGTTTTGTTTGTTCGCTGGGAGCAGCAATTGAGAATGCCTACCAAATGTTTGATAAAATGTCTAAGAGATTGATGGATCCAACGAGGGAGTGCCCAAGCTCACTGGAAATGGCCCCTCCCTTTTCACAGCAGTAAGAGGGAAAATAAAGTGTAACCTGTACTATTTTAATTCTATTCGTCATGTAATCTGCAAATATAAATGAGAATAATGTACTGGGCACACCAAACACACACTCTCACAATCATCTGGCTGTTTGATTTTCTTTTTCCTTTTTTGTTTTTATTTTTTTTATTTATTTACTTTCTTAATCTTCCAGTTTCTTTTTTTTTTCTTTTCCTATTACCTGTTTATTTTATTTTATTTTTATATTCATATTTATATGTATTTTATTTATTTTTATAGTTTTAATCTTTTTATTTTATTTTATTTTTTGCATTTTCGATTTTATTTTATTAAGGCAGCCGTGTGGGATTCTTTATCCCCTCAGGCGTTTAGACACAAATTAAAAGACCATGTGTAGCAATAAGCTTCCATGATGTCTTTTGGGTTTTGAATAGATTTAGTATTGGTGGGCTCCAATAGCCCCATTCATTTGATTGCAAAAGAGATCAGACAAAAAAAAAAAACGTTTTGGGCTCCTAGTCCTATTCAGAAGTATTCCAAAAATGCTTTTGGGCTCCAATAGCCCCATTCATTTGGTTGCAAAAGAGAAAAAAAGAGTTTTGGGCTCCTAGCCCTATTCAAAAGTATTCCAAAAATGTTGTGGGCTCCAATAGCCTCATTCAAAAGAATGCAAAAGAGAAAAAAGAAAAGGGAAATAAAAATAATAATAACAAAAATAAGTAGATAGAGCGAAATAGAACCAAAGCAAAAATAGATAATAGAAAACAAACAAAAAAATGAGATTGAAATAATAATGAATAGAACAAAACGTGAAAAGAAAGAAAAAAATGAAATACATACCAAAAGGAAAAAGGGGAAAAGAAAATACCAAACAAAAAAAAAGAGAAAAAAAAACAAAAAACAAAGAAACACAAAATTTAAAGGGAACACCAAATAAACTAAAAATAAAATATGCTAAAGATAAAATCTAAAAAAAAAAAATAACAAAATTAAGCAAAATCAAAAAGTAAGGAAAAAATACAATAAAACAAAATATTATAATATATCAATAAAATAAAAATTGATAACACCAAATCAAAGACTAAAAGAAAACTAACAAAACGGAAAAAGCAAAAATAAAAAATAAAAAGAACAACCAAAAAAATGAAACTAAAACAAAAGAAAAGAAAACAAAGAAAAATAACAAAACGTAAAAAGGAAAAATAGAACACAAAATAAAAAGAAGAAAGAAAAATAAAAAACAAAAAACAATGACAACAAAAACAATAGAAAAAAATATATAAAAACAAATAATAAAAAAAAGAGAATAAAACAAAAATCAAAAAAATGAAAAAAAAACAAAAAAAATAATAATAACAAAGAACAAAAAGAGGCAATAAAAACAAAAAAAATTAAAACAAGGAATAATAAAAATAAAAATCGAATGAAAAGCAAAAAAAAATGATAAGAAAAAAATAGAAAAATTGAAAAGACAAAGGAAAATAAAATTATCTTTACTTTTAGCAAATTAAAACACAATCAACCAATTTTAAAATCGTTTTATTTGTTAAAAGGAAAAGTAAG
The DNA here is from genome assembly GCA_026724425.1 of Erythrophleum ivorense. NCBI lineage: Eukaryota > Viridiplantae > Streptophyta > Magnoliopsida > Fabales > Fabaceae > Erythrophleum > Erythrophleum ivorense. The sequence continues at coordinate 1,807,533 of JAIUCV010000034.1, read as the reverse complement.
TTTTAATTTCTTAGTCTTTTCGAGAAACAAAAAAAATAATCGAACAAAAATCAAACAAAATAACAATAAAAACAAAAAAAATAATAATCAAAACAAAACCAATCAAAAATTAAAAATCAAATATAAGCTCAACAAAAACAACAAAAAACAAAAAAACAAAACAAAACAAAATAAAACAAAACAAAACAAAATATCAATCAAATCTCCAATCGAACTACGTGGACTTTGATCCCTTCTGAAGGGTACGTAGGTCCTAGGCTCTCATCCTAGGTCAAGTCCGTCCTTATAAATAAAATATTTTTCTTTTCATTTCTCTTCTTTCTTTTTATTTCAACTCTTAAATTTCTTTGTGTTTTATTTTAATATTGATTTCTTTTCTTTTTCTACTCTTGGCTTTATCTCCTTTAATTTCCTCATTCTTATTTCACATGTATTTTGTTTGGGAGAATTGAAATAGAATTTAGGCCATTTTATTTTTGCACAATTAACTTAGGGTAACCGTTCTTATTAACGGGTGTAGTGAGGTGCCTAACACCTTCCCCACTCACAATCGACTCCCGAATTCATTTTCTGGTTTGTAGACCATTTTTCAAATAAAAAGGCTTTTCCAAAGTTTTGTCTTTTGAAAATAAAATTTTGGTGGCGACTCCTGAACCCCTATTTATGAGCCATATTTCAATTTAAATTTCGTTTTTCGGTTTCATTCGAAATTATTCGAATTGAGAAAAAAAGGCGCCACGCCGTCGCATTTTTGGGTGTGACATCCATGAAACTTTCTCCTTACCAAACTTATTAGGCAAATTGAATATGTTTCCTCTTCCACTTTCAAAGTTATCCCAAACATGGCGTAAGTTAATGTTTGCTGATGGTGAAATTCTGTCTGAGACATAAACCATAGGCCAAATTTTGCTTACACGCTCCAGGCCTGCATTTCACTCTTAATAAGAAGGTTTCAATCCAATTTGCCTCGTTGAATGTTCTGAGTGGGAAATAATATGATTTGTGCATCTTGTTCTTTTATAATACATTCTAGTACTAAGCTTTGAGATCCTACTGGAATCATACGCTGCCTCCCTGTCGTATAATTGGATTTGATTGAACCTTGAGCAGGTTGTGCCCATCTTGCTGTTTACTATTGGGATTCTAATGGAATAACGCGTTGCCTTTTTGTTGTGTTCGGACTTGATTAAAGCTTGGGTAAATTGCAGTTGCTTGTGTATCAATATTGGGGTTGGGATCCTTCCTTTTTAGGTCTAATTCACATGCCAATAGGAACACTTCTTTAAGTTGATTAAGTGGGGGCTCCATTCTTTGGCACATGAGTTTTTTCAACATGGCTTGAATAGTTGTTTGAATTGTTCATCACGTGGGGCCCATTATGCGTGCTTGACATTATGCATTTGACTTGGGTTAGTATGTGTAAATTTGGAAACTTGTACTGCATTAGTTGCTGGGCGATGGGCACATCTTGGAGGTGTATATGGGTCTGTATTTTGATTGAATGTGTAATATGTTTTATATACTTTTGATGTTGAATTTATTAAGGCCCAAGAAGAGGGACTACAGTACAGCATGAAAAATTAGATTGATAGTTGATAAGTGGCAGGGATCATTTATTTTTTATTCATCTTTGTAAATATTTTATTTATTTTTTTAATAAATTTTTTTCTTGTCTTCTTCTTTTTTAATTTTTTGCATGTGTTTTTATTAGATTAATTTAAATAAAATTAATGTTATACTTATTTTGCATAATTCATTTAGAGTTACTATTTTTAGAAACAAATATTTTAAAATGTTTAAATCTTCTCCATAGCACAAATAAACTTTCAAATCCATCTTTAATTCATAGATCACCTTTCACTTTTCTATTTTATAAATGGTTTTTTTTTCAAGTTTTACTTTCAATCAAAATTTTGGTGGTGACTCCAAATAAATTATATATTCAATTAATTTATTTTCTGTTTTCTTTTTAGCTATTTGCGTTATGCTTGATTTCCAATGGATTTTCAAGTGTGATAATTTGGCAACTCCATTAAGAATTTTTCATAAGTCAAACCCAATTTAAGTTGACATTTCAAAATAATATAACATTCTCTTTATTTTAATTATCCTTTTATTTGTTGTTTTCCTCACATGATAAAGGTAAATAATTTATTTTTGTCAATTCACATATCTTATATTTATTATGTATTTTATTATTTTATTTCATTGTTTGTGTATATAACATATACTAGGCTAGATAATTTGTGAAATAAAACCTTATAGTATATGACTTTATCTATCCATATGTTTTCTTTTCTCTTTTTGTTAATTTGTCCAATAGATAAGAGTTGGTTAGTTCTTATAAGGCAACAGCTATGAATGCTCTCTTAACACACATTATTAATACATATCACCTCACGTACATTTTGGGCCCTATAGGTTTAAGTGTATCTTAGATTAGTAGATATTTATATTGATCTTTTTATAAAGCTTTGTGATTTCAAAAGTTGTTACAAAAAATTAACTTAAATTATAACTTGTTATATGAGTTTAATTTATGCAAGACATTTTTCTTTCATAGGCAAATTTATATAATAAAGTCCTCATCTTATGGTAGGGATAATCTAGGGACTAATGTCTCTTTAGGGTTCAGATCTTTTTATGTCTTTAATGTCAATTGATGACAACACTTCAAACACTTTTATTTGTCATGTGGCATGTTCTTGTTAGTTTGTAAGGAAAATTTACTTAATTTCGTGTTACAAATTGTTCTAACTATATCGAAAGAACTTGGCAATCCAACAATTTCTATCAATTTAAAAGCCAGGCAAACACTTTCAAGGTGTGGAACAATAGTTGCAAACAATGGGAACTTGCTATGTGACAATTGAAACCATCTGAAGTAACATTTTAGGTAATAGTGTTAAAGAGTAAATATACAAAGTGATCTAAGTTTTGAATGTTGATAGTTTAGAGAATATTTTTCGATTTCAAAAGATAAGAAAATATTTACAAACAACCCAAAGTTGAAGGGATATTTGCATTCTTTTAATAAGAGAATTTTGTTTATTTGTTTAATTATTTTAGCTAAGGAATGTGCAAATTAATATATTGTTAATACCTTCCAATAAATTTTTAATGTATCATAAGTTTACTGTTTCTCATGCTTTAAGACCAGAGCTTCTTTCTCTCTCTCTCTCTCTCTCTCTCTTTTGTGGGTTATTTTTCTTCATAACTATTTTTAAAGTGTGAAATTTTTCATTTGTCCCCAATAGTTTGCTACAAGTTACAGTTCATCCTCCTCACTTTTTTCCTTTTTCATTTTCACTTTTTTTTAACAAATAAAAATTATTTGTCTGACTTTATAAGAGATACGAGAGAAGTCTTTGGATTTGCCTTTCTTGATAGATCTCGAAGGCTTTTGTAAGACAATGCTTTTATAACCACTCAAGGACGAAGGCTGGGGATTAGTAAGAGCCCTGGCATCTCGCTATTAGGGAGATAATTATTATGTATATAAAAAATTTTGGTAAATTTTTAGTATTACTCAAAGAATAATAAAGTTTAAAATTACATATGACTCCAAAAAATAATTAAGTTTGCACATATATTCTCGTAAAACTACATATGGCACTCAAATTTTTTCTGCCTCCATTCTCGCCTACTCCTTTCTTTTCGCATTCCCGTGTCTGCCAATATATTTCAGTGGAAATTAATAAGATGTATTCATTAACTATACTCCATAAACGCCACATAATCATCTGTTTCAAATATATAAACTCTATAATTTCAGGAAGTGACGTATCTAGCACAATACCCTATCTATCACGCTCGTAAAGTCTTCCCCCCAAATTATACTCAATTTTAGTCTGATCATTAATGGAACCCACAGAGGAGCTTCCATTCTGATGTTTCTCAATTTCCTTTGGTGAAAGAGACCTTGTCAGTTCAAACATCATTTACTTAAACGAATATGGAATTAGATTAAAATAAGTTAATATATGTTGTACATGACATGTGTTTTGCTGTAATGGTTCTATATTTCCAGCTTTCCGGCTCCAAGTTGTCATAATATTGACCCACACTGCACCGTATCGCACAAGTAAAGACTCGTGACAAAGAAAAAACGGGGAAGACTTAACAAGTATAATGACTTTGTTGGGAAAGAAACAGGGACAACGCAATTTTCTTGGTAAATATATTTCATGGGAGTTACTCTTTATTTCCTTTTTAGAATCAAGTTTTCAAGACTTTCCTTACTTAAAAGTAAACAGCCAAGCATGGACTTCACCATCTGACCTATACAAACCTTGCTGGAGATATAACAAGGCTTCGCTTACAGAAACCCTTCTGGACACTGGTTCCCTTGTAATTAAACAATAATCATGGTTAGTTTCACATCACAAATTTCATTTGTTTTGTTGATGCTGCTATGTGCAGTGACATTCAACAGAAGCATCAGTTGCAATGACAAGGATAGAAGGTTACTGTTGATCTTCAAACAAGGCGTTGTAGATCCTTCCAACCGTCTCTCGTCATGGTCTACTAAGCAAGACTGTTGTGCATGGAGAGGAGTTGCATGTGGATTCAACAAGAACAGAGTTACAAATCTTCTTCTACAAAACCCAAATTCCAATGGCTCAGAATCCTTGGGAGGTGAACTCAACTTATCTTCATTACTTGAACTTGAATTCTTGCGTGTCTTGGACTTGAGCTTCAATGACTTTGAACGCATAAGCATGTCATCTATCAATAATTCTGTTGCTGCTCATGGTCATCCACCTGCAAATTTCTCTATGCTTTCTTTCCTTGACCTATCATACAATATTCATCTTCAGATTGATAGTCTTCATTGGCTTTCTCAACTTTCTTCCCTGGAAAGTCTCCGTCTCAATGGCATTCATCTTCATATGGAAACGAATTGGGTTGAATCATTGGCTTCGTTACCTTCCTTGGATCGATTAGAATTGGAAGACTGTCATTTCACCGGCTTCATTCCATCTGTTAAGAATGTCAATTTTAGCTCACTTTCAACTCTTTCTCTTGCTCTAAATGATTTTAAATATGGATTACCCAATTGGTTGTTTAATCTTAGCAATGAATTTTCCTATCTTGATCTCAGCCAGTGCAGTTTAAGAGGTCAAATTCCAGATTTTTCAAGCTATCGAAACCTGACAGCCTTAATTCTATCGAACAACAAACTCGAAGGATCAATACCAGATTGGTTAGGCCAACTTGATCATCTACAATATCTTGATCTATCTAATAATTTATTTCATGGTTCCATTCCTTCAAGTCTCAAAAATTCATCAGCTTTATCAATTTTAGATATTAGCTTCAATGACTTGAGTGGTACTCTTCCAAAAAGCCTTGAGCAAACCTCTGTGTTTTTGGATTTGTCTCACAACTCAATTAGTGGAGACATATCAAACTCGTTGCTAGCTAGTGAATTTATATTTCTATCATTCAATAAATTCGAAGGACGGCTTCCTCATATATCAACTAGTGTCGTTGTTTTGGATTTGGCTCACAACTCATTCTCAGGACCTTTATCTCCGCTATTGTGTCACAATGAGAGTGAGCAAAAATATTTGCAGTATCTGGATATATCAAATAATTTTTTAACCGAAGAACTCCCAGATTGTTGGAGCAGTTGGGGAGAGTTGTCTTACATATACTTGGGGGGTAACAAGCTATCCGGTGAGGTTCCTCTAACAATGGGCTCAGTACTTGAGCTTAAGTCACTAGATTTGCGTAATAATGGCTTCTTTGGAGAAATACCATGGACATTCCGAAATTACACATCTTTGGTGCTCATCAATCTTGAAGGGAACAACTTTTCTGGAAGTGTAACAAAATGGATGCAGCAAAGTGTATCAGTTATGCAATTGAGATCCAATCAATTTACTGGCAACATTCCGCCAGAACTATGTAGCCTCCCTAATTTAATCATATTGGATCTAGCAGATAACAAACTTTCAGGACCGATCCCTCATTGTCTATACAACTTAACTTGCTTGGTTTCAGGACTTCCGAATAATGCTTTAAGTAGCGAAACTGGTTCCCAAGGTGCAGGGAAGACTGGATATACACTCAAAATTGATTTGCATAGCGCTTTAAAAAGCCAAGTTGTTCGTCAAGCTACATTGATTGATAAGACTGGATATACATTCAAAATTGATTTGTATACAAAAGGTCAACAATTAGAGTATGTGAAAAACTTGAAACTTGTGCGGAGTATTGACCTTTCAGCTAACAAACTCTATGGAGAAATTCCTCCGCAATTGTTCTGGCTCAACAAATTGCAATCCTTGAACTTGTCTTATAATCATTTGACAGGAAAGATACCAGAGCAGATGGGAAGGATGAAAGAACTAGAGTCTCTTGATTTCTCCCATAACAATTTTCAGGGGAAAATTCCTCAGAGCATGTCCAGTTTGTCTTTTCTAGGTGTTTTGAACCTGTCATACAACAATTTCAGTGGACAAATTCCATTGGGGACACAGCTTCAAAGTTTTGATGCCTGGAGTTACACTGGAAATCCTGAACTTTGTGGAGCTCCTCTCCAAAAGAACTGCACGATACAAGAACAACTAAACAATACAAAGCTGGTTGAAGGAAATGATGGTGACACTTTTTTGAAGTCATTGTATCTTGGAATGGGAGTTGGATTTGCTGTGGGCTTCTGGGTGGTTTGTGGTTCTCTATTCCTCAACAGAGCATGGAGGCACACTTATTTTCGATTCTTTGATGGCGTGGTAGACCGAATCTGTGTCGCTGTGGCCATAAAGCTTCGAAGATTCCACTGAATGGGAACAAGTTGCAACTGAGCTTAGTTATAAAGTACTTTTTTTCTTTATTTAAATTCAGGGTTTTTTTTTTTATAATTATTCTTGTGTATAAACATACTTATCAATGTTGTAATAATTCCTTATTTTTGTTTGTTGCTTAATAATCCTTAGAACGAAGTGCATGATATACTAGATGGCTTTGTTTATGTAATGCAATGTCCAAGTATCTGAGTTTAGTTGTTTAGTGTCCATGTTGTTTTAGGGCTCTTCCATGCGTGATCGTGGGTTTCGAGCATTGATATAATATTAATAATTGTTGTCCTAGTAACTGACTTTAATAATTTGGTTGTACCAAGAGGGACTAGGCTTCCTCTTCTGACCTTTAACATATAAATTACTGCTACTAATTATACAATTCATGACCATTATTTGGGAATTTCTACCTTACAATCATCAAATATTGTTAAGCTTACTCTTGCTTGCCTCTAGATGTTACCCTTGCAAGATTAAAATTTTAACCTTTATTTTATTTTCAAGGCAACTTATTTAATTGGTAAACGAACCTAAAATTTTAATCATATTCACACCTAAATAATGAAATTTGTCATCCAAAAAATAATATTCACATCTTAATGCCATCTATGAATAATTCAAATCTTCATAAATGTTATTTGTTTATTTATTTATTTTTATTGAAGTCTCTCTTTTATTTATTTTATTGATTTATGGTTTGTTTTAGTTTTCTAAACCAACCCTTTATGTGATTTTGTGATTCATCATTATTTAACTATGATTGAATTTTTATAGTCTTTCTTCTTTTTTCATGTTATTTATTTGTTTTCCTTTACTATTATTTAAAAGTGATGCATGGGGTTCTGGTTAGAACTTTAGGTACACCTACTTGAGATGTGATATGTTTAGCGGGCAGCATCATGAGATATGATAATATGATAAAAGTATAGTGGCACTAGCTATGATAAATATACCATGTGGTGGCACTTGGTTGTAAAATGACATAATAAAAGTGTTATGGCACTGGTTGTAAAATGTTTACTATGCAACAACACTTGATAGTAGTGATGGTTTTTTCTTATGGAACCTATTTCCACATATAATTTCATATTTTAATTTATATTTCAAATTGTGTAATTATTATTCAAGTACTTTGATATATTCTTATTATTATTTATAAAATAAAATATGGTGTAATTATTTATTTATTTAAATACTCTATTGTAAGAAATTCTAATATGCATTTATTTTTTCTTCTGTGCATTTTGTTATTTATGTATTGGTAAACTCACCCTACTCCTTCATGTTTATTTTTCAAATTAGCAGGTAGTAAATTGAAGTATTATGGGACTCACAGGCTTCCCAAAAACTTTGAATATGTTTTTTGACGAGTGTTGCAATTATAAATAGTCAAGTGTTTTGAGTCGTGCAAATGTGGTGGTGCTTAGTAAGCCATGTATAAGCCATTATAATTACTGTATTATTTACGTTGTTGAGAAATTGTGAGGTATACTAACTCTGATTATTTGTACAAATTTGACATATCTGATTTTTAAGAGAGGTGCTACCCAAGTGTTGTTAATGAAATATGAGATTTGACATATATGATTTTAAAATGTATTTTTCTTATTATAATATCTATGACTTCTGGTGGTATATGCGTATGAGTCTTTAGATTTGTTAAACTAAGCCCTAAGTTGACTTAACATATGCATTGGTCAATGACTCAAGATTTTGAGTTGTGATAGAGGTTCTTGTTAATATAATTTATTATATTTCTAAAACATTACCATTAGAATATTGCACAAAATTGGATATGATGAATTCACTAGACAAACGCCATTGGGGATCAACTTGAGAGTCTTGATGCTTGGAGCTTGACTGGGAATTCAGAACAAGAAAGCCCAGACAAGAAAAAGGTGGCTCATGGAGATAAAGATGATAGTCTTTTGTGGTTCTCCCTTCCTTAGTAGGGCATGCGGGGCAAATAGAATTGAACTCTAATATAAATGAACTATATAATACTATTGTTAGCATTTAAAATTGATAGCTAATGGTGCGGCTAGGAACGACAATCGAGATAAGCTTAGCCCTAAAAAAAGCAGTCAAATGAACAGTCAAATAAGATATTTAGGTTGAACATGATGGCTTTCCACTCTCAATTAGGCCATCTTAGCTGTGGAAATTAAAGAAGAATATAGAAATCGAAGCTCCTATATATAATACTCCTTATTTCCTGATTTATTTAAGGTCTGCTAGGATCCTAGTCTATCATTAGCAGATTCTATCAAAAAAAAATTTTGAAAAATTTATTTGGGCCTTTTTTTTTTTTAACTTTGGTTGCTTATATTAGACAAATATAAGAAAAAAAAATATTAGAATTAAATAATATTTTAGAATTAAACTGAATGAAAATTTTATTTATTCATTGTTTGTAGTCTTAAAACAATAAAAAAATTTTCCAATATTACTTATTATTATTTTATATTTAATAACTTATGATGTTAATTAAGATTTATCATAAATCTAATTTCATAAGATCATTACCCCCAAGCACCTGCAATTTAATCGGAAGGAAGTAATCTAACTATTAATGAGATGTACTTTTTATCTAAATTAGTCAAGTTCAAATTTTGAGACTAACATTTAAGAAAATTTATTTTTCTAAATATAGTAGGTCAATATCGGGAGGTACACCCTTAATATTATTACAAAAAAAATGATCTCAATTAAAAGATAAACTAATTCAAAGACACCCATACCCTAAAAATTATTTTTTGTAAGTCTTCTATTATGTACAACTCTTACGATCCTTTTCAATGGAAATTGGGTGATAAGATGCATTAATTACCATTACGTATACACGACGGACACAACACCCTTGCGAAGTCTTCCTTCCAATCTTTAGTCTGCTCATTAATGGACAAGCTTCTGCTCTTATCTTCTCTTTCAGTTTCGACAACCAGTATGTGGTCCAGAAGCAAAGGATGTGAATTCTCCAAGGAAATAACCGTCACACCTTCTATGGTCTAGAAAACAAAAATTCAATGTTCATTATCAAAGTATAAGGGATCAACTAATACATCAACAAATAAAAAATACTTAAATAATAACAATTTTTTTTAAGGAAAAAAATATAACTCCTTCAATTTTAGATCATTTACAAGTACTTCCTTTAAATTTTAAAATAAAAAAATATCCCATAAACTTTCTATAGAAGTAACGTATTAAATTGAATACTCTATCACACTTACACAGTCTTGCTCTCAAATTTTAGTCTGATCATAAATGGAACCCATAGATGAGTTTCCATTCTGATCTCCCTTTTCAATTCCCTCTGACAAAAGAGATCTTATCAATTTTGTGAAGCATCATTTACTTATAAGAATAAGGAATTGCATTAAAATAAGTTATCATATATATGTGATATATGTTTTGTTATAATGGTTATAATAGAATTCTATGTGGCCGCCTCCGTGTTGACCCAAGAGTGTTGGGTTCCAGTTGTACTTTTGGTTTAAAGCCTTAAACAACATAGTTAATTTTTTACTCTTTAAATTTTGTATTATTTTTAATTTTTATATTCTTTAAAATTTATTGTATATATCTTACTCTTTTAGAAATAAAAATTCATTTTTTAGATTAATTAAAATATATATATAACCATGTAGTTAAAAATACTCTTACATTTAGACAACTTTTAGATGAAAAAAATTATTCAAAACTAAACAAAATTTGTATATAATAAATATAGGCCAAACCTGAGTTTTACTTTCCAAATGAAACTAGAGAAACATACATTCATATATATATCTCTCTGGGTGTGTGTGTCACACTGAGAGAGAGAGAGAGAGAGAGAGAGAGATTACAGACACACATTGGCTCATTTGGTTGTGTATAAATTTTGTTTTATTATTTACAAATTATTTGTAATCTCTATTTGTTTTATTATACAGAGAGAGATTACAAACACACTTTGACCCAACACTCTTGGGTCAATACGAAGGCCTTATAGAGTTCTATTACAACCATTATAAAAAAACATGTATCACATTAACTAATTTTAATGAATTAGTCTAAAAGTTATTTAGAGTAAGAGTTTAAATTGGACTCAAATTTTTTTTCTTTAAAAAATTTTGATTCCTTTAAGACTATCAGATTCCTAATTATCAAATGTATATTCCTTTAAAGGATATTTTAATCAAAAATATTAAAAGGAGTAGGAAAGAAAGAGAAATCACATAACCAATTTATTTTTATTGGGACCAAAATATCTTACATTCAATCCCTAAGTATATAATAAGGAATTTTATCAATCACTGACAAAACAAGACATAACTCTCCAGCTTTTACTACCTTCCCAAAGCAATCCTATAGGGCTCAATACATGGCTTTTACAATTTATCTCAATCCACTAGGATTCCCACACCATTACATTTTTCCTAAATTTCTTATAAGTCACAATACAAGGAACCTTGCATAGGTTCAACTCTTGGGATTTTACGACCTTTCTCTCAATAGGTTTTTCTCACCGGATACCTAGAAACTTAATTCAAAAGAAAGTGCCAAATTAAGTTGACAAAAAATCTGAGGGTTCTCTCTAATACAAAGCTAACTCAAATAGAGCAATAACTTGTTAAAACATAGAGGGGATAACTTCAACATATAAGTATTCAACATTTTATTTCTCTTTTCTTGCCTTTCTTTTTGAAATGGCCTTTTTTATATAGAATAGCCTTCAACAAATAATCTTTAGATCATAAACTTTCTTTAAATGCATAGATATGCTCCAAAGATCAAGAATTTCTAACTTTATTGTTTTAAATCAATCTTTGATATTGTCAACGACTTCTTTCCATGAAAAGTAGTTAATGTGCAAATCATTGAGTGTAATCCTTCTAGAAGCTACAAGACTTGAATCATTCTTCCTTAAGGCAAATTTGTTTCTTCGTTCTCCGTCTTTCAAATAACAAGCTTTTCTTATTTAACTTCCTTAAATCTTGGACTTGCCTTATTTATTCCCTAATCAATAATATATTAATAAAAACACATGAAACATTAGTGTAATCAAATTTTTGTCAATGCATAATATTCCCATAGTAGAGTTGATAAAGATATTTCCACTTTTTACAAACTTTTACTCAAATAATCAAGCAATTCAAAAGCTTTCCTTTTAATGATCCTTAAGAACTTTCCTTACAAATAAGTTGTTCAAATCATTCAAAAACTTTGTCCTTGTTATTCAAAAACATTCCTTAAGTTCTTTAAATGATGATTAATATTATTTGAAAGCTTTCCATATAAGTCTTTTGCAAATTCTGATTAATGATAATTTGAAAACTTTTCATAAAAGCTTTGACTCAATAAATGAATCCTTTTGAGAACTTTCCTTTTTCAATCAAATTATATAATATCTTTTGTTATAAATAATTTAAATAAAACATATTTTAGGCCATGAAACAATATATAGCCAAACAAATCAACCTTGACCAAAAATAATAATTTCAATTTTTGCCTAGATGAACTATTTCCCAAGAATCGCATTATACAAAATGTTTGGCATAATTAAAATGAAAAAAATCCTTTGACCTAACATAATGCAATTCTGTATTCTTTTAAGTAATTGATGTTTGACAAAATCGACAATATCTCTTTTGCCATAGGAAATTGAAAAAGGAGATAAGAATGAAAGCTCATTTATGGGTTCTATTAATGAGAAAACTAGAACTGAGTATAATTTGGGAGTAAGATTTTGCAAGCATAATAAGGTATTTTGTTCATTGATGAGCAGATTAAAATTGAGTAAAACCTTAGGATATTTTCTGATTTCAAAATTTAAAAGAAGTGCTTGCAAATGATCTAAAATTGAAAAGGATATATTCTTTTTTCTTTTAAAAAATTGAATAGTTATTTAAGCATTTTTTTTAATTGTTAAAGCATTATTTGATCCCTTTCACCTGATTAATAAATTTTTATTTTTATTTTCTAGACCACAGTTGGTGTGATGGTTATTTCTTTAGAAAATTCATCTTTTACTTTTGGACCATGTATTGGTTGTGGAAATTGAATAAGAAGATAAGAATAGAAGCTTGTGCATTAATGAGTAGACTAAAAATTGGGAGGAAGACTTTACAAATATATTGTGCTCATCAAGTATAGGAAATGGTAATGAATGAAAATGAACATAAGAGAATATTTTCCAAAAAGAATTTTTTTTTGCATGAATAAGTAATAAAATAGAAAATGATGGAGGGCAACTATGAATACAACTACGAATGAAATTGTGATGAGAATAGGGATACTAAAGGTCATTCAGGGCCTTGAACCAATGAAAAAGATCTGATCCTTCGAAATATGAAAAAAACTAAGCCAATGGAAGACATGAAAGTGACTATGAAGGATAGGCTTATGCTAGGTGATTCTATTCCTTATGAGTTAAAAGCTCCACATCCTATTTCTTACAAGGATCTTCCTATAGGTTTTAATGGCAATGGTGGTAATGAACAAAGTGATAGTGAGTTTGAGTAGGATGAAGAGGATTTTTCTAATGACAATGCAAATTTTGACAAAGAAAGAGAAAAAAAGCTGCTTTGTCCTTGTATGTCTATTTCGAGGGAAAAAAGGATAAGCTTATGCAAGCCATAGAAGAGAGCCTTGCTCATGAAGATGTTAGGAATAAAGGTTGGATACCATTTTTAACTCAGCAAGTTACAAAAGCTGTAGAATCCCTTAAGGGTATTTAAAATTATTGATTTGCAAGGTGATCACTTCCTGATCCATTTTTCACTTGCTAAAGACTATTACATTGCTTTCCATAATGGGCCTTGGATGATAGGTAGCCATTATTTACTCATGCAAAGGTGGAAACTGGAATTTTATCCTTCAAAAGATTTGTTTAAAAGGTAGGCTGTATAGATTCATATTCTAGAACTTCCAATTAAATACTATGACAAACATATCCTTTAGCGTATCAAGAATACTATTGGTAAATCTTAAAGGTTGATATTCACACCATACATAAAGATCAAGACTTTAAGGGAGATACAGGATTGACAAATATATGGTCAATATGCTAGAATCTATATGAAGATTGACTTGAACAAGACACTAATATCAAAGGTTAAAGTGAGATAGCAAGTTTATGGCATTGTATACGAAGCCTTGAATCTCATTTGTTTTAGATATAACAGATATAGCCACTACTGTGACCATGAGTAAATGCTACATCCCTCATGGAAAAGGTAACTAAGAATAGTGGAGCCATGCAGCTGATGGTGGTGATGACCAACAACAATTTTAAAGTGAACATTGATCCTTTCAAAACTTTTAGCCTATGGATGATTGTGTAAAGAAATCCAAGGCCAAGATCAAGTGGAAATCAAGAAATATCATTAAGTGATAAACAAAAACATAAAAAGGTAGGATTTTAGATAATTGAACCCTATTCTAAAATAGAAAGAATGATCCTTAGGTTCTCATTTCATTGTTATCTTCAAAGATGAGGATGAGAATTTGACAAAGGATGATTTGGAAGATTCTTGCTTGGTATATGTAATGGAGTCAAGCGGTTAGCCAAGGGGAGAAACTACATGCTATTTGCACCTATTTTTTGCTAAACCACTAAAGGCATAAGGCTTTTAGAGTGGAGAATAAATCTCATGTTGGTAAGGCAGTGGTGGATCCAACCCATGATATGCTAGTTAAAGATAATAGACCCATTAATCCTAAAGACAGACACTCGAATGCAATGGCTATATGTAGTGAATGGAAAAACGATGATTTAAAGAAGTGAATTCATAGAAAGGTGTCAAAGTCTAAAACATGGAGGTTCGTATGGGCCCTTTAAAGCTCATCACAAATCTTAGCATGAAATAAAAGGGACCATTTCGCAAAGGAAGTAATTCTAACCCTGTGTTACCTCGATTAAAAGCATGCAAGATAAGGCATGAGAAATGTCACTTATGAGGGATCTTAAGCATAAACCTCTAGATATAAATAAGACACTCTACATAATGCATATTATGGGGAAAAATATGGCAGAGTTAGGGGTTGATAGCCTAAAAAGATTAGGAGCCATCAAATTGTTCCATGGTTTCGATTGAGATTATTTTAAGTTCTTCTTATCTTTTATTTTTATTCATCAATATCATTGCTTAGAATACCAAAAAAGGAGGTAATAAGACCTTTCCACTATTACTTAAAGACATACTGAGTAAGCATGATAGAGGTTTACTTTTCCTCACTAAATTGCATTCTAATGGCAAAAGAGCTTATTAGGTTGTGAAGAAAATTGGTCTTAATAGTTCTTTTAGGGTGGAAGCTTTTAGCTTTTCTTGAAGTAACTGGGTTCTTTGGGATTCTTCTTGCTAAAAGGTTAAGATTTATGGGTTTCACTTGTATGTGGTTCACTTAAAAGCCTATTATGAAAATAAGCCAAGCTTTTTTTTATCTCAAATATATAAGGTAATCAAATTATGCTATTCATAAAAAGTTGTGGACACAACTTTCTAATTTTGCTTTATTTGTCTGCAATTCTCTATAGATTTGTAATGGCGATTTCAATGCCTTGACTTTTGACAATGAAGAACAAGGTAGCACTATTCCTTCCTTTCGCAATATGAAAGACTTTCGGGGATGTATTCAAACTTGTAGTTTCTTATATATGGATTTTAATGGGCCTCATTTTGCCTGGAGTAATGGAGAGGTTTAAAAAAGACTTGATATATGCTTAGGAAATGTTTTATGGTTTGAAACATTCCCTAAGGTAATAATTTCAAGTTTAAGTTTTTTAAAGTCTGACCATAAGCCTCTTAAACTCTAATCTACTTATAAAGGTGAAGAAAGGGTGAGAAGAAACATTAGTTTAAATTTATCATTGTTTAGGTAACACACAATTGCTTTCTAGGTCTAGTTAACTAAGGCATTACCATTTGTAATTTTACTCATGAAGTTACTGAATGGAATTAGAACAATTTTTTAAAGTATTGCAAAATGAATAAAAATCATATTTTGAGAAGAATTGAGGACATTGATAAATGACTTACCATGAGAAATGATTGGCATCTTTAGCATCTTTAACAAGACCTCTTCCACAAGTATGAAGAATAATCCTCTAACAAGAGATCACATGGTATTAGCAATCCTCATGCAACTCGCTTAATTTTTGAGATAGAAATACAAACTTTTTTTTATATATCTTCCTTGGTGAGAATGAGGAAGAATCTCATTACTAAATTCATTGATGATGATGATGATGGGAGATCTATCATTGATGATGAGCTTATGAAAATAAAAGTGGTTGTAGATTAGTTTAAAAAGCTTTTCATGGATGAAATAAAAAATTATTATAAGTACCCTTTAAAGGGGTTTCTGTTTTCCTTAAGCTTACTAGTGAAGCTAAATTAAAGCTCCTTTTTTTAACTAGGAAATAAAAAACACTCTCTTCATTCAACACAAAGCCATTTAAAGCTTTGAGATTTTCTCTTCTCCGTGCCAACATTTGTGAAGATATGTCTAAGATTTAAAAGGATTTTATTTCGGATTCAAATGACAAACACAAAAAGACAAATTGGGTTACTTGGGATAAAATTTGTTCCCCTCAAGCAAATAGGGGTCTTCATGTGAGAATTTTCAAATCTATGAATATGGCAATGTTAATGAAGGTTAGTTAGGTCCTTGAGAGGAATAATACCCTATGGTCTTGGGTTATCAAATCTAAATACAAGTGTGGTGACAATTTAGTGCCTATTGCATAACATAAACCTAAGGTTTATGTTGTGTTTGGCCTTTTGTTGAAAATGGCATTGGGTGGAATGTTAGGCAAGGCATTGAGGTGAAGTTTTAGACAAAAGGGTGGTTGCCTGGTGAAGGCAATTAATTTAGCATCTTCAACACCCTATAAACAAGGATTGGATGAATTTTAGTGTTTGGCAATACATGGTGAATGATTACTAAAATTGGAACTAGCTTATGAGGTTGTTGCCTAGTCATATTTGTGCTAAAATAGCTTCCTTCCTCCTCTAAACAACAACTCCACTAATATGCTTATCTAAAGGACTATGAACAATCAAACTTTCTTTATGAAAATGTCATATGCCTTTGTCATGCCTCTTACTTAAAATGTCAAAAGATTTGGAAATTCCAATACGTCAATAGGTTTGGTTCTTTACTGGTTTATGCCTAACAATCGTATCGTGATAAATGAAAGATGTTTAAAATATGGGTTAACTGATTCTGGTATGTGTCCATGTTGTCACATGGTTATTGAGACTACCCTCCATGCCCTTTGTGACTGCCAAGCCATTAAAGGTTTCTAGTTGGCTACTATTGAGCTTCAACATTAGCATAAGTTCTTTAATGCCTAGCTTCTTAATTGGATCATGTTGAATCTTATAAGTAAATTAGGAATGGATTGCCAGCTTAATTAGACTTCATTGTTTGGAATATATGTTTGGAAAGTTTAGCTGCAGTTAACATATGGGTGTTTGATGACATTAAGGAAAAGTATGGGCTAACTCTTACTAAAACATGTATGGTTACAAAGGAGTATGTTGAAGTTTATTCTGCCACACTCTCCCTTTTCACACTCATAGAGATATCATTGTTCAGTGGAAGTTTCCTATTGGGGATTGGATCAAATTCAACTTCAATGGGTTAGTTAAGGAAGGAGGCCTTAAGTGTGGTTGTAAAGGGGTTCTTCAGAATTTCGTAGGGTATTGGATAGATGACTTCATTCAAAAGATTAGAACAAGAGGTGTTATATATGCTAAACTTTAAGGCAGTTTAACCAGTATTTAGCTTGCTTAAGATTTGGGGATTTAGAAGCTTTGGATTGAAAGTGATTCTCAAATTACAACTTCTCTCATCGTTAATTTCCAAGCTGACTCACCTTTTTTGCTAGCTTATTACCTAAATAAGAGACTTGTTACAAAGAAATTGGTGTATCAAAATCTCTTACATGCATCACGAAGGCAATAAGCTTGCTAACTGGCTCTTCAATTAAGCCTATTCCATGGATATAGGTGTTGCTTACTATAGATATCCTCTTAAAGGATGTCATTACATTATGATTAATGATGTTTTTAGGTTTCATTCCCCTAATCTACAAGATCTTAGGTTGCTTTAGCTCTTTTTTCTCCTAAAAAAATTACCGTAAAACTCGCATATATTAAAAGATGTATATAAAAATAAAATAAAATTTAGAATAAGCTTGTCTTTGAATTAGCTTTTACATTAATTGAGACTAGATTCTTTTTTGAATAGTTTTGTCACAACCTAATTTTTGAACTATAACCCGTGTATAAACTGAACCAATCTACTAATTAGCTTAACCTAGCAAGCCTCAAAGATTCAAACTCAACTATAATACTAGAATTTTAAGATAACCCATATAACCCACAAGTTTTGTAAATACGCATTCATTCAATTGTTTCATTTAAGGGTTGCTAAAAATCCAACAGCATCTCCTTTAAAGGTTAGACATCCTAATCTGTATAACAAATCAATCCAACAATGGTACCAGCAATAACAAGTAACATGCAGTAAAATGCTTTACTAAGAAACTATGCATAACATATACACATGTATAAGTGGCCATAACAGACCCCCACAAAAGACATAACTCATATCATTCCCAAAATATTTCCCCACACTTATATGCTACCATATTATGGAGTCCAACATTAATTGCACAAAATTGAACACATACTCTATAGATCTAGTAGCATGTAAACTCCTAGATCACTTTACTCTTTTTCTTATTGGTCTGTAAAATAGTAATGAAAGAAAGGGATAAACGTATTACTAGCTTAGTGAATATATAATAACAAAGTGTGCAGAGAAAAAACAAGTACACGTTAGAGATTTTAGAAATCAAATAGTTATCAAATAATTTAAGCAATAATATTTTAAAGTTAAAATGAAAAGCAATTATTTAATAAGCAAGAAACTTTTAAATAAAAACCATATTTTCTAAATGTTAAGAAAATATTATGGAAATGGGTATCATAAAAAGGAACCAAACACCAAGTGTCTTTGCACCATTAAACAACAACATCATATCCCTTGTCATTTACTTTAGATATATTTTGTCTCATCACTTTCACATTACATGTCTAGCATTTTAAGTCATGGTAGTAGATACATCACATCACAATACTATCACAAATCATAATTTATTCTAAGTGCACTTAAACCGTTATCTCCATTAACTACTATAAAGTCATAACTAGATTTTCATCCATTATTTAAAAAAAAGGAAGTGAAAAAAAATTCCACTAAAATAGCATTTAGGTAACTAAAAATAAACAAGGAAATCAAGGAAATAAGAAAATAATTAAACAAGAAGAGTTACCCTTCAATAAATTTGCCATAAAATATGGAATCACAAAATGACATAAAACACTTCTTATAAATATATATATATATATATATACACATCAGTACTTTCTTTTCCCCAATTTCTTCCATTACATTCTACAAGTATATACCTTTGCCATAGTTTAATCATCTATTTGCTTATTGATTTACTTAATAAATTATCATATGAATATATATACATACCTATACTTGCATTATAACACCTATTTTGAAGTTTTGAGACACTGATTTGTTTTCTCAAAGAGCAAAGCATATAAATCACAAAACGAAATTCTAACTATAAAAATATAACACGAAATAAAATAAGGATGTCACTCCATTATTTATATACTGACCACTGGGGATCGATAGTAGAGGTCCCTAATTCCTATTATTGTCTCAGTTGAAGGAGTCCTCCAATATTACCTAAAATTATGATCAATATAAATTAAATAATATGACTATTCAACTAACATCTATAATTATTTAGATAATCTAATATATTCTCTAAAATATAAACTCTTAAATTTTCACATACTTTACTATCCTAGTACAAACTCTAAATTTAGGTTTTTCAATTTAAGTTTTCATAATTTAAATTAAGTTTAAAACTTACTTCTTAGAACTTAAAGGATGAAGTGGGAAGTGTTTATTCACGCCTTGATATTGCAATTTAAAAAACCCCCAATTTTGAGGCTCGCCCATAGTGGTGTGAAGAAAGAGAGCTATACAAGAAATCATGCTTTAATAATAATCAAAGAAGAGGGGAAAAATGACGAGGAGCAAGTAAAGAAGCAAGGTGAGAAGTCACATTTATAAAACTTCCAAGAATCACCACCAAACCGAGAAAGGAACAGATAAGATAAAGACATATAAATAATAATGGCACACTAACCTTCAACCATGAAATCTCACTAAAAAAGGTAGAGGAAGCCAATGACAAATATGGGAGAAAGATAGTGAAATCATGGTTGAGCAATTGATGTGATAAAATGTTTGAACAAAGATGCAAAGCTCCGTAGGAATGTATTGAAAAGAAAAAAGCATAACTTCAAAGGTGCAGCAGATGAGACATGCGACATTAAGAAAAAGATGAAGGAGTTGAAGAGAGAGAGTAAGTGAAGGATTATTATATTCTTTGGCTCAAATTGCACTGTTGCCCCAAGCTTTTACCTCAATTAAATCCTTAAGATATTTTAAAAGTCCCTAAGAAAATGTATAAACTCCAAAATTAATTTAAAAATATTTAGTCTTTATTTTAATAGCTAAAATATTTTATTTTATTTTATTTCATTGTTTTTTTATTTTATTATTATTATTAGTTGTAAGGTATTACAAGTTTTAAAGACGTACCTCTTCATATTAACTTAGTGCATATAGGAGAATAAATTCTCATAATTGTTAGTCCCAAATTTTGAACTTCGCTAGTTAAAATAAAAAGTACATTTCCTTAATGATTAGATTATTTCCTTGGGATTAAATTATAGGTGCATGGGGTAATGATCTTATGAAATTAGCTTTACCATATAAATCTTAGTTAACACAACAAGTTATAAAAATATAAAATATTAATAAATAATATTTGAGAATTTGTTTATTATTTTAAGATTACAACAATGAATAAATAAAATTGTCATTTACGGTGTGCTTAATTATGAAATATTATATAATTTTAATATTTTTTCTTGTATTTGTCTAATACAAGCAACCAGACTAAAAAATATGGCTCAAATAAATTTTTCAAAAATCTGCTAATGATAGACTTGGTTTCCCGTAAGGTCAACCCATGTGTTAGGGGGTTTATTGGGCTTGTTGGGTCATCACCTTTTTTTTTGGATAAAGGCTGTGCCATTACCTAACATTTAATAGTTATATTAAGGTGGACTTAGGCCCAATATCATAACACCAAGCCCAGCTGGCCCACCAAGTATAATCACAAGCGTGGGCATATTATGTTGAAATGCCATGCACAACAATAGCTCGAATGCTTTATCATCATGAAACAATTATGTTGAAATCACAATCTACTTTTTCCTTTTCATTTTCTAGTAAAAATCTCTTCAGCTGTTACTAATATGTGACATGATATGATGTATCTATCTAAATACTTATTAGAGCTTGAATAGTCGGGTATGGAGGCAAAGACTCTACTTCCATGGTCAGAACTTGGAAGGGCTTGAAATGTAGAGACTGGGCAATGTTTCTTTATTTGAAGACCAATTAGATGATAACGTCATTCAAAGATTTCAAGGCCAATGTTTGCATGTTTCATCTTCTGACTCAAATGCTGTTCAGAGTATGAGGAAAAAAAAGTTCATTTATCTTAAAATTTATAATCTTTGTTAGGAATTAATACTTCTATAAAGTGATTAACTAAATATTTAGCGTTGGGAAAACGGGTTAGAAAATATACAATATCAGTTCTCTCCTGTGACCTTGACTTTGATTATTCCTCCATTCATTGCATATGAAAACAAGATAACTCTTTTTGGAACAATATATATCGGCAATAAATTCATTGCTTAGGATTCACTCTTAATACGTCAGATTGCAAACATTAAGTCATTGGAGTAAAATGTTCAGTAATTAACTTATGCTCCATTTTTAAAAAAGAAATTTAAAACATAAAAGAAAAAAATCCGTCAAGGAAGTGACCGATCAATATTTAAGGTACAATCATATATGAAGCGGAAAACTATTCAACCAAGGATTCTACCCAACACAAGAACACACATTCTTACTTACGTCACAAATCACTAAGAAACATAAGAACTGCAGCAAAGCTCCCTATTCCTTGAAGCAGAATATGAGATTTGAATTTGAGAGAAAGGCATTGTAGTAGTAGCTAGATTAACTAAAGGCTCTGTCACATGAGATTCAAAAAAACCAAAGAAAGAAAAAACCTAATTATAGGTGTCCCACAAACTATGGAGTTAACTCACAAGTTTACATTTAATCTCATTCTCATTACAAATAAACCTGCCTTCTTTTTCTAAAAGTATTTACATTTAATGCCAAGTTAAGCTTTAATTTCCTTGTCTTCTATTGGATTGAACTGATGAGCCTCTTCATTGACCCAACAATCTCAGTTTCCAATATTCCTCTACTCTGGAGATGCCACTGCTTCTTTTGCTTTCTCTATTCATCATTATTAGCACGATACCCGTAGTCTCAGCTAATTTCTACAACTAATTGTGTATCAATATGAGAAAAAATTTTTAATCAACAGAACTTATAGTGTTTGTCAGTTCATAACACTAATTACTCATCCATTTCATTTTATATGGAAATGTATACTATATTTATGGAATTTGGGGCACCAAGAATAAAGTAAAATAAAGTGTGCAGGTACATATTTAGCAGATAAAGAGGGAGGAAAAAAAGCGGTCATCTCCAAAAGGACACTAATTACAACTTTTTTTTTTACGTTTTCACTTTCAAACAAAAAGACAAATTCCATTATTAAAAGAGAAACTGATGTAATGTAGAATCATATGTGTAAATTGTGGACGAACCATTCAACAAAGGTTTACTGGCAACACAGTAATACAGATATACTATGACAACTATTACAAACTTTTCTTTTGTCATTATTCACTATGTTTAAGACAAAGGAAGGACATTCAGAACAAAACATAAGAGCTCTGGGGTGCAGCGGCCGAATATGAGAATTAAACTTGAGGAATCCCTTGTACAACATAAAACCATTCTTCAACAATATCGAACTAGAATTGTTGCTGCGCTTGGTTCTGAGAGATATTACGTATTAAACAATAAACGATAATGTGGAATCAGTAACAAACTGAATTTGCTTAACAATAACAAGAAGAAAGACAAACACTAAATTTAAACAAAGGAGAATGATACTTTATAAATAATAACAAATAATATCATTCTCTAAGCTGAAATCTGTTCCCAATTTTCAATAGAACATTTTGAACTCGAGAGCCCCACCAACACATAAAGTCGACCTACCAGATGATCAAATTATTAGTCTCAAGGTTTCACAATTAATCTTTAATGATTTTGATAATAACAAAACTCTTAAATTTATATCATAAAAGCATTAAGTTAAAGAAATTTTATTTGAGCCTATAGATTTTCATTTAACTTAACTAATTAAGATTATATATGGGTCTAAATAACCAAGTAGATATTGAACTATATATTTACCTTGCAAAATCTTAATGAGCTTACTTAATCAAATTCTTATTGGGATATATCAACTTTCTTGATAAAAGAAAAAGTATAATCACCTTTACCCATCGCCTTTTTGCCATGTCTTCTTTGAAAACGGGAAAAGATGCTTGCTTGTTAAAAGGCGAAAAGTACATATGTCATACCACCTTCATTCTTCACAAACAATCCAAAAAAATTCTAAAATAATAATAATAATAATAATAATAATTTTTTTGGTTCTTCCCCGGTTTAAAATCTCTTTAAAACTCATATATATGTCTGAATATTATGATGGTTTCGGAAAGCCATCTGTCCCACCGTCCCACTTCATGATTTACCTTTGAGAATTAATTAAAAGAAAAAAGAGGAAGAAAGACTAATTGGATTATCTAAGTGGGATGATTTAAAGGAGGAAACAATTTAATTGCCTAGAAGTATACAATCTCTTGTTTTAGATTGGTACCAATTAGTTGGTGGAGGGTGTGTTTAATTTGGTGGTTGAAAGATTGAAAAGTCTATTTGCATATTAAAATGTGAGTTTGCCTTACATATCTAACTCGGTTGGTTTGGCGTTAGATTTTCTTCCAAAACCACATTTGTCTTCCATACTTTGTTTGTACTAGAAGTTTAAAAAAATTACTTTTACGCTGAATGAACTATATTGATGATGAAAATTACTTTTCAAATAAAAGCTTTCAAATATAAATTACAAACATGCAAAACTTACATTAAACCAAAATCAAGTTATAAATCAAGTTGGTCAAAAATCAGATTTACACAATTCTAATTTAAATACATGTGCAATTCATTAGTCTTGCAAATTGAGGACTTCTCATGCTATGTTCGGTTGCAAGATCGCGAAGTGAAATGCAATATAATATTCTTTTTAATATCTGTTATGTTTTTATAATTATTACTTAATAGTTTTTTAATTATTTTTTTAAATAAAAATATGAAAGTTATTTCTCATTTATTTCACTCAATTTTTTAATTTTTTTTCTTTTTTAATGTACCTAACGTTACATCTTACCCAAGACAGTGGACTCAAGGATTGGTAAGACGAGGGTATCTAAATCAAAGTCTTCCACGTCTCAAACATTAATGATTAATGAATATACTGATGCATAAACGCTAGCCAAGGTCTAGCTTTCAGTGGCGTGTGTAATATGGCTATGGTTCATTGATTTTATTGGTTTCAAACTAACTTAAGAAATACAAATAATTTTAAAATATATATATACATATAAATTATGATCTGAAAGAGAGAAGTTAAAATGTATATAAAAGAGTGAGAAATTATTTAACTTTCTACTGCTTCTTTTTGTTATTTTTAATATATAAAAATGTATTATAATGTAAATTTGACTTAAAAATTAATTAAAAAATATTGAGATGCATTTTAGTGCATGTCAAGTACCTAGTGCGTGTGTATATATGAATGAATTTAATAAGTTAAAAAATTATAAAAAAGAAAAAAGAAAAAACCCTTGACGTATGTTCTGTGTTTTGAATATTTACAATTCTTTGAAATATTTTATTTATTGTAGTGATTTTATATGATAGAACATTCTTACCAAAGAATCAAGAAAAACAAAACATAAAATCATTTATGAGTCATTGCACTCGCACTTCATATTTTCTTGTATTCTGAATTGCAATAATTCAAAGACATCGAAAACTTTTGTCCAACTTTCCGCGTCCAAATTGTCATAATAATGTTGACCCCACACTGCACCGTTTCGCACACGTAAGGACTTGAAGGGAAAAAAAAAAAGGCAAAAAAAAGGGGGAAGACTTGACAAGTATGATTACTTCGTTGGAAAGGAAACAGGACAAAGCAATTTTCTTAGTAAATTTACTTCATTACTCTTTATTTCTTTTTTAGAATTAAGTTTTCAAGAATTTTCTTTCTTCGAGAGAAACACAAAGCATAGACTTCACCACCTGACCAATATAAACCTTGCTAGAGATATAACAAGGCTTCACTTACAGAAACCCTTTTGAACACTGGTTTCCTTGCAATAAATCAACCATATATCATGGTTAGTTTCACTTCACAAATTTCATTTGTTTTGTTGATGTTGCTATGTGCAGTGACATTCAACAGAAGCATCTGTTGCAATGACAACGATCGAAGGTTACTGTTAATCTTCAAGCAAGGCGTTGTAGATCCTTCCAACACACTCTCCTCATGGACTACTGAGCAAGATTGTTGTGCATGGGACGGAGTTATGTGTGACTTCAACACGAGCAGAGTTACAATGCTTATTCTACAAAACCCAGATCATAATGGCTCACACTCCTTGAGAGGTGAAATCAACTTATCTTCATTACTTGCACTTGAATTTTTGGAAATCTTGGACTTGAGCTTCAATGACTTTGAACGCATAAGTTTGCCATCTATCAATAATTCTGTCGTTGCTCATAGTCATCCACCCACAAATTTTTCTATGCTTTCTTTCCTTGACTTATCATACAATATTCATCTTCAAATTGATAATCTTCAGTGGCTTTCTCTACTATCTTCCATGGAAACTCTCCTTTTCAATGGCATTCATCTTCATTTGGAAACGAATTGGATTCAAATATTGGCTTCGCTACCTTCCTTGGATCTATTAGGATTGGAAGACTGTCATTTGACCAGCTTCACTCCATCCGTTAAGAATGTCAATTTTAGCTCACTTTCAACTCTTTTTCTTGCTCGAAATGATTTTGAATATGGATTACCTAATTGGTTGTTTAATCTTAGCAATCACTTCTCTCATCTTAATCTCAGCCATTGCAATTTAAAAGGTCAAATTCCAAACTTTTCAGGCTATCCATACCTAGAAGTCTTAGCTCTATCTAACAACCAACTCAAAGGATCAATACCAGATTGGTTAGGCCAACGTCATCACCTAGAGTATCTTGATCTATCCAATAACTTATTTCATGGTTCCATTCCTTCAAGTCTCGAAAACGCATCAGCTTTATCAATCGTAGATATTAGTTTCAATGACTTGAGTGGTACTCTTCCAAAAGGCTTTGAGCAAACCTTCAGGATTTTGGATTTGTCTCACAACTCAATTAGTGGAGACTTATCAAACTTGTTGCTAACCGGTGAACTTATAGATATGTCATTTAATAAATTCAAAGGACAGCTTCCTCACATATCAGATAGTGTCATTGTTTTGGATTTGGCTCACAATTCTTTGTCAGGACCTTTATCTCCTCTATTGTGTCACACTGAAAGTGAGAAAAATCATCTGGAGTATTTGGATATATCAAATAATTTTCTAACCGAAGAACTCCCTGATTGTTGGAGCAATTGGCCAAACTTATCTTACATATACTTAGGGAGTAACAAGCTATCTGGTGAAGTTCCCCCAACAATGGGCTCATTAACTGAGCTTACGTCACTAGATTTGCATAATAATGACCTTTTTGGGGACATACCATGGACGTTCCGAAATTGCACATCTTTGGTGCTCATCAATCTTCAAAGAAACAACTTTTCTGGAAGTATACCAAAATGGATGCAGCAAAATGTATCAGTTGTGCAATTGAGATCCAATCAATTTACTGGCAACATTCCACCAGAGCTATGTAGCCTCTCTAATTTAATTGTATTGGATCTTGCGGATAATAAACTTTCAGGACCCATCCCTCATTGTCTCCACAACTTAACTTGCTTGGTTTTAGGACTTCCAAATAATACTTTAAGTAGCACAACTGGTCATATAGCTGTAAGGGGCAGTGACTTTGAGTATTCATTCAAAATTGATGTGCATACAAAAGGTCAACAATTAGAGTATGTGAAAAACCTGAAACTTGTGCGGAATATTGACCTTTCGGCTAACAAACTCTCTGGAGAAATTCCTCCACAATTGTTCTGGCTCAACAAATTGCAATCCTTGAACATGTCTTATAATCATTTGACAGGAAAGATACCAGAGCAGATCGGAAGGATGAAGGATCTAGAGTCTCTTGATTTCTCCCATAACAATCTTCAGGGGAAAATTCCTCAGAGCATCTCCAGTTTGTCTTTTCTAAGTGTTTTGAACTTGTCATACAACCATTTCAGTGGACAGATTCCACTAGGGACCCAGCTTCAAAGTTTTGATGCATGGAGTTACACAGGAAATCCTGAACTTTGTGGTGCTCCTCTCCAAAAGAACTGTACAATACAAGGACAACCAAACAATACAAAACTGGTTAAAGGAAATGATGATGACACTTTTTTGAAGTCATTGTATCTCGGAATGGGAGTTGGATTTGCAGTGGGCTTCTGGGTAGTTTGTGGTTCTCTATTCCTCAACAGAGCATGGAGGCACACTTATTTTCGGTTCTTTGATGGCGTGGTAGACCGAATCTATGTCACTGTGGCCATAAAGCTTCGACGATTCCGCTGAATGGGAATAATAAGTTGCAACTGAGGTCAGTTATAAAGTATTTTTTTTCTTTATTTAAATTCAAGGTTTTTTTTTCATAATTATTCTTGTCTATGAACATACTCATCAATGTTGTAATGATTCCCTATTTCTGTAAGTTGCTTAATAATATACCTGGAAAACAGAACCAAGTGCATGATATCCTAGAGGGCTCTGTTCATGTAATGCATTGGTATAGTTTCTAGGTTTTATTGTTTGATGTCTATGTTTTATTGTTTTAGGACTCTATTCGATGTGTGATTGTGTGTTTGAATCATTGATTTTATATTAATGATTGTTGTCCTAGTAACTGAGTTTAATAATTTGCTTCTACTAAGAGGAACTATGTTCTTTCTTCCTTCTGACCTTTTACCTATAAATTACTGCCGCTAATTATACAATTTATGATCATTATTTGGGAATTTCTACCTTACCAATCGCTCAGATATTGTTAAGCCTACTCTTGCTTACCTCTAGATGTTAGCCTTGCAAGATTAAAATTTGAACATTTATTTTATTTTCAAGGCAATTGTCACGACCCAAATTTTGAGCCATAACTGACACCTAAACCAAGCCAAACATGATTGGCCCAATCTAATAAGCCTGACAACTCATTCAATGTTCATACTTTTATATAAGCATACCTACAATGATTAGAGGTTGCCGAAAATTTGGTAGCACCTTCTTTAAAAATTGAACATCCCAACCCTGCAAAGTCAACACAGCCCAATACATTCCATTTCAAAAATTTACTAGTATCTCCTATCTTTGAATTTTTGCCAAAATATGGTATAGTACATAAGTTTTTCAAAATATAATCAAACGTCATTACAATAGTTAATATATGATCTACAAAAGGTATAACATCTTTATAACCCAAAATAATGTAACACTTAGTAGCCAATGTGTTTTGGAGTTCTTACACAACTCAACTGACCAAAATATCCTACCATCTGTGTCTAGGTGGAACGTAGATCCCAGAGCACCTTAATCTACTTTATACTTATCTGAAATATGACAAAAGAAAGGGGTAAGCCTACCACTGATTTAGTGAATGCATAGATCACAAAATAAGTAAAAGAAAAAACAAATAGGTTTAGAGTTTCTCACAGTAAAGTACTTAGACAAATAAAGGAAATTATATTACTTTTAATTGTTGTCTATATATATATATAAATAACAATTAATTTACATTGCAGGTTATTATCAAAAGCACAATTTAAAATTAAAGTAAATAAGATATAATGGGTATCCCGTATAAGAATTACAATCAACCCTGAGTGCCGTTACACAGGATTCAATTCTACTATTAATGTTACTGCACAACATCACAATATCACCACCATCACCGAGTGCCACCACACATTGTGCATATCACGATATTTCCAGTATAATTATCACTGAGTGCCGCCACACAGTGATTATTCATTATTCTAACTAAGTGCACTTAGGTCGTTACCCCCACTAACAGCTACGGAGTTTTAATCAGACTTCTATCCATAATTTCGAAATGAAAATTATTCAAATAAATTAAATAGTAAATAAATAAACAAATAAAAATTTGATCAAGTAAAAAAAGTAATTTTAATAAAATAAAAATAATTAATCACGAGTTTATATAATAAAATTTAAATAAAAGTCATTTATCCTCTTTCTAACCTATAACCATATATATATATATATATATTCACACGTATATTTTGATCCAGATAAAGTTTAAAACATAAGATTTGTTTCCCCGATAACACAAATATGACAACTCAAAAAATGTGAAGTTTGAGCTAATAATAAATAAACATAAAATAAAAAAAACAATTATTTTGCTATTTATACACTCACCTGTGGAGGCCAATAGTAGAGGCCCCAATTTCCTAAAATTTGAAAGGATCTTCAATTATAAGAGTAACCTTAATACCACTTATAATTATATTGAACATAAGAATATCACCTTGAGTTATTCCATTAACTTTAAATATGTTCAATATAATTAATTTCACCTTCTAACATCTAAACCTATAATTATAGTTTAAATTTTATAATGTCACTATAATCCTTAGATTTTGGATTTCACAAATTAATTGCCAAAATCTAATTTAAGCTTCTAAATTTTAATTTGAGTTTAAAATATATCTTAAGGAGCTTAAATGAACGTATAGGAAGTATCAATTCATACCTTAATGGTTTAAATCAAAAAGCTCTAATTTGAGAAGCTTCCCACGGCCAAAATGAAGAAGCAATCAACAACTAAGGTTCTGGATTCCTATTTGCATCAAGATGGAGCAATAACGGAAGTTAAAATCAAAGAAAAGGCTACCCAAATACAAGAGGAAAGAGGAAGAACGAAAATGAAAGGAAAAAGAAGAAAAATAAATGAATAAATAAATAAATATGGAAGTTAACCATCCGTGGCACAGCCTAGCCAAAGCACGCCATTGAAACTACTTCCGGTCACCTGCAGAATGGCAGCGCAGCATTTTGCGATGGGGGAGCAACTTCAAATGCAGAACAAAGAAAAAGAAATGGGGAAAAGGCATACAGGAAGCTTCAGTTTCGAAGAAAGAGAAGAAGGAGATTTGAAGAGGAAGGGTACGTAGGTCTGATGGAGTAATAAGGAAGGATATTATATTTTAATGGAAAAAGAAGAAATTGCAAAAGCACCCAATGTTCTTTTTCTAGTGTAGTTTATTTAAGACTAATGGAAAATTATTTTTATATGTGTAAAAATAAAAATAAGGACCCACAATTATTTAGAGCCTCCAGATTGACCTATTTTAAATATTTTAGAACATAAAAATATGCCAATGGATATAAGATAAGTTTCAAAATAACTCTTTAAGATAATTTTAAAGCTTTATAATTATCCTAAGATTACCTAAACATTATATTTATCCTAAAAATAAATTTTTTGTCTAATTTAATTAATTATTTAATTATTATTAGTTTAATTTGGGTTATTACAGAAACTTATTTATTTGATAAAACAAGTTAAAATTTTAATTATATTTATACATAAATAATAAAATTTATCATTGTAAAAATATTCTTCACATCTTCATGCCACCTATCAATGATTCACTCTTCGTAAATGTTATTTATTTATTTATTTATTTGGATTGAGGTTTCTCTTTTATTTATTTTATTAATTTATGGTTTGTTTTATTTTTCTAAACCACCCCTTTACGTGATTTTGTGATTCATCATTATTTAACTATGATTAAACTTCTATAGTATTTCTTCTAACTTTTTCATGTTTTTTTTGGTTTTTTTTACTATTATTTGGAAGTGATGGATGGGGTTTCAATTAGAATCATAGGTGCACCTAATTGAGATGTGGTATATTTAGTGTGGTAGCATTACGAGATATGATGACATGATAAAAGTGTAGTTGCACCAACTATGATAAATATAGCATATGGCAGCACTTGGTTGTGAAATGATATGGTAAAAAATGTGGTGGCACTAATTGTAAAATGTTTACTATGCAACAACACTCAATAATAGTAGTGGTTCTTTCTTATGAAACCTATTTTCCTCTATATTTTTATATTTTAACTTATATTTCAAATTGCAGAATTGTTATTCAAGTATTTTGATATATTCTTGTTATATTCATAAAATAAAATATGGTTTAATTATATATTTATTTAAATGCTATGTTGTGAAAAACTCTAATATGTATTTGTTTGTCTTTTGTGTATTTTGTTATTTATACATTTATTAAGTTAGTAATAAACTCATCCTACTCTTTTATATTTATTTTTTAAATTAACAAGTAGTTAATTGAAGTATTATGAGACTCACAAACTTCCCAAAAGCTTTAGGTATATTCTTTGATTAATAGATGTTTGGGTCAAACTCCAGTGTTGTGATTATAAGTAGTCAAATGTTTGAGTTATGCAAATGTGGTGATGTTTAGTAAGCCGTGTATAGGCCATTGTGATTATTGCATTATTTACATTATTGAGAAATTGTAAGGTATATTAGGTTTCCCTATTTGTACAAACTTGGCATATATGATGTTTAGAGGAGGTGCTGTTGAATTTTAGACAACCTCCGAAGTATTATTAATGAAATATGAGATTTGAAATATCTAACTTTAAAGTGTGGTGTTCCTATTGTGATATCTATGACTTCTTATGTTCTCTGTGTATGAGTCTTTAGCTTGTTAGGCTAAGTTGACTTAATTTATGTATCGGTCATAACTTGAGATTTTGAGTTGTGATAGAGGTACTTGTTAATATAATTTATTATATTTCTAAAACATTACCATTAGAATATTGCACAAAATCAGATATGATGAATTCACTAGACAAATGCCAAGGAGGACCCAACTTGAGAGCCTAATGCTTGGAGCTTTATTGAGAATTCAGAACAAGAAAAGCTAGACAAGAAAAAGGTGGCTAAATGATATGAAGATGATAGTTTTTTGTGGTTCCCTCTTCCTTAATAGAGCATGCGGTGCAAACAGAATTGAACTCTAATTTAAATAAACTAGGAAAAATTATATTTAAGGACCTAGATTTAAAAAATTTATAATAAAATATCTTAAAAATTAAAATTACCTTTAGAGACTACAATTATTATCAAGTTTTAAAAGACTTATTATTGGATTTAAAGGACTTATTATTGGGTGCAGGAAAATTTTAAACTTTTCTACATACACTAATAAGTTCCCTAGATCTAGTGATAAGTCTCTTAAAATTGAATGATAATTATGATTATTAAAAATAATTTTAATTTTTTAGATCTTTTATTATAAATTTTATAAAATTTGAATCTTTGAATGTAATTTTCTTAAAAAACTATATAATACTATTGGTAGCATCCAAAATTGATAGCTAATGATGCGCCTAGGAATGACAACCAAGATAAAATTAGCCGTAAAAAGCAATAAAATGAACAGTCAAATAAGATCTTTAAGTTGAACATGGTGGCTTTCCACTTTCCATTAGCCCATCTTAGCTGTAAAAATTAAAGAAGAATATAGACATGGCAAGAAAGGACAATTGGATTTGAACGACTAACTGAATCAACTTGATTGATTTCATTAATTTGATTGATACCGAATGGATTGACTTGGTTGATTTCCCCAACTTGATCAATTTGACCATCTTCATCAATCAAAATATCATTCCTTCCATAAAATAAAATAAAAATTACCCTAATAAAGAGATCTCCAACTTGACAAAAAAGAGGAAGATGAATTCCAAGCGGAAACCTTTCTAAGATGCAAGCAAACAAGTATGAATGTGTTGGCTACACCCTTCACGTTCCATTTTGTATTGGTGGATGCTACACGTCGTACGCCCAACATATTTGCCAGGGGGCCACCAGCACTTTCTAAAATCACATTTGATAAAAACTGCATCGTAATCAAATCAAACAAGTATGTTTGATTACATGCTATATTCTTTTATAAAACTACAAGCTTTTATTTTTATCTTCTTTTTCAATTTTCACAACCAATATGTGGTCCAGAAGCAAAGGATGTGAATTCTCTAAAGAAACAGCCATCACACCTACTGTGGTCTAAAAAACCAAATATTCAATGTTCATTAATCAAGTGTAAGGTATCAAATAATACTTTAACAAATAAAAAATCCTTAAACAACAACTCAATTTTTTTAAAGAAAAAAATATAACTCCTTCAATTTTAGATCATTTACAAGTACTTCCGTTAAATTTTAAAATCAAAAAATATCCTATAAACTATATATGGAAGTGATATATTGAACAGAACACCTCATCACGCTTACGAAGTCTTACTCCCAAATTTTAGTCTGATCATTAATGGAACCTACAGATGAGCTTCCATTCCTATCTCCTTTTTCAATTTCCTCAGGTAAAAGACATCTTGTCAATTTTGTCAAACATCTTTTACTTAAAAAAAATATGGAATTGCAATAAAATAAGTTATAATATATATGTGATATATGTTTTGTTATAATGGTTGTAATAGAATTCTATGTGACCTTTGTACTGACCTAAGAGTATTGGGTTCCAATCGTACTTTTGGTTTAAAGCCTTAAACAACATAGTTAATTTTTTACTCTTTAAATTTTGTATTATTTTTATTTTTCATACTCTTTAAATTTTACTATATCTTACTCTTTTATAAATAAAAATTCATTTTTTAGATTAATAAATATATATATAACTACATAGTTAAAAAATACTCTTACATTTAGGCAACTTTTAAGCGAAAAAAATTATTCAAAACTAAACAAAATTTGTATATAATAAATATTGGCCAAGCATGAGTTTAACTTTCCAAATCGAAATAGTGAAACATATATAAATGAGAGAGAGAGAGAGAGAGAGAGAGATTACAAACACATTGGCCCATTTGGTTATATACCAATGTTGTTTTATTATTTACAAATTATTCATAACCTCTGTTTCTTTTATTATACAAAGAGAGATTATCAACATATTTTGATCCAACACTCTTGGGCCGGTGCGGAGGTCTTGTAGAATTCTATTACAACCATTGTAACAAAACATGTGTCACTTATATATTATAACTAATATTAAGGAATTATTTTAAAAGTAATTTAGAGAGGGAGTTTGAATTGGATTTAAAAAAATCTTTTTCTTTGAAAAATTTTGATTCCTTTGAAACTGTCAAATTCCTAATTATCAAATGCATACTCCTCTAAAGGATATTTTAACCAATAATATAAAAAGAGTAGGGAAGAGAAAGAAATCATAGAACTAACTTATCCTAATTTGAACCAAAGTATTTTATGTCTAATCCCCAAATACATAACAAGGAATTTTAACAATCACTAACAAAACAAGACACATCTCTCCAACTTTTATGACCTATTCCAAGGCAATCTTATAGGACTTAATATACAACTTTCATAGTTTATCTCAATCCACTAGGATTCCCACAACATTAGGTTTTTCACAAGCTTCTAAAAGTCACAACACATGGAAACCTCACACAGGTTTAACCCTAATGATTTTATAGCCTTTCTCCTCATTAGGTTTTTCTCACAAGCTATCCAAAAAACTTACTTCAAAAGAAGAAGCCAAATTAAGTACACAAACTCTTTGAGAGTTCTCTCTAATACATAGCTAAGTCATGTAGAGCAATAACTTGTTAAAGCATAGATGGGATAAATTTAAAGTATAAGTGTTCAATGTTCTATTTCTCTCTTCTTATCTTTCTTTTCAAAATGGTCTTCTTTATATAAAGTAGCTTTCAACAAATGATATTGAGATCATAAACTTTCTTTAAATGCACATTTATGCTCCAATGATAAAAAATCTCTAACTTTATCGTTTTAGATCAATCTTTCATATTGTCAACAACTTTGTTCCATGAAAAGTAGTCTTTAATGTGTAGATCATTGAGTGTAATCCTTCTAGGAGCTATAAGACTTGAATCATTCTTCATTAATGCAAATTTGTTTGTCCTTTCTTCAAACAACAAGTTTTTCTTATTTAGCTTCCTTAAATCTTGAACTTGCCTTATTTATTGCCTAATCAATAATATATCAATAAAAACACGTGAAACATTAGTGTAATCAAATCTTTATCAATGCATAATATTCCCATCATATAGTTAATAAAGATATTTCCACTTTTTACAAACTTTGCCTCAAATAATCAAGCAATTCAAAAACTTTCTTTTTAAGGATTCTTAAGAACTTTCCTTATAAATAAATTGTTCAAATCATTCAAAAGCTTTCTCCTTGTTATTCAAAAACATTCCATAAGTTTTTTAAATGATGATTAATATTATTTGAAAGCTTTCCATATAAGTTCTTTGCAAATTGTGATTGATGATAATTTGAAAACTTTCCATAAAGGCTTTGACTTAATAAATGAATCCTTTGGAGAACTTTCTTTTTCAATCAAATCATATGATTCTTTTATTATAAATAATTTAAATGAAACATATTTTAGCTCACGAAACAATATATAGCCTGACAAATCAACCTTGACCCAAAACAATATTTTCAATAATTTTAATTTTGTCCCAAATGAATCATTTTCCAAAAATCACATTATATAAAATGTTTAGCATAATTAAAATAATAAAATCCTTTGATCTAACATAATGCAATTACATATTCTTTGAAGTAAATGTTGTTTAACAAAATTGACAAGATCTCTTTCACCATAGGAAATTGGAGAAGGAGATAAGAATGGAAGCTCATCTTTATGTTCCATCGATGAGCAAACCAGAATTGAGTAACATTTAGGAGCAAGACTTTGCAAGTGTAACAAGGTATTTTGTTCATTAATAAGTAGACTAAAATTAAGTAAAATCATAGGATATTTTTTGATTTCAAAATTTGAAGGAAGTACTTACAAATAATCTAAAATTGAAGAAGCTATATTCTTTTTTCCCTAAAAAAATAGAGTGGTTTTTCAAAAAAAAAATTATTTATTGAATCATTATTTAATCCCTTTCACTTGACTAATGAAGATTAAATTTTGTTTTTTGAACCATAGTTGGTGTGATGGCTATTTCTTTGGAGAATTCATCTTTTGCCTTTAGATCATATATTAGTTGTGGCAATTGAAAAAGATAAGAACATAAGCTTGTCCATTAATGAGTAGAATAAAATTTGGAAGGAAAACTTCATAAGTGTGTTATGATCATCTAGTACAGGTAATGATAATGAACATAAGAGAATAATTTCCAAAAAGCAACTTTTTTTTGGCATCAACAAGTAATAAAATAGAAAAATGATGGAGAGCAACTATAAATGCAACTACTAATGGAATTGTGATGGAAATGGAGATAATAATGGTCATTTAGGGCTTTGAACCAACAAAGAAGATCTACTTCCTTGGAATATGAAAAAAGCTAAGCAAGTGGAAGACATGAAAGTGACTATGAAGGATAGGCCAATGCTAGGTGATTTTGTTCCATAAGTTGAAAGCTCTACGTCCTATTTCTTACAAGGATCTTCTTATGGGTATTAACAGTAATGGTGGTAATGAGGGAAGTGATAATGAGTTTGAATGGGATGAAGAGGATTTCTCTAATGACAATGGAAATTTTGATAAAAAAAGGAGGAAAAAATCTGCTGTCCTTATATGGCTATTTTGAGGGAAGGATAAAGTTATGCAAGACTTGGAAGAGAGCCTTACTCATAAAGATGTTGGGGATAAAGGTTGGATACCATTTTTTACTCAACAAGTTACAAAAGCTAAAATCCCTCGGGGGTATATAAAATCATTAATCTACAGGGTGATTACTTCTTGGTTCATTTTTCACTCACTAAAGATTACTAGTTTACTCTCCACAATGGGCCTTGGATGATAACTAGCCATTATTTACTCATGCAAAGGTTGAAACTAGAATTTTACCCTTTGGAATATTTGTTTAGAAAGTAAGCTCTATAGTTCCATATTCTAGAACTTCCAATCAAATTCTATGACAAACATATCCTTTAGTGTATCAAGAATACTATCAATAAAACTTTAAAGATTGATATTCACAACATATGTGAAGTGCAACACCCTTAACTCCTAATTAAGCTAATCGAACACAATTTGGTTCTTAATCAGTTGTTTTAATTTAGAAAATGAATTACCAACATATGAAAATATAGGAAATTTTGAATTTTTATATCAATAATATTCACTTCCAAGACATAAAAGCAGATTCATTTCCATATGGAATCACAATTCTCATTAAACCTAGTTATCCATTCAATATGCCTCCAAGAAGTATGAAAACTCATATATTGAACCACTAGTCATTACTTATCATTAACATTATGAAAAACAAGTTTTTATAAAAGAAATAGGGACTATAGGACTCAAGTCATGACTCAAAAGGATTAGGCCACAACTAAAATAGCTTTTGAAACTCTTAAAACCATAATTTTACACTTTCACTACAACAATGAAACACTAAAAAAACCCAGATTTCACATATAAGCCAAATTCTAGATGTAGTTAAACCTACCTACATTGTGGCAAGATTGCTCTTAGGAGCAAATGGTCATGAATTTCAACGAGCTATGCCATAGCCAAAAATTTTGCATTGTGGCACTTTTAGTCTTTTTAATCCTCTAGGTGTATTCTGGTCATAACTTAAGGGAATTTGGCCTTGACTCAAATGCATACTGATCCTAAGCAATTAGCTATGTGAGTTAATAAGTTGTTATCACTTCCAACTCGTTCCTAGGATCTTCGTATAGCTAAAATACAAGGCTTTAAGAATATTTACCCTTCGACAGTCATTTTCTGATATTCTTACATAACTAAGAATCTAAAAGTTAACCACACCATTATAATTTCAATTATATCAATACATGAGCTTCTCCATGACAGCAAATGGTAGGGTGGAACTTCAAATGGCAACATAAAATCCATAATACACTATCTAATGTCCTTAAACCACTTTGAGCAAATTTCAATTGACAAATTAAACTAGTTAACATCTTCAAAACCTTGGCACAACCTCAAATTCAAAATATATGACTATGGCACATCTTAAAATTACACATAAGAGACCTATGACAATAAAACATGTTATGATAAAACCTAGGGGTTGGATCATTCCACATTCCACACAACCAAGGCACCCAAAATATATTCTTGAAGCCTCTACTCCTTAATCACATAAACACTATTATTGAAGACTTACCACATATGACAACAAATCCACCATTTAACGACAACAATGCCACCAACAAGAGTAAATATAGTAACTACATTCTTCATTAGATGAGATAATTTTTCATACTAATATAGCAGGTCATAATTACTCAATTACAAGTAAAATCATCAAGTTAAATAAAATTTAAAACCTAGCCTTATAAGGTTCACTTCCAATTTTACAAGACATCAAAATTTCTATACTTGATAATATATGAATGCAACATGATGCTATACAAAATTGAGCATTTACACTAAACCAAAAGTAGCCAAGTGCAAAATCCTATACAAGGCATCAAACTAAGGGTTGTCATCCACTTATTCGCCCTTATCTTTGGTAAAAGAACCTTCATCTAAAAATGTTAGCCTATAATAAGGGTAAGATGTAAATCTTAGTAACTAAGAGAAATTCTATTTATATGTACAATTTAATCAATATAAATACTTTTTATATAGAGAAATATTAGAAGCAT
Organism: Erythrophleum ivorense; assembly: GCA_026724425.1. Taxonomy (NCBI): domain Eukaryota; kingdom Viridiplantae; phylum Streptophyta; class Magnoliopsida; order Fabales; family Fabaceae; genus Erythrophleum; species Erythrophleum ivorense. The sequence continues at coordinate 1,768,698 of JAIUCV010000034.1, read as the reverse complement.
GCAATGTAACTCAATAAATGAAAAAATTTGACTACTAGTGACTGCAATTTCATACCAATAATTGCATATAATATGTTAATGACAAAAAATAGAAGGAAAGAGGCATGACCACAGCACCATAGATGCATTCCAAAGAGTATGATTATAACTCAGTGCACAATCGTGGCATAATGCATAAGTGGAAGCATGATCACAACTCCACATAAGGACACGATCACAGTTTAAAATAGAAAGTAGCTAAACTAATCATTTATCATGGAAAACATATATGTGTAGCAAATATAAGATTAACATTAACATATACATGGAATTAAAATCTCTGGTTACCTCACTTAATTGCTAATTCTTTAAAAGTTATCAACAAGTGCCACAATACTTTAGGTGTCCTAAACCAACCAAAATATAGCTTTTAATCATCATCCATTAAAAGGGTCATATACCCATTCATTCCAATCATAAAAAATCACTTAAAAAGTACTTACCCAAGCCTCCAATAGATTAAATATACTGATTAGAGCCTTAAAAACTCTGAAACAATAGTGGATCACCACCAAATCCTTGCATTTTCGCATGTTGAGATAGCCATATATCAAAATCAGCTTATAAAATAAAATTTAAACATGTATTTACTACAAAATGAATGGAAACACTTACTTAATAGTTTCACTAATCCCAAGCTTCAAAAATCATACAAGAACACATCAAGAATACAAATTTTAGACCTAAGGTTTGGGTGAAACTCCACCAAACTAAAAACCAATTGAACCAAACTGATGAGGGAGATAAGAGGATAAACTTTTATATCACTTACTTTGACCAATTCTTTCTCTAAATGTGCATATTAAGGCTAAGAAGTTGAAAACCCTTGCCCTTTCTCCTTGGTGCATTTTTCTCCTATCCCTTGGTTGTCCAAAAATGCTTCAACTTACAAAATGAAGTGGGCAACTCAACATTTAGGGTTTAGCAAGATTGTGACTAACATAGGGGTACTTTTGTCCAATTGAGTTTACATCTGAGTGTTGAGCTATAGTCTATTGAGTCCAAATAAGCTGGATCTTCATTATAACTTCAATTAATCTTCTAAAATTATTCTTAGCATCATCAAATTAATGATGAAGTTCTAATTAAATTTTCACATCCATTAATAAATTTTCTCCTAATTAATTTCAAATCTATAATTATTTTTTATTCTTCACCAAAATTGTCAAATAATTGTTATTTGCCTAAAAATGTCTAAAATAATTATTTTTCTTAATTCTCATGATAGCTTTTTATTTTCCCAAATTAAATCCTTAATATCTATAATTTCACTTAATTAATTTTAGGATGTTAAATGAAGATCAAGACTTTGAGGTAGATATAGAACTAACAAAATATGGTCAATATGCTAGAATCTGTGTGGAGATTGACCTAGATAAGACACTAGTATCAAAGGTTAAAGTGAGGAAGCAAGTCTATGGCATTACATACAAAGGTTTGAATCTCATTTGTTTTGGATGTAATAGATATGATTATCATCGTGACCAATGTGGGCTTAAGTAGAATGCTGGATTCTTCGTGGAAAGATGATTAAGAATGGTAGAGTCATATAGCTGATGGCGGCAACGTCCAACAACAACTTTCAAGTGAACATTGATCCATGTGAAACTTTCAACTTATTGATGATTGTGTGGAGAAATCCAAGGCCAAGAATCAAGCAGAAATTGTGAAATATCATTAAGTGATAAATGGAAGCATGAAAGACAAGATTTTGAATAGTTGAATCGTCTCTTAAAATAAAAAGAACAATCCTCAAGTTCTCATTCCATTGTTATCTCTAACAAAGAATGAGAATTTAATAAAGGATCATTTGGAAGATTCTTACTTGGCATAAGTGATGGAATTACTGTGGTCAGTTGAAGGGAGAGAACACATGTTGTCTACACCTATTTCTATTAAATCACAAGGGCATGAGGTTTTTTGGAGTGGAGAACAGATCTCATGTTGGTGGGCTTGTGGTGGATCCAACCCATCATATGTTGGTCAAAGATAATGGACCTATTAATTCTAAAGACAAACACTTGAATGCAGCGGCCACATGTAGTGAACCGAAGAGCGATGATTTAAAAAAGTGAGTTCATAGAAAGGTGTTAAAGTCAAAACCATATGGGTCAGTGTGGGCCCACTAAAGCTTATCACAAATCTTAGCACGAAACAAAAGGGACCACTTCTTAAAAGGAGCAATTCTAACCCACATGTTACATTGGTCAAAAGCATGCAGGATAAGACACAAGAAATGTCACTTATAAGGGATCCTAAGCATAGCAAGCTTCTAGATAAAAACAAGACACTTTACCTTATGCTTATTATTGGGAAAAATATGGCAGAATTAAAGATTAATACCTTGAAAGATTAGGAGCCATCAAATTGTTCCATGGTTTTAATTGATAATGTTTTGGATTCTTCTTATCTTTTATTTTTATTCATGAATATAATTGCTTAGAACTCCAAAAAGGGAGGTAGTAAGACATTTCCACTCTTACTTAAAGACACATAAAGTAGGCATGATATGGGTTTACTTTTCCTCACTGAACTGCATGCTAATGGCAAAAAGGCTTTTCAAGTTATGAAGAAATTTGGTCTTAATAGTTCTCCTAGTGTGGAAGCTTTCAGATTTTCCAAAGGTATCTAGGTTCTTTGGGATTCTTCTTGTTAAAAGGTTAAGATTTATAAGTCTCACACATAGGTGGTTCACTTAAAAGCCTATTATGAAAATAAGCCTAGTTTTTTCTTTTAATCTCATATATGTATAGGAACCTAAATTATGTTATTCATAAAAGTTATGGACATAACTTTCTGATTGTGCTCTATTTGTCAAGTGTGGAAAACTTTTAGAGATGTATTCAAACTTGTAGTCTCTTAAATATGGGTTGTAATAGGCCTTGTTTTAGCTCGAGTAATGGAAAGGTTAAAAAGAGACTTGATAAATGCCTAAGGAATGTTTTGTCACGACCCAATTCCGAGCCATGACCGGCACCTAGACCAAGCCAAGCATGATCGGCCCAGCCTAGTAAGCCTGGCAACTCATTTAATACTCATACCTTTACATAAGCATACCTACAGTGATTAGAGGTTGTCGAAAATCTGGCAGCACCTTCCCTAAAAATTGGACATCCCAACCCTGCAAAGTTAACACAGCCCAATACATTCCATTTCAAAAATTCATCAGTATCTCATACCTTTGAGTTTTTTTTTTTTTGCCACAATATAGTATAGTACATAGGTTTTTCAAAATATAATCAAACGCCATTACAATGATCATTATATGATCTACAAAAAAAGTATAACACCCTTATGACCCAAAATAATGTAGCACCTAGTAGCACAATGTTTCTTGGAGTTCCTATACAACTCAACCGACCAAAATATCCTACCATCTGTGTCTGGGTGGAACGCAGATCCCAGAGCACCTTAATCTACTTTATGCTGATCTGAAATATGACAACAAAAAGAGGTAAGCCTACCACTGGCTTAGTAAATGCATAGATAACAAATAAGTAGAGGGAAAAACAAATAGATTTAGAGTTACTCACAATAAAATACTTAGATAAATAAAAGAATTTTTTATTGCCTTTAATTATTGTCTATATATATATATAAATAACAATTAATTTACATTACAGGCTATCATCAAAAGCACAATTTAAAATTTAAGGAAATAAGATATAATGGGTATCCTGTGTAAGAATTACAATCAATCCTGAGTGCCGCCACACAGGATTCAATTCTACTATCAATGCCATTGCACAGCATCACAATATCACCACCATCACCAAGTGCCGCCACAAGGTGTGCATATCACAATATAGCCAATATAATTATCACTGAGTGCCGCCACACAGTGTTTATTCATTATTCTAACTAAGTGCACTTAGGCCGTTACCCCTGCTAACGGCTACAGGGTTTTAATTAGACTTCCATACATAATTTTGAAATGAAAATTATTTAAATAAATTAAATATTAAACAATAAATAAATAAACAAATAAAAATTCAATCAAATAAAAGAAGTAGTTTTAATAAAATAAAAACAATTAATCATAAGTTTATATAATAAAAATTTAAATAAAAGTCATTCATAATCTCTCCAACCTATACCATTTATACACATACATACATACATACATACATATATATATATATATATATTCACACGAATATTTTCATCCACATAAAGTTAAAAACATAAGATTTGTTTTCCTGATAACACAGATATGACAACTCAGAAAGTGTAAAGTTTGGGCTAATAAGTAAACATGAAATAAAAGAGACTACTATTTTGCTATCTATACACTCACCTGTGGAGGCCAACAATAGAGGCCTAAATTTCCTAAAATTCGAATAAATCTCCAATTGAAAGAGTAGTCCCAATACCACCTATAATTATATTGAACATAAAAACATCACCTTAAATTACTCTATTAGTTTCTAATATGCTCAATATAACTAATTTCACCCTCTAACACCTAAACCCATAATTATAGTTTAAATTTTCTAATGTTACTATTAACCCTAGGTTTTAGATTTCACAAATTAATTTCCACAGTCCAACTTAAGCTTCTAAATTTTAATTTGAGTTTAAAATATATCTTAAGGAGCTTAAATGAACATATTAGAAGCATCAATTCATACCTTAATGGTTTAAATCAAAAAGCCCCAATTTGAGAAGCTTCCCACGGCTAAAATGAAGAAGCAATCAACAACTAAGGTTTTGGATTCCTATTGGCATAAAGATGGAGCAATAATGGAAGTTAAAATCAAAGAAAAAGTGACCCTAAGCACAAGAGGAAAGGAAGAACGAAAATGAAGCAACAAGTAAAAAGAAAGAAGAAGGAAATGGAGATGGAGCTTACTACCTAAAAATCCCTCTTCACGCGGCAGCCACGGGCTTCCAACGTTGGTCACCGGAGCAGGAAGGTGAGAGGGGCACTGTAGCGTGAGGCACGGCTGGTGAGTGATGAGAAAATGAAAGAAAAAATGAGAGAGAGGGAGGAAATGAAGAAGCTGGGCAGAACGGTGCAAAGCTTCGAAGAAAGAGAAGAAAATGGGGGTGGGAGACGTGCTGCAGCAATAAAGAAAGAAAGAAGGAAGAAAAAAAAACATATTTTAAGGGAAAAAACAAAAATAATGAAAGGTGCCCAGAGTTTTCTAATGAAATTTATATAGGACTCAGAAAAGTTATTCTTACATAACTAAAAATAAAAATAAGGACCCCACAATTATTTAGAATTTTCATGTTGACCTATTTTAAAAATTTTAGGACATAAAAATATTCCAATGGGTATAAGATTCAAAATAACTCCTTAAGATAATTTTAAAGCTTTATAATTATCCTCAGATTATCTAAATATTATATTTATCTTAAAAATAAATTTTGGTCTAATTTAATTATTTATTTAATTATTATTATTTTATTTTGGGTTATTACATGTTTTATAAGTTGAAACATTACCTGAGGTGATAATTTTGAGTTTAAGTTTTTTAAAGTCTGACCATAGGCCTCTTAAAGTCTAGTTTACTCATAAAGGTGAAGAAAGGGTGAAAAGAAACATTAGTTTAAATTTATCGCTACTTGGCTAACACATGATGACTTCCTAGGCCTGGTTAGAAATAACTGGCTAGCTTAAAGGGGCTAGAGCACTATAGTTAGTAATTTTTCTCATGCAATTACTAAATGGAATCAAAACATTTTTTAAAGTATTGCAAAATTAAAAAAAAAAATCATATTTTGAGATGAATGGAGGGCATTGATGAACAGCTTACCACAAGAAATGATTAGCATTTTTAACATCTTCAATAAGATCTCTTCCACGACTATGAAGAATAATCCTCCAAGAAAAGATCACATGGTACTAGCAATCCTTCTACAATTGGCTTAATTTTGGAGATAGAAATACAAATTTTTTTCATGTGTCTACTTTGGTGAAAAGGAGGAAGAATCATATTACTAAACTCATTGATGATGATAGGAGATCTATCAATAATGATGAGCTTATAGAAAAAAAAAATAGTTGTTAATTATTTTAAAAAGCTCTTTAAGGATGAAATCAACAACTATTTTGAGTACCTTTTAAGGATTTTTTTTTCCTTAAGCTTTCTAGTGAAGTTATCCTAGAAATTGAAGCTCTTTTTTCTAATGAGGAAATAAAGCACACTTTCTTCACTTAAAACAGGGCTATTTAAAGCTCCTAGACTAGACAGTCTCTAAATTATTTTTTTTCAAAGCAAAAGGGACACTGTGGGAAAAACAATTTGTGATTTTGTTAAAAAATGCTCATAGAGTTCAGAGTTAATTAAGCAAGTCAATGATATGCTCCCTGTTCTCACACCAAAGGTTAATAATCCTGAGAACCTTAAGCAGTTGAAACCTATCACACTTCATAATGTGATCCACGAAGTCATTACTGAAATAATTGCTAATTAGTTAAAATTTTACATAGACAATCTTGTTGCTCTTAATCAATGCAGTTTTGTTCCTAGTAGACATAGCTTGGATAACATCATCATCACTCAAAAGATGATTGACTCTATAAGAGAAAAAAAGGGGGGGAGCAAAGGATGATTGCTATTAAGATGGTTTGGAAAAAAAACCTATGATAGAATTAACTACAATTTCTTACATGATACACTTAAAAATATTGGGATATCTCTAGCTTTTTCTAATTTGATTATGAAATATATCAATTCTTGCAATACGAAGGTGATATGGAATGGCAATGTGATAGAAAGCTTCTATATGTCTCAAGGTATTAGATAAGGAGATCTTTTTTCTCCTTATCTTTTCATTTTTGTATAGAACACCTTAGTCCCTTAATTGATGAAGCAATAAAGCGAGGTGTTTGGAAGTGTATGTCTCTTGCTAAAAAAGGACTACTTCTCTCACATTTATTTTTTGTAGATGATTTAATCCCTTTTAGTAAGGCTTCAGTGACTCAACTTAACATGATGCTCAAATGCCAAGATCTTTTTTCTACTAGCATAGCGGAGAAAGTCAATAAGGAGAAAACTTATATGCTTTGCTCTAATAATGCTAACCATAATGTGGCCTTTATACTTAATTGTGTCAGGCTTCACTCGCTCTTATGATTTAGGTAAGTACCTTGGTGTGCCCTTTCACTGTAAGAAGGTCTCCAAGGATACTTATAATTTTCTAATTGAAAAAATGCATGCAGAGCTTAGCACTTGGAAGGCCCACAAACTTTTTCTTTCCAGGCATAGTGCTTTTACTCAATTTATGCTTAACAATATTCCCCTTTATTATATGCAAACTTTTATTCTCCCTACCAATCTTTATGAAGATATGTCTAAGATTTGTAAGGATTTATCTGGGATTCAAATAATGAACACATAAAGACACATTGGGTTGCTTGAAACAAAATTTATTTTCCTAAAGCAAATATGGGTCTTCGCATGAGGTTTTTCATATCTACGAATATGGCAATTTTGATGAAGGTTGGTCGGGTCCTTAAGAGAAATAATGCCCTAAGTTCTCAAATCTAAATACAAGTATGGTGATGATTTAGTGCCCATTGTGCAGCATAAACCCACCTTCTCTAATTTGTGTCAAAGTTTATGTCATGTTTGGCCTTTTATTGAAAATGGCATTAGGTGGAATATTGGACAAGGCACTGAGATGAACTTTTGGATAGAAAGGTGGTCACTTAGTGAAGGGCCATTGATTCAAGATCTTCAACTCCCCATAAACAAGGATTGGATGAGTTTCAATGTTTAGTAATACATGGTAGAATTGGAACTATCTTAGGAGGTTGCTTTCTAATCTAAAATAGCTTTCTTTTATCCTCTAAAGAACAACTCCACTAATACACTAGACACCTATGAACAATCAAACTTTCTCTTTGAAAACAACGTAAGCCTCTATCATGTCTCTTACTTAAACTTCCACCTTTGAATAGTAGAAGATTTGAAAATTCCAATACCTCAATGAGTTTTAACCTTTATTTAGCTTATGGCACACAATCACATCATGACAAATGAAATATGTTTAAAATGTGGGTTCACTGACTCTAGTCTATGTCCACGTTGTCATATGGTTGTTGAGACTACTCTCGATGCCCTTCATGACTACCAAGCCATTAAAGGCTTCTGGTTGGCTAGTGTTAAGCTTTGACATTAGCATAAGTTCTTTAAGGTTGAGCTTCTTAATTGGATCATGCTAAGTCTTATGAGAATATTGGGAAAGGATCACCATCTTAATTGGGCTTTGTGATTTGGAATAGGTTTTTGGAAAGTTTGGCTGTAGCATAACATATAGGTGTTTAATGACGTTAAAGAAGAGTGTGGGCTAACTCTTATTAACATGCTTATGGCTATAAAGGAGGACGCTGAAGCTTACTTGTGTCACACTCTTGCTTTTCACTCCCATAGAGATATCACTATTCAATGGAAGCTTTCTATAAGGGATTAGATCAAATTCAACTCTGATGGGTCAGTAAAGGAAGGAGGCTTCAAGTGTGGTTGTGGAAGGGTTCTTTGCAATTTTGCAGGGTAATGGATAGATGACTTCATTCAAAACATTATAATAAGAGGTGTCCTATGTGTTAAACTTCAAGGCATCTTAACTAGTATTCAGCTTGCTTAAAATGTGGATATTTAGAAGTTTTGGATTGAAAGTGATTCTTAGATTCCAACTTCTCTCATCATTAAAGGTTACAAGCTGACTCACCTTTTTCACCAGCTTATTACCCAAATAAGAGATTTCTTACAAAGAAATTGGTTTGTCAAAATCCCTCACATGCAACATGAAGACAACAAGCTTGCTAACTAGCTTTCTAGTCAAGCTTATTCCATGGATATAGGTGTTATTTACTATAAAGATCCTCTTAAAAGATGTCATTACATTATGATTAATGATGTTTCTAGGCTTCTTTCCCCTCTTTTGTTGGCTTTTTTGTGTTGCTTTAGTTCTTTTTTCTCTCCAAAAAAATGAATTTAAAACTTCCACATATTAGAAGATTTATATTTAAAAAATAATAAAATTTAGAGTAAGGTTGTCTTTGAATTAGTTTGTACATTAATTGAAATTAGATTCTTTCTTGAATAATTTTGAAGGCGTACCTCTCCATATTAACTTAGTGCATATAGGAGAATAAATTATCATAATTGTTAGTCCCAAATTTTGAACTTGACTAGTTAAAATAAAAAGTACATTTCCTTAATGATTAGATTACTTCCTTGGGATTAAATTGTAGGTGCAAGGGGTAATGATATTATGAAATTAGTTTTACCATATAAATCTTAGTTAACACAATAAGTTATTAAATATAAAATATTAATAAATAATATTTGAGAGTTTGTTTATCATTTTAAGAGTACAACAATGAATAAATAAAATTTTCATTTAGAGTGTGTTTAATTCTAAAATATTGTAAAACTTTAATATTTTTTCCCTATATTTGTCTAATATAAGCAGCCAAACTAAAAAATATGGCTCAAATAAATTTTTCAAAAAAATCTGCTAATGATAGACTTAGTTTCCCATAAGGTCAACCCATGTGTTTAGGGATTTATTGGCTGTTGGGTCATCATTTTTTTTCTTTTGGATGAAGGCTGCATTATTATCTAACATTTAATAAATATGTTAAGGTGGACTTAGGCCCAATATCTTAACACCAAGCCCACTGGCCCACTAAATATAATCACAAGCGTGGGCATTCTATGTTGAAATGCCATACACAGACAATAGATCGAATGCATTATCATCATGAAACAATTATTATATTGAAATCACAATATACTTTTTCCTTTTCATTTTCTAGAAAAAATCTCTTCAATTGTTACTAATACGTGACATGATATGATGTATTTATCTAAATACTCATTAGAGCTTGAATAGTCGGGTACGTAGGCAAAGACAGTGCTTCCATGGTCAAAATTTGGAAGGGCTTGAAATGTAGAGAGTGGGCAATGTTTCTTTATTTGAAAACCGATTGGATGACAACGTCATTCAAAGATTTCAAGGCCATCGTTTGCGTGTTTCATCTTCTGACTCAAATGCCGTTGAGAGTATGAGAAAAGATTTCATTTATCTCAAAATTTATAATCTTTGTTAGGAATTTATATTTCAATAAAGCGATTAACTAAATATGTAGTGTTGGGAAAACAGGTTTAGAAAATATACATATCAGTCCTCTCCTATGACTCTGACTCTGATTATTCCTCCATTCATTGTATATGAAAACAAGATAGCTCTTTTTGGAACAATATATATAGGCAATAAATTCATTGCTTAAGATTTACTCTGTGCACGTTAGATTGCAAACATTAAGTCATTGGAGTAAAATGTTCAGTAATTAACTTATGCTCTTTCTTTTAAAAAAAAACATAAAAGAAAAAATCCATCAAGAAAGTGACCGATCAATCCGTAGGATACAATCGTATAAGAAGCGGAGAACTATTCAACCAAGACTTCCACCCAATACAAGAACACACATGCTTACTTATGTCACAAATCACTGATAAACATAAGAACAGCAGCAAAGCTCCTATTCCTTGAAGCAGAATATGAGATTTCAATTTGAGAGGAAGGCATTGTAGTAGTAGCTAGCTTAAGTGAAGGCTCGCTTACAAGAGATTCAAAAAAACCAAAGAAGGAAAAAAACCTAATTATAGGTGTCCCATAAACTATGAAGTTAACTCACAAGTTTACATTTAATCTCATTGTCATTACAAATAAACCTGTCTTTTATTTCTAAAAGTATTTACATTTAATGCCAAGTTAAGCTTCGATTTCCTTGTCTTCTATTGGATTTGAAATAATAAGCTTCTTCATTGACCCACCAATCTCAGTTTCCAATATTCCTCTATTCTGGAGATGCCACTGCTTCTTTTGCTTTCTCTATTCATCATTTGTAGCACGATACCTGCAGCCTCAGCTAATTTCTACAACTAATTGTGTATCAATATGAGAAAAAGTTTTAATCAACAAAACTTATACTGTATGTCAGTTCGCAACACTAATCACTCATCCATTCATTTTATATGGAAATGTATACTATATTTATGGAATTTGTGGCACCAAGAATAATGTAACAGATATAAAGGGAGGAAAAAAAAGGATTCATTTCGAAAAGGATACTAATTACCTTTTTTCACTTTTTTTAATTTTAAACAAAAAGACAGATTCCATTATTAAAAGAGAAACTGATGTAACATAGAATCAAATATGCAAGTTGTGGCAGAACCATTCAACAAAGGCTTACTGGCAACACACTAGTATACTATGACAACTATTACTAACTTTTCTTTTTGTCATTATTCACTATGTTTAAGATAAAGGAAGGACATTCAGAACAAAACATAAGAGCTCTGGGATGTAGCGACCGAATATGAGAATTGAACTTGACAACATAAAACTATTCTTCAAGAATATCGAACTAGAATTGTTGCTGCGCTTGGTTCCGAGAGATAGTACGTATTAAACAAAAAACGATAATATGGAATTTGCTTAACATTAACAAGAAGAAAAACAAACCCTAAATTTAAACAAAGGAAAATGATACTTTATAAATGATAACAAATAATATCATTCTCTTAACTGAGCTGAAATTTGCTCCGCATTTTCAACAGAACCTTTTGAACTGGAGAGCGCCACCAACAAAGTTGATCTAATAGATAATCAGGTTGTTAGCCCCAAGGTTTCAGAATTAATCCTTAATTATTTTGATAATATCAAAACTATTAAGTTTAATCCATAAAAGTATTAAGTAAAAAAATTTTATTTGAGCCTAAAAAGTTTTATTTAACTTAACTAATTAAGATTATATATGGACCTAATTCACCAAGTACATATTCGACAAAATATATATATATATATATAGAGAGAGAGAGAGAGAGAGAGAGAGAGAGAGAGACCTTGCAAAATCTTAATAGGCTTATTTAATCAAATTCTTATTGGGATATATCAACTTTCTTAATAAAAGAAAAAGTACAATCACCTGTGTCGTTACACTTTTTTGCCATACCATTCTCCGGATAGAGAAAAATATGGTTGCTTTCTAAAAGGAAACAAAATGAAAAAAAATTATAACAAAAAACCTATACCATTAAATAATTACAGCGAAGCACTTTAAAAGTTAAAATTATTTTTAAGAATTATTATTATTATTAAATTTTAAAAAAATTTATTATTAATTTTAAGAAATTTATTATTGAATATAAAAAAATTTAACAATATTTTTATAATCAGTAATAAATTTTTTAAAATTAATAATAATTTTTTAAAAAATTTAACAGTAATGATAATTTAAATTTTTAAAATTTTTTATTATAAAAATTTAATGATATGGGGTCTTCTTTCTAAGTTTTCCAAATAAAATGCACATGCTTTATGTCTATTCTGCCTTTTGCCTTATCAATCCAAGAAAGAGAAATAACTTGTTTATTCATTTTGTCTCTTTTGTCTCCAGCCCAACATTTATGAATATGGGAGGGCTTGGAGCTATTATGTAATCCTTTTTATACGAAATCGAAATCAAAAAGTGGTCTGATAACAAGTACAAAATGAAATGTTTTATGTCCTATCCTGAGATAAAGAAACAATAAAAACACCTCTTTTAATGAGACGTTGTGTCAAAGGCTCCATTGTCCATTAAATGAAAATTAATGGCATTGGAAAGGGGTTGATTCTCTTCCATATTCTCATGACCTGACCTGCATCTCCAATGGAGGATGTAAAATTACTTTTCAGATAAAAGTTTTTAAATATAAATTACAGCCATGCAAACTTACATTTAACCAAAAATAAGTTTACAAATCAAATTGATCAAAAATTAAAATTTCACAATTCCAATTTAGATACATGTATAATGCATTAGTCTTGCCAATTGAGGACTTCTCGTATTATGTTTAGTTGCAAGATTATGAAGTAAAATAGGATGTAATTTTTTTATAATATTTATTATATTCTTATAATTACTATTTAATATTTATTTTTATTATTATTTTTAAAATAGATATAAAAAAACAATTTTTTTTATCTATTTCATTCACTGTTTTTAGTCTTTTGGTCCTTTTACGTAACTAACATTACATCTTAACCATCATAGTGGGTCAAAGGTTAGTAAGGTGAGGGTAGCTAAATCAAAGTCTTCCAAGTCTCAAATATTATTGATTAATCAATATAATGATGAACAAACACTAGCAAAGATCTAGCTTTCAATGGCGTGTGTGACATGGCTTTGATTCATCGATTTTTTTGGTTTGAAACTAACTTGGGAAATAAAAATAATTTAAAAAATATATAAATATAAATTGTGATCTAAAAGAGAGAAGTTAAAATGTATATAAAAGAGTGAGAAATTATTTAATTTCCTATTACTTTTTTATTTTTAATATATAAAAATGCATTATAATTTAACTAATTTAAAAATTAATTAAAAATATTAACATGCATTGTAGTGCATATCAAGTAACTATTTGTTGTGTGTGTGTAGATGAATTTAATAAGAAAAATCCGAGACGTATGTTCTGCGTTTTGAATTATGTTTATAATTCTTTGAAATATTTTATTTATTGTAGTGATTTTACATGAATGAAATTTATGTGAAGAATTTCAACTCAAGAGAAAGTTCATTTTTTAAAACATTTTGGTAATAGGTCTGGATTTAGAGATTTAAGTATTCAATGAGAAAGAGATGAAGCTTAAGTCGGGTAATGAATTTAGAGATATAAAAAATACTTTTCTAAAAAATATCCTTTGAGAGAACGAACTAAATGTAACATGTTCTATATACATTCAACCATTAGTCCCAACATTAGTTATTTAAATTTGAATCTTTTAAATTGTAAAGTATTTTTAAAGTAAAAAAAAAAATTAACGTAAGGAATGGGAGTATATAGAGAGTTTACTTCTTTTATTTTCTTACACTCACTTTTTTTTTTTAATCTCTTTCTAACTACGTTGATTTCAAAGAATTGGGAATTTCACAAGATTCAAATCTAGTATTTCACAACAAATCCCTATGCCATTAAGTATTAAACGTACAACAAAAGGAAAAAGATTGAATCTAGTCTATATAGTTACTTAATATCAGAACCTTAAACTTCAATCTAATAGGGAAAATCAAAAGGGCTAGTACCTAGATTATTCCATATTTGCCATCTTGTGTCCCGTAATTCGATCCCCGTCTTTTCTTTCTGAACAATATTTTTTTGTTTTAAGAGGAAAATTTAATCTGTTCACCTACTAAAGTTCTTTCCAAATGTTACAGTACCTGAAAATTATGAAGTTTAGATACTAGGTACTATAACACCCTGAATTAATGTTGGCCAAAAAAAAAATACCCTGAATTAATAGCAACCAAATAATAAATGCACAACAAAAAAACTCATACAAATAGTTAGCAAATTATATTTTGATTTTGTTTTGGTTTTAATATTTTTAAAATAGATATTTTTTAAAATAAATTTTAAAACAAAAAATTAAAAAATTTATTTAAATTATTATTATAAAAAATCGTGTTTTTTTTTTATTTTGTAGAACAAAAGTCACAAAAATATTTAAAAAATATTCTGATTTAAAAAAAAACATAATTCTATTTTTTTATTTTACAAAACACTTTATTAAAAATACATTATCAAATAAATTATTTTGTTCTTTTGTTTTTAAAAATAAAAACCTGTTCTAAAAATAAAAAATCAAACATGCCAATTATCGTCAATAAAATTTGATAAGTGAACAGGGCTAGTATATATTCGATCTTTAAGCTTTTGTTTTTAAATTGTTTGAAAAAAACTTCTGTTCATACCATGAACAGAGAATTTTTTTTGAAGTGATTCTATTAAGATCTATAATGTTGCTTAATTTCACTTGATATGAAAATATAGATCATTAATAATAAAAACTGCTTTTTTAGTGGTAATAAAAAAATAAAAACTGCTGTGTCATTATTATAATGTTGATTAGTTTCAGTTGATATAGAAATATTTATCCGAACTATAAATTTCGGCACATTATAATAATGATAAAGCAGTTCAATTATTGCAGTGTCAAGATTGAACAAATTCGTCTCGGGAGGAATTTTGTACACCATCAAAGGTTTTTTTTTTTTCAAATTTAAAATTTTGATTAATTATTAATTGCATTACATCAACGAGTAAAGCAGGGTAAAGGGGAAAAATCTTAAGAAAGAAGTGAAAGTAGAATCTAACTAAGGGATGTGTTGTGTTAAAAGAGTCAATAAGGAAGGTTCCAAAAAAAAAGAAAACTTCCCACCACACAAGTCTAAGGCACACCAATATTGACTGACCCCTTTCACACGTGCCCTTTAGTATTCTATTTTGAAATTTTTTTATATGACTAATAAAGAATAAAAAATTATCTTTGTTTTATATTTTACTTTTTAAAATAAAAAGAAAAAATTTTTAAGATAAAAAAAACGAAATCCAAAAATTGAAAGGTCTGTTTGGTAAACTATTTTTAGAATAATTTTTTGTTTTTAAGAAAAAAAATCTTATTTGATGATGTATTTTTAATGAAGTGTTTTGTAAAAAAAAAAAAATTTATTTTCAAAAACAAAAAAATCAAAACATATTTTAGATGTTGTGTAATCTTTATTCTGTAGAATTAAATAAAAAAATAAAAAATAATTACTTTTTAAAATAATGATTTAAACAAATTTTTTAATTTTTTATTCTCAAAATTTATTTTAAAAAATATCTATTTTAAAAATAATAAAATAAAAATAAAATCAAACAAGTCTGAAATTGCTGCACAGTTTGCAGAACAAAGAATCAAGTTCAGTACTAATTCTTTGCACTTTTCTCCGGGGAAGTGTATATTTATGACATATATATATATATATATATATTGAAGTTTTATTTTTTTATTTAAATAAATAAATAATCTTTCAATTACAAATTTAAATTAAAAAAATAAAAACGAAAGCAGAAAATCGAGATTGGAATCCAGTTCCACTGGTTCTTCACTTTCTTTTTGATCTTGGGATTCTAATGCACACCAATGCAACGACCCACCCACATCTTTTTTTTTTTAATAACAACCCACCCACATTTTCAATTCTCATCTCCCATAATCTATTTTCAATTCAAGTAAAATATTTAACATTTTAAAAATTAGATTAAATATTGATTAAGAATTAAAAAAATTTACAATTTGATAATTTAACCATGGTGAAACCAAAGTCAAATCATTTTTTGAATATATATATGAAAAACATAAATATATAGAATGTTATATAATTAAATTAATACATATATTATAAATTGATATTTAAAAAATATATATATTAAAATAAAAAATAAAATATTTTATATATAAATTTATGTAAAATAAATTTATTAAAACTTATAAAATATCATAAATCTTTATTACAAAATGTCAAAACTTTAATCTAAACAAAAAAATTAATTTTTAATTGATTTAATGTTAAATCAATTGATTTAGATTATCCTTTTTTTAATTATTTTTTAAAATCGAATGAACTAGTTCCATTATTAATTTTTTAATTTTTTAATCTGATCAATCGATACAACCTGATTTTCACTTACAATATACAAGTCCCCCTTTCCCTCTCAGAAGATAAAAAATTTCCTTGCAAATTAGAAAAATTACATATTCAACCTTCACGTCTAGTCCTTGACCAATGATCACGAGAGGTACGTGCTTCAGGTGGCTTTCGAAAAGGATAAGCTTTCCCATCAATCCACATTCCATTATGGTTTCACTGGTACGAAGCGAAGACATATTCTAGAGTGTGTGTGTGTGTGTGTGTGTGTGTGTGTGATGAGAGTGAGAGAGAGAGAGAGAGTTTAGAACGAATGGTAAGTGCTTTGTCCAATAAAAAGTCCAATGAAAATTGTAAATGATTTAAAGAAACTTGACCTGACTTCTGAGCTGAAGACAATGCCTGGGCGCCGTTTTGCTTTTGGGAGTGAGACCTTACGTTATCTACAAGTGAGTCTCGTGATTACGCATGTAATAAAAGGTTAAAGATAATAGACGAAATTATAGAAGGCACTTTAGAAATTAAATAAAGAAATATAAAAAAAATGTTGAAATTGAAAAAGATAAAAAAAGAGTTGGTGTGGTTACTAAAAAGAATAATTTGTTCCTCGTAGAAAGTAGCTTTGAGATATGAGTAAATGACCCTACCATAACGGGGCAGACCACCAAGACTGTGTATCTGTTTCAAAGTCTCATATGCCATTTGTGCGAGGCAATGCAATTGCAATGCGTCCAAACTAATGCGATGGTATTTGGGTATGTTCATGGGCTCCGTTTTGATCCTAAAATCCAACGGGATTTGTAAAGTGAGCAAACAAAGGATGCTGCATTAAGTTGACGATAACAGAACCTTTTCTACGTTCTTTAGTTTCCTTTGGTGACAATGCTTTGAAATTTTGGAAGTTCAATATGGTTTTTCCTTGACTTACTTCTTCCGCCACGTACTCTTTGGTAGAAAACTGAGCGTCTTCTCCTTTTGGCTTATTTGGGATGATTTTTCAGAAATCTTGATTGTTTGGAAAAGTTTCATTATTTGGGTACAAACACAATATTACTTCTGACATCCTTGCTCGTTGATTAGGGTCACACTTTCTTCCGTTAGAAAATATTGGAAATTCAACCAACTCTCCAAATTATTATGTTTTTCGCAATTTGAAAATTAAGTAACTTTGCTATTGAATTGGTTTTCTTAAATTTCAATATTCTGACGTTAATAATGGAAATAAACAACTGCACTTCTATGTATAAATACGACAATCACAATTGCAGTCGTCCTTTCTTTATTGAAGTCTGCAATTATGAAATTTGAAAGGAGAGAAATTTGGATGATCAACCGTTACAAACTACAAGTACACACAAATTGTCAAAACTTTAATTGCAGTCTCCTTTGTAAGGTCTTGTATGTATAGTTTGCTTAAAATAATACATTCTTTCTAACTACATTACAGTAAATGAAAAATATACTGAAGATACACTGAACAAGAATAACTAGGTGCTGGTAGCCATGAGACAGACATACAATACAAATAGAAATGGATCCGCTAATGTTTAAAATTGCTCATGTTGCTTATGTTAGTCACAAAACTTATATTTTTTTATCTTCTTCTTTCAGTATATATATATATATATATATATTTTGGAATGCATCCTTTGTTAGAGAAACATGAGTCAACATGACCATTCAAACATAAGTGAATCTGGGCTCAATAAAAATATACCAAATGATTAATTTTATCAATAACTTGTTACCACCAAAGCACTTTGTGGCCAAAGGGTCAAAAAGGAAGGAAGGTCCCAAAGAGAAAACCTCCCCGCCACACACTCACTTGGTGCCGTCGAAGGCACACCAATATTGACCGTTTCACATGTTGTGCTCGATTTTCATCCTAACTATCATTGTTTATTGTATTATTTATATTTAAAGTTCATTCAATCACAACATTGATCATGGAATGCACTTTTTTGTGTAGTTTCTATGTTTGTGGAAGACTGAAAAAAGACAAGATGAATAATGACAGACGCTAAGAAGAAATATAATTTTCTTCAAGGTCACGATAATTAAGATATAAGTTTAATTCTAGATTTTTAAATTATAGAAATTAAATTAAAAATTAAGTCAAATTATATAGATAAAAAATAATTTAATCAATATTAATTGAGCGATGAAAGCCACATTTACAAAAAACAAAAGAACATTCTTACCAAAAAATAAAAAAAATAAAAACAAAATAACAAAAAATCATTCACGAGTTATTGCACTAGCATTTCTTATTTTCATGTATTGTGAAATGTGATCACTCTCAATGCAGATATCGAAAACTTATTTCCAACTTTCCGGCTTCCACGTCCGAATAGTCATAATATTGACCCCACACTAGATTTACAACTAAGTTTTCAAGAATTTCCTTACTTAAAAATAAACTGCGAAACATGGAATTCACCACCTGACCTATATAAACCTTGCTGGAGATATAACAGGGCTTCACTTACAGTGTAATCAGTCTACCATATATCATGGTTATCTTCACTTCACAAATTTCATTTGTTTTGTTGATGCTGCTATGTGCAGTGACATTCAACAGATGCAGCTGTTGCAATGACAAGGATCGAAGGTTACTGTTAATCTTCAAACAAGGCGTCTTAGATTCTTCCAATCGCCTCTCCTCGTGGTCTACTGAGAAAAATTGTTGTGCATGGGAAGGAGTTTGGTGTGACTTCAACACGAGTAGAGTTATAAAGCTTTTTCTACAAAACCCAAATCTTAATGGTTCTGAATCCTTGAGAGGTGAAGTCAACTTATCTTCATTACTTGATCTTGAATTTTTGGAAGCCTTGGACTTGAGCTTTAATGACTTTGAACGCATAAGCATGCCATCTCTCAATAATTCTGTTGTTGCTCATAGCCATCCACCCGCAAATTTTTCTAAGCTTTATGCCCTTGACTTGTCATACAATATTCATCTTCACATTGATAATCTTCATTGGCTTTCTCAACTTTCTTCCCTGGAGAGTCTCCATCTCAATGGCATTCATCTTCATATGGAAACGAATTGGGTTCAATCATTGGCTTCGTTACCTTTCTTGTATCAATTAGGATTGGAAGATTGTCATTTGACCAGCTTCCTTCCATCTGTTAAGAATGTCAATTTTAGCTCACTTACAACTCTTCATCTTGCTCTAAATGATTTTAAATATGGATTACCTAATTGGTTGTTTAATCTTAGCAATGACTTCTCCTATCTTGATCTCAGACAGTGCAATTTAAGCGGTCAAATTCCAGATTTTTCAAGCTATCGAAACCTAGCAACCTTAATTCTGTCTAACAACAAACTCAAAGGATCAATACCAGATTGGTTAGGCCAACTTGATCATCTAGAATATCTTGATCTATCTAATAACTTATTTCATAGTTCCATTCCTTCAAGTCTCGGAAACTCATCAGTTTTATCAGTTTTACATATTAGTTTCAATGACTTGAGTGGCACTCTTCCAAAATACCTTGAGCAAACCCTCATTTTTTTGGATTTGTCTCACAACTTAATTAGTGGAGACTTATCAAACTTGTTGCTAACCTGTCAATTTATATTTATGTCATTTAATAAATTCAAAGGACGGCTTCCTCATATATCAGCTGGTGTTAGTGTTTTGGATTTGGCTCACAACTCTTTCTCAGGACGTTTATCACCTCTACTGTGTCACACTGAAATTGAGAAAAATCATTTGATGTATTTGGATATATCAAATAATTTTCTAACTGAGGAACTTCCTGATTGTTGGAGCAATTGGAGAGAGTTGTCTTACATATACTTAGGGAGTAACAAGGTAGCCGGTGAAGTTCCTCCAACAATGGGCTCATTACTTGACCTTAGGTCACTAGATTTGCATAATAATGGCTTTTTTGGAGATATACAATGGACGTTCCGAAATTGCACATCTTTGGTGCTCATCAATCTTGAAAGAAACAACTTTTCTGGAAGTATACCAAAATGGGGGCAGCAAAATGTATCAGTTGTGAAATTGAGATCCAATCAATTTACTGGAAACATTCCACCAGAGCTATGCAGCCTCTCTAATTTAATTGTATTGGATCTTGCAAATAACAAACTTTCAGGACCGATCCCTCATTGTCTACACAACTTAACTAGCTTGGTTTCAGGACTTTTGAATAATGCTTTAAGTAGCGAAACTGGTTATCTAGCTGAAATGTCCAGAGAGACTGGATATACATTCAAAATTGATTTGCATATAAAAGGTCAACAATTAGAGTATGTGAAAAACCTGAAACTTGTGCGGAGTATTGACCTTTCAGCTAAGAAACCATCTGGAGAAATTCCTCCGCAATTGTTCTGGCTCAAGAAGTTGCAATCCTTGAACTTGTCTTATAATCATTTGACAGGAAAGATTCCGGAGCAGATAGGAAAGATGAAAGATCTAGAGTCTCTTGATTTCTCCCATAACAATCTTCATGGGAAATTTCCTCAGAGCATCTCCAGTTTGTCTTTTCTAAGTGTTTTGAACCTGTCATACAACAATTTCAGCGGACAAATTCCACTGGGGACCCAGCTTCAAAGTTTTGATGCATGGAGTTACACTGGCAATCCTGAACTTTGTGGAGCTCCTCTCCAAAAGAACTGCACAATACAAGAACAACTAGACTATACAAAGCTGGTTGAAGGAAATGATGATGACACTTTTTTGAAGTCATTGTATCTTGGAATGGGAGTTGGATTTGCAGTGGGCTTCTGGGTAGTTTGTGGTTCTGTATTTCTCAACAGAGCATGGAGGCACACTTATTTTCGGTCCTTTAATGGCGTGGTAGACCGAATCTATGTCGCTGTGGCCATAAAGCTTCAAAGATTCTGCTGAATGGGAACAAGTTGCAGCCGAGGTCAGTTATGAAGTTTTTTTTTTTTTTCATAATTATTTTTGTTTATAACCATATTCATCAGTGTTGCGATGATTCCCTATTTCTGTTTGTTGCTTAATAATATCCTTGGAAAACAGAACCAAGTGTATGATATACTAGAAGGCTCCGTAACCCGTTTATGTAATGCAATGACTTGGTATCTGAATTTAATTTTTTTTTTTTTGGGGTATCTGAGTTTAATTGTTCGATATCTATGTTTTATTGTTTTAGGACTCTGTTCGACGTGTGATTGTGTGTTTGAAACATTGATTTTACATCAATACTTTGGTTCTACCACGAGGGATTATGTTTCTTCTTCTGACCTTTTGTCTGTAAATCACTGCTACTAACTATACGATTCATGACCATTACGTGGGAATTTCTACCTTACCAATCGTCAAATTTCTACCTTACAGGTTTTGTCCCGAAAAGAAAACGAGGAAACACACTAGTACTAGTATTCTTCTAAATAAAAATTCATTCAGAAGCAAACCTCGCATGTTACGAACACTTGTCCGTAACTCAGCCACAATTTGCAGTTTCTTTCAATTGTTACACGCCACTTGCTACCTATATATAGCCCTTACAGGCTTTTAAATTCTCAAGGTAAGGATAACACTCATATCTATACTTAATCCAATTGAATACAGAGCTAGCTCATCATTTTAGATTTTGATACCTGCCTTGTATTATCTATAGATATCTTTCTATCTAAAGGTGGGAAAATTCTCTGGTGGTGGTCCGTATGAATACACAAAATTCTGTAGTTCTCTAATATATTGTTCTTGGCTTTAGAAAATGAAACCCATGAACATGATATGCCGATTCCAATATATATTTGGAAACGTATATCTCTTCAAACTGAATTACTATAAATAAACCAGAGACTCGCAAGTTTACCTTTGGTTTATCAGTCAGATTGCGTAACAATGTCATTCTCATTAAATGGTGTTCACAAATTTTTTCTTACTTGAAATGCGGATAGTGGGCAATGTTTCTCTGTTTGGAGACCGATTGGATGACAGTCCCTTTCACAGCGTCTTTCAAAGATCTCAAGGCTAATGTTTGCATGCTTCATCTTCTGATTCTAGTGCTGTTGAGAGTATGAGAAAAAAGTTCATTTATCTTAAAATTTATAATCTTTGTTTGGAATTTATATTTTTATAAAGCGATTAACTAAATATGTGGTATTAGGAAAGCAGGTTTGGAAAATATCCAATATCAGTTCTCTCCTGTGACTCTGATTATTCCTTCATTCATAGTATATGAAAACAAGATAGCTCTTTCTGGAACAATATACATAGGCAATAAAATTCATTGCTTAGGATTCACTCTGTACAGATGTCAGATTGTAAACATTAAGTCATTGGAAAAAATTGTTCAGTAATTAACTTATGCTCTTTTTTAAAAAAAATAAATATAGAAGAAAAAATCCGCCAAGAAAGAGACTGGTCAATATTGAAGGTACAATCATATATGAAGCCGAGATCCATTCAACCAAAGCTTCTACCCAACAAAAGACCACACATTATTAGCATGATACCTGCCTCAACTAGTAATTTCTACAACTGTGTATCAATATGAGAAAAAGTTTTTAGTCAACAAAACTTGTAGTGCTTATCAGTTCGTAATACTGATTACTTGAATAGGTAAACTAATCAAGGCATGCAGGATATGCACCATTAGTGCCTCTGTTCATTCAAACAGTAAAGAGCAAAATTTAACAGAGCAACTAAAATGGTAAACAGAAAGTTATTACAATTCAATAAATCCAATTAACTATTTAAAACCCGTAACCCCTCCCAATAATAATTGACCTGTTGATATTTGATCTTTCAAGGGAGCTGCTTTATAGAGGTATACACTGTTACAACTTTTGGATATCATAAATATCACACACACACACACATGTGAAAAGGAGGATGCAAAAGTAACATCCAAGATGCCTACAAGAATATAATTCTTACAGATTACAATCATCTTTTACCTGTTATAAATGTAGGAATCTGACTGCTTGTGTAAAAGCCTCTACCAACTTTCATAAATTGCCAATTTGTTCCTTATTTTATGACTCAATTGTTATGCAGAAAAACTAAATCTTAAATACCTATGCATCTTATCCCAAGGAATATAAAATACCTGAAAATCCAAGATACCAGTGCACCAAATGTCTCCTAGATCATTCCAGTGTCAATATCTTCTTATTCAAGTCTACTACATGAATCAAACCGAAAGTAGAACATAGCACTTAAATATGAACATTTCAAAGAAACAAAAGTGAAAAGGTTAAATGGAAACAAAGAATGTTCAATTTTGTTCTCAACATTCTCATATCAATTCCTTTGTTAACTTCAGTATTTACCACCCACTTGTACCAGCTTAACTGAAGCACTCATTTTCATCTCTCAAAATTATAGGCTTGTTTTTAACAATATGAACTAAAAGTATAATTACCATGAAATATATTCCTTCCCTAGTTTATACCAATTATATTTTAATTAATGAGAAACGAGAAACAAAATCTTCTACTGAGAACCATTTGCAAGCTCACCATAAACAATGTAAATAATTTTATAACTGCTAAATCAGCAAAAAGGATGAAAGATATACCATAATAATATGCTAAAAACAAAATCTGCTAGAGGACACAACAACAAAAACCATAATATGACACTGGTCTATCGAGCAGGAAAATCTATAAGCAAATACACTGACTTCTTTAATCAGCTCATGCAACCTTCTTAATTTCTTAGCTTTTACTTTCATATCTCCACTTCTCTTGTTTTCTTCTCGCCAGACTCTCCACCTAAGCATGGAAATCATTTTCCTTATGATTGGTAATATTTCCCTTCTTCCTTTTAGAAGACAACCCCTCTTTCTTACTTTTATCCTGGTCGTTGGCTGCGTTCTTCAATCCTTTTTCACTATTCAGCTCACTGTCAGTTTTAATTCCTTTCTTTTTCTTCTTGTCCACCAATGCTCCACTACTTATTTCATCATTCTCATTATCTTCTTCCTCTATATCCCAATCATCTTCCCCACCTGACTTATCTTGACTGAGTTCGGGAAAGTAAAATATGAGTGAGTAAAAAAAAAAAAGAAGAAGAAGAAGAAAGAGAGATAATAATATATAGTTATTCTATGTTGTTAGTAATGGGAAGTAGCAACGATTAATTTTATAGTTCAAGAAAAAATAGAGTCTATTAATTATACTTTTAAAATTAACCAACCACAATAAATAAGATGTAACAGAAGCACAAGAACAAACTAAATTGCAAGACTTTGATGCTTAAAACAATATATAATTTAAAGAATGTTGATAAATTTTAAAATAATATAACAAAAATCAAAACATGATCTTGTTCAAAAAAAATTGAGTATACTAATTACAAGACGTGATTTTTTTTTTTTTAAGCGGGCCTATTTTTTAATCAATTTTTATTTTTTGGACTCATATTTTTTTACTTTTTTGAGTTAAACTTATTAAACTAAGTAAACTTTCGAACTCATAATCAAGTCATATTTAATGATCCAGATTAGTGTAATTGTTAAGTCTCATGTGCTTTAAAGGGAGGTTCGTTGCAATGAGAAGTGTAATACTCCAAAAAATAAAAATTAATTAATTGAAAGATAAGTACAACAATAATAATAATTTGTACTTCACCTATTTAGAATCTGTTCGAAACTCATATATATAGGTGTGTGTGTGTCTGAATATTATGATGGTTTTGGAAGGTCATTTGTCCCACTCATAGTTAGAAAATTAGAAGATTGGATCAGAGAGATCGTTTCAACCAAAAAACCAATAAATTGGCTATTAGTCCAATCCATTTAACCTACAAAATCAATAAAAAAATTGATAAAATCAGTAAACAACCAATAAACTTGATTAAAATCGAATAGGTCAACAAATCGACCAATTTTGAATAGAAAGAACATTGATTTTATTCAAATATTAGTTCAATCCAAAGAAACATAATATATTTTAAAGTCGACTCTCTATTATCTATTTATAATGAGATTATAATAAAAGATTTAACTCCTCTTCTACTCATTATCTGATGTGGGACTTCGATTATCTTCCACAAACATTCAGAAACTTCTTTTTAGACCAATGCATTTCTTTTACTGTTCTTGAGTTCTTTGTCTAAGAAAAGCAAAGCAAAAAAGTAGCTCCTTCTCTACGCACCTAAGACAATTAGCTTAGTATTTTCATTTTCGATGGTTAATTAACTTCCACTCTATAAGATCTTGTTCTATGAAATCTTTGCTCTTTTCACTTAATAATCCTCTTGGCTATGGTTTGTGAGTTGCTCTTACTGCCTCATCAATCATGTGTGTTTTGTCTTTGCTTTTGAGTGTTCTATGGCTACTAATAAAAAGTAGAAAAGAATTAAAGAGTCCAAGAATTGGTATTTTTAAGCTTTAAGTTATTTTTAGTTGCCAAGGGAAAATTAAGATCAGGTTGTAAACAAACTAGCTCTCAAGAGATCTAAATAGCTTCAAAAATCAAAACCAAAATAAATAAATAAAAGATGATGGAAGAATGATTGAGAGAGAACAAAGGCAACAGATAGAGATAAGTAGATATGTTACAAACAAAGAAGGAGGGGTAGATAGAGAGCGAGAAACCAAGAATAAAACTTCTTATGCTACCATGATCAACCTTGTTGCTTTTCCTTCTTGTAGTTAGTAGTTAGCACATACAACAGAACTGTACAAAGGGAAATGGTTCTTCAAATAGCACACAAATGGATACCACATGGCCAATACTCATTGGCTTATATAAAATATATATGCATTAATAAAATGATTAACAAAAGGCATGAAAATGTTTGTTTGTAGTTAGTTTTTTCAATGTATAAAAACAAATAAATAACTTGTGATCATTTATTGTATTAATTTATATATATATATATATATATATAATATTTTATATATATATATATATATATATTTAATTATCACCTATTGGACTATAATTAAATTAATAACCCATGAACCAATATTTTACCTATTCATTAATTGGTATGATTTTAAAAACATTGATTCCACCATCTCACTTCATGATTTGCCTTTGAGAATTAATTAAAAAGCAAAAAGAGGAAGAAAGACCATTCTAATTGTAGTTGGAATGGATGAAAATACTCAATAGCCTTTTAGGTTATTCAATCCTTTTTCTTTTATATGTTTTGGGCGATTGACACCCAGTGCCAATTGAAAATGATAATGGTGTGCATGTCTAATGATCAAAATTCAAATTGATGTATTTATGGATCCAATTGCTCATTTCTAGTATGGATTTACAAAAATTCATGAAGTTTGTATGGAAGATAATATGTATAGTAATCTTATTCAACCAACCTACTATCTTCTATGTACCATTAGCTCAGCTTTTTCTTTAGGTGGCATTGACAAATTTTAATTTTGGTAAGGAAATAATAAATTGGCTATCTATCTTTTGCAATGCCAAAATCAAATAGATGCACTAAAAGTATAATTTAGAGAGTCATGGATTTTGTAAGTAATGCTATATGTTGTCTATGATATGTTTGTATATAACTAGGTTATTTATTTTTTCAGATGATGCATTTGTAATAGAATTATCTAGTTTATTGGAGGATGTTTATGTTTTTATTATACTTTTCTTAAGGTTTTGTTAAAATATATTGCCAATAGAATTTAACTATATTTATATCAGCTTTATTATTATTATTTCTTTCTTTTTCATTACAATTTTGACATGCTAAATAAAATGTATTCCCCTAAAAAGTGTGAACACTATATTTTGTTAAGATATTCTCTAAAAATAATAATTAAATTAAATTAACAAAATAAATAAAATATAAAAAAGAGTTATTAGTTAATTTTAATTTTCAAACCCTAGTTGAAAAAATAAAAATTCAAAATAAAAAAGATTATAAGAAATTTTAAATAAAAATAATGAAAATAGAATAAAGAAAGCAAAGATTTTAAAAAAAGAAAAAGAAAAAAACAAATATAAAATAGGAACTCATTAGAATCATGATTATAGTTAATTTTTCTTTAAGCTCTAACTAATTAAAAAAAAGAGAGAAGAAGAACAACAACAACAACAAAATACAAAGAATAAGTGTCCTAAATAATTCAATTTCTTCAAGAAGAACAAAATTTAAAAGAAAAACAAAATACAAAGAACAAATGTCCTAAATGATTCAATTCCTTCAGCCTAAATAACCCTAAAAACCAAATAATCTAAATCTAAATTACCTAATACCTTAAAAGAGAACAAAGGGTCAAAAGAAAAAGATCAAATAATAAAAAAGAACAAAAATTTAATGAAAAAAATAAAGAAAACGATAAAAAAACTTGAAAACAGAACACTAATGTAACTCTTGAAAATTTATTTTCATCTTAATTTGGTTTTTAAATATATAACTTTTCAATTTTATTAGTCCTACAAATATTTTCACTTATTCAAAATTATTCCTTTGAGAAACATTTATAGGCTCTCTAATGCACTAAAATCTAGTTTTGATTGCAAATGAGAAATACTTAAGTAAGTTCATATTATAAGTTAATGACTAATTACCTTATAAAGGGACCTTTGATTAAATATAAATATATATATATAGTTTGGATATTAAATTGAAAGAAATTGATCTTTTAATATAACATCCACACAATTAGTAACTCTAGTATTAAAAGTAAGTAAGTATTCCACAAAAATTAGCATTATTATTGATCTCATTAAGCATTATTGTTAGATTAAATCTTAATAGGCATACTTATACAAAAACTAAACATGAGATGATATCAAAATAGGTTTAAACTGAAGTGAATCAAAGTAATTGGATCATTGACCAAAAGTCAACACCAATTTTCCTTACCTACCACCATTTTACCAAATCAATTAGCTAACTTCAATTATCAATTCTTGTTGGATCAAGACCTACATGATTATATTCATTAGTAATATATCTCTTGCTGATAAAAAGCCCTCTTAATGAGAGAAACTTTTGCCTCTCTACTCAATCTAAGAGGATTCAAAGGCCCGGCTCTATAGCCTTTCCATCTTCCTTTCTTCTCATCTTTATCCACTACCATCCCTTCCCACTCACTAAGCATTTAACGTTCTTGTAACTTAATAATTTTCAATATCTTTTAAAAGATCATTCCCTCTACCTATCTATAAAATAGACCTTGTGTATCATTTACTATGTTTGGCTATTATTGCCACTTATCCTCCCTTGTATTGCATGGCATCCCTTTTCCCCTAAGGAGTCGACCTATGCCTCCACCTAGTTTGATGTTTCATATTCTTTCTTTTATTATATAGCTGCATGGTCATTTTTAGGCTTTCAAACCTTGCCTTATTCTTTTTTTATTCTCTAGTCACTACTTTGTCTAGAAAGTGTCTTTTTGTATGAAACACTCTTTAGTGTAGGGTTTTTTTTAGGAAGCTATTCTAGACCTTTTTCCATTTTTGGAATATGGAACTTGGTCTCATCCTTCTTTTTGAACCCAAACTTGGTCCCATCCTCTGTTTTGAACCCACATTTTACCAGAGTGCCAAATTCTACTGGCAATCCTATTAAGAAAGTCTATCTTATCAACCACTCTTTCTTATGGCCTATGCAATCAAATCAACACAAATAAATTACCACTATAGCAGATTTTATTTTGCATAACTAAAAGAACCTCAATTTGTAGTGGCATGGACTAACTACATTTTAAATAGTTGTGAAAAGTTCTTAATTGAGTCTAAGGATAACACGGCACATCTAGAAGTACAATTATTGGAAGAATTGATTATGTTGTGCCGGTGCATTTGTTTTCATCATATTAAAGTCTTTTTTCTAAGGGTCCGTTTGATTCAATGGAGAGGAGAGAAGGGAAGATTATTGTTTGGTTTAGGAGAGGAGGAAAGATAATTATATTTAGATAAATTTATCCTTTATATTATTTTAATATTTTTTATATAAAAAATTTATTTATATCAATATTTTTAAAAAAATTGTAAATTTCAATCTTTTTTAATTTTAATTTTTGACAAAAAAATTATCTTAATTTTTACTAAATATTAATATATTAAAATATTAAAAAATTAAAAGGCAAAAAAATAAATTATAATTTAAAAAATACTCTTCCCTTCCCTCCCCTCCAAAATTCCCCAAATTGGAGAGGAGGAAAATTTGGCTCTCTTCCCTCCCCTTCTCTCCAAAAACCTTCAATCAAACGAAGTCTAAGGGATTAGGGCTACATCATCAACACCTTTGGAGGTTGCAACGAATGTCATGTTAAAAGTGGTAATGGCTAGAGAGTTGAATAGCAATTTAACTCTCTCAAACATAGTGAAGGGAATTATGCAAAGATTCATATTGAAAATAACATGCATAATGATATTTCATGTAGGCAAAGAAAAGATGATATTGTCTTTAGTAAATTATTATCCTTTTTCCTTAAAAGTGTTTAAATTACATAGTTTTCTTCTTCTATTATGTAAATATAAACAAATTCATCTGAAGTTAAAATATGATTAACATATTATAAAAAACAATATTGATTTCTTATATTAAAAATATAACTTATGAAAAGATATATTTTGTAAACTTTTATTTGCATCTTATTTATTTTGTGTTAAAAATTATAAATTTAATTTATTCTAAATTTAGAAAACTAGAAAGCTTATCTAGTAGATCTCAAAGGAGTGAAAAAAAAATGTGTTGGGAAATCATAAAATCCTTTGCCATAGGTATAATCCAGGTTTAAATTCCTAATAAAAACATTGTCCAATTGTCAAATAAAAGGGAAGGCTTTGAGAATGAGTTAAAGATTATTGTCTTGGATATTGTTGCATTAAGGTTGTCCTTTGAGAAGATGAAGCTCTTTTATGACATCAACAACAACAACTATAATTATTTGTTTGGATCTTTTACTTTGGCCAAATAAGTTGGTTTGTAACTCCTATATCCCTTAATTTTTTGTTGCTTATAATGCCCAAAAAAAAAAAAATTAAGTTGAGGTTATTTAGACAAGGTTACGTGTCTGATTTTCTATGGAACAATTAACATTAGAATCAAGGTCACGTATCTGATTGTTCTAATAATAGGTATTCAATCTAATAACTAACATAAAAGTTAAGGTAGTATGTTCAATTCTTGATGGGGTAATTGTTAAGGGAGAAATTATTTGACAACTTAGTGTCTTTTTTGCAGTTTCATATTTTTCATTATTCATTAAAAAAAAGCCTCAAATAATTAAGACTTTCAACCTCTTTTTTTTTTTTGGAGATCACATAACAAAACCCTAAATTTTGAATTTGTTCAATCACTCATTGTCTTAGTTAAACTTGATAGAAAAATTTGCCTAATTCAAAAAATAAAAAAAGAATATGAGTGTGATAAAAAATAGATCCACTTTTAAAAAGTTCAAATATAAATTGGACCAGGTTTAATTTTTCTTTTGACTTAGCTCAAAGCTAGCCTATATTATATAACCTTTTTTTATATTATTATTATTAATTATATTATGTTCACTTTACCTTACCCTAGCAAAATGCTTAGAGAAAAAATTTTATACATAATTTTTATATCTTTGTTGTCAAATTTTTTAATTAAAATAGAATAAGTGTATAATTCTTTAATAATAATAGGATAAATGTATTGTTTTTACAAATAATTGTATGATTTTTGTATTTGGATCCCTTCCGGTAGAAGATCATATTGCACCACATACAGTAAGGCATTTTAATGGCTTTTTAATATTTATTAACATTTTAGAGTTTAATAAATAAATAAAAATTATAATTGTGACAATAAAAATTTTAATAATGAGAAACAATTATATCTTAAGAATTTTAATAATATTATACAATTAAAAATTTCTCCCATAATTAAAAATTTTATCCTAAGAATTATAATTTTTACTTTTTTTTTATTAAATTTGTTAATCTCTAAAAAAAGGTCATTAATACGCCGTGCTATAGTGCAATATGATTTTCTACTTTAGCATATTCAAATGTATAATTTTTAATTAAATTATATATATATACACTTAAATTATACATGTTATTATTAAAAATTCATTGATTTGTCATATATTTTAATTAAAAAACCTCACAGGAAGCCGCATGTTACGCTCATCCGATGCGCAAACCCTTGCCTTACTCCCTGGACGGCGCTTAGCAGATCAGCCGTAGGAGTTCGGAGTTCCGCCACCACCGCTGGACGTCGAGCAGCTTCAGAGTTCAAAGATTGTATTCGCGCTTCTCTCTTCTGCAGATCAGGTCACTGGTATTGGTGGAAATTTTTACCAGATTGAGTCTCTGTGCAGTGACTTACTCGATTGCTAAACGGGATTGTCGTTCCCCTGAACAGTATAGCTAGCTTGAAATTCTTGTCGTTGCTGTGTTTTGCCCTCTGAAATTTAGAGAATACCCAATCCAGACCCAGCCAGTGGTCCTCTCCATAGCTGCGTGGTCTCCTTATAAATGCATCAAAGCTAAGCGACGACGCCGGTGGAAGTCGTATCGTGTTCGCCTCCATTCACTGTAGGCTTTCTCTTCGTTTTCTCTCTTTCACAATTCACTTCTCTCTGTTTTTATTCTAAACGCACTATATAGATCTTTTCTGACCCCTTTCTCTCGTGCTTCCCTTCTTCTCCATCTCTGGGCTCCTAATTTTCAGTGCTTCTTCCGTCTCCTGGCTTTGTAAATTTGTTGATAATGCTCAGTTCGGGTTGAAATTGTTGATTTTTTTGGTAAAGATTCTAGAGTGGGTCAATAGTGTGATGAAGGTGGAAATGCCATATAGTTGATCTGATTGCATGGCGGTTGTTTGAGTAGGTTGTTAACCTTTTCAGAAATTATCTTGTGGCATTTCGAGAAGAAATTTTATTCGGAATTGGATTCATAAGAGACAAAGCTCTAGAGGAATTAATAATATTTGTGTGTTTGGGTTCAGAACAGAGAGGTGAAAGTTTTGGAATGCAGGACCAGTGAGCGTGTGGTAGTTAATGTGATATGCATAACAGGGTTGAAGATATTTGATGAGTTCAAGGAAGCGCCACTAAATAAGAAACTTAAACTATTTAATCAAATAAATGAATTAAGATTTGGAAGTTTTAAGAAGGCAAATTATTTTTCTTTTTTATAAAGAACTTAGCAGGCAAATAAACTTTCTTCCGTTGAGTAAAATCAAACAATTTGAAGTTATTTTTAATGACTCCTTCTCATCTTACAGGAGAATGTTGTCTCCTTTGTGGATTAAATGGAAGTAAATATTTCAATATATCCAAACTAATCCTAAATTTAGTTTCATTGTACTTATCCAATCGAAGAGGGGTAAATACTAAATACTACACTTGGTTTATGTATTTATGTGGCAAATACTACATTTGGTTGTTGTATTTACCTTCATGTAGTATGCGCTTCTGCATATGATATTATCCTTGTTGAATGCATCACTAGGCAGCGATAGAAAGCCAATGTCCGAAGCACAAAGGCAAAAACAAATGTTATTATTTGTGCAGGTTTATCTTGAGGTTGGGTCTAGCTATGTGCATCAACAAGTTTATTTTGAATGTGCTTCGTACATCTTTCATTTTGTTTGCTTAGGTATCTATATTTGCTCAGGAGTGTTATTCTGGACAGTGTTTGATGGCTATCTAGAACCAAATGAAAACCAGTTTCTGTTAGAGCTTTAATGTCTATTTATTTGGTCCCTGAATCCTAAAAGTACACAATTTAGTCCCTATAAGATTCATACATCCAATTATTTCGTTTCTAAATCTTAAAAACACACAATCCAGTTCCCTAAAAGTTTTTTACCTGATGCTCATTAGTCCCTATCAGAACATGTTCCAGGGACTGACAAATATCGAGTTTAAAACTTCCAACCTTCCTGGAACTAAATTCAGTCCTTAAATAGTTGGAGCATGTATCTTTCAAGGATTGAATCGTGCATTCTTAAGATCTGGGGATTAAATAGTTAAAGCATGTATCTTTCAAGGACTGAAAAGTACATTTTCTCATTAAACTTATCTAATTCATGGAATGTTGAAAAGCATTGCAAATATGAACTTTGCGAATATTTCAACAGTGTAGCAACCCATCTCTGTGCTCACTTCATAGGAACCTTTGGAATGTGAGAGGTGTCAAAATGGGCTTGGTCCAACCCTGTATATAGGGTGGATTTATTTATTTATTTGGGTCAAAATATGGGATGGATTGGGCTGAGTTTTTGTTGTCCCATTTTAAAATAAGCTTTTAGCCCGCCTGTTACAGCCCCTGGAATTGGGCCAGACCAGCCCAATTGATCATTAAGATGGTGAACCTGTTTTCTTTGCAACTATAACAAAATTTGAAGACTCTAAATATATTATTTGATGATGCTGAGGTCTTTCTGGTTGA
Organism: Erythrophleum ivorense; assembly: GCA_026724425.1. Classification (NCBI taxonomy): domain Eukaryota; kingdom Viridiplantae; phylum Streptophyta; class Magnoliopsida; order Fabales; family Fabaceae; genus Erythrophleum; species Erythrophleum ivorense. Next base: position 1,734,880 of record JAIUCV010000034.1, on the reverse strand, counting down.
AAGTAAATATCTCAAATTCTTGATTCTTCCATCTTTCAAGCGGTGTCCCCCCACTCTTCAATAGCAAACCCTAAGCTGAAACTGAGCGGCCTCAGTCCCACCACACATCCAGGCTTCTTCGTCCACCCTCAGTCCTCCTCCTCCTCCTTCTTCTTCTTCTTCTATTCTTTCATTCTTGCAGCCTCCCTCAATCTCTCGATTCCCCTCGCTTCGGTGATTTTTCTAATTTGATTCCTTTCTGTATCAAACCCTAGGAGAGCAAGGGTGTGCTTGATTCTGACTGTTCCCCCCCACTGCTAAGGCAAAATTTTGAAGTGATTCCATCTGGGTTCATACATTAACAGAGGTATAGTGGATGCTTTCTTCCCTGTGTCAAACATAGAATTTTTAGCCCCTCATTTTCTTCCCTGTATCGCTCCAAGGCTTTTTACTATTGTGATAAATCTTAAATTGATTTTGGTGCCATTTAGTTGGAATTTCAATGTCTTATTGTTCTTATATTGTGAGCTATAATTGAACAAGAATCGGCTTTTTTTAACTTTTATAGCACAGTTTAAATATCTCTATTGTGACAGCAAAATGTGAAGTAAATTCAATCTAAACGCTAGTTAATTGAAATGACTAATTAAGTAATCCTGTAGCTTGGATGTTAAACACAACACAGTGAACTGATGTCTGGTGAAATTTATGTGGTGAGTTAAGGAAATTGCCATTCTTCTGTGTTGTGCTTGATGTTGTTATTGTTGTAAGTAGACACTCAGACATAGTGATACGGGAAATAAAATGAAAATGTGGCCAGGCTAACTTGAACTTGCCACACGCCAGTGTAATCATTCCATTACTTTTAGGATTTGATTTAGTGAAAAATTGATTTCTCACTAACTCAATGAAAGATTTATGTTCATTTGTCCTCTCTTTCAGTCTAATGACTTTTTTTATTAATATCAAGTTTAGTAACTCCTTTTAGTAGCTTTGTCCAGTTAATGGGCCTATACCCTAGGCAGCAGCTTCGTAGATGATGGATGGGTTGTAGTTTAGAGTAGTAGTTTAAATACTCATTTTGTATGTTTATACCATTTAAGTTGCTTCATACTTTTTTCTTTTTTTTTGGTTTATGCCTATCTTTTACGAGGGCTAACTATAATTATGTATCTATACTTTTCATCTAAAAGGAAATATCAAATGATCAAGCATGGTGGAAGTGATGTTTGTGCATTTAAGATCCAAGTAGTTCAAACTTATTTCACGAATCAAAGGCAATATGAACCATTATTTTAAAATAATTAAACTAAAAATTGGGATATTGGAGGAGATTAACGTGATAACAATCTTAATTTTATATGCTGGTATCAATCAAATTTTATTAACTAATGATTAACGTGGAAGTTGCAAAGATCCCAATTCACTCTAATTCTTTATTCAATAAATTTAGAATCTAGAAAAAATCATGTTAATTTGTAAATTGTCATGTAAAATAACAATTAAAAACTAATTTACTATTATATTATTGTTATTTATTTGACATATTAATTTCTTATTTTTTATTGTTGCTCCAAAATCAAGACTTAGGTAGATTGCGCTTGCAAGGGTTTCTGTGTAGACATAATATTCTGAGAGAAAGATGGAGAGAAAGCTACCAGCAGATTTGATCCCTCTTTTCAACGAAGGGATTGCTCTTGTTCTCTATCGATGGTCAGCTCTCCGTACAGCCATTGAGAACGAATGGGGAGGCCGTGACTCTCGCCTTAAGGCTGAACAACTTGGCAGTGACCTACTCTCCTGGTTCACCCAATCAAAAGGTTATCTTCTCCTTCAATAGGGGCCCAAAAAACTACCTGGTTTGTTTTATCAAATGGAAAATCCGGGGGTATATGTAAATATTTGAGTTAGTAATATTTGGCTTAGAATCTGTTTATATTTACGCTAGATTAAGGGATGAAGTTGTAAAATTTTATATTTATGTTATTTAGAAGTTAGAATTGAAGTTGATTATGGTTTTCTTTAGAGAGAAGAGCAATAATTTTAAAAAGTATATTTTAGCATTTTTGACCTACTATTCACTTTTGAAGTTAATTACTAATTTTATTGTCTTTTGCTATGTAGAGCCTCTGTATATTGATGACTTGGAAAACATGCTCGATGAAGGTATGCTTTCTCTCAATGTAGAGGTTGAGGATGGCAGCATTGAAGAGGTATTTTTCTGTGATAGTTGGTTTCAGATTCTCACATCAGTTATAATTTGTGATTGTAATCTGTTATTAACATTAATAACGAGCATATGTGTGGTATTAACTAATTTTTATTTCATTATATTGCCAACATTTGAATGGGAAAACAAACTTATGTGGACATAGTTTTGTTTCTATTCCCAATAATATAATAGATAATGCTCTTTTGAGAATGAGTCACATAACATGGTACATGAACCTAGTGGTTTTTGCTTAATTATTCCTAAAGCATATATTAGGTGGATGAAATGGATGAGTGCTTCAAGTGTTATTATAGATAGAAGAGTGCCACTCAAGATTAAGGGTAAATTTTACTGCACAGCTCTAAGATTAGCAATGTTGTATGGGACTGAATGCTGGGTAGTAAAAAACCAACAAGAAAATAAGTTTAATATTGCAAAGATGAGAATGTTGCGTTGGATGAGTGGACATACCAAATAAGATAAAATTAAAAATAAATATATTAGAAAGAAAGTTGAAGTCACACTGATTGTGAAAAAGATTGTAGAATCGCATCTTAGATGGCTTGGATATACGTAAAAAAAAACTTATAAAAGCCTTAATAAGAAGAGTATATCAAATAGAGAGTAGTTCAATAATTAAAAGTAAAGTAGAGGGAGACCAAGAAAAATTATAAGTGAAACCATTAAAAAGATTTAGATTTAAATGATTTATCTGAAGACATGATACATAACAGAACTCTGTAGCGATGATTAATCCATGTGACCGACCCCACATAATGGGAAAAGGCCTGTTGTTGTTGTTTAATTTCTAAAGCATATATTGGCCTATTGGGTTGTTGGAACCCTTCTTCATCAGAGTTCATTAATAATTAATACCGTGTGATGTCTGCTGACCACAGCTTAGGATCTTATTTTCAGATGCATGCCAAGCGAATGAGAGCTTAATTGTTGTTAGCCAATTTCCTGTCAGATCCCTTCCATCTATTTCCATGGGTTGTCAATTAAACTTGAATTATTGAGATGCCTGCTGATGGGATTTTGGTCAAATAAATTTTTATATGTCACTTCTGATTACTAGTTTCTAATTCACACACACACACACATGCAGTGGCGGTATGCAATAGCTGTTCTTTTTTCTTTTTTCCTTCTATCTTCATGTTAATAATTTTGCAGATAGCTGAGAAACTAATGATTATGCATGAAGAATGTCTGGAAGGTAACTTTAGGTCTATTGAGATTCTAAGGGAAGCTGATCTTAAGCAAGCTGTATGCCCTCATGTAATACAGGTATATTATAGTAACATTTTTAGAACAGAATTAATGTTTTATAATGGGATTGATTACATTAATTTGTTGGGTTGTATATAATGAATTTAGCTCTTACAACTTCTACATGATGGAGTATGTGGGGAGGGAGGAGCAATGAGTTATCATTTGACATGATGCATGAATTTGGTATGCCCTATTTCATGAAAATGACAAGATGTTGTAGGGTAATGCAATGTTTATTTGTAATTTGGTTGAAAATTAAAGGACTAGGCCTTTTCACGTTGTATAGATAGGATGATCTTTGTGTCATTTTAGTGTTCTAGGAGTCTGGGAGTGAAGTTTCAAAGGGTTATAGAGTATTTCAAGAGATTGAAAGGCTTTGGCATTTTGCTGCACTTTGCTTTTCTTTTTCAGAGAAATGATCTTTTCTTATTTTTGCAATGCAGTGCGAGGATATCTTATCATCTGGTCTTGTTTTTCTTTCTTTCTTGTAAATAGAAAATGGAAGTGGAATATGTAAGAATTAGGATTAGAAAATCCTGTATGCTTCAGTGTCAGCATGTCATGTTCTAGTGGCAATCTTTTTTTGCCCTGCTTGTAATTTGAAAATCTCGAAACTTTTCTCTTAGTCGCTTGAATCTCTAGTCCTAAATTCTACATCTTTGTGGGTGCTTCTGGCATCCGTATTCCTTTTTCCATGGCATATATCATCAGACACTATGAGGATTGATTTAAAATAGTTTAAAAATTATCACCCTTACTTCAATTTGAAACAAAGTCATGAATTACCCTGATTAAACTGATGAAAGTAATGATCTTATTGCATGATGAGGTGAAATTAGGATAGAAATGGCATTGCTCTCACCCTTGTAAAAGATTTATATTCATAGGTACGGTGATTCTCATAATCTGCTTTCATATATGTGATATTTTGCCAGTTGCCATTTATGTTTTTTCACTGATTATGTTTGGATGGTGCATGCTGAGTGTTTCCCTTTGTCGTCATATATGCAAAGAAATAATCAGATGATCGATGGCTTGATTTTGAATGTAGTAATTATAGACATATTTGCTTTGTTAGGTTGTGAATGGTGATGATGAGGAGGAGGACGACGATGATGGAGGCAGAGTTATTGGGGATGATAATTCTTCAAACATGATGGTGGACATGCCAAAATCTGAATCAAACTTGAAATCGGTGGACATGGCAGTTAATGGGCCTGTACCCAGGGCTGCAGCTGAAGCAGATGATGGATGGGTTGTAGTTTCAAATAGACGAAATAAGGGTAGAAAAAATTAGAAGAGAAGTAATTTAAATACACATTTTGAATGTGTATATTTTTTTCAGTTGTTTACTACTTTTATTTTTTGGGTTTATACCTATCTTTTACGAGGGTTAACGATCATTATGTATCTGTACTGTTCATCTAAAAGGAAATATCAAATTATTTGCATTAGTGGCAACCTTTTGGGAGTCGCCCCTAATATACTGCTTTCTTAGAGCCTTGTTTTAGTGAATCAACGAAGATATCGTGGCGACTTTTGTTGCCACATACCCTTGGGAAACTCTACTTATTCTTTTAATTTACTCAATTTATTTATTTTAGTGTGTAACAGTGTGTTGTGAAAGCTATTATATTGCAGTATGAAAGTAAAGAGACTATATAGATATTTCATGACTATATGTTATTTTTGATAAGTTATTTAAAAAAAAGGTGTACAGCATGCATATTCTTACGATTTCATTCAAACCCTTTCTTTTTCAATTTTAGATTAGAATTGTCTTGTTCTAACTGGCAGAGACGGGACTTTCTATATGGATATGCACTTGAGAAAAACGTATAAATTAGTAAAAAAGAAACAAAAAGTATGAAACTACAATATTTTTTTCTTATGTTAAAATAATGTTAACGAATGTTGAAGTAAATAAAGAATTGATGTATGAAAAAAAAAAGACAACTAAAAAAAAAGTAAGAACTAACTCTACTCCATCTGTCCGACTACTAAAAAAAAAAAAAAAGAACTAACTCTACTCTATCTGTCCGCTACTAATTTATACGTTTTTCTCATCAATTTTTCTTTATCTTTTGAAATATAAAATAAAAAGGATAAATTAATGTTTAAGTTGGAGTCTCTCGTATCTTAGAAGCCGAATACAAATTTCAAAATAATGATAAAGAAAGAATACAAATGAAAATCTTTATAATTTTTAGATACTGTAGAGGCAGATGTAGCCTAGTGGATCAAGGTAGTGAATTGTGAATCCATCATGCATGGGTTCAATTCCCATCGTTCGTTCGTAAGTAAGTTACTATTATTTCTTTATTTACTTTTATGTTAAGTTTATTTATTTTTTTTAATAAATGATTTGTTATAAAAGGATTTTTTTTTAGTGAACGTGTCAATATTAGTTGAAATATTATTTGAATTAGATCAACCAACTAGGTATATACACATAGACACATATATGTATATAACAAAAGGAAGTTTCGTGATCACTACAATCTCTAGTAATGCTCATTGTGTACCCAAAGGGCAAGTAGGGCCAACTTGTCCACATTTATTGCCGTCTACTCTGTGCTTAGGATCATTTGGACTTGTCTTGTAATACCTAAATATATATATATATATAATAAAAATAAATAAATAAATAATATATATTTGGTTAAAAAAAACTAAATAATTTTTTTTGAATTTATTTTGGAGTATATAAAAATTTTAAAGAATTTTTCCAATCATTTTAAATCTTAATTAAAGCATATTAGACTTGTTGGGGGCAAAAGTGCAATTTAAGCTAAAAAATAAAAAAATCATCCACTAACTCTCTCTCTTCAATTCCTTTCAGCTTTTTTCCTGATGGCACGCCTCCTCCTGCACAAAGCTCCTTTTTCTTCTTTCTTCTCCATATCCCACGAGCTTTTGCGTTTTTCTTCCACCTCTTTTTGCATCAATTTCTCAATGCGATTTCACATCTTCTTCCCATATTAGTGATCTGCTTCTCCTTCTTTTTCAGTGGCATTCCATGGCTGAAGGTTAGTAAGTCATTTATATTTTTCACGGCTTCAGTTTATCCGTTTCTTCCTCTATTTGGTGCTGATTTTTTTTTTTATAATACTTATTTCTCACCTAGTATATTTAGTTTTTCTTCTATAAGTTTCTCTCTTCTTCCATTATCATTGAAGCGTGATTTTTTTGAAAAGCTCTCTCTTCTTCTTCCTAGTGCCGTAGGTGAGCTCCAAAATTGGGGATTTCTTGAATTGCAACCTTCAAGTGTGAATTAACACTTCCAAATTTATCCTTGAAGTCCCAAGAAGTAAGTTTTGAATTTAATTTGAGTTATGGAAGCTTATATTGAAAAATCCCAAATTTAGGGTTAGTATTTAGGATAGAAATGTATATAAGAATTTAGGGATTTATGTTTTAGGGAGTATATTAGGTTATATAAATAATTATGGATATTATTGGAGTGGTTAATATAATTAATTTATTTTGGTTATAATTTTAGGTGATACCAGGGAAACTCATTTAACTGAGAATCAGCATTAAACAATAAGAAATAGGGACTTATTCTATTAGTCCCAACTGGTGAGTGTGTAGATAATAAAGTGGTATATCTATTTCATTCCATTTTATATTTTTTATGGTGAAATTTTTAATTATGTGATGTGCTTTATCCCTTGGGGAAACAAATCGGTATTTTTAAAACTCCAAACTAGATATATATATATATATATATATATATATATATTATGATGATTTAATAAATTTATCAAAACCCATTGATAGTTGAAATGTAGCGTGATATATTCTTGTGGAGCGCAAAAGAATGAATTTGATGAAAAGAAAGTGGTAGTGAGTATATGTTTAATTATGAGGAGAGTATTTTATGTTGTCTCGTAGTTTCATATGTTATAGAGATTATATTGAAGGTTAACTTGCTTGATTTAATTATTTATTTCTTTCTTGATTTCCTTATTTAATTTTTGATAGCTAAAGTCCATTTGAAAGAATTTTATTTTAATTATCTTTATTTTATAGAATGAATGGGAGTCTAGTTAGGATCCCGTAGCCGTTAGCGGGGATAACGGCCTAGGTGCACCTAGAATAAATTGTGAACTGTGATGGCACTGTGATGTGATCTATCCAGTGCTGCGATCTAAGATACTACATGTATTGTGAAAGTGATAAGATGGGATGAATCCAAAGAAATGCCATGATATATGATGATGTGGTTTCTCTCTATGATACCCATTCCTATAATATTTTATATATATATATATATATTCAGAAAATATAGATTTATTCTAAAAGTTTATTTTTATTTAAATAATTGTTTTTCATCTCATCTATAAATTTTATTGCCTAAATTATTCAATGATCATTGATTTTTAAAAATCTCTTGTATAAATTTATTTATTTTTCTTCCTTTATGCGCTTTATTGTTTATACACTCACTGAGCCAGTGGTAGGCTTATCCCTCTTCTTTCCTTATTTTTCAGACCAGCGAGTTAAGGAGTGAAGTGATCTGAGAGCTTGAGAGCTACTAAACCACTAGAGTAGGTGTTTAATTTTGTGAAATTGTGTCAGACTCCATGATGTGGTGGCATTTAGGTGTAGAGAAGGAAAATTTGGAATTGTATGATCACTTATAATGTGTAAATATTGTCTTTACTTCCTAATTAGACATTTTGGGTTGTATGTAACTTGTTATTGCTGATGCTGATGCTGGTTTAAAGTATTTTTCAGGTTGGGATGTCCAATTTTTAGGGGAGGTGCTGCCGAATTTTCGGTAGCCTCTAATGATATAATAGTTGATTGTAGATTTTGTAAGGCTTGCTAGGCAAACTAAATCTTTAGATTAGTTTAGCCTATGCAACGGTCATGGCCTAGAAATTGGGTCGTGACATGTCTTGTGTTAGGCACTTCAGTGTATGATCACTCTATCTTAATAATAAACTTAAATCTTCAGCATTCTTGTCATCTAAATTTGACCACATTATCATAATAGCTGAGAATTATAAAATTTGTAATAAGACAATTTTTTTGAAAACTAATAGGCGGAAAATATTTTTTTTCTCTTATCTATTTGAATAATAGCCAGTAATATATACACACACAAAACCATATTGAATAATGCTATTACATCACATGCATATAGGATCATGTTCCTTAACACGGTAATCTCATACTTGTCATAAAGTAATCTGCACACTCAAGATCATGTGTATCTCATCATAAACATTATACAGCTCATGATAAAAATAGTGTGCTTAATATCACATTTCAGTATGTCAAGGCAATCTTATTCTTTTTAAGGAAACAACAAATCCCTTCTTAAAGATGCTAGTTATAAGAAAAAAATTCCATGAGTGTCACATTAAATATCTTATTTATACTACTTAAAGCGGACCAAAGTTTTCAACATGATTAAGAAGGAAGAGCTACTTTTATTGATCATACAAATCATGAAATCCATTAATACATATTTGTATAATCTTAACCATAAACAAGAAATATTGATTGTGCATATTAAGATGTCCCTTAGAGAAGATTTATACCACATAGCAATCCTTATATTAGAGATCATCTCTTATCGAGATTTTATCTCTCAAGAACTCTATCTCAAAAATTATCTTCTATCAAAATTATAATTCTTCAAGAATCTTGTCTCCCAAACACTAACAATTTTTTGTTATATAATTTCATTTTCCTTTTTCAGTACCAAATCATGAACATCATACACGCTAAAGCCCAAATCTTGGACATCATATATGTTGAATACAATCATCATAAAGAACATCAATCCATATATTAATTTCCAAATCAAATCAAGCATATAATATATTAGTTATACACATGCATCTAACCATAGAACACAATAGTTATAGGTCGCCTGCATCAATTTTGATAGAACCTTTTTCCCTTTATCATATCTTTTAATGATTTCAATGTCTTAAAAAGTTTATATTTCAAACGTGTTCAAGTACTCCAACATTCTTCTTTAATTACAAAAAACATATTCTTCACAAGAAATTTTGGTGAAAATTTTATTTTCATCCTTTAAATTTGACCCATATTTTAATATAATCTTTTAAGCTATTGTTGTTTGAATTTAGTTCTTTAGTTTAACATAAGGTTCCAATTTTTGTTTCTTTTTTCCTAATAATGTTTGCATGCTAAACAAAAATCTCTTTATAAAGGCTATATGGATATTAGGTCGAGAACTTAGTTAGCATCCCATCCTTCTCTTCTTTTCTTTCTCCTATCTCTATTTTTCATAGGATTTTAGAAAATTCTCAGCGATGATTTCCACACATTCTAGGTTTATTTTCTTTGATTTTTATCATGATGTTATTAATGACTCATCAATCTCCCTTAATCCCACAAAAATTGATCCAATTAGTGTAGGTTTGAATGTTTTTCAAGACACCCATTTAGAGCTTCATGGCACACCCAAGCTTGAACTACGATTTAATCACATATAACCTAAAAAAGTATCTTTCAACATTGATCATAAGATCAAATCAATCCTTTTTGACACATTTATTGATAAAATCGTGACCTTTGAAGTTTGGTTTAAACCGGTAAGGCAATTTAACCAAACATTCACTGAAAATACTAAATTCAGAAATTCTCTCAAAACTTAATATTGGGAGGCTCCTAAATGAGTTAAAGTAATCTCTCTCAACTTTGATTAAGGCAACAATATTTGAGCAAAAGATCTGCACTCCATTTTTCTTGCTAGAGAAAAAAATCTGTATTACTTTACTATGACTACCTACGAATGTGAAATTATAAACTTCAAATGTTCTAATTAAATATAGTTTTGAATTATTCTTTTTTCTTTGATGATGAGAATGATACAACATTTGTACTAATAATTATGTGACTAATTTTTGAAAAAAATTAAGACATCATAAATATTTCACTATACAATTTTTTTGTTCTTCCTGGAGTGTTGTTATTTTATTTTTTTTACATAAATAAAAGAATAAGCAAGAAGAAGAAATCACAGCGTAAAATCTATAAGACAATCCATGATTAATCACGTTACGTGAACTTGCCTTGAAATTACTCTCTTCATAAACATGGTTAAACAAAAAATGATCATGATATTCTCCATGCAGCCAACTTCACTGCATTTATCTTTCTCCCTTTTTTTTTTTTTTGCTGAACAACAGTAGCCTAGGTGTGGGTGTGTATGGAATTGCTATCTGGATGTTTAAAAATCCAGTTGAATAATTTTAAAAAGCATAACATATATGAAGTAGTATGCTGTTTATGGGACAAAAAAATTTCATTTTCAAAACTCAATTTTGAAATAAGAACCAGCTTCATAAGATTTGATAACACTAACAGGGCCCTTTCTATCAACATCCACATAGACAAAATCAATATAGCTTTACCTATTTAAATGTAAGCTGTAACAGGATGAAAAACTGTCAGAAAGCTTTACAAGGAATTTCATAAATCATTTCCTTAATCAGAAGACTTCGGTTGCCCTGAAAAAATGTGAACTAAGTGGTATAAACTCTTGCTCATTATGAATAATTTGTTCGGAGACCAAAGAGCTCTGAGGAATAACTCCAACAGCTGCTCGTCTTTCTCTATAAGATGCCCAAGTAACCGCATATAGACCAGCCATGATTAAAGATCCCCCAATGACACTGTTGCGATGGATCAAAAATAAAAATTATAAGAAACCCAAATAAAAATACATTCCAGAATGCCACCTCTGTGTTTTGCAGAAACTAGACAGAAATGATAGAACTTCAGTAAGTGCAACATGATAAGACATTTTATTAAGTTTGAACTGGTAAAACTTTGCTCAGAAATGGACAAGTGAATAAGGGATTTTTGGGTTAGCAGTTGGTGAAGAGGCCTCTACCTGGCCACTTAATCATATTAAAATAGATGTATCAATAAATAACAGGAAATCTACCTTCCCAGGAAAATTGGACTTCCAAGGAAAATTCGTGACAGGAGGGCAGGTTGAAGTGGATTATAAAGGGCAACCATAGCTGGATCCAAATTCTTGTAGCAGAATGTCAAGTGTCCATAGTTAAGGGCAGATGCAATAGTTCCCTGATTAACAAACGAAAATATTACCAGTTGAAAATACTATAATGATATTAACAGACTGATACAAAGTCAGCTGAATTACTGTTCTAAATTGCAAGATTATGGACAACTTGCACACCTTTCATGCTCAAATAAACACACCCTCATTACATGCCTTTAGCCCTTTACCTTAGTAGTTGATGAATTAGTTCATTCCTTTTCTCACCTTGGGGCATAAACTTCAACACATTCTTGCATTAAAATATATACGTTCTTTTCAACTTCTGTGTAAGTCATCTTTGACCTCCATCCTTTTAACACTATGGCTTCATCAGCCAGAACAAACCACTAAACCATACCAGCGAAATCCCATCTTATTCTCAAAATTGCTACCCCCATAGAGAAATAATTCTTCCTAATAATGCCTATACCAGGCCAAGTTTCTTAGTTCACTAAAAGGTGTATTACAGTTCATACAAATGAGAAGGGTTACACTAGCTTGACAGCTATAAATAAACTTGAACATGTCTTATGAGTATGAATGCTTGACGGAAACTTGAGTGATTTTATGGACTGTTTATAACTTCCAAAAATGGCTGTTGTCTCTTTTCTTTTCAAACAATGAATAGTGGCCAATGATTATAAGGCCACTTAAAATACTTTATCAAGTAAAATGGACCAAAACTGACAAGGGTAGAAACATCAACAATAACTGATAATGGTTGATGAGATTGAAGGTTGACTCACGGCATAAATAACAGCAAATGTTTCAGATGGCGTCAAGCTCCAGTAAGTTGACTCATTGGTCATGAAGAATGCTGCTGTCACCATTAGCACAGCTCCAAATAAGCATGAGTATACCCTGACAGATGGGTTTGCAGGATACCTTTTCAATAGTGGAGCCTGAAAATTATTCATGGCAATAAATTAGGCATACCAAATATTTTAAGCATGAGAAAATTTAAGATTGATGAGCATCCAAGTAAAGGAGGAAACTCATCTCTAAAAGCTAACTATTGAAATTGAAAAATTACATACTTAAATATCTTATTGAGCAATTTTATACTACTCAATATAAAAATTTGTCATCCCATATCACATTGGTTCCTATCAAAAATCAAAATAATCCATGAAATTTGAGAAGTATTCACAACTAATTAAATAGTAAACAAATTGGGATTACCTAATTTAACAGTGATTCATTTGGTAATATGCATTTCATTCAAATATAAATAGACAAGATAGGGAAGTCATCCATTATAAATATGAAGTTACTAAGAATTTACCATATCAACAAATTAAAATTTGAAGACAAAGGAAAAAAGGGAAGCCCTTTTATTCAAAGGTTTTTAAACCTACAAACCTACCTGTCAGCAACTTGATATCCTGTAGCTTACCTGGATGCTATAATAAGATCTTCAAGGAAAAGTAAAAAAAGGCAAAGCATAGCGTGTTAGCCCTGTTTCTAGTCAAGTCAGCAAGCACGTTGTTCTAAAGAATAATTCCGTCTGAGGAAAAGTACTTGTCTGAAAACATTTGACCAAATAGTCAGGGGACCAAGCCTAAATATTCCTCCAAACTGGAGATAGATAGTTATTATCACTTGTCAATATTATTAAGAACCAGTAAAAGTCATGGCCTTAGAAACTCAGCCATCCAAAGTGAATTGGAAGTAAGGAGCTTAACCCTGTTTTGAGAATAAATCAGGGAATGAAAGTGGTGATTCCATTAGAAGGAGACCAGAGAGGTGAAAAGAACTTGGGTCAGACCATTTTCATCTTGGGGTTCTGTGCTTGGTAGGAAACTGCATGTGCATGGCTACTTTTCTGGCCATTCTGGTACATTTATATATATATATATATATATCCTTTAAATGAAAGTTGATTTGAGCATTAAGGGAAAAATAGTAGTTATCAGTTTCACTTTCATGTCTCTATCACCTTGGTAGTTCTTTAGAATTTTGCCTTTACACACAAAATAGAGAACTTCTGATACTCTTTTATTTTTTAATACTTCAAGCTCTTTTCACCTCTCTGGTTTCCTTCTAATGGAATCACCACTTTCATTCCCTGATTTATTCTCAAAAGAGGGTTAAGCTCCTTATTTCCAAATCATTTTGGATGGCTGAGTTTCTAAGGCCATGACTCTTGCTTGGCTTGTGGTTCTCAATAATATTGATAAGTGATAATAATTATCTATTAGGCAACGAGAAGAGTGAATGGATCTTGGATCAGGTCAAAGAAGTCAAATAGGTAGAAGCCTACAACTGAATTGGGAAGGCAAACTTTATGGGCCTAGTTACAGCAGAAGTGCAGCCCAATTATCTGCAAATTCGATCAGCCCAAGTCTATTACCCAGCTGAATGGGAAACCGAGTATGTTAAACGTGCATCCCACTTCTTCGTTTGTGCTTTCTGAAGCGTTGACGTGGCTCACATCTGATGTGAGAGGGACAGAAGAGAGAGGATTGGGGATTCTGCTGGCATAGTGAGGAGAAACTCGGTACAATGCTTAACAATGGGAATAGTAGATTTCATTTTTCTTCAACAGCCAAAGAAGACATTGAGGACAAGGGAAACGAAGCACCTAAGAGGGAGATTCGAATTGAAGAGAAGAGAGAGGTAAATAGCATCTGGTGTAGCCATCGAGCCTTGGTGGGTATCCTATCCAAACAGGGAGCGCTCCTTGTTTTGGTGGGAATGGTGCAACAGGCAGGGAGGGGAGAACCGTACATGACATTAGCCAAGGAGAGAGGGGACATGAATACAAAGTATATTGCTGAGATTGTTATTTTTACTAACATGAAATAAAGGTGATGATGAATACTATGAATGTTCCTTCCAAAAGAAGCACATTGGAGAGAAAGCTTGATAAGCTCATATTCGCTCTATTTGTGACTCTCTTGGTGATGTGTTTTATTGAAGCCATAGGCAGTGGCATCTTCGTTTACTGCAAGTATATCTACTTATGCAAGTAATGAGGACCTGGGCAGGTGGAATGCATCTTCTCTGACAAAACTGGGATTCTAACAAGAAACTTAATGGAATTCTTCTAGTGTTCTGTTAGAGGAAATATCTATGGGAATGGCATCACTGAAATTGAGAGGGGATTAGATAAACGCAGTGGCATTAAATTTAAGGAAAATAGATCAGCCAATACAGGACAAGAGAGGAGTCTTAATTTTGATGATAGTAGGATTATGTGAGGAGTCTGGAAGATTGAGCCTAACCCGAATAGTTGCTAGGAATTTTTCACACGCCTTCCTATAGGCCATACTGAACTTCCTAAGGGCAATGAGTTCTCCCAAAACAAAAAAAAATTAAATATCAGGCTGTATCACCCAATAAGGCTATTTTGGTTATTGCTGCGAAGAACTTTGGTTTTTTCTTTTACATATGCACCCCTACAACACTATCTGGCCGTCAATATCATGTTAAGCAGATGGGTAAAATTCAAGATATGTCTTATGAGATTTTGAATGTGCTTGAGTTTAACAGTATAAGGAAGCGTCAATCTGTCGAGAACTTGTGTTGCTATGTAAGGATGCAGAAAATTTAATCTATAGAAGATTGGCTTATGATAATAATGACATAAAGTAACTGGGGAGCATTTGGAACAATTAGGATCTACTGGACTATGCACATTACGCCTAACCTATAAAGAATTACCCCCTGATGGGTATGAAAGCTGAAATGAAAAGTTCCTCCAAGCCAAATCTTCTATATGTGATCGTGAAAAAAGTTAAATGAGGTGGTAGAACTTGTAAAAAATGGTCTCACTGTGATTGGTCGCACTGCCATAGAAGACAAACCTCAAGAAAGAGTAGCAGCTGCTATAGAGACTTTTCAAAGAACTGAAGATTTGGAGTGCCTACAGGGGACTTGGTGTTTGTAACAGATGAGTATCTTGGAATGGTGATAACATAGTGGTGTCCAACAATACGGAGAGATTTATGACCTTGCAAAGTGAATTGGGACTGTGCTTGGTTGATGCTACTATTAGTAGCTTTTATGATAAGTTGGAGGATGCTTGTTTCGGTCCTTAGATGAAACAAGCACAAGGTTCAATGAAAAAGAAGCCCTTGGTTAGAACTGCTAATCTCCCCCTTGAGGACAAGGTGGAATTTGTTGTGTTGGGAATTGATGGATTCAATCCCATTGGCCTAATAGGCTGTATAACGGAAAGAGCTAACAGAAAATAGAAGAGAGGGGACCAATGAGAGGAATGATGAGGTGTCCCATGCTTGGCTACTTTGTCAAAGACAGGCAAAAAATAATCGTTTGGCTTAAGAAAGCCTCTAGTCTCTTGACTACTAGAGAACCCTTTTCTTTTCTTTTTTTTTCTTTTCCTTCTTGTAGGCACTGGTATGCACTTTTCCTCTTCCATTCACTGTTTGATAGGAATTGCTGACCTCCATACATAAATAAAGAGCTAATTAAAATTTGAGGGCACAAGGTGAAGTTGGCTCAGACAATATTTTAATATAGTCTCTTTCATTAAAAATTATGATGGCTATCATTATGCGTGATAAGAGTATACTTGAAAGGATGATCTTCCACATTCATTATTGCCTTGATTACCCATACAATCCTGTTACTCGTTTCTTTAATGATAGAGTTTATTTTGACATATATTAGATAGTTTATTTTAATACATATTCGATAGGTTAATTTAACTTGAAGACAATAATTTTTTGTATGTCGTATTTTATCTTATTATCTCATTTAGTATTGTTCTCTTATTATTTGGCTATTTGATAGTGGCAAATCATGGACAAAGGCAAGACTTACTAGAACAAAGATAAGGCCAAATCTATTTATATGAAATGAACTTCGGCTATGGATCGTGTTCAAACTAATGTTTTACTTGACCAACATAACTGGGGAAATCATCCACCGAATGGTTGGAAAGCTGTTGTATATACTACTGCTATAAATGTTATAAAAGAGCAGTGTGGCGTTACAATTACTAAGGAAAACATCTTATCTCGTCTAAAAGCTTGGGGTAAGTATTATGATGTCATGAGTACTACTATGTTTGGTACCATTGGTTTTGGTTGGGATTGGGAGCTGCACATGGTAAAGTTTGATAGTGAAGAAGTTTGGGCAAATTATGTCAAGGTAAATCAAACTTGTCCTTTTTAGTTTGACACTTTTTTTTTTTGGGGTTTTTAACGCTTTTATAATTTATTAATTGATGCTTTTCATTTTTATATTTGTTTATAGGAATATCTTGATGTCAGTCATTTTAAAGGAAAGGTAATTAAAAATTGGGAAGACTTTGAAATCATTTGTGGGCATGTTGATTGTGCTATAGGTAACCAAGGGTGGAGGCAGAAATTTTCTCCTAGAAGAAAATCAAGATTATAAGTTATAACATATTTTGTAAAAGAAATTTATAATTATCACAGGCGCGCGCATACGAAAAGAGTATATTTTTTAAGTAAGTTATATTTTTTTATTAATTTTTATGAATTATAACTTAATTTCAAATAAAATGATAATAACAATAATAATAAATAAATAAATAAATAAATAAGATAATTTATCAAATTTATAGAGAAGAAGGGACTAAAGAGTTAAAGACACTAATATAAATATAAAGGGCAAGTTGAAAAATATTATTAAAAAAAACAAGAGAAAAAAATATTTTAAAGACATTAGAAAGAGTGGATATCAAATAAAGTAAAAATAAACTAAATAAAAAAAACTGAGAGAAAGGTGATATTTACTCTTTTAGAATGGTTTTCCCACCAAATCTCCTGCAAATTGAGGGCCTTCATTCTCTTTGTAAAAGTATATATAATCAGGATAATAAGAAATATTTTATTCTCCTTCATGCTCAATTGGCACCGAAAAAAAAAAAAGAAGAAGATTAAGCCAGAAGAGCAGCAAGAAATCTTGTGCCAGAGATTTAAAGCAGAAGAGCAGCAAAAAGTCTGCGGGGAAGAGTTAACACGAAAAAGCAGTAGAAAATCATGCAGACGAAAGATGAGCATGGAATCGCAGGGTGAAGGAGGTAAGGGATTCCATAAACGTGAGAGCAGCAGGACGCAGCACATGGCAAATTGAAGCTAAAGTACGCAAACCATGCAGGGCTGTCATGGATCAGCAATTGGGGGCTTCTCTCCCATCTCATACAGTAAGATTTTTGGCCGAAAATCAAGTAAAGGGATCACAGCAATTGCCATTTGTGCACTATCTTCAGCTTTCACCAACGCATAATTGAACACTCGTGAACAAAAAATAATAGCACTTGTGTCATTGAAAGGATGAGATGTTTAGTATACAAGCATTGCATGATTATATTTCCTAACCCTGCATGATCTTTCAAATAATCTTTTGTCGTTTGGAAATTTGTAGGCATTAGATGAGAATGTTGATCTGTGACTTGGTTCCTATCGTTGATTGCAGGTTGTTGCGAAAGATTTTGTTTCCAGAGCTATCATCTCACAATTTAAAGCTCACACTAGTCCTATATCTGCACTATGTTTTGACCCTAGTGGAACCCTTCTGGTTACACTATGGGAATAAGTAACAATTTAGGTGATTCAATATGTTAATAAGAAGTAACTTGTAACAAGTTTGTTAATTTTAAAGATTAATTTGTATATTTATTAATTGTAGAAAATGAAATTAAATTAATTAGACTAAATTATTAATCTACTGATTTAACTGGCTAGTTTCACCCAATTGAAAAGATTAATTGCCAAGGAACTTAGAAATTCAAATGTAATTACTAATTAATTGTATTATACGAGTTCAATAGGAATTGTGCCCTTTTTATTCTCGACGAGTGAAATGTCAACCATTCCAATCTTTATATATATCAACAATATAGTACTGTTTTTTCAATTAGACCTACTCAATTTTTTTAAGTCACCCCAACATGTGGTAGAATGATAATTATTTACATATATTGAAAAAAGTCACTTTATTTTTACTGAATATATGAATGATGTGAGAAGTGATGCAAGTTGTGCTTAGGCATAACCCAAAATTTCTCTCTGAAAGCCCAACTCTAATTCCACAATCAAGTTGACCTAGCTATCACTGACATCAATTGTGGAACCCAACCCGTCACCGCTGCTCGGGTGATATTACCAACCATTGCCTATCCTTTGGCACCTTTTTTCTTTTCATTATAATTCTAACAAAAGAAAATTTTTCCACAAAATATTTTTCTTTGTGTACTAATTTTTATTATATATAATATGAAATAATAAGATGAAAACATATAAAATAATTTTTATTAATAAATTATTTTATATATTTGTGTATGATTAAATTATAAGATAATTATTCTCTCGTTTTTTGAAAAATGCCTAAATTACATTATCATTCTTTTTATTTTGAAAATATGTACTTTTATTAATATAAAAGTATAAACAAAATCATTTTTACTTTTAATTTTTTAAACTTTGATAAGATATTTCTTAAAATTTTGTCATTTTGTCATTTTATTATTTTCTAAATTAATTGTATAATTATTAAAATAATTTATTATTCACAAAAAATAAATAAAAATCAATTATATTATGATATTTAATGTATAACATATATTAAATCAGTAAGTAAACTATTACTTTTATTACCATATTTTTTATACACTTGTATAATTTATTTTTTTGAAAAATTTCATCTAAATTATTTTTTTGAAAAAAATACATAGACACACATATATAAGAGTTGAGGGAGGAGGGCCATGGCCCCTCCCTCCACCATTACGGGTGACGTAATTGAAATTGGGATTGAAGCAATCAATAATACTAGACTAAGTAAGAATATAAATAATATTAATATACATATTATGGATGATTCAATTAATGGCACGTATATCTACTCCAAATTCATGTAAGTAACCAAAGTACAATCTTTTAAGAAAGAAAAATCATGCTAGTGATACACTTACAAATGCTATTAATCTTATGGCTAATACTATTTCTAAGGCTCACACATCAAATTCTCAAAAAAATAAGCACTAAGAAGATGTTCACATAACTTTTTGAAGTTTCAAATTTATAGTATTTTTAATACATAAAAAGTTTGGTATAAAAATAGAAATAAAAAATAAAAAAGTAATTGTGAAAATAAAAATGACTTTAGTATTTCTACTTTTAATGATTAAATAATAATTAATAGATAGTGTTAAGTAATGATTATCAAGATAAAATAAACATTTTACATAAATTTTCCTTTCCTCCCTTCTTTCCTGAGTTATAACAAACATGGCCTTAGAGAAAACTAAGTTGTGTTACATGAGATTAGATGGAATTAGTTAGTAATTTATTAAAGTGTTAGTTTTGTTAAGGATCCCTATTAGTATAAATAAAAGATAGATACATATAAAAAGGTGTAAATGATTTGAATACAAGTGTCTTCCATTTCCTCTATACCAATTAACATTAGAGCAATTTTGATCCCATGAGGTGGTAGAAGAGACATAGGTTGAAGACAAGCTTGATAAACTCGAGCACAAGATGAAGATGGTGAAAACAAACATTACCAAAATATGAAACTCCCTAACGCAAATGGAGGAGCAACTGAGGAAGACGGCAACAAGCATTTCCAAACTAGAGATGAAGCATAAGAGTAGGACACATACTACACTTCATCAATACCCTCTACTAGTGAAAATTTAAGAATAAGAGGAAGATCCCCTAATCATGGTAGTTTAGGAAAAGGAAAAGTCATGTGAAGTTGAGTCTAATATCCAAGAATAGAATGGATTATAGCATAATATCCTCCTAAATCAAGAAGATGATCAAAAGATTCAAGAAAAGGTAGATGACTCGAGCAAAACAATCATGAAGGAGTTGAGGACAATGAAGACATTAATGCATAGGATCTTGCTAAAGTTTATGAGACACTAATCAACAAGAATTATAGCTATCAAAGTACTAGTCAATTGTAATTTTAAAAGATCATGTTCCAATGTAGGAGTAAAACTCATAGAGGGTTCATAGTGAAAATTTGGCAAGTCATAAAGAAAGAGTCATTACATTATCTGAATTCATTGATTGTTCTCCATCTCTGAGTGGAGTAATCAAAGTGAAACCATGGAAGGTTGAAGACGTCTCAGAGGCAATGAATTTAGCAATTATGATGTCATAGGTAGAATCAAGAATCAAGATAAGATGAAGATTGATTTTGTGATCTTAAAGACTCCATTCTTGGTGATGGGCAACAATAAGGGCAAACAGTGGAACTTGAATGAAAAGATGGACAAAGATTTGACATTGAAATTAGCAAAACCGCCTTTGTTAGTATCAAAATGGCAATCATCACAAGAGATTAAAACCAGCAAAAGGTCAAGGAGGGTGAAGAAGCTAAGGAAACAACTGTAAAGCTCTATAGCCTCTTGATTTTTGTCTCAACTAATGTTAGGTTTGAACCAAGACCATTAGAGTTTTTTGGTACTATTGATGTCATCATTGGATCTAAAGAATAGGAGCAATGCCAAAAATGTCAGCTTCCATAGTGACAAGTCCTTTGCCTTATCTTTTGCTGACTATGTGTTCATCAAAGCACCACCATGGCTGCTTCACTTTAAGGTGGTGACACTAATAAAGAAGATAATAGGACAATTATGATGCATATTCATACATTTTTAATAGTGGTACAAGTTTCTTTGTACAAAGAAGTAAGACATGGTCATAAAGCTTATTCTCATAAAAAAAAATATGGAAGTTCTTGTAGCTAGTCAAACATATGTGTTTATTTCCTTTAGCTCTAGCCCAAAAGCATATATGGGCCTTGTATAATGTAGGGGTGGGCCCTAGACATTTTGGCAACTACAAATGCATTTATGTACAAAAGACCTAATATAAATGGCCACCAATAAACTAGGCCAAGAATTTTGGACCAGGAATTCTACAACTTAACAAATATTCACCATGGAAAGGGCCCATCCAATTTCTAATGAATTATCTATAATGGAAGCATTAGAAGGCCTAACTTATATAGCCATTATTGAACTGGGTAATGCGCCTAAGGGTTCTACAAATTTGAAACTTGTCAAATTTTTTAATTGTATTAATAAATTTTTGAATTTTTGATTTGTATAGATCTTTGAGGACAAGGATCATTTTAAAGGGGGAATATTGTTATGTATGATTAGTTAGAATTAGTTAGTTAGTAATATATTTAATTTTTAGTTTTATTAAAAGCCTTAGTTCTATTCTTATTAGTATAAATAAAAGTTAGATGATAATCAAATCATTCACACCTCATTACATGCATCTATTCTTTATTTATACTAATAGTGATATAGCTAAGGCAATAGAATGAATAATCTAATAGATTACTAACTAATTCCAACAAATCCCACCTAAAAAGTTGCTACAAATTTATGATGTCCTTAATGGTGATGAAAGAAAGTATGAGTCATTAAACCTCTTCCTACTTGATTAAGAAAATCTTGAATATCAATGTTAATTTAAAAATAATGTAGTTAATTTGTAATCTTTATGAATTTTTGGGACAAAATCATTATGCTTAACATTGTGTGATGTTTATTTTAATTATGAATTGCTAATGAACTTGCATTCAGTGATATATTTGCATTGGATGTGTATTCAATCTTTGTGTTTATTTATTTTGTAATAGATGTGCGTTCATGCTAATGAAATTTATCTTTTAAAATGAAGATTTGGTTTCCTTTCCTTTTGTTTTTAGATGAATGTAAAGTTATAACATAAATTAAGAAAAAAGAAAATATTTTTCAAAATTATAAATTATATTTATTATTATTATATATATACACATATATATATTTATTCATGTTAATTATTTTTTTAAATACTTATTTCTCATCCAAACAATATAATTAAAATTATAATTTCATATTCTAATTCTTTAGATGACCCAAACATGAATTTTAAAATGTTAAATTAATTCCAATCTTGATAGAATTAGAATTAGAATTAAAATCTTGTATTCTAATTTTAATTTCTTTTGCCAAAGAGAAGCTTATAATGTCCCTATTATAAAAACAAAAGACAACCTCCTAATATGGGTGTCCATATCTGTTGAGCCAAATCACATGAATTGCCTTTAGTAAGCCTAGGTATAATTGAAAAAAACTACATCATTTTCTATTAAGAATGAAATTACTCTCATCAGTAATCAATGTAATGTTATCTAAAATCTTAAATGCAATCCCCACTATCAGATAAAGTACTAATGAATCAACCACATTCTTATCTTGATTGTCCCTCATTTGAGTCATATACACTTGTACTTGCATACCTACTAAGGTATAAACTAATCCAAAACAATCACCATCTACAACAATCCTCATAATCTAATTCCAGAGTCATAACCATTATAAAACTATCTAATTTTCCTCAAGTTTAGTCATAAACATCATATGAAGTATTAATAAATCAACCATATTCTTGCCTTAATTATCTCTTAGTTAAGTCTCTTATACTACTATAGGGCTTGTGTAACCATGGTCTACGTTGCACCATCCCTTCCTAGATTTTGATTATTTAGATTCAACATTAATTTCCAAAACAACACAAAATGTTGTATAAGCATTAAACTTCATAAACTCTATTAACTAACATCATATTTATTTATTGCTAAGCCAACTCAATCACTACATCATTTAAGGCTGAAAATGCCATCACAATTATACAACCTATACATATTTTACAACACGATTATTCACAATATATCCCAATATAAAGCCATATTCATGGAAGACACTACTTTAATTTCTTAAATTTACTCATAAATGTCCTTCAATGAACTAAAACTAGTCATGAACCAACTTTGGAGCAGGTATTTTTGAACCATTGCTCTAATACCAAAAATGGGAAGACTTGGTTTAATAATCAACCATCTTACATCTAATAAAGATAAAGGTAATAATAGAATGGGGTGAAAGTGAAACAGATTTTTTCCACACTACAAAGTTTCAATTACTTGATTCTTAATCTTCAAATTGTTTATTAACTTATAGGTTTTAGTTAGCTAATACTAGTTTTAGTTGACTGAATCATAGCTTTTAGGTTTTAGTTAGCTTACATACTAGTTTTAATATCACTAGATTTTATATTCAAGTTGGCAGGATCTAATTTTAGTTAATTAAGATTTAATTTTCCCATTTGATCTTTAGCCTAAACCTAGTTCCAATTAACTGGAACTGGAAATTACAGGGCAGGATCAAGTATTATAATTACGAATATTCAATTCTAGTCTTAGTTTGGGAGAATTATAAGAAATAATTATTATACTTCAAAAAGTCTTAAACTTTATAGAATTGAAGATTTATATGTGAGCTTCAATATGACCAAGGTTCAAAGGAAAAAATAAAATCACTTTTTTAACCACCCAACTATTCAAATCACATTTATGCTTTATTTTAATTCAAGTTTTGAATCTATATTGTTTTGACCTAATTAAGTTA
Organism: Erythrophleum ivorense; assembly: GCA_026724425.1. NCBI lineage: Eukaryota > Viridiplantae > Streptophyta > Magnoliopsida > Fabales > Fabaceae > Erythrophleum > Erythrophleum ivorense. Next base: position 1,710,943 of record JAIUCV010000034.1, on the reverse strand, counting down.
GAAAATGAACTTCAAAAATTATGAACTCTCCAAATATCACCTTTAATGTCTTGACTAAGTACCACTTAAGTTTTGTCTAAAAATTTCATCATTTGATCCATTAACTTAACATATTTCTAAAACTATCCAGTTAAGGATCTCAAACAAAAAAACACTGTTAGGGATTTATTTGGACACCCTAAACACCTTAGAAAATTCTAAAATTTGGCATGTAAGTCCATCTATATACCCTCTACCTATCTATTGAAAATCAAGAGATTTGGAGAAAAATTACTATGTCAACACCATAACATACCAAATATACATCAGCATTACCAAAATATGTTATTATTTACAATTATATGCTAACCAAGCTAAAACTCTCACAAAAGGTTTTACATAATTGTTTTTGCATATATAAACTCAACCATATAGGCATCAAAAAGCACATCAACATAATCTAACTACATTAGTCTATAATCCACTTTCCATTGCCCAATTTCATACTTTCACCTAAAAAATGGTTAATGGGAAAATAAAAAATGAGAAATAAATCTCAATAGCTAAAATGAATTCTAGAACACTTTTAGCCATAAAACATGAGTGCTTTAATATTCATTTCCATTGAAAAATAAGGCATAACATGCTATCTCATATTCGCTATGTAAAAGTATTCATATTTGTATATAAATTAATATGCTTCCCAATACAACACCACTTGCAAAAAAGCAACATAGCTCTTTCATAACATATAATACATCCCATTACAATCTCATACTTGCAATAAGAAAACCTAGCTATTGGCCAATAACTCTTAAAAAGAGAAGCTTAATCTTCAAATTCTAAAAACATAAATAGGAAGGCAAGAACATCATAAGATTCATATCCATGAGGAGCAATATAAGGCTCACCTCCTTAGGCAAAAGCAACATAAGATTCACCCATAAAAACAATTTCATACCCAATTTATCACATAACATTGTAATTAAATAATCATGCATAAGTGGAAAGTACTTATTTCAAACTTATGTTTTAAGGAAAAATACTAGCTACCTTTGCTTAATGCCTTCTTTCTTCTCTTATAGCTATACCTTCTTCTTCCAATATGGAATTAGCATATGCCAACCAAATACCTAAGATAAAACAGCAACATTTCAATTTTTGAAGTTGTCCAAAAGCTAAATTACCAATTCCCTAATTAAATTAAATAATACTTTCTCTTCTAATGTCATTATTAATAAGGCCAAGTGACATAAATTGAAGAAAGATGAATTCTTACCCAAATTGCTTCTTTTCTTCCTTCCTCTTCAAGTCCATAACAAATAAAATTGGCCACACACATAACTCTTTACAAGTCCCTAATTTGGCCAAAGGAAGAAAATTTTAACTATGTATTTTTACAAGAAATTATGGTCTTTCTTAAGAAGCAAATTAAGTGAAGGAAATTTACCTCAACTTTCTTTTCCTATTCTCCTTCCTTAATTCAAACAAATGGAAAATTTTCTCCAAAAAAATCTAGAATTTGGAAGTGAAATTAAGATCATTAAAAAGCTCACATGATTCTCTACAATAGTCCTTTCTAGAGCAAGGTAAGAAAGTGACTTATAAGGCCTTATGCAAAACTTAGTTTCTTCCTCTCTCCCCTCTAACTCTCATGGAAAAAACCATCTCCATCTCACTTTTCTCTCTCTAGCAATTTGGCCAAGATGGCGCAAGTGAAATGAATTGAGAAAGATGGTAGTGGATAATAAAGTGGCATTGAACAAAATGCTTAATTAGGGTAGATGAATTAATTGGCTTACATGCATTAGCACTATCTAATGGGATTCATCTCATGCATTGTCAAATGGTAGCTATTAGATTAATATTTAATGGAATAAGCACAATGCATTTGTAATCAAATGGTTTTACATGGTTTGATAAAATATCATAGGTGGCAGGTAAGAGACTTTAAGGTATTTGACATATCTCTAATAGGATGATAGAATTTTTTTTTAATATATAAAAATAGGTAGTAGGATTTTTCTAAAAACTTAAAGATACATGATACTTTAATTGAAATTAGGAATTAATATTGTATACCTACTATAATTAAATCTCGTTGCTCTATATTAGTCTACCTTTTATAAAATCTTTCCTATATTAAGGAATAGTTAAGAAAATTAAAATTATTAAATTGATTTGCCTATTTTCTAATTAATAATATACTAACGCCTAATGTACATCCTTTAATTGACCTCATTTATTTTCCTACAATTTTACTTAATCAATTAAATCCTCAATTAATGATGTATTACTAGTAATCTAGGTTAGGTACTTGGTAAGATGTGACAATAGGTCCTCCAAATGTTATTCAAATTCAGTCGACTTTAACAATATTACATCATCGATGTACACTTCCATAGATTTGCCCATTAGATCATGAAATATGATGTTCATAACTTGTTAGTAAGCAGCACCAGCATTCTTCAAGTTAATAGGTATTACCACCTTTCAAAGATCCCAATTGTACCTAGACACTTGAAAGAAACTTGGTTACAACTCAAATAAAAGGTTCATGAAAACTATAAATAAAATGAGTAAACAAACGAAAGCAAGTAAAGGAATTGTAAATCAAGTTTGTATTAGTTTTTGTGTGTATTCTTTATTGTCATTTGTCTCCTTTTAGAATTTTTCAAATGGCATGGCATCTCCCTTATTTGGCTACTATTCCTTTTCTAGTGATTATGCTTACGTTATGGCCTTGCACATTGGTCATTTCATATACTTACCAGCCAAAATTGCTTATTGCAAGAAATTATTTTTCTTAGTTTTTGCTTTTTTTTTTTTATTACACTCCTCTTGGTAGTTCTTGGTTAGTGTTTTGGTTAGTCATCCTCAACTGTTGCCTCTACTAAGGTAATCTCGATTAATGTCATTAGTTATAGATTTCATATCCTAACAACTATATATTTGACCACTATAATAGTCAATTTTTAAATTTAGAATAATTTAAATTTATAGTTGTTCACACAAAATAAATAACATTGAAATAAAAGTTTGAGAAATATATATTTTTAATGAGTTATATTTTCAATAAAATAAATAAATATTATTGCAAATATTTTGATAATCTTTTTGCTTCAATGAAAGTTTTTGTATATTTTTATAGTTGAAGGGAGGATTGTGTAATTTAGGTATCTTTCAAAAGAAGAAAGAATAGTTTACTTTTAATTAAATGGCAATAAAAATTTGTTTATGTGCATGTGCATGTGCATGTGGATTAGACTAAGCATTAATTTCATGTTTCTAGGCTTTGAATTTTATGAAGATTGCACCTAAAGAGGGGTGAATAGATGTTATTGCAAAAATTTAAAATAACTAGTTAAAAGTTTAAGCAAATATGTAAAACTAAAAATATTGTAGATGAAATAAGATCTTGTCGATAAGATCTTTAAAATAATGACTAACAAATAAAGATTAAGGAAGCAAAATAGACCTTGTCGACAAGGTTTCTACACAGATGCAAAGACAAAGGTAAAAACTTAGAGAAGGAAAAGGTAAATTTATACATTCTAGTTTAGCCCTCTTGACCTACATCTAGTCTCTTTGTAAGCCATCGAAGGATTTTTACTATAAAGTTAACAGTGTGTTTGAATGGGGTGAAAAGAAGGGGGAAAAGAAAAGTTCAGGAGAAAATAGGGGAGAAAAGTGATTTTACCCTATTTGGATGGAGGGAAGGGAACTAGGAGGAGAGAAAAATATGGTGAAAAATGACGTGGGTCCCACGGAAAAAAATTTTCCCAAAAAATGAAGAGATTTTGAGGAGAAAATGAGACATGCGTGCATATTCCGACTACATTACAGTCAAAAAAATGTATTCAGGTGTAAACCAAAAAGAATTAATTTAAACAAATTTTTTTTGAATTGTAATTAATTAATATTATAATTATTCATTGCATATTTTATTATAAAATTATTTAATAATAAATATACTTTATGAAATAAAAACATATAATTTTAAAATTATTAGTAAATTCTATTTTTATTAAAAAAATCAAATTAGTTACAACCAAATGTAATCATAAACAAAAAAAAATAGTTTAAATTTTAATTAATTAATTAATATTATAATTATTTATTTAAACTTTGATTATAAAATTAATAAATAATAAATATATTTTATAAAATATTTATATATTTTTTAAAGTAAAATTAATAAATTAAATGTTTATTAAAAAAATAAAACTGACTGCATTGCAATAGCTTTTAGTGCAGCCAAATGTTCAATTGCCTTTCCGTAAATCATCCCATCCTTATATATCTATATGCATGGCCATGCCTAGTGGCAATGCATATATATATATATATATTATTTTAATATAATAATATATTATATATATGTTAAATTAAAAATATTTATTATATTTATATATATTATATTTAAATTAATTAATATATATTAAAATAATATTTATAAAGTTTAAAATAAAAATTATATTTATTATATTAAAATAATTATGAATAAATTATTTTTTAAAAAATAATTTTTGATTAATGTAAAGTATGTATTTTTTAAAATCTAAGCTTCATTTTTGTAATAATAAATTATATTAATTATTTTTTTAAATAATTTTTTTATTATTTTAATATTTTTTATTTTCTTAATTTTATTATTTGACTAAATTTTTAAAAAATATTAAAATAATTTTTATAATTTTTTTAAAACTTATTATTCTTATTTTTTAAAAAAAATATGTGTCTAAAATTAAGATAATTAATTTATATTTAAAACATAATTTTTTAAAAAAATATATAATTCATTATTATTAAATAATAAAAGTATTATTATTATAAATTAATAATTTTTTTTTTACATTTTCCCTCCCTCCATCCAAACACACCGAAAGAAAACATTATCTCTCCACTTTTCTCTTCTCTCTAGTTTTCTCTTCCTCCTTTTTTCTCCTCCCCCATCCAAACATAGTGTAAAGTTCACAACTAAGAAGTTAAGTTTTCAAACTCACCTAAAATTTTTACAATGATTTTGCAACTTAAACACAACTTTACTTTTCTCTTCAAGAAAAGATTTTTATAGAAAGAATATGAAGTTCAAGAAACCCTTATAGATAGAGGGATTACAATAAAGCTCTTAGTTTTTGACTTTCAAATAAACAGAAAAACCATATACTTAGCAAAAGCAATGCTTAGAGCAATAAGAACAGGGAAGATTATAAATTCAAAGAGAGATGGCTTGTTTAGTACTTTTTAGTGATTCTGTTATTTTTTGTTTCTCCTTTTTATATAGGCATCCAACATACTAGTCGTTGTGAAATTTCTTTAAAATTGTTCATTGAATAGTTATATCATCATTGTTTTTATATAGCCAAGGAGGAGTAAGGTCGTTAATCTTTTTTTAGTTATCTTTAAAGAGCTTTCAGACTAGTAGACCAACATCTTTGATTTCTTTCATAGTTCTGTTTAAAGCCAACACATCCAAAGGAAGGTGCAACATGCAGAGTTTCTCTAATTATCTTATTTTCAAGTATATGAACATTTTTTCAATTTTGGAATTTATTTGAAGTTAATCCTCATATTTAGAAAATAAATTCTTAAAGTCAGTAAGAAGTTCATTAAAGGTTTCATTTAATTCAACATAAGAAATGGAGTTTTCATTTTGTACCTCACTTCTTCTAGAACCATAAAACACATATTAACCATCTTTTGATCTAGTTCTTCCTCATCTTCATCATCATTGCTCCATGCTGTCAGAGCCTTTTTCTTTCCAGAAGATTTGATAGGTTTCTTTTTTACATGCAAGCATTATGATATGATGTGTGCATTCTTTCCACATTCATAACATGTGATGGCATTTTTCCCTTGTTCCTTATTCTTGTAATTGCTCTTTGAAGTGTTCCTTTTGTTTTCCAAAGCTCTTTCTTCTTTTTGGCAAACTTGTCTAATCTTTTTTAAAAGAAAGTGATATCCTAAGCATCCAATTCTCCATCATTCTTTTTAGCAGAAGTTTCCTTAATGACAGTAACCTTCAAAGCCACGAATTTTCTTTTCTGATCCAGCTCGAATTTTTTAAGGTGATTCTTTTTATAAGCAATAAGAATACAATACCTCAAAGTTCATCGTATGAGAGCATTTGAAGATTTATGCTTTTAATAAAGTCCACCTTGGATTACAATTTTGTGGAATATTTTTTTGAATTTTGTAATTAAACTCAAGATTAATATATTTTTTGTCAAGAGCTTTCAGATTCCCTACAAGTTTGGCAAATTTATTATATATTTCTTTAACATCTTCATCTTTTTTCTTGTGGAATAGTTCGCACTCATACACGAACACATTTAGGTTGCTCTATTTAACCTCGAAGGTTCATTCATGTGTAACTATGAGTTTCTCCCACTTTTTTTAGTAGTTTCACAACTTGATATCTTATTGTACTCTGGTCCACTGACAGCACAGATTAAAATGTTCTTTGTATGATCATTGCATCAGACTAATTTTATATCATCTTTTGTCCATTCATTTCTCGACTTGTCCATGACATCTATATTGGGTATCTTGAACCATCTTCAATGACTTCTTGCACTAGATAATTAATAGAACAAATGTATATTTTCATTTTATCTTTCAAGTATGAGAAATATTTTCCTATGAAATATAGTGGTCTAATAGTTAAAAATTCCACCTAAAAGTACGCTCTTTCAAGAGTATGAGTATTCATTTTCTACAACAATAAAAAGACCTTTTCTCTTGATTATTAAGCACAGAAACAAATGAGACAAACTCTAATATCAATTGATAAACACACTTTGAGAGGGGGTGAATAGATGTGATATGTATAAAATTAAATAATACAAATTTTACTGATTCAAAAGTGGAGGAAGCACAAGGTGGGGTGAAAAGATACTTAATGGAGTAATTAAACAGCAATTAAATGAAGTAAACAAATGTTAACAAATAAGATAATCTATAATAAGCAAGTGGAATAAGCATATATAATAGTAGATTGAGCAATTAAAAATTAAATGTGAAGAGTGTTGAACGTGAATGGAGGTGGCAAACAATAAGTTGGTAGAGTTAAATATGAATAAGTGGCGTAAGTTTAACACTTACAAATAAACCAAGTTGTCATACTATAGAGGGAGTGAATTGTATGAAATGGAGAATCTTCCAAAAGTGGAGGAAGCAAAAAGTGCATAAATTAAAAGAGATAAGGGAAAAGAATAATACTCGCAAGCTTTATCTTGATACAACCCTTCAAGCCGACATCTGATCCCCTTAAACTTTAAGGGATTTTTCTTTGATGTTCTTAAATAATATCATAGAAGGGATGGTTTTCACATACTCACTGCCAACACTAGTTTACAAGCTCATCTTGAACTTATTTAGAGTTTTTTACAACTCACCCTCAACTAAATCTCTCAAACAAAGGTTTACATCAAAGATATGACAAATCCTTCCTTTGAAACAAGATTTATTTTAAGCTCAAAAATGCTTTTTACAAGCCAATCAACCAAAGACTAAGAATATAGGTTTTCTTTTTTAAACACAATGCTCACAATAATTTACAACAATCATTCTTATTCTGCACTTGGATCTCTCGTATGTGTGTGTGTGTGTGTGTATATATATATCTTCAGTGGTTCCTTGTCGTTAGAGATGATTCGATAATGGCAGAGGCTTTCTGGCAGGAGTAAGGAAGGCATGTTTCCAACATTCACAAATTTTCACCTTTGCAGCAACTGATAGCATAAGCAAATCTTCCTATGCAACTCATTTTGTCTAATTGCCACAAATGCTATTAAATGCTCAATTCATGGTTTAAAGAAAAGTTATCATCTTTATATGTAGTAAAGACAATTGTAGTAGAGAGAGAGAGAGAGAGAGAGAGAAAAAAGAATCAATTTTTTATACTATATTTATGTTTTTCCTAAACAAAAATAATCCATCTTTTGTCATATATCCATTAATGTTTTTGTTTATAGATAATAACGTTACAAACATGAGCCAATAGTAAATCAGCTTTTACATAAATAAATTTTGGCTTGTATTATCATGAAAGTTATGAGCCCAATCAACCTTGGGCCAACATTTCATAACTATCACCTCCAAGTGAATTGAAATTGCCTTCTTTGTGATTTGGCTCCAGAAACACTGAATCTTGTCTTTTTCCTTTGTGATTTTGCTAGAACAATTTAGTTGACATCCCCTCTAGCACTAAAGGTAGATGAGTTCCAAGATCAAGTCACAGGGACTTGGCTTTAAATTTGGATGTTATAGGATGTTTTTTAGTCTCTAAATTAAGAGTTTTGATCAATTTTATCATCATTTCACTCCCCAATATTTGGAAGGCAAGAAACCAAGCTATCCATGAGGGTACTTAGGCTAACCCCATTTCACTCAAACAAAAAGTTAAAGCTTTCATCCATTTTACCTCCTTAGCTTGGCAAAGAGACGTCTCTACCAAAGAGGCCCATAACAACTCCCCACCAAACTCCACCTCTCCTCAAACCTTCTCCGCTTCTAACAATGGTTAGTCAATCATCACCAAGCTCCAACTTAAGAAGAGGAAGCTAATAAGACACTACACAAGAATGCAGTGATTCTACTAAATCAAAGTTTTGTTAGAAGCTACAAAAATTCAACTCTTTACTCCCAACTCAAACGTTTAACTTCTTTGTTGTTCATTAGGGATTTGCTAACAATGTTAATGGATATGGACATTGCACCAGATCGTCATAATATAAATTACAACTCTTATTCCTTCATAAGAAGATGGCATCCACATTGAATCAGTCCCTCAATTAGGTTACTCACTTATAGACGATTTGACTAGATATAAAAATTCTCACCTCTTCTTTCAAGGAATTCAACTATGGTTGGATTAAGCATGAATTCAAACCTTAGTGGACCTAGTTTTTCACTTATTCCCATTTTTTTTGTATTTGGAATCAGCCTAACCCCATTATTACATAAGTTCCTATCTCACTCAATTGGCCTTGTACCCAAAAAAAAAAAGACCTACATGATTTACCATTAGATAAAATGAGGGATTTGAGAATTGACTTAGTCAATGCTAATATAAGAGTTGCCTACCTCTACTAATTATTATTAAAAAAAAAAAAAGGAAAACACCATGCCATACTTATAGTTGCATTTTTGGCCAAGTCACAATCACTTATCTCCATCTTCTTCATTTCTCCATGGTGGCCAAAAAAAAGACTGATAGAAGGGGAAATTTTAGCAAGTTTTTAAGAGAGAGAGAGAGGAGAAAGTAACCCTTTACATGTAGCTCTCTTTAAGTCAAGAAGCTTGGGAAAATTAAGATATTGACTTTTTTGCCTAAGTCCTTCATTTTAATTGGTCACCCATGGTCAAAATCCTCTCCATGTCTCTTCTAGGGCCGAGGAAAGAAAAGAAAGGGAAGGAAGGAGATTTTTAACCAAGGAAGAAGGAGAAGAAGCTCTATAGGTAACCATTTTGCAAAGTTGTTTTAGGAAAATTTTTGGAAGCTTAGCTTGTGGTTATTTGCCTTAGGAAAATGTGAATTTGTTAAATGATATAAAATTAGGAAGATAATTATTAAACCACCTAAATTGTATTCATAAATTGTTTGGAGCAGCCTAGCAATTGGGAGGACTCTCATTTGGTGGCCTACGAAGAAGAAGAATCACGCAATCAAGAGAGAAAAAAATAAGAAATTGGTAAAAAGAGAATAAGTAAATCTCATACACACTCACACTCTTTTATATTACTTTCTATCCTAGGTATATGATGCATCACTACAAAGCATTCATATCCCATTAGATGATGCAAAACTGTAGATTAATTCAATGAAACAGGTACTTATTCTAGTGATATTGGTAAGAATTTCACCTGTGGTCTCCTTGAAAGAAAAAGAATAAGGTGAGAAGTCTTTTTTTTTTTTTCAATTAAGATGGTTTGGCAATGTGTTTGACAAGTCCAACTGTTTTGTTAGTATTTCGGATGGCATTTGCAATGAGCAAAATGTTGAGAATTTTTGTAAATATATAAGGCAAAATTGGCATAAAAATAATATAGATTTAAGGGATGAAAAAAGATAATTTTGACTATAGGCAACTAAAGCCCCAAATTTTTTTATTATAAAATATTAAGATATAAGATACAATAACATGTGAAATTCTAGCTAAACATTCTAGGATATGAATCCACCTTGTTGTTAGATAAGCATAAGCATGGATCATTGAATCACCAAATCCAGGAAGGAAAAGCCAATTAAATTTGCAATTATATTCATACCTTAATAATAAAATTTCACTGTAAAAACACCCTTCACAGATCAAAATAGATAATAAATCACCGAATGTGTTCTTCGACACATATGAAGGAGCAGGAACGTTTGGCCTTTGATAATGTGTACTGTGATAGCATGATGTTATTGAGGTACTTGCTAAAGTATATGCAGCAGAAAGAAAGGCGATATAACTCATCGATGATTTAAAGTAGTATTTGTCACTTGCAAGTATGAGGAGACATATATATATATATATATATATAAACATAAATAAACTGGAAAAAAAAAAATTAATTGCGATAGCCAATTTATAAACGCACTGTATATGATGCTTACTTATAAATCATGGATGATTGATGATTGAATCCAAAGTTCTTAATTCTTAGAATGCACTAAGTTGGTGTATGATGAATTCTATACCGTACTTGGGCATGTTAACACTGGTGACACTTAGCCTAGCTTGTGGTGAAACCTTATTGAGTTCGTTGATCCAGTGTCCAGCTCACGTCCTCGTCCAATTCGCAACTATCAGTCTCCCTATACTCAACTCAATCTCCTAGCAAATTACTTGCTGAAAGCCCAAGCGTGGAGGAATGAACGTTTGAAACGTTTCAGAAAAGATGTGAAGCTCATAAAAGGTACTGAAAATTGTACCAGAGACATGAAACAGACCAGATAACAACAAAATTTTTCAACCAAGTACAAATTCTCAGTTACAATCACAACATATAGGATACAAGCAACCAAACAGACCAGCAAAAACATAAACAGCTGTGTCCGAGAACATCCCAGCTCTTTGCACCAAACCCACCAACACAAACCAGCATACCAGCAGCCAAAGTGATAAATCAGTAATGATCATCTAGAGACTAGACATCAAATATGACTATTAAGGTGGGTTCCAGATGGAGTGTGCGAATTTCACCATGTGAAAGACTACTTTCATAGAAGATGACTTCAAAACCTGAAGAAACTGGTAAGAGGTAATACAATCATGGACAACTTACATCTCAATTTCCTTCCAGCCAAGCTCAATATATGGCTGGCTAGAATCATCTCTAAAGATATGGCATATAAATACCAGTTTAATCTTAAACCGTCAGTATTGCTGCCATTATTATTCATGCTATGGGTCATACTAAACAAAGACAAACACGTAGTCCCACTTTTGCAATTTGTGTGATCAAATCCAAACCTAGAAAGCATCTATATCATACTCTTGATCAACACGACAAAAGCCTAGTAATTGCAGTTAGCCAAATCAGCGCATTCCTCCAATACACAAAATGGTTTTAGTTCTCACAACCACCAACTAACAACCACATAACAAGTGTGCCAACTTTGATATGAATCAAAATTTACAGGCTCAAAAAAACCAAAGCCAGAAAAGCATTAGATTTATGACTAACAAAATTGAGGTATTTTCGTTACTAAAACTGGAAAATCCTAGCTTCTACTCTTCGTCTCCCAATTCATAGTTCCCTCCTTCCTTTGTCACTCGTTTCACAGAAAATCACGTACGTTTTCCATAGCACAGATAGATTACAGCAGCTGCTGCAGCAATAGCTCCAGTAGATCCTGCTACCACAGGCCACTGCAACTTCAACCCATTCAACCCCTTCGCTTCATTATCTATTCCATTTACAGCTCCATTAACTGTCTCGACCGCTTTCTCCTTCAGTGTTCTGATAACCTTTTCTGCTTCCTCAACTTCCTCCTGCAATTTTAAAATATTTGATTCCATACTTCTCGCTTTCTCCTCTGATTCTCTCAGTGCCTCCTCCAAATTTAGTTTTTCCTGAATCCACTTCTCCAACTCAGATCCCCCCACGGAGGCAACCCTTTCCAACTCCTCAATCTTGTGCCTGAACCCACGAAGTTCCCTCTCTTTCTCGTCATCTTTCTCTCTCAACCCCTCCTCGACCCTAATCTTCTTGCTCTTTTCCTCAATTTCCTTCATCTCAAGAACCCCAATTTTCCTCTCTAAGTCCCTCGCCTTCCTTTCATTTTCTGCCTTCGCTTGCTTTAACCCTTCTACTTCCCTCTCTAGATCCATAACCCTCGATTCTTTCTCTCCCAAGCCCCTCCTCAATTCTGCAGACTCTGTTCTAGCTTCCTCAGCAGCACTCATCTGAGATATTGAGTCATGCTGAAGCCTCGCGACCTCGGTCTCGAGCTCAGCCGCTCTCGCCGCAATAGCTTCCACTGAATTCGTGGCCTCGTGTGACCGTTCAACCTCTCTCTCCATACCTTCCATCTTCTCTCGCATCGTCGATTCATCTTCTCTCAAGCCGTCAATCTCCAGAGTCAGTTTCTTGATTTCCTCCTTCCTCCCTGCAATTTCATTCACCAGTCCGTCTCTCTCGCGTTCCAGTGCATCGATGTTTTTCGTCAATTCCACAACATGACCATTACTTCCGCGTAAATCTCGATCAAAAAATTCCTCGCCGGTCTGATCATCAACCCCCGCGGATGTCACCCCATTGACAACCTTGTCTTCCACCATTGTTAGTTGTACAAGAAAAAGGAACGATAATCTAAGTGATAAACCAGCTGAGATACTGAAAATTGAAAAACTACTACGCTGTTAGGTTGCCAAAGAAAGAAAAATTGAAGAGATTTAACTTACGATCAACAATAACAGAATTATACAGAAACTGAAGTTTTAAATAAGCTTCCCATATTTTTCTCACCAACCAAACAACAAAGTAAGATACAGTATTTAAGATAGGGAGACTAAAACCTGAGGACTGCAGCGGTGCTCGAAGTAGAAGAGAATGAGTCAGTGATAAGCGCTGAAGTTTCCGAGAAAATCCAGGACAGGTGCGGATTTCCGGGAAACTGTGAGAAGATTTTCCGAGAAAGCAACAAAGGAAGCTGCACCTTTCTTTTTGGAGAGCTTTGGACTCGCACGAGTTGGGTTTCCGATGCTTTGCCCCCCAAAAAATAATAATAATAATTGAGATTAAACATAGGTGCAGTTGTATATTTGTTATTAGATTTTTTTAATTAAATTATGATAAATATATAATTTAATTAAAAATTAAATAATTATTTGTAAAAATTATACAATGATTGCCATAATGTTATTGAAAAACAATATATGCGTCAGATTTTAATTAAGTAATAAAATATAAAAAATTATATTTTTAATGAGTTATTTTCATGAATCACAAGTAAAATTAAAAATATTTATTTTAAAGAATTTTAAATTTTAGAATTATTTTAAATATTTTAAAGACCATAAATTTTAATTTAAAATTTTATATTAGAATTTTTTATATAATTTTAAATTTTTAAATTTTAAATTATTTAAACTAATTTTAAAATTTAAAATCATTAAATATAAATATCTTTAATTTAATTTTTTTATGTAATTTTTGAACAAATTCATAATTACACTTTTTTTTAGAGAAAAAGCTGAAAATGTGGAATCTACAAGGAAAATGGTAGATGGACAGTTGAGATTCGAAATGCTTCTCAGTGCCAACAAGCACCCCTGAATATTTAAATCATGATTATAGAAAATATCTATGTTAAATGGTATTTAAAAAGATAAATTATTCTTTCCTTCTTGTTCAAATTATTCAACTCTTATTTTATATATTTTTACTTGTAAATGAATATATACTGTAGTAATATATATTTTAACTAAGATATTCTTACATTTACTTATAAAATATAATAAATATTATATATATGTATTTAACGATTATAAAATATTTATTTTCAAATTTAATAAATTATAAAATAATTTGATAAAAATAATTATAAAAAATAAAAAGCATATTTACAAAATAAGTTATTAAGATTAATCAATTTAAAGATAATAATTTATTATAACAATAATATTTGTAGTAAATATACAATAATATTTTGGCCAACAAAAATATACAATAACAAATATACACATTACCATAAATTTAATAAAATTTTAGAAAAAATTAATTTCTAACATAAAATAAATAGCATTAAAAATTTTAAGAAATGTATTTTTTAATAATTTATATTTTTAATACAAAAATTAATATTATTTTCAAGAATATTTTGATCATTTTGTATTTTTAAGAAATTTTGTATTTTTTTAAAATTGAGAAGTATCTTTAGAAAGAGAGCAATTTATCCTATTTACAAAATGTATTGTAATTACAGAGTGGATCTATAATATATATATATATATATATAATTAAGAATTCAACAGATTGAGCTCCCTTATAAAGCAAAAGCAGGAAGTTATCTTTTTGGAGGCAAAAGTATCCCAATTCAAAATCTTTAATTATCATAATTACTTTTGAGATTTTTTTATTATCCCCTTAAATATATGTCTTTTGAAGTAGTTTATTAAAAAATATTTTAATAAAAGTGTTTGCCAAAAAGACTGCCAACACAAACAAGTTCTTTCTTACAATCCTTTCCATGGAACTCTATTTAAAAAAATTCAAAATAAACAAAAGTTCAAAAACAAACTCAATAGTGCTTATAATTGTATAGCTCTTCTAGTATTAATGTTATTTTTATATTATATATTTATTTTAAATTTTTCATCACATGCCACTCTTATATTAAATATTTTATCAATAATTATCATGGGCACCATCGCCATCACTTATATATATTTGCGTAAAACTGTAAAGCCTCTTTTTTTTTTTCTTTTGTGAAGATGTAAAACCTCTTATTAAACAGTAGCTTACTTACAAATAATTTTCTAGATTTTTAAAACTAAAATATAGATTTTTATTAACTTTTATGTTGTCTTTATACTTTTAATCTTAACACTCAGACATTTTTTATGTCACTTCTAATTCTCCCATAATTAATGTGACAAATTTTTTCTCATTTGTTACCAATGCTAACATGTTTAATTCAAGGCATTGTAGGAATGTCCAAAGTTGCCTGAGATAATTGCATTAAAAGTGAAATAAAGAGAATAATCTATTTTTTAAAATGTAAAGGTTAAGGACTTACTTTTTTAATTTTAAAAGTTTAAAAGACTATTTGTAAAAGATCTAAAACTTATGAAGAATTTTATTTTATTTTCCTTTATATATATTCATGATAATATATGGCAACGTCATAAATTATCTGTTTTACAAATAAAAAGATATTTCAAATTTTCAAGAAGATCAAACTAAGAACAAACAAAAAGTTTTTCTCTGAAAAAAAAAAAAGACACATAACCAAAAAAAGAAAAAATGAAAAACTTGCATCACTGTATGATAAAGCACAATGGGGGAAGCGCTGATTAAGAGAAAAAGCAAGAAAAAATCCATCAGCAATTATGGACCTGTTTAGTAAACTGTTTTTAGAATGATTTTTTGTTTTTAAAAATAAAAAAATAAAAAAATTTGTTTGATAATGTATTTTTAATAAAATATTTTGTAAAACAAAAAAATAGAATTTTGTTTTTTGAAACAAAAAAATCAAAACATATTTTAGATGTTTTGTAACCTTTGTTCTATAAAATCAGAAAAAAAATAAAAAATAATTACTTTTTAGAATAATGATTCAAACAAATTTTTTAATTTTTTTATTCTCAAAACTTATTCTCAAAAATATCTATTTTAAAAATAATAAAATAAAAACAGAATTAAATAAGCCCTATCTGAGAGGCATATGTATAAACTTAAAAACTAAATAAACATTTATAAAAAAATTTATATACAATTTTTTATATTTTTGTTACTTAAATTTTTATTTAAAATATATTAAGTATATAGTTCTTTAATAATATTATAATAAGTATATAATTTTTATAAATATTTATAGAACTCTTTAATAAGCTATATATTTATTATAACATTATCAAAAAATCAGATATTTATTACATTTTAATTGAAAAATTAGATAATAAATATTAAAAAAATTCCTAAATCTAATCTTTTACCAAATCATCCACAGATCTTTGTGGGGCCCATATCAGGCACACTATAATGCCATGAACATCCGACCACTCTAACACAACTCTGGATGAAATAGATTGAGAATGAGATGGACAAAATTTAAGTATTATTTTTTAAGATGCTCATTGTTATATGATTTAATAAATCATATAAAGTGGCATATTAAGAAATAAAATATGTCAATATAATTAGTAATAGCTTCTAGCGGTTCTTAATGTACTAATAATGTTTCACTAATATATTAATCAACCATTAATAATAACAATGTACACTTACCAACTTCTTAAGTTGATATTATTAATTCGATTAGAAAACGTTGCTAATTATATCGATGTGATATCTTTTACAATACACAGAAAGCTTATACAGTAGCAGTGCTGACCAACGTAATTTGAAGTAATTATCAATACCTTAAACTGACATTTTTCCTATGATAATAAAATTACTAATTACATCGATGCAAAATCTTTTACAATACAACAATTGCAGAAAGCTTATATAGTAATTGTGCTAAACAACTTTGGAGTATCGAATTTCAACTTTGAAATTTAGAAAAACATAGTGAAAAAACAAAAAGCAAAAAGCAAAACAAAATTATTGTTGAGTTCTGGAAATGTCAACGCTAACGAAGCTCTGGTCCCACACTGGACTTTGGGTTGCCGCAAAAATGTGGTGTAGAATGCAATATAAACAAGTTTTAAGGCATTGTCTTGTTTGGTGTACATGAAATTAAATTCAACAATGCACATAATGTGATTTTTGGTTATTCTTTAAAATGGCAATTAGGATGAACTAGAATGATGAGTAGTAACAAAATCTTAGGACCGTTGCATAAACTCCTATGTAACTCTGGAAGGAATCTTGGGATCAGACAGACAGGTGCTCGCGAGGGTGGGGGATGGGAAGTATGTTATTACGGTCCTAGAAGTAAGGATCTGAAGTGGGGTTAAATTTAAAAGTGCACTCACGTATATTAATTTTAGAGAAAATTATATTAAAAAACTTGTATTTTAAAAAAATTATAATAAAAAATATTAAAAATTAAAATTATTATTAAAGACCATAATTATCATTAAATTTTAAGAGATTTATTATTGAGTTTAGGATATTTACCAATGAGAGTAGAAAAGTGTTAAACTTTTTTACACATCTAATGATAAATATCTTAAATTGAATAGTAAATTTTTTAAAATTTGATAGTAATGATAATTTTTGAAAATAATTTTGATTTTTAAAATCCTTTATTTTAAATTTTTTAAAATATGGATCTTTGATTATAATTTTTTTAATTTTAATATATTTAAAATCCTACTTCTAAAATATTAGCAAAAAAACCAAGCTGATGAGATGATATACCATGAAAAAATGTCCCCACTCCCAGAGGGCACAATACAAAGAAAAAAAAATGAGACCGAAAACATGCGATCACGTGAATTTGATATCTTTCTTTCTTTTATTGTTTTTTTTTTTTAATTTCATCCAACATATTTATAAAGATTATTAATATCTTTTTAATTGCTAAGTGTTGGTGTCCTCAACTAATCGGCCAAAATTGTCTAGCCGTGACAAGGAATCTAATAATAATCTTAATTCCTGTTTTTTGAAACAGTAGTGGAGATAGGATACAGCTCTTTAAAAATGGATTCTCTTAAATTTAGTTAACTCTAGAAAAATAGAAATTGAAAATAGGAGTAAATGAATAATGGTTGGAAGAGCTTGGATTGCACTTGTAATAATGCTTAAAATGGATCAATACATGTACAATTTAAATTTTTTAATTTTAATTATAAATTTATTTTTTTAAGTTTTTGCAAAAATTAAATTTTTATTTTTATTTAAAAAGTGTAAGTACTTAGATTATTTTAAAATAAGATAAAATGATTTAGTAATATTTTTCCAAACATTTAGAATGACTCCAATTAAATCCATCTTTAGTAGTGTTATCTTTATTTATTTACTACATAATTAATTATAATTTATTCTTCTTTAACTTATTTGTATAAAATAATATTTTTAGTCTTATTAAAAATCTTATACCAAAAAAAAATGTTTCAATTTATTTAGAATAATAGTTCAACTCCAATGTTTAATTATTTATTTTATTAATCAAATAATATAATACATTATTAATTTTTGTATTGGAATAAGCCAATCTTTTATTCTAAATAAAATGAGATGATCCTTTTATAAAATTATTAATAAGAATAAAAATATTATTTAATACAAATAAATTAATGAAAATTAAATTTTAATTAAAAATATAACCTTATAAAAAATTAAAATTTATATGTTTATTATTAATTATATTTTATTATTTCATACTAAAAATCAGGTAACATATTATATATTTTTATTATTTTATATATAATATATTACATAAAAATCCCCCCAACTTTCACCTCTCACTCCTCTCTCCTCTCTCTCCCACCGTAAGGAATGTCAAAGTCATTTCATAATAAATAAAAATTAAAACTTGTGTCATCAACTTTTTTAAAATTATAAAATATAAAAAAAATTATCAGATATGATTTGAGGTAAAAATATATTAATTTAATAAAAAAAAAGCTCAAAATTCCTAAACATTCTTCTTTTGTAAATATGCATATTTTAAACTTCTCCAACTTTTACGACTATAACAATTATATAAAATAAATAAATAAACTAGCCAATCAAAGGTTAAAGTAAAATTATAAAGTTTATGTGATATAATAAGTTAAACTTGTAGCTATTTTTTTTTTCTTTTAATACACCACTTCCAAGTGATTTAGTTCAATGTGAGTCAATGATTTCAAGCTTTTCCAGACATGGATTTGGGGAAGATGGTTGCAAACTTTTTGCACTGACTTGCTCTGACGTTGAGGAAGAATTGCAGGCCAACTAAATTTATTTTCGAAAAAATTATATCCAAAGACACGTACTATATAAAATTTATATGGAAGGTTTTAAAAATTAAAATTATTTTTAAGAATCATTATTATCATTAAGCTTTAAGATATTTATTATCAATTTTAAAGATTTATTATTGAATATAGAAAAGTATCAAACTTTTTTACATTTAATAGTAAATCTCTTAAAATTTAATGATAGTGATGGTCATTAATGATATTTTTAATTTTTAAAATATTTTATTGTAAATTTTATATAATATAAGTTTTTAGATATAATTTTTCTTCTATTTTTTTTTTAAGGGAATCTAAGCCGTAGAAATTGTTTCCAAATTGGCTTTTAAATAAGATGCAGTTGTTGCCAATTAGAAAGCAAATTTTAAATTTATGAATAAACCCAGAGTACATCTTTAATAAATCTTGATATCGTAAAACACCACTAGATCGACTAACACTTGTTGCAGGTATGGTAGCATGCAACAATGGGGCTATTAGTAATGGTTTTTCTTTTACAATATAAAAAGGATAGAAAAAATATTATTAATTAATAATATAAAAATTATTATAATACAAGCTAGTTTGAAGTTTGAGTTCAGGTGAGACTTAAAAGAGTTTAAACATGACTTATTTTATATCCAGGTTTTTTTAAAATAAACATATTTTTTGTTGAGTTTTTTTTTGGGACTGGTATTCATTTTTTGGAGAATTGCAACTTTTTATGAGATATTTAAGTCAGATATTCAAATTTGTTAATGGCTACATATTTGACAAGTTAACAAATTTTGTTAACAATTTGAATGACATTAGAAATTAGAAAGACATTAAAAAATTTTATAAATATATAAGATAAAATTGATACAACTAAAAATATTTAAGGCAAAAAAGTTTACTATAGACTTTAAATTTATAGGTTTGAGAGTATTACATAGCAAACTTACTTAATCAGATAATAACTAAAAAAAATTATATAAGTAAAGAAGATTGTGTTAATTTTGAGTTGCTTTATCAAATCTCCCCTATTTAAAGATGGTGATCTTGACTATAGCTAGGGTGCACTGAAGGGTGAAGAATGAGAGGAGGAAGCAGGGGATGGTGGTGATGTTGCTTCCAAGAAGGGAGTAGGCAGATTGGGTGATCAGGTTGGGCGACACCAATATGTTGTCACACTCCAGTACACTGAAATAGATCTTCTGGAGTGCAAATGTCCTGAAGTAGTGAAGTGCCTCTCACATATATTTTGATTTTTATTTATAAAATTTGCTTTGTTATCTCTTATTTCATGAAACATTACAGGATCCTCACTTCAGAGGATCCTGATCCCAGTACACACTGTTTTTCTTCTTACTGCCAATGTATCAGAGAACAGCACTCTTCTGTATAGACTTGTGTTATTTCCCAAAAGAAAAAAATTCAAAATAATTCCAAATCAATTATGTCACACTATAAAAGGTGCGTAGTGTTGTCAAATGTTCAATTTTGTGCTGCAAATCGTTCAATATTCCATGAGTTTTTCCAGTTTTGGAAAAGGATATCGTGTCCTATATTGAACATAAACTGAATTAGTCTTGCTAACGTGGGGGAATTCTTGAACTACTTGAATCTTTAAATTATGAACG
The DNA here is from genome assembly GCA_026724425.1 of Erythrophleum ivorense. Lineage (NCBI taxonomy): Eukaryota > Viridiplantae > Streptophyta > Magnoliopsida > Fabales > Fabaceae > Erythrophleum > Erythrophleum ivorense. The sequence continues at coordinate 1,690,293 of JAIUCV010000034.1, read as the reverse complement.
TCTCTAAATTGAACCGAAGACTTGACCCCCCAAAAAAAAAAAACGAAACAAGGATTTTATCTACTAATCCTTTTTTCATCGTTTAGGTACAGGGAGAAATGAAACGAAAAATCACTACAGCAAAACAAAGAACTAAGTGGAACAGGCGAGGAACTCACTGTTTCATTTATTGAAGAAGTTTTACTTTTGCCTTTGCCATCTTTGGTTGAATTTGATCAAAACACAAACAACTAGAAGTGGCAAACGGATGAATAGTGAGTGAATGATGCTGGTTAATTGGATAGAAAATTATCTATTAGCCCATTTAGTATCTCTTTAAATATCCCTTAAATGTAGACAAATAACTTATCCTGACCCATTTATATGGAAAATAAACTAGAGGTAAACTACAATGAAGGCTAGAATATGATTATACAGTTGCTAAGTTGTCTCAAGCGTCATGTGTCTCTCATTTTTACAAATTCTCATATTCCATCACCAGATGTTCACATGCAATCCCTATACTCATAACACACAAGACATAGACCGATGGCTTTACAATTGCAATAACAAGAAGGAATCATCTTATGAAGAATCTGATGCTAAAGAAGATTATACGAATCTCGCTTCATCACATGAGCCAATAAAAAAAAGGATAAAATGTCTTAGTCAGCTATCATCTTTTTACTTTATTAAAATAAGTGTTGTACTCAAAGTTTATGTTGTTATCATAAATGTCTGTAACAATTTGTGTCACATGTAAATTGTGTGTGCTTAAAATAGCTTTTCTAAAATTATTTCATCAAACTCATTTGTCTGTTTGTTAATATATTTTGAAGCCCTCCTTCTTTGTAAGCAAATTGAAGTTTGAATAAAAATAACCTGAGTGCTATCTCCCCATGACTTCTCTTTAAATTCTCTCTTCCTAAAATCTTCTCTTACACATTCACATAATCATACAGAGATATGAATATGCTCAACACTTGCCTTTGACAAGGAACATGTACATAAAAAATTATTAGTTTAATGATCCTAGAGTTTGAACAGAATAATGTCACGTATTATAGACTTAAAGAAAATTTATGTAAAGTTTCAGAAAATTTTAAATCCTGTAAGACTTAGAGAGACCATTGTCGCCCAAGAAAGAGACTTCTTGTTGTTCCGACATATGAATGAGAACCCTCTTAATTTCATCATACACTCTCCCTCTAGAGTTTTTGTTTATGTACAGCGTCGTCCTGTTCTCTTTGAACCGTTGACAACAAATTTTACTTCTTCAGAACTAACTCCCCGTGCAAATCTTGTTCTTAATAAATTAATCATAAAAATAATAATATATGATGCTAGAACTTCTAACCCAAATGCGACTAAATAGTACAAAAGTCAATTTGTCCACGGATATATTATCTTTACTAATGACTCTCATCTCTATAATGAGATCCTGACCCTCCGACCCGTTAATTCCCAATGTACAAACCAATCCAGCATACAATTTTCCTTAATCATATTAACTACAGAAGTCATCTCTTACCTGGCTGCTGATGGGGCCATCTACCAAATCTCTATCAAATCAGCTCATGATCCTCTTATGGGGCCGAAAACTTGCCAGTTTTTACTATTTAAGGGAAAAAAATTTTGATGTGTTTTATTAAAGAAAAATTTGGATACAATTATTTGTTATTGAATTGTAACATGTAGAACAACTCATTTTCAAGAGTCAAATGTAGTTCTAAGTCAAAAATATAGGTTGAATTAAAAAAAAAAAATCTCTACAATTTTTTTTAGGGAACTACATAACAAATACAATAGAAATTTGCATAAGTTTTATCCTTTTATTAATCATAATTGACTTGAGAGAGAGAGGAGAGGGTATCAGTAGGAGTTAATTTCAATTATACAGTTTCATACCATAGTCTAAAGCATCTGACCAGAGAAAAGCTGGCTCCATGAAGGGAATCACTGCCTAACGGCCTCGCCCACACTTATGTTACACAACCTACAAGAGACTGAAGTGCCTTCCCCAAAAGGGACCTTTCTCTACAACGATTTCTCCCCACTTGGCCAAAATATTCACGTGATAACTCCTAAAACATCCTAGTCATACCATACTGAACAGGACCAACCTTTCTATGAGCAGTAGTCGTAGCAGTAGCAGCACCAATCCCACCATATTGAGCCTTTGTCTGCATTAAGTTCGTGTCAATAGCTATTCTATCATCATGTTCAATGCTGTTCACTCCTGCCCGTGTCATAAAAAAAGGGTTTGTATCGATATTAATAGCTATATCTGGCGCCATTTTGGCACGAACTTCACAATGGGCATGCTTGGCTTGCAAAGATACACCCTTATCAGTTTCTGTTGTAGCTGACCTTTCTTGATTTCCGGAGCTCGATCTTTGGTAATAATATGCAGGGTGAACAGCTTGAGAAGGAAGCACAGAACCTCTGATAAATGTCCTTGGATCATAAGAGTCCTTGACAACACTTGCATACTCAAACGGAACAACTGGCCCGACAACTTTGCCGGGTTTTGCTGAAAAGTAAAACAACATTAGCAAATCGGTTATTGATAAATGTAAAACATTAACTGAACATGACGATAACAAATCCATACCTAGTGGAATTCTTTGTTGCCCCTGCGTTGACCTTGGCACAGGAATTTCTGTATCTCTGGAGTTTTTATTATATTCCTCAGCTGTTTGCCTGTTTTTGCAGGAAGTAATATTTGATTGCTCTTTTGGCGGAACCATATTTGAATGTACCATTGTCGACCTACCAATAGCTCAGAGAAATCAGTACAAAATAATTACTTTCCCTAAAAAAATATCTAACTCTTAGTAATACTCATCCACACCAGAGTAGATAAATCTTAGAAAACCCATAGGCACCTATGTTCAATCACACCATTGACTATAAAAACTACTTTTGACATTACACTTCATAACAACATTCCATAAATAAAGTTAGAGCTGATGTGCTTGATCGTAGTTTCTTTATGCGGTTAGAGCTAATTCAGATCAAAGTAAGCTGCTCTGTATCAGTTTTCTTTATGCATATACATCCAATGTTATGTTCTAAAGAATTCATGAAAGATTTTATTATTTATCATAGAATATTCATCCTATCATAACATAGTATAATAAAATCAAAAGTAATCTTTCTCAGCAATGAGGCTACAGTATCAACAAATAACTGGAGAAATGCAATGAGTTACTGCATTTATTTATTACCTTGGAAGAGAAACATGCTTTCTTTCAAGAGGCATAACGGGGCCATTTTTACCATTATTTTCCTCGAGATGAGCAAACTGCTTCCTGAAGTGATCAACAGCACTGTGAAGAATATGTACCCAGAAAGTATAAGAAGAAAATAAAAAATTGAAATCTGAAAAGAAATTTATCAAAAGAAAGAAGATGACATAACAGTTGAAATGCATCGAAGAAAATAAAAACCTTGGATAAAGAAAATTAGTTCTCTCTGTTCCACTTATGTAATCTTTCAATAGTTGTGGATGATACTCTAAAATCTCACGGAAGATTAGCTCTCGTATTTCCTCCTTTGTCACTCTTCGCCTTTCAAACTCAAACTCCATTTTTGTGATAGGCTGGCAGGATGGCTCCCTCTCAACTCTCGCCAGTCCCTTGAAGTAAGGATCAGCCAATGCCTGAAGACACCAAAGATCCAAAACCTTTAAGCATCTGGAGCAAGAAACTGAAGGTAACATTGTCCAGGTTGATGTACAATCTCTATAATACATTAGGCCTTCTTTTGTCCAAGGGAATTGGAAAATACTGAGTTGCAGTTAAATATTAACCTACAATACTTCACAATGCACATACATAAGCAACAGCGCACAAGGTAACAAACCTCTTCAGCAGTAGGCCGGTCTTTTGGATCAAAAGCAAGCAATCTTTCCAGTAGTCGTAGTGCTAAAGGATCAGCATTAGGAAATTTTTGTGCAAATGGCACAGGTTGCTTTTTCCTCATGCTAGTTAGATATCTCCTTGCCTTATCATTACGAACCTACATCCAAAATAGAAGAATTACATGTGGAAAACAATTTTGGCACAAGACTAAAGCAGGACTAAGTTAATCAATAGAAATATTTTTTCCACAACCACTAGAGGGAGAATTAATTTACCCGCGATATAGTATCAAGTGAGGGAGTTCCAAGCAGATCAGTCATCAGATCCAACTGATGGACAACATTTTTTCCAGGAAAAAGTGGTTTTCCTGTTAGCACTTCAGCAAAGATGCAACCTATACTCCAAATATCAATTGCCGGTGTATACTGCATCAAGACATAAAAAAGTGAAGTTTTTACATTTTCTAAGGTCCCATATAGGATACAAAACTTATAATACAAACTCGTCTTTCACCTACAAGTTTATATATCATTTTTACTTGTCATCTTTATTGCTTTTCATTTTACTGAATATCTCAAATAGTCTTCTACACTTCCGTCAATTCTGCTGGGACAAAAGGAACTAACAAAGAAATGGATAAGATTATAGGCCATCTTCTCCTTTCTCTTTAGCTAACTTCAAATGTCTGTCATATGCACAATCATGAACATAGACACACATAACTTTATTGTGTCAAAATGTTACTCCATAGGATTTTATCACCTCTCACCAATGCTTCATGAGTAGATCATAGAATTTGATGAAAGGCATAAAAATAAATTGATTGCAACAATAACTTCTATTTTGTTATCGATTTCTTCAACAACTAAATGAATGCTTAGTCAACTCCTATATTCATTTTATTCTTATTTGAACAAATATTAATTAATTGTCCAGCTTTATATATATATATACATATATATATATATATATGCTTTTATACCTTGTCCAAGAAAAAGTTAAAAAGAGAAGTAACAAAAAGTAGCACAATCTTTCCTCATCTAAGATTTGATAAACCACAAAGAATGCAACGAGCAGTTCATGTACTAAAAGGTCAATTGCAAACGCAGCAATAGCAACTTCAGATATTACTATAATCATGAAAAATAAATTTTTAGATGGACTAGTAACCCCAAGTTGAATGTGAACAAAAATAACTGCATTTAACTACTGTCTATCTGTAATTTGCTTGCACTCACACAATACATAATATATAACATCAAACTTTGTGCAGCTACCAAATATTAACAACTTGATCAATAACATCAAAGAATTGTGATGCAGCAAAATCTAAATATACAGTCAAACATAAATAAAGATCACATGGACTTAATAAGTCACATTTGTATCATATTCTTGCATGAGACTATGATCTTATAATAAAAACTTGTGTTAGCAAATCAGCATACATATAGTGATACACATATATAACTAGTAGATAGATAAGGAATAGCACATAGGTCTTTGGTCATATAGTTGGCTAATTGATGGGAAAGAAAGTAATACAAAGCATGTGTGTGCAATTTTTAAATGCAAATCTAATGATCTTGAACTAAGGTAGGGTGAGTCAAGAAGACTACCACATATGTTTGTCTCTCAATGTCACAGAATCTGAACGAAGACATACCTTTGAGTAAAATGATCCACAAAGCTCCGGAGCTCTATACCATCTTGTAGCAACATAATCCTACAGATGCATATTGAGTAAGAAAGAAAACACCAGCTCCTACTTTCCAAAATGATATTTAAAATTAAAAATGAAAATCAAGTAAAGCAGAGAAAAAGGTAAGAAAAAAAAAAGAAAGGGGGGGGGGGGGGGGGGAACAAACAGATAAAAGGATTGAATGGCATACCGTCCAAAATATAGTTGTTGGTGTGTCACTGAAGGCAACCCTAGCTAACCCAAAATCACAGATTTTGAGTTTACAGTTTGCATTGGCCAGTATATTCTTTGGTTTCAGATCTCGATGATAGACATTTGCTGCCATGTAGCCATGTATCAGATAAGAAATACTGAAATTAATACTAGCAAAAACAAATCGGGAAAAGAAAAAATCAACCACAAAAAGGGCAAATGAATAGCTTAAAAGAGGGGGAAAAAACAGTATGCAATTTCAGGATGAAGCAAAGCCTACATTGAAGAAACAGGAACACTTGGACATTCAGACAAAACAGTATGCACTATCCCAAAATCTTCCATAGTGATAGAAGAAAATATAATGAAGAATGATTTTGTTTCATGTATAACTTAAAAAAGGGGTTTGATTAAAAATATAATGATTTATGAATGTGAAAAACAAAAGTTATACCCATGAGTACAACCATATGAACTCAAGTAAGATATTCATGAACAAGTATTAGATACCAAAATGGCCAAAAAAAAGATATTGAAGAATACCAGTGTGAATATACTTCAATGCTCGAAGTAGCTGATAAAGAAAAAACTGATAGTGCTCTTTCGTTAAGTCATCATTAGCTTTGATGACCTGGTGAAGATCAGACTCCATGAGCTCAAAAACAACATAAATATCTTTAAAGTCCTTACTAGAAGGAGGCAGCATAATGTGTTTAATTTCAACAATATCTGGATGTCGTAGAAGTCTGAGCAGCTTTATCTCACGAAGAATACGTGCAGCATCAGAGATGTGCTCAAATATGTCATGTATCTTCTTTATTGCTACTTTTTCACCAGTGTGAGTGTCAATTGCTGAACAAACAACACCATAGCTTCCTTTCCCAATGACTTCTTGAATTTTATACCGGTTGGCATCACCATATTCAGAGAAAAATTCCATCTCTGTTGAACTCTGTAGCAGAGATATAAAGTTATCTCACTAAGTAAAATCAGGCTAGCACAAATTTGACCGTGTGGAAACTTCCACAAATCAAGCTAAAGCAACAAATGAGAAGCAAATTTTGCTCATATAAGTTACTACAAAATGGAAATTTTCTGAACTGTCTCACAGGAAGATATTAATTTAGATTGAGGAAATTTCAGACTCATTGATAAAATTAATAGGCATTTTACAAATTTGTAAGTCATGGATAATGTACCTAAATTAATAGACTAATTGGTAACACTATTATAGTGTTTAAGCCATTAAGTAAATCACAATTCTTATGAGATACCAATCTCTACTTCAAGACCCAAAAACTTCTCTCTTATCCAATATACCATTTTTCCCCATTTCACTCGTATTAAAGATTTCAATTAAGCCAAACGGCACTTGCTAATTTCTTTTGAACTCAGCAGCAACACACAAGTGATTTTTGAGGGTCAATGTCATGGATAATGTACCTATATTTCGTATTTCTACAACTTCGATGGCAATTTTGAAAGTCAGGTGCAGTTATACATAATTCATGATCAGTAAAACCCGATCATATACGTGGAAAGAAGGAATCACATCACGAGGGAAGTTTCAAAGGAAACAGAGAGACAGGAAGAACAGGAATCGTTGGCAGAGGAAAAGAAATGGAAAGCAGAAAAAAGGGGAGCAAGTAAATAAATTATATTCAGTAATATTTTCTGTTAAGAAAAAACAAACAGTAGCAGACAAAATCTGATCTGATGGCGGAATAAAACTATAACCATCTAATAAAGAAATGCTCTCTTCTATTGAGAAGAAATACGGAAAACACATCTCAAAAGCTAGAGCAAGGGAAGCAGGAAGAAGGGGTGGAAAAAAACAACCCCAATAAGCAAGTAATTTCATCAACGGAAGGAATCCTCCATTAGCAACAGAAAAAGGAGGGTAAAAAAGAGAGACGGAAAGAGAAACCATAGCACGCAATGATAATTCACAAGACCCCATTGAACCAACTCGGCTTAGGCCTTAGGCTTATCCAAACGCTTAGCTTCAGAGGATCGAAAATTCTAGGTACCAACCAACATAAACATGACTTAATCACTCCGTTGATCCAGTTTGTCACAACAGGTGGCTTCATTATTCAGACTTAACTTCAGAAAGCGATAATAATTTTTCAAATTACAGAATTTCAAAGAGGCTTGAAACGATATCAAGCAGGGCAATAAATTAATAATCCACCTTTTTCCTGGGATCTTGCTGCATTTTCTGGCGACACCAAAACAGTCTCCAAAAACGTCCTATGGAGTTAAGATCAGATGACACAAACTCATAAAATAAAAACCAAGGTCTCAATTCGCCTCAAAACTCAGCCACATTTGCCCCACCTACCCCTGCTCCGGATCACAAGTCCACAATCCCAGCGAATTCTCTTCCCCAAATCCTTCACGAAACATAGAATCCAAATGAAATCCCACATGCACCTTCCCTCCAATTCCCAATACCGCACACACCACCAACCAGCAGCCACCACCAACCACAATCATAAAGCGACCAGGCTCCAACCCATAAGAAACGAGAACTCTCTCATTTTCACACCCCAAGATCTGCGTTCTGAAAACCCAATCGCTAGCTTCCACCAAAAGAAAAAGCAACCAGGATTAGGTGCAGGTGAAGAAGTAGATGAAGAAATCACACAGTAGAAAGAGAAGAAGAGCGTATGGTGCGCAAGATCTGTACACCGACAAGCGCTGAGGGCGAGAGGGAGAGAGAAAGAGAAAGAGAGAAAGAAAGATTGAAAATGAATATTATCGGCGTGAAAATTTTGAAAGCTTTGAGGCATAAATCTAGGGAACAAAGGAAAAGAAAAGAAAAGAAAAGACGATGAGTGATATAATCCGGATCGTATGAATACGGTATACGCGGGATTCTTATACGAGAGTGGCGTATACTGTTATTTTCAGAAATGTGCGACGGTAGTTTAGGCATTTAGAACAAAGTGAGAAAGAGAGGAGGGAGATTCTCTTCTGCTCTCGCGGGGTTACCCTTTTTCTAGAATTACCTGTCCCCTCTTTCAGTTACAGGTGGCATGTAAGGCAAGGCATGTGCAGTACACGTGGCAATTTTCTAGAGGTAGAAGGCGGTAGTGGTGGGCCCACGTGGCAGTGGAACTTAAAGTATGAATACTTTAAGATTGTGGGGTCTATCATCTTCACATTATCGGCTTTTGTCTCTGTAAAATGATTTGGTGCCACTTAATGTTGCATTATCAATTGTTACATAAAACAGCATCCCAAGAGGCAGATTCTTTCGCCCCCAAAAGGGATCACTCCATCGACATTAACTATATGATTCGTAATATATAATACATATAATAGATTAAATTGTACACAAACCTTTTAAATTTTAAATTATATATAAATAATCTTTAATTTTTAAAAATTGACAATTATGTTTTTAAATTGTGCAATTAACTTCTTATAATTAGTTAATTTAATATTTCAATAACGCAATGTCACATATTAAAAAGTTATTCAAAAAATAATCTAAAATTTTGAGAGACTATTCACACATAATTTAAAATTAAAGTTTATGAGTTTATTATCACTGACATATTATATTTCATTAATAAAATAATAGATTAAGTAATGGTAAGAAGTTATTTACATAATTTTAAAATTTTATAAAAATTTCTTGTCAAGTTTTAAAAAAAGTTGGTTGTATATAATATAAACTTTAAAAAAATTTGTGCAATTTAGCCTTATATATTAGTTATTTTTTAAAGTTGTTAAAATTTTTTTTTTATAATATCATAATTCTAATGTGAATAGTCTATCCTTGAATACAATTAACTTAAACACTATTTAATTGTAATACTAAGAAAAAAAATCATAGATATGTTAATAATTTATTATTAATTAATATTTTCTTAATTCAAAACTCGCGTTATGTATTGGAAATTTCAGAAAATATGATTTTGTCAAAAATTAAACTCTTAACACCACTATCATTTTAAATACTTAATAAATTTGTGGCTAAATTCACATATATTTGAAAAAATTGTAGGTTGACAAATTTAAAATTTGATTATGATATTGGTGCCAAAAAATGTCAAAGTACCAAATAATATGTATATCATATATCGCATTCACATTCACATTTATATTCAAATTCTTTCTCGTTGATCATATAAGTGCTTGAGTCATTTGCAGCTAACAGCTTGAAGATAATTTCATTCATGTGTAAGCAATTTTGTACTTTGATAAGCTTAAGGATTTAAGAACCAAAAATAATTATTACAATTAAGAACAATTCTTTGGATGATTGATAAGCTTAAATATTTAAGTTAGTATCCAGGCTAAATATATTCCTTGGATGATTTTTTTAAGAGCAATTTTTTTTTTACTTTGACTAGTAAATTTAATATTTTATTTTCAAGGTATTTTTTAAGAAAATCAAACTTAAATTAAAAAAGAAATATTATTTTCACAACTTAATTAAAAAAATATAAGTTTTCAAGAAAATATTTTAATGAATAAAGAAAAATTGTGTTAAAATGCACAAGGTTCGTATAACCATCTACATTTTGAAAAGCTTATCAAGCAAAGGAATAAAGGTTGATGCAATCAATTTAAATAAAAATTAGATTTAGATGCAATTAAAATTATATATATAATTTGATAATTAAAAATATGATAAGTGAATAGTTTTATTGAAAAATTATATAATTATTTTAAAAAATTATATTTTTATTATATTTTTATTAAAAATTTTAATAATAAAAATATAAAAAATTACATATAAATTTTTTTCTTTAAATAATGCTAATCTTTTTTGGCATCCACTTGTGCTTTACAATTACAAATGGTGAAGGCTCAATATCATTGGGTCACTGTTACCGAAGATCTTGATAGCGACCCCTCATAGGAGGTACGCAATTCCTATAGTACCGTTTTTGGGTTCTTGTGTAAATTTTCATAAACGTACATACCTTTTATATATATATATATATATATATATATATATGCAGAAAGAAAAATGAAAGAAAAGTTTTATTATTAGGATAAATTATATTTTAATTTTCTATAATTTGGTTTAGTGTTGTTTAAAGTCATCATTCTACTCCTTATGATTTGTTTTCTTAATTTTCACTTAATTACTTATAGTAATTTTTATTAAAAATTTAAAAATAATAAATAATAAAATTATTAAAATTATTTTATATATGTTATATGTGCCTTCCATGCTTAAGACCTTCATAAACATATCACAAATAAACTCCTTTTATCTAAATCCAAAAAGAGCACCATGACCACAATCTAGCAAGTTATATATACAGGATTATTTGATTTTATTATCAACATTAGTTCACCTTCAAAAAATATATATATATATAAATACAAGCCCGTTTAAGGTTAAGAGGACAAAACTCTGGCATTTAAAATTACATCTTTGTTCTTATATTAATACCATATCTTTAATAAATCATCTTTCTTATTTTCTTTAAAATTTCTCTTGGTGTATAACCTCATTCCCCTCAAAATAATATCCCTAATCTTACAAAAGTTTTTTATTAAAATTAATCTCCAAATGTCATACTAATCCTAACAATAATTTTTATGCATTTATTTTTGTTAGATTATGACTAAAAATGCTATAATATAGTACTTAAGATATCAAATAACAAAACAAGTCCTAACAAGTACACATTTTAAATCATAAGAGAAAGAATAAACCAATTTTTTAAAAAATCATAAAAAGTAAACTAAAAATTATTTGAACTATTATTATGTATAAAATCTTGCACCCTCTACCCTAATTTTTGTCCAAAACAATAAATAAAGCAGAGCTATTTTATACAATGAATAAATTACACAATTTTTTTTTAAATTTGGATGAAATTATACGAACATTCCTATTATTTTTAAAATATACACAAATTTTTCCTAAAATAAAAAGTTATCATACATTTTAATCTAAATTTAAATTTTTAACCAAAATACCTTTTATTTAAATTTTTTTAGTTTAACAAAATTCTAAAAAAATTATGTAATTTACTCTTATAAAATTACCTTTTTTCTCACTTGTATTGATTTTGGTGGCCAACTTAGCATAGCACTAAATGCAGCACCTCATTTTGTAGCTTAAAGCAAAGATGAAACTTTATTGGATGAAAGTGAGGTTTGAAATACCAAAGAGTTGAGAGCGTAACGTTCACATCTTTCAAAGAAAAGGACAAAAGCGTGTGGCTTACAGATATTACAAAAGAGATTTAATAATTGTATAATTAATTAGGCACACCTCAAACAAGGAATGGTGGATTTGACAACACGAATGGTCCAACTTCATGCATAGCCCGCCATGCTGAATTTCACCCATGGAAATTTGGTCATTATGCTAGCCTCTATGCATACTATATTATTTTGGAAATCTAGATAATGGCTTTCACATTTATCAACGAATTTGATGAGGAATAATTATTGTTAGCTAAGATATATAATAAGTTATACTTCAATTTTGCAAGTTTATCTGCTTTTCAATAGTTATCAAAAAATTTGATTTGACATAAAAAGAACTTGTTAATAAAATGGACACTATACTTTGTAATGAAATTATTTTGTCCCATAATATCTCATTAAAAAAATTTTGTAATATGAAAATTATAAATTTTAGAATAGAAACAATTTTTTTCATAAACTAAAATTGTTGGATTCAAATGTAAGTAAAAATAAAAAAAAAAGTTCACATAAAATAGAATTAGACCAAATAAAATGTATTTAAATAAAAAAATTATAAAATTAATACCTTATATTTTTGGTCAAACGATAATATCAAATTTGTAAGTATATTTCTTCGCACCAATAATAAATGTCAAACAATAATTTTTCTCATGTATGAGACTGGCCAACCCTAACAAAAATATGATAGAAACGATAATTTTTCTCATGTATGAGACTTGCCAACCCTAACAAAAATATGATGGAAACAATTCCAATGGCTAGGTGAATCAGTCAATATTAAATAATGAGATTATTTTAGTCAATCTCATTAGATAGAAATAAATTAATTAATCTTAGATAAATACTTCAAAAGTTAATTTTATATATATATATATATGTTTGTGGTGGGTACACACTTTTCATAATTTATATGATCTACTTAGATTTAATAAATCAAATTTACCTAAAATAATTTTTTTGAAATGTAGTTGACATTTTTATATATAAAATCGAAAGTAAATTACACATTTGTACATTATGTATTCTTAAGACGTGGATGAACTCAAACCTATTTTAAAAATTAGATTAGGTCAATAGCGTTATAGTTAAGGACAAAAACTAATGAATCGAAATAGTATTTTCTACTCTAACACGTGCAACGCGTGCTTTTTACACCATCCGAGATGTTCAACCGACACGCAAAAGTTTTTTTTTTTTTTTATTTCTCCTTGATCTAGACTGGTTTTTATTTATTTCTTTCTTTTTGGAAAGGCTTTTAATAAAAGTAAAGTATAGAAGAAGCAAATCAGCCATGTATTTTATACAGTTAATGTAGATTTTTGTTTTTTAATTATGTTTAAGGTATCTTCAAATTTAATTCGAATTAATTTATTCTCATATCAATGTTAAGGGCACATTTTTTACATTGACCTGGTATATTTTGATTAATACAATTGTCTTAATTACCTTGGTTTGAGCACAAGAAAAATTTTATTCACACTGACGTCACAATAAAATACAAAATTTATTATGTCGGTGATGTTAGAGATCATTCATACTTTTTCAAATCAGATAATATCTTATAAGCCATTAAGCGTGATCTAACGAAGAGAGGTGTAATAATAAGAACTCTTAGATTTAAAAACCTTTACTTCGTGTACAAAATAATAATCTTATACAAGATAATCAAGAGCAATCTTTTTAATTTATTGTTAAACAAAAGGTGTTAATGCTGTAATTTTATTCTATGCATAATTCATAATTAAAATTTAGTTGCATTTAAATTTCTTGTGAACCCATTTAAAATAAACTAAGTGGAGTTTAAAGAACTTAAATATAGTCACTTCATAATAATTATGAGAGTTTTGTAAATAATATTATTATGTAATAATAATATGAAAGTTGATATTTATGATATTGAATTGAGTCGAATAAAAATTTGTGTATCTACCTATCGAAAGCATTGAAATATAAATTGCAACTTGTGATATGCGAAATTAATAAGAAACATTTGATGGAAGTTGATTAGTATATACAGATTTGAAATGGGAACTTAAGGTTTATTTTATATATTGTATATTATATATGGCGTTGAATTGAATGCAAAACTTTTATACCTCTCAAAATATTAAAATAGAATTGAATAGTGATTTTACCCTAAATATGAAACATATTGATGATTAGAACTTAGGAGTTATGATATATTAAATATTAGGTTTTTGGTACATGAAAAGTAGTCCACAACCTCCAAATATGGACGTTTCATCAACCATGAAGCGTATTGATTGGCACGTGCTAGTGCAGCTAACTTCTTTCCCTGTATCTTTCTCCTTCTTATCTGTGTTATAAATTAGTGCCAACAGGGACTTTGACTTTTTTTTTTTTTTGGGTTTGGAAAGAAAAGGCTTCAAATGTTTGAGGTGCATTATTAATTAGGAATGTGCAAAGTCCAGGCTAGTCTAATCAGAATAATTACGAGGTAAAGTTAAGGCACATGATTGAGCCAGATTAAACATTAAGTCGATCATGTTATTAGTGTAGCTCAACCTAACTTAGTGCTCTTATTTTAAAATATATATATATATAAGTTTATATAAAAATTTAATTTTTAAAGATACAATATAATTTTACAAAAACTTATATAAAAATATTTTTTACCCATCATTTTACAATTTTTATCATGTTAGGCACCAAACCAGACCAATGCATGGGAACAAATATAAATTACATAACAAATTATATATATATATATATATATATATATATAGACATATGTAAAGAAAGACAATGAGAAATTATTTACTAATATTGCATGTAGCTAATAGTTCATGACAATAAAATACTTTCCCCAAATTTTTATAAGGCACCACACTTATTAGATGCTACGAGTATGCATAAATCAATGGTGGTGTGTAACATTAGTTTTTTTTTTCCCCCTTTCAAAATGTAAAGAACTTCCCTCAGCTTATAAGATAATGCAATTTAACTTATGTACAATTTACCTCCTTAATTTTAAAGGCTGATTACAGGCTCATAAACTTTCAATTTTAAACATAATCTCTTATTAACTTTTTTGTCTAAAACTTTAACATTACTTTTCCATTTTGAAGGTTAAAAAGGTAAAATAAAAAAAATATCTAATTTGTCATCCCAAATAACAAAGATAGGCCTTTTCTTGTCATTTCCTTCCACATTTTTATAGGAAAAAGAGCTTACCTTTGGAGTAACAAGCTCGATGTATTTTTTACTAGCTTGACCTTCTTTAGCGTACGTGGATAAGTATTGTTAAAATTTTAGATGAAAAAAATCAAAGAAGGAGTTAGGTTATACAAAACTAAAATGTTAGAAAGATATATGATCAACTTTTAAAGTTAAAGTAAGTAAATTGAACAATTCCCTAAATTAAGTGAGATTCTTTGCATTTTGATTGAAATGCATTTTTGGTATCCTAACTTTACTTTAGGCTTCATTTTTCTTCCTTGAATTTGTTTGGTTTCACCTTAGTTCTTATGCTTACAAAATTAATGAAAATTTCCCTTGCTTCTAAGACCACTAATTTACTTAATGAAAAATGTTGACATGTAAATTTTATGCAAGTCATTACCATTATCACCTATCCATTAATTATACATGTAAAATCTTCTTAAAACCTCCAAATTAAATGTAATGCCCTAAGTTCTGTTAGAAAATTTAAACCTAAGTCAATTATGCACAAACCACTCCCTTAAGGGTTATGTTACCCTGCCTTTCAATTGATACACAATTGAGTTGGCTAATCATGAACGCTACATGTGCGGGAGCAATATTGGAATTGAGCATGCGATAATTAGCTTTCCTATTAAGATGCATTTAACACTAAGCCAATCTTTGTGACAAGCAAGACTTTCATATGATTGAAAGTCAACAATACTATATGCTCTTTCTTGTAAAATTGGGGATTTTCTATTACTTCCTCTTTGCTTTTTTGCTTTCTTATGGTCTTTACGTGATGTGATACTTTGAAAGTGGTTTGATTCCAATAGCCCCAACCTTGTGAGTCATTTTTCCAATTTGGTTTTGTTTGATATTGTTTATAGATGTGTTAGTGAATATTTTGTCCACTTGTTTTTGTTTACTTTATATGAATAAACAATTTGCTAGTTGTTTCTTATGGAAAATTGTACCTTTTGCCATTATTTGATAGCTTCAAAGTGAAATATTTGATAATATTAATTATATGATTTGTTTGAATTATTGAAATTTGTTTATTCATGTATAATGTGGGAATGAGAAGTATTGAACCAATGTCATGATATCAAAGTGAGTCTATGTAAGCCAAAAGGCAAAAGTGCACTCTATTGAATTGTTTCTTAAATCTATGTTGTATGATTTTGTTTCTCTTTTCTAGCAACAAATGAATTGTTGGTTTGAAATTTTGTTACACACTAGGTAAAATCAACATATACTATACTACTTGTTGAACCTATGGTTTTAAACCTATTTTAATGTTATCTATATTTGTCCATGAGTCATTTTGTTATGTTGCTTTTGTTTATTTTGTATGACTAAACAATTCTCCAACTATTCCTATTAGAAGGTTAGACTTTTTGTCACTATTTGATTATTCTTAAGTGGAACTTCTTGTGATGTTTTTTATATTTTTGCTTTTCAACAGTAAAGTGACCCCACATAGATAAAAACAACCAACTATAATATTCTAGAATTTTAGCAATCAAGTAGCTTTTCTAGTATGTTAAAAGTTGGATGTTCTTTCATAGTTTTTAAAGAAAATTATGAATCTCCCAAACAATACTTTAGTCGATTTAATTTAAAATTAATTTATGTTAATAAGGTGAATTTCAAAATCAATTTATGTCAATATATAGTTTGTGTGAAGAGTTTTTATTTTTCTTTTAATATTGAATTGTTCAATGCATTTATCTATAACTAATGCAAGATTTTTTTTAATGATATTTTAAAACAGATCAAACATGGAATGGTTCAAAGTTGAAATGTACCATAAGAGATTTTGCCACTTCACTCAATGTACAATATGTATGTGAGTAAGAAGTTATATAAGATTGATAAATAAAGCTATTTTAGATCCATAATAGTTTAAAAGACTTCAAGTGTCACAGTATAAATAAAATATGATACAAATTGTATGGCGTTAGTATAGATGATAGGTTGAGACTCATTTCTTATATCCATGTAGCCATGAACATAGGCAACATAGATATTAAGTTTGGAATAGTGGAGCTCTACATTATAGATGCTATAAAAGATGATAAGGGAGTGAAAAATGAAGATGATGCATTAGTGGATGAAGAAGAAGATAGTGCATTGAACATCCACTTTAATGACAACATCAAAGAGTGATGTATGAGATGTATGAAGATGATAGTTTTGATCAAGTGCTCAATCAAGTGTGGTCCACTACACAAGGTACCTCCTAATTGAGAAGGGCCCACTAATAAAGACTTGCCTATTGTTTTGCAAATGATGAAAATTATGATTACTTTAAGAAAAACATAAATGTTTAACAATATCTAAGTAATAGTGACAATAATAAGGTTAATGTAGAAACTAAAAGTATTATAAGGAAGAAAAGTAGATGAATTTTAAATGTTGAATATGAGAGTGAAGAATTGGACAAACCTAGGGGTGTTCATCGGGGCCCGGTGGGCCCAACCTTACCCAGCCAAATTGGCCCAGGTACAAAAAAATTTAAAAAAAAATTTAGGGCCAGGGGGGCATTGGGCCGCCTTTTAAAACTATGTTGGCTCGACCTAACTCGAAAAATAAAAATATTTTTTAAAAAGATATTTTTTTAATAAATATTTATATTAAAATTTTAAAATTTTAAGGATAAAAATATAATTTTACAAAAATTTATATAAAATTTTTTTAAGTATTATTTTATGATTTTAATAATAAACTGATGTTGGTTCTAAAGGATATATTAGTCTAATCAAGTCTAAAAAAATTTTAAAAAAAAATTATAAAGATTTATATATAAAAAAATTTTGAAATCATTTCATAATTTTTATAATAAATAAAAAAATATCAAGCCTCTTGATTTATCCGGCCTTACCCAGTATTAAACTAGGTCGGGCTTGGACTCGGGCAACGAGCTTTAATTTTGAAGCCCATTTAAAATTAGGCTGGACATCAGGCACAGCTAAAGTCTTGCCCGACCCAGCCCATAAATACCCCTAGACAAACCTAATTGTAAGGAAGACATAGATGGAAATGAATCCCTAAAGAAAATGTTTCCTTTACATAAGTTATTAAAAGAACATGAATGGATACGAGTGAGAGCTAACAAACTTTTATAACACTTAGGATTTTAAAAGGTTATAGCCTCCTGTGCTGTACATGTTAGTAAGGCTGTACATGTTAGTAAGGGGCTAAGGACTGTCAAGAATAACGAGGTTAAGGTTAGAGTAAAATCCATGCTTAGTTGTGATTCAATGGTATTTGTGGGAAGTTGAAAGGACAAGAGACATAATTGTTACGGAAGATCAACAACAAACATACATGTAATAGGAAAGTGAATACTAAATTGTTAAAATCTAAATAATTAAGTAGGAGTATTCACAAAGGGTGAAAGAAAGCCGTAAGTATAAATTAAAAGGAATTGTTCATAGAGTTAAGCAAAAGTGGAATGCAAGTGTCTCAAAGTCAATGGCCTACAAAGTAAAGTAGAAAGCACTGAATCACCTCCATATGTCTATTAAAGAGCTATTCATAGGGATATATGACTATTGTCATGAGCAAAGAGGGTCCAATCTTTATAATGCTATTAAAGGATAATAGGGAACTTGATTATAATGTAAATCTTGATATTCCTATGGCACCCAAGACATGTTCCCCACATTCGAAAGGCTTTATATGTGCTTTTAAAACTTGTAAGAAAAGCTTCTTGACAAGACCAATAATCAAATTGGATGGGTGTTTTCTCAATGGGTCATATGGAGGCCAATTATAGGCTACAGTTGGGAGAGATTTCAATGATCAAATGTTTCTTATTGTTGTTGTTATGAAGGTAAAGACAAAATATTCATGAACTTGGTTTTTATCTACTTTTATTGAAGATATTGGTGGGACGAATGTATGCAAACATTACACTTTTGTTTTAGACCAACAAATGAAAAATTTTATTTTAAAATATGTCTAAGTGATGTTTTAAATTTCATATATTCATTAGTAATATTATAATATTTTCTAGGGTTTGTTGCCTATATTTGATAAGCTTTTGCTAGGAGTCACGCAAGAAAAGATGCATACAAAATTTCTCTATTTTAGCAATTTTCAAAACATTCTTTTTTATTTTTTGCACATTTGATTAATGGTTAATTGAAATGGCAATGAATTGATAAGAATTTTATTATGTGTTTGGTGCTTTGGATCTTAGTCAACATTGTCTGGTAAGTAAACTAGTAGTGTTAAAAGTAAGAAATGTTTTTATTGATATTTGAAAATTAAAGAATCAAAGTGAAACTAAACAAATCTAAGAGATAAAATTGATACTTAGTACAAAATTAAATAACTAAAAGGTACTTCTACCTTTTATTTTTTAAAACAAATCTTCATTAAGCCTAAAAAAAACTACTTGACTTTGAGGTAAAATGACTAGAAAGCTTTACACAATTGTTTTTATCTAAACATATTAGATGACACATCTCATATAATTAAAAAAAAAACTAAAAATATTAGATTGAAGATAAGCGAATTATTTTTTTTAAAAAGTAAAATATAAAACATTTTTCATATAAAAAATTTACAATGCTCAACACCTTAAAAAAAGAAAAATCCGAAGTCATACGACAAGATGCGTTTTCTCCCCAATCTTTCATTTATTATTTGTTTCTTCATATCTACAACTAAAAATGGGATGTAGAAACCTATAAAAAATGAAAAATAATTGTAAAAAGCATAAAATTTAGGAGTAATTTTAGGATTCTGTTATTTATTTATTAATAAAATATAATCAATAATTTTTTTATAATTTAATATGAAATAATTACATCTTTTAAAATTTTTTATATACTATATATTTATATAAAAAACTCGATAGTAAGTATTTAAAAAAAATAATCTAAAAATAATCCTTGTAAAAATCGGAAATAGCTTATTTGGCCTTCTCTCCATAGTTATTCTCACTTCTGCTTCTCTCTCTTATCATGCTTCAATCATTTCTTGCCCTTCATAATTCACCGTCACAATAAATTAAAAGATAAATATTAAATTATTATAGAGGGGGAAAGAACAGTTACTTTTTTTTGTCATGATAGGTTAACAAAATTACTAAAAAAGTATAATTAAAAATATTTATATTAAAAAATTTAAATCTTAAAATCATTCTAAGAGACTTACAAACAAAAATCTTAATTTAAAGTTTTAAAATATAATTTTTTTATATAATTAAAATTTTTAATTTTTAGATTATTTATAATAATTTTAAAATTTGTTAATATAAATATCTTTTAATTTCCAATCTTCAATTATAATTTTCTCCTAATCAGACCCATAAGCTGCCAAAGCCCCAACCCAAGAGACTTGGGTAGTACTTCTTCTGTCACGTGCTGCACGGATCCGTAAGTCTTCTTTCCACGTCGATTCTGACAGACTTGTATATTGACAAGTTTACCCCTATTCAATTCAACGCTACCTTTAAGCGTATATAATATTCCGGCATACACTGGATACAACCTATGTGAATTGGCAAAAGGGTAATTTTCAAGTATTTATTATTAAATTTTTAAATAAATATATAACAGCAATTGAACAATAATTCAATATTGGTAAAATTTATTTATTTTATTTATATTTTATCAGAAATTATAAATATTCTAGTAAATTATAGTTATCCTCCTTAAAATTTGATTAAGTTAAACTTGATATCTTTTTTATTTTAAGAATATCATTCTATTTTTTTTAATATTTGATATATATCATTAATTTTTTAATTTTTTTATTAGTAAAATTAAATTTGTACATAATATATTTTTAAAAAAATAAAATTACTTAATTATTCTTGTTGCCATACTAAGAATAAAATTATAGTTTTATTTTGAACCTTAATATCAATTTAATTATCTTTATTATATTAAGAATAAAATGAACTCTTATATTATATAAAAAAATTAATTTTATTATAATAAAATAAATACTATAAAAATTCTTTGCAATTATACCAAATTTCATGTAGTCAGATGATATATTCAAAATAAGCATATTAGGTATAATTTAGTCACACTTCGACTTAATTTAATATAATATACTCTATGATGAGCCTATGTTTGATGCTTCTTACAATGATGAGATTTTGTGTAAGTCTTGAATTGGTTAGAGTCACGAGAAAGGATTTAGAGCCTCGTCTTAGACTTTGATGTCTAAGTAAAAATATGGACAGAGAGATAAAGACTTATTAGTTAAATTAAAAGACTTGAAAATTAAATTACCATATGAAGGTATGCCTAAATAGTAAATGTTATTGATAAAGGAGCTCTTTAAATATAAGTGTGGTTAGATACTTTGAACGAGTTAAGCCAGTGTTAACTGAATAGTAAATGTGAATCAAATGTTTGAATCGAATTTTCATTTTTATTTTTTTAAAATTCAAAACATATTATTAAAGTGTTTTATTTAATTTTTTTTAAATAAATACCACATAAGAGAGAGAGAGAGGGGAAGAAAAAAAAAGAATAGGGCATATACTTAGCCTCCATGGCAGGACACCGAGTATATCCACTGCGACACCAACCCCCACGGGGGCACGTGAAGCTTCTTCCTGCAGACAGGGACGTGGGCCCCACAGTCCCGAATGGGACCCACATTTGTCCTTGGTTGAACGAACCAGACAAAGTAGGAACGTGACGTATTGTCGTTGCTCTGCCCCATTAAATTCTGGAATTGCAGATTACACCACACGCCCCCTGCCCCATTTGAACACCTCATATGATATCTCTACTGTGGTACTTCCTCCCTTCTCTCTCCCTCCCAAGATTTTTAATTGGACTTTGTGTAATCATGAATAATTTAAAATTCGAATTCGTCCGTGTGTGATAAGGGGTGATTTATAGATTAATGATTTGATTATAGTTGATTGTGAAATTAAAATATTTTTAAAAATATTTAGAGAAAAGGTATAAATATATATAATAAATATATTATCAAATAATATTTAAAATAAATATAAACATTTAAAAAATTAAAAATTAGATAAAATATTTATAGATAACAACAAATTTATGTAATATGGGTTAAATAGAATTTAATAAGTATTATAAATTTTTATTATAGAATATCAAATTTTTGATTTAGACAAAAATTAATTTTTTATTAATTTAATACCAAAATATTAGATAATTTGGTTGGTTTTGTTATTATTTTTTATCTAATTAATTTTTAAAATAAACTAAACTACAATTATAGCCGTATCAATAATTTTTTAGCTTGATTTGGTTTGATGTTTTCAATTATAACAATTAATATTTTTTATTTTTTATTTTTATTAATATGTGTATATATATATATATTAGATTGAATTAATGATTTTTACTTCATAAAAGATTTCTCTCATTTTATTTTGGTCCCTAAAAGATAAAATTTTTTAAATTAAGTCTCTCAAACATTTTTTTTTTCAATTAAATTGGTTCTTCTATCTTGCAAAATCATGTCATTTAATAAACTAATTATCATATGAAATAAATGGGAGTTCACGTGATTATGTACTTGTCAAGATTTCTTAAGCCCCTTTAAACAACCTGGTTTTGTCTATTTTTACCAAAAACTAACTGACCCATCACCAAAAATGACATTGTCGTAGCTTTAGGTTTTGTGAAATTATACAAAATAACATCCTTTTGAGGGTTTAAAACATTCAGATAAATTTATATCATCGTGTTGATAGCCACTTGAGTTTTTGTTTATGTCATATGTTAGTTTATTAAGTGATTGTAATTTTGTCCAATAGATAATGGACTATTTTAATTAAAAAAATTATAAACTAAATTAAAAAAATTATCTTTGAAGAGCCAAAATTAAAACTAAAATAAATTTTCAACGATTAAATAATTGGTGCACTATTATATGGCAAAAAGAATAGTTAAATTAATAAAGGTTAAAAAGATATTATTTTTGAAGAAATAGTAATTAATATCACTTATAAAGTTTAAATTAACCAGATTAACGCACTTTTAGCACCATTTTCTTTATACTTGTTTCCCCTTTTTCCCATACGTAAATATACTGCCCAAGTTAGTTGAGAAATAGATATATGGTTATAATGAGTAAAATGTTTTCTTTTTTGGTAGCAATGTTTGTTCTTGAAAATAAAGGAATTAAAGATAATATGGTGATGATCATTTCAGAAAGATATTTTAGTGTTTGTATGTCATTTTCATTAAGTTCTTAAACACGAGAAGTGTGTATTTATTATATATAGATATTTTATTACTATTTCTTAGGAAATAATTTTCAACAAAAATAAACATATACTAATCAAAACAATATTGTGCAAACGTGTGTTTCCATCAAGATTGTTAAAACGAAAGATTTAGTTTCGCATTAAAAAAAAATCATAATCAGTAACTAAAAAAAAGGAAAAAGAAAAAGATCAAGGAAAAAGCTGGCCGCACAAACAAAGTATATTAACTTTTATAATGTTGCATGATTATAATGGGTGGAGCCCCATGGACATGTGGTGTGTCAAATTTTAGTAAGAATAAAAGTTGAATTGTCACGTTCTTATCAGGATTTATTTTTTTTAAATAAGTAAATAGTAAAATCATTTTAAATGAAAAGAAATAAAAAAAATATATAAAAAGACATTATATATACTCTCACTTTTTATATTATTCTCTCTTGAATTGAGAAATCCTTTATTACAAATTGTGTCCCTTCAATTAAATTCTTCCTTAATTGTTCAATTGAGCGAACCTAAACTATTTATATTTTATATTTTTTAACAATTTTCTTATTTTAAAAGAAATATAATATAAAATAAGAATAATTTTTTAATTGTAAACTTAAAAAATGATGACTGTAATTAAAAGATAAGTAAATAAAATAATCTTAAAATTTGAACAACCCAAATTACTCAATTGAGCAATTGAAGGAATTCGAATTCTATTTTACCATCTACTTAATTAAGGATATATAAACTCTTCTTATCCTATTACAGAATTTTTGTATGGTTTTACATGTTTGTGGCTCACCTTAATCCTCTTGATTGGATTTAGATATAGTAGCAATCAAATAAGTTGCCATATATGACAAGTAAGCACTTTGGCATAATAAATTATGACCAAGTGAAAGAGAAGATTATATGCGTGTGTGTTTGTAAGACTAAGTACTAACAACTCAATATGCCCAATTATACACACAAATCATGTCCATATGATCCATCTATTACTATTCACATGTGGATATAAACTATCTTTTAAATTTTAGAATTTTTTCCCCTCAAAGATAATGTTAACCAGTTACTTTGTAAGTTGCAACCAAACACAATGACTCTCAATTAAGTTCTCCTAGTAATGTTTTATTTGATTAAAAGGTGTAATAATAAAGGAAATATAAAATATGAGTAAGTAGGGGTAAATGAGATAAGAAATGATTATTTTATTCTTATTTTTAGAAAGATAATGTAATATATAAAATAATAAATATAAGGGTATAATAGACCTTATACAAATTATATAAAGAGATTATGTTCATGTTTGTGAACCAAACGAAGCATAAGAGTTTGGTTTGATTTATGTTTTCAAAGGTTTACAATTTTTGGAGTTTTTTTTTCCAATTTTATAGTGAAGATATTTTTCAATCAATTTATGTGTCAATTAAAATTAAAATTCTCCCACTGACGTTTAAAATATGCAACTCAATGCTCTCATGACTTAAGAACAAAATATTCATCGTTTTAACTTTTATACGTCTCTATTTCCGTAACCACTCACGCAAACACAACAATATGAGCAATGTTTTGGTGGTTGGACTTTTTGTGAGAATCAAAGTGGACTTTTTGTGAGAATCAAAGTTCACACAATTCAGTTAAAAATAATGATGAGCTGATTTTATTTTATTTTTTTCAAGAAACAATGTCATAACGGGGGTGGGAAAAAAAAGGTTATTTGCATTTGATAACTGAATATTACGTTTGAAATTCGATTTATCCTTGCCTATTTCTCTCTTAGTTTTTCCAATTCTTTTTGTTGATTTTTTAATTTAAGCAAACAATTCAATCTAAGTGAAGTCTTATTTGACATTCAATGAATTGAAACAACCCAAAGAAATTATTTAAAAAAATCATGAAGGAACTTTTTTTTTGGGGGACTTCTCATAAGAACTTAAAAAAAAAAGGAAAGAAAATTGATTTTTTTTTCATTTTAAAATAAAATTGGGCCATTGAAATCCAGACACGCATGTAAACAAATGTCTTCAAGCCCAGCTCAAATACATAAAATAAATATACAATGCAATCTTAACGCATTCTTAATTCCTTTCTCCACTAACAAATATTAGATAATTGGCCAATGTAGGTTGGCACAAGTGACAGGAGGGTTGATTTCGCAATTTTTAGGTTGTGAGTTCGATTTCCCTCTTTGTCACTCAAGTCTTATTTGATGACAACCGATCATAGAAAGATCCCTCACTCACTAGTGAAGAATTTTCATATGGTTTGTCTGACTTACCAACCCTGATTAGTAGTCTGATGGCTGGCCTATCTCCAAGGCCTTAGGTGACTAAGTCTTTAGTGGCGACTGAAGGTACAGAATAAACTTTCAACTGTTGAAATTTCAAACTCTGCCGAAAATTAGAAATGCCATCCCTTCTTTGCAATTTTTTTATAAAAAAATATATATCAAATAATTGTATAGTGAGATGACTGCTTACAATAGGATTTTTTTTGAAATAAAGATTCATGAAGTGTCCTTAAAATCTGAAGAGCACTTTATATATATATATATATATATATATATATATATATATATAATAAAACAAGTATTTTTGGGAGATTTTATGATAACTTCACATATTCTCACTTCAAACAATCTATGTTAGTGATTTTTGTCAAGTAGAGCACCATGGATCAAACATATAGGCACCACCACGAAGTGCTTCTAGCAAAAACAGGCTATCATGTTTTTACGACCAAAAGAGAACAATCCAGGAGATGCCATCGCATATGGTTGCAACCTTCTTCTCAGTGTATGACACATAAGCTATGTTAACATGACATGGCATTAGGTTTTCATGGTCCCAAAATTAAATCATTTAGCATGTTACACAGCCAAATGTAGAGTATCAAAATAACATAGCAATGTACCCCCTCAATATGCCCAATCTACACTTGACCCCACAGGCATTCAAGGTTACTAATTCCACTAAAATGCTATCCAACTACGAACACACACTTAAAAAAAAAAACTTTTAGTGGCAATAATTATAAGTTGTCACAAAAAATTGTCATAAAAAATATGCTTATTTTAAAATAAATTTTATAACTTTTTTAAAAATTTTGTTAAAATTATATATATCTCTTCTTTATTTTTAAAATATATACAAATTGGAGAAAAGCGTTATTCGTAAGTGAGCCATAAATTCAAAACTCCGGGCTCTATATATATATATATATATATATATATATATACACACACACACACACACATCACGTCTTTGGAAAGTCTTGAGGAAGAAGGTCCTGAGTTGACGGAGAGAATTTCTGGGGATTTTAAAATTTTATTATTATATGTTTTGTGAAAACGGCAATGAATTGGGATGGGTTAAGGAAGAATTTGACGGTGTTTCTTTTCCTTTCAAAGATTGGGTTGGGTTCTTTAATGGGTTTGGGCTTATAGTAAGAAGACTACAAAAGAAATGACCCCAAGTAAAATCTAAATACGTATGATTTGAAGGTAAGTAAATCCTCTGCTTCTTGGGGGCGAGGAGCAGAGGATGCTCATTATAATTTAAATTATTTAAATTAAATTTAAATTATTTAGATTTTATTAGTTTTTTTAATTTTTATTTAACAGAAAATAAAATATATAATAAAAATAATCTTTTAATTCATAACTTTTAAAAAATGATAATTGATATTTCAAAAAATTTAAATTTGAATTGTCTAGATATTGACAATCCAAAACTATGCAAATGAAGAGCATGCAGTGCTCCTTATCCTTGTTAAGCAGGGAAATCGATCAAAAACTAAATTGAGAATAATTGAATAAAATTACAAAAGAAAAACTCAAAACAAAACAAAATTGTAATTTTTTCCTTTGTATTTTTTCCATTTATCTTTTTTCTTTTGAATTTTTTTAAAGAAAAAGTTTGAACAAAAGATGGTATTTACAAGTGAAAAGAGTAATTTAACCAAATCTAAATTGTGAGGATGCTATTAGAGAGCACACTGTATACTACATTGAAAGTGAAAGATAAGGGAAGAAAGTGCAATTAAACTAATAAATCAAAGTGGAAAAGTACAGTTAACAAATTTCTCCCTTTCTAAGCAAAGTAACTCTAAATATGGAAGTTAAAGTGTGTTTCTCTCCTCACTTTCAACATCAGCTCTTGAATTCTTCGTTAAAGTCCATTTATAAGTTGTGCTATCGAACTCACTTTCTGTGTTCTAGTGATTAATAGTGGGAAGTATTCATATTTTACAAAGAGTCTTAAATTCATATACTTTTAATCCTTAATTAACGCATTCAAATAGTATAGAACAAGATCTAATTTGAATTCTGTCCTATTCAAGGCATCCTTCTATTGAAGAGACATATATATATATATATATATATACACACACATAAAATAATGAGAGTGAAAATGAAATTTGTTCTCTCTCTTTTTACTGCTTTTTTTCTAACAAAATAATATCATGCTTGCATCGAGCAAGAGAGAATATAGGCACAAATGAATGGCTTTTTGCCGCATGTGAAAATATGTTAAAGAAAGGTTAATTTGTCTTTGTGCAAAAGTTCCTCATCAAATTAAAAATTAAGAAAATAATTGACCTTCTATCTCCTTATAATTCAATAATTTCCTCCTATATAATCAGCATGATAAACCGGAAAATTATCATTCCAAAGTAAGTTTACCATGTAATTAATGCTTAATTAGCTAATGAATCTATCAATAAGTATCATCGATTGTTAAATGGAATAGTAGCTTTCTCTTTCCAAATTCTCTCATGGAAAGTGATACCAATATATATATAATTAAAATGTCATCAGATACTCAAGCATCAGGATCTTCAGGCAACTCATCGTATGATTCGTATGCTTTAAAAACCTGAAACATAATGGGGCCAATAATGAAATACAAAAAATTAAACTTGAAACATAAAAATAACTAGTCAAAGGAATAAATGATCTTCTATATAACGAGGCAAGATTTATAAAAAGGTGGGAGGGGACCCTTAAAAAAAGGTGCATCGATGAAGAATCGCTTCCAAGATCCTAATTGGATTCTCTGCAATGGGGGATCCTACTATATGCTATGCACTAGCCCAATTTTGGATTTTTTTGGGGTTAATTTTTTACTTTTGAGGGTTTTTAGTTTAAAATAAAAGATGAAAATTATAACTGTGAGAGTAAAACAAATTTATTGTGAAAAAAATTATATTTTAAAAATTTTAACTATGTAAAAGTATAATTTTTTTTATAATTAAAATTTTTATTTTTACCATTGTAATTTTTACTTTTTATTTTAAACTTTAAACTCTTAAAAAAATTTAAAAAAAAAAACCCAAAATTGAAGTACTGCACCCCCTACAAGATCCCCTGCCGCAGGGGATCCAAATTTTCTAAGATCTCTTCATGCGTCTTCACAGGAAAAAAGTATAATTAGGCTTGAAAAAGGCAGTTTTATCTTTAAAAGAAAATACAAATCAGTTTATGATTTTATGATCAGATCTACCTTAGAAATACATTTTTTTTAATGTTTATATTAAAACCTTCCAAAGGAAAGGATCATAGAAACCTTATGATTATATATATATATATATATATATATATATATATTGTTATAAGGATATAAGACTCAAAGGTGGCTACAAAAATTAATATACGAGCATATTATTTCATGAAACTTATATCACAAGCACGAAATATTTACAGCTTGTGTAGGTAAAATTTTTCAATCTTATGTTTTTTAAAATAGGGAGAAAGGCAAAAAAAAAAAAAAAACTTTGTGAATTTTAAATTATTTACAAATAATCCTATAAAATGTTAAAATTAAAAATTAAGTCCTTTAATTTTCACATATAAGTCTTCTTATTTTTTTAAATCTCAACAAAATAAACTTTTTTTATTGTTTTAGATATTTTTATATTTGATGCGACAAGCCTTTAATTATTTTTAATATTAACATGTTAATTATAAGTAGGTCTAAGATAACAAATGAATTAACATTGTTGTGAAAAAAAAATTGATAAAATAACTTATTTTTATAAAAATAAAAAACTTAATTTTAATTTTCAAAATTTAAAAAATTAGTTATAAGTAATTTAGACTAAAGGAATTTTTTTATAAAATATTTTTCATTAAAATGAGATGCAACATACATCTATTTATAAGAAAAAAATTATAGTTAAAGACCATAAATTATAGATATTTATATTAAAAAATTTTAAAATTATTCTAAATAATTCAATAAATAAAAATTTAAATTAATTAAGCAAATTATAATTTAGAATTACAAGTTAAAATTTTTATTTTTAAATCTTTTAAAAAATAATTTTAAAATTTAAAATCTTTAAATATAAATACCCGAAATTTAACATCCCCATTATAATTTTTCGTATTTATAAAAGCTAGTATCCATCGCTTTCACAGGCAGAGGGAATAATGGCCAGCAAGCAGCGGCAATATCTAACATCGATATCCTGCAGTCTTATCTGTCATATCATATAGAAAGACTTTAGCTTATAAAAATGTCAACAATCCCTCAGCGTAGAAGACAATTTCACTTAACCGTACAAATTTTTTCATTGAAGTAGTGATCCTGAAACATCTTTTCTACTATAAAGAAAAAATTATTTAATGTGCGAAACTAATTTAGAGACATTACTCAATATATCAAAGATATCAAGATATTTTTGGTTCTTTTTAATATTTTGGTGGTTTGAAATGAGAAATTGGAAATATATTTTTTTGTAATATTTATTATATTATTATAATAATTATTTAACATTTTTATAAATTAAGAGTGCAAAAATTATTTTTTATTTATTCTTATTTTTATTTTCTACTTAATATTTTGTACTCCCAATAGCCATAAGATAACAACGAATAACTTGGTACGACGTCAATGTAAAGTTATCCCAAAAAAAGAAACATGATTTGAATAGTGTGGACTAGACCTTATACTTGGCAGTGTCCTTTACTTGGTCCTCAAGTTCTAAGATTGAATTTACATGTGAAGGCCCTTTTGCACAGCCCCAAAAACCCAAAAAAAAAACAAAAGAAAAAGTAAAGGCCCTTTTGGATTTATTGAATATATATACACACACATAATTAACAAAAATATTATTTTTCCTTTTTTACGGAGAAAGGTGTGGATTTGGGGATGGTTGGGTTGCACCAAAAAACCGTTAATTCCTGTCGTATATGTGTGCCAAACAGAGAATGATCCATTTTGTTCAGTAACACACGACAGTTGCCCTATTTATGGCAAAATCGAACAAAATTATAACTGTACTTTCCGTGTACTTCCTGAGAATAGTTGGAAGGGTTCTTAAGGTGCTATGAAGTGTTCCTTGTTTTTATTTTGAAAGAAACTGGAGTGAGTTTACGTAGATGTACGGAAATTCACATCAATTGGTCATATTTAAAAAGTGAAATAGAAAAAATTGATATAAATAGAGTTTTATTAACAATGTTGATAAACAATATTTCAATATATATATATATATATATATAGTAGAATTGTAGAGTAGGACTCAGGGAGATGTACTAGTAACTGGTTTCGTTTGTTACAATGCAAATAATTTTTTTTTATGTAGTTTGTGTGATATTTATTATATTTTTATAATTATTGCTTAATTCATCAAATTATCATTTTAATTATTAAATTAATTTTTAAAAAAGTGATGATAAAAAAAATTATTTTCTATCACACTTATTTTTATTTATCTACTTTGTACATTTCTTTTATTTCTATATATTTGTGCAAATCAATCAAATTAAAAAAAATGAGTTAAAAGTCAAAAAAGATAAGAAATATGATGTGAACAGTTACAAATAATCTTTTATTATATAAACTTTTTTCCAGTTACACTATAGATAAGCCATCTACAGCGTGACTTCTAATTAGGCTCCGTGCCTTTCTTTTTATTTTTTGTTGTTGTTATTATTTTTTCTGACTTCCTTTTTCAATCTTTTTTTACTGTCATTTTTTATATATTTTTTGGCAACTAGTATTTATAAAGAGTGATAGAATTTAGAATTATATATATATATTATGGTTTTTTTTTTGCACAATAAAAAAATTTATTAAGTTTAGATTCTATTAATTTGTTGAGGGCAAATAAGTCATTTTTATGCAAATACTTTTTTTTTTAATATTACGTTGTAGGAATCGAATCCTTGACACTACTCATAACTCTATCTCACTCTTACCACTTGTTACCTCCATCTCACTCTCACCACTTGGGTTAATCCCAAGTGGTATTTTCATACAAATACTAACCATCTAATATTTTGCCATGTAGTAGATTTAATTAAGATCTTTTTTATTAGATTAATTACGGATTATCTAGATTGGTAGATTTTGTTTAAAATAACTCATTTTCTTTTAATAAATTGAAATATTCAAATAAGAAACCTGCAAGTTGTGTAGTTAAAAAGAGACAAAAAATAGGAGGTACGGGCTCCATTTACAAATAAGATATTTTTTTAACTTAGTCTCTTATACATTTTTGTTTCAATTTAATCTTTTATAAGTAAAATATTTTTTAATTTAGTCATTCATAAAATTATCTTTTCAATTTAGTCTCTTACAAATAAATGTGTTATTAATAATAATCCTTCACTTATGGGTATTTCTCAATTTGATAGAAAGACATTATTGATAATGATTTTATTTGTAAGTAATTAAATTAAGAAATATCCAAATGTGAAAGATTAAACTAAGACAAAAATTTTGTGAGAGACTAAATTGAATATATAGCATCTATGAAAGACTAAAATAGAATTTTACTCTCTATATCAATATGCTTGAAGTCTATTGGTATCTTACCCTAACAAAAAATATAAAAAATAATTTGAAAAAATAAATATAAATTATTTTGATGCAAAAAATAAGTAGTGATTTAATAACTTATTACAAATATAATTTTAATTATAAAAAAGTAGTAAGTAACTATTTGATAATTTATAATGTCCACTATTTTTTATTAATTTTAAATTTAAAATACCTCATATAAAGTATAATCAATTAAAATTTATTTTATTTTTTTAATAATAAAAAATAGTCACAAAATTTTGCATGTCAAGTTATTTTTTGTTATAATTGTTGACGAGTTATTTATATAGTCTTCGTTTGTTATAGTGTGGGTTTTCTGTATGATCTTCTATCTTAATATTTGTAAGCAAAATACATAAATTAGTTAAGAAATTATTGATAAAGCCATCCGTTACGTAACTGCTTTTACTTTTTGCAGTATAGGTAAATAAAACTAATCAATAAATAAGAGGAGACGCTTA
Organism: Erythrophleum ivorense; assembly: GCA_026724425.1. Classification (NCBI taxonomy): domain Eukaryota; kingdom Viridiplantae; phylum Streptophyta; class Magnoliopsida; order Fabales; family Fabaceae; genus Erythrophleum; species Erythrophleum ivorense. Next base: position 1,657,690 of record JAIUCV010000034.1, on the reverse strand, counting down.
AAGCATTTATATTATTTAGAAGAAGACCCTAGTGTCCACCAGCAAAAGCACTCACCTATTATTGTGTGGCGTTAATTATGCGATTTAATTATATTTTTGTAATAGTTTACAAATATCGTGGTACATTAAATATAAATAAGAATTTTTTTCTGAAATAATTTTCTCGTTAGATTCTACATAATTTATATTTATGTCTATTTGTACAATACGTAAAAGTAGATGTCACTATTTCTCTTTTATTTTTTTCCTAAAGAATCAAATGTTAAAATTAATTAAATTTATTTTTTACGAAAACTATTATGTATTTTTTTTCTTGTTTAGATATTCTCATTATTCTTCTGAAATGTTCGCTGAATTAGTAAATTGTTTAGGCCATTTATTCATTTTTTTAATTTTCTCTTTCTTTATTTTGGCCATTTATTCCAAATTTAAAATATTTACCATTGACTTTCCCCGGAGGAGGAGTTACGTTGACTTTGTCACATTGTAAACTTTTCACAGAAAGCATTAAATTTTAGAATCACAATTACCTTTCTTTTAAAAATAAAAATGTATAAACTATTTTATTTATTAATTTATTATAAATTTTCTTATTGTGCTCTATCTTATTTTTCACAAAAATAGGTAATCATTTATGCCTCTTAGATATTTTTCATACTTGAGCAGCAATATTCTCACATCTTTCTCTTTCTTACTCAGGCATAAAAAATTGGTTGCTTCGTAGAGGAACTTTATATAATTTGTTAAAATTATAGTATAGAAATAATAAAATGTTTACTTTTAGACCGTTGTTAAATTTGATTTAAATATATAATTGTTCAAGTAATTAATCCATTTTCATTATACATATGTCAAGAATAGTATAATAAACATATACATTAGTAAGTTGATTGATATAGACATATCATAGTTTTGCACATCAATGTACAAATTTTCTACCATGCATCATCCTACTTTGTCCAATATACTTATTTTAAAATTTTGAATACAAAGTCTGACCAAATTTTTTTGGGAATATAAAGAGAATAGATTGACTCTTGAAATTATATATGAAACTTTTAATTTATTTATTGAATTATTTTCTTAAATAATTTTATGTCAATAAAAAATATAATTTTTCCACTAATTATGATTAGCTAAGTTATAATTTAATTCTTTTAAAACATGCTTCTTCATAAATCTTTAGTTATTTTCCTGACTAAATTAAATGACAAGTTTAAATAAGATGCACGTAAATATTTAAAGGAGTTAACTCTTTTACAAGCAATCTCTGAGGCATGTATATAAATTATAAATAAATTATATGTAAGAGAAGATATAATCTTTTATAAGCAATCTCTGAAGAATTTCTCTAAAGCATATAAAAAAGCATGTACATAAATTATAAAATTTAGTCTTCAAATTTAAATACAATAAAAATAAATATTTAATAAAGCCTTATATATTGTTGCTTCTTTTTTTTAATTGTTTTTTGTTTTGTTTTATTTTTTAAAATAAATTTGAAGATCTGAATTCCCAGGGACTTGGGTGAACGGACGCCAAATAAGACTCAAATTTGGCATAATCCCAGAGTAGGACAAAGAGGCAAAGAGTTGAGTGGTATAATATCATTATTGATTTATTATTTATATATAAATATTAAGAAAATTATTCTTTTAATTTATATATTTTTACTCAATTTTTAATTTAATTTTTATTGTTAAACTTTTAATAAAAAATTTTATATTTACCAAATAAATATATGACATACAAAGACAAATTAAAAATATGGAGTCGAATAAGTTTTAAAGTTAAAAATAGCTCTTAATATTAAAATTATTTAATTTTTCTCTTAAATTACACTCTTGCGTTCCATGCAATATTCATTATATGTGATATATGTGAAATAATTTTATTTAATTATTTATTTTTACTTATTTTTATCTAAATCATATATATCCAGGATATTAAAATAATATATGATCACTATATTATTAAAATTTAATAAAGTATTATAAAAATTTAATGATATAAACTAAATTAAAATTTTTTAAAACTATATTTAATTATAAATTTTAAAATTAATTAATTAAGATCATAGAGATAAAAAAATAATTTAACCTCAATATTTATAAAATAAAATCTATATAAATTTCTCCCGCACTTGTGTTCCTTCACTCCAATCATTTTCCTCTCCTCCTCACCTTTTTTTTTTTTCTTCTTTTGGGTGGGTTTATGTTTTCTCATTTCTGTGAATTTTTCTCGTACTCTGGTTTCCCGGCGACAGAGAAGGAAGTAGAAGAGTGAAAGAAAGAAATTTCTCTGCTTCTACGAAACTCTCCCTCTCCTACTTCCGTGATCCTCACTACTGTTTCTTTCTTCTCCATGGACTGCCTTTAACGCCTCTCTCTTGTTTCTTCTAGTCTCACTCCCCCTCTGCTTCCCAAGTCTTCCAGCTAACTCAAGAGTTTTGATTTTCTTTTCCGTAATTTTTCCTTTTTCTGCTTTTGATCGGCTTATCTAGCAAATTGGTATATTTATCTCGGCCAAAAGACTTTAGCTGTCGGTGTTCTTGGTAAGGCAATGACTGTAAATTTTCTGCCTATGGGGTTCGTTCAAATTGATCATATTCACTTGATAATTGTGGTTTTTGCAAGTTAAGTTGACCTTATATTCTGTCTTCTGTTGTGAAATAAAATGCATCGGCTGATAAATATTCTCTTGTTATTTTTCTTGCTTTCTGATTTCTTTAATTTGTCCTTACTATCTTGTAGGTTTGTGCATTTATGCCCTCGACGCATATGATCTCTTTGAATTTTAATCAATTCAGAACTGTAACTTGTCTGTTAAGAATCTACAAGAATGAACAGGATGGAAAGGCGATGATGTTTTCTTTTTATTTCAAGAACTCTTCTTTATGGTAGGGAAAGGCAAGGAAATTGAAGAGCTCTTGTTGGGAGACATATAGAATTGAAAGGAAGTGTTTGAAATAGCTATTATAACTGTTTTTCTTTTTTTTTTTTAACGCAATATGGTCGCCGCCTCCCCATTTTCTGAAAACAATTAAAAATGAGAGGAATCAACTATCGAAGTATTGGATGGACAACTCCTTCCTTCATTATATGTTTCATTCAATTCAACTCCATCAAACCCAAAGAAGTTAATTAATTCAATTTGGTATATTTAGGCGGGGTTGCGTCCTGTGTCCCTTTGGGTATGCAAATGATTGTCTTTCTCCTTGGACTGCATTTATTAGACGTGACAAAGTCATGAATGAGATACAATTATGAGAAAATCTTTGCTGTCTTTTGGGAGGCTAATTTTTTATGCTCACTTGCTTTTCTGTGGTAGTTTTTGTTATGATTCGTGACACATATGTTTCACCATTGTTCTATAACAACTTTGAGTAATTGAGACTAAATCTCCTGACTCTCCATTTTCTTTCATTTTACTATGTTATTAGAGGCTGATTAAATGGACAGACACTTTGGGGATTCTATGTCAAGTCATGGTGCTGCAGGGCCTGCAGGTGCTTCCTCTTAATATTAATACATACATTCTTGTGAGGACATTCAAGTCATTTCCTTTAATAAGTTATTCCTGCTGGTTTTATAGGTCCATCTGAGATTTCCCCATTTAATGGTTCTAAAAGAGTGGAAAGCAGTGCATGGGGTATACTCCATGGGACTGATGTATATCACGCATCAAGTGATGTTAGCTTGTTTTCTAGTTCACTGCCTGTTCTTCCACATAAAAAGTGTAAGCTTGAGATGCTGTTACTGATATCGGATATTGGAATCACCCAAATTTATTATTGAGATCTTTTGTCTTTTTCATTCTCAACATGCAGTAAGTATTACTGATTCAGAGCGTTATGGTCAATCTACTGATGATAACTTGCCAATATTAAACAATGAAAAGGAAGACGAGGGACATGATCCTTTTGAAGATGTTGAAATCAATGCAATTGGGAACATGCTTCCTGATGATGAAGATTTATTTGCTGGTATAATGGATGACTTTGACCTTAGTAGGTTGCCTAGCCAACTGGAGGATCTGGATGAAAATGAACTGTTTGGTAGTGGAGGGGGGTTTGAAATGGATGTTGAACCCCAAGAGAGCCTTAGTTTTGGTGTGTCAAGGATAGGCATATCTGATGGAGCTGCTTCACATGGTACTATTGGTCATTATGCACTTCCAAATAGTGTGGGATCAGTGGCTGGGGAGCATCCCTATGGAGAGCACCCATCAAGGACATTATTTGTTCGAAACATCAATAGTAATGTTGAGGACACTGAATTGAGATCACTATTTGAGGTATTTTACATTAAGTAATAGAGCTTGTCCAACTTTAACACAATATTTCGTGTTTGGTAATCATGCTTTTGCCTTTTCCAGTTATCTTCCTTGACTTGGGCTATTTACTTGTTACTTACGACTTTGTTGCCTAATGTTTTAAAAATAAGTTCCTAAGTCAAAAAATTGTGTGGTTGTTTAGGTGATAGCTGTTTAGGTTTAAGCTAGGTATGATAAGTCACTTCCAAGTTCCCCTTTTACTCTGTAAGCTTCTTAGAAGTTAGAATAAAAAAAATATTTTCTCAAATTTTCATTAATCTTAAATTTCATTAAATGATAAGGGAAAAACTTCAAGTTCTTCAAACAATTAGTTTAAAGGTGATGGTTTGTTGGATGCTAGGTTTACTTTTCTTTTGACTCCCTGGACCTTTTCTAAAGGATAAAATTATTAATGATGCTTTTAGATGATAGTTAGTAACAACTGTAAGTGGAATCTATTTGATATTTTGAAGGATGCTTTATTCTTTGTTTGCAGAAGATATCAGCAATTAATGCCTTTCCTTTATTTTGCTAACCTATATGCTGGTTCTTTTGTTCTTTCTTTCTTTCTTTCTTAATCTGTCACTTTTGTTAGCAATATGGGGATATCAGAACTTTGTACACAGCATGCAAGCACAGGGGCTTTGTGATGATATCTTACTATGACATTAGAGCTGCTCGCACAGCAATGCGTGCTTTACAAAACAAGCCCTTGAGACGAAGAAAACTGGACATTCATTTTTCCATTCCTAAGGTTTGATTAATGTACCTATACTAAAGATTTAACTTCTTCTTCTTCTTCTTCTTCTTCTTCTTCTTCTTATATTTTGATAAAAGAAGAAATTTTGTTAAAAAGAGTAGAATTTACAACTAGCTGGAGGATAATAAATCCACAAATCAGAAGATACAAGAAAAGCTCAAAACAGTACGTGGTAACAAAATCCCTATAAAGCCTAGTAGTGTAAAAGAGCTGTCCAGTCTCTTTGCATATTAGATAAAGAGTTCCTGTTGAAAAGACCATGTGCTGAACACCAAAGGAAAGCCATATTCACAATTCTATCCCATAAAACAATTAAAGGAGAGGATATGCCTTTAAAGATGCATGCATTCTTTTCCAACCAAACAACCCACGGAATTCCATAAACTGCACTGGCCTCAAAGTTTTGTTTTCCTTCTTATTACCCAACCCTTTGAATTGAATAAGGTTAAACTGTTTCAGGGTATTAGGACAGACCCAACACCAAAAATAGCAAAGAGCTTATTCCACAGGCATCTCTTTACTGCACAGAGGAGAAATTAATGGAGCAAAGTTTCTAAATTAAATCTATATTTTACACACATGTCAGGAGGGAGAGAGACCCATATGGGGCCACTGAACTTGCGACATGTCATTTGTGTTTATTATTTTGAATATTGTTGTTGTCTTTGTGTTATTCATTTCTGCTTCTGGTTGCAGGATAACCCCTCGGAAAAGGATGTTAACCAAGGAACTCTGGTAGTGTTCAATTTGGATCCATCGGTATCCAATGATGACCTTCGTCAAATATTTGGTGCTTATGGGGAGGTCAAAGAGGTCAAGTTATTACATATATGGTTTAGCTATTATTTCATTTTTTTAATCTCTGCATATTTTCATAGGATGCATGGATTAGTTGTAATTTCTTGTGTTCAAATTGCAGATAAGGGAAACGCCACATAAGAGACACCATAAATTTATTGAATATTATGATGTTAGAGCAGCAGAGGCAGCTCTTAAAGCATTAAATAGAAGTGATATCGCTGGGAAGCGCATCAAGCTCGAACCCAGCCGCCCTGGTGGAGCACGTCGAAAGTAAGTTGGATTTCATACCAGTTAGATATGTTATACGGTTTGCCAATAAAAATTATTGTTCACCTTTTAACTGGTTGTTTTTAACTCTTAAGCACACTGTAGAAAAGTAGTGTCAATGCTTGAAAGTGTGAAATTGTTCACTACTTAATAAGGTTTCCCCACTATAATTTTAACTAAAGCTACTATCAAGAAAATGCTGCTAGTGACATTTTGAAAAAACCTAGTACTTTTCTTGTGTTCTTCTTGCTCGCCTAATTTTATATGAATCAGACATCAGTGACCATTTTTTGTTGCAGATTTTTCATTTTGAAATAGACTCTAATGTATGTTAATCTTAAGTAATGGTGATATAATACATATTTTCTAATTGGTATGAAGTTTATGAGCATGAACAATGTGATGAGGGCTTAAAAGTTTTACAGTATATTTTGTTACAACTGCGCCTTGTGAAAGTCACTTAAAGGCATAAACCAGGTTTGATTTTACACCAAACTTAAGAGAGGGAGACCCCATGATTTCTTTATTTTATAAATTAATATTCCTTGAGATGATTGAAGTTGCTTGTAAGCAGATAGCTAATTGAAGTTGTGTGGAAATTCAGGGTTTAATAATCTTCTAAACTTATTTTATTAGATAAAAGTAATATTATATTTATAGACGATGAAAAATGAGAATAGACTCTTATTCTAACTAAAAGATGTAACTCTAAAAAATAAGATAATTTTATCCTAATCAAAATAGGATAATTCTATCCTAATTAAAACAGAAAATTTAAACTAATTTTATCCTAATTAAAACAAAAGACTTAAGCTAGTCCTAAATGTATAAAAAGGTTATCCAAAACTAACTAACTAAACAAATAAGCCTCAATTAAAATAAAACAAATAAAATAAATAAAAATAACTTAATTAAAATTAATGGTAATTTCCAAAATAATGGTAATTTCCAACAATTTGCTTCATTATAGGAATGACAAAGTCAAGCAACTGGTAGAAACTATCTGGAAAATGTATGAAATTTTGAAGTCGGGATTGATTTTATTTTGATATCTGGTAAAATTTTACATTCTTCGGGGATCTTCCATATGTTCCATCTATGTTAGCAACTTTCGGTCAGCATGTGGATCTTGTTCAGCCATTCTATGACTGAGAAGCATAAGTATATTGGCTTTATTCCTGTCGCTTTCATTTCATCTTCAGGGTGAAAAGCATAAGTATATTGGGTTTATGTACTCTCATTGGATTTTCTTGTGAATCTGAGGCTCTGAGTAAACAAAAGGAATCTGTAAACAGCTAAGCACATGTAAGTATAAGTTGGTGATTCTTTTAAAGAAGAAAATATATGTAAAATTGAAAAACTTCTACTCTTGTAAAGCGTTTCCATTTATGGTTTTTTGCTGCTTGAAAGATGCACTCTGGCTGGTTGTAACGGACCTGAGTTAATTATTGCTGTCATCGTCTGCCTTTCACCAGCTTTATAAGGAAGTCCAGCTGTGTGTGTATTAGCATTTAATTTCCTTTTATATGGTTTATGCTATTATGATGTCACATATTTCTTTATTGAGTTGCATGTTATTATCCACATAAGCAAGAGCCTGAAAAAATCAGCTGAGCTTTTTTTCTCTTCAGTTTAATGCAACAGCTGAGCCAAGAGCTGGAACAAGATGAAGCTTGGACTTTTAGACATCAAGTGGGATCACCAGTGGCCAATTCTCCTCCTGGTAGATTTCTCTGAATACAGCCTTCTGTATCATGCACAGTTCTAGCTATATCATTTTTTAAAGGAATTTTTATTCACAAGCTAAACCAGGTGGCAAATTTGCACAGGTAACTGGGCTCAATTTGGCAGTCCAGTTGAACATAATCCTCTAGGTTCTTTTAACAAGTTACCTGGTTTGGGTCATTCCAGCCCGAATAGCCACCAATTGCCTGGATTGACCACAGTTCTTTCCCCGCATGCATCAACCTCCACAAAGATTGCGCCTATTGGCAAGGACACTGGAAGTGTCAATGATGCAAATCAGATATTTACAGATTCTGGATCAACACAGGGAGCACCTTTTCAACATTCTCTGTCCTTTTCTAAACAAAACGTAAATGCAATTCCTAGACCAATATCTACTTTTGGAGAACTAAATTCTAGCTTGTCAAGCCTTGGAACACTGTCTGGTCCTCAATTTCTTTGGGGAAGTCCAGCTCCTTACAAATCTAGTGGCCCATTAAATTCAAATGCATCTGCTTGGTCTTCATATTCCATGGGGCTCCTATATAGATCTAATGTTGAGAGGCATGGTTTCCCATATACTAGTCAGCCTAGTTCTCTTCTTGGTTCCCATCCCCATCATCGTGTGGGATCTGCTCCATCTGGCCTTCCTCTTGATAGGCATTTAAACTACTTTCCAGGGTCTTCAGAAGCTTCTTTCATGAATCCAGCTGCATTTGGGAGTTCAACTCATCATGATGGAAATTTTATGATGAACATGGGTGACCGTGGAACTGTTGGAGTTGGTGTTGGCCTTTCAGGAAATACAACTGAAATTAGTTCACCCGCTTTCAGAATGATGCCACTGCCTAGGTATGCTTCCTTTTTCCTTGGAAATGGTTCCTATTCTGGACCAAGAGCAACTAACAGTGAGGGATTAGCTGAATACAGTAGAAGTCGGCGATTTGAAAACAATGGGAACTTATATGATAGCAAGAAGCAGTATCAGCTTGATCTGGACAAAATTATTAATGGGGAAGATTCAAGGACTACTTTAATGCTTAAAAACATTCCTAACAAGTAAGAAGAAATACCCCAGTGCCATGGTTACTGTACTCACAGTTTGAGTAGTGGGGTAAGTTATAAGTTTCTAAAAGATTTTTGCCTCTTATCACTTCTTAGGTACACTTCAAAGATGCTGCTGGCTGCAATCGATGAGAATCACCGGGGTACCTACGACTTTCTCTACTTGCCAATTGACTTTAAGGTATAAATATCCTAAAAATCTTTTTGATTGATGATGAGGGATTTCTTCAAGATGATTTATTTCTTAAGGTTCTTTTTGCTTGCAGAACAAGTGTAATGTGGGTTATGCTTTCATCAATATGATGTCTCCTTCGCAGATCATCCCCTTCTACAAGGTTTTAGTTCTGCGCCCTTGGAAGTCTCAAGTCATATTTCTCTGTTACTTCATTTAAGTTTTCATTGTTCTTGGATTGTGATGTGTGCCTTCTTAATGTGATGTTTCATTATGAGGACAAATGGCTATCTTTATGGAGTTATTCTAATTTTTCATTTTTAAAATATAAAAAGAAGGAGAAAATTATTTTCATTGGTACTTTCTGGTGATCTGCAATCATTTACACTTGCACTGGTCTGAAGAAGCATTTGTACCACTTTAATAAGTCTTATCACGGAAATAATTGTAGGCATTTAATGGGAGGAAGTGGGAGAAGTTCAATAGTGAAAAAGTTGCTTCACTGGCATACGCACGAATCCAGGGAAAGGCTGCACTGGTGATGCACTTTCAGAATTCAAGCCTAATGAATGAGGATAAGCGGTGCCGGCCAATTCTCTTTCATTCAGGGGGCCAAGAAACTAGTGACCAGGTAACTTTTGGCTACAATTGGTTATAACTACAAGAATGCTGAACGCATTATTCCTTTGAGTTTAAAGGTTTTGCAAATCATAAAAATATAAAATATATTTGGAATTAGATATGGATCATACCTTTTCCCCTTCAACTTATAATTACCTTGACTACGATGAAACCTACATTAGACTATGTCAAAGTGGGTATAAAGGCTACGACTTGGTATGAATTGGACAAAGCTCAAGCTTAATTTCTGTCTCTATTGACGCATGAGCTTGGCTATCAAAAAGCTGAGCTTTCCCTTGGCTGAAATAGCAGAAAGCATTTATAGCCTGATCTTGGTGTTTCAAAAAATAACTGAGGGAAAATGTGGCTAATGGCTATTCGTTTAACTGGATTTTTTCAATAATACTTACTAAACAGGGCAGACCTTGAGCCACGTGTATACTCAACAAGACTCCTCGTGGAGGGATTTACTAGGTTGGAATGTACATGAGATTCAGAGAAAACGGCTGCATGTGTCTACATTGTTTATTGGAGGAATTTGTTTGGGGAAGTGCATCCTTGTAGGCTCTTATTTATGATCTATACAAATTCCTTATTATTTACTTTTTTTTTTAAAATGGTTTTCAGGGCAGGCATAATTTTGAAGTTACATTGAGCTGTTAATTTCACACCAATTTCAACAATAAATTGCTTAGTTGTTAGACTATACTTCATTAAATTGTGTAAAAAGCTACATCTATTAAATTGCTGATTATTTCTCTTTTCTTGCCTTCTAGGAATCTTTCCTATCAAGCAATTTGAATATATGCATTCTCCAACCAGATGGATCGTACACGGGTGATTTGTTGGACAGCCCAAAGGATAATCTGGATGAAAAGTTTGGATAAAATTAATTATTTGTTAAATGTCTTGTTCCTAGCCACTAGAAATGGGGTCTAGGAGTGCTAACTGCTGCATAGGGGTATCTTAAGGTGTACAGACTTCGATCTATACCCCCAGAAAGAAGAAATAAAAATCAATACAAAAGAAGAGAGGGTGTATTAAGGTGAAGGAGTGGTAGGAGACTAAAGAGTCTCAATATTTTTATAGTTCATAATAATCAGCAAAGGCAAAGAATAGAGCATTTTGTTGAGGTGTAGAGCAACAATTGTTATTGAACCAGAGGGAAAGAATAAGGTGGAGCATATTGCTAGGTAGTTAAGTTTCTTTCTTCAGCAGTATGTATTCATACCAGATTGTGCAGATGACTCCTTCTGGTATTTGCTATTTTTTTCCCCCATTTGCATATATGACTATTTTGTATATGGATCCCAATTTACAGTGAAAACGTTGTATAGAAGCAGGGAGAACAAGGAACTGTCCTGTTTGTCAGTGTTGTCTTGTAGCCGACAAATGATGAACGAATTGAATGTACAGATGTTCTATGACAGTCTATTGTTTCTTCTCATTATATTTATTTTCAGCTTCTTTTTACAGAAAGTATTAAACTATGAGTGTTCTAGAGTTTATTTTATTTGGTTTATAATAGCATTTGCTGAGGTCAAGTGAGGCTTTAGCAGCCAAGAAGTAGACATTTATTAATGACGCATAATGATCGCAACTAAGGAGATTCATATAACGAAAAATCATCACCAAATAAGATTTCAAGGCAAATTTAGTCATGACAGCGTCAAAACATCCATGCACAACCAAGCCAAGATTTACCTTTCTTCTCTTACAAAACTACAGATAATCTGTAACTGGTCCTCATCTACATCCACCATATCATCTTAATCAAAGATTCAAGGATTTCATCAAAACTACCATTCGATCTATAACCCGCCGCATGCAATATATATATATATATATATATGTTTGTGCTACACATGGAATCCAATACAAATGGCTTCTTTTGGCTTCTAGTAATTTACCTAAAACCAAATAAATTAGGTGAATGTCCTACTGTTTGACGCAGACTATGGCCACTCAACGACAGAAGTAAATAAAACTATGACTTACCAGCTAAGGCATAGTTGCAATCGTTGATCGTTATTACTTGAACGACATTTTTCTCTCCAATCCGCTCCACAAAAGCATCAAGTAACAAAGTAACTTGTTCCCAGATTTCACAAAGGAAGATGCTTCAATAGACTTCATAAACATTGTCCTAGATGAACAATTCACCAAAAAATTAATTATGATTCCTTGCTTTCAATAAATACATGCATCGGACCTAATGGGACGGTTATGCTTTGCCCATGTTTCCCTTTGTTTCTCTAAGAAATCATTTACATATTGTAAGTCCCTTTCAAAGAGTATACTTCAACTCGAAATCATAGTGATTGAATCCCGATTCGAATCATGAATCGAAAAACTAGTTTTTGAATTATACATTATAAAACATATCAAATTATACAATTCATATACATATTTCAAAATAGTTTAAAATATATTAGACAAATTATGTGTGTCATAAAAAAGTTCATAATATTAAATTTAAATGAGAAGTGACAAAAATTTAACTATAAGTCTCACAAAACAAAATTATAATTTATAATTTATAAATTAATAAATGTCTCACTGATAACTTTATTAAATGAAAAAAAAAACTTATAAACAACCAAGTTCAAAATTAATAATTTTCTTATTTATTAAGACTAATATTATCACTATCACTATTATCTTTGTCATCATTAACATGATTATTCCTTCTTATTCAATCCTTTATCCAATACAACATTACCTAGTATTTGAATACTTTTCCTTTACCTTTCTTGTTAGCATTAAGATTTCATGGACTAAAAATAGGCATATGTAATTATATTATATAAGGCAAGTGACCAAATGAGAAAAAATAATTTGAAAATTTACAAAAAGAGATTTAAGATTGCTAGTGCAATACCTCTCTTTCTCTTTTTATTAGTATCTTCTTCATCAATATTGAAACACTCGTGGATATCCATCCAAGAATTTCCTTCCAAGCAATGTTCTTTTTGTTTAGTAATCGACTTATCTTAAGATTCAAGATTTGATGAGTAAATAGGATCTTATGTATCTCCTTTCATCTCTTTTTGTTTTTGTTTAATCTCAAGTTGAAGATTGTATTTAACAAATACAAGAGCATTCAACTTTTGTTGTTCTAAGCAGTTTCTTCTCTTAGAGTAGATGTGATCAAAGATGTTCCAATTTCTCTCGCATCCTATAGCACCAACATGAGGTTTAAGATTGCAAGGGCAATACTTCTCTTTCTCTTTTTATTAGGATCTCCTTCATCAATATCGAAACATTCATGAACATCCATCCAAGAGTTCCCTTCCAAGAAATGTTCTTTTTGTTTAGTAATCTACTTATCTTCAGATTCAAGATTTGATGAACAAATAGGATCTTATGTATCTCCTTTAATCTCTTTTTGTTTTTATTTAATTTCAAGTTGAAAATTGTATTTAACAAATACAAGAGCATTCAACCTTTGTTATTCTAAGCAGTTTCTTCTCTTAGAGTAATATGATCAAAGACATTCCAATTTCTCTTGCATCCTATAGCACTACAAGTGAGGCTTAGGATGCGAATGATAAATGTCTATAACTCTTTACACTCTTTTTCAAAACTATTCCACCACAAAGCTAGCAAAAAGAAATTATAAATAAAGTTTTGTTTAATTACCATATATATTGTTTAAAATAAATAAAGTAACAAAATACGTTACTAGATAAATAATTACCTAGTTGCTTCTTTTTCTAGTTGTAATTGCTAAGCTATATCCAAAGAGTTATTATGCCTTGTTAAAATTCTCAATTTAGAAATCAATTTTGATTCGATTCTTAATATCAAGATACATCTTGTCCAATATTTTATACAATCCAACCTTTACCTTAATATTCAGATTAAACTTTGGATCATAATAAACCTATAAAATTATTAGGATAAAGTAAGATATAATAATAAATAAAACATAAAGTAATTATATTACATAAAAATTAAAATTGTTTCTAAGAAAAAATTACTTAGGATTTAAAAAATATGTCATTGCATGAAAAGGCTTATGGAGTTGATAGTCTTAACACTTGTTTATAATTTCCCATAATTTTTTTATATATGCTTTTCATATTATTAAAATTATTTGCTATTTGCTCCTTTGCTTCATCCATAGCTTCATAAATATATTCCATTGCCAACTTTGAATCACAATCCACAAATCTAAGGACTTTCACAAGAGGAGACACATAGTTGAAGTAGTATTTGATAGACTTTCAAAACCTTGAATCAATTGGAATCATATCTTCTACAATTTTCACTTCATTTTTAGAGGCATGTGCATTTTTGGCCCATTTTTTTTATGCAAACATAAATCGGGGCATAATCTTTTGATCCAAAATAGACTTCACTCTCAAATAAAATGTGGCAAATCTTGTTATTGCTGGCTTAACTAACTCTTTACCCTTGGAATAACTTCTAAACATATTAAGTAGCCAAGTGTACCTATAAATGAAAGTCATAATTTTTTTTCCACTTTTTCAATGGTATTATGGAATACTATGATGTCATTGATATCTTCAAGAATCAAATCAAGCAATAGGTAGCACAAGGATACTAAAAGAGTTGTTTTCTTTTGTCCATCAACTTATTTCTTAGAGACAAAAAGGTTGAAGCACTATCTATCACTATTTAGACCATATTTTTCTCCTAGATTTCCATCACCATTTCATCTAATAATTTAAATAATTTTTTAACATCTTTAATGAAACTATTAGTGCTAATAGATTTTAAAAAATATATATCCCTTTAAGGCTATTAACAAAAAAATTAATAAGGGACCTACCTTTTTCATCGATTCATCCATTTGACATTAATGTACAATTATTTTTATTTTATTCAAATTTATATTTATCCAAATTAGCACTAACAAGATTAACTTCTTTTTTCAAGGATGAGACTCTTATTTCATGCTAAGTAGGTGGTTTAAAGCCTCTACCATATTTAATAATTAATTTCATCATATTAATAAATAATGGATTCCTTACCAAAGTAAATGGCAATGCATTACCATATATGTATCTACAAATATCTCTAACCATGTGATCTCTATCTTTTACCATTATATTCATAGTTTGTTGTTTCATATTAGATTTATGAGAGCCAAAGTCACTTTCCCCTTTTCCTGTTATTATAAAGACTCCTATAGACCCTTTATTCTCATGGTCTTGATTTCTTTATCATCAAAGCACTCAACAAAATCATCATTACCCTTGTTTACATCATCTAAATTTTCTTTAAATAAATTTCGTACTTCTTTAATACTTGTTCATAAGGTGCAACTTCCTTGTGTGTTCCAATTAGATGGTGTTTCATCTTAAATGCTTCTCCCTATATTGTTTTAGGATAATAGTTACATTTAACATGTAATTGAGTCTCAAGAGACTTATAGTAATTCCAAGCAACATCTTTCTTCACTTTCTTTTTAAGAACCATAGCTTAATCTATATTAAAAAAAGCAAGAATTCATAAATTAATTGAAAATATAACTAAGAAATTTTATATTATTTCTTCTTACCTAATAATAGCTCACCACATCCAAACTCCAAACTTAGTCCAACTAGCCAAAGATAATGAATAGGATAATATTGTCTCTTGTAGCCAAAGTTTATGATTGAACTAAAGGGTAAATAGTTAATAGGTTTCTTCCATTATATATATATATATATATAGGTTAAATAACTTTAACATTTTTTGGGACTTTCAATTGCAAATTGTATTTTATTCAAAGTCAAATAGTCTATACTTAATAGAAAAGCTACATCTAATAGGAAAACAATTAAAAAAAATTCAATTGAACACAAGTAATTGAGTTTTGTGTAAGAGAACGACATTGCATAGGTTTTTGTGATTTGCTTAGCTAGATATGCTACCAATATCTAGCCAAACATGTTATTTGTCCATCTAATATTAAGGGATGAGTACTTTAGCTGAATGACATCACATTAGTAAGTAAGAATTAAAAAAAAATCACATTGTCTTTTCTAAAGAACAGGTCATGTTAGGTCATAAAGGACTTGACATCGCAACTCGATGAAGTTGTAGTTTTTTGAATAAGTAAACCATTATGGATCACCTATTCTTGCATGACTCACATGATTCTAGCGATTTAGAGTGTGATCCTATCTCTTTTTTTATTCATTACACAATCTAAATCATTTCAAAGTTAAATCAAGTTGGATTGTGCATTCCAAATCAATAATCAAATGATTTCTACCACTATGCTCGTAATAGCTTGGAGGCTTCATGTTTCAACCATAGCTTTATTCATACGCTTAAAGTTGTCTAACTAAACATCATGAATGTAACCTTTGTACCATAGAAATTCCAATGCATTAAATTGAATACCTTCAAATTTGTGTGCTAACCTTGGTTTCACTAATAAGCATGGCATTGTAAAGTCAAGGCACCTCACAATTAATGATACTTGGTCACTTCCCCATGGCAAGAAGGTTGTTGTGTAACAAAGCAATACTAATCAACTGACTAAGGATAGTGTTAGACTGCTAGGTAGATTCTTAGGGACAATTGGGAAAGAATTTGCTTTATTTCTCATTAGTTATGCCAATTGGAAGATGGTGTCTAAGGAGTGCAAGTAAATTGTGTGTGAGAAGATTGTTCGGGTAATACTTTTATGCATTTAAGTTACTTTTATGCTTTTGTTTATATATCCTTATTAACTTTTATTTTTTACTTTGAAGGATAAGTTTGATGCTCACACTAATGGGCATAAGAGCTATATTTTAAGATCCACTGGACTTAAATGGAAGGATCATATACAAAGATTATGGCAAAAACAAAATCCTAGAAGTAGTTTAAATGCATAAAAGTATTACCTGAACAATCTTCTCACACATGTTTTGTTTGCACTCTTTGGACATTATCTTTTAATTGACATAATTAATAGAAAATAAAGCGAAGTCTTCCTTAATTGTCCTTAAGAATCTACCTAGTAGTCTAATGCTATCCTTAATTGGTTGATTAGTGTTCCTACATTGCATGACAACCTTCTCACCATAAAGAAACAACAAAGCATCATTGATTGTGAGGTGTCTTGGCTTTATAGTTCCATGCTCATCTATGAGACCAAGGTTAACACATGAATTTGAAGGTACTCAATTTAATACGTTGAAATTCCTAGATATACTTACAACATCAACAATCAAAGTTTTATTGCACCTAGTAAGTTGTTCAGGTGCATCATTTCCCTTACCCTCTTCCTCTTTATCATCATTATCAGCATCATTGTAGACATTCATTTTAAGTGGAAGCTCATACTTGGTTGGGCAGCTTCCTTTGCAGGATTGGTTAGACTTTGTGTGGAATGGGCACCCTTATCATCTAATGGTGCAATAGGACCATTGTCTTAGGCACCATGAGATTGGCTTGGGCTAGTTGTTTTGTAAAAGAATTGTCTCATCTTTCAAATTCTTGTGCAATAGATAATGGTTTCATTAGCTAAATGAATCAAGAAACACATAATTTTGTGATAGACTTAAACAAGTAAAATACAATATTTACTAGTTAGCATACACTAGGCATATATAAACAAGATTTGACATACAACAAAAGAATGAATATTTAAACACCTTGCCAATGATATATTTTCTTCTTTATTTAGAAATAATATTTTCAAGTATTGAGACTGATAAAATTTACATTCATAGAAAGTATCTTCATCATCTTCACTTATATTATATAGGTCCTATGACTTTTAACACTTTTATTAGCAAATGCAAAATTTAAAAATCTATTAAGTCTTTTCACTTATTCATTGTTGTTTTTAGGCCTTTCAATCCAAGACTTATCTATTTCTAAAAACAATATGTCTAACATCAAATCTTTCTTGAAAATTCTATACTTTGAAATAACATTTTAAACCAAAAAAAATTAATTAGAACTGCTATGAAATTCTAATTTCAAGTGGCACATTAAATTATAATAATTGCATTAAAATTAAAGTAGGTGTTCTTTGTGAGAAAGAAAAAAATAATGTGACATATCTTATGTAAACTTAGAAATTTGTTAAATAAAATATAAATTTCCAAGTAAAACTTTGTGTTATATGTTTACTTAGTTTCCACAAATCCGTGCTCATTAAGTAAATAAAAATTATTCTCCTTCAATTATTTTCCTTTTTTCCTCCTATAATTTTGGTTTTTAAGTTTAAAAATACTATCTATATCACAAAATTTTTTTAACGATTAATCTCACAAAAACTAACTCTTTTCAAAGAAGTGCACCAACGTTCAATTAAAACAAATTTAAAAATATATAATCTCCCAACATATTCACAAATACCCAAGAATAAAAAACTACAAAAGTCAAGGATTTCAACAAAACCCAAAAATTTTTATGCTAACAATTGCCCCATACATCTTAGAAAATGGAAGAACATTGAAGAAAGTACTTCAAAATGGCTTAAAAATGGTGGAGGGCAGCTTAAATGGTGACAAATCAATGGGATCAACAGCAATTGATCGAAACCAACTGGAGTTGACTAGAACACTGGCTGGAGGGGCAGCTAAGAGTAAGATAACGATGCTGTGAGAGTTTTGAAATATCTACAGATGTAATTCTGATTGTGGTTGGGCTGGGTTACTCAATTCATTTAGCAGCGGACCTGATGTTAAGTAAAAGTGGTTTTCCAAGAACTGCAGTTATTTAACAGCGGCATTTATTCAAAAACTGCAGTTATTCAAAAGTCTGCCGCTGCTGAATGGCTGCAGTTGTTTACAACCGTCGCTATTTAACAGCATTTATTGTTACATCTGCTGCTAAATACTAGTGGCAATAACAATTGCAACTATTTAATGTTTTAGCCGCGGTTGGGACAAATCGTCACAAAAAACAATACTTTTTTTTTTGTAGCACATTTTCATTGAAAAATTTACCTAATATATACTTATACGTCTTCTTATTATTGATTTGGTCCACGTAATTCTTATAATTTGAGTCTATTTGTTTGATGTAAGATTAACGTAGTTGAAGCTAAATTATTGTTGATTAATTACGATTTACTTTACAAGGTTCCAAGATCACTGTGACATACATTATCATAGGCAAAACCACCCCGTTCATTGACAGCTCAAGGGCGACGGGTTGATTTCCACTTAACACTTTGAAACTATGTATGGAGAAGCTATAATGAACCATATTAAGTTGCATGCCCAGTTATTAATACCCAATTAATTCAAAATGAACCCATGTAACTATAAATGCATGAACAATAGGATAATAAATTTAGAGTAAATTATTCTCTCTTTTCTTAAAAGATATTTAAACTACATGGCCCTTCTTTATAATTTAAAAATTTATATTTTCTTCCTCTCAAATCAAAAGAAGTCTCGCCTCCCTTGAAGCAAAAAGAGCTATAATTGCACCTATTTGGATCAAAATACCTTTATATCTATTATTTATATGATATAAAAAGTATTAAATATATATTTCTTCAAAATAAAATAGTCAATTTTTTAAAATTAAAATAAATTACATTTATAATTTACAATACAAAATGAATAACAATGAAATAAAACTTTTAAAAATGTGTTTTTAATAATTTATACTTTTAATTAAAAAAATCAATATTATTGTTAAGATTTTTTTTTATATTTTAGTTTCAAGTAAGTTTGTGTATATTTTTATAATAAATGAAAGACTTGTGTAATTTAAACATCCCTTAAGGAATAGGATAATAATTTACTCTTTCATTTATTTGAAAAAACAATTAAAAGTGAAGGAAGGAAAAACAAAATAAGAGGGCCAAAGATATGTAAATCTTCCTACTGTTTGCATGCAAACTATGTGCATATATTGAACAGACATATCAAATGATTGAGTGTTCACCAAACCGTTAAATGAGAATGACATGAATTGGTCTTCTAACCACCTCACAAACAAAACAAGCAAACAGAAACATGGGTATTCCAAAAGTTTTCTCTGAAGATTTTGCAACACACTAACCCATATAGTCATGCCATTAACATTTGAGTAAGTTAAAAGCCATTAGCTATGTGTGATTTAGGCCAAAATCTTTTGATACTTCATAAGATAAAGTTGAAGAGAGAAAAAGAAAAAAGTACGATTTCTCTGCATTTAAGGAATATTTACCTAGATTTGGACTATCCGAATTTAATTAGAATGATTTAGATTTAAAATTATTATTTTTTAACAAGTTATTAGTTGAAAAATTATTTTTATTATAGTTTTGCTTTCTTAAAAAAAATTAAAAATTAAAAAAAATCTAAACTGTCCAAATTAAATATGAATAATCCAAGTTGTGAAAAACACCTCCCACTTCTCGCCCCCTTAAGAAAGGATTTGCTTGCCAATAGATCCCATTTGTATGTTCACATCTTTTATGAGAAATTATTGTGTACATAAGGTATATGTATACTCAACATTTGCTTTTTATTGATCCATATATGTAAAAAGTAGATCCTAATCATTAAGTGTATTTGCATCTAAGAATTTTTTCATATATTCATTTTTCTCTCTAACTGCGTTTGTGTAATCACTACAAAGGATTTACGTTGGTGATTTAGTAGTAATATTTAAGTCAATTATGCCCCTAGATCTTCTACAGTGTTGCATTCTGTACAATAAGAGAGAATAATATAAAAAAGTAAGAACGTGTATGGAATTCATTTTTTCTCTTTCTACTTATTTTTTTTTTCTTTTTTTTATCTTTTTCCAATTATATGTCATGTATTTACTTTCTAAATGCAGAGGATCTAAATTCGTTAATTATAAAAGAAAATATTAATTCTTATACTTAGAGATTTTTTCTATCACCACATAACCAAAAAAAAAAGTTTGCCTTACGGGTTTCCTACTTGCAACCCTTTGCTAATTGAATTTATAATTTTCTTTAACTTTAATCCAAATTCTCTTTTATAACTTAAATATGATTATACCCAAACTAGAAGGGGCCTGTGTCACAAGTTCTAATACAGTTAAAAAATTTAAAATTAAAAAATAGATTAAAAAAAAGACATGAAACCCAAAAGAGAAGAGGTCATTGCTATTCCAAAATTGATGAACAGTAACAACTTTCTACAAAATTTATAAATATATAGATTTTAAGTTTTTAATATTTTCATTCAAGATTTATTTTGTTTTATAGAAGGCTGTGATTAGTTATTTCATAGACAACTGATTAATTAACTAAAGTATAAAATCAAGTACATCAATTGTCGATTAGTATATTGTCACACTACTAAATTTATACTACGTATCCTGTCGCATGTACTGATTATTGAAAATATGAAAGATGAAAATTTCAAAAGATTACACTTTCCAAAGCTACGAAGAAACAAATAGCTACACTGTGTGTATGTGTTTTTGGGGGTTTTTTTTTTTGTTTTTTGTGGGGCGTGGGGGGGTGGGAGACGAGTGAGGCCAATTTTCAAAAAATAAATTCAGACTATCAACGGCGGTCACCAACATTTCGACCTACCTACTGTTATATGTCAATGGCCAAGCGAAAACCCTTTTAGGAGCTTATCTCTCTTTTTTTCGTTTTTTAAATATTTTGAATAGTAATATATTGAAAAAAAATTATCAGTATTTTATAAAAATTAAAAGGTATGATGTGAGATTAGATAATTCTTTGTAGATAACAAAATTTTTTGGGAGATTGAGCATTTTGCTCATTAAATTTTCTTTGAGATTCTTACTTGAAATTTTTTAATAGAATGAGAATCTCAAAGATCTAATAATCAAAGTATTCAATTTCTTGAGAGCTCAAGCTTTTCAGAAAATTACTCAGACTACATAATATTTAGATGGTATTTTATACAACATTTCTCCTTGAAAAGTTCAAGATAGTGCAAAATGTAGAGGAAACTTGCATGAGTGAAAGAAAATTCTGAAAACATAGCCAGGAAGGAACAAAATCTGAAAGAGGCAAAATGTAGAGGAAACTTGCATGAATGAAAGAAAATGCTAAGAACAAAGCCAAAAGGGAACAAAATCTAAGAGGAAAACGAAAGAAAATGTGAAAAGTGAAGTTAATGCCAGCGGTGTGGTTAACCAAATGCCACGGTCAACCTTCTCTTCCTGCATCCTTTTAATGACTCTTATAAATATATTATCTACAACCTCTTCCTTTTCCCCACAAATACCCATTTACTCCTCCCTCTGTCCTCAAGCATAGCCTTTCTACTTTCTAGCACTTTCTATTCTCCAGTACCACCACCATCATCATTACTGTGAGGAAAATTTTCATAGAAATTAAATTAATCAACATGGTGCTTCTAATGGTTGTCCTCAGGCTGCTAGCTACCTCATGTCATAGAGCTGCAAGAAAAATGAGCACTTCCGGCTTCCATTTAAGCAATATTGTGTCAGTTAAACCATCACATTCTCCATCTTTCCCTAGCATTACCAAATGTAGTTTGGAGGGTAGAAAGTCACAAACACTAGCCTGTGACATTCACAGAGTTCTCCTAAGGTCCCACTCTTTCTTTCCCTTCTTCATGCTTGTTGCCTTTGAAGGTGGAAGCATCTTCAGAGCCCTCCTCTTGCTTCTCTCATGCCCTATACTATGGGTTCTAGACTATGGCCTGAAGCTAAGGGTCATGACCTTTATAACCTTTTGTGGGCTCAGAATAAAGGACATGGAAAATACTTCAAGGGCAGTTTTACCGAAGTTTTATCTGGAGAATCTGAACCTTGAGGCTTGTGAGGTGTTGGGTTCAGTGGGCTGTAGGGTTGTGGTCACAAGTGTGCCTAGGGTAATGGTGGAAGGGTTTCTGAAGGAGTATTTGAGTGTTGATGAGGTTATAGGCACAGAGTTGCAAGGTGTTGGAGGCTACTTCACTGGTTTGGTGTCTGGGTCTGGTTTGGTTGTGAAGCATGGAGCTCTCAAGGAGTACTTTGGAGACAGAAAGCCTGACATTGGACTTGGAAGTAGTCACAGTGTCCATGATCATCTCTTCATCTCCCATTGCAAGGTAAGAAATTGAAGACTCTTCTGAGAGGCTACAGTATTAACGTCGTTTTCCTAAGCTATCAGATGATACTCTTGGAGAAAAATATGAAAATGCCTAAAAGGAGGACCTAGGAGACGAAGCTTTAAATGTGGTACTGTTTGACTGTTGTCTTTTATGTCTTATATTTTAACTCTGTTTCTTTTGCCCACTAAGTACCTGGGAACCCTCAAGCCGGTAAAATAGAAATTGAGATCATTTAGACAAAAACACAAACAACAAGCAATCACAATTATAAACCCAGTGTGTAAGTATGATTTCACCTTCTGACATTTTAAATTTTGCAGGTACAACAATATAGAATCTAACCACATACACTGCATTTAATGTATTTAATTTCATGACATGACAGGAAGCTTATGTGGTGAAAAATGAAGGCTCAGTGATGCCAAGGGAAAAATACCCAAAGCCTCTGATTTTCCATGATGGCAGGCTAGCATTCCTGCCCACTCCATCAGCAACACTCTACATGTTCCTGTGGCTTCCAATTGGAATACCCTTGGCCATTTACAGAATCCTCCTGGGTATCTTCCTGCCCTACAAACTAGCCCTAACTCTAGCCACTTTTAGTGGTGTACACATCAATTTCAAAGGCCATAACCCCAAAAAATCACACCAAACCAAAGGGTTACTATATGTTTGTACCCACAGGACACTATTAGATCCTGTGTTTCTCAGCACATGTCTAGCCAAGCCATTAACTGCAGTCACATATAGTTTAAGCAGAGTGTCTGAGATAATAGCCCCAATAAGAACAGTGAGACTCACAAGGGACAGAAAGAAGGATGGGGAAGCCATGGAAATTCTTCTCAAAGAAGGTGACTTGGTGGTATGCCCTGAAGGAACAACTTGTAGGGAGCCATATTTGTTGAGATTTAGCTCTTTGTTTGCTGAATTGGCTGATGAGATTGTTCCTGTGGCCATTAATGCTAATATGAGTATGTTCTATGGGACCACAGCTAGTGGGCTTAAGTGTTTGGATCCAATTTTCTTTTTGATGAATCCTAGGCCTAGCTATTACATTGAGGTTCTTGAGAAAGTGCCTAGAAATCTCACATGTAGTGGTGGAAGGTCTAGCTTTGAAGTGGCTAATTACATACAAAGAAGGTTAGGGGATACTTTGGGATTTGAGTGTACTAGTCTTACGAGGAGGGACAAATACATGATGCTTGCAGGGAATGAAGGCATTGTTCAAGAAAAGATGAGCAAGAAATGATGAGAAAAAAGTATGTGCTTTTTTTGGTATTATATGTTGGTTAGCCCGATTGTGGTTTTGCTTCTTTTTTGTTAGATTTTACATATGATGATCATGATACTGTTGAACGATAGCGTCGGGGAATTTTAAGTTAGCTGAACTGTCTTAACTGAACGCTCTACTTGTTTTGATCAAGTAGTCTGTGCCTATATATATAGCTAATATATTAATAATGCATTTGGATAAATGTTGATGACACAAGGTATTTTTACCATCATTTCTTATCCAATTTACTGAATTTTATTTTAATTAAATGTTGCGAGGAGTTTATTTCCAATGAAAACCTTTTTGGGATTAGAGAAGTTTAATTCTAAATGAATAAACACATATAAATTCCAATAATTGGATTCTAGTGCATTATGAAAATTTTATATAATTATCATAATAGAATTAGTTTTCGATTATTTAAAATAGAAAATACAGCTTATTAATTATTAAGACAATTTTAAAGAATTTACCGTGCTTAATTATTATGTTGCAACATTATAATTAGAAGAAATTTTTGGTAAATCATACAAATACGTCTTATAGGTCTTAATTCATTATTACATGCCACAATAATATATATATATATATATTCAAAAAATGTAAAAGGTTTTGGGAGTAGACCAAAAGATGCAACTGAGATCAAATTTATGTGTATCAGAATTTTTTTTCACTTATTTCTGGAAAAATATCAATTGGACGAAAACTCTCAGATGAAAAAGAAAATTTTAACCCCAAGAGTCTCATTTTATTTTCTTTTATCCTTTTGAAAACAACTATGAAGTTATACATATAAGAATTAATTATTATTATTATTGGCAGAAAATTATTTTTGCCTCTAGGTACATCATATTCTATATATTTTTTGAGACACGAGAAAAAAGCAAATTTATAAAACCATTTTATGTATTTTTAAAAATATTTGATAAGAGTTAACTCCATAGTTATATGCATAGTATTTTAAAGTATATTAAAAAAATATATTTACATATCAACATCTACGTGTGAAAATTCCATTCCCTA
Source organism: Erythrophleum ivorense (assembly GCA_026724425.1). Lineage (NCBI taxonomy): Eukaryota > Viridiplantae > Streptophyta > Magnoliopsida > Fabales > Fabaceae > Erythrophleum > Erythrophleum ivorense. The sequence goes on along the minus strand of JAIUCV010000034.1, from coordinate 1,632,698 downwards.
GAGGGCGAAAGAATAAATATAATATTTTTTGAGTAAAATTTTATTTTAATTCTTCATAGATAATGTATTTATCAATTTAATTTTTTATAAAATATCTTTTCAATTTAATCTCTTATAAAATTGCTTTCTTAATATAGTTTCTCACGGATAATTATTTCTCAGTTTGATTTCTTACAAATAAAATTACTAATTAATAATATCTTTTTATCAAATTGAAAAATGCTTATATATAAAGGATCATAATTGATAATGGTTTTATTTATAAAGATTGAATTGAAAAATATTTATATACGAGTGATCAAATTAAGAAGATAATTTTATAACAGACAAAAGACAATTTTATGTAATATTAAATTTAAAAAATATTTCATTTATGAGGAATTAAAATAAGGCTTGACTCTAATATTTTTGGACATATATAATAAGGTTTTTTGGGGGATCCACGAAAAGCCGAATGATATGGGTGGCATCAGCTTGGTGTGGGCCTATGGCCCACTTTTTCATATTCTCTCTTCCTTTTGTTTTGTTCTTTCTTTTTTACCTGAATCTTCATATTCTCTTATCACATAAAAGATGAAAACTTATATGGAATTTTTATGTTATATTATCAGTTTTTTAAATTAAAGTATGATGAATATATGATTATTTAATAATATTACGATAAGTATATGATTTTATATATAATTATATATATTTTTAATTAAATTATATATTTATTATATAATATTATTAGAGAACTATATACTTATTAATTTTTAATTAAAAATGATAATAAAAATATGAGAAATTATGCTTAGTTAAATGTTAAAAAATACATATATAAATATTTTATATTTAAATAGCAAAAATATTATTCATACAATTGAAAACTATAATTGAATCACAACTCTCATTTATTACAAGTGACCCCATTCAAGTTCTGGCTCCACTAAAATATTTGTTGTTTGGTGAACCCTTAAATCAGTTCCGCTGTTGAAAATTGTAAAAGGAAAAAAACTCATACAAATAACAATATTTCACATAATTTTACATTAAATTGTGTAAATTTATTTTGAAAAAATGCGTCATTTAATATTCGTGCAATTCAACCATTTGTTTTTTTGTTTTCAAATAAGCCACGTTAAAATATCATACACGTACAAAAATATAAGAGTAAATTATGTTTATTTTTTAAGAAATATTTAAATTGCACAACCCTTCATTCTATCATGATAATGTATGCAATTTTCTCTAAAAATAAGATATAATTAAAATAATTTCAAAAATAATATTAATTTTTTAATTAAATTTATAACTTATTAAAAATATATTTTTAAAGTTTTCTTTCAATATTATTTATTTTATATTAAAAGATATAAATTCAATTTAACTAAGTACATATTAATACTTACTATATTATATAAATAATAGATATAAGGATATTCTTGTTAAAATAAATGTAATTATAATTTATTTTTTATTGTAAAAAAATTAAGTGTAACACATTTTCTTAATTTCAATAAAAAATATAAATTTTAAAATATGGACATTAATTCGCTTCTATCTATGTATGAGAAAGAAAGAGATATGGAGATGTAGGACTCACATAAATGGATTTCATTAGACCCTTTCGCTGTCCAAATTAGATCTCCTGGACATTTAATTTGGATCATTCAAATTAGATTTAGATGGTTTAAACTTTTTTTAAGATCTTGATTTTTTATTTTAAATGAAACTGAATGTAAAATAAAAACAATTTTTTAAGTGTAGACTTTAAAAAAACTAATTATTTAAATTACGAAAATATAAAATATAAAATTTAATAAATCGAAATTTCACCTTAAGGAAGTACATGCTAAATGTGTAGAAAATCTACACACTTTCTATATCTCTTTTTTTTTAACAAATATTTTTTTAAATTGGACAAGATTTGCTTGCCATACATATAATAACATTGTATAATTAATAAAAACTTATATATAATTTTTTATATCTTTACTATTAAGTTTATTAATTAAAACATAACAAGTATATGATTTTTTAATAATATCATAATGAATATATAATTTTTACAAAAAATTATATAATTAATTAATTAAACTATACATTTATCATATTTTAATAAAAAAATTACACTTAAATCTAATCTTAATTATAATTTTATTTTTATTGCAAGGGTCATTTGTTTTCTAGAATCAAGATTCATTACAGCATATGATTAGGAGCGCTGACTCCACAAACGCACATGTTGCCTCCAACTACGACACAAATTAGGTTGATAATCAATATTTGCCAACGCAGGCCCAGGCATCCTTCTTGGTCTCACTTTCAATTTCTGTAATAAGCAACGTATGAAATCAATAACATTACCTTCCACAAACCAAATTTCAAATTAAACCAAAATAATAATATCTAATCAACCAATAAATTAAATAAAACAATTTTTCAGATCACATTGGATCCCAGAAGCATTGTAGCATTACTTTGTGGGGCCCAAGAAGCATTATACAATAAACCACATCACTTCCTTGCTGGGAACCCCAACTCATTATTCACAATCTGATCATGCCACGTGTCCCTCATGGCTTGATTCAACCGTCCGATGAACCCCTCTTCGTGTGCTTCACAAAAGCGCAAGAAACGTGCCACGTCCCGTGGGCCCTTATCCTCCCACCAACCATCGTCAACGTTCTCACATTCCGGCGATCCCTCGACGGCGCCGGAGACTTCTGCATGGGAAAATCCTGCCACCTCCGCCACGTACTCCACCACGCCGTCGATGAGCCTCGCTGGAGCACTAGACTGGCCATCCCATAGCCATACTCGAACCATGGCACGTAAGACTGCTGGCACAATTGCTTCTTTATAGTTTGCCTCTTCCAGTAACGATGGGCTCAGGTCAATGACATAACCGTTGACTTTTCTTGCGGCGGAGACGATGGCGGTGTCGTTAAGATTCCGGCTGGCAAGGCGGAGGGTGATGTGGGCTATGTGCTTCTTGGGGTATTGGTGGGGATTAGGATAAAGAAGGTGTTGGACGAAGGAGCTGGTGTCGAGGAGTATCCGGGTGGCTCTGTCGTTTGAGACGTAAAAGGTGGCAAAGCGGCGGCCAGCTGGGGAATCCTTGGCGTCGTTTATTAGGGTTATCTCAAAGGTTTTGGAGGCTTCATAGTTTGCCCATAATGAGATAGCTGCAAGTGAGAAAACTAAAAGCAACCTAATGATCACACTTTTATTGTTTGAAGAGATGTCTTTGGCATTGCAAGCATTAATATTGTGATGAAGCGACGACGAAGAGGCGGCGGCGGCAGCAGAAATGGGTAGGAATGGTTGGAGGACGGAATGTTGATCCTCCATTTGAGTGGAAACTGGGAAGGAAAGAGGGATGTAGTATTTGATAAAAGGTAATCAAGTAGGCTGGAGACGGAGGGGGAGTGGAAGAAATTTTGTTTTGTTTTGGTTTTTTTAATGAGGTCTGAGTAAATAATAATATATGATATTTTTATTAAAAAATTATAATTATTTAACTACATATATTATATTAAAAATTAATATTCATGCTATAACTACATAGGTAGTTCAGATTCATTGCATTTTTTTAGAGAAGTGCCTAGCGTACATTTTTTTTTGAGAAGTGATTTGAATTATTTAGATTTGATTTAGATAGTTTAAATTTTAAATTTTTGTTTTTTATTTAAAATATTATTTTTAAAAATTTTATAATTAAAAGATTATTTTTATTTTATATTTTATATCTTTTAAAATAATAAAAATTTTAAAATTTTAAAAAATATAAAAACAAATATGAAGCATTCAAATTTAATATCCAAATTAAAAATGTACGAATCGGTTCCCGTTTATGTAGGACCATAGCCTCCCTCCACCCGCCCGTGGGGCACAGGCATGTCCGCATGTGAAAGAAATGCCGTTTCGAATATATATATATATATATATATATATGTGTGTGTGTGTGTGTAACGAGGAGGTTTCAAAAATAATATTCTACAACCATATCATGGACCTAAGGAATCAGTTCAAAGTGGGTATAGATTAAACTATCAATACAGGTAGAATTATAATATATATATATATATATATGTTATATACCCTATAAGTGATTTGATTTTGAAGGTGATATGTTGATCTGACGAAATTAAAAGAAGTGATGATCACGTCGCGTATTTTTTGGAAATGTCAACTTTCGACAAATTGAGATATATAATATCTATAAGCGTCACGTTTAATAAATAATTGAGTTACTAATCAAATACAAAGTCTCACGTAATTAATATTGTAATTTTGTTTTAGAAAATGCTAATAATTGCAGTCTTATATATATATATAATGATCACTTACGGACTCAGAGTATTGATGTAATGATTATTCCCTGATGCCATGAGCCCACTTCGCCAAAAGCGACATTGAGGATATGTGCATTTTATCATTTAAGTGCGTTTGGATGAAATATGCTTAGAAGGAAATATAATTTTAGAGCATTTGTACTTTAACATAAAAATATTTTCTTTGTTTAATTATTTAAAAAATAAAAAAATTTAAGAAATTTAATAACAAAGTTATATCATCAAAAATATTTTTAAAAAAATCCAAACAAATTATTTCACTATAAAAAAATTGTGTGTTTCACAATGGTTACAAAACGGTAGTTAAGCCAACCACCATAAAACTGTAGTCTTAACAAAGATTTACACAATGTTCTAACAATAGTTTGAATATAACTGTCAAAGGAAATTTTTTCATGATCAACCTGCGAGGCATAGCTTATCGTGATTTCTCTCGCTTTCATGATCCAAGGGGATCCAAAACAAGGTACCAAAAAAGCTGTTGATTTCTTAGTTATTATTTCTCTGATATTGTTGGTTGGAGCTAGAAATTTGTTATGGCGAAGGATGATATAGATAAATAATGGAAGTGAAAATCTGTTGATTTGTGATTTGCGATTTTGGATCATACAGGTTATTTTCAGGCGAAATGAGTTCGCGTGGTATTGGCTGTGTGGGAAAAGAAGATGGACAAGTTGGACAAAATTAATGAAGTGGGGAAGGGAAGGGGAGATGAATGGTTAATATAAAACAATGAAGTGAAGGACATAAAGACGGAGAATCTCACTTTTTTAACTTGTGGGGCTTGCTTCGTTAATTATTATTATTTATTTAATTTATGTTGCTTTTTCTTGTTTCTCTATGCTTTATTCTGTTGTTGCTTGTTAGTTTACTTTTCTTTAGCAATGGAAATATCCTCGCCTTTAGTCACAACAGGAAACAAAGATGGGTGGAGAGGATAGATATTACAGCATAATGAATAAGCTAGGTTTGAATTTTTTGGATGGAAAATGTATGTTGATATATATTTTGCTGCTATGGAATTTTCTTCTAACTGATGTGGCATAATATTGTTGATCGTCTCTGTCTCTCTAAATTCTATTATCCAGCTCTCTTGTATTTGGTCATCCACATTGGAATGTCCCAATGTTGCTGTATTTTATGTTTAAGAATGCTGAACCATATATTATCTCATAAAAGTTTTCAATATTTTATCAAATCTTTTTATCAAATGAAAATTAACATTAGAAAATGACAATTGCTGATTTGATTGAAATCTTTTATCAATTAAAAACGAATGAGGACACTTTTCAACCAAAACTGCAAAAGTAGTGTGTTTAGTCAAAAAAATTTCTTTAAAATTCTTTATAAATTATTAAAATATGTGAAATCATTTAAGTGCTGAGTTTTATACATTTTGTATTTATTCTTTTAAATTAATAAGAAAATGAGAAATTCCAAACTTGGGGAAAGTATATAAGGCCTACTTATTCTTTTTTTAACTTTATAAAAAATTAAAAAAATCTAAACTCATATTTAATAACTTGATATAGTGTTCCAATTGGAGTTTCATCACTATCTCAATGCTATTTGATCATTTTGCTAAAGCCTTCAAGCCCCCATTGATGGTCCCTCCACTTGTTGGGATTCGTCGTGAATTTTGCAGCTAAATCATTGATGCTTGAATAAAGTCATGGAGACTAAAGCCCTCTGTCTAATAGTTATGCAAGTGCCTGTACAAAAAGTACAAGTAATAATAATATATATATATATATATAAGTTATAGGAGAATTATTATTTTTCTTTGTTTATTACTGTTTCTAGGATTCATAGGAATTTTTGCTCTGAGACTTACAGATTTTATAATTGCCCGTGAATTTGGTACGGGCAATATTCTAATAAATTATTATTTTAATTCTTTAAAGACACATTTGGCATTAGTTTAGTCTACCAATAAATATTTACATCAATTGAGTACATCAATTTTAAGATGTGACTTACGATCAAGGAAAAAAATCGAAGTCTTCCAAAAATTATATTTATATTAAAAAAAACCGATGCTCATTCTACATTTACAGGCCTCGTGTATGTACTGACAAAACATGAAGTTAGATTATTTTTCCACTTTGGAAAGCAATTCTCTTTCCTCCATTACTTCAGTACCATGCCATTGGCTTTACTAATCTAAAGTGGAGTGAGTCCAAGTTGCAATGCATTGGCATTTTATTTGGACTTAAAATGCATGCTTTTAAGCTACATCAAAAACTCAGTATCTTTGATTCTTACCTCAGATCTAAAGAGTTGAAATTAGTCTTAAGTGGGAAACATTCAAAAATAAAATAAAATTAAGCTATTAGAAAATAAGCTTTAGGATTGTCAATTGCAAATACATTCAAGAGAAGTTGCAGGTTTGAAAAAGAAAACCCGAATGGAGCTAGAATTTTATTATAAATGTGAGGAAGCTTTATGGGTGCAAAAAGCTTGACAAACTTGGTTAGTTAATGGTGATAGGAAGCTTTATGGGCACGCAAGGCTTGACAAGAGTTAGAAGATAGTTCCAGCTAACTACAAGAATGACATGTTTAAGGATATTATATAGGTAGTAGTACATTGGTTATTCAATTCTTTTATAGCTTGTTTATGTTTATTTATTAATAGCTGAATTTTATATTGCAGGCTAAATTTGTTGTCAATGATGAACATAAGAGCTACATTTTTAAGTCAATCAAAACCAAGTGGTGATAGGATTTGGACAATGAAAGATAGGATGACACATAGACTAATGATGAGCTATTCCTTACCGTCCAAAGGGCATTTTGAAGGATCAATGGGTGATATGCATAGAATATCATATTGACATAAAGAATATGATAATAACATTTTTTTTTACAATACTTTTAGTAATCTTGATTGATGTTATTAATATGTTTTTGTCATTCACCATGTGACTATGGAGAAAATAAACAAAATAGATAAAAGTAAATGATTTTACACATTAGTGGATCAAAGAGCTTGCCATGAAAAAAAGGTCAAAATTATAAGTTCACTTTGGTAAACAATACAACTAAACTTTTAATGTAATTTGAAATATATGTTACATTTGTCTTAAACTTTGTAGAAGGTTAAGAATGGGGGTCCAATCATCCAAGAGATGTGTGGACTACCACACATAAAAGGGCTAATGAATCTTTTATTAATGAGGCAGCCATAGCTATTAATATAAGTGTTTTCATAATGTAGGAGTAAAGTGTCAAGTCTAGATTTAATTGAAAAGATACATTGCTAAAATGATTTATTGATTTCTACTTTGCTTGAATTTGTAAAAGATTTCAATGCATTAAGTTAAGCACTTTTGTTGTCAAGAGATTTCAAATTAAGAGTCATTGGATTTGGCTTTAGAAAACTAGGAGCACCTCGAGTTTGAAGACTAGGGTTAGATGCTTTCCTACCCCAATTATTTAAGTGTCTTACTTGTTTCAATGGTGGGATTTCACCTTTTAAGCCTTCTTACTCAGTGTTACAAAATGAGGTGAAACAACTTAAATTGCAAATGGAAGAGAGGGATGCATAAATGGCTCAAGGACAATAATAGATGGAACCTACTATGATGATCCTTCTCTAAAACTTTTGAGATCAAGTGTCACCTAAACTTGTTATCATATAAGCTCAAATGGTAATTTTATAACTTTTCATTCTAGTTGAATCATATGAATGCATTTTTTGTTGTTGCTTCTTTTGGTTTTTAATTTTTTACTAAAATCATTTTACTTTATATTTTAGATACCAAGTAATTAAGATAATAGACATCCTCCCTCTCTCCCTCTGGAGTAATAACTCATTCCCCAAATTACTATAATTGGAATAAGTAGTTTAAATAGATTTTAATTGTGTTTGTGATTGATTTTAAACTTACTAAATCTTCAATTGAATATATTTGGGATTTCAATACCAAATTGGTGTTGCTTCATCGAGAGTTTAGTTGTATAGGTTTAGATATTTGTTGATATAAGTAAGGGAACAAAATTCAAAACCAAAAAAAATTAAAAATAAAATTAAAAAATAATTTAATAACAATTAAAACCATCATAAGGACCCTTCATCACTCTTATGTTCATGTAGTATTTGGACAAACAAATAAGACAAATGTGGACATGATGGACTTTTACCTCCATTTTCCCTAATTTTTTTAAGTAAAGACAACCATGAAAGCTTTGAGCAAATCCTCTTTTTGCGGGTGAGGAGTAGATGGTGTTTCTAACAATTTAGACCATCTAGATCAAATCTAAATTATTTAGATTTTATTATTTTATTATTTTTTATTTAGAATAAAGTAAAATATATAATAAAAATAATCTTTTAACTATTATTTTTTTAAAAAACATGATTGATATTAAAAAAAAAGATTGATATTAAAAAAATAAAAAACAAAAATTTTAAATCTAAAATATCCAAATAAAATCTAAACCATCCAAATCTGAGCAAATGAAATTTAGTTCATGAAATCTCGCTTACAGCATTCTCGCTCATCCTCTATGGATCCTCTTATTTGTTTCCTTTTTTTTGTTTTCGAAACCAAAAATAAGTCAATTAGGAAGCTTCACATGTTTCTTAGTTTTTACCTCTAAATTGCCAAGTAATATTGCTCTTACATATATATATATATACACACACACACACATAAATTTGTGATTAATTTCATTTGATGTTTGATTTTCTTCCTTTCTCTCCATTAGTCATAAGAATTCAGGTATAAATTTTTAAACTATAAAATCATTAATAAAAAAGTAAAATTTTGACAATTTAAAAAATAATTTACTTTAATTTATTTATGACCTGCTACCGACCAGCTTTATTTCATATCTTTCTAGATCGTTTGAGACATTTGTGAATCATATGAGTGAACTAAAATATGCCTAAAACCTGTCTTTCTGTCATAAAAACTGACAAGCACACTTGAACATAATTGATCAATAATTCACGGGCTGTTGGGGCAGAATAGAACATGGGTTGTGTACACAGTGTACTCCTTGATAAGCCCCAGCTTTGGTCAGTGTCACCAATACTCATACCGATTGTTTTTCAAAGGCTAGGTTTTTCCTCTTATAAATCATGAATTGGTCCGAATATTTATACATGCAACGACAAATTTGACCTTATTTGTTGTTGTTTCAATCATTGATTTAAACGCGGACGGCCCTATTTGGGTGTAATAAATATATTAACCAATTAAACCGGACTGGCTTATATTGATTCAGCAATTAAACCGGTAAATTAGAGACTACAGATATATTTAGAAAGAAAAAAAAACTTACATGCAATTTTTTAGATTTTTATTATTAAAATTTTTAATCAAAATATGATAAGTATATTTTTTTAAATAATAATATGATAAGTATATAATTTTTTAATTAAATTATATATTTATTATATTTTAATTAAAAAATTGTACACTTTTTATAATTTAATAGAAAAATATAATAACAAAAATATTAAAAATTGCATCTGAATCTACTCTTTATTTTGTTTTAATAAATTAATTATTTACGATATTTAGATAACCTATTTTCAAATATTATATAATGCTTTATATTTTATCCTATTTTTTTATATTTACTTTTTTATGGATCAAAATATCTTTTTTATTTTTTAACTTTGTTTCAGCTTTTCAAACACATTTTAACGCATCAAACATTAAAAAAAAGAAAAAGAACACAAACACACACATAACATGAACACAACATTGCTTACATGCATAAAAACACATGAGACATTATTGCACATGCCCACAAGTATAAACACTCACAAACAACATGATATTGTATACGCAAAAGTGCGGGTGTGCACACACACATGCGCTTGTGAATATACACACACTACATGACACCAAACATGCGACCCAATATTGAGCATACATGCTTACATATCTACAAACACGATACGACATTGGGCATATGACACCACATGAAGCACATGTGTGTACACATACATATGACATCACACACACTTGTACACACCTGCATACACACAACACAACATTATACTATGAACATAAGTGGACAGGGACACAATATAACATCACATATGTATATGCAAACCCACATTAACTCACAAAGTCAAAGACAAACAAAATTGTAACGATCTAAAATGGAGAAGATAATGAATATTTTGGACAATACACAAATTTATTAATTATATTTTTCTACCCAATCTAAACACTTTTTTCATTAATTACGTACGTAACTGATATATGGATTTCAATTAGTTGAATATTTAATTCTATAAGGTAATTAAAAATTCTTATAAAAACCACACCTAAGAGTAATTGAATTGAATGGATTTCTTCAAAGGCTGTTTGGTAAGAATTTTTTAAAAAAATTTTTAAGGAAGTTTAAGTTAGGAAACTAAAATTATGATGTTTGATTGTCTGCTATAAGTTTTGTTCTTGGGAATTGAGATTTCCCACGGTATAAGTTTACGGTTTGTTTTACTTCTGAAAATGCCAAAAATTTTATTTTAATTTCTCACAAATGGAATATTCTTCAATTTAGTCTCTCATAAAATTTCTTCTTAATATTATTTTTCACAGATAAAATATTTTTTTAATTAATAGCTTATAAAATTGTCTTTTCAATTTAATTTCTTACATTTGAGTATTTCTCCATTTATTTGTCAAAAAATAAAATTATTATCAATAATATTTTTTATTAATTCACTATAAATGGAATTTAATAGTAGATTAATATGAGGACATTACTTACAACCTATTAAAAAATATATTAATGTCATAATATCTATTTATTTCATTTATAGTAGATTAATAAAATGATATTATTAATAATGATTTTATTAATGAGGAATTAAATTCAAAATAACAATATTTAAAGAATTAAATTAAGAAGGCAATTCTATGAAGGATTAAATTAAAAAATACATTATTTGTGATTGATCAAATTAAAAAAATAATTTTATGAAGGATTAAATTAAAAAATATTCTATCTATAAGGGACTAGAATGAAATTTTACTCAAAATGTATATGAAACTTTGAAAAAAAAAGTGAGTAATGTGTCAAACGTTGATACATGACAAATGTGTCATTTTCTAAGTATAAATGCTTTAATAGTGTATCTCGTATCTTTCATTTAATATCACAAATAAAATTTATAAATTAATCAAATTTTATATGTTGTGTCTATATTTTTTGAAATTAACATTGTTAATTCCATTTAAAAAAATTTGAAAATCTCAATCCCACCAACCATGTCCGCCGGGTGTTCTTGTTTCTGTTTGATTCTTAGAAAAAGTAAAAGAAATAAAAAAAACCACATAAATGGGGCAAAATTAATTTGCCGAGAGAAGTAAAAATGTAAAATTTTTAGATTTACTTTTAGGCATTGTTTGGTATGCAAGATAAATTCTTTTTAAAATAAGAATTGAATATAGATTAAAAATGAAAAAGTCCTATGATCTATAATTATGTTTGATATAGCGTATAAAAGAATATAAATGCTTTTATTTTTTCACGCTTGGAAAGATAGAAACAAAATATGAAATGAAAAGAAGAGGGAGAAAATGATTAAAATATCCCTACGTAACAAATTAATCAAATAATATTATTTTTAGTTAGAATTAACAAAAAAAAATTGTTAAACTCCATTTTGTGCGTGAATCTGGGGCTTTGAACTCCATCCATCGTTCTTTCAGCTAAAGAGAATGAAACTCTAGACTAGATTCGAAAGTTTGATGGAGACAGCTCTCCCACTCCCTCTTTTATTCCGCTTTTAGACTTTCTTACCAAACATGACCTTAGAAACAATTGTTTTAAAAAAAATGCTATAAAGCATAAACATCACGTCAATTTGTGGAGAGCTCATTGATTTTGATAAGGCTGGTGCAACAGAGGGAGATAGGCTCATGGGCACTGGAACAGAACCAAAAACATTTGCACCAATTGAGTTTGTTGTGTTCAACACTGATGAACTGGTACTGCAATTTTAAGACACCAACTATGAGATTTTTTTTTTGGAAAAGAAAAAATGTATAGTTTTTTAGTGGTTGTTTTATTTTCTAGAATTATGGTAAGTAAATAATTTTTTTAATTTAGAGTAAATCACATAATTTTTTTTAAATTTTACTGAAATTACACAAATATTTCTTAAAATAAAAAGTTAACGAAAAATTACTTTATACTATATCCTAATTTTAATTTTTTTTTGGGCAAAAATATCATTTATTTAAATTTTTTTAGTTAAAAAAATATTTTTAGCCTTAATATATTATATTTTGGTTAGAAATTTTAAACTAAATTAAAGTATAAGATAACTTTTTATTTCATACGATATCTATATAATTTTAATAAAATTAAAAAAAAAAGTCTATGTAATTTACTCAGAAATTTAATAATATGATGTTGAATTATTAAAAAAATCACAAAAGAAAAGTTAATGGTAAATACTTTAAAACTTACAAATTTCTTAAATAATTCATTCTATAGAAATAGATAAACTTAATAAATTATTAATATATAAATAAATATAAAAGAGTTAGGTCTCATGAAAATGCATAAGTAACGTGTTTTTGTGTATCAACCCATTTTCTATTAATCAAATACTTAAATATACTTTTAGTCCTTCTAGTATTATGAGAGTTTCAATGTGATCGTTCTTATCTCTATTTAGTAAATTTATTATTTAATATTTTATAAAAATACAATTGGGTCCTCTCGCCTTAATATTGGTCTTGTGATAACAAAATGATGATGGTCAGAAAAAAAATAAAAAACAAAATGATGAAATTGCAATGGTTAACTCGCCTGTGATTTAGACCACATAAACTTGTTAAGATAACAAGTAATAAAGTTAGATAACCCCAAAATTTTACTTAAATTTGAAAGAGGAACATATTAAGGGGGATTACATAATTACGAAAACATGATCTCACTTAGTCATTTGTCATTTTCTAAGTCGTGTCTACATAATAAATTAATTGAAACACCACATTATTCTTATCACATAAACAAAATTAAGACAAAAGAACTTAATTATATAATTTTCAAATAGTGAAAAATAAATTTAACCCAACAAAAACCAGAAGAACCATATTAGAAACTTTTTATAATATTAAAAAAGTCAAAAAGTATATTTAAACTTAAATTAAATGTACATAAAAATTTCCTTGAAAACTTCACCTAGGAATTATCTTTTTTCTGATTCAATTTGTGGCAAGAAAGCAAAAGAAATCATGTATGGGTAGTGGAGATCACCTAGTGGATTGACATTGACGTGACCCGAAACCTCTCAAAAAGCAAAAGGATACATAAATTAATAAAAAGGAGGAATTGCGAAACAAAGATGGAGAAAAGTGGACATTAGCGACAGACAATGTAGGATTAGGTGCCTTTTGAGGCAAATTAGATATTCTCTAATCACATAATTATGTAATTGAAGAGTAAGTAATACAAAGATATGAAAATGGTCATAATATATTTATTCATCTTATTTATTTTTTCATATACCGTGTGGACACAAAAGTGTTTGTGTCAAATATTTGCTGACATAAATGAATTTTTTTAGTAAACTTAATAGATTTGCTGACAGAAAATATTAATTACATAAAATTAAAAGTTTCAAGAGTTAACAGGTGATCTTGTGCCATAGTGACACCTGCCCTGCTCATGTAGGCGGGAGAGTTAAGGGTTTGAACCCCCCTTTTCTTTTCCTTTTCCTAGTGAGTCATTTCACGCGCTATGTAATTGCAAAATAAAAATAAAAATTAAGAGTTAATTATAAATTTTTAAAAAATAAAAGGTTAGTTGTTCAAACTCCTGAGTTAAAGAATAATCTGTGCTATTCAACCTTATGGAAACGCCGGGCCTTTGATAGAATCACTTTTTTTTTTTTTCCTTTTTCTTTTAATGCATTGTTTTGCCGATGTAGAAACATGATGTAACATAACATCTCGTTGAGCTTGAATGGTCTAAAGGATTTCTTATAAATCATGAATTAGTTTGAATATTTATATAGGCAACGACAAATCGTTGTTTCAATCACATATCTAAACTCGGATGACCCTATTTGGCTTTATATTTTTATTATCATAATAAATGTATAATTTTTAAATTAAATTATTACTTGTTATATTTTCATTAAAAAATTAATTATATACTTATTATAGTTTAATTAGAAAATTTGATAATAAAAGATAAAAAAATTATATCTGAGTTTAATCCTATTTAGATTGGAGATTCCTTTAGGTTTTCCAATAAATTATAATTGAAAGAATAAATTTTTTTATATTTAGTATATGTTTTTTTAATTGAGAATTTTAAAAATCTTGATTTCTCTAGTAAATTAAATATTTACAAAATTTGAACAACCTAATTTCAAATATTACATAATCTTTTAATTCATATTCTTTTTTTTATATTTATGTTTTTTTATGAACCATATTATCTTCTTAACCTTGTTTCAGCCTTTCAAACACATTTTTAAGACATCAAATTTCAAAAAATTATAAAACACACACACACATAACATGAATGTATACATATATTAACACACGACACACCATTGTGTACATGCATACAAACATGAGACACAATATTACACATGCCCACGTGCAAACACTCACAGCCAACGCGATATTGTAAGCACAAAAAGTGCTTTTGTGCACACTCACACAACATGGTGTACACACATATGTAACTGCAAATATTTTTGTGTCTATATTTTTTGAAAATTAACACTGTTAATTCCCCAAAAAAAATTTGAGAATCTCGATCCCACCAACTATTGTTGTGTTTGGAAAAGCGTTGTCTTATCTCCAAACTACATTTTAGAAGAAGCAAGAAATTAAAGCTTCTACTCAACCATGATTTTCAACGTGTTGCCAAACAGACACTGTGTCTGCTTAAGGGTCTTGTTTCCATGTGACTCTTAAGGGGAATAAAAAAACCACATAACGGGCACAAAATTAAGGAAAAATTATAAATGAGAATTCTAAATTAAAAATATTTATATTTAATAACCTTAAATTTTAAAATTATTTTGAAGGGTTCAAAAACAAAGAATTTTAACATAAAGTTTTAAATTATAATTTTTCTACACAGTTTAAATTTCTCTATCTTTAAGTAATTCAGAATAATTTTAAAATTTAAAATTCTTTAAAATAAATATTTTGAATTTAGGATCTTTAATTGTAATTTTTTCCAAAATTAATTTTCTGAGAGAAGCAAAAATGCAAAATCTGATTTGATCCAATTTTAGGGACAAATTTTTGGCAAAAATGCCATTAAGCATAGAATCACATAAATTTGTGGAAAGGTAGTTGATTTTGATGGGGCTGGTGCAGCAGAGGGAGATGGATCCATGGGCACTGGAACAGAACCAAAAACATTTGCACCAATTGAGTTTGTTGTGTTCAACACTGATGAACTAGTACTGCAATTTTAAGACACCAAGTATGAGAATATTTCTTTTTAAAAGAAAAAATGCATAGTTTTTGAGTGGTTGTGTTATTTACTAAAATTATGATAAGTAAGTGATTTTTTAAAAAATTTAATAATACGATGTTGAATCATAAAAAAAAACTACATAAGAAAACTTAATAATAAATACTTTAAAACTCGAAATTTTTTTAAATAATTCATTTTGTAAAAATAGATAGACTTACCAGTCATTAATATACAAATAAATATAATAGAGGTGACTCTCCTAAAAAAGCACAAGTAACAAGTTTATATGTAACGATCCATCTTTTATAAATCAAATATACTTTTAGTCCGTTTAATATTTTGAAAATTTCAAAGTGATCCTTCTTATCTTTATTTAGTCAATTTTATCCTTCAATATTTTAAAAAAAATACAATTAGGTCCTTTCGCCTTAATATTGGACTTGTGATAACAAAATGATGGTGGCCAAAAAATAAAAAAGATAACAAAATGATGATATTGGAGTGGTTAGCTCGCATATGATTTGGACCACACAAACTTGTTACAGAACAAGTAATGAAGTTAGATCACTCTAAAATTATACTTAGATTTGAAAGAAAAATATATTTAAGGGAGATCACAAAATTATTAAAACATGATCACACTTAGTTACTTTTGTTATCTACTAAATTTACATGGTCAAAGCTATATTTATGCAAATGAATTAACTGAAATACCACATTATTCTTATTGCATAAAAAAATTAAGACGAAAGGGCTTAATTATATGATTTTCAAATATTGAAAAATAACTTTAACCCAATAAAAACCAGAAGAACCACATTAGAAAACTTTTTATAATATTAAAAAAATCAAAAGTGTATTTAAACTTAAATTAAATTTACATAAGAATCTCCTTGAAAACTTCACCTAGGTATTATCTTTTTTCTGATTCAATTTGGGGCAAGAAAACAAAAGAAAGCATGTATGGATAGAGGAGATCACCTAGTGGATTGATATTGACATGACCCAGAACCTGTCAAAAAGCAAAAAGATACATAAATTAATAAAAAAAAGGAGGAATTGCGAAACAAAAATGGTGAAAGTGGACATTGGTATAGGATTAGGGCCCTTTTGAGGCAAATTCAACATTTTGTGGTTATAAAGTGAAAAAGTGACAGATAAAAAATATATATAATTTATTTTTTATTTTTCACATTTACTAATTTTTTTAATTATATTATATATAATTAATTTGTGGTTGCTACATTGTAAAAAGATGCAGACTCGTGACTCCTATCAAAAGGTGAAAAAGAGAGGAAGCAAAAAGTTCGACTTTCGGCTACATCACTCAGGTGGCACTTTTGTAGCTCCTATATCCCCCTAAGGAAATTTGCAAAAGTTTCGCCTTTTGTCTGTGCCGAATGAAATCCAAGAATCGTGCTTGCCTGGGATATGTTTGATGTAAATTATTTTGGTAGATTTGTTGTCAAAATAAATCGATTAAATTAAGTATGAATAAATATGAAAAGTAAGACCTGTTAAAAGACATATTTAATATGTTTATATATTTATTAATAACTAAATTACTTAATTTTATTAAATAAATTATATTTATTTTTAAATTTAAATAAACTATACAAACTTTCTTTTTATTTTTAAAATATACACAAATCTCTCACAAAAATTACTTAACATTTTAGTCTAATTTTAAATTTTTTAACTAAAATATTATTTATTTAATTTTTTTAGTTTATAAAAATATATATTTAAGTTGATAGAGGATATTTTAATAAAAAATTTAAAATTAATTTAAAATATAATATAACTTTTTGTTTTAAAAAAATGTATAATTTAAGCAAAACTTAAAAGAAGATTATATAATTTATTTTAAAAATTTCTAATTGTCATCTAAAGGCTATTACTATACATAAAATTTAGAGCAAGTTATATTAATTTTTTTAACAAAATTTAATTAAATTATACTTGATACTTTTTTATTTAAAAAATTATCTGGCTCTACTAATATTTCATATATATTACATTTTTTAATTTTTTGTATAATATACATTTCTTTTAAAAAAATTAGTTAATAAATTTACAATATCATATTGTACACAAAGTTAACTTCACTAGGAAACAATAAGTTGAAAAAAAAAAATCTTTATAATATAGATTAAATGTAAAAAAAAAATCAAATAGTACTTTTAAAATAAAAAAATTATAATTTAACCAAATCTTATAATATAATTCACTCTAAACCTTAAGTATGCAATAAAAGTTACTCTTTACCGTCTACGTTCCGAATGAAACCTAAGAATTCTCCTCGAGAAAAAAGCTTTAGTTAAATTTCATCTATAAAAAATTAAATTAAGCTAATCATAAAAATATTTATAATATATCAACACCTTTTTTATCTGGATTCGCACTTCTACTTTTTCTGGGCCCCTTTTCGATTGCTTTAAAATGCATTTGAAATCACTGAAAATAATAACAAATTGACTAAATTAATAATTTAGTTCTTAAATTATTAATTTATTTAGCTTTTATAATTGAAAATTAGTGAGTTTAATACTTGAAAGTAATAAATTTGTTGTTTGTTAGTTATTTTGCCAAGTGGTCCACCACTGCCACAAATACCAACATGCAATGAATTTATAATAAATTATATAGTCTTTTCTTGAATTTTATTAAATTAAAAAATATAAGATATTTTTTTATTTCCAAAGAAGTCTATATATATTTTAAAAATAAAAAAATTGTGTAATTTCAACAAAATTTTAAAAAAATTATATAATTTATTCATAAATTTATTATCTTCAATAATTAACTTGTAGATTACTAATTTTAAAAAATTAAAACTAAAAAAATCTAATTATTCGAGAACCAAATGATCATATTGCTGCTAAAATATGACAGAGTCCTTACTTGGGTTAGTGCTGGTGAGGACAGCAGTTCCACCAAAATTGCAGCTATTAGGAACAGGATTCTTCTGGTAATAGCTATTGAAGGCAAAAGAAGCATGATCCCTCACAGAAGTTGGGTTATAGCATCTTCCATTAGGCTGAATCTCAGAGCAATCAGCACCACCGTACCCACAAGCATAGTCCAAAGCTACTTGCAAAGCAATCTCAGAAGCACTAGGGCTAGCAATGCACCAGCTCACACCAGAAGAAGAAACTGAGGAATTATTGGGTGTGTTGCTTGGAATACTGGTAGTGAATGGAAGTGTTGAAGCTGGAGAAACAGTGTCTGGACTAGAATTAAGGTTTAGAACTGGGGATGTTGAGACTGTGGGAATTGTGGGGACTAGGTTTGGAACTGTGGTTATGGGGGTAGTAATGTCCTTTTCTGTTGTGAAAATCCCCTGTGCTTCCTTGTTTGTTCTTCTGGCTGAACCTGTAGTTTTGATAATTAAAGCCTTTAGCTTGTTCTCTTCTGTGTTTGAAAGCTTGAGGAACAGAGATATAGATTTTGAAATCAAAATTTGAACTTCTTTCCTTCTTTAAAGGGGGAGAAACAATAACTTTAGATTTTTTCCTATAGTTTTAAAAAAATATATGTAAGAAAGATAAAGAAAAAGATAAATGAAACCAATTGATATTTTGTTGTATGAGAAAGGATCTAAATCCATTATTATTTAAAAAATAAAATAAAATAAATAAAAAGTATGTAAAACCCACTTTTCTATCTCTTTCACAAGATCTTTTCTATTACCATCAAAGATTCTATTCTGAAATATCTAATTGAATTCAATTTGCGCCTATAATATTTAACCTGAGAATGAACCCTATAACTGTCTTTCTCTCCCTTAATTTGGTTAGTAAAATTTGAATGTATTTGCACTAGTAGTTTATATAATTTATTCAAAAAAGTAATTTAGTCCTTCTAGTGGTAAATAAAAGAATATTTGTCTCTCTAATTAATTTACTTATTAGAGTGATATAAGCTCTCATTTTGATTAGATTAATCTTGCACCCCTCATTATTTAAAAAAATAAATTAAGACATTTAAATTATATTTGTGAATTAGCAAAAATTAGATGTTTTGAGGTAATGAATCAATCAGGTGAAAAACAGTGCTATGTTTGAATGTGGAAGGACTAAAATACCCTTTGAGTGGACTAGAACGACTAAAAGGGTCACTAATCCTAAGATTTGCATTCAAACCAATTAAAGATGAGTTGTAATATATTTTTGCTCAATGTGATACAAAGATGAGCAGGAAAAGATTTGAAGATTTTAGTATTAGCCCCATAATTGCTTGAAGGACTCGATGAAAATGAGCCAAGCTGGCCAAGTTAAATAATCAACGAAAATTCCAGAAGAGACAACATTTTGAAATATGACAGCTATTATTCATTAAAATTCGAGAAAATTAGATACAACGGTTTTAAATTAAAAATATTTTAAAAAATCAAGGATTAAAAAAATTTAAACTACGCAAATTATAACTCAAAATAAAAAATTTTAATTCTTGATCTTTAAGAATAATTTCAAAATTTAAGGTAATTCACTATAAATTTTTTTGATTTATGTTCTTTAATAAAATTTTCATGGAAAGAGAGAAAAATTGTCTAAACAGTAAACTAGATTCCAACGGAGAAAATCCAAAGAGGACAAATCAAGTTGAAAAAGAGAATTGCACGGAGTTGGTCCAACATGTACATCCATTCAAATCATACTAAAAGAGAAAAAAACTGCAATTCAAATGCCTAATTTCGTGCAAGAAATGCAATCTATGGTTTCAGAATTCAGAACATGTTCAGGGCTCCAAGGAATCTTTTTAGTAACAGAGTATATGCAGAAAAAATAAAGACTAGAAAACAAAGAGAAGATATGAAGAAGAAAAGAAGAAGGGGAGAATCATAGTGTTATATAAGAAGCTTGTGTGGCATACCCATATCAGAATCTGAACTGAAAAAGGCAAACGAACAAAAGGGAAGAAGAAAGACAGAGGAAACAAGAGGAAGGGAATTACCAGAAGAGAGGAATTCAGTCAATAGAAGAAGTATTACACAGCAATTTACCCTCCTTCCCATCTTTGATCTTCCTGTTTGGTTCTTCCGCCTCCTCTTTCTTGCTTGTTTCTCAATGTGGTTTCAAGTTATAATGCTAGAGTTGTGCTTTTGAAGCAATGAAAGGGAAAGGAAGACTATATATATTTGTGAGAGAGAGAGAGAGGATGGAGTGAAGAGGAGGGAAGAAGGTTGAGAAGAAAGTAAAGGAAGAAGACCAACTGTTTGGAATTCAGGTTCGGCGTGTGGGCTGCTTCGTGATGATTGTAATCATGCCCCTGATGTCCGCATTTTTGCCTCTCTTTTCTGCTTCGCTTTTTACTCTTTTTTCAAATAATTTTAATAACGCACTTCTTTTTCTTACTTAAATACAATTTTAATGTGAAATTAAATTAAAATTTACTTTCATATCCATTCTCTTTTTTGTTCTCATAAAAATTATTCTATAAATTAGATGAGACCTAAGTAAAATAAAATTAATTGGGTGATAAAACTGTGAAATCCCTGTTACTTCAATATCTTGGACCTTAACCCCAAAGAATAATATGCTATTGCAGAAAAATAAAAGAATGAAAATCTTAGATTAAAAAAATTATATATAGATAGAACGAACTGTCTAAACAAGAATTGTAAACACATCATACTCACCTGAATCCTCTAGTTTTAAAGTGATGCTATATGAAGTACAAGTTTATTTGGTCTTAATTAGCTTCTACGTTAAATACATGAGTAAATTATATAGATTTATTTTCAATTTTTAAAATATACATAATTTTTTTGAAACAACAAATTATTTTATATTTTAGTTTAATTTTAAAATTTTTTTAACTAAAATACCCTCTATTTAATTTTTTTAGTTTTAAAAAATAAATATTTAGATTAATAGAGGTATTTTAATAAAAAAATTTAAAATTAAATTAAATTATAGTATAATTTTTTATTTCAGAGAAAATGTATATATACATATATATATATATTTGAAAATGAAAAAAGATGTTTGTATAATTTCAATAAAATTTAAAATAATTTTGTAGAATTTACTCTAAATATTTTGGATACAAATTTTAAAATAAATTGAATTAAATGTACTTTTTTATATTTTTTATCATATTTTTAATTAAAATATAATAATATACTATTTGTTAATTAAAACATGACAAGTATATATTTTAATTAAAAAATTATACATTTATTTGTAAAAATCATATATTTGTCACATTATTTTTATAAAAAAAATTATTTATTATATTTTAATTAAAAAAATATAAAAAAGTTGCATGCCTATTTTTTTTCCTTTTAAAGTTTTCATAATATCATGCGATACAATAATTAAATAAGGAAAAAGAAATAGACACTAAACATTCAACTACCAAAGGATCAAATAGAATATTTTGCTTTAAAAAAACAGTTTTGTACCTATTATTTTCTTATTTTGGTGAAAACCTATTATTCTCTTTACATATAACATGAGGCGATTTTTAGATTCCAAATTTTATGCTTCCTCTTCTGCGATTCTCTTTCATACATATTCTAGTCTTGTCATTGCAAGTAATATGCCACGCAAATTAATGATTGCTTCTTTGTTAAGGATTTTCATCAATTAAGGAATAAATAACAGTCTCTTCGTTTCTTTGCTGTTGAGATTACTATTATTTTTTTTCAAATTTTAAAATCCAGGTCTGATATGGTTGGGTTGTTATTTGACTGTAAGTTTATTATGTAGAGGAGGAAAAAGTGTCATTAGTTATTATTGTTATTTGGTTGTAGTCCGAACTTTTTCAAAAATTCCACAACTTTTTCTGATTCCTTTGTCTGTTGTAAACAGGAGGGACCATTAGATTGCAGCCCAACTCATGAATTATGTCACAATTTGTCTCCCAAGCGGATAAGTCAAAGGAAAAATTACATAATTTTTATTTGAAGATATTTATATTAAAACATTTTAAAATTTAAAATTATTTTAAAAAATTTAAAGATAAACAAAAATAATTTAAAAATTAGATTATAATTTTTTTATGCAATTTAAATTTTTAGTTGTTAAATTTTTTAAACTAATTTCAAATTTTAAAATTATTTAATATAAATATTTTTAATTTAAAATTCTCAATTATAATTTTTTTTGGTCAAACTTTCTTGCACGGACCCAACTATGTCTAGTAAGGGATTTGTGCAATAACGTCCTATAACATGATTTTACTTCTTATTTTAAATTTCATACAATTAAAAATTTTAAAATATAATTTTTTGATAATTAAAATTTTTATTTTCAAAATTATAACTTTTATTTTTCATATTCATCTTTAAAGCCAAAAGGTGAAAAAAAGAGAGGGGGCGCGGTGGAATTGCCTTTACAGGATGTTACAAGACAGATCCCCTACTGCCAAGATCCATGTGCGTGTCTAGTCCAGTCATTGAATTCACAAATTTTTTTTACTATTTATTATTCATTCTTCTGTTTATATGTATTTTTTTTTAAAAAGACAATCATAGGTATTAAAACTAATATATATATATATACATATCATATATTTGTATTAAACAATGATAATATATATTTAAAAAATTACACCTAAATTTTCGTTTTGTTATGTCGGATGAGTGTGGTGAGAATGAATTTAAGAAAAAAAAGTTTAATTATAAAAAATGATATTGTTTGGGAAACATACAAAACTTTATGGAAAATAATATGAAAGAATGTTTCACTTAATTTTTTTAGTTATTATGGTTAGGCATCTTCACAGTTTGTCTAGGCTAAATCTTTTCCTTAAATGATTTTAAGGGTGCATTTTTTCGTATCAACTCAATGCATTTAGAATTTATTTTTCATAGCACTCTCCATTTTTTGTATCAAATTAATGCATTTAGATTTTTTTTTTCATAGCAATCTCTACACAATTCAAACCTTAGTTCTTAACGTGAAATATTTCGCTTAGGTTGTATCAAAATTAAGTTTTGCAACATTGAAAAGATTTTGAATAAAAAAGTCAAGTGATAACATTTTTTAACTATAGAATTATTTTTCTTCAAATGGCATGTTTAACAAAATTTAGATTTAGGTAAATATATAATTTGAAATTTCTTTCCTAATTTTATTCTTCTATTTACATGATACATAAGAATAGATTAATTTTATTTCTTTTTAACTCCTCTTTTTATCTTTATTTTCCCTTTTTTATTTCTAAACAAAAGCTTAATTTTGGGATTATTTTAAAAATAACTAAACATTCAAAATGTAGAATAAATAATTATTAATAAAGAAATTAACTATTTTTATACACCATACAAGTAATTAAATAATAATTTATAAAATATGTGAGAATTCAGTTTTTTTAAAGTAAAAGTTGACTACTTATATGTCATTCTCTAAAAATATTGTCTTGAAAAAAACTCCTCTATGTAAAATTCAGAAGTGAGAAGTAAAAGAGCAATTGGGAACCCTGAGTAATGTGAACATTGAAAGGAAATAGAAACCACTTATATGTTTAGCTTTTTATTATCATTATAATTGGGAGGAATTATAGCTGCTCATGTGGGTGGACCATATGTCGCCATGGGAATAACATATGTTTGTAACGCAAATTGATTTGAGCCAGTGAAAGTTCATCCTCAAAGTTAACCGTCCAAAACTTTATCCTTAGCTGCACTTTTTGACCAATTTGCATCTGAAAAATGCCTATGATCATATAATATAGTTGCGGGCCCCTTTCTATTTTCTTATTAAGGCCACTTCTTTAACCTTGGTCCAATTAAATTATAGTCATGTTATTGGAGGCCACGTTCTATTCCTTCATAACCAATAAATTTTCCACTCATCACAAAACCTTGCCTTTCCATTTGAAAATTTTGTGCATCTACATCTTTGAAAATAAGGGACACCTTTTCTTTCCCTCCCCCTCCAAAAAAAAAAAAACAATTTAGGAGAATATGCATTTGTGGCATGTAGATGAATTTTGATAACATTTGTTTAAGAAATTGGAAGGTGACATTTTGATAAATAAAATTGTTAATGTATGTGTGGGATTTCTTTTTGATCTTATATTTATATTTGTTAAATTTACAATATTTATGTTTGGCGTCACTTCAAATCTAAAAAGTGTAGATGAGAGAGATCATTGATAGATTAGAGGATGGTCGCATAAGTAACCCCCTAGTTTTCAAAATGTTACGTAATTTATTACTTTATGAGCGATAAAATTATGGCAAAATTTTGATTGTCAACTTTTTTTAATTTTTCATTGGATTGTACAATTCTTAAAATAGATTTTATAAACATTTAACTAACCGCATTTTGAATAGCTAATTCCATACAACTAATATTCTTAAAATTTCAAAATTACATTAATAACATTCCCACATTAGTGTACAATTCATTCCTAGGCTATAAAACTGAACATGAGTTGATATCTCTTAATTATTATTACAATCATCAAATAGAATAAATAGGGTTCCTCCATCAACATTATGCTATGATCTAAAATACTAATAGTCTAATCTACTTCAAATACTTTAATCTACTGCTAGCATAAAATCAACAGAATTGGAATTTTTGTTTGAACAAATTACTAAGTATAATAAAAATAGACATTCTCATAAAAAACACTAATCAATTTTAGAAAACTAATAATAGTTTAGCAACCACTATGTAGAAAAAATTTCTTTTTATGTCCCTTTGTTTATAGCATATAAGAATGACAAACACATTATAACATACCATATACAGATAGAGGATCATACACATATAGACACATTGAGATGCATACAAGTAAACGTATCCCATGCTATTTGATATGAGACCAAGATTTTTAATGCCATCAAGGAAGAAAACCATCTTCCTTAATCATTATGATCATTGGAGCGCATCATTACTTTTATAGATGGGAGTAAATATTGATAGGGCATCCCTTATAGTAGATCCACAAACCTTAACATGAAATTTGAAATCATATAAGGGTCTCGTAACTTTTAGTGAACCCCTTGTCATAACATTATCCCTAACATAATAAGATTTTAATTGGAAAGGGATTTTAACCTTATTTATTCCCATACGATAATATCTTTCTTTCCTTATAAATAGTTTCTTATATGGTCTTAGTCCTCTGAAAACACTACCTTTGCTGATGAAAGCCATTTCCTATTAGAACCTCACCCTTCAAGAACTCTTTCTCTTAAAGATTATTTCTAAATTAGAATCCAAAAATCTCATTTCCTAGAAACCATCTTTTATCAAGATTCCATTCTTAAAGACCTTGTTTCCATCTTAAGATTTTTTTTTTAATATTGGCATCAAATCAGCATCACATACATAATCATCATTTCATTTAATTATATTCTAAATTATCCAAGTGATGTTTCATTGTCAATATAATTATTTTGTTAGACATAAAATAAATAACAATGCATTAGCTAACATAATTGTAATTCCTCATTTAGCAAAGCATAGGCAAGTCATAGATAATTTACTCATGACTAATAAGAACATAATCTTATATTAAATAAAAAGGTAATTAAATTATATCGTTATATCAATCATATAAATCATACACGCTTCTAGGTCAAAACTATAAACTTTTAATCATTAGTTGCATGAATAAGTTCTAATAGAATCCTCTTTCTATCATCATATCTTTTAGTGTTTTCATTATCTTAAAAGCCTATATCATAGCACTCTGTAGTTAAAGTCATCTATATAAGAGAATGGTTCATGTTTTAATTATCCATGCATAAGAATTAAACCCAAATCAGGGTACTTCAATTGCTAAGGTCATCAATGCATGAAAATAATTTGTAATTCAGTCGTCCATGTATAAGTCTTCACATTATTTCTTACTCAGAGAATTATGTGAGATATTACTTGACTTAAATTTTCTTAGATTGGAAGGAATTTGGTAAAAACTCTTTTTTAGCATTTATTATTTAATTTCCCATGATTTACTAATTTATTATTATTTCTAATTAATTCCTAAAAATTCCTAACCATTCCCATTAAATCCCTAATTGCCCCCATAAAATTTTATTATATTCTTAATTAATTGATCAATTTTCCTTGTCTTCAAAATTCAAGAAATTCCTATATTATCCTATAAATTTAATGACCAAGTATTACATCAATTTAATTAAATGACTAATTTTAGAGATATTACACATTCATGAGTTCCCTTGTATTTGAACTATGGCATTGGGCCAACATTAATGAATGACAATAATAAAAATTCTTGTAATCCATCCAAAATTTAATGTCAGCTTTAACGATACGCTGATTTAGATATCAAATCCAAGTGTGAGTTAATGGTATTAAATAAATAAATAAAGTCTAAAAATTATTAAGTTTGGTGTTAAATGTTGTATAAAGTATGAGACCAAAAAAATTAAATTATTTTGAAAAATATGATGATGATATGATTTATTTTAATTAAAATTTTTATAAAACTGGAAAGATTAAAAGTTTATTTAAACAAATTTATTCTCATGATTCTAAAAACTAAATCGGACCGGCCAATTCGACTAGAAACCAATCCCTAATCCAGTTTAATTGGTCCAAAAAATTAGCTACCTAAAAAATTGATCAAACTAGGTAAGAATTGGTTAAAACCGGTTTGAATCGGTCTTAGCCAAATTTTTTTTATTATATAATAATACATGTTAGGAGCTTTTTGAAATTATGTTGGAAGACATGAAAACTCAAGAAAATTTTCACCAACATATCATTAGCAATTATTTTAATCATTAATTCTCTCCTTAAACATAGATTTATAGGTGCATTAATTCTTTAGTATACATTAAGAATTTAGGTGTATTAGTAAATGGTTTCTTATTATGCTAGCGATGATTATTATAATATGTTGATAGTGATACTTGAAACAGCTAGCTACTAATAAAGAAATCGTTAATAATTATATACTTAAAGTTTTTATAATTATATATTATTATCCTTAATAATTAGTTACTAGCACATTAACTAAACATTATTAATACATTATAACAACTGTTAGATTGATGCATTAAAAAGTCATTACTAATATGTTGATGCATCTAATTCTTTAATTTTGGTTATATAAATTCTACCAAAAACATATCTATAGACTTAACAAGAAAAAGTTTTAAGCCATTACACAGCATATAGGTAGATTAAGATTCTTTTTAATTAAACGCAATTGCAAAGAAAAGACATGTATAATAAACTCTTAAGGAGTTCAATTTCATCACTTCTTTATTTTTTTTCTTTTTTTATGCTTGCTTTTTATTATGTTTCATTTTCTAATGATATTTCTTTCAAATATTAAGTTACTTAGCTAAAATTACTATTTACTTTTTATTTTTTTATTTTTTCTGATGATAAATAAAATCTTAATATAATTTAAAAACTTTAAAATTTTAATATTAAATACTCGTAATTTTTAATCATAGATAGTTTTTGTAATATTTTAAAAAATATTGAATTAGTAATCAAATGTTTAAAATTTATTAATATTTATTTGTTATATTAAAATTTTAAAATATACAATTTTTAAAAAAATATATTTAATTATTATCGGTTAGATCACAGTTTGACTACCATTCGATTAATGAATCGTGAACCAATGCCTTCACTGGTTTAATGACTAGTCTAATTTTAAAAATATTATTTATTCTTATTGAAGATAAAGAAAAATAATTTCAAATAACATTTTTTAATATAAGTTGAAAATAGAAAATATCTAAAACAAGTTGCTAGCATTCCCACTAAATGGTCTCTGAAATATTTGTAATTCTAACCCCCAAAAAAATGTGCAGTCTTGTTATTCTCTACCCATATGAACCTCAATTTTTTATGATCTACCTAAAAAATTAAATGAAATTTATATTTATTTAAGTGAATTTAATTCAACTAAAAAAGATCAAAATGTTTTTAATTTCACAAAACAAAGTACAAACATATTTTTCAAATAATAAAAAATTACAAATAAAAATAAATTAAAAAAAATATAAAATATAACCCGAAGAAGATAAGAAGGGGACTGCGCTGAGGAATACGAGGACCGCAAGAAGAAAATGGCAACGCTCTGTTGCGCACTCTCCCCAGCAACATCATCGTCACCCTCCATATCCAACTTCATCTCAGACCATCCATGCCTCACCATACTAGAAAAGCAATGCTCCACCATGAAAGACCTCCAAAAGATTCATGCTCACATCATCAAAACTGGCCTAATCGACGACCCCATTGCTGCTAGCCGCGTTTTGACCTTTTGCGCCTCTTCATCTGGCGACACCAACTATGCCCACTTGCTTTTCAGTCGAATCCCAAACCCAAATCTCTATTCTTGGAATACTATCATCAGATGCTTCTCTCGTAGCTCAACCCCACAAAGTGCAATCTCGCTTTTCGTTGAAATGTTGTACTCAGAGATTCAACCTCAACGATTGACTTACCCTTCGGTTTTCAAAGCTTATGCTCAAATGGGTCTTGGCCATGAAGGAGCTCAGCTTCATGGGAGAGTTATGAAGTTGGGTCTTGAAAATGATGGGTTTATTCGTAATTGTATCATACATATGTATGCGAATAGTGGGCTTTTGAGTGAAGCGAGGAGAGTGTTTGATGATCTCTTGGAATTTGATGTTGTAGCTTGGAACTCAATGATTATGGGTCTTGCTAAATGTAGGAAAATTGAGGAGGCCAAGAAGCTTTTTGATAAAATGCTTACAAGAACTGCAGTTACATGGAATTCTATAATTAGTGGGTATGTAAGGAACGGGAAGCTAATGGAGGCATTAAAGCTTTTTCACAGGATGCAGGAAGAAGGGATTGAGCCTAGTGAGTTCACAATGGTAAGCTTGTTGAATGCTTGTGCTCACATGGGAGCACTTCAAGCAGGGAAATGGATTCATGATTATATAAGAAAGAATGATTTTGAGCTAAACGTCATTGTTGTTACAGCGATAATTGACATGTACTGCAAGTGTGGATCTATTGAAAATGCTCCTCAAGTGTTTGAGGAGTCCCCTAGGAAAGGATTATCATGTTGGAACTCCATTATTATAGGGCTAGCCATGAATGGTCTTGAAAGAGAAGCAACTGAGTTCTTCTCTGAGCTTGAATCTTCCTCAAATCTAAAGCCAGATCATGTAAGTTTCATTGGTGTTTTAACGGCTTGTAAACATCTAGGCACAATTGATAAAGCGAGGGACTATTTTACTCTGATGATGGATAAATATGAGATTAAACCATCATTAAAACACTATACTTGCATGGTTGAAGTGCTAGGTCAAGCTGGACTCCTAGAAGAGGCAGAAGAACTAATAAAGGGTATGTCGATAAAGCCAGATGCTATTATATGGGGGTCTCTGCTCTCTTCTTGTAGGAAGTATGGGAATATCGAGATGGCAAAAAGGGCTGCAAAACAAGTTTGTGAGTTAAATCCAAGTGACTCTGGTGGTTATGTACTTTTATCAAATGTTCATGCTGCATCGAACCAATTTGAAGAGGCAATGGAGGAAAGGCTTTTGATGAAGGAAAGCTTGACAGAGAAAGAACCAGGATGCAGCTTGATTGAAGTACATGGAGAAACTCACGAGTTCCTAGCTGGAGGGAGGCTGCATCCTAAAACCCAAGAGATTTACTCTCTACTGAATGATGTGGTGGTGGTGCAATAGGATGTTTGATGTGGTGCATTTGACGATGGTGGATTAGTAGGGGATATTAGGCTATAGATAAAGCCGTTTGGAGGACTAGAAGTGACTTTTTATCCACTTATCCCTCCTTGTGAGATGAAGACAAATTTCTGTATATAAGGTTTGTAGAAAGTTGTCTTGTCATTGATGCAAAATCTATAGATGTAAAATCTTATTTTGAATGTTGTTCTTTGTGCATTCTTAATGCATGGAAAGAAATAGGTCCTTGATGCACTGTGCTTCAAAAATTGTCCTTGAGTGGAATTTCTTTTTCCACCACAAAGCAGGTAGTAGCTCACATTTCGGGGTTCCATCAGAAGATAATTATGCAGTGATTCTTCCAAATCTTTTACAAGCCTAGGCTGCTGAGTGCTTACACTTGAGTTTTGATACATATAACTAGCACTGTTAAACCAATAGAATAAAAAACGAGTCAAATTGATATGTTATTGGAATAATTGTTGTGCCAGCTGACTTCAAAGTTTGAATTTGAATGGTTAAAATAGTACATACCTCTTTAATCACTATACCAACCCTTTAAGATTATTGTGGCTATATTTTAATTAGCCTTGATTTGAACTCCAATAATGTGCAATTGATGATTGAAAGGTATAGTTCAATTCATCATTTTGTTCATATTACGTAATCTCTCCCCAAAATTTTCCAGACGCCTTGGTAATAAAATTAGTAAACGTGGTGTATGGTAAAACCGTGTAAACTTGAATCCAGGCCTTTCTCACCAATACCAATTGTTAATGTGCTATAAACGTTTGTTAAAAACTTGTTTATATGTGAAAAAATTAAAGAGATATGTGAAAAAATCAGCGTTCTTTTGTTATTGAAGATAAATAATTTATAAATGAATCTTGAAATACTAAAAATAAAATAAATTTGACATCTACGAAACAGCAAACATTAAAGCACTCGTTAATTTGTTAAATCAATAGTTGCTACATCAGAATAAGCATATCATTTTTTGCCATATAAACCAAGATCCTAGCGACATAATAGCCATCACTATAGTGTATAGCGTATTGTGTGTATGTGAGAGAACTACTAACAAATAATAGGCCTAAGTTTCAGGCTTTTGAGAAGTTCCGCGCAGGAGTCCATGAGTACATCTCAGGGGGGATTGTACCATTCGTGAGCAAGTTCTGTGGCATTCCATACAAATCTGAGGCATCAAGGTGATGATGATGGCTTCGACCATTTTGGTAATGCTGATTCTGAGAAATCTCATCATCCTCCAATGGTAGACGATCAAAAGTAGCATTCATGAACGAAGCAGCCATGATTACAACAGGGCCTGAAGCAACCAGAGCACCCACTACAGCACCACCCACAACCTGCCCTTGGGCCCCAGCTAGGTAAATGGTCAGACCTGTGATCCCCGGTGGTGCCGGTGGTGGCAGGATTGACCCGAGCAGTGAGAGAATCTCAAACCGACCATGGAGCGTCACGGTTGCACCAGACGAGGTTGGTTGACGCAGCATTACATTTGTTACACAGCCAGTTCCACTAAGTATGCAAATTCCTCGCTGCTTCCTTCTTGCAAAGTTGAGCAAGCTTTCATTTATATCACACCCAGAAGTCACTTCCAGCGCATGAGCCCTTAGTGCATTAGCACTATCTCTAGTGACAATAATGGGTGGCTTTGGCTTGTTTTTGGATCCGGCAGGCCGGCCGCGAGGTCGCCTGACGGTTTCTTCCTCTGCTGCAAAAGAAACTGGAGAAACTGCTTTTGGGACATCAACGCTTGGCTTATTTTGGTTCATCCCCTTATCTTGTTCTTGCTCCCTCTCCATTTTACCTAAAACAAGGTATGCTTATGCTATATGCTCGTACGTCGCCAAATGTTCAGTCACCAAGAGCACATTTCTGTCTACTAGTTGGAAGCTTAAGTACTGAGTTTCTAGAAGTAAGTTTAATGGGATCCCAAAAGAATGATTGATGTTTAGGATGGAGTTAAGTAACACCAATCCCTTCACAAATAATTGTTTAATACATTCCTCTCACTGCCTAACTCTGACTAACTTCGTATCATGTCTATTGCCTTCCTCAACAGATATCTCATAGCATAGATAAATATTCCTCTTCACAACTTCCTTCTTACCTTACAAGGAAACTTTAGTATTAGAGGCTTTCCTCTCATAGACATAGCTTATGTTTGTAATTTGCGATTAACTATTCTGTTTAGTTGATAACTTCAATTACTCTTGCTCCTATCGGAATTTATCAGTTAAGGAGCCTAAAGAAAAATTATGCCCAGTAATATTAAATTTTCTGTGATGTGTACAATTGAATTAACAGTCAATCATCTAAATGATCAAACAACCTAAATCACCTTCTAAAGCCGCAGCAATTATCCCTCGCCAAGAAAAAAGGACAAAAATGAGTAGAAAATGAGCTGCTAGTGTTTGTGCTGCCAAAATTGATGTGACTGCTTAGATGACAAATGTTGAAAATCACCTTGTTGCTGAAATTCTGCAGCAACCCCTGCCTGAGATTGAAGAAGATCAGAATATGCAGGAGCTATGCGTTGAGATGTAGCCCGACTTGGTTGTCTAAGTAAGTTATGACGTGTGTCTTTCAGGAGAGATGAAGATTTCGGCTCAATCCCATAATCCCATATAGAAAATCCACCATGCTGCAAAGCAGACTGCCAATAAAGTCTAGTAAGGAAAGTGATAAAATTATAATCATAAAGCTTAAAAATGTAAATTATGACACAAGGATAAAGGTTATTCCATTCAGAGGGATTCCACAACTGGGGATGATAGAATTTCTCAGACAGTAAGAACAACATGATGTCTTGTCCGTTTTCAGAAGAAGCAAGCTCACAGAAATTAGGCATACACTAGTAAATACCAACTAACTTTACAGGTCATTTTCTCACAATATACACTTATGGTCAATAGACTCGATACCATTCAATCAAGTGACAACCGTTATTAAAGAACCATATTAAAACTGTTAACAACAGCTTTTTATAATAAAGTTCATTATTCCTCAGACTTATTATAGAACTTACCTGTTGATTCGAGCTTAAGTTATACCCACCACGATACTGAGAAGGTAAAATCTCATCGGAATTACTTGAAGGTATCGGATTGCCAAGAAGATTATGCAGTGAGGTTTCAGAATGATATGAAGACGACCCAGGATCTCCAGAAACAAATGCATCTCTGGCAGGAGGCAATCTATTTGCAAGGAATTGGTTTTTACCTTGGGGAAGGTTGTACCTCATGTCTGCCCAAGATTGATTATATGCATTACTACCCAAAAATTCTTGATGTGAAGTAGTGGTTGACATATATTGATGGTTCCGGCGTGACCTGGCAGCAGCTAATTGTTCCAAGTAGCGTTGTACTGTAGGATCATGGGGAAGTGCAGACCTTTGAGGTAGAGCAGACGCCCAAGGTTTCATGACCTGCATGATTTAACGACTGTCAGAAATATCAATTAAATTAACAATTAGGACGACTTCATCAATATCAATAGTAGAGCTTATTGATCCTTTGATTTCTTTTAGGCACCAAACAAATGCAACAATAAACATCCCTTCAATATTTAACTTGAATTCAATTGACACCCAAATTCATAGTTCCATCTCAGACCACTGATTAAACAACTTATATATGGTTTTTGAAGGTTGGAAAAACCACCAACACAAGGCCATTTCCTTTGTGGCAAGAAGCCTAAATCATAAGTCCCCACTCCACTGAGAGCTGCTCCCCACTAACCCGTCACTTCGCTGGCAAAACCAGCAAAGATATCACTTTGCTGGTAGAGGATACATGAGAAAGAACTTGCAAACCTGATATACACATATTCAGCAAAACCCAATATGTGTGTTTATCTTCAATATTTCTTCTTGATAGAGGACATGTGAATGTCAAGTCAAAAACAACACAGTAATTTAAAAAGATATTCATAAGCTACATAAACCATACAGAGCTTTGAGGATCATTAAAGACTAGAGCCATTTCTTTCTGGTTAGTGATTTTAAAATCACTAGTTGAAAGGTCTAACAAGAAAAGAAATCAGTCCCTTAAGTTATTAGCAGGCTAAATTACAATAAAATAGGCTGAAGGAACTACTGAGAAAGTGACCAGAGAAGAATTTTCCCTAGATATCTCGGGTAAGGTGATGGCTGCATAGCTTTTTGATGATAATGCATTGCTGTATTTTGCATGTTGTGATGGTGTCATGAGCAATGCCAATGTATAATCAGATGTAGAATTTGTATCTGCATGCTGTGTCAGGATAAATAAAGGCGATTCTCAACATTAAATAGCAATTATAAGCTCAAAAGAAAGCAAGTAGGCAGGCAGATAACGGACAACCACTCAAGGCTAAACAAATTCCTTCCAATACAGCTATCAATTGCATCAGTTGCAGAACCAAACCACGCAGCATACCATATGCAAATTATATAGACCACAAATCAGAACAGTGGAAAGCAGTTCAATGAATGCACCCCCAGCATGCAAGACACATTTTAATCATGCATACATGCATATATCCTTGGGATGAACTTTAAATAAACTGTGTTAGTAAGCTTGTAGCAAATTTTATATGCCATCTTGAGATAACAAACCAGCACGGCAATAGAAGATATTTGCCTTTTCAAATGGCCCCGATGCATTTGCTGATTTGTGCAACATGCAAGACCATTATCATATAGGAAGCCCAACAATATCATTAAAATATAAATTGAGGTGCTTAAGCTCAACAAGTCATAGTGTTACCATTTCTCTTGGAAAAGTGGAATGGCATCTACTCTGCAAGTTTGGCCTTTCAATTGGTAGTGAAGGAGTCCCCCACTTGGAATTTTGAAAACTACAACTGGGAACAGATGACATGGTGGGGTTTTCATGCCTAGGAGTTTCCTCGGCAAAAATATGCTTCAGAACTTTTTGCAGAAGAGATGAAGGGAAGTCATAATCTATATCACTTTCTGTTTCTGTAGGATCATCAGATACAGACTGCGCATCACCGCAATATACACCATTGCTACAGAGGGAACATGGGGAAGAAAATGAGTTACAACACACAAATCGGAGTTTATTATAAGTTGAAAGTGGATAATGAAATGCCTGGCATTCAAGTTCTGAGCTGAAGAGCCATCTGCAGCTGCGGTCTTCTCTTTCAAGCCACTCCTAGAAAGATTAGCTTCAAGCATCGCAGAAGATACAGAACTTTGGCCACGGTTATATGTACCAAAATTCAAGTGTGAGCGCTCCGAAGCAATGGTTTGTGGAAAATGATTTGGAAGAACCACTGCGCAACTATCTTCAGACAATGGTACTTCCACTGTGGAGTCGCTTATACTTAACTGTTCGAAATCTGAAGCAGCTGATGGCACATCTATAATGGAATTGCTAGCCAATGTATATGAATGATTTGCGTTGGATAAATTTGAGCTACTATCTGCTCCTGAAAATACATAATGGGGGAAAAAGAACAGTAACTTCCATTTGAGAGTCTTAAGAGAGAGTAAGAAAAAGATACAACTTCCTAAAAGGTAAAAGCCCGAGAATAGACGGTGCATGACCAACACACTATACAGACCAATATCTTTCCATGTATTAAGAATGTACAAAGCAGAATGTCTCAATATTGATTTTTACATATGTAGATTTTGCATCAAGGGCAAGACAACTTTCTATAAACCTCATATACATAAAAATCATTATCAGCAGCACTCAATTACAAATTTTAGGCTCTATATCTAGTTATACAATCTGACAGATCCAATAATGACTCCATTGCATAAGGAGGGATAAGTGTATACCTATTAAACAGTGCATGATAAATGGTCACTTCCAGTTCTCCAAATGGCTTTATCCCAAAGTCTGGAAAATCCCTACTAATCCATCATCAATTGCACTACATCAAACATTCTATCGCTAACACCCCCCCTTCCTTAATCCCTTGTTTGGTTGGAGGGGTTTGGGGGGGGAGGGGAGGGGAGCCCTTCCCTTTGTTTGGTATAAAAAAATCGGGGGGAAGGGGAGGGGAGGGACCCCTCCCCTTCCCTCCAATATTCCCTCCCCTCCCCTCCCCTCCAAAATTGGGGGTTTTTGGAGGGGAGAGAAATTTTGTGAATGAGTTTGACCAAATTGCCCCTATTTTGTTTTTATTTCAAATATAATATAAATCTTATTTTTTTAATAGGATTTAAAATATTTTTTTATAAAAATAAAAAATATTTTTGAATTAAAAAAAATTATTTTTTATAATAAAAAGTAAGAAAAACTTTTTTTTAATAAAAATATCCTAAAAACAAAAAAAAATTAATTAAGGGTATAATTGTTCATTAATCCCTTCCCTCCCCTCCCCTCCCCCCTCAACCAAACAACATATCATTTAAACCTCTCCCCTTCCCTCCATTGAACCAAACACTCCCTAAGTTCCAAAACTACAATGAGACAGCAATACACATTATTCGTTGCTCAAAAATATAATTTGCTTCTTACAGAAATTTCTCAATATTGTACCCCTTTTCACGAATACAATTAATCCAGTGTGTTTTGAAGTATAATATATCTACAAAGGCTGAAATATGTACTTATAATAACATCAACCAAATTCCAAGAATAAAAATTAGAAAAATTACCAGCAACTTTCTTGTTTAATGGAAAAACATCTCCTTAAAGAACCAGGGTAAGGAGATCAAGGCTTTATAATATATCATGGTCATGAATATTCAGAGCCAATTAAAAGGAAACAATTGAAACAAGAAAGATATAGATATTCCAATAATCTTTAAACAACAGTAATGAATTTCTGAATATTTCAGATCATAATAATCAGCATTATACATAAAAGTATCCTTATATCAACAATATTTCTTTGTCAAAGCAAACAATTTTCGCTCAAATTGGAAAAACTGCAACTATCTGAGATCAGATTCAAAATCCATTTTTTCCCTCCCTACCATACCAATTATGCATGCTTATCATCTACCCAAATAAAAGACGACATTATAGACTTATTTTAGGAGTTCCTTCATCAACTCAGATTAGAATATAGGGAGGAAAAGCTAGGGAGAAAAGTGAGAGAGAACATTATTATAACATTAAAAGACTCAATAATCGTGTATTCATAACAACTGATTTCCAAAAGTTACGGCATAAACAGATACAGAAGGAGAAAGGGAAAAGGACAGGTTGCAGCAAAAACAAGACCTCATAGCATAGTCTAAAGATTGAGGAAAGACAAATACATTGCAGTATGTAGACACTATACAGTATAACCAACAAAAACTCACATTTTACAATCATGGAGTGGGTTATTATACCCACAGGGATACATAAAGCACCCAACACTGGAGTTACTAATTTTGCAGCATATTTATCCAGCATAGAATAAAACTTTCATTATAACTCTGCCATAATGAAGACTACACACAATGTGGCAATCATATTTTACATTTTTTATACAAAAATAGAATAGTCATTCTAAATATCAAACAACAGTTATATGTTTACCTTCACAATGCTCCAAAGAACTATGATATTCAGAGGAACCAATATTCATTAAGTTATTGTGGGAATGAGATGATTGTCCACGATTGTTCACGATAGTATGTCCGCTAGATAGAGAAGAAGGTTCAATTTTGTCAGGTTTATCACAATCACTAGTAAGATCCTGCTGTAAAACTGGGGCTGCATCTGATTCACAGATCCTGACCAAACTAACCATAGTACCATGCAAGTTGGACTGATCAGATGGCCCAATAGGATCTGATGAAGCAGATTGATTTTCAGAGTGAAGACGTAAGGTTGACTCTGACATTGTAGATGCAGAAGCTTCAGAGGCTTTAGAATGGTAATGCAAAACACCACCTTGAGAAGGCCTACCCATACGTACAATATCAACATATGAAAGATTTCCTTTCCTCACCCCTAGCCTGGTTGGTTCAAATCCCCGAGAAACTTCAGCAGATGCTGAGATGGAAACATCCGCTCTTATTGACTGTCTTCCATTTTCAGTACTAAAAGAATCACTGCAGCAAAATTTTTGAAATGGCCTAATGTGAATACCTACATTTAATTGAGAAAAATAACGCCACATTGCAACATTCTTATGGCAGCATGTCTTTATAAGAAAGGAAGATACAAATAATCTTTATTTCCTTTTTCTCAAATATTGGTGAAACAATAACTTTCCTTGCTCCACAAGCATTAGCATCCCAGGGGCGAATTTTCAGTTATTTGAATGCTTAATGCTTGCATGAATCCTAAGCGCACAAACAGGAGAATTTGACAACACTCACATCTTGTACAGATACACGTCACTTAACCATTATGTCAAGTGTTAATTACTGAACATGGATAGCAGCAGCTGTTGGCCGAATCTATTAACTCAACCACTTAGAATTTCAAGATATTAGCAAGATAATGTCCACAACGAGAGTTTCTAACTTAGAAAAAATGGGCTTCAGTTGCCTCCAACCAGTCCACCGACCATCAATGTCCCCGATAATTCAAGGTGGGGCTGCTGAACTTCAGTTACAAAAGAGAAAATTAAAAACTTCCGGGCCAACACAAACACTTGTAAAAGCAATATGGTCATATCACATGAATGGGAATATACTTGGCCAACACGAGTGAATTGAATATTACACAACATGATCAATTTTAGATGAAAACCATTATAGTTTCTGCCAAAAAGACATAGCATCAATATGTTAGGCAAGCAAACAACTCATGAACAATCTCATGAAATAAACTGACTCCAAGCTACAATCATACAAATTCAGATAAGCCACCAGATTGCATGAAGAACTAACCTATCTGTATTTCCCCTAACAACACTATTCATGGAAGATGTAACTGAAGGACAAACTGACCCAACATCTTTCTTGTCTGTGGCTTCGTCAAGTTCTGCCAGAAGTTAAACATATTTGACAATGTGAGCAAATGCGAAAAATAACATCAATACTGCATGAGCTAGAATTTAGATGATGTTCGGAAATAAAAGAACATACCATCATAGGTCACAAGTGTTGATCCGGGTTGCACAACATTACATTCGCTACCAGTTTCGCCTTCATGACTCAAAATATCAGTATTAACCCCAGATTTTGAGCTCAACGCTTCCTTAATCTGAAGTTGACAACACATAGGTTAGGTATCCAATACTAGGTGTACCCTTGTCACAATATTAATAAAGTGCAAAAACTAATATTAAGAAAATTTATGTCAGCAATACCTCTTTTTTTCTTCTACGTTTGCTTTTCACCTCTTGAAAGGTATCTAAAATCAATAGATAACAATATTATCATTATAATAGTGCCTCGTTCATAGAACTAAATACTGTCAGAAAGAATAAAATATTCGTAGCAAGAAAAAGGGAAAAACTAAACAAATGCAGATAATCTGAGGGGAAAAAAATCCTTAATAATTCCAAAAAAATAAAAAAAGAAGAAGGAGGACGAACAAGATGGCCATAGCTGATCAATTAAATCACCGTCCAATAAGTTGCAATGCGGAGGCACAAATTAATCTCCAGACCAAACTAATAATACGTAATTGCGCCAATGACAACCACAATTCTTCCCACCTCAACGTTTTCCCGTTTTGAATTCTAAAGAATTAGGAGCATTAATACCGAGGTTAGTAGTCCTCTCAATATCAACCAGAAAGTAACAAAACGAAAATGAGATTAAGAAAAATGCATAATTAGTACATACTCATGTCAACTGTACAAGGAAGTAAGAGACGAAAGAGAACTCAGAAAGCTATTTGCATACAAGAACAAGAAAGAATATATTCTTTCCTTCTCATCTTCGCCAGTCTTCCCAGAAACCAAACACAACAGAAAAATGAACCACTCCAATACAAAACATACGCATATAATAATTATATATACATATAGCAAAGAGAAAGAACCTTGGTCAAGAAGCATCTCCACGGTACGGTCAGGGTCCATATCACATTCTTTAAGCGTGGCATAGATTTCTTCCTTCGTATGGTTCACGACCTCGTTCAACCTCTGCACCGCCTTCATCTCCGTCTCCAGTATCACTGGCGCCGCACCTACAAGCTCTGCACCACCTTTCGTCTTTTTCTTGCCTTTCCTCCCCATTGCACTGAGAACTTTCTTTCACTTTTGATCTCTTCAGAAAGTCACCTCTTCTTTTTCCGATGAACCAAACAGAATGTAACTTCTCCCTCTCTCTCTCTCTCTCTCTCTCTTTAAGACACACAATTTCTTTCGTTTCCCATTCTTGGCTCTCATTTATATACGGCGGATTCGATATTGGATTGCTTCAGCACAAGTAAGCATAAGTCATCGACTCCCCGGGTCCCTATTGTCACTGCCTGTGATTTTTCAGATGTCACAGCTCAGCATTTGTATCAAACCATTCTATTGGGCAGCCTATCTGTGATTGGGTATATAAGGAAAGCTAATCTCACAGAGTCGTAAGTTAGAATATTGCCCTCTGGCTTTGGAAATTTTTAAAATATTGTTCTTTTTAGTTGGAATGGGTCTTCTTAAGTCAGAGGCTTAATATCTATTTAAGTAATATTTGTAATATTTTTTCTCTCCACCTTTGTGAACAGAAATAGCATTAGAACTTAGGGGAGGAATCAATTATATCTGGAGAAAACTTAAAGTATTTAGATTCAAACTTTGGAATTAATATTTAAAAATTTTTATTTTCTTAAATGTACTTAATTAACAAAGGAGGTATGCTTTTAAGATTATTCTAAAAAGAACCTAATCTTGATTAATATGCAAGTTGATGCAGGGTTATTCTTAGTATATAAAAAGAAGAGAAAGATCAACTATGTACATATCTCTTTTTTTTTTTTCAATTTTTAAAATATCACTCAACGCATCCTCGTCTTAAGAAAATATCTTTTGCTAGAGTTTGGTTTGAACAACTATCAAATTTAAATTTCTTGCATCTAACAAGTTATTTTCTTCCATTTATTGTAATGAATTACACATTAATGACGTTAGATTTGAATCAATGGCTCCGTATTTAACTACGTACACTTCGCACTTGTCTCGCTCATTAAACAACATTTCCAAAAAGAAACAAAAAAAAAACGCTTAAAAAAATTGTATTAGGAAAATAAAACAATATGAATAATATTATTTTGTACCTCTTCTTGCTGTATCCATCCCACCAGAGGAGAAATAATCATTGACATGCGAAGAAGAGAATGAATGGAATTGAAGTCTCGATCAGTTGAACAACGAGACTAAATTGCTAATATGGGAAGCGATAGTCCACATGATTTTCATGAAAAAGCACCTCCTAATTTTCATTATTTTTTTCCCTTGGATTTTGTTGTTTAATGAAAAGTTAAGTCAGGCCAAACCCTAATTTATAAGATCTTGATCATTTATGGAAGTGACATGTCAACGCGAGTTGACCTAATTGGTTGAAAGAATTTCAAATAGAGATTCCTGTTTTGATACAAAATACAAAATATATTATTATAGCTTGCCGACGTTTGAAAGGGATGGAAAAACATTATATTTCACATTGTGTGCCAATTGTATTGTTTTGCTGAGGAAAACAAAGAATTACTTCCCACTGGTTTATTAATTTTGCTCACTGCATGCATGCGAGAAATACCCCTTTTTCTTTTTAAATAAAAACCATGTTTATTACACACACCAGCCATTTTAGTTATCATATTAAAGCTCAGATGATGAATAGCCATCATTTTATTATCTTCGCATCCGAATGGCCATTGCTTTTATTTTTGACTATGGGTTTAAAGACTTTTTAATATTAGGGTATATATTAGTTTTGGTTCGCAGTACACTTTTAATATCGTGAAAAAAAATTATGTTTATACTAAGATTAGACATTTCACAATGCATTAATATCATGTAACTGGTTGACTTCAAAGAATTATTAAAGTTGGGATTTAATTTTAATGGTTACGTATGGAAAGAGGTGATGGGTTGGTTTTTATTTTTTCAATTGTAATTTTTGTTTTCAATTGTATTTTTTTAAAAACAATTAATTTTCGCAATTAATCACCACATTTTATTAATTGATTGGATTCTTCTCTCAACATCTAAATTGAACGTCATGTGTGAAGGGGATGGGTAAAAGAACGCAAGCGTACTATTTTAGTAATCTCAACAATTCTGTTATACTTAATGTTCAATATAGACGGTTGAAAAGTTTTTTAATCAAAGGTGAAACGCAACAATGAAATGGACTGTAAACCATCCAAGCACACATGAAAAATAACAAGAAAAATAGTAATTAACCGCTAAGATTAACTGTTTGATAGGAGGAAATTACATCTGACATAACAGATCACAATAAAAAGTGTAATCAATGCCATGTTTTTCTTCTTCGCAATTATCGTCGCAGAAGAGTACGTTCTACGAATTTCCACACTGCCTAACTTTCTTCCCAATAAGGTGAGCCATTCCTGCCTGCTAAATGGCAACAAAAAGAAATAATATTATATTTATTTGATATTTTGTAGATTTCTACAATATCACTTTAATATCAGAGAATATGATTTTTTTTTTCTAATTTGATTTCATTATAATGTTACAAAATTTTATTAGTAGGTTCACATTAATTGTATTATTTTTTGTTTTCTAAAAAATAGGTTAACTAATGATCTACTAAGATGTTTAAAGTCCAAAATTATTTTAAATGATCATAAGTTTATTGAGTCTAACATACATGTAAGTCTAGTGAGATGACCTAATAAAACATTATTTTAAGATTAGATTAAGTTTTCTCTCTAACTCTAATTTTAGTGTGCTTCCCCACCTATAGCCGCTAATTCTTCTAAGGTATAGAGAAAAAGATCTAATCTGACATAACTCTACTATCAGGTATGTGCTCTATTTATCTTATCTAGTGTTATTAGATCTTATAGTTGGTATCAGAGCATATGATTTTGTATGATTTTAGAACTTAATTAGAATATGGCCTTCTTCCATTAACTTCATTCAGTAATTTAAAAAAGAAAAGAAGGCCATCAGTTTTTCAAACATGACATATATATGTTGATTTTCAATTTACAATATGATAACGTAATGATTTGCTTATGAAATACCAACTTAGGGCTTTGTTCTTGACATTACAAACTTTCTTTTAATATATAATTTGCCTATTAACTGGATCTATGTACAATGAATTTAGTCCATGAAATTTCTTTTTCTTTGACATTTGGATCAAATTTGGATTGTGTTATTTTGAAGTTTTAATTTGATTCATTGTATGGAATTATTTTATTACATGATTATAAGCTTTCATAACATCTCTAATTGCATTAAAATCCATTAAAATTGATGAAAATTGGACAATGGTTTCTTGGGTCAGATAACTTGAAACCCACATTTTTAGATCTATTTTTTGGGCCTTTTTTACTTGCTCTTTTTATTCGATTAATGCCTTAAATCCATTATAAATATTCTTTAAGTTACAAATATTGCTTTGGTAGCTTAAAACAATTCAAAATGGTAAGAAAATGCTTCTGGATTGAAAATAGGTCCACAACCCCATTTTAGACTCGTGGGTCGACTCGCTAGAGGTTGAAGACAACCTTCAACTATAGCCATCAAGCCCCATGCATGAGCCTTGAAGGGGGTGGCACGTTTGGAGCACCCCTAACTCTTTTTGAGGTATTTTTTCTTTTGTTTTGCTCTATTTGATTTATATACTTTTTTTTAAAATATTTTTTATTTTATTTGTATTATGCTCAGAAAAATTAATTATAAACTATTTATCTTTTACTATAGAAAAATCAACTATTTTATTGTTTTAAGGCTTTTATTGATATCAAAAAATTATGAAAAATTTTAAGGGAGTATTTTTGTAAATAATAAACTTAAATTCAAGCTATACTCTCTTTGGATAGATATATGGAATATATACTCTCAAGCCTAAGACAATAAATTTAAATAATACACTATATAACATATAACTCATAGTTGGAATTGTTGTTCACATTTTTATTGCTTCATATTTTGATCTTTTAGGATACATTTAGTGTAATATCCTATTTAATGGATCAAATTTAATTTTTTCCTAATTTAGGAATTTTGTTTTGT
Organism: Erythrophleum ivorense; assembly: GCA_026724425.1. Taxonomy (NCBI): domain Eukaryota; kingdom Viridiplantae; phylum Streptophyta; class Magnoliopsida; order Fabales; family Fabaceae; genus Erythrophleum; species Erythrophleum ivorense. The sequence continues at coordinate 1,588,227 of JAIUCV010000034.1, read as the reverse complement.
ATACTGTTGAGAATGTTTATCATCAAAGTCATTCATTCATCGAAGTTTTGCAAAATCATTTAGATCCCTTGTTGATAGGAGATAAGGGAATTATTTTACTCGAATCTGGAAATATTGTTCTATAATTTGTTGCGAATGTTTATTACCAAAGCAATTCATCCATCAAAATTTACAAAATTGCTTACTTCCCTTATTGATGGAATAGTTTGAATTATTGCACATAATTACCTAACCAAAGGAGGTCATTATGTATATTAATTTCGATATTGCATGAAGCATGTGAATGGAGGTACATGGTTACGATAGCCCATTTGAGTAAAAAGGATGATTCTTTTGAGATCATATATTTCCTTGACTAAGATATATAATTTGATTAAATTATTTGCCCAAAAAGGATATTTTTTAAATTGGATATACTCTTTTTATTTATTTAGCTTTATGCAAGAGGGACTAATTATATGCATGTTCTCTATCTAAAGGGGAGTCTATGATGATGCACTTAGTGCTCTTAAAAGATAGCTTTTTTTTTTAGCTATTCTTGAAATTGCCTAGCATACTAACCATGTTGCATTTTGTGAATAAGCTTCTTTTGCTTTGAACAACAATGCTACTACCATAGAGGCCTTAACTGGTTCTAATTACAAGACATGGAAGCAAGATGTGAAATTTTCTATCAAAATAATGGATATAGATCTAGCATTATGTGTAAATAAACCTTTAAAACCTATAGATAGTAGTAGCACTAAATAAAAAGAATACGATGCTAAGTGGGAGAAATCTAACAATTTCTACCTTATAGTAATGAAAGGATCAATTTTTGAATATCTCATAAGTGGTTTGCCAAAGACCAACAATGCCAAATAATTATTTACTATTGTGGAGAAGAGATATTAGTTGTTAGATAGAGCCAAGACTAGAAAATTGATGAGTTAGTTGACATCTATGAAGGATGATAGTATTAAGAGAGTCAGGGAGTATATCATGAGGATGGTGCATGCTTAGATTAGGCTTCAGGCTCATGAGATTTCCATTCCTAATAACTTTATCATTTGTCATGCAACATGAGTTCAGCCAAATTAAAATTGCTTATAACATACAAGACCAAACTTAGAGTGTTAATAATTTGATTTCCAAATGAGTGGCTGAGGAAGACAAATTGAAGAGAGAAAGGAGTGAAGCTGCTATTTAGTTTCCCATAATAAGATAAATTTTTATAAGGGAAAAGGAAAGTTCAAGAAGACAAATGCTTATGCTCTTAAGATTAATGGGAATGCTTAGGACTTCAAGAGGCATGGTAACACTCATGGAGGGAGGAAGGACAACATCACTAATACAAAATGCTCTTTTTGCAAGATGAAGGGTTATAAGAAGGCTAACTATTTCAAGTTTAAGGCCTGGCAAGAAAAGAAGAAAAATAAGGGACAAGGTGAGTTACTAGCTTATGTTTATTTTGAGTCAAACTTTGTTAATGTTCCTTTGGACTCTTGGTGGCTTGATAGTGGTGTTTCTGTTTATGTTATATCTACCTTATACAAGCTTAGAGATAGCAGAAGGCTAAGTGAAAATGAGTCCAAGCTTAAACTTAAGAATGACGCTGATGTTAAAGTCAAATGTGTTGGAACTGCCATTTTGACATTAGATTTTAATTTTTAGCTTTGTTTAGAAAATAATTTTTATATTCTTACTTTTAGGAGGAATTTGGTTTCTTTGCTTTGCTTAATAAGGTTGGATACTCTTTTAATTTTGGAATAAAAGAATTGATATTTCTTATAGTTCTAAAGTAATTGGCAATTATGTTTTGTTCGATGGGTTATATAAATTATGCTTATCTTCAAAAGATAAATGTTTATCTTTTAATGTTGAGAATCTTGTGGCCAAGAGACCTTTGATTAAAAAAAAAATCCTTTCTATTATGATATAAATGTTTATGTCACATTTCAAATGAAAAAGTTGAAAGATTAATAAAAGATGATATTCTACCTTCCCTTGATTTAGGAGAAATAGGAACTTGTGTTAATTGTGTTAGAGGAAAGTTAACCAAAACTAAGAAGAAAAATGCAATACGCAATAACAATCTTTTAAGAAATAATTTATATAGATATTAATGGGCCTTATTTAACTACTATTTGTAGGAAATGATATTTTGATCACCTTCATTGATAACTTTTCATATTACGACTAGGTTTTCTCGATTAAAGAAAAGTTCGATGCTTTAGACATATTTAAAATTTATTGAATTGAAGTTTAAAAATAACTAGGATGTATTATCAAAATAGTGAGATCCGATCGTAATGGTGAGTATTATGGGAAATATGATAAAAGCATAGAACAAAAAGGGCCTTTTGCTAAGTATTTAGAGGACTATGACATTGTTGTTTAATATACCATACCTGGAAGTACTAAGCAAAATGATGTGGTAGAGAGATAGAATCATACATTATGAACATGATTAAGAGTCATGATCAGAAAATTTAATTTGCCTAATTTTTTATAGAGAGAAGTAATAAAGATTACCATTTACATTCTTAATCGTGTTTTTAATAAATCTATGGCTAAAACACTATTTGAATTATGGACTGATAGAAAGTTGAGTCTTAATCTTTTTCATATTTGGGGATGTCCTATGGAGATAAAGATTTATAATTCTTCCCAAGAGAAGATAGATTCTAGAATTTCATGCTATTTCTTTATTGGATACTTAACACATTCAAAGGGATATAGATTTTACTATCCCATATATGGTATTAAAATTGCTAAAGGACAAAGAAATTTTTAGAATTTGATGTTGTTAGAAGGACTCACCCTTAGATTTTTAAAGTGCATGAGCCAAGTAATAAATTTCATATTCTTTTGCCCTAATTAGATAATAAGGCTATGCTGATGAATATGGACTTACCTATTTAGAAAGAGGCCCCTATCGTGGATGAAATATCTTAGTCAATTGAATTGATTTCAAAAACATATGATCTAGTTCTAGAAGTTCCCCTAAGGAGGTTTTAAAGAGAAACAAGACTAATGATTTCAAATGATTATTATGTTTAATTGTGTAAGGCATATTTTGATATCAGTTAGATTGTGGACTCTTTAATTTATATTGAAGCCATTAATAGCTATTAATTAGACAAGTGGAAAGATGTAATGAAAGGATAGCATTTATGTTGAAAAATAGAGTTTGAGAGCTTGTTGAATTGCTTAATAGTCATAAGTCGATTAGTTGCAAATGGGTATTCACAACCAAGAAAGACTTTAAAAGCTAGGCTAGTAGCTAAGGATTTTTTTTATAAAGAAAGGGTATTGATTTTACTAAAACATTTTTGTATATATCCACTAAGAACTCTTTTAGAATTATTATGGCCTTGGAGGTTCATTTTAATTTAAAACTTCATCAAATAAATGTAAAGATGACTTTTCTTAATAGAGATCTTAATAAAGAAGTTTATATAATGTAGCCAAAAGGTTTTGATGAGAGTAATAGAAAGCACATGATGTGTAAACTAAAGAGGTCAATTTATGATCTCAAACAAGCTTCTTGCCAATGGTATTTGAAGTTTAACTGCCTTATTCAGTTTTGTTGAGAATAAGTTTGATTAGTGCATATATAAAGAGACCAATGGGAGCAAGTTTATTTTTTTGATACTTTACGTGGATGACATTCTTTTTGCAAGCAATGATTTGAATTTACTTTATGAAACAAAGACCTTATCTAGTACTTGTGACATGAAAGACCTTGGAAAGGCTACTTTTATCCTCAGTATTGAGATACATTGTGACACATCTTGTGGTGTCTTAGGATGGTCTTAGATAGCTTATATAGATTGTGTGTTAAAATAATTTAATATCCATAATTGCAAATTTGGGGATGTACCAGTTGTTCATAGTGATAGCAAAAATTAATCCCTAAGAAATGAACTCAAGAAATAGGCTATAAAAGATATCCCTCATGCTAACACAATAGGTAGCTTGATTTATGCACAGGTATACACCTGACCTGACATTACATTTGCTGTAAGTATTCTTGATTAGTATCTTTTGAATCTCAAATCTGATCATTGTGTTGGATCTAAGAAAGTTATGAGATATTTATAGAAGACCAAAGATTTTATGCTTATTTATAGGAGGGTTAATAACACTACTATTAGGGTTTTTAGACTTTGATTTTGCTAGTTGTTCGAATGATCTAAAATCAACTTTTAGTTATGTGTTTATGTTTACTGGTGGGGCCATTTCCTAGAAAAAGCATGAAATAGATTTTGACTACATATTTAACTATGTATGTTGAATTTATTGCATGCTACGAAGTATCTTTGCAAGCTATTTGACTCAAGAATTTTATATTAGAACTTTGTATGGTTGATTTTTATTATTAGACTACTGATTATTTATTATGATAATAATGCAATTGTGTTTTATTTTAAGAATAACAAGATAAGTAGTGAATCTAAGCATTTAGAAATCAAATATCTTACAGTCAGAGACTTGGTCAAGAAAGAAGATATTACTATAAAATATTGAAATACGGTGTCAATGTTAGCTAACCCTATAAACCAAAGGACTAAGGCTCGTTCAATTTAAGAAACATATTGAGAACATGAGTTTTTTAGAGTCCTTTAATCTTTTAGGTTAATAGGAGTTTGATACATTTTATTTTATTTTATGTTGATTTTGTAGATGCATTTTTTGATCTTTTTATTATACCTTAATTCATTTTGAATTTTTCATATACTTGATATATTATGTTATTACATTATTAATCAAACATGCTTTATTAATGATCATCATCTTGTTAAATATTTTGCATGGGCAAATATTGATACTTTGCGTGGACAAAGATTGAATACAACATGTATCTTAAGAGGCAATGCTTATCTTAAGCATGAACATTATATTTGATGTGGTATATCTTTATAAATAGTAAGCAGTGATCTCGAGATAAAGTTATTTGAGACATATATGTTTGTTTAAGTTAAGTGATTTCCTATACTAGTTAAGCATAAAGGATATTGAGGAATTAAAAGATCGATGAGAAATAGTGTATTGTTAATCACATTTATGAGCTATTTCTTTCTACAATTTTAGACTTATGATCCATGTCAGCATGATTGTTGGTATGTGTGACTATGGATTAAGAGCATGTCAATTAAAGATATATGATTGCCATAATCCCATATTAATAGTCATGTTAGACCGGATTATGTTCATTGTCTTGTCTTAAGACTTTTTTTTTTTAGAAAGTAATGCTACACATAAGGTTTTGTTTTATCAACCCAAGAGTCATTTTATAAAATAAAATAAATTTCAAAAAAATAATTAATATGGCCCAAGTGAATATTAAAAAATCTTATTAGTGGGCTCACATTAATTGTATTATTTTTGTTTTATAAAAAATGGGTCGAATAATAGTCCACTAAGATATTTAAGGCCTAGTAATCATAAGGTTATTGGGTCTAATACACATTTATTTTAAGTTTGGTTAGTGGCTAAAGTATAGGCCATTAGGTTTTACTGAAACCTATAATGGGAGGGTCCAATAAAACACTATTTTAAGATTAAACTAGATTCCTTCTCTAACCTTAATTTCAATGTGTTTCCCCATCTAAAACTGATAATTCCTCTAGGGTGTAGAGAGGAAGAGCTAGTTTGACCTAACGCTACTATCATGGCAAAATTAGGTACACAATTTATTTATTTTTATCTAGTGTTCTAAATACATGCATTAGAATTTTTTTAGTTGACCTAATCATTTAGCATAATCTGGTCACTACTAAAAAAATAAGAATTTTGCAATGATTGCAAGAATTGCTACAAAAAATGATTTTTATGATGCTTTACAAAACTGCTACAAAATTGTATAGTTCCCCAAAAAGAATTGAAAAGCTGTTGTGGTTTAGGTAACATCGATTGCAATTGTTGCAATTTTGCAACCGTTGCGATCATTGCTAAATTCATTAATGGATAGGCCCTCCTTATGACATTAGATCTTAGATTTGCAAAAGTAACATTTGAAACTCACATGATTCTCCATGCAGCAACACTCTAAGGCTCCATCTATTGTGCTGCCACCATTGCCATGTCATTCCATTGCTGTCGCAATGACGTCCATTAGTTGTCGCCATTCATTACACTTGTCATTGAGTCTACCATTAGTCACGGTGGTTTTAGCTTCATCTTTTCTATTTTTTTTCTATTTTCAATTAATTTGAGGTAATTTTTTCAAGATTTTTTTTCTCTTTTTCAGATGTATTTACTTCTTGTTGGCTAAAAATGATTCATTTGTGTTGAAATTTTAGATTATTCAAATTTATATGTTGATTTGTGAGTAATTTTTCTAATTTTTTGTTATTATGCATATATGAAACATCTTTTTATTTAGATTTGAGATCTTAGAAGCCCATTTCAGTTTAATATTTGTTTAGAACCCTATTTTTGCCTTTTTTTATGTCGTTGATTTGAATTTGATGAATATATATTTATGTTAATTATTTTGTTTAGTCTTTCAATTAGATTTATTGCAAATTTAAAATTTTCTTAAATATTTAACTATTGTAAATTGTAGTGGATTTAAAATTAGTTTGACAAATTAAAAAAGGTTAAGTTAATTATTTTCAATTTTAGATTAGGAAAATGTTAATTATGTATGTATTTTGAATTTATCTCTCAATTTCCTTTCCTTTTTTCACTTTATTTTATTTTTTATCTTATTTTATTATGTTTATTACTTAATCCCAATTTTAGTTTTTTTTTTTCAAATTATATGTATGTTATTTAGTTATTTTTCTACATATATAACACAAATCTATTGTTGTTATAAAATAATGGTATGAAATATATATATTTATTTTGAATGTTATTTAAAATAGAGTGTTATTATTTTTAGCAATGGATAAATCTTAGATTGAGAGACCTAGGAGCACCCCTGAATATGTGGAAGAATTGAATAGATTTTTGAATTTTGCATTTGTTAATACAAATGTTCAAGGCAGGATAATTTGTCTATATCAATGCAAGTTTAACAAATGGCAAATTAAAGATGTAGTGTATGATCATCTAATTGTTAAACCATTTCTAGATGATTGTGTAATTAGTCATATTTGACAATTTTTGTAATTGTGATTTGTGTTTGGTAATAGTGTAATTATGTTTTGATAATATGTTCATTTTTGGAAATACTGTGATTGTAGGTTGTTGAATTGTTCATTTTTAGTAATATCTTGAGTATGTATTGTGGATTTGGTAATATGTTGCTTAAAGTTTGTAGAATTGAGAATAGTTGGTAATATTGTGACTAGAGTGGTGAAATTGTTCATATTTGATAATTTTTGTAATTGTGGTTTGCATTTGACAATAGTGTAATTATGGTTTTGATAATATGTTCGTATTTAAAAATATTGTGATTGTAGATTGTTAAATTGGTAATACTTAGTAATATCTTGTTTATGTATTGTGGACTTGCTAATTTGTTGTTTATAGGTTTATGCAATTGAGAATAGTTGGCAATATTGTGAATGTGGGTTATAGAATTAGTCTTACTTTGCAATTTTTGTAATTGTGGTTTATGTTTGGTAATATGGTGATAATGATTTTGGCAAGAGGTTCATATTTAGAGATATTATGATTGTAGGTTGTTAAATCGACCATGCTTGATAGTATATTGATGATGAGTTTGTATACTTGGTAATATGTTATTTACAAGTTTGTAGAATTGAGAATAGTTGACAATATTGTAAATATGGGTTGTGGAATTAGTTGTATTTGGCAATTTTTATCATTGTGGGTGGTGTTTGGCAATATTATAATTATGGTTTGATAATAGGTTCATATTTGGAAATAATATGATTATGAGTTATTGAATTGATCATGCTTGGTAATATTTTGATTATGGGTCATAGATTTAGTAATATGTGACTTTAAATTTGTAGAATTGAGAATAGTTGATAATATTGTGATTATAGGTTATGGAATTGGTTAAAATTGACAATTTTGGTAATTGTGGTATTAGTAATATTTGGTAGTATTGTGGTAAGGTGGGAAAAGATTTTCAAACATGAATCTAGTTTAATATCTCAGTTCTAAGAAATATCATCAGAAGATTTATTAGATTATGTTCTAGGAAGTCAGGAGTATTAAGGACATGTTCGAGGCTTGGGATTGAGTGTTTTCCCATTTTAAGTGTTTGGATGTTTTGCTTGTTCTTATAGTGGGATTAGTTCTACTACTTGTTCTATTGTAGAGCTAGAAAGTCAAATTTCTCAATTGCAAACAATGGCGACTAAATAGGCAAAAAAAATTGATGCAACAATGGCTTTCATTCTCTAAACTTATCTGGGTCACCTCCTTCCTAAGTTAGTTTCCTTCCAAACTCCAACTATAATATCTATAATGAATTCATTGAATAATGTTTATTTTTATAATTTAATTTTTATATGTTTTTAATGATATTTTATATTTTAAATTTAGGTGCTTGATCAAAGGAGCGGATATCAAGTAAGTGTAACAAAATGTTTTAATAAAGAAGATGATCATAAGTAGATTTATCACTTATAAAATTGTTTGTCAAATGATATTGTATTTGTATGACTTATTTACTAACTTGTAGGATTATTATTTTTGTGACAGTATTATTGTATATGTACTAGATTTAATTTTTAATTCTATATTTGATTATAATTTAAATTTTATAATTTTAATAATTATTGTGTATTAGTTATTTTTAGTTATATTTATAATAAGGTTCAAATATTTAAAAATATTTTAAAAAAACCAAAAATTTGGAAAAAAAAAGCTAGTTACATTAGATGGTTAAAAGTATCGCTAAAAGAATTACTTTTTTGCAGTTGTTGTGACTTAACCACTACTAAATCAAAGATGTAACTGCAGAGTTTGTACCTTTTTGTGATGGTTGTTTTTTGCAGTTGCAAATAATTATTGTAATGTCACCCCCATGAAGCTTTTAACAGCGAATCTTGCAACCGCTACTAAAATTTTTAGTGACGGTTGTTGAAACTATCACTATATCCATAAACAACCACCATAAAAATAATGGTTATTAGATCTTACATTCCTGCCTACTAGATGGCAACAAAAGGAAATAATATTCTATTTATTTGATATTTTGTAGATTTGTACCATATCACTTTAATATTGGAGAATATGATTTTGTTCTAATTTTCTTTTTTGTTTTCAAGGTATTAAAGAAAAGAAACACCTTTCTTTAACTTTAAGTTATTCACAAACATTCCTTTAACTTTCAAAATTATAAATTATCCTCTTAAACTTTGTTCCTTTAGCATTTATGAGTTTTGAGATTTAGTGTTGGACCATTTAATTCCTGCACAAGCCTTTATATATATATATATATATATATATAAATGGTATGAAGTAGCATCTTCTATATATTATTGAAGTTAGATTCCTTGAAGGAACACGATCTTCTAGCATTCAAGCCGTAGAGTTTGCTATAGGGTTCAGGTCATCTCTGCCATCGAAAGTTTCAATGGAGATTACCATGCTACATTGCCTAATTTCCTCTAAAACGCACGTTTCACTAACACACTAATGAAGACAACGCAAAAGTCACAAGTTTGAAAGAAAATCGAAGCTTGAGAACAAACCATAGGAAATTGAAACTAAGGGAGCCAAGCATCGAAGCATTATCTGAGGTAATCTCGGCCCTATTAATTCTTATTTTCAATTTTCTCAAATCATTGTGGTGATTAATTTATTTGTATTTCAGAATCTACTCCTTCCTTGTAGCATAGTTCTTTGTTGATTGATTTATGGCATAATAGATTATGCAATAAAATGTAACATGAATCTATTAACTTTTCAAGCATGAACAATAAAAAGAACACAAGTAATTGAATTTTACCACTAGATCACTAGTGATTGATAAACTCAAATCTTAAAAGTGCAAACAAACACTTGGACTCTCTCACACACCCTCACACACACACACACACACGCACGCACACACACACACGCATGGCTATATATACAATTAAGGGTGAACAAAACCGATTAAACCAAACCAAACCAAACCAAACTCCAAAAAATCGAGTAAAATCGATTAAAAATTGGTTTGGTTTAGTTTTTGTAATTGTAAAACCGATTAAATCAGTTTGGTTGTTGGTTTTCTCCATATTTTGTTTGGTTAACCGAACCAAATCGAATCATTAAATTTGTAATTAATTAAAATTTAATATTTTGTTTCTTTTTAGATTAATGGAATCTTTTGTCAATTAAATTTGTATCAAAGTTACATTCTTTATGTGGTTCAAGAAATATACAAATTATTTATACTATTTTATTATAAGATATTACTCTTATTTTTTTTTCTCACTTTTAAAATTTTTTTTGTGAATGTATGAAATTTTTTTAGGCAAAAAAAGAGAGATAAAAATAATAAATTATTCCAAAGTTATTATTGGTTAAAATTTCAAGAGATACATAATATTAGAAGTTAAATTTTACATATTATAAGGAACAAATTTTTTTTAAAAAAATTACTTTTATGTAAAAAAAAAATATAAACCAAATTGGACCAAATCAAACCAAAGCCAAACCAAACCGATTAGAATTTAAAATCGACAAGATCCAACAAAATGAAAAACCGATTAAGTTGATTTGGTTTGATTTTAACTTAAAACCAAACCAAACCAAACATTTGAACACCCCTGTATACAATTATACATGCACAATAAATCAATAATTGATGTCATAAAAAATTCTAGACATTCAAGATAAAAACTTACAATTTAGCCACCCCAGTGACTAAGAATATTAGACCTTCAAATGCCACCACAAGTTGCTTATTTGGTAATTTTCAATCTCATTGAAATTGGTTGTTGCAATCACGATTGATGAGAGAGAACATTTGAAGCATTAAAAGTTTATTATTTAAACACTGCATTTCCACCTTGTGGCAAGGACAGATGGCATGGTAATCTCTGTTAAAACTTTCAACGACAGAGATGGCATAAACTCTATCGCAAACTTTATGATTGAAACTCTAAAGGATCTTGTTCTTAGATTTGAATTAGTGGCCCTATATTTAACTACACTTGGCATTAATGTCTTGCTCATTAAATAGCTTTTCCAAAAAAGAAAAAAACATTTGAAAAAATTTTTATTTGCAAGATAAACAATGTAAAATATTATTATGTACCTCTCACTGCTGTATACATCCCACCAGAAGAGAAATAGTCATTGACATATGATGAAGAGAAGGAATCGGCAGAATAACTTGTATGAATTAGAGTCTTGGTTGAAAATGAGCTTGAACAACTAAAATGACAAGAGTAGTCAACATGATTTTTATGAAGAAAACACCTCCCGATATCCATAACTTTTTCCCTTGGATTGTGTTGTTTAATTAAAAGTTAAGACAGGCCAGATCCTAATCCATAAGATCTTGATCCTCCATGGAAATGACATTTTGCATTAGTGACTTGGTACAATTGGTTGACCAATAACTAGTTAAATAGCCTGTTTAAGTAACTAAAATTTCTTAAAAGTAATCCTTTGAGTCGAGTCTCTGCCTATTATATTGAAATCCCACACATGTCATTAATACTTTGATCAATTGTCTCTGAATAACTTATACGTACTGCCATTTTGTTTTTGCAGCAAAAAGAGAAAGTTGCATTTCATCTTAATTTAAAAGAGATTTAAAAGGTTAAAGCAACAAACTGTTCATCATTTCCATTATTGATTACAACTTCCAATAATTGTTACAAATTATCGAAACTGTATAATATTATGTCCTACAGCATATGATATACTCATTAGTAATATTTTCTGGTTATATATGTCGCATAATTAGAAGTTAAAAATTAGTTCTAATTAACAATGTAGCTTATATCACATTAGTTTAATTAATTGAATTAGTAATATGTTCTCTCATGCCGCAAAACTTTTGGCGCTTATAATACGCGTTGTAACCTTACAATACATGGAAGTTCATCTTATATCGTGGCTTTCCCTTTTATTTTGCAGAGGAAAACAAAGAAGTGCTTGACAATGGTTTATTGATTTTTGTCGCTGCATGCATGCGAGAAGTACCCCTTTTTCTTTTTTGAATAAACATAATGTTTATTACACAAACGTACCGGCCATTTTAGTTGATTATATTAAAGCTCAAACGATTAACCAGTCATCACTTTAATTATCCTCTTGGCATCCCAATGGCTATATATATATTGTTTTTATTTTTTATTATGGGTTTAAGAATTTATTAATATTAGGGCATTGGTTTTGGTTCACAATTAGTTTGCTTCATTGTAGTTTAAAATATTTAATTCAAGATTTATGTTTTTGGTCCAATTACCGTTTAATAATTTGCGGCATATTTATATTTAACTTTTAATAAAAATAATCACGTAAATGTTAAAATTACAAATGGTTTTATTCTTAATTAATAATTATTTCACTTATTTTTTTTATTTTTACAACGCACTAAGATTATTTATTGAATTAAGCAAACAACTTCAATTTCAAAATATAAGTTTAGTATGCAGCCTTAAAACACTAAAATTTTTCAACATATCAGTAAAACATATTTTTAATAAAAGTATTTATCATTTCAACTTTTATATTTATTGTTAAATCAAAAACCGAAAATACTACATGATTGTTAGGTGATACAATGGAATAAACCACAGGAGAGTTGTATGTCACAAAAAGTTTACTTAGAAACTAAATTACATGGGTGTTCGAAGCATGACTTATAAGCCTAGATATAACTTCATATAACAAAAATGAGGATAAAACTACTTAACAATCAGATGATGAAAAATTATTATTTTGATATCTTACTTTATATATGTGTGCAGGGGGAATGAATTTACATATATTAATTATCTATGATTCTAAAATAATTATCTCACTTTGTTGTATTATCTATACAATAATATAAGAGATTAACACAAAGGAGTAAAAGTGTGAATGAGACCCTTTTTTTTCATCAACTTTCTTTTGTCTTTATAATATTTTTAACTGCATATCATGCATTTAGTTGTTAAATGTAGAGAATTCAAATATGTGGAAATAGATCCTCCTATTTATAAATACAACCACTTTAATTTTAATAACAAATTAAAATTATTTTAGATAAATTTGATTTATCATAAATAGATAAATCAAGTCAACTAAAAAACCGTATATGCACAGTAAAGTAAGATCTCCTTAAAAGTATAATTGATTTATTTATAAATATTATTGTCAAACTTGCAAATTGACTCACTAAGTTTATAGAGTTTATATTTTTATTTTAGAAAGACGTATCAATTCTTTTGTATACTCAGACTTAGTGTAGTGTTGATTTGCTTGGACTTGTGACTGACTCTGGTAAACTTGGTTGACTTGCTGAGTCTACTGTGAGTCAGGCGAGTTTATTGTAACGCAGCTGTAACAATGGAAGAAGACGAAGAAGAAGAGAGAAGGGGGAAAAAAGGGGATCAAAGTGAAGATGAAAGAGCTCACCTCAATAGCTCTGCTGGTAAATTTACCGATCTCCACTAGCCCCTTCACGTCATGGTTGGTCTAAGGAGGAAAGGAAGGAGCACGACACCGAATGGTGCAAGAAAATGGGAGAAGCGCTCATTAAGAAACAAGGAAAGAAGAAGGGCGCTATACGCTCAGTAAAAGATGTTGCAGAATATTCAAGAGTGTGTGAAAGAGAAGGTAGAAACGGGAAAGAAAAGATAATTAAGTAGGAGATTTTTTTTTGTAATTGGGGTAAAACTTCGCTTTGACTTCTAAAAATTTCAAAATATTCCGGTTAAGTCTCTAAAGTATTTTAAATAAGTCCTTAAAAAAATTTCAAGCTCAATAATTATTTTAAAATTTACTAGTATTTTTTTTACTCTAAAATAATGGTTTATGTTGACATTTGCTATGTCTAATTCCATACTAGTCTAATTATTCACAAATGAGGACCTATTTAAAATTAAAATTTTTCAAGTTATGACATTTAAGATGATGGAGATGATGATAATCAAACTTTTAAAAATTTTTATTAAATTTTTATTTGTATTTTTTAGATTTGGTTATGTACTTATGTTGAATGACTATTTATGTATAAATCTTGTTAAAATTTTTATATTGAGTATTATGAATTATAGAATATGAATAATTTTTTTTGAACAAGTATAATTTGATTTGAATTTGAATAAAATTTTAATTGTATATTATATTTTAATTATATAATTATATATTTTAATATTTATTTATTAGCAGAGATAAATTTTTATAAGTTTACAAGTCTATTTCCCTTTTACGAGTTTGCATAAACTTTAACAACTTTGTACATAAAACTCTCTATAGTTTATTTGTCTTTTGAAAACTGAATACTTGAAATATACATAGGAAAATAATTCTTTTCTACCATAATTTTGGTTTTCAGTTGTAATTTCTTTTGCAACCAATTAATTTTAGCAATTAATCACCACATTTAATCAACGCATTGCATTCTTCTCTCACCATCTATACTGAATGTCATGTGTAAAGGGAAAGGGATCGAAGAAATTTTATCCTAGTGTTCAATTTAGGCGGTTGAAAAACTTTTTTTAATGAAAGGTAGAACGTATTCATTGAACAAGAAAGAAGGAGCAAAGCATCGTAGCTAGTACAACAATAAAATAGACTATAAACCATCCAAGAACACATAAAGAATAACAATAAAAATAGTAATTCATTGCTAAAATTAACTATTTGATGGGAGGAAATAACAACTGAAGTAATAGATCACGATATAGTGTGATTTCTCCTAATAAACACGTCTTTTTTTTTATTGGCCAGAAACTGAGTATTTCATTAACACAACACCAGTAGCAACATACAAACAAAGAAAGAGAACAGCAACATAAAGCTAAAACACAGACATATTATCCTACTTCATCCTTAGTAAAACTAGCGTAACATTGACAACGAGAATAGAACCCAAAGGGGTCAATTTTTCCATCAAAATTTTCCCAATGCCCATATGCTCTTAAGTATGTCATCATTGTTGGTGAATATAATTACAATTCCCCTTTGTCCCTTATTTTCTACAATCAATGGCATGCCTTTCTTCTTAACAACTATGGTCGCAGAAGGGGTTATTCTATGAATTTCCATCACTGCCCCCTGAAGTTTCTTTCCAATAAGGTGAGGCCATGGATTCCTGACTGCTAGATGGCAACAAAAAGAGATAAATTAAAATTTTGTTAATTTGATATTTTGTATATTTATGTATCACTTTATTACTATTGGGGGATATGATTTCGTTCTGATTTTTCTTCTTTCAGGTTATTAAAGCAATATATATATATATATATATATATATATATAGATACATTTTTTCAACTTGAGTCATTTCTAAGCACTCTTAAATGTTAGACATTATTTTCTCAACTTTCATCCTTTAGCATTTGAGAACTTTGGGATTTAGTATTGGGCCATTTAACTCCTGCGCAAGGCTTTTACATATATATATATATATATGTATGTATGTATGTATATTAACTACCCTTATTTACTTCTGAACTAATAAAAGTTAGCTATACGTTAAGAAAAAGGTGTAAAATAGCATTTCTATTAATAAAAAATGAATAAAATATTTTAAAAGTTAGACCGTTAAAGTCGAAAAGGTTATTTTTCATTTTTAACGTTGAAAATATATTTTCCAATGTCCTAAAATTAAAGATATGCATATATAAACAACAAATGAACAAATGGGTAAAATTGAAACCAAATAATATCTCAATCAGATACTAAAGTCGTTTAAAATAATATGTAAAGCGTTAAATTGGTAATGTCATCATCTTTCAAAAATCAAGATATGATCTTTTTTGTTTTGTGAAAAAATATCTCCCCTAAACATGTTAGCATAGAATGGAGGTGATGAATAACTTATTAATTATAATGAGGTTAGATTTGAATCAATGGCCCTGTATTTAACTACACCTTGCATACATGTCAAGCTTATTAGGCGACTTTTCTAAAAGGAAAAAGAAAAAAAAAACACTTGAAAAAATTTTTATTAGCAAAATAAAAAATGGAAAATATTATATGTACCTCTCCCTGCTGTATCCATCCTACCAGAAGAGAAATGATCATTGACATGCGAAGAAGAGAAGGAATTGGCAGAAGGACTTGTAGGACTTGGAGTCTCGGTTGAACAATGAGCTTGAATTGCTAAAATGGCAAGCATAGTCAACATGATTTTTATGAAAAAGCACCTCCCAATATCCATAACTTTTGCCCTTGATTTTTTCTCTTGGATTTTGTTGCTTGATTAAAAGTTAAGCCAGGCCAAACCCCAATTTATAAGATCCTGATCCTTCATGAAAGTGACATTTCACAAGTTGGCTCTATTGGTTGAAAGGATCCGAACTAAGTCTTTGGATTTTAAACGAGTTAGTGGCATCAATAATTAATCCTTTGAGATCCCAAGCATGTCATTGGCACCCTCACCAAAATAAATTATACCTACTATCATTTTGTTTTGAATAAATTACACTATCCTCCCTTGAGATATCTATAGTGTCCAGTCCTTCCATGCATCTATTTTGAAAATATATTCCTCTCTTCCAAAATTAGATGTGTCACCGACCAAATATAACAATTATATATTAATATATACTTGACCAATACAAAAATAATTAACTTTTTAAATTTCTTTTGAAAAGTAACCCACTGTTCATCACCTCCAATATTGATTACAATTTCTAATAATTATTACAAATTATCGAAACTGTATAATTATTACTTCCTATAGCATATGATATACTTATTAGTAATTTTTCTTTTTGGTTATATATGTCACAAATAAGGTTCAAAATTTATTCCGATAAACAATGTGACTAATATCTCATTATTTTAAATTATTTGAATTAGTAATATGTTTTATCGCGGCGCAAAATCTTCGGTGCATTTAATATTTGTAGTAACCTTACAATGCGTGAAAGTTCATCTTCGATATTGGCTTTCCCTTTTAAACATCTCAATGAGTTAATTTTCTTTTGTATAAAATCTATATTTATAGCTTACTGACCTTTCCATGGGATTAAAAAACATAATTAGAGTTGCTCAGTAAAAGATAAAATATATATTTCACATTTTAAAAAGTTTTATTTCTTTTGGAAAGTAACAAACTGTTCATCATCTCCAATATATATTGATTATAATTTCTAATAATTATTACAAATAAGCGAAACCGTATAATTATTATGTCAGCATATGATATACTTATTAGTACTATTTTTCTGGTCCTGTATGTGTCACATAATTAAAGGTTAAAAATTTATTCTAATAAACAATGTAAGTACGTAACTTATATCACATTATATTAAATCAAATGAATTAGTAATGTGTTTTCTCGTGCCACACAACTTTCGGTGCGTATTATCCGTGTAGTAGGTTTACAATTCATGAGACTTCACACAACATTGTGGCTTTCTCATCTCAATTTATTTTATATATATATATTTATAGCTTATTGACCTTTCAAAGTGATGAAAAAACATAACCAGAGCTTATCAGAAAAATATAATATATATATTTCACAATGGTTTATTAATTTCGGTCGCTGCATGCATGCGAGAAATAACCCTTTTTCGTTTTTAAATAAATATCATGTCCACTACACACGCCAGCCCTATTTGAACCAGCCATCACTTTGTTCTCTTCGCATCCGAATGGCCATTGTTTTTATTTTTGAGTATGAGTCAAAAGATTTATAAAAAATGGTTGGTTTAATATTTATAATAATATATTATTATAAACCAACCATTTTGTTGTCGCTATTTCTGGCGAACATAAAAGTAGTTGAAATATATATATATATATATATAATGTAATAATATATTATTATATATGTAATAATATGAATGATTTAAAAATTTTAATATAAATTTTAGAAAATTTAAATTTAAATTAATTAATTAATAATAAATTATATATAATATATTCTAAGTATTTATTTAATTTAAATTATAATTATATTATACTTTATATTATGTATATTTATTATTAAATATTAAATGTTTATTTAATAAATTAATTATTATATTATTTGATAAATATATAAATAAAAAATAATATAATAAAAAAATTTTCTATTAGAAATATGGATGCTTTGGGAATATTTTTATTTTATTCCTATATTTTTTGCTTTTGAAAAGCTTATTTTTGACTTACATATCATAAAAAGTTTTATACTGAAATTTTAATTTACGTTAACATGACAAAAACTAGCGACAACATAGAAAAAGAAAAAAAAATCTTATAAAAAGAGCTGTTGGATTAAATAAAAGAGTTATTGGATTGAATAC
Source organism: Erythrophleum ivorense (assembly GCA_026724425.1). Taxonomy (NCBI): domain Eukaryota; kingdom Viridiplantae; phylum Streptophyta; class Magnoliopsida; order Fabales; family Fabaceae; genus Erythrophleum; species Erythrophleum ivorense. The sequence continues at coordinate 1,569,919 of JAIUCV010000034.1, read as the reverse complement.
TATTTTCAAACTAAGTTTTAGTTGGAAATCAAATTTTCTGAAAATATGAAAAAAGAAATTGCCAAACCCACTACTACATTTCTGTTAAAAAAATAGCAATAAAAAAATTGACTTCACTATTTCTATGACGGATGATTAGTTATAAGTATATATAATAATGTGCATAATATTAAAATCTAATACAAATTATAGAAAATCTAAATTTAAATTAATTAATTAATAATAAATTAGAGATAATATATTCTGAATTTATTTAAGTTATAGTATAATTAATATTATTTATATTTATATTAAATATTAAATAGTTATTAAATAAATTAATTATTATATTATTTAATAAATATATATAAATAAATATAAATGATATAATAAAAAATAAAATCTATTATATTTGAACACTTGTTTAACTATTAAAAATTAAATATTTAATTTTTTTACAAAAATTATTTTTAATATAATAAATATTTATTTTTATTGATATTTTTTAAATGAAATTATTAAAATAATTTATTAATTTTTTATTATTTATTGATTTAATTATTAATTATATAATCTATTTATATTTTTTAATAATCATTTTTTACTAAATTTAATTATTGCATTTTTTAACGTTAAAAAGTAATTGTTAAAAAAAGTAGTCATTTATATAAATAGTTTTGTATTTTCTCTCTTTCATTTATATTCTTTGCTCTTCCCTTCTTCAGGTTATCTCTGTTTTCTCTTTTTCAATTCTTTATAGTTCAAACCCTATTTTTCTCTATTTCACTTTTACAATGTGTTTATAATTCTATAACAAGATATTAAAATTTTGTAATAAAAAGTAAGACATTTAGTTCTCTTAAAGCTAAAATCTATTTTTATTGGTTAAACAAAAGTTTGCAATTCATAAAATTTTTAGGGCATGAGAATCATTTAAACATTTGAAGTTTTACATTTACATTTGAGAAACTAATACTGTAATAATACTCAAAACTCTTACAATCTTTTATAATAAATCTTACAAGTTATAATTCATATCCTAAATTTTGGTACTCACCAAGATAGAATTTCTTCATGTGTGATAAAAGATTGTCATTAACTTTTTATTTACTTCTCAAAGTTTTTTATCATACCTAAAGAAATTCTATCTTAATGAATATTAAGACTTAAAATGTGTGTTATAACTTACAA